>OV121088.1:25041644-27441644 GCA_921293015.1 Phorcus lineatus | reverse complement strand
CATTCCATACTCTATTCTTTATTTTTTGTCACACATATTTACTTACCGGTACTAATTTGGCACCAATAAAGCTTTTTAATGTAACCAAGCAGAAATCTGACCTTGGGATTTAACCAGCGCCTGGTGCAGTAGCTTTATTGGTAGTTTCTCAAGATGTAATGTTGAGTAAAGTGAGGTAACATTAGATGTATATTTGGATTAGATTGACACAAGAGGCAGAGTTCACTGCACAATATGTATTTACACAGGGAATGAACAATTAGTACCCAGCTTGGGCCTTTAGTATATACAGAAATAAAATATTTTGAACAACTTCCTCAAAGTTAGGCCTCGATATTCATCCTTATCAGGAAATATTTAAAAAATAACTAAGAATACAAAATCACTTTCTTTGTAAAAGATCATCCTCAGTTGATGGAAAGTCAATTCCGGTCACAAATTTTCTTTTTCTTTAAATATTTTGACTTTTAGTATAAACTCAATATAAATGATCTTTCCTGGATAATTTCTAAATGCTTAAATAGTGCATTTTTGTCAAAGTAATGTTTTAAGAAATTGCAAAATAACATCAAAAGGTTGACACCGCACTCTCCTGTAAAGTGCCTCGTTTTCTACTGTGATGTATATTAAGTTTGTACGATATGATTTGCAAAATAAAATCATAAACTTTGAAATACTCTCAAGACAAAGATAATTTCAGGCCGTAACAATCTGAAGATACTAAATAAATGCTTCGTTTTAAATTCTCGTATTTGAATGTGTTTTCCCAAAAAAAGTGGAAAGCCATTTTGTGATGCAAAACAAGTGCTGAACAGTGTATACTTACTTGTATACAAACACTAACAAATAAACAACATTTCACATAATCATAAATATCAAACCTTCACAACAATATGACAGTTTTAAAATCAATTAAAACTAAATTTGAGAAGTTTGGTTTGAAAGTCAAACTTTTAACATGCTCAATGAACCAGTTATAATTCAAACCTAATTAAAATACTATTTTCTCTAAAACTAATTAAGCAATTGTTGCTGAACTTGAGGTAGTGGTGCGAGTTGATTGTATTCAACGTTCTAAAATTATTTTTTTAAATTTAACAAAAATTTCAACTGCAATGCCATCAACTTCCAAGTGAAAATCACAGAGGATAAGCTATTCAAGCTTTTCTCATAAATAAAATGTCCTTCCTAAAAATGTCTAAAATGTTTTTGTTTGTAAAATTGAATAAAATGCAGATTAAAGCTTATATGACATGATGAAAATATACAATGAATCTTCTTATATAGTTATATGAATTAATTTACATGCAATTTCCGTGACTTTACCCTGTAACCATGGTAATGTCTTATTTAACCTCAAACATACTGGCTTCCATACCACTTATTCACAGGGAGACTTATAATAAACAGACCTCAGACGAATTAAGTCAAAATCAATTTTTTACTGATATGTTTGAAAGGGGTTACAGTTGAACATTTTACATCAATTTTCACTTATTTACAGAATCTCTTTTATACATACAGCTTTTTAAAACCATGAAAACAAGTCACAACAAGTCAAATTAAAAGTTTCTAAATAGCACTATAGATAGTATGATGATTGTCGTTGATCATCACATAGTCAATGAGAAAAGTCTTTCCTCGGGAGTCGAAACATTTACCCTGTTTCCGTGAGCTACACGCCACTTTTTCGCTCCTTCATTCATTCATTCTTCTTGTCTTTCATTCACACGATCACAATTGCCTGTACAAAGTGATGTAGCTTGAAAATAAATTATACAAACACTATTCATTATTTACATGGGCACTACAGCGTGCCAATTGGACAGTCCGTCCTTAGTGTCATAATCATCATCATCAATATACAAGGCCACGTCATTGGAAGGAAAGATGGGGAATATGTCTGGATACATGTTTCTTTCAAAATAATCTTGCCATTTTCAAAATTATTCAATTGAAAATTTGTGAAAACTAATCATAAACTTGTTTTATATTATTTTTAATAAATCTAAATAATTTTGAATTTAAAAAAAAATTAAAATTTGTAAATATTTTCACAAAGTTTCATATTTCCTTGAAATTCTATTTCCATTTTCAAGACAAATTCTATGAACTCAAATAAATGTAAAAAAAAGGTTAACCAAAACATCACCATTTCCAAGCACATTCCTTCTCGTTGGGTTCAGAATGGATTTGAAAGATAAAGCTATATCCCTGGCGCACAGCATAGCTGAGTCCTTCTGAGCATGCTCAGTCTCTCCAACTTGTCCGCTGAGCATGTTCGATTTATCACAACGTGACAATCCTAAACATCAGCAATATTCGAGTCCTTACTTTCACGAAAGGCTCATTTCTGTCATCCAAGTCACCAATGGCTCTCGTCCAAAAACTCTTTACCTCACACGATCCTCTTCAAAATCATTTGTACACATCAACTGAAGTCACAAAATAAGTTTCTGTTATCACCCGTAAAATGTTTGTCAGAAAGAGCATTTTATGACCAGGCCTCACGATTTTGACCATGTCACGAGCCAGAGGTCTGAGTTTGAATCCCACTCAGTAGCTATACTGCATATGCTGATGACTATGGTTGTGCTGGCTCCGAGAAACCGAGGAAATATTGTCCGAGTAGAAGTCTATACTCTGATTAGACTTGGGTAGTTTGTCTCTACTCGCTTGCAGCATGTTGGCATTGTGATAATTGGCGTAGAAGTCTTTATCGTGGGTTGGCACAGGGATGCGCTGTACCTTGAGTCCACTGCTGGTGGTGTTGCACCGTCGGCGCCGCTGCAGGATGAATATTGCGAGAATGACAATCACAAGCACAATACAGGAAGGCACACCGATGAAGAGAGGTAGGTTGTTGGTGGAAGAGGAGGAGCTGTTCGGCTGTTGCGCATATGATGAACCTTCACCTGGAAAAACATAAGAGATGTTAGAAATGTGGTGGAAGAATTTGAAAAGATGTTGGTGGATAAAAAATTCTTGAGATATTAGATACAGATTGTCACAAAAAAAAAAAATGGAGTACCATGTGCTCTTAAATATATCAAAAAATCATTTTTCAAAATTTATTTTTAAAAATCTGTAACTTACCTGGCACGACAGAGAGGTAAGCGCTGCGGATATTGTAGCCCATGTTGTTGGCTCCCAGGCAGATGTACATGCCGGCGTCAGCATCCGTTGCATGGTGGATGACCAACTTGTTGAGGTACGTCCCGTCCGGCTTGGTCAGCAGGTCTCCAGTCTTGAGCACCACAAACTGTTGACCTTTGACCGTGATGGTGGTGTTGGTGTTCAAGTTCTCCAGGTTCTCGGTGTCCTCGATGCGCTTCAACCACTGCAAAACAGAAGACATTTATATAACCAATGCTTCCACTAGGGGCATCAATAGAACTAGGTACTGATTTATTCAGCAACCCAAGTCAATGATTGAATATTGAAGTGGAATTAAAAATCGATGATGAAATGATAATATAAAGTAAGGTCAAATACTTAACATGTTCATTTACATCTGGAATTATTATAATAATTTTTAATGATTTATTATTGCATACAGGCATAAAATTATGTTGGATCTTCTTTCTAAAAGGAAATAATTATCTAAATTATTATGACATCAATTAAAGAAATTAAATTAAGATTTAAATAAAGTCAAATGGTCCTAATTCAAAGCAAATTCATTGACACTTTTGATAGATGGTTATTAGGTGTGTGTTTTGATTGAATAGATATATAAAATTAATAAAATAATCAAATTCATTATAAAATAATCCTGATTTGACGTTTATTTATTTCTATTTTCCATTCCACAAAATTAATTGAAACTGTACTTAACATAGTCAGGAAACTAACATCACATCAATTATTTCTTTCCCTACTGTATCTTTTTTTAACATCTCCACCTCCTACAGATTATTTTTTCATAGCCAAGAGATATAAACTAGGGATTTATCAAATAAT
Source organism: Phorcus lineatus (assembly GCA_921293015.1). Classification (NCBI taxonomy): domain Eukaryota; kingdom Metazoa; phylum Mollusca; class Gastropoda; order Trochida; family Trochidae; genus Phorcus; species Phorcus lineatus. The sequence goes on along the minus strand of OV121088.1, from coordinate 27,437,681 downwards.
ATGACACCATCAAACAACATTGACGTTGCTCTCTCCCGAACAGCAACAAGAGAGTAACATATACGCTTGTCTAGTCGTATGACTAAGACAGTAGCTCCACCTGGCTACAAATTTCGGCTACAAATCCATGTGATATGACAGATGTGCATCCAAAACAAAAGATCTTCGTGCAAAGAAAATTATTCTGTAACATCCACCTTTCATAACAAATATTTTTCCGGGTTGGAGTATTTTTAAAGTTTGCCTGACTGGTCATGAGGTCTAAATCTCTGTTGACTAAGAAAATAATTGATGTTATCGCTGAAACTTGAGCCTGAAGATGAGTTGGTCCTCAGTGATCATCTGCACAAAAGGAAACGAAAATCTTCTATTTTTGATATTCTTTAACTTTTTTTTGGATGGTATAGGTTTCATTGAAAAACATCTCAAAGACAGGTCTAAATTTTTAGAAGTTTGATGTTAACCCCTTGCTTGCTGACATGATTCCCAAAACTGATCCTTTGTGGAAACCAGAAAGAGGATACTCGGTTTGTGGAAGGGCTTTAGACTTTGCATATCAGTTTATTACAATAATTAACCCTTAACCATCTTGTCCAGTTGGTTAGCCCTTGACTTACTAGTCCAGAAATGTCCTGAAGAAAAGCTAATAGTGGCCAATTAACAGATACGTGACCCCTTCATATAATCATATGACAAGTTTGCACAGATACCACCAGCCAAGTTATTGTTATTCAGGTATTAAAATTGCAAGAGGCAGGTTAAAGCTTATGTTCCATTTTTTTACCTGAATATGAGGAGCAACAACGCTGCGTACACGACACTGGAAGGAGGCTTTTCCTCCGTAGATGACCGATGTATTCCTCGGATGTGGGGGAATCAAAATTGGCTTTTTCTTGTTGGAAATTTTTTCTGAAAATAGCAATTTAACCATAATCACAGATATCAAACCATCACTTCAAATAATATCCAAGAAATTTTGCGAAAAATCTAAATCTACTTGCAATTACCGTAATGAAATACAAGTGAATTTGAAAATTTTATTATAAGGTTATATGAAATCTGTAACAGAATATCCTGGTCTTAGCTAAACATAGATGCATGACTTTTCATCCACAAAAAAAAGATAGGAAACAATGCATATCTTGGTGCCCACTTACCAATTACTTCGAGAGAGTATGTATAGTTGATGGACCCGAGACGGTTAGACACGATACACGTATATTTCCCAGAGTCTGTTTCCTGCACATCATGAAGCTTGAGGATCCACATGGGTCGTGAGTGTTCGTTGCCGTCCACATTGGCGTAGTTGTCCTTCACCCAGCGCACGTGGGGTCGGGGGTTACCAGTGGCACGGCACTTGAGGCGGACCGAGCTACCGGCGGGACGGACCAAATCCTTGTGCTGCATCTTGCTTTCGTCAATGAATACAGGTGCCGCTGAAATTTTCAAAATTATTTATCACATTTGAATTTTAAGTTCTTCTTGCACATTTACTGTGCCAATAAAAGTCTACAAGAATTTAAGTGTGCCATATAATTTTCAAATAAATCCTTTTACAATTTAGTTGCCAAGATAAACAAACCATTTTGAGTTACAGATTTGCAGCAATTAAGCATAATTTACGAATGAAATGATTATCGATTTCAGCTTTTGTAACTTTTCAGATTTAAAGTAAATTTTTTCACTTTGCTTTTTGAGAAGCCATGTTAAAGAAAATAAGGATATTAAAGGGAACAAATTTCAAGCTAATTTTCTCCTTAATTTTTGATAATTCAAGATAAAAAAAATTCCATTTTTTATTCTTAAATGATTTTATAATATTATACATGTACTTTTTATTTATTTGAGATTTCATTTCTAAAAAAAGCAATGAATAAATGATGAATGCTAATATCTAATTATCAAATATTTGCTTAATCGAGGTAAAACACAGTTATATATTATTGATTAAAGAATTTATTTTTTAAAACTAACCTCCTGCTTTGCGAAAATCTTCTTCTGGTGAATTTGGATATTCCTTGTCATTTTCCTTCACAACCTGATTTTCCTCGTCTGCAATGAAAATATTTCCATTATTTTCTATGCAAAAGAATTTATTCAATAAATCATCCCCATTTTAATAAATACTCACACATCACCTGTAACACATCATTTGACAATATCATATTCATAAATAACATCAATCATGACATATGACAGCCTATCACATTTCACTTTGATTAATATGTATACAGTTATCTTTCTTCTCATACTTTTTCCATTGTGTCAATTATTCAGGAAAAATGGCCGACTAACGCAAATGCCTGCCCAAATACTACTTAGGTGACAACTAAGTCTGACACAAAGAGTCAGTCCTTCAAGGCCTGTAATCAGTGGCGAGGGTAATACTATATTGTCGAAACAGGTCATCGTGATTTTTAGGTCGAGGTCGAGAAATTCAATGATCTTGCAAACCATTTATCATTGCCCTCTCTCTATTTAACAGTACTGAATGGATAAATAATTCAGTGTAAGTTTCAGATTTTTCTTCCGTCTGAGTCAGAGGAACTTAATTTAACCGACCAATCAATAATAAGGGGGGATGGAGTTGAAGATCGACAACAAAACACTTTAATTGACTATTCGCAACATTTAAGTAGGCAACATGATCAGCGAAAATTTTGGTTCACAGAAATTCAGGAAGATGAGCGGTTAGTCAGTTTATGGGGAATGTTGGGTGGTGATTATCCTGCGATGGTCGAGATCGGCGGCCATCGATCGATGTAATGTCGTGCATCTTGGTGGAAGCTCAGCATGGCACACGAACGTGTAGGATTAGACGACAACATGTGTACCCAGGCCGTTTCTTCTCAAATGACAAACAATTAAAGGGAAAATCTGACTCTCGAGACTGGTATCCAGGTTTGTTTGTGTCTGGTGAATCAGACGATCTCATTATCTTTCAACATGCTTCCAATATTGTCCTTGTTTCCAAAAATTAATTCAATGTTACAATTTTTCAAGAAAAACAAATCTAATGGATTTACAACTTCTTTATTGAAAATAGCTGCCCTCTGCTTCTCTTTGGAATTGAGAAGTTGTAAATTCATAGAATTTGTATTTCTTCAACAGATTTACTTTAAAAATGCCACTCAAAAGATGTTAAAATTTTTAGCTTTCAAAGCTCACGTTTCTATTCAAAATTAAATGTAAAATCAAATTATATTGTTCAATGATCATGATTTGAAGAATGTAATTTTTTAACAATCTTTATCTAAAGACCTCGAATTAAATTCCCCCAAAAATTACATCAAAAACACTTTTTTCATACAAAATACAACAAATCATGAGAATTCAAGCGGAACTGTTTCAGTGTAACATTGTACACCCAAATATTTAAAGAATTTATCTTAACCCATTTTTTCTCCACTCCACTTCAACTTACAGCAACATGAAACAGAAAAGCCCCGCTCAGCGAGCTTTCGAAAAGCTGCTCATATGATCTTTGTCATAGACAGTCCCGTCTTATTTAACCATAAATGGATTTCCTTCTTTCCCTTGTCCAACAGACTCTATTATTTTGCAGTATTACTATCCTGTCTTTGAAGTAGGGCCGGTTGGGAGGCTTATATATCCATGCCAAACCACGCTCCATTGCCCCAACTCAGTGTATAGCCATCAAAAGGCATCACCGACAGGAATAATACAGTGTCCTATAGAAATAAGTGTAAGAGGCTAAACCAGTAACTCAAAAGCTTGACAGTCGTTGAAATTATCAGCGTGTAAAAATCCGTTGGAGGGGTGATAACTCATAAACTGGTTCGCCAGTTTTGTATGCAACTGTATATACTCAAAAATAGCTTTCGATGACAATGAAATTCATTGACTGTCTAGAACATCAGTTTGAAGGGCAATAGCTCGTAGACTGGTCCGTCAGTTTCAGGGTAGTATATACTCAGAAACGTCTTTCGATAATATTCATAAAAATCATTGACAGTGTGGAAAATTAGTTATGCTGATAGCTTGTATACTGGTTTGTCAGTTTCGTATGCGACAGTACACTCTGAAGCGGCTTTCGATGACAATCAATTTTTTACCTCCTGTGGAGAAGAGCTCAGAGCTCATACAAGCGGACATATTGTACATACCACACTCAATTGTTCTCCACCATTTCACTTAACAATAATGGCAAAAATATTAACATCACCAACAGGATAACATGTGGTGGAGTTACACCTATAAAATACTTGAACATAAAATTAGCATTTTGAATGTCAAACAATTTTACTTTTAATACATCCATCATTTTTTTCAAATGTTTCTCTCCAGTTGTTTTTCTGAGATTTCTATTGTATTCATTTTTATTCAAAAAATATTTTCTTGCATTACCATGGAAACAGTTTCACAAATAGATGTTTAACATTCATCTAAAGATAATAGTAAAAACAACAACTACACAATAAATGTATACATAAGGTACAACAGCTTTCAAACAGTAGAAAACTTATTAGATACTTACTCACAATAAATGTATTTGTAAAGCGCATAAAACTGAATATTCGCTCACAGCTGAATAAACGTGGGGTAGGCATGGGGAAAATGTATTTAGGAGGTAAAATTACAGCTAAAGGGGATTCTCCCAAACTAATAGTTTGTTGTGGAAGGGGAAAGTGTGATGGTGGAAGCAGATGTCGAACTTCTGCTTATATCCAAGCTGCGCCAACTTAAATAAACAAGGTACAGGCACAACAAATTGAGCTTATCTCATGCCGAGGGTAAGTCACTTTACAATCAAAACATTGCAGAGTATGAGAGACTCAATTGAAAATGACAGGAGACATATTTATATGTTTAGATTTTAAAATTTAAGAAAAATTCACAAGATTTATTATCATAATTGTGATGTCATTCTTAATTAAAATTTCATATGAGGTAGTATTTTAAAATTTAGAATATTTTCAAGGGCAAAATGGGTATCTTCATTTTGAAATGACAATGACAGGGAAAAAATATTAATTCTAACGCAAAGTTTATCATCACAAAGTTTTTTCTGTTTTGTTATATTTCAAAGCAGTCATTAATGAATTTACATGAAAAACTAGTAATTTAAACATTAACGACAGAACTAAATCCAGCTGTCATCATCATTTTGTTAAAAACATACAAATTAGAGAATTTCCTTAATTCAAAACGACGACACAGCATCATTTCCTAATAGCAAAATCCAAATACAAAGCTGGAAGATTTGGAGAAGTGACATCATCAGAGAGATTTTTATCCATGTTGGCAATGAGTTTTTAAAGGTTAGGTGAGACATTTGATTGGCAGTCGAGAGGGAAGGGGAGGGATGGCTCATTGGGAGACAAGATTTTTTTGTTGGGAGGGATGTGGTGGTTTGGGGAGGGGGGTGGGGGGTGGTGGATGGGGGAGTAAGAGGGGAGAGAGAGAGCATTTGGTGAAAGTAAAAGACCGAGCTTGTCTGAGGACAGGAGAGGAGAGAGAGAGAAAGGGGGAGGGGAGAGGGGGGGGGGAGAGGGGAGAGACAAAGGGGGGAGGGGGTAGTGGATTGGGGAGCACCGTGGGCTAGTTGATCGCTAGACACTTCTAGGTGTAGTTTTACAAGGCAGGGTAATGTTGCAACAATAACATTTATCCTCTGGTTTGAATGAAGCATCTCGTTAGGAGAATCTATCTGCGAGAGATTTTCTCTCCTTACAGCTAACTTTATCCTCCCTTTTTTTTGAAACTCTCACCATAAAGAGCCTTTGTTTGCTTAAACGGTGTCAGTTATTTACAACAGAGACTTAAATGGGCAGTTATGAAGAATAGATATTTTAAAATGCATATTGAACATGCTGAAATTATGAATTCACATCCTTTGAACCCTTTCTGTGGCAAACTTATAAGAATCACAAATCTTTATTAAAGGAATAATCAAGGGCTGGACACTTATTTAAGATCTTGTAAAATCTTTTAGCGCAGGTGATATGTTAACATTGAAATGTATATAAAATTGTTCAGTATAATAAGTAATTGGAAAGAGTTTAATTAAAAGCGTTGTGAAACCAAAAATAAATGTAATATAATTGGTTTATTTATCAAATATCAATATAATTCACACAGGAACCTTAACTGCTATGGAACTGTATCACTTTCAGTTCACAATTTCACATCTGGCCTTTAATAACTCAAGATATAAAGCAGCATGTATTCAATATAAATCCATTCAAAGAAATCATATACCTCATGTAGGCTTCAGGAAAGGAATTGTGGAGGCATAAAACGAGATTATTCCTCTGTCACTATCAAACACCTTCAATGAGCTCGCAAACATCAAATCTGAATAGCATATCATCATAAAAGGAGATAGAGTGTATTAAAACGTACACAACACTCAACCAGCCGGCAATACCGACCATGATTCACAGCTCTCTCAATGACATCGGAATAAATTTGACAGAAAATTGCTTTTCCATACAGAGCGAGAGTACATTGTATTCCAATCGCTGAGCAGAGCCGCAAAGAGGCTGTTTACTTGACGACACTTTTGGTCGTCCTGTATTGTTTGGGCTAGAAAGCAGGACTGTCATCAATTCATTGGTTATAGGGCCGGGGACAATAACGGCAGGCCTGACTCTTTCCAGATGCAAAATTGCCAGGCCAGGAAAAGCCCGGCCACAGATTAGAAAGGAGCCAATACGGCCAGATTTGAGTCATGCGGTGCGCGAAAGATGAACCATAACGTACCATGTGTTTTGGGGTACAAGCAACACAAGATTCTGTGTTCGACATTGTATCTTTAGTGAGACTGACGCCACGTTAGGAGAGGGCTCTCGTAAATCTTTGTAATAAGTATGCGAGATAAAACCAGGCTTGGATGACTGTAGGGTGTATGAAATGTGCCGGGGTGAATTGTTGTTCTCACAAAGAAGTGATGGGTAAAGCTATTATTCAACTTGTCATTTAGGTGAATGGAGGAAGGAAGGCCTATTCAATTATTTGAAAATATTCGATGAATTTTTCTTTTTGATGACACCTAAATGTGATCAACTGATTATGGAATTTTGAAAAATTTAAGTACTTATATTTGAAAAAAAAAAAAAATTAAACTTTTTTTTAAAAAATGAATCTGGAAATATAAATATTTCATAAAATATCTGATGAAAACAACTGAAATTATCTTGTAAAGATAACAATGTTTAATATTATAAAGAATTCAAGGTCTTCTATATTTGTCAGTGTTTCAATATCAAGAAAACAATAGATTAGTACATGCGGTTTTATCTCTAAGTAGCTCCTTTGATAACTCACTTATCATTGTATACGACTTTATAGTGCATGGACAATAAGTTTTCCCATGAAAACTGTGTCCTCGAAGATAACTACTATCTCGATCCTCTGTCACAGCTGATAATCAGGTCATGTGACATAAATTAACCAATCACATGGAAGAATTTCCATCACTGACGACCTGATGGTATACTGGGACGTTGTCAAATCCTTACACAATACCCAATACAATACCTCTGTTATCATTTTAATTCAACTGATAATTCTTATCTTCATTGTGTAAGGCAAACAAAAATTTTATTGTTTAAGTTGAAATTGATGGTTTTATCATAAAACTGTGTCAATATGACATGCTAAAATGATAATTTGAAGATATTGATTAATACCAGAAAAAAATGTATTTATTTGATTATTTATTAGTTATGTTTTTTTATATGGCCCTCTTATTCACTGCTTATGCCAGAGGAAATATAAGCTTGAGAAAAAAGTCCAAGTTCGATGATTTTATCCAACCAAAATGTGCAAAAATATCATTAAATCATTTTCAGCATGAATTATCACATTATAAAACACCTCTACTTCTTATAATCTAGGAATGATGATTTACTGCGATAACTAAATACAGAGATTGTATTTATCATCATCTGTAAACCATGTTGCCTGAGGGGCCACTGTACAGAGAGAAATGTACAAGACAAGTGACACACTGACAGGTGTCAATCAAAGTGTCATAAATAGATAACAAGGTGGAAGGTAGGTAGGTATTTTATCTACATCACCTGCCATAACTACTGTTATGACAGGACAATGCTATCGCTACAAGGTGTTACTAATCTAATACTATGACGGGGAAAATACTATCGCTACAACTTGTTACTTTTATAATACTATGATGGGACAATACTATCGCTATAACTCATTTTTCTAATACTATGATGGATATAACTATGTGTGGAATGTGTTACTAAACTTAAAATATCATGACAGGACAAAATGTAGTGTTAATAATAATAATGTCTTCCTTCTAGCGTTGAATAAAACTTATTATCAACTATGTGTTGATGAAATAGATTACAAAATTATACAATCTTGCATGGAATGTGTAACAGGCTGAAAAATTTGGCCTAAAGGATAGAGTGGATGAAATGAGAAAAGAATTTTTAAATATCAAAATGAAAAACCAAAACACTAAATTTGGATTAAGTGAAATGATCAAAATGACTGAAACCAATTGTTAATTAATTGATGAAATCAAAGCAAAGTACAAAACCTGAATTAGCAATCATTTCTTAAAAGCATTTTTGCACTGATGAACTAAAAACTTGATAAAATCTTGCAGAATCTTTCAATAAAGACTTAAAATACCCAATCTTACAAATATATCTAATAGAATTAAAATATTTACCAACAAGTTAAAAAGTCTGTCAAAAATATGATATCATTATTATCAAAACCTTAACTGTCCATCACATGCCAAAAAAATACAAGAAACGGTGTTCTGAAAGGGCTGTTGATGGTTTGTTAATTGTTGAAAATTTCACACCTATTGCTTCCTAAACAAACATGGAAGCCATAGAAGCAGTTGTGGACTGATTTAGAGCTCCCTGGCTATGTTTTTCTCACTCTCACGATACGATTGTTTACTTTACCTGCCGTTAAAGCTATCTAAATATGCTCTGCATATGCTTCTAGTATGCTGAAATAGACATCTACGTGCTTCTTGTATATCCTTGCCAATGAGCTTGATTATTTACAAGATTTAGGATTTTGATTTTAAGATTGTATTTAAAGTATGAATATGATGTATATTCATTTTTTATATTCATATTTTTATGACATTTTCTTTAATGTCTGCCTTGATCATTAGAATTTAATAAAAAAAATTAGGGAGTAAATTTGCACCAATTCTTCTACTGAAATGTTCAGTGCTGAGATATTTAGAGAGACTAATGACTGGATGTAATTTATCAACAAAGGGAGTTAACTGAGAATGGATACCCACCAAAGTGACCAGGCACTGAATATCCGGAAACTCATGGATATAATTTTAAAGGATACCCTTTAAGTTAGTGTATTGATTTCATATATATGTCTATTTAGAGATAGATACAATTAACATGAGTTAAATTACTCTATTGAATTAATTTTGAAAAATTAAGAATTTGAAGTGTATGACAAATTGAGATTTCTTATCAAATTGTATTATTTTCAAATGTAATGTAACCAACGCCATCAGAATTGAAAAATAAAAGCTACACAGTATATTATGAACTGTGTGTAATTAAAACTAAAGACAATATTGAAGAGGACTTTTAGAGGTTTACTAAAATAAACTTGCTCTTTCTTCAAATAAAAAAGACATTTCTACTTTGATATACTTGAAAACATTTAACAGGTGTTGACAATCTATCAACAAAGTCAATGTTGTGTATTATGTTCTCTTTTACACCTTTTGATGTCAACAATGCCTTTACAAAATTATTTTCCCACATGACCTAACTTTCCCATATTGTAATTGGTGTAGGTTTTAAGTGTAGGTTACCTCTTCAACAACTAAAGGTCAAGGACCAATGAATTTTTGAATATAATGATCTCAAAAGTTAATAATATCTCCTTATGTATTATTTTCATTGAATAAATCATACCAAATAATTTAAAATTCTCGCTATAAAGAATCACAAGCTATTTACAAAGAGAATAAACCAAGAAATCCCTGTGGTTAATAAACTCCTGCAAGAAACTCCGGTTATAAGGCTAAGAAAAATATTTGTGTTTTTTTCTTATTTTCAGATGTGTACTAATTGATGCAAAACAAACCTCCTTGTTAAAATGCTTTACATGAACTGAAAGAATCATTAGAAATCAAACTTGGTTTAAGCCTGTCCAAATATTTTCATAATCTTGTTTTACCATAAAAAACCAGTGCAGGCAACCTTTGAGATTTGAACCCACTGTACTAAAGTTTTCACTGAAATCAAAACCAATGATAAAACGTTTTGCCCAATTAAGTCATATAATCTGACCCAGGGGCCTCCAAGAACGCAAGGTGTTTGGACAGACCCTCTCAAGGTCACCAGGGGGAGGCCACCCAGAAATACATCTGGCTTAGTAATTTGCAAGTCTCTCTCCTAATGTGTCAAGGTACCGTGAGTACAAAATTAATTTGGTTGACAGAATTGTACATATCTTAATTTTGGTTTCCAAGTTGTAATGAATTAAGACTATAAAATGTAGTGAACACCTTTCTTTTTCTCAAAAAGTTTGTTGTCATAAAATTTCACGAACTTAAGTTATTTATTTGAAATGTTAACACTCAATTTTAAACTGATGAAATAATAATGTTTTGACTCAAAAATAACATCATATCATTACATTCTTTATAAATTAAATTTTTTTTAACAACCATCAAAGTCTGATTTCAAAAGTATCCTTTTTTTAAAAAGTTTATCAAGTTCTTATAAAAAACTTGAAGTTCATTGAAAATTGCTTTTGCTATCATTATGACTGTCAGTATGAAACTCCTAACATTTTAAATAGTTTTAATTTAGAAAATGATGCATTGTTTTCTGGAAACTCTATGGCTAGGGTGGTTGAATTTCACAAGGATTTTTTTCATCGTAGCTTCGCAGGATTGTAATTACAGTGTTTCTGTGTCTGCTTTCTCATCGCGGCCAGCAAAGTTTTTACAGAATCGGAAATTTAATCAGGCAAAATTTCCTAGTCCTTGAATGGTTAATTTCCTGAGGCTGTTTTTATCTTCAACTTGGCATTGCCGAAAGAAACACGGAAGGATTAATTCAAAGAAATGTTGATTGAAATATCTCGGGGCAAAAATTTAACCACTCGTACTGCCTGAAAATAAATCTAAATCTTCTTAAGCTCAAACCAGATGTCTCTCTGGGAAAATGTTATAAAACAATTGAAATTCTGTTGCTAAATCTAAATGCTACTTTGCTGACACAATAACATTATACTGCTTTATGGAGAGAGAAAGAAAATCAAATGTTGGGAGTCAAAATCAGGGAATAAACATGACCTTAAACATTTAGCATCTATTAATCAAATCAAATACGATTAATGACATTTCATAGATGAAGAAAAAAGATTTTCAAATAACAAAACCAACATTGACTAATTAAAAGAAAACTAATTTAAACTCTTAAATATATAAAATAAATACAAAGTTTTTATTTATCAATTTAACAAAATTCAAATTTCAAATGCAATACTCATGATCATACTGTCAACACTAAAAACATATCCCAAAAAATATCGCTTGCTTGTCCTATTTTACATGCTCACAAAAGATAACATGGTTGATAATAAATATACATTCCCTGACAGATATAATTCAGTCTAAAATGGCAAGTGTTTAGTAAGAATTAGTCGATTGGCGTTCACAATGGGACCGAGAGGGACTTAATCTTGTAAATATGTGCGAGTCAAACTTGATAAATCAGACTTGGAGTAGAGTTTGATATCGACTTTGATACCGAAATGAGGATTTATGTGACCGGTTGAGACTGGAATGGGGAGATATTGAGAACAGGTCAACATAAACGGGGCTGCAATCCTCCAGTCGTATCTCACCTTTATGTTCAGGTGAATATTCAGGTGAATCCAATCAAATTTATCACTTGTTTTTAACTACTTTATCACAATTTTGTATTTCATTCTATAAATTTTGGATTTATATACTAGGAATACCTGCTTACATTTTTCCTAAATCATTATCAAATTATGCACATATCACAAATAGTTCACTTAAATTACTTGATTTTTAATTGTATTAAAATATTCATAGTAAAGAAATTATCAATCAGGGATTTGTCTTGTACCAAACATAATTCCTAAAGATGACTTTGTTACCAAGAAATTTATGAACATTAACATAAATAATCGAATCAATATTTGTTTCATAACCAACCTATTCTGGTTGACTCAGTCAAGTTTTATCTTAAATCCCTACATAAATTCTTATGCATGTAATTGGGTCTCTATAAATCAATACACCACACTGAAATCTTATTATCACTGTCCATTAACATTATGAATACAAGATCCTACATAATCCCTGAACAAGCCAAGGTGACAAGAATTTGCATGTCAACAGGGATATTCCAAATTCTGTTGTGGTTGAAATTACATAAGCTTACACTAATGGCATCTCGACATCAAAGCAGGCGCTATCACTGTTTTTACTACAGATTCTTCTGTCGGTTGGTCCCTTTGTAAGTCAAGGGGTCAAGGGTCACATAATTCCCTAACCAAGCTTGTCTGTGAAGACATCACGTTTCCACCAAACAGAGACTGGGGCTTAGTCCTACTAAGAGCAAGTTATGTAAGAAAAGGGGTTGTTTTGGCCCCTGAGGGGTGTGACGAAAAGTTTGAAGTTTGTCAAGGGGCTTTGGGTCTCTCTGTTGGTCCGAGAACTACTAAACACCACCAAACATTGATCCAACAAGCCTAGTGATGATTAGGGTAACATTGATGTCGGGCATTTTTCATTCAAAGGGATTTGAAAGTACCAGAAAACCCTTATGCTAATACCATTGTTAGGGGAAAAGGGGCACAAACCTGAGTTATGCGACGGACATTTTAATGACCCTACAACTGAACCAGCATAATTTGTGTAGTTTAGTCAGAATGAAATAAATTCACCAAAACGTGCCAGACTGATGATAAGGCTTTTGGACGGGTCGAATCCTACACAAATATATATTTTTTTCAAATTTTCAAATACAATATCTTTAAGAATTAAATATTATTTTAACCGAAAAGATTAGGTTTTTACTCACTTTTGCTTTCCTTTATTTATTTATTCATATCTTGGAGTAAATATATCTGTATTTAGATATTAAAGGCATCTGAATAATCAGTAAAAGTGTTTACCTAGAATTCCATGAAACGTAAACTTTGAATAATTAAGAAAATTTTCATGAATAACTAAAACTAAGAACATCCCAACACTACTTAAAGGTATCTATAGAATACACAATAAATATGTTGACTCTTTGACCTATACTGTAGATCTGAAAATACTGAAATATTGATAATCGCTGAAACATAGGAGAAATCCGGTGGAATTTGTATCTATAGATTACCGTGCCTAGCAACAACCTTCATTAATTAATAATTCAATTAGCTGTGTCAACCTTCCGATAGCGGAAGACTAATGACCTGTGTGGGTCGCTGCTAGTATATATATCTCACACCAGGAGGCATTGCAAGTCGTGTTGTCGTAAACAGTATGAGGGCAGCCATGCGAGAACTTTATATATTTGTTTGAAATGCGATCGATTTCCTATTGTCATGGAGAATTCAAGGAACATTTGGTACTTATGTTGTTAATGAAAAAGTTCCTCCCCTTACAAATTGGCTATTTACATCAAACAGTCGCTTAAAGATGTAATAACCCTAACGTAACAGCAGATAAGTCCCTGAGGATTTGAAAATTTTTTTACTCACCTAAAACAACAAGGGTATAGTTGATGACAATATGTCCAAATCCATTGGTAGCTTTACAAAGGTAAGTTCCGGCATCATCCATCTGTACTTCCTTGATACGGAGTTGTCCTTCCGTGGTGACCTTGAACCTAGACTCCCCGTGGGGGATGTTGCGGCCATCTTTCTTCCACTGGGTCAGCGCTAGTGGTTCTGCTTCTACGGGACAATCGAGGCGCGTGTTCTTACCGAGCTTTGCTATGTGCCGCTGGTACGTATCAACAGACACCTTTGGTGGACCTGGAAATCAGAATTGACGATTTTGGGAAACTTACTTAAAAGTTTTACAAACTCCATTGGTATTGCAAATATTGTCATACAGGTTGTCTGTGAACAGAAATTAATGATTTTACTTAAATCATCTATCTTTGAATTATATATATATATACCATATAAATATATATATGGTATAAATATCCTCTCCAGAATAATTCAAATGTATTTCAAATTGTTATTTCCTGCAGTGGTAAATCAATAGAGTTTACTTGTATGATATTGTATATATTTAAGGGTGAACATCAAGCAGCTGAATTTTTATTTTGTTCAACTGATATTAAACTTATCAGCTCAGGAGTCCTACCCCTGAAGTGCATTATATGTAAAAGGGGTTAACTGCCAAGATTTAATTGACGTGGCACCACAAAGAGGACAAAACCATTCCATACAAAAGCATCCTCAATTCTTTATCATTGTCATCTCAGGTAACTCAAGAATTATACAAAAGAAAATCAGGTCCTGTAATATTTGTTACAAATTAGCCATGATTTGCTCAGCTATCATAAAAGCAGTTCATCTGGCATTTAAACAAGAACTATAGGCAGGTCAGGGGTCAAGTTTGACGCTGATTGTCTGACAACTGATGTTGTAAATGATCTCTTATAGAGACCTTCTGGTGACAGAAGTGATTAGAGGCACTCCCGGCATTAAGCTGTCTCATTTTATCTATGAATACTTACTGATCCTATTCAATCCAGCTTCAAATTTTGAGAACATGACACCAAATGTTTCACATTTAAATTCTTTATGGTGTGATTGCATGTTAAACCTGCATCAATTCAGTGACTTTTCTCCTGCAATTTTTCATACTGGCACCTCGAGTCATTGTTTGTTTCTTGACAAAATGTATCAGTGTCTGCCACTGAGAATTCAAAATATTTGCAAATAATTTTTGTCTACGTTATGGTCGCTGAACATACAACCCCAACCCCAAGTAATATATCACCTTGCATTCACGCTCCAAGAAATAAATATTGTGTCTCATGTGTTTTATCTTGACTAAAGACCATATTGCATGACCAAAGTTAACAAGCTAAGCATAGCAGGGTTATTCAGAAAAATGTCCCTGGGATCATGCATGTGTCCACATTCAAAATGATTATTTTAGACATTAACTTGAGATTACTGATATAAAGCATGCGAGCTGAAATAATAATACATTCAATCTAAAAGGGAAAAATATGAAAATTTTACATTGATCATACATTTACACTAGTCCCTGTATGTCTTTTTGGTAAAATCAAACACTTTTTAAAATTTCAATTTCCTTATTTCAGAATGAAATCAAACAGTGGAGAGAGTCATTTCTGAATTATTGTATCCTGCTGGTATTCCGGTTTCCCAGGGTTAGGGATGACAAAACTAAGTAGGTGTTTCCTTGCTAAACCACATGAATAAATTCAAACACTTTTACAGTGACATAATTTATCCTGATTATCTATTATAAATGTTGTTGAAAAATAACATCCTCTTCAGGATTCAAAATTAACAGATTTTGCATCAACACTTGTAAAACTTAACATAACAAGAACAAGTATTTCAACACTAATTACCAAAACAATTTGACACTGTTGACATTTGCTAAGTAACAATTTACAACCCCATGCATTAAATCCTAAAAAGCAAAGGGCTAAGCGTATCTCCCTGCGAGATTCCAAGCTCGAGGGAGGCGACAGTGATGTTTTTAACATTTATAGGTATCTTACAAAATATTTTATCTTGTGTAAAGTTATTTATGTAAAGGCTGTTCGATTGTCTTATCACGCCTAAACCACACCATTTATCTCTGCTAGCGCTGCACCAAAGGGGAGTCGCGTCTTACAGCATGTTCAACAATCCCAGTCTTACACAGAGCACAGATAACCACATAAAAAGACGGGGAATAAATCACAGTTGCTTGTTTCACCTTCAACCTCTGCCCCGTTTGTTTGCAAGCTTTCTCATCAGCCGACACTCTTTGACATTTTGACGGTATCAATGGTCTTCAATTGTGCCTATTAATTCGTCATAGATGTTTCTATGCTTTTAAGCTCCACGGCCTCAGAGGATTGTTTCATGCAGCAAGATCCAAGGTGTGTGAGTGTAGCTACAGTAACACTTGAGGCAGAGCAGGCACAGCTGTTGGACCTCCACATCCCACAGAAGAACACAATACAATGCCTCCTTACAGAGACGGGGAACATGTGTAAAAAGTTTACCTCTTCTAGAAACAAAATTGCATGGAGAATGTTACTCTGCCTGATTCCAATTTTCTTTCTCACTCACAAAGGGATTGCATTGCTGCTCAAAATTTCGACTTAAATTCTGAAATAGGTTTTTAACGCCGGAAATTGTCCTTGATGAGATGTGCTGTTTTTGGCACAAAAACACCAGGAACAAAAGAATTGAAAAGTGAAAAATAATCCCAAGTGAATGACAAACAGTACAGTTGTACATGTTCTTCACTTTTAACCAGCATGATACAGGAGCCCAATTAGCCAAACATTTGTAGACAAAATCTGCCGTTGCATACCCAGACCATCTGTCAGTAAGACAAAGTTGTGGACTGACGGACAGACATACTAAACCGAGCAGTACAAAAACAACATCTTCCAGTTACACTAGTCTACCTTCCATGTAGCTCTCAGACCAGATGGTTATAGCAAAAAATCCCACAATGAAAATGTCGACTTGAAAACTGTTCCTGTTTTTGTAACGTGAGGGAAAGGATAACAGTCCCTGATACCCATCATATTGGTCGAGACTTTGTTTGCAAGCTTCTGCCTTCTATCTCAACTAACCCTATACTCTCTAAATACCCTACTCACATTCAATATGGGATACTTTTGGTGAATCCCTCTCTTTAGTTCCAGGAGAATCTTCAGCCCTATGAGAGACATTTTTTTGCAGCAAAAGAAAATCTGAGTGGAAAGGAACACCAGAGTTAGAAAGTTTTTTACGAAAAATGTGTAGGTCACATGATTCATCATGTGACAGTTTTCCCAGGGCTAACTGCTTAAGGATGATAAATGCTTGCACAAATTGTTAACAGAACAGCTTCTGGAGGGAACAGGCTTTTAATCAACAGCGCAAGATTGCAACTGATTTCCAAACAACTATTTCTGACAACATTAGTCTTATCTGATTATTCTTGCTGTAAATCTTTTGAAAGCGGCCATTTTTCAGAAATTTTACACAATGAGAGTTGAAATATCTGTCTGAAGATTTTTTGTTTGGAATTTTCAAATTTAGTAGACGCATGTTTTTAGAACCAAATTTCTATGAATATCAATTTGATATGCAATATTCTTGCAAAATGTCAAGACTTTTCAATTTGAAGTCCTGCATTGTGTCTTCATGCGTTCATTTCCAAATGTATTCTGTTGTCATTTTCTGCTTCGAAAGCAAACATTCTATTCAAATAGAATTAATTTTCGAACAGCCCTCACGAGATCAAAAAATCAAATTAGAAGAAATTCAGTCCATTCTCAATCTGATTAAAGGAAGTAAATTACAAGATGTAATCAGTTGTGAGACTAGTAGTACTAGCAGAGCATTCCCAAGGGCAGACAGCATCTTGAATTTAGTGTCTAGTGATTGATAGTTTTAGGGAGAGCATCATGTGCCGACAGCCAACTGGACAAGATCATTACTCATAGGGGTGTGTGAGTGGTCACTCAATACAAGTGACCAGCCACTTAGATCCTGACCACTCCATCAAACACCCCTTAGAGCCAAATTTGATTATCAAGTACTCCTACAACTAGTTTTAATCAGGTCACATGAAGGAGAAGACTTCTTAGATTTATGTCTCAATTGGACTGAAATTTCAAATGAATTTGGATAAATAAATGTCTTGGTTTTACTTGCTGCTGCTTTATCTTTTTAAATTTTTTTTCAAGCATTCTTCTGCATTCAAGAATCGAAAATGTGTAACGAAGGCACCCTTTTTGCCTCATGCAATCTACAAGTAGTAAACATCTTTTTTTATACATATATACAAAATTTAACTTTATCCAGATTTCCAAGCAAAATGTTAGCAATTTGAAAAAAGGTCACCAATTTCATTCAAAGTTTGGGCGTTGTATTTGGCCAAGGGACGTACATTTGTTTGGAATTACATTGTACGTCAGGTTGTGCCTCAATTATATGCCGGGTTATTCTTGTTAAGACAATATGGCTAACTGAGGCCAGATTTGGTCTGGCAGATTTTTACCCCATGTACAAACATAGTCGACAATAGTTGCAGGTTTATGTCGGATGCATTTCACCAGTGTCAACCTGTGACCTCGTTTAATTCAAAATTCATAAAAAGGTTTTTGTTTTCTTCACGCTGATGTATTAGGTTTATACACGCCAATTATCTGACATCTGGCGCAGAATTGAATATTATACATATGTCTGCATGAAGTGTAAACATGTGATGGGGACATTTATATACAAAATATTGATTTTCCTATGATGAGTTAAGTTACTTTCATTACGGGCAAGTCAATAAAGATCAATCAAATCTGTGACATTACCCACAATGCTTTCCACTAATGATGTATTAATATCAATGTCTACAATCAATTTCAAATGGAAAATTAAAAAGCAGAGATCTATTACGTTACTCTGAAAATTCAATGCCGAAAGCAGATAAGTGCCTGTCATAATTCTATAATTTCGTATCAAACATGCTGATAAAATGAAATTCAATAAAACATCTCTAAATATCTCTATCATACTTGAAATTCAAAATTTGTTGTTGAATATTCAAATGACAAGATCTATTTTTAACAACTCTGAAAAGCAGTAAATATTGTTGTCAACCCAGAGTCAGTGAAGATGAGCTGTTGTGATATGTAAGTAAGTGTTATTTACATACGGCTTGTCTCTTCTTATGGGAAAGGTATAAGCAGAGTGAATGGAATTGATGGCATATACAGAAACGTAGCAATGTTTGTCAGCCTAGAAGCAGGCCCTTGTCACCTGCGACATCAAAGTACGCGTAAATTGACGAGATAGTGAAAATGCCAGAGAGAGGCTTGCTTCCTTCCCGCCCCCTTCTCAAACAGAGAGAGTCGAAATTCAATAGTAAACCAGCTTGGACCATGAGCTATTTTACCTGTGCTTTTCATTTCGATGAATTTTAGTATTCATTAGATTATCTCGTTTTCATAAAGTCCTTATGAAATTATAGAATGTGTCTTGTGAAATATTTCTTTCAAAATACCATTTTTATCTTTTTGAAGACCTTCTTAGAAAGTAACCACAAATGGTTTTCACATCTAGTTTGTCTATGAATATATATCCCATCCCTATCCAGTGGTCAGTTGAGGAATATTTCCCATGGTGCCATTCTTGTAAATCAACTATCTGGTTTTGTGCTTCAATATGTTTAACATTAAAATTTAAAAATCGTCAGATTCTTAACCTCTCCAGTTTAAGTAAATTCAAGCTATAACATCAGTCAATACAAAACTGTCCGAACACGCAAACCAACAAGACCTCAAACTTGCCATAAAAACTCAATAACATTCCAATTCATTTCAAGCACTCAAATTACATTTACAGCTAAATAAACATCTATTCACAGAAATAATTTCAATTAAGTTCATCAATGTTCAAGTGTCAAGGAGGTCGCGAGGATTCGCTTGACCGCATCAACTAGTCTTTATGTGGACGAAACCATTGTTGCCAGTCTTGTACTGCATGACCCGTCACGGTTTGCTGCGGAATAAAGCAAGTCACGCAAATTTCTATTTGCAGGCAATCATCTCTGTTCACACTGCAACAGTCACCTCCCGTGCGCAAAAAGTCAATAAATCCAACGCCATGACCGAATTTGAATGTTGGTCAAAATCTTCTCATTATAGCCTCCGCAGGTCCAATAATAAACCTTCGTCTACGATACAGGGGTTCTTTGATGAATCCGTGGCTGTAGGTAGGCCTTATTCATTGCCTTGCAAAAACCCCTCGTGAATTTGTCAGATTTGTGCGTTTAATGTAATATGGAGGATAGATATATGTAGAGGGGCTATGTAAAATACAGCGTCCTGTGGATAAGTGTTGCCCCTACAATGGCTCCCTAGGGAGTTCTCGTGTTTGGCCCCATTCCAAATACATTTAATCCTTTTAGTGTGACCTGCCTTGTAGGTCAGCTGGTTATAACAAAATAATATTTGGAAAAAATTTAATGTCTGTTGTGAATTTTATGAACCATTTGCACTTGAGATGCTTTTGGACTGTCTATATATATACAGCTCTTTTTAAACATCTATAAGCAGCACAAAAAGAGGATATCAAATTAACACTTTTGATGAATGCATCTTTTGCCCTTATTTCAATCTTGATCAAGTTTGGCAACCAATTTGGCTCATGGCATGTGTAGGGTTAAAGCAAACTTTTGAAATAAGATGAATTTTTCTTGTCTACTTCAGAACAAATTTCAGGGAAGGTCTGCTTATCATACTCCTAACAATGAAAGTTGTTTACACAAAATTTCTGAGTATTTTGTACTCAGTGCACAAACAGTAGGTTCTTCTAATCTACACTGTCTTCTTGAATCTTCTACATCAGAATTTACCCACTCGAAACGGATAAACCAGCAAAACACTGGATTATCTCCCCTTCGATCACCTCTTCGCTTCTTGAGGTGGGAATGTGAGAAAAGTTTTTCACAGGGTTCGTGTTGACTTCACAAGAAATACCTGTGTCGCTGATTGCACACATTAGGAACGAACAGGTGAGTCAGGTATGGGGTGAGAATAAAGCTCGTTAGCATCTACTTTAGGCAACACCTGGGCATTCTTGAAAATTTGAAGTACTATGTTTGAATCCAAAATATTCATGCAATTTCTACCTTGACATGAAGCAGAGATCCTGTCAATTTTGTTCAAGTCCCTTTTTAGAAAAAAATATCAATCCAAAACAATTCTGAGAATCTATGGACCAAAATAGTTCCTCAATATGTAAAATTCATGCATATTAATACAAGAATAATTCAGACTCTTAATATCTTGCATATATTGATACATTGAAATAGATAACTATCGAAGTCCATAACGTTGAATTCTAAATTCATTTTTGATATAAAATTGCAAGAGTTGTACAATATTAGAAATTGAGAAATATTTCAGTGTCATTTATGCTAACAAGACACTTAAAGAATTGTACAAGCAATTAAAGTCACAAGATAAAACATCACCCAAACATCTACTACTAATAAAACTGTCTCTCTGCATTTTTTACACAAAAAATCAGACTGACTTAGTAATGGGGTATAATGTAGATGTTGCTATAAAGTATTAGAGGGGCCAGGACCCTGCATATCAACAATGTGAAAACAGCGAACATAACACTTCACGTGGCATGGATGAGACACAGAAAGACGAAACTCCCCTGATAAGACATATAATGTTTGAGAGAAACAAACCGCTTCGAAAAGAACAATGCCAGTAGGATGGGATCACTCACTATGCAAGAGCTGAATTTTCCTCCCAAAAAAGTCACTTTTGCAGCCAATAACTCCATTAGTTTGCCAATAAATTTGTAAAAAACTATCTTCCTGCAAACTCATGTCAATGGCTCAAGATCAGCCGTTCCACTCTTATTGCGAGATTCCATTATCAAATTTAGTTGGTGGTTTTTAGTCGTGTAAAAAGCTCCCCTAACCAACCAATTCTTGATGTTAATGCACTTGCTGTTATGGAGTCGGCAAAAAAGGACGTAAAGTTCGAAAAAGAAAAATGCGTAAACCCAACTATGGTTGTAATCTGATTTGTTAAACCTAGAATATTTCATTTCCCTATCTGATCAATATTTACAATGTTGGCAATATATTTCATTGTTTTCTTTTTTTTCAATGACACTCGGCCTTATGAAATGTTTTTTCATCAAATAAACAAAATCTTTCAAAAGGAAACAATGTCATATGACATGATATTCTGTGTAGCAATAAAAGTTGCATTTGACAATGAAATTCACGTTGAAAACAAATCTAATATCTATGAATATTTACAATACGAGACCTGAAAATCTGGATACCTAAAATCCACAGGTTCGTGAATCTGAAGTCCAGAAATGAAGACTCTCGTCAATTTGAAATTGATTACTTTTTCCGCAAGTCTCTCCGGACCATTACGCTAATTGTGCATCTCCCCCCTCGTATGAAACTCTTTGATGTTGGACAAACACAAACGCAGACTGCATTGCTTTCGAAAACTATGGGGTCGCGGACGGCCCTTATTGAATTTTTTTAATCTTCAAATTGCACTTGTTACATTGGAGCGCCATTTCTGCACACAGGGCAAAGATCAGGAATATTGTGAAAGCTCAAAAGGCAGCGAACAAGATTGGCATGTCGGGTCAAAGTTGAGGTCACTACGTCTAATCAAGCAGGTCATTCTGATTTAAGAAAAATCTGTGTTTGTAATCGTTATGCAGAATTTTAACTCATTCATTTCGATGATGATTTCTAAAAACATGTTCCGATTCAAATTGGTTCGCTTTTATGTAACACAATGATTGATTATATGTCCTGTTAGAAATTTTAATCATAAACATTAAATTGATAAAGGATTGCACGCTTTTAAGGTTTACAATATTTTTGATATAATTCTGATTTTTTTATGTTTGCAATAATATATCAACATGCTACTATACAGTGAGATTTCAATAATGTAATCATTTCAATAACTTGTGTAAAAAGTACTTTAAATAGAAATTACACAATTGAGATTTCAATAATATAATCTTTTCAATAACTCGTGTAAAAAGTACTTTAAATAGAAATTACACAATTGAGATTTCAATAATATAATCTTTTCGTTAACTCGTTTAAAAAGTACTTTTAATAGAATTTGCACAATTCAGATCTATATTCAAATATATGTCAATCCCAACATTGCACAATTAAATAAATGATTACAAATACCAAACATGGCCTACAATGAAACAGATTTTCTAGAACTATGGCACGACACTTCAGTTGCCACTAGGTTAATGCATGAATCATTCATCAAGTCAAAAAGCACTGGCAGACAACGCGCGTCTATCGTAATTATGAAACAAGATTACACGTGTCAAAATGTCTATCATCCAATGGTTCATGTTTAAATTTTAATGTAATTTGCAATGTTGCAAAATGGAATGCAGGTTCACTAATATAAAATTTGCTTAGGACGAACAAAAACTTTGATTAGACTCGCTGTTCGCTTTCGCAGGTGTCAAACCGATCTGTTCTAAACATGAACTTGGACAAACGGCACCTAGACTAGCAAAATCAGTTCCCCGACCAAACAACAAATATTGCATCTTCTGACCAATATTTACTTACTCAAAATACCATTGTTGATATATTCCAGATAAAATATTTTCTCAACATTGAATAAATTTTTTAGGCACCTTAAACAAAGATTGTTCATGGTGAACAACACACAAGTGACTGTTGTGAGAAACTGGCACGACATTTTCAGTTTACCCATCGACAACACTCACAAACATCCGAGCCAAAACAGCGCTCAAGAATGGGGCCAGAGGTTGAAGGTCACACGGTGACACAATTGCAAGTTCAAATAATTTTTCAAATTTCAATCAAGTGGTACCTTTAAATGTGAAATTTTTCAATTTGAATACTTGCTGGAAAGGAAGATTGTATCTTCAATTTCATGGATGAAGTAATTTTGCGCAAGAGCTAATTGGGGTAGCCATCTGTCATCATTGACAACACGTCTATGACTAAGCATATGATTCCTGTCAAGGCAAAACTCCCACATTCATGGCACTACGACGATTCTTCATTTACGCTTTGCGACGTAGAACAAAGAAATCAATTATCTACCAGTGAAATTTTCAAATAATTCTAAAAGCCGGAAATAAATGTACCTATAATAAGATTATATTATTTTACTTCAAACATTACGTAATATATTTATTCAGTTTAACAAAATTCTGTATGAGCCTACTTGAGCCTTAGAGCTAGTTTATTCATATGTCTGCATACATATCCTTTCAAAAGGAAATAAATTGATTCTAAGTATGTATTTTCTGTCGTGATGACAAAATCACAGCGTATTTAATTGATTTACAACACGTTTCCAAAGAGAAACTCTGATTGCCTAAAAATCATTTTCATCAATACATTTATCATAAGAAGACAATATCTTCTGGATAACGATTGTTATGATAATAATATCCATATATTATGATTAAGGTGAGTTTTTAGCCATTTCTACATTCCCAATTCACACCATGTTACCAAAACCTTCTGATTATTTTAATACCTCATCATTTGAATTTAATCCTGTAATCCATTTCGGCTCTTTATCCCAGCATCACATTGATTGGCGGGTGATTGACAGCTGGAGATGTCAATCAAATAGACATGTGCTCCAGGCACTATAGTAATCTCTATCAATTATAATGAAAAGTGATTGGCTATTATGCAATAGGCTTCACACACCATATCACTCATTGTCTGGCAATATACGAGTTCTTATTCAACATTAGAGTAATTATTTGCGCGATTGACTGGTCTCAAGCCGTCATCATTATGTCTGCTGTGATAAATGGTGTTGAATCATAAGAAACCATTATCTGTATTTTTTATAATTTCATCATTTTCCTGATTTGGCTAAATTTCGGTAATTTGTTGTTATCTTAATTTTTTAAATATCAGTATGAAATTTATATTTATTTGAGATTCATAAATCTTTAATACGAGTAATAATCATACAAACAAGTAAAATTTAGTTTCAAAATTGTTCATGGATCTTAATATTTTCAACTTCAATATTGAAATTTGAGGGATCCTTTGAGAATATATCTTGGATCATACATCTTTATTTCAAAACTAATTATGGATAAAAAGGATAATTTCAACACAATAAACAACCAACTCAATTGGTTAAAACCATTATTTAATAGGCAAAGATTTAATTTAATTTTTTTCTTTTTGGATAAAACAAAATGTTCTTGATTTCAAGTCTTGATCTGTCAATTTCATATCTATTAAGAAGCACTAGCAGAAAGAGAATTTGAGGCATCGTAATTTATCATTATCATGGACTTGGACTAAGGAAATCTGTGTAAATATGAATCCGGTTGATGACTTTTTAATTATTGAGAGATTCTGTCCGGCATCACACCTCTTGAGCTAGTTATGTACAGGCAGTAGTTAATTCCTCCCACAATACATCTGTGCCGACACATACAGACGGACATTACCACGCGATAATCTGATTATCTGGGCTGGCTACTTAGCGAATATCTAATTACCATCTCGGTAGCCTACTCATCTTCTATCAAGGCAACAGAGGGAGATATGTTACAAAATAATACAGGATTATACCTAGCTTAAAATAACATTAACATGTATATGTTTAATCAATTTTTGTAACAGCGATTATGGCATGTTTTGTTATCTTCACGAAAAACTGACCCTGTTTGACTTGCAAAATGTTAATCATAGATTTATGAAATGTTTGTATTGAATTAAAGATAAAATCATAAACTCGAACGCATTGATGAAGCTTCAATTCAAGTGTAAAATTTCTCATAAATATCTTATATTTTTATTTTAAATTTTTAACTTCAGAAAGATTATTAGGTTTATTACTTCCAATGATAGTTTCATTTGATCAAATCTAACACTGCCTAGCTTAAAGTAATTCCTTTCAATCCATTTTCTCATTCAGTCTTGATCAAATACCAATTTTCTTATTGACAAAGTAATTTCTATGCCTTCAAACAAATCCTTCCAAATATTGAAAAAAATATCACAATATAATTTACCCGAGCTATACTGATAACTCTTGTTCGCAACTAATCTCCATTATTTGTAACAATCTTATTTGTGCCTTTATTTATGACAATAATGGAGGATTTTCGGTGACAATAATTTGTAAAGGTATGGGAAGAAGGCAACACCTGGTCTTTTGAAAGAATTGGGATGGTTGTCGTGGAAAGACCCCACAAAAGGCATAGCCTGGGTAATAAGGGTGGATGGTGGCAGAAAGAAAACGAGAGTTTCATATACTGATTAACAATCCACTCTAGTTCGCAAAGCCCATACATTGACAACTCTCCATTGAATTTTTTCATTCCGCCACTCTATTCCAAGTTGTTCAATTTTCCTTTCCACAAAAGACTAGCTATGCCTTTTGGTGCCTTTTCCCAATGGCCTAAGAATTGGCGTTTGAGTATTGCCTCACCGCTGACTCTATTTGACCCGACCAAGATAGACTCTTTTGAAGTGGAGGGGAAAATTCACAAGCAGACCGAGAATGTTATTGACGTGGAAGGCTAGTTGCATTTTCAGAATGGGAGGATTCTTTGTGGGAAAAAATATCCCTTTTTAGCATGAGAACAGGGTTATAATCTAATGGTGCTTTCATGAGCTGGGGGTAATCCTCTTCAATCCTTGTTTCATAAAACATCATATATAACAGATAAGTTTTTCTTGAGGAGATATTTATCAAATTTCTTCAAAATCTTGATTTTTGTTTGCAGATTTGTTCATTTAATATATTTTACTGCAGAAATGCTCTTGAACCACAATGTTAACAGTTGTTTACAAAATTCTGTATTCTGAATAACTACTGTAATTATTAATGTTAAATATACCTATTTTTAATGGAAGATGATTTAGGGCGGTAGGTGAATTACTAGTAGAATTAACTAACTCAAGTGCTACTCTTGCTAACGAGAATTCTATAACGAAAATTTGCAAAATTAACAAAATTGCCCTACTGCTTTTTTTCCACAGGTAATATTCAGGTAAGCTAGTAAGTAAAGTATACCTACATGAGGTGTTTGTCACCTGAGCTGCCAAATTAACAGTTGGCCACTACAAAGTAGACAGGTGAAACGACCTTTGACTTAGCCAGGCAGTAAACATTTCACGCTTATCCCCCTCCCATATAACCCACAACAACAGCGTTCATGTCAACTGCGAGCCTAGATAAATTAGCCTTAAAAAAACTGTAGAATCTCTTTGCTGCACATATTCCACATTTCTCCATTTTTGCAGACAATTTCATTGTCCAATGCTTTTAACAAAAAACACTCATCAATTTTTAGAGAACTAGTTTTGAAAAGACATAGTATAGACAAATTCAGCTTTCTTTGGGGAATTAATTAATTCAAATTTAAGGTTGCCTACTAGAAATATGTTGATATTTAATTAGCATAAATGGTTTTGATGTTGGCATATTTTGGATACAATTCACAAATGCTTTCAATTCTTAAGGTCTGAACAAACATTGCCTACTAAACATATGTAATTTTTTTACTGTTAAAAGCTTCAGCGAGATTTCAGAAGTGGTAATTCACACCTTCAACGATCCAGTTCTCATTAAGACAGGTAACACAACTACCTCAGGGCCGCACAATACAGAAGTGTAATACCTAATGACCCATGACCCTTCTGTATATTTGATGGCAATAAAATGTAATTTATCTACTTAGCAGTAATTTCATGCTCATTTGCTTTTTAGTATAAAAATGTCGCCTTAACCTGTCAAGAATAGTATAATAAATTTAAATACATGTCAGTCTGCCTGGATTATTTACTCTGAAAGACATTTCACATTCTGAAATTCAAGGCAATTCATTCAAAGCAATTACCTAGCCCAGGTAAACTGCACAGCATGGCAACTTAGAACAAAACTTGAACCTAGATTTTAGAGATAAATTTCCCATACTTCATCCACAGTTATTAGTTCTATTATTTCAGAGACCATTAACCCTCGAAGCTGGGCCAAATGGGAACAAAAGCCCATTTCAACTTGTCTGTTCAATACCCTGTAAAAACAAACAACTTGCACGCAACCTACTGAATATTAGTTCGAAGCACGCGAGGTTTGGAGGTTGCTTGTAGTGGGCCAAAAACATGACTCTGGGACACGATTTGAAAGATGTTTGGGCCCAAGAAATGTTATGCTTGGAGTCGCAGGTGCAATATACGTCTTGTGAAAATTAGTAACTGTCACAAAGTTGGCAGGCAACCGCTATCGTGGACATGTTTTGGGTTTGGTTCACATTGCCGAGGACAGCAAGCTTTTTAGAAGAGAAGCGGTCGTTGACAAAAGCCTCATCATTGAAAACCGACTATATTCGTGTTAGGTTTCCCGTTGCGCCGTCCTTAACAGTTTAAAGCAACCGTGATATTATATACTGTCAGTTTTAACAATAAAACCTCGTGGTGTTTTTTGAGAACAGGCGGAATGTGTGACGAAAAGATCGGCTATTGGAGTGTATAGTACTTACCGGTGGCTGTGGCCAGGCCTGCTATAGCTAGCAAGGTTAGCACTCGACAAGCGGTCTCCATACTAAGTTGGAACCAAGCTGGAAATGATAGAAAATATATCAAATATATGAAACAATACTATAAGGTCACATTCCAGAGTACAAAATATGCAAATATGCTATGCAATAAACTTAACTGAGACATACCTACGTCAAAACTAACAAATACCATCCATACAATAATTAATATATAATTGCAAAGCGGAAACCGGCCGAATCATGACGGTAAATTGATATTTGCTAAGAGGTCATCGAGGATTTAAGTATGGACATTTCTAGGTCGGAAGTGCTACTTAGATCGAGGGTGATATCAACGTTGCCAAAACGCCCAAAGTACTTGAAAATTAAAACCATTTCGAAATGATATCTTGCCCAGTAATTTTTCAAGTGGTAGGGACGCCAGTCGTGTGTCAAACTTTTGACATTTCCTTTTTAAAACAGATATAACATTGTTTCTAACATATCAACCGGTGAAATGAAATAACATGACGTTAACCATAAGTAATGCACAACGCCTTGGACGTCTCGGCATTACAAAACAATAATTCCCAGCACTAATATAACAAAGTGTCACATGCTTGTACCTGAAGAGATATAAACAGTGGGCAATATCCTCGCACGCTCATGACTGTAATCAACTCGCTTGAACCATTGTGAACGCCTCTTTCACGTGAAATGCAACTGCAAGTCCACAATCCAACAGTATCCGAGTTGGTATCACAAGCAGTTCATTGTAGACGAAGTATTTACGTGAATAACACGAGTTTCTCTCAACATCCCTTCGCCTCTCAATTCAACGTGGAGATGTTGTCAGTGGCTCGCGGAATAGCCGAGTTGACCTGAACCACGTGACTAGAAGTGAGAATTTAAACCAATGAGAAGCGTTTAAGTGACTAGAGGCTTTCCCGGTCGACCATTCAAGCACGGCGAATGTATCTAACGTACTGGGGCTATGGATATACGTTCGTTCGTTCTCGCCGATTCCTGTCGTGTCATTTTCATATAAATTGAGTGTAGGTAGCCTAGGATAGAGATAATGTTATCGGGCTTTTCTATTGAACCGGTGTCATTCGCCGTACCGCGGGAGGGCTTTGTGGGTGAAAACAGACCCGAATCACTCTGCACTGCGATACTGGTATTTTGATACTTAGAGGCGGACAGAAAATCGTTGCCTTTAGTTCAGCTAGGATTCCGAGATATTCGCTGAAATTTGTTCACTGTGATCATTTAGACGGACGCGAACATCCAAACTGTCGATCAGATGATTAGCTTGCCAAAAAATTCAAATAGTTGTCTAAATTTGTTTCCAAAAATCCATCCTTTACTTGTCAGCTTGGGTGAAATCTTACGACGATCTCGCTTGTAGACATTTCGCCACCTGCTACGAACACTCATTCCACTTAAGACGGTCCGAAAAATAAATGTCAGAATTTACTTTTTACATGACGAAAATAATCATATTACCAAACTAATTAAAAGTAATTATTGAAAAGAAAACAAAAAATTTAACAACCTAATGACATGTTTAATTAACAATCAGCAAGACAAAGGAGTTCCACCACCAATTATAATAATTAAATGGCAACCCTAATTGAGTGGTAATTTGAAACGTTCTTCTCTGGAAAAGGAAATTAACTTTAACTTGGGGATTCTTCGAATTCAAATACCCCTGCAGTTACTCGGCATCTCTCCACACGTGAAGGATTTCTTGTTTTTCGACACTCGGCGATATATATACGTTTCTCAGAGATTGTGAAGCAATGTTTATAAACGTCGGCGAACATGAAAGACTCTTGTTTACAATTACCATCACTCGACTGTAAGAATCTCGATTGGCTTGCTGAACTTCCTGACCTACCCTTTGTCTCTGAAATGGAATGACCCAAATGTGCACGAGAGACATGCAAAAGGACACCAAGGACTGAAATTGATTTTCTTTCAGCACGAGAATTTCGTGGATAGACACACCAAACGTTTCCGGTTTGCTTCGAAATCTGAACACGAACATTTGCTTGACATCCAAGTTTTTTTTCTCCCCCTGTGAAATTACTAACTGATGTGGTGACACTATTTATTCCCGAGGCTTATTTCAACACAGCTGAGATTGAAGGCACATCTCATCCATTTTGATAGAAAATCTTATGTTTGGGTAGAACTTTTTTAGTAAGTTATTAATGATATTTACTTATGACGATTTTATTTGTGCATTCAAAGTTAATAAAATACATTGAAAGAACGCTTTGACATAAAATGTGCTTTAAGATGATTAATATTAAGTTTATTATATAAGGTCTTATTATTAACGTTATAGATACTATATTAAAACATGCTTACCGCTGAAGAGGCGTTCAAAGTATCCAGGGGTAAGATTTCTTGCAATATATTTAATTTGTAGTTATTTCAAGTAGCCTACAACCTCTCCCATCTATCCTTCAAAGCGAAATGAAGCAAATGTGCCCATTCTTACAATCTTTAAAGAAAATGCTCAGGAAAAATCCCAATCTCTAAGCCAAACACATGATAACAAAAGTGTTAGTACTATAAAGGCCTGTGTTATCTATTATCAATCACTGAAGTAGATACGGCTTAAAATATAACCAGCCAATCACGTAACGATCCTGTCAAATTGAGCCAATCGGAATTAAGCCTCATCAACGATATTACATACTTAAGCCGATTCCAATTTCAACCTTAGATGAGATGCTATTGTTCTTTTCAGCCTATTGTTTTCCAGTTAAGACGAATTTCTCTAAAATAAAAGGATGCATTCGTCAAAGGGATTAAAAACAACTTCCGTGAGAATTTTCTCACCTTTTCCTCTCCGACCCGTTAACCTAATCAAGCAATTCAATAGTGAAATAGGGCATTGATGCTGTGCTATTGAAAAGGCTTTTTCCAAATTAACTGCATTGTGTTGTCAAGGTGATTGACACCTATCAGAGATAAGCAGTTAATTTGACAGAGGAACAGTTTTGACAGCTGAAACGATGCGAACCTGTCATTGTTTTTACTTTGGATACATATTTATTCTTACCAAGAACAAACAGTTATAATCAAAATATAATTCACAAAAATATATTGTTGTAAACTCTTAGTCCGTTGTTAATGAAGTGCGGTCTATGTTAATTTGTAAGATAGAGTTATGTAAGTATTTGTACTCGCACCTTTAGGTGCTGTCTATTTGTTTAAAGTTGGAACACATTTTAATTGTTTACTTAACGTTACACACCTATTTGCGCCCGCACGTGTGCGGTGTTCCTCTAAACATGTATTTTAATCTTACCTTCCAAAATAAGATTTTCGACGCAAATTGAATTAATTATCAAAATTACGACTAAGTAACACTAAATCACTAAAAACTTTCGTTCGTGTTTTCCAACAATTGACTATTTTTCGATTGGAAATGCTTTTTACTCTATTACATCATTATATTAGTTTCTTGATAAATCTTGATAAAAAGGTTGTCAACCTGATTCATCTTGATTAGAAATTTGATTGACCATTTTTGTTTTTTTTAAGGTAAAAGCCTCATCAGCACACACCTGTGAATTTAATTGAAAGATGAAAACAGTGAAACTGATATAAATGAAAGTTACTTTAAGGACTTAAGAGTATTACCTAAAGTTCAATTCACGCAACTATGTTATTGTCATATGTTCATTAATTTCTTAAACAATTGAACTTTTGTCACTTACTTGATTTTTAAAAAAAATATTGTTTGACTTCTTATTCACTTACTTGATGAATGAACTATTGTTATGTCTAATGAAAATATCTACGATACAAATACGTAATCTTTTTAGAAAGGATAAAAAACCCAGTTTTAACATGTCCGAATCATTAATCTTTCAATTCCGAAGTGATTTAAACGACGACACCCTGTCAAAATCTTTATCTTCGCAACACAACACTTTCTAAACCGTTCGGCATCAGAACG
This sequence comes from Phorcus lineatus, assembly GCA_921293015.1. Classification (NCBI taxonomy): domain Eukaryota; kingdom Metazoa; phylum Mollusca; class Gastropoda; order Trochida; family Trochidae; genus Phorcus; species Phorcus lineatus. The sequence goes on along the minus strand of OV121088.1, from coordinate 27,405,427 downwards.
TGAAATCATCAAAACGATAAGGCCAAAAGACGGGTACCGTCGTTTTAAATGGCGGTCGAACGCGTTTATATGAATAATGCATTCTTAATAGACCTTTGTGTACAAGCAAAGTTAGATCGTTGAGCGGTATGCAAACAACCTCTAATGCATGGCTGGCAACGGCGAACCGAGCTGTATGTGTAGATAAATTTACAGTCCTTTTCTTTAACAAAATGTGTGAAGTGAGGGCGAACTTTTAAAACGTTTTTTCAGTTGAACTCCACGGGGGAAACCATAAAACAAATGTAGCGCGTTCGTAAATACCCTCGAAGAAAATGATTGGCTCGCAAGCGCGCTAGCTCCTAACTCCTCATCACGTTAATATTCGGGATTCGCTTCAGAGCTATTACACGCTTTTGCCTCAATCTTTTCGTAATAATCCTTCGCCGCCGACCGGTTTTCTTTGTCATGATTTATGGATTCCTACGCCTACTCGACCAATGAACATCCTTTGAATATTCTGTTATCTGTCAAGGATATTTACAAGTTGCTATTCGCCTAATTCGTCATGGTTTAACGACCCGATCATCTTTCATAATATACATGCTAAACACATCGCACTCCCATGAACCTTGATGGCGGTGATGAAATGGGCAAGGGTATTAATGAAATGAGATTTTTCGCATTTAAACGTTCTTGGTTCGATAGGATATGGCATATTAAATTTGTCATCGCGTTTTTAAAAAGAAATATTATGCAATATTGCATTTGAATCATATTTCCAATTAAGATTTGAAAAATAAACGCTATCAAATTCTGCAATTCGAAAAGTTTGAGGTGGTTTTGTAATAATTTATCAATTGTTAAAGTTTATTCAAAATGTGTTGCAAAAATAGCAAAGGTCGTTGAGTGAATACCATTTAAAGATAATTATTCATATTTGACAACTTTTCTAATCCTTGTGGTATAAATTCTTTCCAAATGAAATCATATTGATTTCTATGCGGGAATTAAGATTCTTCAGTTTTTGATTCAATGAAATTTATTGCTTGCATATAATTATTTGTTAATCAAACGAAAATGATTAATTATTAAAGATTCAATATATCTCTCATTCATGCGATCAGTTAACCTTGAACACACCGCGATCCATTCAAAGCCAGGTACCAAGTTTATTTGCTGGGTGAATAGAAACACAGTTTGAACTCACTTGTCCGCGGTAAGTAGCGACTCATATCTAAATTTCGACAGGAAACTCACCCGTTTTTTGTTTCATCAATGGAAAGAGTCACCCATCTGGTTGAGAAACCGCTCCCAACATTGCTGAACTGAGCAATGAACACGACTGCGTATTTTGGCTTATAATTGGCTTAAAGGGGCGGAAGTACTTTTTTTAGATAAATAAAGTGATCTCACGAAAACGGAAATAAATGTTTCCAACTGTTAGATAATGTTTCCATTAAAAAAAAGCATTTTCAAATAGAATGTACCATAATAAGTTAAACTATCCGAATGCATTTCCCTACCTCAAATGCTAAAATGACATTTTGGGAATTCTTCAAACCAGAGAATTCTGGTCCATAACCACACGTTTCATTTGAAAACAATATCCTGAAACATTAATTTTTCAGCTCATTTCTAATTCGTCGCTGACAGGCATTAAATGAAATTTCTGACAAATGAATTGTAACCAAACGCTTATCATTTATTTTGCCTGGAGGCGCTTATCACATTTCAACATAACGCGAGGTTTTAACGGTTTTTATTGATTATAATCATCCAGATCAGTCTACAAAACGCCGCTGCTTTGACAATGCCCTAAACTCCTTGATAATATCTCGATTTGAAATTGTGCATGAGTTCACTTCCAAAAAAAGTTTTAAATTTATGATTTCGTTATTTGAGCTAATGACATGATCAAAATGTAATACTTTGGGTTTCATTTATGTCGTTGAAATATGATACTGTTGAAATTATTATCGAAATATACAGAGGAGACATAAATTGAAACGATGGAATTTATCGTTCTGGTGAATGTAGAATTACATATAAAAAATGATGAACTAAATGAATTTATAGTTTTTATGGCGGCGAACGATGTTCTTAAATATGCTCGTTACATGTAAATCATAAATAACTGTGTTGAAATATTTAGGAAGATTAAGGACATAAATTCACTATTGCAGCCAGTCGCAGAAAAGAGGCAAGTTTAAATGTTGAGAGCGCTCGGCATTGCAATACAATATTACCCGAGCAAGGGTGAAATACAAATTTACCCAAAAAATATTATTAAACGAACAAAGGTGTAATATGGATTTAAAGAAACGAGTGCGAGTTTTGCATTCTCCGAGTATAATAGCGATCTTGAGTTCATAAATTCGCACGATGTTCGTCCAAATGTTGTCCATTCGTTCATATTACACAGCTACTCGTGTAGTGATTTTCTATGTTAACCTTTTAAACATCCCCACCCTCCCATCTGCTCTCATCTCCCACTCTGTCCCCACCCCACCCGATCACCAATACTCCGTCACCCTGCCCCCCGGGGCGATCCTGCTAAGAAGAGACGAAAGTTCCTGGCACGGGATCTGCTCGCCATACAGCACAGAGATGGAGGGTCTCAATTGTTTCACGTACTCGCCAGCTGGTCAAATGTCTCCGCGTTCTACACACTACAAACGCCAGGAATTTCACAAACACAACCATCAAGGCATACTCAGAGAGATAACGGGGCTCTGTTTAAACTCTAGACTTGCCTGGGCGTCGACTGTATTTCAAAGTTTAAAGATGACCACAAGCCTATATGTTTTTAAATTCCTCGAGTCGGATTAACTTATAAAGGTACAAAATGTTTGAAAATTCCTTAAGAATAACTTCAGAAGTATTTGAGTGATGATTATAAGTATATGAAAAGTCACTGACAGATTGTTTTAAAAACATGATGTCACCCATGCTTCCTAAGTCACTTAAACGGCGACCATGAAACGGCATACGGATATTCCCGAATCAAGCACACACCCTCGCGGATGAAACGGTGGCGCAATGAAGCTGATCGTCACATAATCGCATAATGATAGAGTGTTAGAGCAATACCCCCACCCCCTATACTTGCCCCTCCGTGTACCAATAACTGTCCCTCAAAGATTCCCTTCCCTCAACTATCTATTACTTCCTGGCCCCAGTGTGTCTCCAGTAAGCCTAAACATGATCTTAAACATGGGAAATGATTGTGCAAGTTTTTGGTCATATATATTCAAAAACATTTCTTCTCTTTTTAAATCTCACTGCTTTAGACAACTTGTGTAATTAGATATTGAAAAGTAGTGAAGTGTAAATGTTTTTTATATTTGTATGTTTAATGTTAATGTTGAATACTTACTTTTCAACAGTATAACGTTGTCATTTTCTATTAAGTCTTTTGAAAAATATATTATTTGAAAAAGGGTGATTTCAAACTTGTTCCCTTTTCGTCCAAGAAGACATGTCAAATTGCATTAGACACAAACATAGTGTCCAGGAGTTTTAAACTATCAGCCTGTCTGCTAAAAGGATCATTTCATATCAGTAAGAATCCCTTATACGATTATCCAGCTTAACTTGGCTCCCGCCGAGGGCAATATAAGATGCCAACAGAAGATATGCGTATGCAGAAAAGTTTCTGATCATTTACAAAGGAGAAGTGCAGTAGCACATTGTCCTGTTACAGTAATGTTTTTCACCGAAGTTCAGCACAAACGGGCGTAGTTTACCAACGAATGAGTAACCGGCATTGTGACTGAATGATATGAACCTTTAAGGGATGCATCCTTGTAAAACATTGCGACTTGAGCTTAGAAAGTATTGTTTTTCGATAGGCATCCTCGGTCACCCATGTCCGAATGTTCCGATGATTTACGCTTCATAAGATGGAGAGTATCAGGTCATTTATCCCTGGTTGATCGAGGATGCTTTTAACCTATCAGTACACAAAGAAAATTATAACTGAAATTCACGCAACAATCATGCCTTGACGTTATTCGTTACGAAAAAATGAAATATTTAAAAATTCTTATTAATGTTACATGCATATTTATTTGAAGAAGAGACGATAGTTGAAAAGATCATACAGCAAAATCAATCCCTTAATCAAATTTGAAAAGTATCCTAATTCAGCGAAAACTTCGAACAACAATTTGATTATGGGTTGGCAGCGCGGATACCCCTTTCGTAACGTCCCCCGGCGTTTGTAATTTACACCCCTTCCCCCCCAAACCCAGTGTCGTCGCCTTTGAAGTCTCCGATACCAGGTATTCTATAAATCATCTCTGATTATAACCGGCCCTTTCTTGGCCTCGCAGCAAAGTCGTAGGGTGTCACAGGGCATTGGGGGTCGCCAAGCTTTAACTGAAATCCTAACCATGACCTTAAACCAAAACGAAATCGCAGACCGTGAAATTGCCTATAGAATGTATGTCATCACAGATACCATCTATCATATAAACCCAGTTGTTTAGCTCAACCTTACAGGCTAAGCGAGCAGTATGAAGAAAGCATTGTTCAGTGATTACAGGTACCGTGACTGCCGATGTTGATAGCGTAAGGGCAACAATGGCAATTTTCTCCCCAGTATGACGATTTATCCCCAACGTGTCGCTTTCCTGATATTTACTCTGTAATATTTTCATTCTTAAAGCCCGTGGAATAATCGGGTCACACTCACCTACTTTCCCAAACAAAGGGGTCGATTTAATACAAAAAACGTTTATGGCTTTTATTGATTAACATAAAATAATGTTAGATGGTTAAAATATTATATTGCGAAGAATACTTTTTTAATGATATACGCTGTTCAGTGTATCCTTTCTTGAATTGCATTAAATAATTCAAAAGGGCATAGATAGTTTATTTGTATTACATTCTGTTGATGAACCCGCATAGCGCAAACGAGTATTGTTGGATCCATTTCTAAACATACTAAATGCTTAAAGGTTTTTTATGGCTTGTTAATCGTATCATAAAGAGTCGAATCGGGTACAAACCTTAATCAAGCATTCCCCCCCCCCCCCCCCCCCCCATGTTTCTTTCAAGCAGTCTAAACCCCATCTAGAATTAGTGAAACCTTTGCTTTGATTCAATTTTAATTTTTCTTCTTCAGAAAAAGAAAGATATTAACTTTGCAGGCCATGCCATTCAATCGGTTACTAATGACCATCTTGTTTCTTGCCAAAGGTCTAAACAGAATAACCTCAATAATGAATTTGAGCTGAAATCATTTATCCATATTCCTGCACAAACGGATAAACAGAACTTGAATTTGAGAACCATGACATTTGTTCCTGGGTCACCACGGTCTTTGACCAAGACGCAACCATTCCTCGAAAACCATCCAGGCGAGCGCCCCCTATCGAGAATACCACTTAAACATGACGTAATAACCACAAACTCGCTCTTCAGTGCCATTATCCCCGAACAGATCATCCGTCGTGTGTTTGGGTAGGTTAAATTACGACCCATTTCCATTAAGCCACCCAGGAAGACCGGAAATGCAATTTGCTATGCCTTCTGGGAGTTTTCCCAAACTGCGAACAAAACACAAATGGTCACGTGACCTTTGACAATTAGTTTAATTATTGTATGCAGATGTGAAAAGGAGAAGGGCGGATTTTAATGAAGATACTATTGGGTTACCCATTCAGCCATAGCTTTGTTTTGGAATAATAGAACTTGTCCGCCGAATGTCCGGCCATCACCACGGCTTGTCTCCAATCAAGTATCACGTTGTGTGAATCTGTCGTCCAACTGTCCAATTTCGATATTTCAACAAGGCTGGAAACGGCCAAATAAACGCGCAATCTGATATTCAAAAATATGACAAAAACGGCCATCCATACATCATTCTACTCTTGAAAAAAAAACGGGCATTCGAGTAATGCGTTTCTCTTGTAAATCTCGCCTAATATTTAACAAAAACACCTTGCACGGTTTTCAAGTGGTCCCATCTTTTGTTCAGCCACAATGTCATCGATATTTCAAATATGAAGAGCCTGCAAGGCTATGAACAAACAGAGCAAACGATAGACTGATGTCTATTTTTGGCCGAGTTCCTGCTCTGGCTCACATGTCCATTGTCGTCGAGCCTACGGTCCTCTACTGAACTTGACACGGCGATTCAGTGACACAGCTCCAACTGGCTTGAGTATTAAAATTGTGATAAATACAGTACATACACGATCGCCTTACTAATTTGAAATACAAGATGCAGTTTTGATGGTTTTCATCGCGTGGTTTCGGGTCATTATAAGTTTGTTTAGCAACATTACTCGCGTAAATGGCAATAAATTTCGGTCTTTGACACTCTACTCTCTAAATACGGTGAGTGCGCACGAATAGAAATCTCGATGAAAATTGTCATTATTTAAACTCGATATTTGATGACATGAGGTCATATGAACAGTTTCTACTAGGTAAGCCCCTTAAATCGATTTTAAAATATTAATTTCAGTTTTAAAATTCAAATGGTTTCACGCACATTTCAAGACACAACGGATCTGATTTTTATGTGAGACAAACATATTTCAGTCGGTATGATTAGAGCTGAAATGGTTTTCCTTGTTTCATCATACACGAAGTTGATAAAGATTATTTTACTGTAGGGACGTCAAATATTTATATGAGGTAACTAATAGAAGAACAGTGATTTCATATTCACATTTTGTCACAGAAATTTTTGTCGAATAAATCTTAAAATCATCACCCATATTCCTTATTTAATTATAGTTCTATAAAATCAAAAATATCAGTTAATCAGAGAATATGAAATGCCTCACAATCTTGACATGATTACGTTACGTCCGCAATTCGATCACCATATGCGAGTAACCAATATGGCAGCTAGCAGACGATACAAATTCAACGAGCAGACGACACCATCGTCACACCCACGCCGACGTCAAGGCGACATTTTGGCGTCAAACGACGTCCATGACGCGTCAAACTGTGTTCCCCGTCCCCTATTGAATTACCCCATGCGTGACTCATCCATCCCCCAACCCCAATTCCATTCGCTTTTCTTCTCGACAGGGGGTCTCCGAACAGCTCGGTCCCTTTCAGCTCTCGAATACCAATATATCGCATTTCCACTCGTTTTAATAGTCTGTCCTTATGTGAGAAATATGAATATGATATGGAACGTCTGTTTACAAATGCTTTATAGAGAGTGCGACCCATCAATATTCTATTAACACCTAACCTTGTTTTTGTTCGCTTTTCGCCTCACTGACTGGAACAGTAAGCTAGGAAAATAAAATTTCCCGCCACTGTACCTTGAAATCGATTGGTTAATGTAATCAAGCCCTCATTGAGGTAATCTTGTTCTGATTTTGCATGTGCCTAGACTTTATGCTCGCCTCTGTATTAATATATATAACCGATTTTAGAATATGTACAACGCACACCGGTCAAATCAAGGACCTATAATAAAAGACCTTGGTCAAATCAAGCTAAGAACATTTTAGAATACAGATACCCTTAATCATATGAGAAAGCGTAGACTGTGTAACGGCTCCTTTTGTTTATTATTTTGGAATTGTCATATTTTCTGTCTCATGTCTCCTTTTCATAAACTGTGACCGTCAACTTCGTTGGAATAATGACATTTGATTAAAACCAATTGTTCCATTTCATCTTGACACCGGAAATGATTTTCAAAAATGGATTAGATTAGGCCAAAAATATGACATGCCTAAGATTTAAGAAGTGGATTAACGATGTCAGTTTTTCAGTGATTAGTATTTGTTGATCGATAAACCTGAGCATTAATATATTCGTTGTTCGTGATGTACTTCACAGGTACATTTCATTCCTCATTCATTGTTTATATAAATCGTATTCCATCATCAAAGATAATGACTACTGCACATAAGTAATAATGAAATTTAACAAACTCATACATTTAAAAAACGTGTCATTGATCCACTTTCAAGATATAAACGGTTACCGACATTAGCTGCCTTCAGAAGGTAGAGTGTTAAGGTTCCTTTGTGTACTATCTCTTTCTTCCTCGACTACACCATACAAAATACTCCCCGATTTCTTCAAGTGTCAAACCAAAACTACACACCAACCAAATTCCTATTTCGTTCAACCTTCCGTAAAATTGCGACTACAATGTAAATAAACGAGTGTTTTGAGGATTTATAAGTTTAGCACAGAGAGCTACAAAGACGGACGTTAAAGATACACCGCCAAGAACAGAGGATCGGAATTTACACACAACAGCATTCCGTGTTTATCGAGACAAGCTCTAAAAGCACGGAAAACAACAGGCTCCGAAAAAATAGAACATTTCGATGTCAAAGACATGTGATGTTACACGCGGTGTAAGGAGCTTGGAGTATTGATCGAGATGTTGGAAGATAACGCCGGATCGAAACCGGGTCAGGGAGGAACTATTTTTTCTTGCGGATTGATACATAATGAAGTCTTAATTGTCGATTTGCGTATTTAGTGACATATAACCTCTGTGATGATTTCTGTCCAACTCAATTGCCTAATTCACTTTGACGGTAGTAGATTTTAATCAAGTAACTTTGGGCCGGAATGAAATATTTAAGCTTTCATTGAACCATTCTCCCGGGAAAAAATGACACGTGGAAGAATTTTTTGCGTTTCGAGAAAATTATTCGATTATATGCCATGGCTCTTGGTAGAATTATGAATATTTAAAATGAAACCTGTTATTTACAATCATGTTAACTAATTTTAGAATGTTATCTACGTTTCGTTTTACGATTGTACGAAGGGGCTGTTCAGTCCTGAACCTTATTCAACACCTTTGTGGAAATGCCGGGTCATCCTATAATAGAAATGTAAAACTGATTCTCATAATAAAATTGTTTTTTTACTACATAGGAGAATATCGCCTTGCATCCACTAAAACATCATTTATATTCCATATATGGAAATATTTCATTTTTCATTTTCTGTGAATCAAAAATGTATTTGGACAAACCGTTTTCTTTTTGTTTATTCTGACGTTTGAGGTTTTTATGTACATTATCGAAATAAAATTAAAATTAATAAAATGCCTGAAGTCTAATTAGTAGGCATGTACATTGAATCGATGATATGTGTAAGCTTATTGTACTTAATCGAAATAGTATTTTGAGTTTAAAATGTGTTTGTCGTCCATTTCAACATCAATTTCGTTAATATAGTTTAAAAAATGGTAAAACTGGTAAAAGTGCGCTTGTTCCACAAACAAAGCATCTACTCTAAAACCCCATTCCAAAATAAGGATTGTATTTAGGTAAGTAAGTTTATAATTTCATACATACAAACAGCTTACATATCCCACTCCTTAAAATTTCATTAGAATACATGTTTCTTAAAATATAATCCCTTGAGAATATCATAAACCCCATAATCCTCTTATTTCAGAGATATTCCATCCCAGTACAGGAATCCGAAATAAGCTATATAAATCCATGTAAACGTGAGATTTACACTACATATGATACATAAATACGATACTAATTATACACGGGATCCAACATGATACAACGTGATATATTCACTTGGCAGATATTGTATTAATAGAGTGGTTTCCTACAGGCAAGCTGGGATGAATTCGTTATCTCACGCTCACATGTAGCCTCTATTAAAGTCTTCTTCACGATTTTTTTCTTTACGTATTAAACAAGGTAACTCGTTGATTTACCCCCTAAACCGACACCCCTCTTATACATCATTCCCTCTAAAGCGACATACCTATTGTCAGGAATTCTTCTATCTCATTTAACATATTTGGATTACGCATTTAACAACGTAACTCGTTTATTTACCCCCTAAACCGACATCCCTCTTATACATCATTCCCTCTAAAGCGACATACCTATAGTCAGGAATTCTTCTATCTCAATTAACATATTTGGAGATTCCCTTTCGGTCTACATGAAACAATGTTGACATTTTGTCATAACGAGAATCGAAGCTAATACTACAATTTGATATGATCAAAACATATTTTAACCTATTTTAAGACTTAGATCCAGTCTAGATGAAACAAGGCGAATCAAAGCCTATAGAACAATGTTTTATTACTTATAAACATTCTAGTTAAATATATTTGGGGATTCACCTCCAGTCTAGATGATACGATGTTGTTATAACATGGATCAAAGCATTTCACTATAATTAATCATTTACAAACAATCTCGTTTTGAAAGTCTAAATTCCAGTTCCAATGAACATTCTAGTTTGAATGAAACAAAGCTGTCATAAAGTGTATAACAATTCTATTTTACTAATAAACAACGTTTAGTTCAAAGGGGAAGTAGCATTTTTTTGTTTAATAGAGTGATCTGACAAAAACTGAATTAATTGTTTCTAACTACAAGACAATATTTTTTAATCATATGAAGAAATTTTAAAACGAACGTACCATGTATGGTAAAGCTATGCGAATCCAAATCCCTCAAATTATTGAAAGGTGTTCACACAAACATGGTCATCTAGCTGTGTTTTTTTCTTGGAACCTGACTATTGTCGTTACGGATGATCGGGTGGAGTAATTAGATGTTTTGACCAACTCAAGATAAAACATTTGTTATAAAGCAACGAAAATTTGAAATAAATCTTTCGTTAAGCATGTTAATGCCCATTTAAATCATTTCTAGTCTTGTTTATTACATTTGGTGACTTAAGCCCAGTCTAGATGGAACAAGGTTGTCATAACGTGAATCAAAGGCTATCTTACGATCTATCAATGGCTAGGGTGGCCGTACTAGTGCGATGACATTCAGACAAGCTCATTTCCACATGATATAGGGTCCCTAGTCCTTCCTTCTACCAGGAACCAACGAACACTTATCAAACATGACAAATCACTTCTAATGTTGTAGCTTTCGCCAATAACTCAACGAGTTATGATCGATAGAATTATATTTTGCGTTTATCATGTCACATTTCGTTTTTTTCTCGTTCCATTATTCAATGTCAACTTACTCGAGTGAAAGGCGAAGATTTGTTTGAAAGTCAATTCATATTTCGTTTTTTTCCTTGTATCATTTTCGATGTCGTCTTTATTTAAGGGAATGATAAAACTGAATAGGGATATTTTTATATCATATTTTGTTATTCCCTTTTTGAAAGTGGACTTATCTATAATGTCGATGCCTGGAAGAAATGTTATTTGTTTTATTAATTTTCCAATGTTGTCCATTTGTTATACTAATTTTCCGTGTTTTTGGTTTTGATTCATATTTTAAATGAACGGGTTAGCTTGAAGTTAGTAAGACGAGTATCAAGTGTCAGTATGGTTGATTTTCAAAGGGTTGCGATATCTTCAATGTCAATCATGTTAAATCCCTTAACACTCCATCGAAAATTTGGAATGACCTCTCGGTAATCAAGTTAACATGTCTTTATATCACAACTGACCACAAGTAAGTATATTGATAAATATATAAGGGCTACGTATAATGTTAGGAAATATTTCTAAACACTGCCAATGAGATTACTAAAAGGACAATGGTGAATGTCACTGTTGCACGATCTTTAGATGACGTGAACAACATTCTAACAGTCAGACTTGTTTCTTAATTCGTGTTATATATTGTTTGTCCGTTCAAATACTTACGACATGAGAACTTGAGAACTATAAAGGGTAATTCACCAAAACGGTGTTACAAAACACGTTAGATTAATGTTCTTAAGAACTGTAAAGGGGTAAAACTTAACCAAAACAGTGTTACAATACACGTTAGAATAATGTTTTTAAGATCTGCAAAGGGGTAAAACTTAACCAAAACAGTGTTACAATACACGTTAGAATAATGTTCTTAAGAACTGCAAAGGGGTAAAACTTAACCAAAACAGTGTTACAATACACGTTAGAATAATGTTCTTAAGAACTGTAAAGGGGTAAAACTTAACCAAAACAGTGTTACAATACACGTTAGAATAATGTTTTTAAGATCTGCAAAGGGGTAAAACTGAACCAAAACAGTGTTACAATACACGTTAGAATAATGTTCTTAAGATCTGCAATGGGGTAAAACTTAACCAAAACAGTGTTACAATACACGTTAGACTAATGTTCTTAAGAACTGTAAAGGATAAAAATTCACCCAAGCAGTGTTACAAAACACGTTAGAATAACCCAAATTATACACCGATTGTGTTCCAGTCTCCAAGAATGTAAATTTTCAGAAAATATTCTCAAAAACACCCAAACAATGTACATTTAAAGAGCCACTCCGACAATGATGAAAATATCATTGGCTTCAAAACACCAATTACGATGATATATACATTCAAGACATTTCACGCCTCCCAACTATCTACCAAAGCCGAAATCAAACGAACCGTTCACATGAATACTATTATATAACCTTTAATACTGTCAACTAAACTTATCTTTAAATATATCTCATATCTGTTTCCATGTTGCTTCTAAAACTACTTTTGAAAAACTGACGCGCGTCATTGTCCGGTTTTCGATCAGAATCGCGATTCAGTGCATTTTTAGTATTACTCTTCAGAGCCGATCAGCATTAAAATGATACTTTTCAGCAGATGTAAGTACTTCTCGATAAAATGACGTTTGGCATATGCGACGTCCTTCAATAACTGACGGTCTGTCTTTAGTTGTAATATTAATAAAAGTGGCTCCATTTAACACTGAAGTCACATGTATGTCCCACTAGCTAAAGAAAAGCGGTTGTGTTTTCTGTAAGACACAAATGATCAGACTACGATAAATTGGTAACATGTTATTCCGCAGAAACAAGCCTGTTAGACCTACGAGTAATCGATTTTAGTGGAAAATCCATGAGACAACAGTGAACTACTATCTTGAAGTTCATTATCTGTTAATCGAGTTCAATAGTCAAGAATAAAAGGAGAAAAAATTCCGGGTCATTTTTTTCAATCTCACAGATCGGCGATTACCAAGCTCCCTGCACCGCGTTCAGTCCAAAGCGGTGACTAGTGAGAGGGGAGTTTTTGCATGTCCATGCCTTTCAACCGGCAACGAACGGAGCAGTCACAATGGGATAATCCGAATTGGGGAGATCGGCTCACGTTTTTGCCAATGTAGTTCAAGTTTGCTAACATGGTTCTTCCAACCGACGTTTGATCTATCTTGTGGCAAAATAGAAATAAGAGTCCCTTAATGCAATTTTCCACGCTGCCTCTTTGCATTAATTTACAAATTTCTACTGCATACAGTCTGACCGCATTACGGTGTCCGTGGTTTGCATTTTAATTCAATTTCCAATTATGCCTTCCCATATCAATCATAATGCATAGAGCGGCACAGTGGAGCCGTTTAAATCCTTGCGGATGATAGAAGACAATTTCATCTGTATAAAATCATTTAATTATAAATCAGCGAAAACTGATAGGGTGACGACTGGCGTTTTTTGTCCTTCCAAAAAATGTTTTGTCACTATGAATATGGTGTAAAAGACTAAAATGTGATGTTGAAATAGAAACAAAGATTTTCATCAATGGGCATGGTATTTTGGTGTGGTGATTACCATCCTACGAAGTAATAAGACAAAAGCGATCAATAGCTTAAAACTTGATGTTAGGTTAAAACGGACTTAAGTGGAAATACTGAAGTGGTTCCATTCGATATTTTTGGTGACAAAATTTGATCTCGTCTCCTTTAATCTTAAAAAATAATGTTTTACTTCATTACAATATGAATAGGATTCTTGATTTGATATTACGTTTTAACAGGTACCTTTAGTTGAGATAAATTTATCAAGTGCAAAAAATGTCTTTAGGATTTTTAACAGAAATTGAAACGTTAACTGAAAAATTAGAAAATGTGCCAACATTGCATATATATAAAACAGTTGGCGTCAACTAAATCTGAAAAGTATTCCAACCATATGTTGCACTTACGAATGTAATGTACCCATTTACATACACCGCACGTACGATTGCGTGTAACAGCAAAACAAAGAATAGTTAATTTAAACAAACATGCACTTAGTAAGACCAGGCTGGCTTTTGAAAATTTTCATCGAATTCATGCATATGGGTGGTGACGTTATTTAGTTTGCGTAAAATAAATAATTACCGTATATAGACTAATAGTAGAGAATATTAACAATACCGAATTTGTTAAATAATGAAGAATATAGTCACACTCTCAACTGAGCGACATAAGGGCAGAATATAATTTCGTCTACTATAGTCTTGAAGTACATTGTATTAACGGGTATGTCGTACCGTTGTAGATTTCACAGATGAACGATCGTATTGAGTATAAACAATAATGATGTTCAATAATTGATATCGTTTGAACTACCAAGCAGAGATCCCATGAGAAAGAATATAATTTCATCACGTGTATCCTTGAAGTTTTACATGAGGTATATATACGAGTATAAACGATACTATTGAACAATAAAGAAAAAAAACTCACCAGAAGATCAGCTAACATATGAGATAGTAAGGGATCTGTTCTAATGCATCCCCCGAATATATCCTGTAAAATCCAGGGAATAATCCAAAAACACCAGAAGTACAACTCAAGAACACCCGGGAACAGCTGAACACAAAGACGTGCACGCTACAACAGAACAGAGTTGTCGTCTGCTCGCCTTGGGCAGACGACAATTGTATGAATTGGTTTAGGAAGTTTGTCACAGCTACCAACTTAACTTCAAGCTTACAAAGTTCCGCATGGACCACACACGTGTGTTCTGTCAAGTTGTGTTCACACTTCAGGTGAGTATCACAGGTAAATTAGGCACAGGTAACAGGTAATTAGGCTCTATTCTTCTCGTCTGCCACCTCAACAGTGTCGTCTGCTCTTCTTGATTCAACTGATGACAATGATTGCTTGGACGTCAGAATTACATGTACATCAATTTGACGCCAAAAGTCACATTTATGTCAGTTTGGACACTAATCACGACGTGATCCTCACATTTTCAGGGAGATGGATATCCAAAACTTTTCAGATTCAGATTCATACCCTCATATCCATCCATCCACGTGATTTGAAAGCTTCAAACGCTCATAAGTACTATTTGTTTAATTCCAAGTACCTTCCGGTGTATAATCCAAGTTCCGCTCTATAAGTAGCTGATCACTGAATGAATCTCCAACTGTCGTCTGCCTATCTGCTTGTCGTCTGCTCCCAGTTCGCGGTTATCAGGTATGTCAGTAAACGCTGGTTAGCGGTAAGCAGTGATCAGTAGGTGAGGTTGGGAGGCAAGAAAGCCGTGACTGGCCAGTGTAAACCTCTAGCGCCAGTTAGAACCAAGTTCTAGTACTCCCCACATCCTTCCACCGACTAAACAAAGTGGTGGGCTGCGACCCGCTTTCACTTAAAACAATATTGTTTGAGCCTTGCTCCCGTACATGCCTCAGTGGCGCTTTAACCGGACTCAGACTGTGTATCTGACCCTGCCAGTATTGTCAAAGCGCTACGAGCACTCAAACATAAGCTAGCTCTACATGATTTTACCTCGGAGAGAAACAGTCGCTTTGCTAGAACAAATATCTAATTAATTACATCAGCCCGGCGCTAGGTAAACTGCGCCTACTGACACGACCAGTTCACAGTCAGCGAATGCTTGTGTTGAGGCAAACGAAGAAGAACAAACATAAGGCCCTATTCGTCCCTCAACTTTCTGATCAAACTTTAAGTCATCGTCCCGGCGCTATCGCCTAACTTGAACAAGGGAAACGTACACGGTTTTAGCGGCGAACCTTGAGGGCACAAAGGGTCGGCTCTGACATGTGCCGATTGCGAGTTGCCGATCGATTGACGAGAGATTGTGCACTTAAACTGATGTAGATCATAGTAGCCGGCGACCCGGCATCATCCCCTTCTAGAAACAGTAGCTCGAGAGTTAGTTATACTACATCGCTTTATCACAAGGGGCCGAGAACTACATTATATCGCCACTGTTTAACTCTTTCACGGATCATAAATAAACGGACTCTTTTTTGGACAATCTCTGCTACGCCGAGGATAGTCTGTTCTCTTTCGATTCACAAATCGGGCCTCTGTCACCCACAACCTTTAACTGAATAAAGGCAAAGCAAATCAAAACCTTAAGATCAAATCTACATTGTTAATTTGAAAATGAAAGGATCTAAGATTAACCTTTATATATTTGTGAAATTTAAAAGAATCTAGTTTGTTACATTGTTAATTTGAAAATGAAAGGATCTCAGATTAACATTTTTATATTTGTGAAAATTAAAAGAGTTTAGTTTTCGAATTTTTTATTGAAGACACCTAACATTAGCTTAAAACCTACTCTAAGTTTATCACAGGGGCTTTTATCTTACACAATCATTTTATCTCCCCTATTTTGCTCTTGGTTGCACTGTTGATAAATTAACCCCGAGATTTAACAACAATCAAAGCCCCGTTGATTTGAACCAGTTCTGTTCGCTGCAATCGATGATGACGTCACGGCGACTACTCTAAACACCCCGCACTCCAAGCAAGATAAATATGTTTCCCTTCCCGTCTAAACATACCATGAGACACGTAATTTCAATTTTAATTAAATCTGTCTTATCTTTGTGTTTATCAAGGGTCACATCCTTTTGTTGAAATTGTATGTTATCTTTAAGACCTTTAATATTCTTGCAATATCACTTTGGCTTACGTGTTTGCCTATCGTTGGTAAACGGTTAAGTATATTCGCGACCTCGCTGTCCGACTTTACATATTGTGACGTTCATCTTTTAATAATAAACTTATTAGTGGAGAAATGAATAATGCGGATATTGTGTTACTATAACTTTGATATACACTAATACCACATCAAAGCGATACCTACATCATTACTCTTAAACAAATGTACTTTCGACAGCTACAAAGCGATTCGGCCAAACGGCCCTACATCCCATTTTTAGGTACCCATTTATACAGCTGGGTGGATTGAGTGGAATGTGGATGAAGCGTCTTGCAGAGGGAAAAAACGCAATGAGAGACTCAGGTCGCATATTTTGGTGTCTCAATTGGGATTTGAAACAAGGCATTTGCAGCGACCGTCCTAACCATTACACCATTGTTGAGTTCTGAGTGGGGAGAAAACTTGTCGCAAGTCGTTTTGAGATAGGAAAACGAATCTACAAGACTCAAATATACCGTTTACTCAATATTCTGAACTGAATTCAGGCAATGATTCCTGCAAGTGCCTCGTTTGCTAATGTTTGTTTGATCACGATCATGATCACAAATTATTCACCCTGACCTTTTTCGTTATCAATAAGTAACGTTTTAATGTCAGAATTACTTCTCGATCAAAATCTACTCATTTACAATTACAACAATTCACACATCCTTAAGTATTTAAATTATACCCGTAGATTATAACGTATTAACTCAACTCAAAACATTTCTCCACTCAAATCCACTTATAATGATTTAATGATCCAATAATTAACACAATTTACCAAAATCATTTCATTCATAGTCAGGTAACGATTTATCCTTTCAATACTCTTTACCCGAGTCGCTGACCCTTAAACCAATCGCGATACATTGTTACATTACATGTGTCATTCGACAATCAACACGTAATGTAATTTCATGCTTGAAACAATATCAACAGCAAAAAGCAATTTTTAATCCAATTTTCCTGATTTGGAAGACAGAAATGAAAACATTGGACATCATTGGTTCCATTAACGTGACACGACCCGTCTTGCACAACTACAAGTTTTATTCTCTTTTTATTGACCCCTTTTATCAACGGTAATGGGCCCAAATAGAGGCCCATTATCATTGTCATGAAAATCTTCTCATGTCGCTTTCTGCAACAAAGCTTATATTACTCCGCGTTTTGATACCTGGAAAAAAACACGCACTTTATTGCCGGAAACTTTTTATACTATTTTAACAACATAATTAAAGACGCTCATGTTTCACATACAATGTCTTCCGAAGGAACCGTCTCTCTTTTTATTAACATTATCAGGATGGTTTTACGCCATGAAAATATTGTTACATGACCGATGGGTTTAAGTAGCGGTTATCATATTTTTGTCCAAAAATAAAGTGCACATGTGAAAATAACTTTTGTTGAAAATCCGCACGGTTGTGAAGAATTTTAATCGTCAAGCGATAACCACCTTACAAGCGTATCGTGTGTAACATCAGAAGAATAGTTAAAGGCTTAGGTGTCTCTCCTGATACCTTGTCTCAGCCCATGAATATCTTTCTCTTCTTAAAACGTATTCTGACGTAATGGGATAGTTTCGACTCTCATCCTGAAAGGTTTATCATGCATGACTTCACCTTGTTGAAGAGATACGTAAAGGAAGAAAATTGAGACGTTACAGTAACTTGCCGATAGTGTCATCTTCTTTAAAAAAAGACATAAAACAATAATCCATGTCTTGCAACATATTTTCTTTGAGTAAAGGATTTTTGATACAAAAGAAAGTTTGGTATTGTGAATAGGAATAGGAAATCTTTACCATCATCATGATATTCATCATCACCATCATCATTATCGTCATCATATCATCATATTTGACACCAAAAACATGAAACGCTTGCTCAAAGGCGCTTTGTTTCTCCCTTCGTCACGTACGTCACGCTTCGCTACAAATCTATTTACAAAATCACATCCTTTCAGGGTATACAACCAATGCCTCCACAAGGCGCATCAATGAATTAAGAATTAAAATATGTAGGCAAGTAGTAGTAAGATGTAGGCAATGAAAGTGTATGCTTGGTTCCGGATCCATACCAGTAACAGGAGACGCTATGATATCATCGACAAAGTCTTTAATACAAAGTTTACAATGGAAGAACATCACAAAGACGTCAATAAAAAGGTGATCATTCCTTTTTCAGCAATTCAATTCAATTTCATCAAAATGTCCCTAACCTTTAGGTTCTAGTCAACCATTCAGCTGTGCTGAATCAATTAACCGACTAAATACTAAGATCCGAAGTTGAGTTGTTATCAAGTAATCCAAAGCTTGTGTGAGCGAAGACAAACCATGTCCATTCTTCACATTTGCACGATCCTCCAAAGCCGACCCTCCCCTTCCTAGCTTTGCGTGTCTACAGAGACCCACGTGCATGGGTCTCACATCGGTCAATACCTACGGATCCATACAGCCATTAACCCTCGGATGCTAATCGTAAAACCATTTTCACTAAGGATTAAAGGCAATCATCCAGGGCTTACTTTCATAAAGCTATAAGGCGATAGTAGGTAACTTAGGTAGCCTAAGTGAAATGTTATAAAACGGGAGATAAGGTTAACCTTAGTTGAAGATGCTTTGTGAAAGGAGGCCCTGGACTGTACTTGCAAAGTGTGATTGGAGCTAAGGCCGCCCTTATCAAGTTGATATTCCACTGAGTTATATTTTGTCTTAACCTTGAAACTTATGCTAAAGCAAATGTCTGGATTGTTATAGGGAGGGTCTGATATTTATGCATGCCGCCGACCCAAAGTGAAAACAGCCTAGTATTGATGTTTTCTTTGAGTTAGATATTCTTCGTCTTAGCCCAGGAAAGTATAATTAAAGCTGATCCATTTGTAGATTGTCGATAAAAATAATTTAGTGACGTTAAAAGTTAATTTTGAAATCGATGAATTTTTTCCTTTTTCGAAATTTTGATTTTATTGACTAAAAACTCGTTTGAAAGTTCGAAACTATTAACTCAATATTTTGGTTTAACTTTGTCTAAAAATAGCAGTTTGAGAGTTAACTTTACCAAGAACATCAATAAGTCGAATAAATATAATAATCGCACCCAATATGATTAATTTGTCTTACATATGTTTAACAATGTTACATTGATTAATCCAATAACTCTAAAAGGTCTCGCTCATGCCATGTCACGTTCTGTGAATGGTCTTGGAATCAATGTCAGAGCGCTTCCATCGGGTCCGGCGCCAGAATGACCGAATTGATACCGAAGACACTCGCTAGACTTTGAAGAACCCAAATCCCTTAATTTTCCAGCCAAGACACGCTATTTGCAGATATCCTGGCCGGTAAGTAGTTATGACAAGAGCTCCATTAAATACAATGTCCGAACCCAGGAATGGTAATTCACAGACGAGAGCAGTCATCAGACGCTATGGTCTTCTGACTCGAAGACGTCATCGTATCAACGAACAAATATCGTCAACAACAACCAAATATCGTCAATAAGGAATTATGCTGTAGAATATCTAACCAGAGAGAGGGTTATACACAAATTCGCAGGACTTTCGTAAAAGTCAAGTGACACAGTACCGAGTATGATGATTTCTGTTATACCAATTCCATTCCTTTAAAAACGCATTGACATACGCAGAGAATGGCCTGCTACAATGACGCCACAGACGACAAAATACGGCAACTCGCTGTGAAACAATCGTTGCAAGGCAAAGTGATATATGCACATGTGCGAATATTAAAATTATGTCACAACTTATGATTAACCATATGGGTAATAAAAAAAACTTATGCAGCACGTCCATCTGCATTAATCAATGATCGGTTGAATAACTGCTATTTCAAGCTAGAAGCTCTCATAAATCTATGTTGCTGTGCATTAGAAATTATGTACTTAGGTGGAGAATTAATATCTAACGATGACTGGCGTAATGAGAATCCATGCTTATCACTCGATTAAGGACGAAGATTAGGTTGGTAAACAGATTAAATTGAAGTTGTCTCGGAATAACTTTTAGTCGCCGCTATGGCTCCGTAAAACCAAGGTTCAGTTGACATATGTTTCGGTGGCCTAATGTGGCTATATCGCACTGTGTATGTGGCTATACACGCCTCTTTGCCATGTGATTTAATGTGAATATATTGCTTATATGACATAATGTGATTATACGTTCTACCGTAACTATATGTGGTTTTTTGTTTGCTTTATGTGGCCATAAATGTCCCTGTTATGTGAGACAATTCAACATCATAGTTATATATCACATACAACAATGTACGGCTTTAAGTTCCTGTGACTATGGCTTCTATGGCTTTTAGTTCGCTTTATGTGGCTATATATGCTTCTGTTATGTGAGTAAATGTGTATGGCCATATAATAATCCTGGACCCATATTTTCGAAGCTCTCTTAGTGCTAAGATTGTCTTAAGCCAATGTTAGTGTATGGTACTTACGACTATCTTATCACTAAAAGAGCTTCGAAAATCTAGGCCCTGGACCATATGTGGTACTGTATCACTGATTACTGTTTTTTTGTTATATTAGGCTATTTTTTGTTATCTTAAGTCCTGCATGGCCCTGTTAGTATGTGAGTTAGGTTCTTCGTTTCTGTAAACGGCCCTGTGAAGGATTTATGGCTCTGTAACAATATGGGCCCGAAGCTCTATGACTCTATCACCGCGTGTTTTCACTAGTATAACAGGCCATTACGAATGTATGATTAACTCGGGACAATGGATACTCTAGCAAATAGACTTCAATTAATCTTTATATGGAGAGAGGTCGGGTTAAAATGTAAAGTAATTTCATCATGGTTACTGGAGGTCCTAGCGGTGCCTCGATGACAAATCATACCAGCGGAATCATTAGCTGGCGCGGACGTTTGAAACAAAGCGGAATTAGTATTGTTACTACAACACGAGGACGCCATTACGTTTGGGCATATTGAAACTCTCGTCTGACCACGACTAATAGGCGAGTAATGGCGAGATTATGGCTTCAACAAACAATTATTTTCTGGATGATCGCAGCGGTGAACCTGATGCAGAACTGGAGCATCGCGTGCTACAAGAGCAGCCGACATTTACAGAAGGCTAGATCGAAGTTCAAGCTGCCAGCAAGCCAGTCCGTCATTAAAGGCAGGGAGTTCTCAACCACGGTGCTCCCTACAAACTGTTATTCTGATGAATGAAGGCCAATGATGGAGCAGACGACATGCGATCATCCGGGCTTCTTTTCCTACGAATATTGCAATCGATCGAGTCCAAGCTCAACATCTGTCTGCAAGGGAAATGGCGGGAAATATGACAGCTTGGCGCCAGCCTTCAATCCTGTCTCCACATCGTATAACGCTGCCTGATTACAGAGAGAGCTCAACAGTCTATTTGCAGGATCAACGGTTTCTTCTTGGGCCAAGGACAGAAAGCCGTTGATATCATCTGTATTCCATTAGTATGTTTTATCTTACAATTTGATGGTTTACGACGATATCTTACGGAGTTCTAAGGTGGATCTACTGTATATAGAATTTAAAGGGACAGTGGCAGGTTTTTGTTTAGTAAAACAAA
Organism: Phorcus lineatus; assembly: GCA_921293015.1. Taxonomy (NCBI): domain Eukaryota; kingdom Metazoa; phylum Mollusca; class Gastropoda; order Trochida; family Trochidae; genus Phorcus; species Phorcus lineatus. The sequence continues at coordinate 27,383,230 of OV121088.1, read as the reverse complement.
GGAATCACACGAAAACGAAAATAATGTTAGCAATTTCAAGGCAAGAATTTTAATCAAAAGAAGCAGTTCCAAAACAAACATTACATATACGCGAATCCATTTCCTTACATTACATGAAGCCACCAGTTTTCGCTCGATTCTTAATACTTTATTCAAGGACCACGGATAATTAGGTTGAGTTATGAGAGGTTTGACCCTCTGAAGATTTTGGAAAGATGGAATTTTGCAAAAAAATGAAAATTATTAAACAGAAGTACTACTGACCCTTTAAATGACGCACATACTGTGTCCCCAAATGAATTTGGGTTCCTCAGGGACGTCAGAAATTTGCCACATATGCTTAGATCAAAATGGTGATTTATCTTTCAAGGAAAATTTTCTTTGACCAATAACTGATATTTTCTTTCTAAGGTCAAATAATTGCCATTGAGATAATGTTATTTGTAATTAGTCTGGCCGTTAAGGACTAAACTTTAATATAGTTACATAAATTCGTATTCCTTGATACTGAAAACCACAAGTTAATATCTGTTTCTTATGATTTTTGTTCCACCATGCAGCATCATAAGGCTTTCTTAAACTGCTATCTTAGAAACTACGTTAAGGTGACCTTAGTATGAAATTATGTCTTAGATCGTATTCAACATAGAAAACATTGGCCAATTATTGATACGATATGTGATACCTGCAAATATCCTGTAATAGACAAGCACGTGGAATAATTGGATTGTGCTAGAGTTGTAAATAGCATCACATTTCTCATTGGTATCTAAACTTGTCATTCGATCTAAACCAAACCGAAAGTGTTTCCGACAGAACGTACAGTAACATTCGACAAACCAATTCCATCACAGTGATATCCAGCACTTGGTGCAATATCGATGTATCTACATTTGTAATAACTCAGCGGCCTTCCTCGTTGTCATGTCAGAAATTCTTCTAATCTAGTAAGTACACGCAAATTAGTTAATTGACTTGTTCATTTCGCTGCTATTGATGGCTTCAATCAAGGTGCATTTACCATCGGCATACAGTGAAACTGACAACTTCTTCCGTGACATCTGTCATAACAATCACGAACTGCACGTGGAAATCATGCATTTTATTTGCTGCTATTGGAATTCGGCATTACAACAAGTTGCTCGTGAAATTCGTGCATCACGCTATCATCAATATTGGTAAAAGCCTTGTCGGAAATAACGACAGTGATGAAATGGGTTTAATGGAATAAAACAAAACACAATGATTAGATGAACGGTTGAAACAATTGGTATATAATCGAAATCAATATTTTCTGATTAGATTCCCTTCTGTTCGCAATTTATCTTTCTTCTGCAAATACAAATTATCGTTCAATATTAATATTTTTAAAAAATCAAACTACATTAAGTTGAAGAACATTTTAGGGAAATTATTCAATGTATTGGTTTATTTTAATCCTGGTTACTGATGATTCAGATGGATTAAGTCTCCACAGATGTTGGATTAATCATTTCTTTTAACGATTTAAAGTAATGGAAGGATATTGGCAACTTAAGTAGCGAAAAGGGTGAAATGGATTTTGCATCGTCAATGTTCGAATTAACCAATTTTAAATATTTCAACAATCTCAAACGACGGTAATGTCTTGCACGAGAAGCAAATGCATTCTGAATAATCATTGATCAAACTGATGTTAATCATCCTTTTACGATTCAAAGCAAGGGAATGATCTTGTAAGTGGTTCGTAGTGTTTAGAACCATTTAATAATCTGAGTTTCATTAACGGAGAGGGGACATGTTAAGCGAAAATACTGCAAGAAAGCCCTACTTAAGTTCTTCGATCAGTAATTATCGAATGGTGAGAGCAAAAGCGTAATTCCCTCTGATCGGCGAGGAGAGGTTTGGAGTGGGGTCTTTACAACGTGTTCAAATAATACCGACATATACCCACTCTTGTCAACGCTCGCTCCAGACAAAATCACCACCATGTGCCTCCAAATATCGAGATTACCCCCTCTTCAGGATTAATTAACTATCCCCCTGACAAAGGCTGACAGCTCATATCCCCTGTAGAGACACTTATAGAAACGATTTGTCTCAAATTGGGAATAATTTCACCCTAAATTGCCCAAAGCCGGCAATGATTTGGTCCCGTGTACTTCATATCTCTGACATGCGCGGTTGGGGGTTCCCTGACTTCCGGTTTCACAACATATGCTATTATCTCGTCTCCCGCGGTAATCTCGCTATTTCTCGTCTCCGATGTGTGGGAATGACCGTCACTGCCGAGATCGACCATTTGGTGTGAATATTTTGTTTCATTCTACTATCTATTTTCTTTTGAGGCTACTCCGAGTCTACACGTATCACGTAAAACAAGATACTCCAATTCTCATCGGAGTCGAAGAATAGGTGATAAGCTCCAGACATTGCTGTTACAAAAAACACTTGTTCTCATCGCCACGACAAGATCCCTTTCAATGGAAAGTCTACCTGTAATTAAAATAGCTTGACAAATGAGGAAGCGCACACCATACAGCGATTTACCTGTAACTGATCCGCCTCAACATCAGATAAACATTATAATATGTTTTCAATTGCTCTAAACAGGCTTCGCTATCAGACCCTTTTACGTTAGATCTGGCCCAAGGTAGGGTGAAGTGGGATAGACCAACATAATAATAATTTGCCGGAACGCTCCTGGTGCGACGGGAAGGGGACAGGCCTGGTATCAAGTAGAGGGGGCTGGGGAGGGGAGATCATCGAGAGATAGACCTTCTTCACCGTTTATCCTCGAGTCGGACAGATCTGACTCCGATAGAAGTTGATCTTCGTCTTCAGGAGAGTTTAACGAGCCGATTGTTAGGCAAGCACGGAGAAGGCTTGTGTTCCCCTACCCTTAAGATTAACCCTTTGTGATGTGCATAGCGGCGAGCTATCATCGTCAAAGATATATGAGTGTGTTCCCTGCCCCTCAAGACTACAATTCCATAAGAAGAATCTTATACCATTGTCTTCCCTTCTATGAGGAAACTTTTAACGATAAACGACGACTGTCATCTTAAAAAGGAGTCGGTGTGTCGCTTCCACCCTGACACAAATTCCCCCACGATGGACCCTGTCCCGAAAGAAGGCAGCTAGCGATAGTCAAAAAAGCTGTCGTGTGTCCTCTATCCCTCAAAGAGAACTTAACCACTATAAGGAGAACCTTATCCCAAAGGGAGATGGTCATCTAAAAAGAGGTAGATGCGTGATTCAAAACCTATGATAACCGCAACTGGTTTCAGACAGCCTACCATAAGATAACCTCACCGAGGATAACCTCACCCTGCGATTTCCCCTTCTTTTAGTGAAGTTTAAGGAGAGATCAGGGAACGTAATCATCCTTCAACAAGGCGGGCGTAAGTTTGCTCCCCCTCACTCTCCCCCCCTGCTCTCTTCACATAGACCAACCGGCGGATACCCGTCCTACCCTTTTGGGTGACCCCGAAATGGACACCTCGAACCTTAGGCGCTGGCAATTAACCATCCCGTCTCAAATGTATACCCGATCTCCCCTTCGGAACACGTGACTGTCTTTATTTATCCCCCCGTATTCTCATTCAGCTCGCATACCCGTACTCGAGAGATCTACACTTCTCCCAATTTAGGATAACCTGGCTTTTGTATTGCCACGCCCCCTCCCACCCCGGACAAACGGTAGCCACCCATCCCTCTTGTTAAACCCCATAATGAATTCGGGTTTGATTTCCTTCCCTTCCAACGCTGCTAAAATTACATAAATAACCGAAAGCTTGTAATCGTAGAGACGACGTTGATAGTCAATGGAACTTCAGCCTGCTTACCTCTGTCTTTGTCCCCCTGCCCATCTCTTTTAAAATACCCCCTCCCTCCCTCTGAGTTTCCCAACCTCCCCGAGGCGAACATACCCGCGACGCCATGCGGGTCTCACAAGCGGGTAGCCACAATGCTTTGTTATTGTTCATCTCGGTAGGATCTTTTTACCTACAGAGACAGTCTTATGTTTACAGTGGGGTTAAATTTCTCTCGCGAGGAGAGAAATTCAAACACATTGTGTGTCTTCCGTATTAAAACTCCGAGAAAATGGCTTATAGACTGTTTGGGCTATCCCGCTAACGTGACCGACGGACCTCTGCCGAACACAGGTAATAGTAGTGGTGGGGGAGGGGTGTCTTGTTCGGAAGTGGGGAAGGGCGCGACCCCGTATTGACTGTTATTGTAAAGGATCGCAATTGCAGTCTCTGGAAACCCTTGTAATAATATGTCTAGGACGAAACAAGGTAGTCTTCACTGGGAACACGCAGCCTTACCGCGCCAACTCATTGCGCCTTGGGGCAGCTTTGTTGTCTCTATGAAGTATGAAGTATTTAGTATGTCTTGACCGGGCGCCATGCATAACGAAGTCCTCAATCTTGATAATGTTAGCAATTTTGATTAATACAAAATACAATGCGTCTCGAAGGAGCAAGAGTTGTAAGATTGCCAAGGACTATTTTCTTATTTGATTTGTAGACATTGCATTATCAATACAATAGGAAACTGGGTCCACTTGAAAAAAGCTCATTTAAGATACAGGGATCTTACTTAGTGATAAACTTGACTTAATGCGGTCTTAACACTACAAAGGTTTTGTGAAAAAGGTCATGTGATCTTTTTAATGCCAGAATGATAATATAAGTACAAAATATTGTGAAAGGTATGTCATGGAAATTATATCCATTAACAAAGACAGATACATCTACAATACATATCAGGCTGTTATCCCAACCTTTCTGTCAAACAGAACCCTAGAAAATCTAGTACAATAGAATATTACAGCATTTTTTTATATTATGCAATTCAATATACCTTTCGGTATCCTGCCAAAACGCAGAACTGCAAAACGCAGAATCCCAATTAGCAGAAATGAAAAGTTCATTGTCAGGCTGGTCACACCTATTCAATTAAGTAATGGACTGGTCCACTCTGACAGTGAGTAGAGCGACACAGTCAAATTAGCAGATCACTGAATCAACAGGTCAATGTTCAACAGTATGAACCTCCCGGTATATGTTTATATGAAAATACTGAGTAGTAACACACTGTAACAATATATTCAGCACTCTATCAAAACATTGTTAAACAGTATAATCCTCCCAGGTACATGTGTTTATATGAAAATACTCTATCAAAACATTGTTTAGAGTATGAACCTCCCGGTATATGTTTATATGAAAATACTGCCACTGCCTGCATCAAGAGCTGAGGTGGACCTTCAAGACCAGTGGACCACAACTCAAGATGGCAGAAGATTCTTGCTGTTTGCGGATGGAGAAGAAAACAAGATCCTGGCCTTCTGTTCCGAAGAGTCCCTGGAAGCCTTGCAGTCTGCTGACTACATCTACATGGACGGCACCTTCTCCTCCTGTCCGGCTCTCTGGAACCAGGTGTACATCATACATGCCATGTCAGGATCGACCATGTACCCACTGGTCTTCGCCTTACTCCCAGACCGCACGAGAGCTACCTACACCAGACTGTTCAACTTACTGAAGACTCACGTGCAGCAGACCCTCAACAGACCGCTCGCACCTTCAGTGATCCAGACTGACTTTGAGCAAGCCAGCATTGTTGCTGCAGAGACTGTGTTCCCTCAGGCCACGTTGAAGGGATGCCTCTTCCACTTCTGTCAGGCAATATGGCGCAAGACGCAAGACCTAGGACTTGCGGTTGCCTACAAGGAAGATGCTGAGGTTAGGAAGTGGGTTCGCCGAGCTGCAGGTCTCCCGCTGCTTCCCCTGCTCCAGGTCCAGGATGCGTGGCTCGATGCTATGAACCACTGCCCAGACGTACTACAAGCTGATGCGTTCAACGACTACATCGTCGCGACGTGGGTGGATGACGATGCCAGGTTCCCACCCCGACTCTGGAACCACCATGGAACACAAGGACCCCGCACCAACAACAACCTTGAAGGGTTTCACTCCCGGATCGGCAAGACACTGCAGCACAGACACCCCAACGTCTACAGGTTCATTGAACTGATCAAGAACATTGAAAACGGAGAGAAGGCGAAGGTCATCCAGATCAACTTTGGAGCTGCTCCACCACCCAAGAAAGCAATCTACAAAGAGAAGGAGCAGCGCCTGTCTCGTCTGAAAGATCAGCTTCGCCGTGGTGAGAAGTCACCAATGCAGTTCCTGGATGCAGTCGGACCTCTCATGATGATGAAGATGTGAATGAAAGCACAGATTGAACAATGAACAATGATAAGCAATGTTGTAAATTGTAAAATAATCAATATCCAAGATGATGAAAGAATCCAACAATGGAAACATATGATTAAAAAACATGCACAATACATGTTTACACAACAAATTGTATTTTTGTCTTCATTTCATTTCCTATCGGGCCGTTCCATTATATTATGAGGGTTCAGGTGTGTGCAACCAACCATAAATGTTGTTGTTTTAGCAGTTCTGCGTTTTGCAGTTCTGCGTTTTGGCAGGTACACTTCAATGATAAGAAATCGCCGTCAATGCGCATTTGAAAGTAGCAAACATGGAAACATTTCCATAATAATAAGTATCATAAACAATGTCTATTCATAGCACCAACCATAGAAAATCGATTTAATTTCCAAATTATATTTAAGGTTAAATTGTTCAAAGAATAGAGAATAATGCTTGTTAATTACACTTGGAAATGGATCAAAATTAAAAAAAAGCTTTCCTTTATTTCTTAAGTAGGCTTATGTTTTTATGGCTTGCATATGAATTCATTATATGAAGAAGAAGAAGAAGAAAAATATTTTATTAATGTGTCACGTGGTACATTTTGTCGATTGGGTACAACGTGTAGTAAAATCTGTAAAAGATCGTACCATCCGGCCATAAGGCCTATGAGACACATGAACATCTTAAAATAGTCATGTATAAAATATAGATGTACATTTCTCTTCTTCTTTTCATTATACGGCAGTGCCTTTCTTGTGTGCTTGCAAAATTAAGAGATTCTAAAAGTGTTTAAAATTTCAATAAACTTGTTATGAATGTTCCGAGACCATCCTTAACTACTCAAGAAGAGGATAACACTTATCTTAACTAGTTATCCACAAGTAGTTACCAGTGTTATCACAACAGCTCCATTGATAACCCCGTATTTCATCAGAAGCAATGTATGTCGTGAAAATCTGATTATACTCGCGATTACCCTTTAAATAGAGTTACCGAAGCAATGGCTCTTTGCGCAGTAGGCTTGGCTGATAAGCCAGTGATTTATGTAACAGTTATTTTTCGAGAGATAGGCATAATAAGCCATACATCTGGCAAGCTCTTACAAACCCATCAACATGGTAAGCTCGAGTTGTTTTTTTATAAGTAAACAAATCGCGCAGATCTTATATCACCCATTCTGGGCTACGAAGCATCTGATAGCATTATGAGGGGCTCGTACGGGCGATCAAAGGCTCGTTAACACCATGCAGTGTTATATGCCGACATGTTAAACTCGGAAATGAGACCCTTATCGCCCCTACTGTCATTATATCAGTAAATCAGTCAAGCCCGCGTGAAACACATGAAATATACATCTGATCCGATATGTGCGGACGTCAGTGAAGACTACCTGTGAATTATGGGTAATGATGTCACTTTCATGAAGTCGTGTGTGACATGTAACAAGCAGATGCTAAATGAAAATACCAATATTTTTGACGTAATTTCTAAAACCGTAACAAATTTAATGTTCCAGCCCATAGTCTTCGTGTCCAATTTTACATCCTATTCCCCTCGTCAAAAACGTATTGAAAAATATGTCAACGGTATTATACTGCACGTCAGACAAAATTGTTTTCGCAAGATAATTTCACACTTGTCAAAACTCATTATGAAATTTCGTCTTGCATTGCCATGTAAATATAACAATAAAACTGTTTGTCAAACTCTCCAAGATTTTCTGTCAAAAGTAGTTAGGACCCGTAATCATGAGACACAGCCGTTGAACTAGACTAACTCCCAGTCGTCGAAAATATAAATTTATCCTTTGATAATAAGAAATGTATTCCTCAAGTTCAAGTCAACATTTCCTTCCGATTTTTAAATTCATTTAAAAAAGAACCAGGATTTTATGTAAAAACAAATTATGCGATATCTAACCAAATATCAATCTAGGAGACTAAAACCTAGTCTATTTAGATATATTTCCGAAGTTCTTCATTGTGGAGTTAAGCACTTCGAAGGATAACATCTGCCTTTAAAGTGAAATTGTCGCTGAATTCTTGACGCTTTGTATCAGGTCGTTTTAAATATCACGCGTTTAGATCATTCCTAAGATACACAACTACACAACGTGAATTTCAAATAGCTAGAAAAACCGTTACAATGCCTAGTCATTTGTCTCTGTCGTTTGTTGTAATTTTGATACTTATATTTCCAAGATTATAAGTGACGTGAGTGATGGTTTAAAGGGGTCGTTAAGCACAATTCACGTTGTTTTCATTAAACATCGTGATAATTATACAAGAAAAGGGGACGACGGGTTCACAAAGGTGCGTAAGTAAAAGAATCTCAGTAGCCCATATATTCGAAGCCTTTTAAGTGGAAAAAAGTCGTTACCCAATAGGAAGGGTATCGCTCCTCATTTCCGTATTGCAATATATTTGGACTTTTCATATTTAAGTTTTTCCATGTTCTCTTGACTAAATAACAGCAATTAGAACATGATCGACGCTAAACTGGCACGAATTTTGGCTGCTTTCGGACTTTTAACATGTCTGCTACTTTCACTTTTCACAACTAACACTTTGTGTTACAACTTTTAGTGAAATCACATTTTTGTTACATTTTTCTGCAATTTAACACGGAAATTGTTCATTTTAGAACCTCCGATATATTGCATATTTGCAGAAGAGTGAACCGGTACGTATCGTGTCGTTTCTGTATTGCAATATACCGATATACCGATAATACCGCGCCCCCATTAGAAAAAATACCCTATGTTAAATTATAGCACGAAGAAGTACCTTCAGCGCTAAGAAGCACCTAGCTAGTTTTACTTTCTTCGCTATTAAACCAAGCCATGGTTAAAAACATTACTCGTTTTGGATGAAATTGAATTATTTAAGTGGTGTAAGACACATAAAACTTTGATAATATAACACCATGATGCAATAAATAAATCTTGTTAAATAATTTTGTAGATCTAAAAATCATAGAGTCATATCTTTCTGACATAAACGATTGTCTTAGCCTATCAATTACTTGTTATATAACCTTGGGAAATGTCTCCTGAACGTTAAGGCCATTGCTCGATTATCAATATAAAAAAAAGGTTGAATGATTATGCAAGTCATAATTATTGTGTGCCACACGTGAAAATAACATCTACGTTAATCGATGAGATATATACAGTATTTGGCATCAAATATCAAATATCCAATGTATTACAACTTCCAAAATACTGCAAATGTTCGTATGGATGTTTATTTCATGATACCATTATTCATATCGCTTCGCTTGATAACTGTATGATCATGACGTAGTCATGGTATTACATGACTTCATCGATGATGTCATATCGAGAGTGTCATCACACAGAAGAAAAAAAATGTTTTATTCATTAAGTTTCAGTCCAGCATTTTTAACTGAGAATTGCCATATTTTGATATATCAAAGTAATATGTGAATATGTCAAATAACAAAAATCGTACTACACGACAGTTCCAATATTAAGGTCAATATACAATCGTTTCTATACTTATACCATAAAGTTATGAAAGGTCAATTCATTTATTGCCATACAATGAGGTTTCCCAATCTCGCATCAAACTGATACAATTTCTGCACTTAATTGCACTCTTCAGTTTGATTGGATGACACATAATTCACATCCTATCAGATAATCAGCCATTGGTCATGGCAAATCAATTTCGTCTATGCAATATATAGTAACCCTATGTAAAAAGAACGGATTAGTTTAGGAAAACAAGCCAATTGAATTTGAATGAGATTGAAATTGAAGCCATTTTACTTCGTTGGAGTCAAGTTGCGATTTCTCATTAAATGAAATTAATCCCACAACCGCTGTACCGTGGTGCTAACGGGATTTAAAAAGGTTACTTTGAGCCTAATGTTCAAAGTAAATTTGATACTTATAGCTTAGGGAATTCGGCCCTGATTAATGGTAAAACAAAACTGCTTGGAAATTTATGATCATTGTTGTTCGTATCTTCAATATATTTTCGATTTTCCTTAGAAAAAATAAGAATAAAATTTTATCAAAATATTATTAAAACATTCAAAAAATATAACAAGCTTTCAAAGTTAAAATTTTATTTTAGTGTATTTTTTTAATGATATTAATTTGGGCGCAAATTCCTTACATAATGAGGTGGGGAATAATGTTCTTTGATCAATGAAGATTGAATTACCATCGCATTACATGATCGTGTGTCTTTGTAAACTCTTATATTACGATTTCAGGAAAATTGTATCAATATTCAGTACGACATGTCGGCAAATCTTCAATCTTTCAATTCTCTCATAACAATCTTACAAATAACACCATATTTATTATCTTATGACTGTATATATTTTCTTTGATATTTCACGATTTCTCGAAATTATGCAACTACAAATATGAAAACACGTCTCAAATGATTTAGATTCCGTAGCCTATGCGCGATTTTCTTATCAGTCCCTACTTTCTCGGCATTCCATGTTGAAAGCTTATAATTTATTTTACCTCTTTGGCGAAGTGAAAGGGAATTTCTTGAAATAAGACAAGTAAAGGCAACGCAAACAACTGGATTTAGCTGATATTGCTTTCGTGATCATGCAGTACGAAATACCATATAACAAGATACAAATGAAAAAACAAACTCACCAAAAAACTTTACGTCACCGAACCGATATCAATGTCGTTGCGTATCCGTCAGTTTGGCGACTTCAACTGAAAAAAGGAATGCAAGAATTAATTTGAACTCTGGCATACAATAGGCGGATAATTCAGACATCAAAGATGTGAAAAAATGTTAACAAAAACCCACAAATCAATCCATTTCTTACAAGGATTAGTAGGTCCTGGTAATTACGTCCTCTGTTTTCTCAAGCCCGTAAACCACAGGAAGCATGTGCGCGCATGTGCGAGTGTCACGTGATCTGTTATGGCTTGTATCGTGTATATAATGCATATGATCAAAAGATCAAAGACAAACAATGCGGTAAGGATTAAGCACTTGTAATCTCGTCTGTAAATATTAGCAAAACTTGAGACGTCAGGTTACATTGCTACTTCATCGCTAAGGTCATCAGATTAACTGAGATTATAACTAGAACATTTGTGTCATATGGTTCCTACGAACATATGAAGTTCCTATATCTAGAGCGAGAGCGAGTGTATTTCACATTTCCAAGTTTTCTTGAAGGATGTTTAAACACTTCCGATTTATATTTTCTATGATTTATTTCGATTGAGAGATACTGTTAGTGAATTGACTCTCTCTAGCAACGTCACATACAAGTGTTTTATAACGTCCAAGAAAATGAAATACCACTTGCGTTTCCTAATATTTGTACAGGTAGGCCTAAGTATATCAGTAGATAACTGTTGGCCATGAAGCAATGCTTACGGTAACATCGTATGATATATCAAAAGATATTCAAGTATTTTTTTATGTTTTTAGACGATTGAGAACATCGATTTTGAAGGATGATGATGATGGTGATGATGATGATGGTGGTGATGGTGATAATGATTGTGGTTAAAGAAAAACTAAAGGACTATGAAGTTGATGATGAACATAATGATTATGATGATAAGATTGTTGTTAATATAATTATGATGTTATAATAATGATAATAATATAATAATAATAATGATGATTGCTAATGAGTTTTTCAAAGGAAACAAAAAAAGAGATAAAGTTTAAGATGGTAGAATTATGAAAATGATGATTCTAATGTTCATGGCAATAATAAGAGCGGTTCACCGATGATCAACAGAAAAAAATCAGTTTTTGTGTGCTTTAATTATTTTCTTAAGCATAGAAGGTTTTAAATCATATAACATTATACAAATTTCGAAATTTCAAATTCTTACGAAATGTCCCCTTGGCGTATTCGTTCCCAAGGGCGTTCTATTTACGTTATGGTGATATGTCTTAATATAATATAATAATGAATATAAATCCAAATGATATGAATGCGAAGAAACTATCCAAATACCGACATTATATCAGCTATATGTACTTTAGTTTCCCATTATCATCCTTCAATAGGGGAATGTATTTTGCGCTATATTTCATTGCGATATGAAGGCTAACACCAACCAGTATTTGACATTCTCTTAGCATATGGTAAGGAGATATGGAGAAAGTTCATGTATAATAAGCTAAAGGTATGAAAACTTCACCACGGGGTCTGATCGTGTTATTGCAGCTTCTGACCATCTTCTGACCATCTGACCACTGTCCGAAACAGGTGCGCCTTTCCCTAGATTCTGATTGGTTCCAGCCCAACAACATTTGTGTTTGCTCAATGCACGTTCATTTCGTGTCGGATTCTACCTCGGGGTGCTACTTCCAGAGTAGCAGTGTTTAGATAGACAAACGCGTGGCGGGCTAATCAACTGGAACAGAACGCAGTTGGAAATGTCAATTGGCATATGAGCCAGGTGTTCGGAAGATTTAGGGTCTATATTTTCGTAGCTCTCTTAGTTCTAAGATAGTCGTATTAACACTGGTTTAGTGCTAAGAAAGTTTCGAAAATCTAAGTTCAGAATTCATCGTTATCAGGATGAGTTCTTGGGTTCAGTTTTCAGATTCCCTTTTCTCCAAAGTTGAGATGTGACATTAGATTAAGGTTATCTTAAAGCTAAGACAGATTAGAAAACCTAGACCCAGCACTCATCGACATCAAAGTTCTAAATTTTGAGATTCCTTTTGTTATGGTATGAAGGTATGAAGTTACATATTAGCATACGACTATCTTACATTTAAGACAGCTTCGAAACCTAGCATGAGTAATCGGGCCGTTTTGAACTTCCGGATGTTCCAAATGTATTCGAGGTAGCCTTGTCAAGGAACCGAGCTTGTAGAGTTGGTATTAGTCCTGCTTCATGATTGTGTTTATAAAGGAGCATTTTATACAGTCTAGGTTCACATTCAGTAAGTGTAGATTGACGTGTATGAAATTAGGAGCCCAAAGAAAAAAATTATTGATGAAGGAACAGTAAATTATCAAAAATGTTCATAGACTAAATTTTAGTTTAAGTTGGTATTGTTGTGATTTTTATAAAAGAATTTAAGATGATTAGAAACGTATCTTCATTATTTCAACATTATCATATGGTATACATCTCGACCAAGTTCCTCCACATCAACACAAATTCATTAGACTTATCACCTTGTTATGCAGGTGTTAACAAGTTTCTACATGGCATTCCCTCCCTTTATCTACCCATCTCCTCCTCTAATTAACGCTGTAGTATGAATATGTACCTACATGTGCCGACCCCCAACTCCTCTCGAAAACAGAATTTGTAAATGTTGTAATCTTGGTGAGATTGAAGATGAATTTCATTTCCTGATTAAGTGTAGCCTTTATGCAGATATCCGTTCTGAAATTATTGATAATATTTATAAGAATTCACTGTCGTTATTATCTTTCCATGATGTTTTTATTACTATAATGCAAGATAACATAAATACTACTGCCTTAGCCGCAAGTATTCATAAAATGTTTGAATTGCGTAAAAACCACCGCAATTAACTCTTATTAATCAGGGTATTTTTTTGCTTTGTATGTCTTTTACATGTGTTTTACTTATATTTTTATGTACATTTGAAAATAACTGTAAATCGTGTCTTATAAGTCTTAACGGCCGCATATTTTCTTTATAGCTTGTATTAATGTGTGGTCAAATAATGTAAAGAAAATTTGTGACACGTTAATAAAATATTTTTTTCCTCTTCTTCCTACTGTGAGTTGCTTTCAGCACACAGACGAGTAAAGCAACCGAAGGGTCAGGAGAGACTTATTTCAAGTCTCCAATGTATTTTTTAATATCAAACTCATTGTATGTCGTTACCATTGTTTAATTTAGCAATAAGACTCTGAATTGAAATAAATGGTCCATAAATGTAAATTTTGATTAATAAAAAATTATAAAAAACTAAGATTTAGTTCTCGTGTCTTTTTGTATACTTACTTAGATCTGTATCTTATTTTAGGGTCTGGCTGTCAAACAATTATATTGTTGTTCGACCCACGGAGTAGTGCAGTTGCCATGTATAAGGCAAAATACGTTGCTAAATTTGAATATTTGTCACAACCTTTAAATTCTAAAAGCTTTCTTGATAAAACCTTTTGAATGAAAATGCCTTTGTAGAGTGCTTCGTTGTTGATTCATTAACTATCTTTATGGAATTTCATTAATGTTCAACCGTTGACATTAATTTTTAAACATTAAATAAAGAAAATATGTTATTTCTCTATTTCTTATTAACATGAAATTAAAAAGTTAAAGCATGGAAATTCACATTACCAAAGGCTTTTCTCTAACATATAATCAAATGTTCATTATTTTTATCTTTAAAAAAATCTTTCGATTTTTCTGAACTAGCATTATTGAAGCAAAAGTTGAGGCCTAAAAATGTTAAAAAAGTAAATAGGCGGAAAACTATTTTTTATCAAATTGCAACCAAAGTGAACTAACTCCTTCCTTAAATTGATTCTCAAACTACTAATAAAGTTTTACAACTCACCTACGAGCCAACTGCAACGATATCAATGCGAGTTAATACCAAATCATGACAATGTACAATCGCTCATAAGTATAATGCGTTGTCCATTTCAACTTGACAGATACATACATCAGTACGAAGGATTAACTGTCCCGGATAACGATTAACAACTTTAACTAATAACAATTAGGACATGCTGCTTGTTATTGTCATGGTTATTAATTGTTCCTGTTACATCATGCGTGCTTCTATCCTATATGAAAGCAAATTAATTACCCTTTTAACTAATGCCTAAGTAGTACGATTAATAATTTCCTTGCTGTTATGGTAATGGATGCACATCCTGTTCATGAAGGCATGACAGAGACTCTTCAATTATATTCATCATTAAGTGGTAGCAGGCATTTATTACATAACAAAACATGCTGGCTATATCAAAATGCCACTTATATCATCAGCGAACTTGCAATTAACAACCCCGGAATGGCAATCCACATTAGCTAAACAGGATCTACAAGAGGTCACATTGGTCTTGTCAAGGTCACCCGCATGTCACGCTCACCGGATGAGCTGACGTTTCATACAATCGGCTTATGAAGATAGCAGGTTATTTGTCATATCTTGCTTATATAAGCTAAGCATGGTTAAGCACTTAATGATTTGACCTATCCTGTAATGGCTTTCTTGATGGATAGACTCTTGACATGAAATTTAATTGACTTGTTAGCATTTCCATAAGGGGTCCTTCACTTTTGACAGGTTATCATAGAAAACAATAACTCCTGGAATTATGGCATTTTAGGATATAGGAGATTTTTATTCTTCAAACATGAAATTTCAATTTACATGAAAAATGTCTTTTTAAGGAGAAAGGCTGGCATATTTCCCGTTTAACAGTGAACTGTGTTCTTTTATAACGGGAAGGAGACATTAATGCATTGGTTTCACTATTTTCAGACATTCAAAAGTTTAAATGATGAAACCACGTTACGTATTTTTTATTAACTAACTGCTAGGCCAACAATGCTGGAAACAGTTTCTATACGATTATCCAGTATAGAAATGGTAACAATAGTTTTCTTTGGAATAAATACATTGGTAGTAGAATTTAAGAATCACCATGACTGACTCAATAACATTTGATAATAATAATAATAATAATAATAATAATAATAATAATAATAATGATAATGATAATGATAATGATGATGATGATAATTTGTCTTCAAGTTATTTTGCGATTAAAATGAATGAAAAGTTCCATTCACTTATTAAAACACAACTTAAAGAAAAGTAAGAGTTTTAGCAGGTCTTAGATTTATGTGATATTAATTTTGCTACTGTACAAACATTTGACTTGTTCAACCTCAGATGTCGACATGCAAGGCAGTACGAACGCATGTAGCCTATACCTCGAACCAGCTAAGTACATTGTTCATCATACGGCTTCAGAACCTCTCATACCCAAGAGTCAAAATCCCAGACATGCCACCCATGGTATTCTCAGAGTCTCAAGATCCTCATTGGTTCCTATTAGCATTCCATCAGGGAAAATATTTATTCTATAAAACTCTAATTTGGCAACATAGACTTGAATCTTGAGGAGCCAGGCTCAATACTTAGACACAAGCCTGCATATTCTTATGGCAGCAATGGCTAGCCAGAAGGAGCTCCTTACAGTTCACCTTTCTTGGTGTGCTGGTTCCAGATAGGCACAAACCCTGCGTAGAGTTCTACCAACCTGACACCAGCACCACCGACCACTTGAGTCTTGTTTACACTTCAAGCGGTGGATATAAACACCGGCGGCCATGTTGTAATCCGGGCTAGAATACACAGATACAGTTAAATGTTACGACATGTAACCTTCTCTAACTGGATACGTAAGTAAACAAAGTGACACGAGTTTATGCGGTCCTGTTGCAGTTTGGGGGTGGGGGTGGTAAGAGGGGGTGGGGTGGGAGGAAGAGGAGGGCAATAGGGCGAGGTGCTTTAGGGCATATGTGGTTCATGTCTAGGTGTACCGCATTCTCGATAGGCAATATTCCGTCCCTTCAGTTTATCATGAGATTTTGAAAGGTTAAAATTGTTTGAAAAATATCACTCTGCTGTCAATTATGGCAGGAACCTAATTTGGATAATATCGTAGCCTTATATCAATTGGATCGATCTCTACAATTTTTAAAACGGATTCGAACTCCGTGAATCCAACGACCCCCTCGCTTACTAATGGTAAGATCAAGTCCTAGTACCATCACAATACAGGAAATAAGATGTGCTTGAGTGTGTGTGTGGGTTTGGGGCGGGGGATGTTACCTGATGTTCGCACTTTTCAGACGATTTTGAATTATAAAGTGGGTGTGTATGTGTGTATGTATTGGGGGGAGGGGGGTCGACCCCCCTGATACCCCCGAATCAGCCACTATACTTAGAATATATTTCACAAACACTCTTAACCTGAGGTCACATGTTTAACATCGCAGTTAGGCCACCTTTGAGAGGTTCGATCACCCCAGGGCCACTTGAAGGAGACCTAGGGCTCTGTTTTGGGTGGACAGAAAGCACTTTCCCCGTGTGTGTCACTTTAAAGCACCCCCTCCTAGCTTGGTGAAATACTTGAAGTGTCACGTGCTCGATACAACGATGCCAGACATTCAAACAGGGCAGCTTGAAGGGTTTACTGTCGGGGAAATAGCACTTAGCTTTAGGAAGGATAATCCGTATGTTTAATTTCTCTGAGACGGTTTGTCCCGCAGACGGATTATTAACTCTTATAATAACTTGGTTATTACTGGAACTACACAGAACATAACCAGTGTTATAACGGCTTTGACAGAAAAATATTTAGTCGGATTCGTTGTCATTATGTTGATCATTGATAACTGGATGACTAAAGCTTGAGCCTATGTTTAATTTTGAAAACTCAAAATAATTTGATCATAAAAATAATTCGAGAAGAAGCCGATGTGATCATTCTCAGAGCACTATCGATCGCTAAAATTTTCTAAAATTTGCTAAAGACTTGTCTTGGTGAACTATCCATAATAACTTGTTCTTCTTCATCAATGCAGCTTTAAAATGCCCCTTAAAGAAGTTTTCTTGGCAAATTAAAGATTGAATATTTGAAGGTTTGAAAACGGCTAGCAAATACCATCCCGAAACCTTGATTATTTATACGTTATTCAAATTCAAATGCATTTAGAAATCTGTGTTGTACATTGCATTTTCAATTCTGGTAATTCAGAAGTGCATTCTTAACAGTGATTAGACGCGTGACCTTAACTGCTTGTACACAGCTATCTTGATTTAAACTCATCGTATATTTTAGTAATCGAAAAATAACTATGTAAAATATGTATAAGAAATAAGAACCATTTATTTTTTCCTCAATGCTTTAACCTACAGTTTACTCTTTAAAGACAAGCATTAAACTGAGTGTAACATTACACTAATTCTCAATTGATTCGTAAAGTTCCCTTTGAATATAAAAAAATAATCTATAATTTTCGAAGAAGAAATTATCAAAATGTTGTTTTGTTTCTATCATCCCCTCTTAACAGTTATCTAGCATTTCACAATATTATTCTACAAGAACCATTGTTCCAAACCGGACAGAAATATTTCCAGACAGTTTTGATATCCAAATGCTTACACAATCATAGCTGACATTTAAACAAACGCTTGCCCAGACGGTCACCCTACACTCTCCTAAAACACGTGCAGCTAACGCCTACACGTGCGTTCAAAGCCATCGCCCCACGTTACTGCATCATCTTTTTAAGTCTGTTACGGTGATAAAATCGGTCATCGTATTGCAAAACCCATGGGCACGGAAAGATGGTTTTCTAACCCATGCATTCCCAAACCGGAAGTTGATACGATCGGAAGTTGAATGGTGTCGTCCCAGAATCCTTTGGGTGCGATCTGGTTACAATTAGTTACACGACTGGTAACAAGATTACCTCATCATGCTGACTGGCAAAAATTGATATTGATTATAAAAAAATCGAAACTTTCCCTGTGGAATATGTTTACCACGCATTGTCCGAATCGCTAATAGTTCAAGCTGATAAGCTTTGGATATGGACAGAGAAACATTGTAGGATTATATCATTTAAATCTTTGTCATTTGTCGTAGTAAAATAGCATTCGTGCTAGCACCCCTGAGAGAGTTTTATAAAGAAATATCGTCGCATCTCGCGTTCTTAATGAAGTTAAAGGCTCAAGTTCGTTTCTGATAAATGGGTTCGTTTTTCAACAGCGTTAGAAAATTAGAAAAGAATGTCAAGACTCTTTAATTTTCAAAGTTGTTATTGACAACAGTCATTTGTGAACATTCGAATCATTTTGCAAAGATTGTCACGGAATGGGACGATTGGTTACAGACAGAGGACAGCTAGCGTTACGAAAAGTTGTTTTCTAATGCGTTTCCGACAAAAATGTGTTTTTGAAACGTGCTGTTCGATTCCGTGACGAAAAGACACAGACGGGCTCTGAGCGGACGGATAATTCGAAGCGATTTGCACGAGGTCAAAAAAGCATATTTTTCAATTATAATTCTGCAATAGTTATTTTTCTAAATGTCGAGGAGTCCAGATTAAGATCAAATGGCCTTGTGCACGACAGGGATCGGCGTTCATATACGTCCAACTTTTCGAATTTCGTAGTAAAAATACTGACGAGCTTCATTTTGGGGCTGCATATATCAATCTCAAAACGTTTGTATATCCAGGCGTTTTTAGTTTTCTCCCTCTGGCATCAACCAAAACCCACATCGATATTGAAATTGGCGTATTAACATCGACGCATTAACGTCAACTTTAACATTATTGGCTTTAGGAACATTGGCATTAACATTGACATCAACATTGATTGTGATATCAACAACGTTGTTATTAACATTGACAATTGCATTATTATTAACTTTGACATTGCCATTAACATTGGCATTACATTCACATTACCATTATCATTACCATTAACATAATCATTACCATTAACATAATCATTACCATTGACATTGGCATTGACATTAAAATAAAAATCAACCTTGGCATTACCATTGACAGTAACATCTATATTGCGAAAGATGTCTTACCGAAACAGAAGCATAATCAATCGTTAGAAAGAAAACATTCAAGTAATGCGATCCGGGCCCAACTTCACGAACATGTACCAGCTTAAAAAATAAGATAACAACGTATCAATTCATTCTGATCACACGAGCGTCACATTAATGATCGCTCACATGAAGAATTGTAGAAAAACGTTACATAACAAGACATCAGAAAACTTTCCTTTGTCACCCGAGCCTTTCCGAAATTCGGAAACGGAGGAGGACTGACGTTTTAATGCAATAGCGCCGAACACGTCATCAATTTTTTACAATCGATCACGATTGAAAATGCCGATTGCAATTTTCTCGTAAATTCATACCAATCTTTAAATATTAACATCTAACGTTGGTAATATGATATGCTCTCATCAATCAATCTACCTTTGCGCTTTGTTCCTTAACGAGGCCAAATCGAGAGTTTTGGATGAAAAATTAACTAGTCTCCGTCTACAGACATACTTTTGCTGTCACTCGGTAACGCAAAACCAGCGAGCACAGTAACAGATAACCAGTTTTACGAAAGAGACTCTTCAGGTTAGTTTTTCCTTAAATTATCCATGATATACATCGAATTCGATATCAGTTTCGTATATAATGAGATACGGGGGAAAAGGAGAGCATGAATATTTTTCATATGTGAAAACGTAAAATACCATCATGAACAGAATGTTTGCTTTCTCCTTTCTCATATGACTTCTCCTTTCACTTATGACTTCTCCTTTCTCTTATGACTGCTCATTTCACTTATGACTTCTCCTTTCTCTTATGACTGCTCATTTCACTTATGACTTCTCCTTTCTCTTATGACTGCTCCTTTCACTTATGACTTCTCCTTTCTCTTATGACTGCTCCTTTCACTTATGATTCTCCTTTTGGGTATGAAGTTTAAACGCACTAGTGCACACCAATATTTCGTTAACACAACGATTGCACAGATTCTGCATATCTCTCGATATTATTCAAGATCATCACTCAAGTAATCTACCTCGTAAGTTATTTAACGAATATTTACGTATTCAGGTAGTAAAGGTGATATTTAAAGACCGGAAGTATTTAATGTTACGCTACAATAAATCCGCGTGAACTACGATATCGGAAATATTAAGATTTTGCTCATAACCAAAAAAGCGGAAACGGCAGCCGCTTTGGTCAATCTAATAGCAATGCTAATGCTGTGTTATTAAATCGGTTTATTTACAACATTGCTTTCATAAAACATAATTCATTCTTTGGTCTCAGTTCAGAGTTTAGGAAAATTCAATAGCTGCTCATAATAATAGTTCAGCCGCGTTTAACTGTCTTTTAGATATCCGTTTTGTGCACAGCTAAACTTAGATTTTTCATATGTCCAAGCCGACAGCGGCTGTCTAAATTTTTTCATTGTTGACAGCAGGTCAATTGTAAAGAATTTTAAGTATTTCATTGCATCGATAGAAAGGTTAAGTGAATGCATAAGTCCTCTTAAACCTTAAAATATACAATTTAAACCGTAAAATCGTGCACTAGTGCCTTTAACGTGTAGGAAGTAGGGATACATCATATATCTCCGTTTTGTGTTTGAAATAGTGAATTTTTATCATAAGTATATAATTTATGTTCATGTTTTTATATCATTTTACGGATAACTAAATGGTGATTCTATTTATCTGTACACGTGTGCATTTTACTGCTTTTTGCTGCGATTCTATTTTTGTTTTGGTAGGTCTAAGAAAACACGAACATGACATCACAGTAGCGTTCTTAGTTCAGATATTTCAGTTTTAATGGGATTTGAATGCCCGCGTGGTACTTTAAAGTCATATTCATTACCAATCGACGTATCACTGCAAAAGGGTTCGTTTTCATTTCTATTTTTAATTCTGGTTGGAACCAATTCACACAATGGTTGAACATCCAAACGGAAACTGCTATTCATTACCAACAGCAGTATCAAATGTTTCCTCTCTATCATATATACTTTACAAAGAAGACCCGGGTTCGAATCCCCATTTGAACCAACTGACACAACCAATTAGTAGGACATCTTTCCTCAGCATCAATATGTGCGGATGATGGATATGGAGAAATTGGAAGGAAGGAGCAGATAAGTGCAGGGAAGAATGTTGACCATTGGTCAGTATCGTCCGATCACCTCCTCTGTCCATCATCCATCAACAACCATCGAGGAGTAAGCCGAGTCTAACAAGCATATCGGATGTTGATGCTCACTGTGTACGCATGTCTTACAACACTTGTCTTATGCCAAATCTAGTGCAAATTGTACTGTACACAACCTGTACACTTGAAAGAAACCATGCATGAATCTGTTTGTTCTCTGACCATATGGTGACCAACGTGCAACTTCTAACGGGTATGGTAAAGTGCACATGCTTTGGTGAAATGACAGGTGAAAAGAGTAGGTACCAGCGCCAATGATTTTCATAATCAAGGGACGAAACATTTTAAAACGTTGCACCATATTATATAATAAAGGGATATTAACATCAAGTAACCAATGACAAGCATATCGCCAATAGTAGAAGTGTTTGCATATTTGGTGCATCACAGATAGGTTTTCCCTCTGAAATGCTGACCATAAATCCTGTTTAATGAAAAACCCTGCGATATGTAAGATGGTAAGTATTTCTTCTTCTTCTTCTTCGTGCAGAGTAAAAAGACGGCCTAAACGATCTCAATGTCCATAAAAAAAGTTATATAGTATCGCTCGATTCAAGAGTTTATATTTTTGAACAACGAAAGGAAATATTTAGTATTTAGACCATTTTTTTTACACATTAGCTTGTTGTGAGTGCCAGATTTCTCTCCTGATAAGTGTGAAGAATTATAAGCAAAATAGAAATGGATTTGAAGATTTTCATTTACATCCAAAGTCTGTGAATTACCTATTTCTCATTGATTTCAAAGAGAAACATTGTTTGGATTTGAACCTAAGACGAACAACCCAGAGTTCTCACGCCATCCATTCGAACTTTCTAATGAGCTGATTGGATACAAGTCACGTGATCAAAGATGGACGACTTGAGGTCATGTGACCACAGGGGGTGAGCCAGGGTCGGCTCCTATGACCCGATATTATCATCTTCGGATTATCATTTCACGAAGTGTGAAAATTAAATTACAGGGTTGAAGTGTACCAAGTGATGAGGGATACAAGTGAGGGGAGGTTAGGATGCGAACTGTGATCGACACCATGATACATTCATTATTTGAACCTAATTGTGTGATTTTGTAATCCAAGGATAGAAAAAGAAAAACGGATATTTCGAAGAGTGAATTCTTAAATCATTCATATTCAGGGCCATGAATTTACGATGAAACGAAAACTCGTTTATCAGTGATTTTCGACGGATTTTAAATAATTTTAAATAGATAAGGCGTTTAGATTTATAAGAATGACATTCTTTGTGATCACTCGTTATATCTTTGATGTAATTAAAGAATTAAAACAAAGATTAATGGATACGAAAATAATGAATCTAAAGTCAATTGAGATATGAAAAACTGCTGAAAATAATGGTTTTTTCCATTGGATAAATACACGGCGTGTCTAGTATATGTCTAATGTATGTGTAACGTTGAATATAACAAAATGAAATTTGTCTTCAAAACAATAATACAAAGAATTAGTGATAAGTATGGGTGATAATAAGATTTAGATATAAACCTAAAGGCACTTTTCCCGATTTTGTCTGTATTTTTATCTTTAAATTCGATACGTCTCCTTAAACAAGTTATTTTCGGGTGATGAAAGCATTATCTTTATGATTGAATAGTTCATAATTTCATTTAAAAAATCCAGAATTTTGAAAAATATGAAAGGGCTGAAACGTCGCCGGCATTTCGAAGCTGTTGAAATTTGATATTCTTGAGAAAAGACATGATAAAATAGGCCTGTTCGCTTGATAAATAGGAACTTGTATTTCTTGTGTGAATGAGAAATCTCACGGGGTAACATTTATAACCCCTGCTCATTTCTAACCACAATCCAGCGTTTGAACATTGACAGGGTACCGTTTAGACACCTAACCTTACTTTAGTAATAATCTCTAATCGGTGTCATAAATTTGGACTGCAGCGTACGTGCACATACTTAATCAAGTAGGAATTCTATTTTTTCGTTAAATAACATGAAGAGTTTCAAATGATGAATTTTTACAAGGACAAAGCAGCAATCTATTCTAATTTTTGTAGTTAAATCAATTTTCAGAAAACCATTTGAACCCCTTTGAGAATTCAGCATTGTATTTTTAAAGAGTTTTATGAGAATTTTTATGATTGTGATCACGGCAATTCCTCAGATCGCTAAAAGAAACCTGTTTATTGAAAACAAATGCTTTTCCCTTTTCCATTAAATTTTTAAAATTTTCTTTACTTCTTAATAAAGGCATTTATATAACTAGTAATTCTTACCTTTTGTTTTAAAAAAACGTAAGACGACAAAGAAATGGAATATCATAAATAATATAAATCTTAACGTAATGTTGTTGAAAACGAAATCATAATCTTAAAATAATAAAGCTGATATTTATCAAGGTATTTAAGGGATTTTTATAATTCATGTTTAAATATAACTAAATTGCCAAAAGTTCAAGAATACCAATACTGCCACGAAAAAAAACCTTTGGACATTTGGGGTAAAATAAATTTATAAATTCAAAATTTCACATTGATTTAATTTAAAGAATTGTTTAGACCAAAATTCTATAAATCAAACTCTGTTGTATAAACAAAGACGTGTACAGAAACAGTGTTCTCTTCGTCGATGGCAGATAATCGCAAGTTTTATTCGTTTCTATGGAGACATCACGACCGATAATTTCAAGAATTTTAGCAGCTGGGTAAGGAATTGGCCCAAACGAGTTCAGAGGTGAGCGCAGTGCCCAAGACAACCAGACCCAAAATAATGAAGATAGACCACGAAGCACGAATTTCTCATACTATGTCAAAAGTTCAAGAGTCAAATATTTACAAGCATTGACCATGTCAAACCCGTGGATTCCTGTGTGGAATTATAACAACACCCCGACATGTTTGTAGGGCTGTACGTTAGATAAACTGTGAGAAACACGACTTTTGATTGATGAGTGTGTGACTATGAGGGAGAGAAAGAGGGATTGAGTGATAGCGATGGAGGGATTAAGTGATAGAGAGGGAAATGGATAAAGTATAAGAGAGAGAAAGGAGGTAGAGAAAACGAGATAATGAGTCATAGCTTTTAAAACAGAAACTGCCCCTTCATCCAATTTATCATATTCCTTTGGATTTTAGGAGATAGAAAGAGAAGGGAGATATAAAGAAAAGAGGAAAATGAACGTCCGCGGAGTTGCATCATTTCAAAACTGCTCTGCATAAGAGATAAGGATTATATAAAGAGAAAAAATTCAAAACATGACACTGATAAGATAGCTCCAATTCAAATTGTTTATATACACATGCTTTCAGTCCAACTTCAATATGACATTCTACCTTAATGTATTATTAAAAGTCACTTTTAAGGATTAAAGTCATCAAAATCTAATAAATGACACCTAATCTAAAGATACCATCAAAAACAAGGGAGATAACTTTAAGTTATCTTCTATCTGTATTTTTCTAACAGGTCAAAGTCTGTCATTCATGCAAATCAACATTCCAGTAAGAAAAGAGAGCCGATTGTGAGAAACTTAAAACTTAAACAATTCACAGATTACGCTTATCGTCCACTTCAATGTATCCTTCCACCCAATAGCAGCATTAGACCCAATCACTCACTTCACAACGAGACAAATCCGCACATAATAGTTCTTTGAGAAAAACCACATAGACAGGCTAATTACAGTAATGGGAGAAATTGACGTAACGTCCTTTGAAGTTACAAGCGATTTGATTGGCTAGTCAGGCGCTTCGTCACAATTTTTGCACACGTCTCTCAAACTTCCAATCGTGAAAAAGTTAAGAGACAAATTTGGGTCATTATCAGTAATGATAAACCTTCTCTGACCATTTACATTCGCGTTAATTCGATTCGCTGCAGCCATGTACGAGAAATGGCGTTTATTACTGGCGTAAAATTGTAACTGGATTCTCGGAATGGTTGGATATTCATCCATCTTTTTTTGGTTTGCCTTTGACATTTTGTACACGTTTATGTAAAGCCACAAAGGTTCTTCTTACAAACAGAATTCCTCCCCGACAAAAGAAACATAATACGTAGAAAAGAAATTATACGGACATAGACTCAAAATTAATATCTTATCTTAATGTCAGCTTGATACCTGTTGATGTTTATCGATTATTAATAAAAATGTGATATAGTCAGATGGTCCTATAGCTTGAACATTTTGTATTATTCACATAATAAAAGCGTTTATGTAGAAGATAAACCTTCTGCCAATGACTCCAAATGTCTCAAGATGTTATGTAGTTTTTTTCTCTCGTTGGTTTTTATATGTCGCTTAGAATTATATTTTCGATTTTCATTTTCAAAATCCCATAAACGGGAAAATGGTTTTGAAAAGTGTTGATTAATAAATAGAGGATACTAAACGACCTTTCATTTAATACTATTTTATTAAAAGAGTTAATGATTCAGTATAAAACGATCGAAAGCGAGTTTGATACCAAATCATTAACGAGTTTAATGAAAATAGTATTTAATTGTAGGTAGTTTAGTATTCGGTTTATTACTTGACCTTTGTAATCAATGACTGCCGAAAGTATACTGAACGAAACATTTCCGCGACTTGGCCGCGATTGTGACGGCGGTGCCAACATTGTGACTTAATAACAAAACAATATCATGACGTCATAGTGCAGCGGTATTACACTAGTTTAATTTCGCCGTATAAATATTACACTGCAGTATCTTACACGGGCGAGTAATAAACAATAAATCCTCTATCCTAAATCAAGGACTTGGTACGATCGTTTTGTTCGAACTATTTATGGAATACCGCCAATATATAAATATACAGAATACTAAACGATCTTCCAGATATACCATTTTCATGATTTCGAGCGGTTCTTTTCCAATAAATTTTTCGAAAGTATGAATTTTAAAAACATATGATCATTTAAGAGAATCACATGACAAGAATTTCTCTTGTTCGGGGGGACTGTCACATTCGTTCCCCGTGAGATCGTCGATCTCATTACAACACTTTTCCCAGGGATTGTACGAAACACTCCGACATATTTACCCCAGAGTGACAAATTAACAGAGGACAAACGAGAAGATATATGATTGTGTGATAATACGCTTATGTACCCCTTACGTTTTTCTTTAAGTCGGCAAGATCAAAGCCCGTTTACCTGTCCAAGGTAAGACAAGATTTACTGTCTACCTACACGCTACCGAGTCTGATTAACTTTTAGCAAGCTTATTTATGATTTCCAAACACATGTCCTTCCAAAAGCTTGCATCATGTCTGATTTCCTCTTCAAGTCGTGTTTGAATTTTCCACGAAAATCAATAAAGTTGAATGTCAGACCTGAGAGTAATAAATGTATATTTATAAATGTGCACTTTCATTGATAAGACTTGACCCGCTTTCATGATAGGGCCAGTATCAGCGTTTGAGAAGCTCTTACTGGGCATATTTCAGAGAAAGAGAGTAAATAGACATTGTTGTCTGTTGAATTGAACGTCTGTTATTTCTGCATTGAAATGAATTATTTCAAGGTGCATGCTGTAAAAATTACACCTGAGATGATAGATTTACACCTCGTGTACCTGCGCGCCAGGTGACACGCCTGGGTGTGGTTGAGGTAAACGGGTATGATATTACAACTACTTATAAATGAGAGACAGTATAATTTGATGACCTCGAGCCGTTGAAAGACAAGATAAAAAGTTCTTTTGGATAGGTTGACTTTTGTAGACGGGAAAGGTGACTGATCATTCGGTTTGGTAAATTAGCTTTTGTTCGTCACACCATCAACAATGAATATGATAAACTCACAATGTCAGAATACAGATCTGTATTAAAGTGATTGAACACATTTCATATTTGGCCTTGATTGAGAACTAAACTGCATGAATTAAACACTACCAAAATCCTCTTTGTCACCTGCAGAAACCATTCCAAAATATCCTTGATATCTACGGCACAATACCCGTCTTTGGTTTTTAATCATTTTACAACTTTATATCGTAACTGCATTGAGGTGAGGTGAGGTGAATTGGGGTTTAACGCGCTTTTAAGATTATTTCATTTCTATCGCGGCTGCTAGTATTATTGCAGGGAGAAAGCCCGCAACACCATTGTGGCTATGCATTGAGGTGAAACCTGCGAAACACCACTACATTGAACCGATTAGCATTGAAATGGTAACTTTCAAAGTAGCCAGTACATTTAATTAAAATAACACCATTAACTATGTTTTATATACTTAATATCTTAATATACTGACTTCAACAGTCTAAATAAATCTACATCAACAATTTTATATAAGGTCTTACTTTTTTTACATTGGGCCATTTAACATATTGTATAGAACTTTCGATCTAAATATTCTGAGTCCAACACAAAACTCTATGTCACATATAGGCTATGAAGCAGTTGAGAGCTATTTTTAAACCTACCTTAAACAAACACGGGCATGAATTAATATTTTAAAAACATTGTGGGTTAAATAAACTAATAAAATTTGAAAACAAGGAAAGACCGGGTACAAAAAACGGTACGTTAGCACGACAGCCTTTCGAGTTGTCAAAAGCGACAGTGCGATATAAATGCCATAAAGATCAAGTGATCATAACTAGGAACGAGATGGGTATTGTAAAAAGCATAATTTGTACATGCAAGGGCTCTCAACGTCAGTTTGTGACACTATGATCGTCTTTCGAGGACGGCCATAACAGGAACAATGACAGCTTC
The DNA here is from genome assembly GCA_921293015.1 of Phorcus lineatus. NCBI lineage: Eukaryota > Metazoa > Mollusca > Gastropoda > Trochida > Trochidae > Phorcus > Phorcus lineatus. Next base: position 27,354,531 of record OV121088.1, on the reverse strand, counting down.
CACTCAAACGGCATAACAACGTCTAAATTATACTGTTATTACCGCTCCTTTCTGTTCACCACCTTCGCACAGTATCGTAAGCTCAATAAAAGGGAAGGTTATAATGTCTACACCTGTATGCGGCGACACATCGTAAAGATGTCAAGATGCTGTTTGGAAGTCAGCGCCATGACAGTACGACGTCTCGTGACCTCTCGCGAACGAGACTTGTCAGTGTCATCGGTTTAAATGTTACGAGTGGCAATGGATAACATGGACAGATTGTCATGCTCCCTGGAAACGTACACATAACGATGGCATGTTGATTACAATGTCACATTTGAATAAGCTAGTTTTCAAAAGAAAACATGGGTTAATGTGACATGCACGGATATAAGGTATCGTATTGAAATGGCATCTGGTGTCAAGCAGTTAACAAGTTAAAAATGGAATTAACATGATAAAATTAGATAGAATGAAGAAAACGATTACTGAACTACAAGTTGTTTCAGGCATACAAACAATTTATTTTGCAATTTTACAAGCTATGCACATAAATAAGGTGCATTTCAACATAATGAGATATGTACAATAAAGATTTCATTCACATTTTCATTATCATTAAAATTATCATCCCTGGTGACGACAAGAATCCTAAAGATATGTCGTCTCAAGAGCTTTGAAATTTTATTTTTTACTTTCATTTTAGAAAATTGTTTTGTTAAAGTATCGCCTGCTTGATAAGGGTTTTAGTATTTACACCGAAACGTTCCAATACTGCAATAAAAGAGTTTTAAATCCATAAAACTTGTTCTGTATTTATCTCGCCAATGCCTCTCAAAGAATTTGTTAATAAAGGACTGTCATTATTATTGCTTTTTGACCACTGGTGATAATAATTTTTTTTTTTTATTCTCAACCATTATACCCTTCCTACATCGAGCATCAACAAAAAAAAATAGAAATTTAATTTTTATTGATTATATTTATCAATTAACAGCACAACTCGTCAAAATCAAATCGTTGATTGACGTAAAAGATAAAATTCCAATGGGGGGAAGCGTAATTCATTTGAAGGTCCCCTTACAATTAGTACAAGCAAAGCTAGATTGATAAATTACAAGGGTCACAGGGGCTATATCCACATTACAGGTTGCAAACCACATGCCATGTCAACCTCGCCAGCTCTTAAAGGTCACCTAATCTGATCCATCATGTCTAAAGCGGAAGTGACGTCACGATAGGCTTGACTGCCGTGATACTGTATATCGAATTGGAGCTAATTGGTTGTGGCAACTACAGGGATGCAGTTGTCATCAGGCCTCTTCAATCATTTACTAGTTATTCTGGTCTGTCATGCCAGTCTAGGTTCTAAAGACACTTTATTACATCGGAATTACGTTATAAACTGATATTGTGGTATATATCTGAAAATAGTTCCTAATCAAGATTATTTTTCTTAAGAGAAGACACGTTTTCATTTCGAGAAGAAAGGTGAAATTTTCAAGGGGGATAAACGCTTCCTTTTACAAAGGATTTATAAATAGAACACATCATAGCTTTTGAATTTTCTTTTTTATTCAGAAGATGGTAAAACAGTTGGTTTCATTTGCATATAAAAAATAGAAAATCAAACCTCTGACAGAAATATTCTTTGAAACATCAAACACTGAAGCTGAGATATGATGGTTAAAGAGTTTGATTAAACCAATTAATACTTTATGTAAATAAAATGTTATAAACACTATGTTGATATAATGAAGATATTACAATAGAATCAATGATATTTCAATGAAAATGTATGTGCAATAAGAATTTGCCAAAAACACAACATCGATATTACTGAAGTATAAATAGATTTTTGATCGAGAGAAACATTATTATAATTGATATTAGAAAAATGCAAGAAAAGTCCATATTTTAAAATATCTTTGTTTATTTTGTACATTGTAATATATATATTGTAATTGATGTAGTTATAAAGTATTTCAGGACCCAAACTTTGTCTTCCGACCCACAGCGCAAAATCTTATCAAAGTCTTATGTTCTAGACAAGTCTAGATTGCAATCACTCGCAGTTTCTTCAAACATGCAACCCTAGTATCCATGATTCTTGGTGATTTTTATCGATTAATTTCTCTTTTCTGAAAATCGGATACATAAGATATTTCACGGCTCTTTTATCTTCATATAACTCCTTGAAGGTACATTTACACTATGAACTTCATATAAAATTGTTACAAAGCAAGAGTAAATTACATGTATATGTAATAGAAAAGGTTCAATACATCCTTGTCCTTATCTTTTTTACAGAGATGGTGCACAGGTTCCCACTAAGACTAACTAGTAGACCCTGAAAAAAATATGACTGTAAATCATTTTTAGATATTTGGCATGAAATAAAAAAAATAATCCTGGATTTAACTACTTAAAACTTAATTTCAGAGTCGAGGGAACAAGACTGGCTGCCATTTTCTAGACTTAAGAAGGCTCCTTTGATTTTTGAGGATCTTGATTACAGACTAGCTTTCACTCGTGACCCAGTGTCGTGCTGGAAGTTTAATTCCCCGATGTGAACATCAATTAGTTCTTAGATGTGTCTAGTGTGTTAACATTCTGTTTCTTATTCATTTCCATTTGCATTCATGACATGCATTGCGCTTGGGCCAGAATTAGCCCTGTGCTTTACTGGAAAAACCGTGTGTGGGGTCGTTTATTTAAACTCTAATACTCCTAGTGACCTAGCCACTAGAATTCAGAAACTTACATACGTCTGTTGAAGTGTCACCTTTTTAAAATTTGAATAGTCTAGATTTGACTAAAATCGTAAATGAACTTCTACATTCTTCTGATGACCATGCAATTAAATATCAGAATATATCTGTTGAATCTAACCACGTCACTTATATAGACTTGGACACTTTTGTTACCTGACATTAAAATTAAGGAAGTTATAAAAAAAATTTATTTCGTCTTGCTATCTAGTTATATAACAAAATCATTCAAACTCGTGTATGATCACTCGTATCATTATGTTGAAATGTTATAAATTAAACACAGACAGAATCATTAAGCTCTCTTAAACCTAAATCTTAATTCCTGACAATAAAATAGTGAATTAATTTAGTGCAAGTAGATAAACGAAAAAAATCATTTGCACGGAAACAATAACTCGTTAGATAGAAACGGTAGTACAAGTTACTCGTTTAGTATCCTCTTTATATTCATGGAAGATTAGTTGGTCGATCTGTAGCTTCTTACTATTGTTGATATTACCGATTCCTATTTTAAGGGAATTCTGACAATCCCTACATATGTATGTTTGACATCCCTTTTAAGTTCAGTCAAATTCGGATCAAACAGAACCGACTTAAGACGAGCTTAGGACGTCAGTTTTAGTGCAAATTGTTTGAATTTCTAGTTTGAGCAGACCATCTCATACACTTGATCATTAACATATCGTAAGGCTTAAATGAAAAATTACTCGATTGAAGTCATATAGAGTATTGAGTTCATCATTTTTTTCTCTTGCATATAAGCAAATATATGTATTTTCATACTTGTGTTTGAAACTTCTTACTTAAACGATGGTTGTGGATTGACGTTTAGTTTATAAAAGTTTTTTGAATAAAAAAATATCAAAATCATATTGGAATGATTCTGGGGATTATGATCAATCCAATAACAATTCTAATACTAAGTTTGTAAAATCAGTTAAGTAATAAGTTTGATAAACGATATTTTTGTCCTTTGAGTTTAGATTTTAAGTAAATTCAAAAGCTGCACACATGACTGATTCTGCCGTTTTCAACTATCCATAATGTTTCTATTTTGTGCACAGCTGATTTTTTACATCTCTCAACCGAAATCGGTCGTCTTATCATTTTCATTGTTGATTGAAGATCGATTGTAAAGAAAAAAAAGTATTTCATTGCATCGATAGAAAGTTAAAATGAGTAACTGTCCTCATTTGCTTTAAAATAGCTAAAAAAGAGTTTCTCGGAGCCATTCAGTATTTCAAAAGTGAGAATATCCTCTTTAACCTGGTATCTTTAATTCATTTAAACCCGAAACGGTAAAGAAATCTTCAGTAACTTTACATTCCAAAAATGAAACGTTGTTTTAAACGTTTCAAGAACGATCAAACTGCATCACATTTGGTTACTGCTACTTCATTCATGTGTTTTTAAATCACACCTGGAACGGGCGTTAAAAATCTCCCTAAACTTTACACTGGATAGTTAAAATGGCGTTTGAGAGTATTTCATCCACTGATCCAAAAAGGCATCACATCAAGGTGACCAAAATAACATTTTAACGATGACGACAAAAACTCTCGAATCCATATCACCTCTATTAGCCTCGTTTTGATCTTGCCACCCAACAGTCTGGTCTTAAAAACCTAATCGCCTTTTTGGCGGGAATATGTTGCACACGATTTCGCGAACATCACGAGTACAGATACAGGGGGATTAGCATTGGGGTCGTCATGTGTCGACACGCCCCCTACCGTTCATCTGTATTCATCACGTCAATAGAGGGGGAGGGGGCGTTTTGCTACCTGCATACGATAAATACACCCGCACCGAGAGCAAATAGCACGTGTTAAAGTGTGCGACCTAACGGCGGAATACCCTTTGGTGAAATTTGCAATGTCCACTTTTGCATGTTTTCGCAGGTGTGGCACGGTCAACGAGTGTGACCAGAGAGATGTGTCCGGAATTAATGTCATGTTTAATTCTTGCTTGACCATCGCTTGACCCATGTTGTTTGGTTCGACCAACACATAACATTCCAACTCACAAAGGATCACATCCTCACCATTATACAACATAATACGCCTGTTACGGCCCTCGGGTGTTAATCGGATATTAACAATAGGTCATCCCGCTCAATACGTCCTTCAATCAATACGCCATTATCTCGCAGTGTGACGTATTCAAGAGAATCTTCTTCTCTGTTCGTCCAGCTGTTTGTTCAGCTCCATATTACGTATATTTTATTCAGTATGATGTGTTCATTTTCTTGCCACGTGCTATGACACTTGAATAGCATTTTTCTTATTAATTGGATCTGTGTTGTAACTAATTTTCTTTTTGCTCTTTTCCTTTTTGACAACCTGCACCATTCATTGGGAATTTTAGAAGTGATCGCATATAGTGTAGTTACCTTAGTCTTCCATCGAGTTTTAAAAATAGAAATTTTATTTATATGTACATTGCATAATAGATGCATGTCCATACACTACTATTTTACCAAACTATAGCGTATTTGTCGACATGAAAGTGGTCAGTACAAGATATCCGAATGACAAGGACTGTTTAAGTTTTTTTTATCCATGTTCAAATTGTAGTACTGATATTAACTATTTCATATGTTGGGAACTGGTTTAAGGGGTTAAATGGGTTAATGTTCGTAAGAGCAATAAGATATAGTTCTATTTCTTGAAATATTTTCAAATTCATATCTTAACAATTACAATTTAACGTTTACACTGATAAACACATACGTAACACGAAAACTGGAAAACAAAACTAGCATCTGTTTTCGAACCAAAACACCATTTGTCTTGTTTTCGAAACCACTTTTTCAAGAAGGATTCCTTCGAGTTCTTACATCTCATTTGCCAACTCTACTATCAGATAAGGCTTGCTTAAGATTAATGAAGCAAAAAACACCTTTACAATGTGCTCGTAATCAGAATGTCGAACCGTTTTAGAAAACAATACGTTTTAGCCCAGGAATATATGCTGTACATCATGCCCCAAAAATTTCTCATCTCCCACTGGATAGTTAAGATCGCTCTCCCGACAAGAAGGAACCAATCTGAAGAAGTGGAGAATGCCACACCATCCTACCAATATGCTTAATATAAGCATTTATGCATTAGGGCATTCCTGCAAAGGGGCAAGAATTCCTAGTTGTAAATAAGCAGTTTTTCTATTTCGTATTGATAACCTTCCAAAGCTCTCCACACCGCCTGTCACCGCAAGGAGTTTCTTGACGGATGGCCCGACATCATCTTTCGACAAGGCTTCAATGGTTTCTCCTGTTGTGTCCAATTCACCGATTGTTAAAGTACGTCCTAACGAGGTAAAAGCTTCTCGGAGACGTCTGTCAACAGCGCTGTTGCGAGCAAGTGTTACACGCGAGATTCTTAGTGTTAGACGCGAGATTCTTACAACCGGTGCATTCCAAGCCTGCAAAGCAGGCACCAAATCCAATCCATCCTTTCCTAGCAGAAGCTGCTTCTTGTCGGGTCTCTCAAGCCTATCAATGTTACCAGAAGCTCCCTGCTGTGAAACAACGCCAGCTCCGACCTGTTACTCCTAAACCCGTCTGAAACAATATACTCCTAGTCACATCGCCTGCTAATTCAAAACATTTGCCCACCTGGCGCATGGAGGTTGGCGGTGTACGTCCGTTCATCCTTGCTGTGTGTATGGGGCTTGAAGAATGGAAGGTCTAGAAGAGATGTATCGTGATCTTAGATGTTGGTTCACCAGGGAAACATCTTAGGACTCATCTGAATAATCTGTTTCTTTTGTTGTCAGCTATATATAGCAGCGTGTTTTTGTGAGGGAAATCTGACATAATTCTTTAATATTGTACGGTCTTTAATCAAATCGTCTTTGAAATTAAGGAAGACAATAATATATGGATGTACAACTTCTTTATTACACAATGGCGACGTTTCGGTATAGGTCCTTATACCGTTATCAAGCATTAAGGACCGAAACGTCGCCATTGTGTAATAAAGAAGTTGTACATCCATATATCATTGTCTTCCTTATACTAACAACTTCTAGAATGCCACCGAAACAATTCGTCTTCGAAATTTTCAATCATTTACATACGAAGAGATTTTAACGATTTTATTTTCAGTTTCACAAAATGGATGCAGCAACCTTCTGGCATTATCTGTCAACAGTTATTAGAATGTTGTTATACGCAAATACTGACAAGTGTTTCGCATTGAAATACTTCTTTCAAAGTATGAATATTTGTTCCAGAAATTTGACATATTTTCTAAACAATTAGTATATAACAGAAAGACTTAAAGTAAGTTTCAAAATGATCATGTATATTTGAAAGTTTATTAAAGGTTCCCAGTTATGGTGTATGTTCTGAATTTATTAACATACGTTTGCTGACAGACAGAACAGATTTAATCATCCATATACGCCATGTAAGACAATCAATCTAACGTTAAAAAATCGTAAGTAATCATCGGCCGAAAGCCTGTATTATCAAAACGTACATCATCCCCTTTCTCCAAGTTTAAGAAATAAATGCTTGACCAATTTGATAATGGTCACGATTGAAAGGAACGGAAGCATGTATTCCGTTCACACGAGATCAACGACGTCCGAGACATTACGTGACTTAGACTCGCAGACGACATCAACCGCCATTTTGTTTTTAGAAAATCATAGCCTGAAATAACTCGTACATGAAACGGATTTTAAGTTCCTTTTGATCTATCATCCGATTATAAAATATCAGACCTGCTCTCGCTATCCCCGAAGGAGAGAGCTCATGGAACCAACATAGAACAAACAAGCGACGTCGTCTGGCCACCAAAGGGACGATAGCACGGAGTCGTGCCGAAAGCCCAAAGTGAGGATTTTAAAGCTCTCAAGCGGATCTCGCGAAGATTACATCCATCGTCCATTCTTCTATACATGCAATAGTGTCTTCCACTCTCGTTGCATCAATGCTAACACTCATATTTTCAATATGACATTTACATGAGAAAAATGTATGTATATTTCTGTATGCAAATCCGTCGTCCATTCTTCCGCTCATGCGAGTGTATTTCACTTTTGGCTCATAAATCCTAATACTTATATTTTCGATAAAACATCACCATGCGAAAATCTTTTGTATATATAATTTCCTATGTTTAAAACCAAAAAAAATACATTTGCTCTAACAGTGAGATCACTGTTGTAAGAGTATAAAACATAGTTATGGGGGTTCGTCGTGCCTTGTGAATTCACATTTTAAACCGTATTTGAGTGTAAGGGTGTAAATATCATGTATGTGTTAGTTATATTTATATATAGAGTTTTGAAGGTTTTTTTCAAGTGATCAGATAGTGCTATTATTACTTTTGTCAGTTTAAGTTGACAATAGCACATTTTTGGGGGGAAATTTTATTATTTCAAATTTGCCCCCATAAATACAAGTTTATGTCAAATGCATCATCTTCCAGGATCTCACGACTAAAGACTGTAATCTGCAGTCGTAGCAGAAAGTATCAAGTATTAAGCGAAAACTACTGGCAGCCATTCTAGTGTGAACACCTCTTTATCATCTAAGGTAGGGAAATGGATTCGTTTAGTTTGACCGAACGTTCGTTTGAAAACTGCTTATTTTGATAGAAATGATTGCCTTGCAATTGGTAACATTTATTATTATTTTTGTGTAGCTAAAACACCCGCTACTGCCCCTTTAAATTTCGATTCGTGTGACATCGTCAAACGATGCCGTTGATTATTGCCGTTGATAAAAGTTAAGTCAAAACTAAGTTACTATTTACTGTCATCTACAATGTAATATGAAACTTATTCTTATCGTTACGGTAACGTCGTCATAAGTATTTTTTCAATAGTTAAATATTTTTTAGACAAAGCGTGTAAAGCTATTCTGGAACTAAGTCCGCAAATTTAAATGTGTTCTATTTAAACCGCTCCTATTACAACTGATCAAGCAATATCATTCAAATCCATTCGATCTATCAAAACAAAAGAAAACAATACACAAAAAATTACCGAGATGAAAAAAAAAATACTGAAAGAACCAAAATGACGTCATCATGGAAGACAAAACTGAAATAATCCATTTGAACATCAAAGCCATAAAACACTAAATAAAAACACCATTCTGAACTCTCTACCACAAAAGGTCTCAACGTTTGACATACTCGATCACATAGGGCGTACTTCCCGTCACGGCCATCTGTCATGCGCATGGGACTGGTAGGCAAGTGGTCAGTAATTGGCTCAGTCCTCCCGTCCCACCTGCCGCGTTTGACAAGGTCGTGTTTATGTCGAGCCCCAGGTTTCGCCGAGTGATAATTATCACCCAGGTTTTCAGTCTGGTTCTTATTAAAGTATTCACACGCCTGCTGCGACCGCTTATTGTACCTATATCAAGTATAAATAGCAACCGGACAGGTCGGAAGGTAAATATTCAAATCACCTTGTGTCCATTGTGACTGACCTTCCTGTTTCATTGAATTAATCATGGTGGACAAATATGATCTTGTAGGATGTAATCAATTGTAAGATTTCAAAACAAAATTAAAAAAACTTTAAAAGCATATTCTTAATGAGCTGCACATATTCTCAATGAGTTTCGCATAATTACACATGAGTTAATCATATTCTCAATGAGTTCCATAGATTTGTCCACGAATGATAAATATTTAACCACGAACTACATATAACTGTCTATGATTGACATACTAGAAAAAATGTACAGATGATTCATACATTATAAAGATTTATCTGATGTTTGAATGAATTACACAGATCCTTTCATAAGTTGCCACTACAGTCAATGAATTAAATTTGTTCCATTATCATGCTTATCTCACGATTGTTTCTCAAATTCAATTAATTCAAGAATCTTCTGTAACAACCATCTATCTCAGTTTACGTTATCATAGCAATGCAGGTGCTACATTCAATATACACAAGCATCTGTCGTCGGCAATTTAGAAAATAATGACAAAGCGAAAACTTTATTGTTAAAGAAAATGTATTCAAAATTTCAAAAGGTCCTAGAAATTTGATATAATGCATTTAAAGTATCGATAACCATGGTTACAGACACATAATCTTTTTCAAGTGACGTGCTTAGGTCATTAATCATAAAGAAAAACGAATATTACAAAATATTCGCTCTACCCCCTCTCTTTATCCAAGAAGAATTGTGAACAAATTCCTTAGGAGAATCAAAACGATATTCAAATCAGCTTTAAAGATGTACAAACAAAGCGCGAGTGTAAAATGAGCAGGGTTCGAAACGAAAGACCTTTCTGTCTATCAACCGTCTGTCAACGTGTGAGACCGTTAGACTTATCTCCATGGCGTTCCGTGTCTTTCATCGAGTTGAACTACCCACCCATTTTCTTTACTCCAAGTTCGCTTTTGTCAGTGCCCATTTTAACCTTTATCACAACCCGGCTTCGATTCCAATCTTCTCTTACAAGGAGAAGGTTTAATTTCTGACAAATGACAACCGATGTTAAAGGCGACTTACAAGAAAAGTATTATATTTTTATTCGCTTGTATGGCCATCATCTTTCACATGAGCAAACACATATCAACGGATCATATTTCGTTTCTTTTTGCTTTCAACTGATAGCATCACGTGTGTTGAATATCAATAGTTACACTCAAGATTCTAAATTGCGGAATGGTTTTTAAACGGTTGTCAGATTATCAAAATTATAGTGCACGTTAATAAGATCGGCTCTGTTTTCTTGCACTTCAGTCAAAAACTTTCGGTAGCCAAATATTACAGTATGTTACTGAGTCGATAATTTAGATTTATTGCTTTTTCTAAATTAAGATTAATGACCAAGAGGTCAAAGTTGACACCTTAGCTCCTAACAGGGCATGCACGTCTAGGCGTGTTGCGGAGTATTCAACATTCACCTGCCAGGATCACCGATCAAGACCGACGTCATCAATTATGTCATACACTGTTTTCTTTTGGTGGATATTCGAGAAAGGCTTTAACGCACTGAAAACGTTCTCAAAAAGTGTGAATCACTCGATTATGAATTTTGTCTTTGATATAATTGGATTAACTTAATGATATGGTTTTCCCGCATTTTCTCTCCGGCTGGAAAACCCATTTGCTGGAAATAAATCAAAATACACATTCGGAATAATATGCGTGTTGCATTCTAACAGCATGGAAGAGGCAGCCATTATTCCAAATAATTCTGCTCAATTACAGGTCCGTATTCTAGTTAACAAATTTTTAAAAACGACTTCATGTCAAATTTGAATTTTAAAAAATTCAAATCTCATAAATAATTCTAAATAATTGATGATATCAATCATGCAAGTGTAAAAATTCAAAGAATCAGTAATTTACACCTGTCTTTTTCCTACTTAATGGGAAAACACCTCCTTTGGAGAAATGATAAAAATGAGAATTTAAAACAGAACCAAATTCCTGATTAATCAAAATCTCAAATCACCCAATAAAAGTCGTCAATTTATTCTTGGCCCCGCCCATCCAATTAGCAATGAGGAGTTCGATTGTCGATCTTCCTAACAGCCCGATCCCTTTAATAAAAGCTGCCTCGGCGAGCGATCACAGAGAACTAGGCGAGCGTTACAAAGTTTATGAGCTTCCGAGCCCATCACTTTCCTTTTCGTCACACTCGCGGCTTGAGCGGCACATAAAACCAGCGCTTTATTTGATAATAATAAAGTCCCAACAAGCGATGCATATGTCTCCCTGTTAAATTCTCGATACTATCTACATGGCCGATTTCTCGCGCCTTATGAATGACAAGCCGTAAGCCGCGGATTTTGTGCTTAGTCAATAAAACATGCCCCTATTACTGTTGTTTATGTTGTCATAAATATGCACAATCTCGCCCGTGCCGACTTTGGATTTATTTCTTCTTTATGATCGCTTCATTTCCCGTTATGGTCGCTTTACACATAACCTTACCCCTTGAGCGCCCATGCCAGAATCGTTTGAGATCTCGTTCAGATTTTCGTACCACCCGAGTCTTAAACCAATAGAATGTCAATAAAATTGGAGATGTATTTCGCCAACGTGTTAAGGTGTGTTGACAATATCGACTCAACGGTAAGTTTAGCTTCGAATAAACAGAATCGGAGGCTATATGTTATTGTGGTTCGATCGTAATATCGAAAACCTTCTCGGGCCTGGCAGGCGTGTTTTCACTGGAGGCGATTCCTGATGGACGATAAAGAAACTATCTGAAGTGTACTTGATATTTACCAGATCGAAGAATGACACAATGCTCTATCAATCTAACTGATATGAGTCTGCTGCATCAAGAAGATGAGCCGTTTTCAGTACATCGCAAAAAGCAAGATTGCACACTCAAGTCCTTTCATGATCTTCTAACCAAGTTCAGACACAGAGTGATATTTGCGTGGTTTCTCCGAATACGACCCTTGTAAATATTTTGCTTCGTCCTATTGATTAACAGAAGAAATTCATCAATATTGAAGAGAGTGTTTTGTCATCAAACAACATCAAAGAAACAGTCTAGGATAGTGAATCCCTTTCGCAATGTGACGAGTCGGGCCGTAATCAAGACCCAAAGTCGGGATTAAACTCGTATTCCGCAATGAATAAAAAGCCTTCATTTTCTGACCTCGCCCATGGCAACTTCATTGCAAAGAGGAAACCTCGTCCACCGTTCGAACGCCGACAAATTCAACTAATTCAACAAAATAATGAGTAAAATCTCCATACCGAATATTCATGGGTAATATTTCATTGTGCAAGCATAAATTGTTTGATTTGAACGCTGAATGATCCAAAGGTCCAATGCATGTTCCAAAGATGGCTTTTCAGAGTATCACGCGTCGCTGCAAGCCAAAGAAAGATAAAAACATGAATTCGTCATCCTCAGCACTCGACGGCGCTCGGAGTGGCTCTAGGCACACAGAGAGTTAACTTTTTTCTATAAAATACATGATTATATTGACTGTTATTGGTGTTCGTTGAAGAGGACAGGCCGCGATTGAATATGAAGTCCGGTTATCAACAGAATTATGTGTATGGCGCTTTGAAGTATAAAGCTTGGCTCACAAATGCATAGTCAACGTATCGAGATCTGTTTGCTCGGTGGCAGAAGAACGTGTGAGGTTTTGCCAGTGAGTCGGTAAGCGTTCAATCACCAAATAGAATCGATACTAAACAAAAGAGGCGGATTTCTCCAAGAAATGATCACAGGGATTGAGCCGCTTTTCATTTTTTCGCTTCGGGGAAAAAGTGATCGTTTACAAAAGGAGGAATTTAAAGAAAAAAACCCGGTTGATCTCAAACGTTTGATTATCTATGCTTAAATGTCTCCAAAACTGAAGATGATAATGTTCTAAGATTTCCTATGATACGCTCTTGGTTATTTGACGATTGTAAATAATGATGATTTACATTGCCGTTATTCATTTATACCTATATAAACGTTGTAATGACTATTTGCTATATGGAACCAAAACCATTGCGATTTTACACAAATTTTAAATCTTTATGGAAGAAAGATGATTATTAATGAGTGCTTTAGTTTGCCACACGATACCAAAACTAGGTATATCCTGAGCCATAGCGAAAGCTCAGTAAACAGTACCTATTCATCTATTAGCCAATATCGCTATTGTAGCTGCATTCTGAAATATAGATTATATGTTAATTGCAATTGAACAGTCCCTTTTAACCTTGGTAAAATTAATGCTATTCATTTATGTACAATTTGGGCTTAATATTTTTTTTCTCAAATTACAAACCACTTACAAAAATGTACATAAACACATATGCATAAAAAATAGAGATAAGCACCTACCGACTTTCATATGCGCTCTTTGGTAACAAGGAGAGAAGATTATTTGTTTTTTGCTCTCGTCAAATCAAGTGTTTTTAGAAGTTAACAGTTTTATTGCTTTGCAACTTCAGACATTCTTTGGCATGAATATTTCAATGCAGTTGCGAATACCACATGCAGATATACATGAGAGAAAAAATAGACAGTTGTCAAATGGATAATTGAACGAAGTAGCAAAAAGTGAAAACTTTTCTCTTAAAATGCAAAGATTTGGCGAGAAAGCGACCACGGTTTGATCTATGTGTTGGTTCCGTGAGCGACAAGCTCTCTTCCGCGTAGCAGCAAGAGTGCGATGTTCGGAGTTTGCATGTTCGACTTCGCTTGTGAACTAATGAAAAACATGCTTGACTTTTATAACGTGATGGGATAGTGACGTTCTTTGAGAAGAAAACAAATATCTCAAATGTCAAGCGAACTGGCTCAGCGTGAGCGTCAGCAGGGTACATTACAAGCAGCGGTCTTATTTGCACCAACCTGGAATCCAGAGTGACAAATTTTCGCTAAGTTTGAGTTTCACTAAATTCCCTTTATTGAAATGGGGACGGATTCCAGTATACGTTGTTTAATGAAGTTGTTTAATTCTGGCCCTTCTAAAAGAAAGAATGCAAAAGATGTCTGTTATGAAGGGTAAACCTTAATTAATGCTTATGTAGCCCTATTCCCTATTCTCTCTCAAAATCCTTACTGACAAAAGATTTGTAAATGAGTTCCCATTTCGAAAAATCAGCCCTTCAAGAATAGGCACTGAGTTAATGAATAACAGCTGGGTAATTTTACTAAATATTGAAATCGAGTTTTGTTTGGATTACCCATGGGAAACCATACAAAGGTATAACAACATACTTTGTATCATACCTACATAAGTACTTTGCAAAATATCCACTGAACTGAGGTAGGTACATCTTTTATGCATATAGCATAACATCAAATATTAATATAAACCAATAATAATTACCTACATATAATTTATCTTGATTGTTTTACTTATATTAGACCCTGATAACTCGAAGTTCTTGAGTATTAAAACTTCTTGAAGTAAGCAATTCCTACGCAGAAACCTCAGGTATGTTTAATTGTCTTCAAAATGCTCATTTTTGTAAACACGAGCTCTTAAAAGTAATATATACTTATTAAGATAATGGTGATATATGGACTCACATTCTTCAAGTAAATATGGTGATTGTATGATATTCGATATAACTTGTCATATGAATATTTACAGCTCATATATTTCATAACTTCGTGGAGAAAAGGTGGCATTTATTGCATTTCATTATCTGTAAGAGCTATAATTGACAAACATTGATAAGACTTATCTCGTTCATAAATTTGGCACCCGATAAAGTGATAATACACAAGTTTCTTTATATTGATGCTTCTATATATAATATATCTAAGTTTTTGTAAACTTTTTAATCAAATAGTTAATCTCGCCCTGGAAATGTTATATCTTGTAAACATTTAAAATATTTATGAACTCTTAATTTACCGTGGTTTTTATCTGAATATTATATGTACAAATGATATCATATATCATACATTTGAATAAAATATATAGATACGTAGATATTTCACTAGAATATTGTCCGGATTGCGAGGTTTCCGGATATATGAGGTCCGGCTTTACGAGGTTCGACTGAAGTACCTATGACAATAAGAGCTATCATTCAAGCTGTTTGCTACTTTTAGGAATAAATATTTATAGAATAAACAATTATTAATATTTATCACAATTTTCATAATTTGCAAATACCGAAAAGTGTTAATGACAAACCTTGTTTTCAACGATTTATGGTTTTTATTTTACATTTGAATTTTTTATACTCTTATCATTGAGTGTTTACCGATATTTGTTATGAAAAATCTTTGTTATCAACTATCTCCAGAATCCCTTGCTTTTATCAGTCCATTTGGTTAGATAAAACGTCATAAATAATAACTTTCTTGAAATCTATTTTACTGTAGTTCTTATCAAAACAACTGACAACGAAAAACTAAAATCTATAAATGCCAGATTCTATATCTAGTCTATATCCATATATATCATACTGTAATTATATCAATGTAATTATAACTTTATTATCTTCAAAAGTTCTATTTTACCATACAAATATGATTTGTAAAATGTCATTATGCACTTTTTGAAATTATTTCTGTTGTCACATTTATGCATATCGCAAGCCTCATTTGCAACACAGAATTACATCATTATCATAAAAATTATGATAAATAAGTAATTTACTACACAAAAGTGAAACAAGACACTATTAATGCCAACGACTCAAGACTTATATGGCACGTATTTGACAGAGTTAATTTGATGAGATGCATTATGTTCGTTATTTCCTGTAATTTTATAAGACATGACGTTTTTTATTGCTTGGCATTGTAATATGTATGTGCATAAACTATTCTAAATTAACACACTGCACTATAAAGAAACATGTGCGCATTAGAGCTTCAAGTATTTCACTTCATTTTGGTTTCCAAATTAGTTATTATTCCATATCGTGTATCAGTGCATATCTTATGTACATAATAATTTTATATCTGTAAGAAAAGTGCTTGAGTCCTTGATGTGAGTCTTTACTCTCCGTTATACCGATTATAATGATGATGACAATGACAATTACAATGATTTTGATGCTGCTGTTGCTGATGATGATGCTGATGATGCTGATGATGAAGTTGTGGTGATAAGAATAACCTGACCTTCATTTATCATCCATTCCTATTTGATAGTATACTCCTAGCACATAAAATCTCAATACGAACTTTCCATTCATACGGAAAACATATTCCCAGAACGAATGCATCTTAAGTAATTATTGCTAATCACAACATATCAACAGTACTTAGTAAGACACAACGAGAGTGCACTTTCTTCAAACTTCGTTGATTATCAACACTTCCTCCTTATATTTGGCAAGATAGATACACCACACGTAGTCCATATCACCCCTTAATACAACCCCTTCCTCTCTTATCCGAAGACCATGGTAAGATAAGTATGTCCACATTGTTTGACCAATACGTCTTTAGTATACTCTGAATAACTGTAAACTGTGGATACATTGCTAAAAGCTTTAAACGAGCTTTATATGAGATTGTGTACAAGAAGTGTTACTGGCACTACAGCAGCTAATAATAGACTGTGTGACAAGAAGATTTGCTTCGTCAACAGAATAACTCAATTTTCTCAAGGTTTATTGTAGTTTTGGTGCCGATATTGAATTAATTCAGTCACAGACAGACAAAAGGTCAACTTGTTAGATAATCTGTTTAGTAAGTGTTGTTTATAGTCTGTATCATTAGTATAAATATCATGTGTGGGTATTCAAAGCATTTTTTGAAGGTTATCAATGCATGTACCAGAGGGAGAGAGAGAGAGAGAGAGAGAGAGAGAGAGAGAGAGAGAGAGAGAGAGAGAGAGAGAGAGAGAGAGAGAGAGAGAGAGAGAGAGAGAGAGTCTGTATGACTCTTATTTCCAATTTGCTACATTGTTTTAAACTTTTTATCGTGCAAAAGAATTTTAGTGGAATCCATTTTAGTTTTCATTTTCGTACATCAAACGACAAATGCTATGTCAGCATATTTGAATATAGTAATAAAATGAATCCTCAAATCTATTAATCTCCCAAAATATTTGGGAGATGTTGATTTTGTCTCACATATTATATTTGAAATATAAATAAAAATGCTTTTAGGCGCGGCTATGTAAACACAAGATTCATTTTGATACAAAACGAATCAATATTAATTAAAACTAAAACGCAGAACGACTCATTCACTTGGAAATGCTTTGAACTTATCAAATATCATTTTGTATGAAAGTTTTTGATGAATTATTCACTAAAGTTTTATGTTTATAGAAAAGATACATCAATATTTAGCGTAAGTACTTCAAAATAAGGTTAATGCTTTGATGTTGTTTTAATGACATTTAAAAAAAAATGTTAATAAAAAAACTGCCTGTGTAAAAATGAACATTTTGATTCAAAATATGCCAAATCGAATAATTTTATTTATGAATGTGTAAGCTTTGAAGTTACTTATACACTATGAAATGCAACTCATGTAAGAAACTGCTGCAAAGGATGTATTTGGATTGCCATATAAGTCCACGTTGAAGAGTCTTAAATGACAGGTCCCTCCTCAGTTATATAAATAATATTATATAATTATATATATATATATAATATAAATAATGACACTTAAATATAGATATTAAATGCTTGTCTACCTGTCATAAAGTATTTATGCACACAAGTGTGTACCTTAAGAGAGTAATGAAATTTGCATGCTTTTCTTGGCAAAATATTCCGTGTCTCTTAAATCAAATTAGAATTTAACTTGACATTCATAATGAAAATATCAAAAGCGCCTTGCATCGTTTAAACAACATCTTAGTGAAAGTAGTAAAAATCTTACCTTATTAAATCCACGTTATTGAAACACCTGAGTCGGCAACTTCAAAGGAATGATAACAGAATCACAGGTAATAATCCAAGGTGTCGATGTATTCCTAGGAAAGCTACGCCTAAATTTCAGGGTAGATTCGTGTAATAACGGAATACCTTGTTATAACGACTGTGCCGTAATACAACACAGCGCTGTATAAACGCCTGCTTTACGTTCGTTTGTTTAAAGCCTTGTTCGCTGTTTTGCTTCACGCCTGGTCGTACCTGATTGGCCCGAACACTGGGAGACTCGGCGTACACTGATCAAACTCTCATTATACTCCATTAAATTTTACAATTTAGAATAACACTACTCCATGAAGGATTTGTTTATATTATCGTTTCATTGGTTGACGAGGACACGTCTAATTTGTCCCTCCCATTTGATTGGTCGAGGCGAGCACAGCTAAACTAGCCCATTCATTCGCACTGTATGCAGTATGTAAGCTCGCGATCGCTCCAGTAGTATCTCTATGCTTATGGGAACGTAGGAGAGAGAGTTGCTTTCTCTGCAAAGAGTTAAGGAGAAAAAATATTGACAGATGCTGCGTATATGTATTTACGGTAAACCCTTAGGGCCCAGGCTCATGCATACTCCTTAGGTTTAATTAGGGTTTGATTGAATAAAGGGATGTTAACACCGTACCGGTTCCCTGGGGCGGTACATACAGTAACGATTGTACCTGGTGATAGTCAAAGGTACTTCAGGTGTTAGAAATTTCACCTGTCTAAGATGCAAAACTTTCACCTTTATGTGTTTAACACTTCAACGCGAATCCAAAACATTATCCCAAACTACTCTTATAATATACCACAGTGAATTACAAAACAATACATTAAAGATATTTCACGGGAGCGTAGTTTCTTTATACAGAATCACAAGACGCATAAACCCGTTACGGTTTAAC
Organism: Phorcus lineatus; assembly: GCA_921293015.1. Classification (NCBI taxonomy): domain Eukaryota; kingdom Metazoa; phylum Mollusca; class Gastropoda; order Trochida; family Trochidae; genus Phorcus; species Phorcus lineatus. The sequence goes on along the minus strand of OV121088.1, from coordinate 27,335,569 downwards.
ACAGGAGAGTAATTGTTTACTAGGGAGCGATATACCGGTACAAAGAGGTATAAACGGAGGACTGGTCCTTCACAAGAAGGGGGAAGCAAGAACGCCCGGGGACAAGGGGGATTTAGGGGGGTAGGGTTACATTTTTGGATTAACACGAGTTCAATGGAGAGGGTTAACGCGAAGCCTTTGATAATAAAATTGTTGTAAATTTATAGGGATGGAATTAAGATAGATGTTGCAATTATGTTAGTATTACGTTGTGCTTGATAGATGGAATTAAGGCATATTCTGTTTTCTATGGGTGTATATAAGCATGGCAGGTGCCCGTGTCACATTGATTTGAAGACATTGTTACCTGTACATCTACCTGAGATATAAGATCAAGGTGATTAGTTACCTATATTAAAGGTATTGCACACCTATAGCCGTGTCATTTGGAACAATATTATTTTTGCAATTCCATCAAAAATCAAAAGATATAAATGAATACCTCCATGGAATCAGGTATTGAAAATCATTTTGAGATTTCATGATCGTATTTACTTTGAGCCTATGATGAGGTACAGATAAAGGGATTACAGTTTAAGAAATAAAGATAAAGGGCCACACAGACAGATAAAGACGAGATAAGACTTTCAAACATTTATAAGGAACTATACCGAATATTGTTCTAAATAATAAAAAGGTTTCTTTATTTGCATCTACGATGTAGATTGTTTCTAGCATTGTGACTATGGTGTTGGTGCTTAACAAGGTAATAATGATGATGATTATGATTATTATGATAAATATGATGATGATGATGTCGATGGTGATGGTGATGGCGATGATGATAAAATGATGATGGGAATGACGATGATTACAAAATGATGATGGGAATGACGTTGATTTAAAATGATGAAGATAATGATATTTACCACTATGATGGTGGTGATGGTAATAGTAGTACGAGAATCTAGACTGCTTCAATGCACCTAATTTTACCTCATCAGAATGGTCAGATTGGCTCATGGCACGGCCCGTTGTCCGTCGTCCAGTCATCCGTCGTTTGTCAACATTTCACATTTTCGACTTCTCCCCCAAAACGGCTGGACCACAAAAGCTGAAATTTTGTGGGGATATTCCTTGCATCTAAATCACCGGAATTTGTAAATTTGGGACTGACCCATCTCCTCCCCCACAGTTATGGGCGTGGCAGGCATTTTCCCTAAAATATTTTTCTACAGAACCAATTGGCACAGGACTCTGAAAATTTAGGGCGATTTGTCAAAAGTGCAACTTACATTTTCAAAATAAGATCTTTGTTCCATGAAGATTAAACGCCTTTCAAATACGGGCAGGGCAGGGCAGGTTACCAATCCTCAGATATTCTATCGTTTTATTCAGACACCAATCATGCTAGGGATCTGAAATTTTAGGTATTAATCTTTGTAGGATTGAGGCAAAGATATGTAAATTTAATTGTCCTACCCCTGAATATATTGTAATATATCTATATAATATCTATTTTGTATTTCAAGACAGAAGTAAAAATATTGATCCATATTGGTCAAACTAGTGATAAAGGTTATCTATCTATAATTCTCTTACGGTGTATCAATTTCGCATAACAATAGTAAAAAGGTGTACATGGAATTTTCAAATGAACTACAAAATGTTACAAATTTATTTTTTCTTCGATAACATATTATCAAGAGAAACGATATCTTCCGTGTAACATATATGTAGATATTATCGGGTAATCACTTATATTGGTATTATTTCCGTGCCAAATGCCAACCATGAGTCATATTCATACAAAATCAATAATATATAAGAAACATGAAAGCAAGGTGGTATCATTAGGATGGAAGCCATATTTTCTATATACAGCTGCATACCAAAAGTTTGTTCACATAGCATTGTATCGTAGTTTGGCTTTTGTTTGGACGTCAATAAAATAACTTCAGCAAAGCAAACAATGGATCACCTATTGTCCTTGTGAAAATTATCCATTGTTTCACGTTTTTTGGGATCGTCTTGTCTCTCATACAAAAATTCGAATTTTGGCATGATGAAATAGACAGAAGGGGCCATAGTCTCGAAATCTCTGAGAAAAACATCAGCACAATCACATTGACTTAATGCAAGGGAACAAACATGACTTGTGTTTAAAGCTGTTGAATTCATCAAATGGATTTTGTAGCAAAAAATGAAAATGAGTGTTTTCGAAATTTTGACTCCTGGTCACTATAATGACCTGCCAAAACTGCATCGATTAACTGATGGGGATAATTTACAATTACGTTAAGGTACCATGGATCTTCAGCTCTGTATGGAAAATTCAATATTATCAGTTTCCTTTTTGTAATGCTATGGTACCTCAAAGACAGCCAAAAAAACGAAAAGTTTGCACTAGGACACGCAGGTATGTGAAAAAACCTTCGGTATGCAGTTGTAGTCTTAACCTCACTGGTAGCTTGAGTACTACGGGTTAACGTCTTTAATGCACGTTCAGTCAATGTCGACATTTTCTTTTATACGGTTTGGGGTTCCTTGAGACTGGCGTTTGTTATCTGATAAGTAAGTTGATAACAATATTGGAAACAAAACGAACACCATTGGCTGATTTGTTTTCTTATTTAGGGCAATTAAGATTTTACAGATATCAGATATACAGCGATGCCTATATATTCCTGGTGTCGAATTGTTTGATGACAGATCTTAATGGAATGACAAACTATTTGTGATGTCCTGCGTGACGTCAGTTTCTGTGTGATATTCTGTGAGTCGTTAGTTTTTCTATATTAACAGATAGTTTCTTTGTGTTATTCCTGGTGTCGAATATTATGTGAATTTTTTTTTACATTTCATGATGACAGATCTTAATGGAATGACAGACTATGTGTGATGTTAGTTTCCTAGTCATGTTCTGCGGGATGACAGTTTCTGTGTGATATTCTGTAAGTCGTCAGTTTCTGTGATACTCTGCGGAATGACAGTTTCTGTGTTGTATTCTGCGGGATGACAGTTTCTGTGTGATACTCTGCGGGATGACAGTTTCTGTGTGATATCCTGCGGAATGACAGTTTCTGTGTGATATCCTGCGGGGTGACAATTTCTGTGTTGTATTCTGCGGGATAACAGTTTCTGTATGATATTCTGCGGGGTGACAATTTCTGTGTTGTATTCTGCGGGATAACAGTTTCTGTATGATATTCTGCGGGATGACAGTTTCTGTGTTGTATTCTGCGGGATGACAGTTTCTGTGTGATATCCTGCGGGGTGACAGTTTCTGTATGATATCCTGCGGGGTGACAGTTTCTGTATGATATTCTGCGGGATGCAATTCTGTGTTTTGAATATTGATCATATCATGAAAGGAAATGAAAGAATGCATTTATATCAACCGTTATTATGGTATCATCTGATTCTAAATACAAAAGAAAGAGATGCCTTATTGACCTTTTAATTACGGACAAAATAGCGTCAACAATAGAATCTTTATAGAACTTATAAACAGTTCAATTACAAATATAGTTTAAGTTAGGAAAAGTAATTTTAGACTCAATGAAAAGTAAAGATAAAACCTTTTGTTAGAGTCATACTTATTACTGTTAATCAAACATCACATTTTTTTATTTGTTTCCGCTGAAATTTAACGGCCTTTCAAGTGAATAAAGGCTAATGAATTATCAAATTGTCAACAACAAAAACCCTGAAAGAATAGAGTTAAATTATGATATAATATAGCATAAGAACAACGTGAAATCAAGGGTGTCCTATTATATTTTTGTTATCGTGAATGTTTATCAGTATTCACGGCCTCATGGCCAAAAATACAAAATCGTGTAAACATAAGGTTCAAAATATATAAGGTCAAATGGCAATAAGTAATTCAAGCGGAATGCTATATATACTCAACAAAGTATGTTAAGGACCACTCGATTGTCGATATTTAGATACACATAACATAGTTCATAAAAACTACATGATGTATGAATATTGAATATGAGGGTGGTGCGTAACTTTTATTGTTGACTATACATGTACGCCTTGGCAATCCTTTTCAAATATGATATCATAAAGATGTCACCTATTAGTAATACTTATTCAAAAACTATAAACATAAACATTATTATAAAAATTATTTCTGATTCGTCACTATTCTCTTCTTTCTGCATAAAAAACCCTCTTTATAGTAAAGGTTAAATTTAACCTAAAGAATCGGGAATGATGGAAATGAGATAAAGATAACGAATACATTAGGTATTTCACAAGTTCACAAGTAAACGGCGACTCTAAAAATCGGAAAATTCACAAATAAGTTTCACATGATATAGCTTAAGTACTAAGAAAGATTTAAACTTAAACGTTAACTAGCTTAACTTATTTATGAGAACAATAGAAAGGTCGATACATAAGCTAAAACTACATGTCAGATTTTTCTAAATACAAAAAAATGGAAGAAAACAAGAAAAACGCTAATTTCGACTGTATCGATCAATTATAAATGATTTTACTTGTGAATTTCCTCTTTTTACCGATTAATGTTAACGATGTTATTTCATTAAACCCGCAGACTGTCAACATGTCTGTAGGCAAGGTAAATAGATTATAGAATGCAAGCAAGTAATTTGGAAAGAGTTGACCTTTTTTTATATGTTCTTTATGAGACAAAACAGCGTGTTAATATGATATACCTGAAAGAAGAAATACCTTCAACTCAAAGCTTTTTGCTAGCAAACTTTCCGTAAAATACCGATATCATTTAATAAAATTTTAAGTATTTCGATGCAATAATAAATTCCATAATAATTTTTTTTAACTGGTCATATGACATTTGACAAAAAAAGGTAAAATTACAGAAAAAGACCGAATGACATCACGGCAGTCTTTTATGACGTCATTCCATTGTCATTATGACGTCATTTGCTCTTCGTCCTAACAAATCAAGTAAGTTACCCCACTTGCCTGTAATTGACTATAATTGCTCCTTTGGTTTTCTATTATATATATAATAAAGCAGCTAAGGACAGAATTGGGTCAGTACTTCGTTTGAAGTCAATATTGTTTTTCCTTCAAACATGTTTTGCAGGTATTGACCTAATCTCCAGTCTATTACACTACAACAAGTGATTTTTTGGAATTTCAGAACATTCAGAATAGTTGATAGATGAAAAAACATTTTAAATATCATGATTCCATCATTTATAGCATTAATGTTGGCTTTCGTGAATCTGTTTTTTTTTAAATGTATTTTTGAACGATATTCAGATATGCTATTGCAGTTTGTTTACCCTTTCCAATTCTCCAAAGAAATAAATTTGTTTGAATTAGAAAAAACCCATTATAAATCGTTAAATCGTGTTTTGTCAACCGTTCGAAACATGACACAAGGTGGTGTTTGGAGTAAAAAAAAACCAAACAAATTTTAAATTTTAAGATCGGTAAAGGTGTTTCTAGTAACAATGAATATAAATGTATTTAACAATAATCGAAAAGTGAAAATATCATTCCAAATATACAAAACAAATCTTTCTGATTCGTATCCAATTCCTGGATGAATATCAATTTTCAAAAATCATAGATGCATTTTTTTCGGACCATACCCAAAAGTATAACGTTTATCAAAGAAACATTAAAATTTTTTAAACTGACGCGATTTTAAGAATAAATTATTGTTGAAATAAAGAAATGTAATGATTATTGTACAAATTACTGGTCGACTCGCAATCTAATCATTACGCCCCAATCAACAATTCTATGTACTTGAAATAAATTACAAAAATTCTTTCTTGCAAGTAGCTAAGTGGGTGAGGTTAGTATGCAGTCACGAACATTTGATACTGTGAAAGGCGAGACGCTTGTTGTTCTCACAGGAACTTAAAGGAGGTACTATATTGGGCGCTAATCCTGACAACAGAATAGAACAAGACCATTGTGTTCGGGCGAGAACCAACCTTTGATGATGTTTCTCACACGTATGTAATCCAAATGGATAGAAATGCAACATGCCCGGATGGTAATGGTAATGGTGATGGTAATGGTAACCCTATATCACGATAGTTATGATTCAAATCGAAATCGAACCCACAAAATCATCAAAGAATTCTTATTTTGCAAAGGGTCTGTGGCAGGGGTGTTGCTTAGTCTCATTGCTTTTATCACTCAATGGGAATAAGTGAATTGAATATTTACAACCGGTAAACTACACATGGTATGTGTTGGAGTAATAAATCTCATTTCCTATGGTACTCTACCTTACGATTGAGTAACATACTTGTTCTGATTCATAAAACCGAACAATTGCTTTTGAAGCACGATATCTGATTGAGAGGTCGTGCAACTCCGCGAGGCCATGTCGATTTATACTGGTAGGTGGTCGACAAGATCACGCAAGAAAATTATCTGCATGTGATATTTCCGAATTTTCCATTTTCTATTAGATTAATTTTTAGCAGCATTTGCAAACTATGATAAGATTATGATTATTATAAAGCTGAGAGAAGATAAAAAAATGTCCTTCATGAACATTATAAAATTTGACAAATAATAATTTCAAAAATATTTACCAAATATGACAAACAATGTGTTTTGAAACAGTTTGAATCACGGCGATGCAGGCTATGATTTGTATTATAATCTTGCCACCCGATCTTTTTTTCAAGAGATTCCCAAATACAAGAACCCAAACGTTAACAAATCCAACCAACTGGATCTGTAAGAATGTGAATCAACTCCTTAGAAACTGGCGTCTATAAGGGTCTACGATATCGTTAGAAGGACAAGTGCTACCGGTCAGGCGTGACATTCACTAGAACCTTGCATCGTTAATGGTAATAAATCATCAACGTGTCACTAAAATCCTTGTTTCATATCATATATTTATTCCAGCGTCCATGAAAAGAATTCCTAAAGAATATTTTCTCTTCTAATATAATGAGTCCAAAACATTCAATTTATCTATTCTATTGAAAAATTATGTTAAGCCATTTCTTACCTAATTTGCTATTTCTCTGTTCTGTATGATTTGATAATCATCATCTGCAGATGCGGCCCTTTTCAGCTGCATACCGAAAGTTTGTTCACTTACCTCTCTGACGTAGTACAAATATCATGTAATTGGGGTTTCGTTTGGACTTAAATAAAATAACTTCAGCAAGACGGTCAAAGAATGGCATTTTTTGTCCATATGTAAAATAGCCATTCTTATTCATTTTTAGAACTCTTTGTCTTGATTCTTGTGCAAAATTAGAATTTTTGCATGGGGAAACAGATATAAGGGGTCATATTTTCGAAATTTCGATTTCCTTCAATTTCGATCAAAATATTCCCTTTCGATTCTCTTAAATAAAAATCAACACAATCACATTGAATTAGCGCAAAGACACAAACACGATTTGTGTTTAAAGTTGTGGATTACTTATAAAAGATTTTCTAGAGAAATAGAAATTAGTGTTTTAGAAATTTTGACCCCGTGGTCATTTCAAGGACCCGCCAAAATTATTACGTTTAACTTTTGGGTATGATATACGATTGCATTTACGTACGATATCTCTTCACCTCTGTAAAAAAGTCAACATTATCTGTTTCCTTTTTGCAATTCTACGATGACTCAAAGACATTCCAAATTACATGATTTTTTCACTAGGATACGCATGCGAACAAACTTTTGGTATGCAGTTGTAGAACAATTTGGTCTTCCAAATTATTTGACATACCAGAACGGAATCTTCATATAATATTAATGTAACATTTCAGCAACAGAACTCGCTTTTATTTAACTGATGTCAGTTGTGGCAACAATTCTTGGTCATGAATATTTGATACATTCATTAATCCTTGTCCCTTGAAGATGGAACATTTAAATGTCTTGAGATCCGAAGGACAAATGACTTGTCAGCAAAATCGTACATGCGTACATTGCTGAAAGACAGATTTTTTGAGAAAATGGTTTTTGTTTTGAACATGCTTTGGAATGTCACCTAAATGCTTCATAAAACTGACAGTTTTAAATAATAAATAGAAAGATAAATTCAAAGATTCAATGTATGTAATGGATCGACAAAATGTAGGTAAGTTTGTGATATTTCGGCAACTAATTAAATTTAGTATATCTTAAGCCTTGATGACAATTATCAACCTCAGTTATAGACAAATTGATGAGGAATATTGTCAGGATAGCTTTTTTCCAGAATATCTATGAATATATAGATCATTATTTATTATTTCAAAGTTTACATAATATATTATGTCTATAACAATGTTTGAGCAATATTCTCCTCGATTGAAAGCATGTTTCTCAATCATACTTAATCGAAAATCATAAATGTCAAGTAAAATATTTAAAAGGCCGTGAAGAGACAATAAGAATAGACAAACTAGGAATGAATCACTGACAAACACTAGGAGCAAGTCCTGTCTATAGATCTTGTCATCGTTATAGGAAAAAGTATAAGAAACCAGTTTAAAAACAAATTCAATAAAGAAGAAAAAGAACTCAAGATTTAAATTCCGAATTCAAACAAACATTTATTCCTTCAATGACAATCATTTTGATCGTTTAACTTTCACTTTGTGTAAATGAATAGTAAGACTTTCGAAATTCTAGCTCGAGTCTTAATATAAGGCTCTTAAAGTCTAAAACAAGTTACCGTTCAGGACCTTAAACGCACTAGTGCACGCCAACATTTCGTAAACACAACGAATGCACAGATACTGCATTATCTCTCGATATTACTCACTATCCTCACTCAAGTAATCTACCTCGTAAGTTATTTAACAATTATTTACGTATTCAGGTAGTAAAGTGGATTTTTAAAGGCCGGAAGTATTTAATGTTACGTTACATTAAATCCGCATGAACTACGATATAGGAAATATTAAGATTTTGCTCATAACCAGAAAAGCGGAAACGGCAGCCGCTATGGTCAATCTAATAACAATGCTATGTGTTATTAAATCGGTTAATTTACAACATTGCTTTCATAAAACATATTTCATGATTTGTTCTCAGTTCAGAGTTTAGATAAATTCAATAGCTGCACATAGTACTAGTTCAGCCGTTTCCAAGTGTCAATAATTTATCTGTTTTGTGCACAGCTAACCATAGATTTGTATATGTCCAAGCCAACAGCGGCTGTCTTAACGTTTTCAATGTTGATTGCAGGTAAATTGTAAAGAATGTTTCGTATTTCATTGCATCGATAGAAAGTTTAAGTGAATGCATAAGTCATCGTAAACCTTAAAATAGCCGTAAAAGCGTGCACAAGTGCCTTTAAACATACTTTGGTGATTTGCAAGAGAAACTTCCATCATTATTTACAAGTTAAGAGTGCATATTGTAACATATGTATTTTTATGAAAGCAAGGTGAGTAAATCTTGAACAAAGAATGAACAAAGGATGCAAGTATAACTATGATGGGTGACAGTCTTTAACTTAATAACATATCAGATTATTTCATCTTTCGAAGGTTAGTCACTATATGATATCATGGGGAAATTAGACGTTTTCTGGATAATTGAAACTGAAACCATAGGACTCGTTTTCATTACCTTAAATTATTTCGACAAGAGACGAAGAGAATATTTAACTTGGTTTGAGGCAGGGCACACTTCTACTACCACTGGCGAGAAATCGAAACACTGCACCGTGAGTTTGTGCAGATTTCGAATTCACATGAAATTGAATATTGTGTTTTTTGACGAAATTAATTGAAAATTGGAGACCCCCTGCCTGTCAGCTTCCGACCAAAACTGCGAAGCGGAAGTGGATGGGTTTCAATCTCGTTCAAAATGGCGCCATTACACGAGATCTCGCGAGTCAAGAACCTCGTTTTGGGATGCGAAATGTGCTATCTTGTGATATGTTAGCCATAACTATTTCTTTGACCTTTCGACTTCTAGGACAAAAATGGCGCACTTTGAAACAACATACCAGTTGATTAGCAGTTGATAATGAGAGCACATGAGATCATGGCGTCAGACTGACAACGGCTGGTGCCTATACATGTACTGTCAAATTTCGAACATGCTTTTTGAGCTTTTACCCAATTATTAACATAATGACATTAATGCTTTATAGTCGAAATTAAAGAGCTCTTATCTATTTTTAAAAGTATTTATTTGTAATGAGGAAAATAGGATGTTTCATAATTACGAGTAGTTTTGACTTTGAAAGGATCATACGAAGCAAATAGCTTTCATCTTCGTGGCGCCTGATAAATTGTACATGCGTACAATTTGATTTTTCTTGGATAAAAAAGAGAACCTTTTTACAAAAAGAAATTGTAAGTAGGCAGTATTTTAAATATTTTTTGTAAGAGCTGATTATTAAACGAAACAAGAAATTCTAACATCTAGTCTGATACATATTCAAATCATTAGTCTATCCTTACTCATATTATTGAGATTAAATATCCCAAGAAAAATATAGAGAAACATAATATTAGTTATGAGTACATGTCTATCCTAACCAGTGACAATCATCAATCAGTAAAAGTTATTATGTTAAAACAGATTAGAAATTTTAATCATAACCACGCTAATAAATATTCACCCCAAGTTAATTTAATTAAGTATTGATACTCTATTACCTTGAATTAAGATCAAAAGTATATGAACGTCTCTGTCGTCCTGTCGCGGATTAATATTACGATATCTAAATAGTCCCTGTTTCCTTTTGAAGACGTTTATTGATGTTACAAGAAGCATGTCTCGACTTCTGTTTGGAGTATCAAGACTTAGAGACCATCACTGCGGGATGAAGATAAGATTTCCAGGCCAAAGGGAAGCGACGAAAATAAGACTCGTGATGATATGTCGCCTCTATTTCAGCTGTCATAATTATATCCATGGCTTTATAGGTGGCGGAAGGTTTAAGAAATGACATCAATTTTCCTAAAACGGACCGGATATGATAGGTTATTTATACATGCGTGCTCGTGCATTTTCATCTTGAATTTTGATGGTAATAATGAACATATATATTTTCTCTGAGTGATGTTTGTTCCTGAATATTTTGAAATCGATTCATATGTTTTGTCGTTTGAGATCGAAGTGTCTCAAAATATCGATAAGAAAACAACAGCAAGGTCGTATTGACTTTGAGAAAATATTACCTTTCGGAACTATGAAGGAAACTACTCAATGGTTAAAATATCTTCATGTTCTTAACCAACGTTTTTCAAACAATACGCATACTTAACATTTTTTACAAAAATTATAATTGTCGTTTATTGATTAATTATTAAATCAAGGTTACTCAATTTGTTCGATGGAGTAAACTTACCATACAAAAGCTATCTAATCAATGAAAATCGCGAATCGCCTTAAAATTATGTGAAACATATTTCATCTGAAATGAACAACGCACGTGCAAAGCAAGTACATTGAGAATTCACCAACAACACCAAGTTCGTAAAATGCACGTGCATCGATCAAGCGTAACCCATTAAGTTTTGTAAAATGTCAAGTGCACGTGCAAAGCGAGAAACTCGGGTAATTTTTTCAATGCGATACAAAAGGCAAAAACGTTCAATCTATTGAGCATTAGTGTGAACACCTTCATTTTGAATATGAAACACAATCGACATTTTAAATGAAAAAATCAAAGATACTTTGCAATTAACCTATATTTAAAATATTTCCTTGAAATATGATATTGAAAACACAGTAAGCATAAATGATTTCATTTTCAAATCAAAACAGTAAATCAGGATATATACATCTACTTTAAAATTCTATACGGTAAGAGAACAAACAACTTGCGAGTGTACAGTTTAAATTGAACGGTTCTCAATTACAGGTCGTAGAAGAAACAATTTATTTTGATATCGAAGTAATCATTTATCTTAACTTGACGCCGTAGGGTAATTTGATTTTAAGTGGGCGATATTCACGTTATTTCAATTTGTTATACGATCAATTTCATTCATTATATAGATATTTACTTACTTACTAAAGGACAAGTAGTAACAACAATATTCATATAAATATATTTCTACCAGGAGCCGAAAAAACATTGCTTGTTTATGTTGATTTTCGTTTTCGAGTAAAATATGGTTTGTAAATAAATACATCCACATTAGTTGACACGATCACACATTAGTCAGATAAAATATAGACATAAATGCTACGAAAAAAATTATCAAAATATTCCTGGTATTTCTTGGCGGAACCTTTATTATAACCTATTAACAAATCTAAAATAACGGTTAGCATAAAACCATGTACCATAATTGAAGTTATTTCGCTCTAAAAACAACTCAGTCTTCTGATAAAATGGACTATGATTATTATAGCGAAAATTAATTTTGATTTGTTTTAAGGTAAAATCTCCTTAAGACACCCAACTAGTTCAGATGCTAAACCTAACTTCCTAAAACGATACATGTCTGAAATCGAGGAAATTTGATACAAATAGCTTACCTGACTTTTCAAAGAGATTTATGCCTGTGTGACACCTAGACATATGTTTCACAGCGTGTTGTTGTGTTTCACCTTCAGTCCAACTGTATTGCAATCACAGGCAAGGTCTCACCTGTCACAGTCAGTGCCCCACCTGACAGAATCAAGATACCACTTGATAAATTTTCTTTAATTCAACACGAGGATTTCTGAAGGATATGAGAAATCGTTGACACCTATTGAAACGGGTGGAGGTTTAGAGACAACAGTCCCGTTTTGAAAAATCGACTTTGTACAAATTTACCGGAATCGTTTTCTTATCAATTTTTGACACATGTATGATAATTCTCTACTTTGAGCTTGTGAATGCTGTTGTTTAAATCTTTGTGTAAGCGGGAGGTATGAGGTAGATTCGTGCATTACTTAACTCAATACCCGTAACACGGCAGCGCTACCACCCGGTAAAATTAATATTTACCTTTGGCCTACGCCGAGTCTCGAATTTTGAACGTCTGTCCAAAATTGGTCTTCGTTTCGTAATTTATATATGCAAATGACAGCAGGGACAAAAGCCGGCAAGAAGGGGCAGTCAGTTGGCTCTAATTTCTTTTTCAGGTAGGAAAATAAGCAAGTAATATCAGCTAGTGCGACTCGACCTCGTAGGGGTCTGCAGCAAGGGTCGTTGCTATCTCCATGTCTTTTAATAGTTTATAGCCATCAACATTGACAACTTTGGACGGCTTAGGTTGTTATGGTGATAAACAATGAGATTTTTTCGAATCCATGAGATAATGTCGAGGATTTTTACGATTAATGATATCATGCCAAAAAAGAAATTGTTTGATTTACATTTGTTGAGACTGGTCGTTTTGGATTGATTAATTCTCAATACAGTCTGGTTTCCGTTCTTGTCGTGCGGGCCTATTGATGGTTACCATACAGGTGTTGGAGAAAATAATGCGAGTCTTCTCACAGAAATACAGAGTAACAGAAAGTTATGATTAATCTTTTCAATTAATTTTCCTAATATCCTGCTTTTTCAACAATGATAAATACCTTTTTATCGCATGGATGTTATCACGGAGGATTACAAATCATTTCCCCAGATAATTTATTAGATATTGAAGAACAAGTTTTACTGGTGATATTTGAGTTTCCTGTAAATCATTTACAGACTACTTGAGGCAAGGCAGCTGATAACTATATTAATTTGCATCCAACGTTAGTCTCATTAAATGAAGAGGATATATGAGAATTTCATTACATGACCTGAGTTGTTCTTCATAGAATATTCTTTTAGCTGCTAGACGGAAATTTGATAAATAATGATATTAAAGAATACACCCAATCTATCACCACTGTTTATCTTTCCACGAAAGATGCAATAATTCTCCATGGAAGCCATCATCCCTTCTAAACCCATTGATTAAATGTATACATCGTAAAAACCATACTGAAAGATACGTTAATTTTCCGAAAGGCCATCATGACTTCCAAATCATAAAATTAATCATTAATCATAATCATTAAAACGACACCATTTCATTTCAGTTTAGTTCCAAATTAATCAGGAAAAGCACCTTTCTACTCTTAAACATTTTAAAATCGTTTTTCTTCAGTTAATTCTTTATAGGCATACAGGTAAATATAACATGCTAAAGAGAATTCTATACTATTTATCAACATATTTTGATAATTAACAAAAATAGTCAGGAATAGTAAAGTAAGTATAAGTGAAATCATTATTGGAAACTACTTTATCATTGGCAATGACACGTCAAATGTTTACCATTGACATTCTCGACATCTATTTAGAGTCATCAGCGTCAGAAAGTGATTCCTTCACAATTGATGTAACATTTCACGTCGATTAAAATCTCTTTTCCAAGACACGTGGTTTATGAACGTGTTTTTATTTTTAAAAGAACAATTTTATGAAAATAACGATATATGTAATCTATATAATATATATATACGATAACATGTTGTACCCTATATTCCTGGAAGTTTCGGCAATTGACACGAAATATACATAACATAACCGTAATAATATCGCTTACATTAGTATAATTATTATCATCATAGACAGACTGATATATATGTATATCATTTGATATGATTTATATATACAGCTTAATGCTCTATACAAGGAGGTATTCTTTATATATCTTTGATGTCTACTAACCTTATGTTTAAAGATATCAGCGCCTGCTTATTTTGCATTATTTGAAAGAGAAACGTTGTGCTTTTCACTAATTCTGAAAGCTATTTAAAGTAAAATGTATGGATTGATAAAATATTCACAATTTCTTAAATAATTAGTGAAATGACTAATGAGCAATATCTTTCCCCAATGACTATTTTCATTTATCTCTTTTTCTTGTTTTTTGAATGAGTAGGATTGCTTTAATGTCAAACTGTAATTTTTAAAATTCTAATTTAATATCAGTGATATCTTTCAAAAGATTGCATTATAACCATGTATCACTGACACATGATAGCATAAAAAAGATTATATTTTCCCCTGGAATGTCATTTCTGATTTTTTTTTTATCGAGATTGAAGCCTTTTGCAACCCACAATGTATGTTTCTTGAATTTACCGCTCATAATAGAGGTGGTCAAAGAAATGCACACTGATGAAGGCACCTTACCTGGCGTGAGCACGTGACTTAAATCTAAAGATTAAAATCTAATGATACGAGATCTCGCGAGAATGATATCACCCGACACCTCGTGATGATCGACAACATCCTTCTGATGACACCTGTCACAAACCCGGAGTAGTTTAATCCGATCTTCTCCAAATACACGTGACATCTCCCGCCATTGTCAATATGTTTAGCTAAGCGCCATCTAGCGAGGACGCGACGACGTGAGGCATTCTGAAGTCGGAATACAACACTATATAAATATTGTATAGCGTATCGATTTTAATGATAAGAAGAGGATTCTATGTTCAAGGAAGATATCTGTTACCTAAGCTTTTGGTATTTCATATCTTTGACTTCCAATCAGTAAGGGATTTGCTTTCTTGTCCTGAAAATATAAATATTTATCTTTTGTGATAATCCCCTCGAGATGCATATTCAAAACTTGCAAGTGGTATAAGTAAATATATCAGCTGAACAAGGTCAAGAGGTCATTTCGATGACAAAAGGTTATATGTATTTAGGTCTGGTTGAAAATCCAAGACTTTGATGGATTGATATAAAGTACAGGTAAGTTTAATTGCAGGCGTGTCCTTGTTCAAAATATTCATATCAATAGCTGTAAGGACTTCCAATAAGAAAGGTTAAAAAATTAAGTCCTTTAGGTTTATTAAGAGTTATGCGTTCTTTTGAGTGTCCTCGATTATATTCTGATTAACGGCATACATATCCTTTGACTTTTCATCAGAAAAATATCTATAAAAAAAAAGCTCGCTTTTCGTTGACATCATCTAACAAGTATACTTCGTTGAGTGTCCCAATGGGCGATTTTTAACCAGCTTAGTTTATTAGCTCACACTTTTAACTTTTAGTTATTCATACGGCTAATTTACAGACAATTACACGATTATAATCTTGTCTCAATGGATAATTTGAGTACATATTTATCTGATAATAATTCCCAGGATTAATTTGTGTACATTATTAGAACATTCAAGTCTTGGTCACCGAGACTTGAGTTTGTAACCTCTGTAAGGAGATGAAGACCAGTCCAGCGTATGATGTATCATATCCCCTCCACATGGCTTTAAATCACACCAGCCTCTATCACTGTCTTAAACTGCATTTAAATATTGCTGTCAACCCGTCCAAATGCATGTTTCGAGTGAAAAATTGCAATTCTCATTTGATTTCTCAATTGACTATCGAGATCCGTCGCAGCAGTCTGGACAACAGGCACAGAAAATTTCGCAAAATGCAGCATGGCCTATCTTAACATGTCATTGGGGCTGCCACAAGTACAGGCCATGCATGGAACGATGACAGTGTATGGGTTCTTCATTTTCATGAATCTGCGCCTAGTGGCAGCGAGTGTTATGAACGATAGAGAGCATATAAAGCATCACTGATCAAGGTGTTTATGAATGAATCATCGTGTGTCATACATAAGATATTGCGAATAACCTTCCACATAATATTTCTAAAACTTTAAAATTGATTTTTTTTCAGCAAGGGATTTAGATAGTGTAAAACGTATTAAAATTAGATTTAAATCCAATCCGAATGAGAATATTTTGAACAAACAACATCTCGTCTTTCGGGCTTTGACCTTCTACTCTACAAAATTAGGTAAACTAGCAAATTCCATGTAACAGGATAAGGTAGAAAACTGTTTAATCACACCATCACTATAACGTTTTACAGGAATTTCTCAGATGCCATCTGATCACGCAATTTAGCAATGAAACGTCCCTTTGAGAGACTGAAGGTCTTCCTAACGACGTAAGTGGCATTTATATGTTATAGTACTGTCCCCCATCGTTATGCTTTCGATAACAGATTTATGGGCTTCCTGGCTTTTAAAGGGACGGTTATATCACGGGTAATTTTAGTAGAAACGGAATTCGAGGAGACATTCCTGTTCATACATGATTAGATGTCATTTCATGATTATAAAAGAGCCTTGTTTAAAGAAGATACTGAGGGCAATTATTTCAAATATGACAATTTCGTTAATTCCTTCAAAGAAAAAGTAAATGATAATTAAAGCCATTCATCATATATGAGTTCGGAAAGTCATGTAACTTCATGACAAGGAATAAGAGAACAGAAACTTTCTTGATATTTTATGAAACGTATATTCCAGCGCTACTTTGTTGTAAAATAAGAAAATAAAGCGTCTTTATTAAATAACGAGATGCAAAATAAAGATAAATCGTAGATCTTCTCTGTTCTAATATACTGACAGATAACATTTATCACATAAAAAAGAATATTGTGTCAAATAAAAGGAAAACGGTTGTATGGTAGTGTCTTTAAAAGGAATCCATTCATATTGCCTCAGGAACCTGTAAGAGGAACATCAGATGTCCTTGTAACCGCCTCGAGCCTCGAGCTTCTTGATGACGTCGCCTCATTCATACCCCCGATGTAGGGAAGAATTCCATAAGGCAGATTCCTCCATTCGTCTACGGCTGTTGGGCTAATCTCTCTTGGAAACACGCTGATCATTCGCATCCAAGACGTGCTCGATAGGGTTAAGACCTGGACTACGGTTGAGTGTCGTAATGGGGAGACGTCAGACACGGCCAACGTTTATCTTGTCTTATCAAATAACAAATGTCAACATGTACGCAAATTCCGTCCAATGCCACCATTGACGGTGTTGATTGGCTTACCATAACGATTCCTATTGTGTCATACTAAGCATGTGTCTGTCATTTAAAATTTGCTGGTTTGAGCCTACCTATTCAAGCAGTGATCTTAACTTCTCCTTTTCTGCAGGGTTTAATAAGCAACCTGCTCATGAAGGTAATACAAACATTCACAGGCTTTGGCATGAACATTCCATTTTTTCTCATGCCCATAATCTACCTTTTTGTGGCCTCGGGGAGCTGCTTACGAACCATTTTCGTGTAAAGCAAACCTGGGCCTAGATTTTCGAAGCTCTCTTAGCAGTAAGATAGTCGTAAGTACCATAAATTCTCATCGGCTTGCGACTATCTAAACACTACGAAAGCTTAGAAGATCTAGGCCAGTGTTCAGAAATGGGTACATATACAAATTTTCTCCGCATGCACGAACGGAAAAGCATGTTGTGCACATGCATGTGTGATTTTGACTGAAATCGCCAAATCGCTAATCAAATAATTATATAGATAGACAGACAGAATATTTTAACACATTCAATCGCTCAGCGATTTATGAGAGACAATATATCAAATAAAAATACTTAAATATGCAGAAACATAAAATGACAGTAAAAAAAATATATACAAACACAGAAATTATTTACATAAAATGTTTCTTGTCAATCTTAAAATCTTATGGCAGGTCCCAGGAATGTCCCAGAAAGGTGATAGATATAGGTAGAATATATATTGAAATATATACATTTAAATAATTTCAAATTTAACCATCAGTTAAGATCGGCCAATGCAAGTATAATTCTTTGTGGAGAAGAATTCGAAGAATATTGACTAAGTTGAAATGGTCACAAAAGCGGAATCATACCCTATGGTATCAGTAACTGAAATGCATTTGTAAAGCCCCTTTTACCAACAAAACTTATGTTAACGTGATTAATGAATCTAAATTTCACGTTTTAACACACTGGTGCTGCATCTTGGCGCATGTTCACTTTTCCTTCATAAAACCTAATTAATGTGGACCTTAGTTCAATTATTTTTTCTTCCAAGCATCACTTGTATAAAATAGACAATGGCTGATAAATATATCCATTAACTGCATTTGAAAAAGGCAATTTTAATCGTTTCAGTTACATGAAGCCTACTTAAGAACCGAATGACGTTAATCAGAACTTTATAATTATCTATCGCATGATTCTTAAATACTTCAAACGTAAATAGTATCATTCAAAACTGGGTTTTGATTGTTTTGAGTGATCGAGTTAGTGGGTTAAAACTTATTATTTAGTGCCGCATGGGCTTGATTCTCATGAAAGTTGTATACTTGTTACAGTATGGTCGAAATGCACTCTGAAGCCTGAACCATATCAGAAAACGAGATACTATTTTCAACACGACTGACTTTCAAAAGCGACATTGTGAACATCACTCAGCATCCGCCATTTTGATATTTATCTGGCACTAAATGATTGACATGGCCAAGGTCACGTGATCATACACGCTTTGCTTTGATATGTCATGCTTCTGCGCAAAGGTCAACCTTTTATCTGCCTGTGTGACCTCAAACAAGGGATACTGATGGCTATACAACTGATTACGTTCAGGCAGCTTAGTGAAAAGATTAATGTGAAATATGTCACGAGTATAAATCATCCGTCAGTTGTAAAGGAATTAGCATATGATGCTGTCGCGATAAAACGAGTGCTTAAAAGGTTATGTTGCAATATTGCAGCTTTGACAATATCTTTCATAATCAAATATCAAAATGCAGAATTGACATGATAAAATGATTAACATTGTGATTTTATCAATTGTTATACAATGCCATAATATTTCGTGATGTTTTGATTCTCCAATTTTTTAATTTTTTTTATTAATTTGATATGTCACAGAAATGCTGTCAAAACGAATAGTGTAATTTGACGGATTTAAAGACGATTGTAATTTCCCTAATGTTTTGTTCAATCGGAACTATCGCTTAAATAACGGAGTTTTTGCCAAACAAAATTAAATATTTTATTTGACTTGGCATCAATTTGTTCGGATAAAATCATTTGCAATAAAAGAACATAAGAATATGCTTCTGAAATGCTGAAACGGTAATTACTAGAGCTTGTATTATAATTTGCAAAGAATTAATTAGAAAACAAATAATTAGACGTGACAATGCACATATTTTTACTTAAATATACCCTAACGACCTCCTTTGGCGTTAACTCAACCGAAAGATACTGTTAACCTTACCACGGATATTAAGTTTTCACGAATGGTTATGAAAATTTCCAACGAGGCTTAACAAATTTGTTCAAAACGCAGCACTAATTAATTTACTCCGAACAGCATGCTGTCATCTCCAAACCTCCTCAAAAGCTCCGTAATACGACTCTATATGTCTGGAGGGGATGGGGAGATGAGAGGGGAACCAATCCTTGAAGGGGGACCAGTTTTTAAGGGGGATACTTCCAGAGGCAGCGTTACAACTGAGCTTGTTACGGGGATGAAAGGAGATTCTCAAACGGGGGTAATTATTAATAAGGAGAGTGATTTCTAGAATGGCGGCTCGTCCAAGAATTCTATGTAGCTCCAGGCTATGCCTTTGAACAGTGAAACTCAATTTGTTGCCATTAAGAACTATTATTTATATTGGCCATAGCTCTTTGATTGTCATTAGCTTCACTAGATGATGTTTCACGCCGATATGACTCATGCGTCCAATGCGATGCCTACCTGACATCAGCGAAACCTCGACGACCAATATGCCTGAAAAGACTCATCATCGGTTCGGCGTTGCAAGAATCTAAACGCTGGCCATTCCGTGTAGCCAATTTCTGAAATAACAAGCCAAAACAATTCCAATATGTACATCTACAGTCAGACAGTTATTAAATCTAAAATTTAGATATCGGTAGCTTCATAGCGAATTTTATTTAAAAAAACAAAAAACAATTCCAACTAGAGAAATACCTTCGCTGTCAAACAAACAGTTTATTTAAATGCGTTCATTGGATCTTTCAGTGATTTCGGTACCTATTTCGCTTGAATCGCAATCGCCTTGGCTTGAAAACTGTTTAATAGTTGGATCGCAGGTAATGTTTTTCCTACAATAAGTTCAAAGTTCCAGTACAGCAATTGTTTTAAAGAAGCTGCGTGTCTCAAAACCATTATCGATTGATAATATCTCTTGTGATTAATTTATTCGACCTTTCCCATATTGTAGATAAGTTAAGAACTGAACGTATAGTATCTATTTATCTAGCTTAATTTTTAGATATATTATTAAGATGTTATTTGATACAATACTTACTGTCTATGTTACTTCTATATATACTTTTGCACAACATTAGAAATGTTCACCTTTATGTTTGATGATTATTTTATTAATTAATTAATTAATTATATTATTAATTATATTGGTAGATATGATTTTTGGATGTCATCGGTGCGACTATTTGTCTGACCGAAAAGCACTACTTGCGATGTTTCATCTTTGATTTGAACGCCCTTTGCGAACTAACCCAGGGGCGAGATAGCGCAGTGGTTAGCGCGTTCGGCTTCGGAGGGGCTCGGCAACTTTGTCTGCAGTAGAGAACTGTTCTACACGCAGTCAGGTTTGGGTGCAATGCTACACTGAATTTCAGCGCAGTACCACTCATGGTTCGCTAGTTCCAGCCGATGCTCGCAGGTTTCACCGCAATGCATAGCCACAATGGTGTTGCGGGCTTTCTCCCTGCAATAATACTAGCAGCCGCGATATAAGTGAAATAATCTTGAAAGCGGCGTTAAACACCATTTCATCCACCTCAAACTAACCTTTTTGAAACAAGACAATTTTACATATGAACAAAAAAAAAGGACCTCATGTAGCTGTTATTTGGTGCTAATTTTTGTAAAGTTATTTCCACTGATATTGTTATGAAAAAAAATGGACAAAAATTTCTTTCAGCATCTGAGTGGCCGTCAATATATTTCAGCCAAAAAAAATTAAAATTTCATTTTATAACCGGAAGACTGATGTTTCCCCTCAATTACTTCATAAATTGATAAACATCGCACCCCTGTTTACCTGTCCTGCACCCATAAACGCCATGTTAAGACCTAAGAAAGTTGTTCAAATAACCCAAATAACCTTAAGAATACTACATAATCTATTACCCAAAATTCTATGAACCGGATATCAAACATGAGGTCACATGAGGTTAAATGGACATTAACACGGTTTTTAGAATAGTTAAGTGATCTCCCTAAACAAAAATAAATGTTTCCAATTGCAAGTCAATGTTCATTAATCAAAAGAAGCAGTTTTGTAACGAAAGTACAATGATCAGTTAAGCAAAGCGAATCCATATCCCTACCTCAAAAGATTAAAAGGTGTTCACACAAAAATGGCCGCCAGTGTTTTTGCTTGATACTTAATCATATCCTCTACGACTATGACTGACTGAGTTGAGTAATGAGATATTTTGAACCTCTGGGAATAAAATATTTGGCATCAACTAATATATATTGGGGAATATCAGGAATGAAAAAAATAAATAATAAAACAATATTGGGGAAAGTTTGAAGAAATAAATTTGTGAAAAGACGAGCTACTACCCCTTTAGAGACTTCCATTTAAAAATGTCCGTCCTGTTACAAGTAAAATACATGAAAACATACTAGAATGGGTTTAGGCCACACACAGTAATAACCATTTTCGACATGGAGGCTTTCCTTAATCCTTTACTTCGCCGCCTACGAAGGCGAAAATTACCTTTTATGTTTCAAATCTCTTCTCAGTATGTATGTTTATGAATCCAAAATACTTATGTCCAATAAATTTGTAGACTATACTTTCAGTGAATACAAAAGCTGATACCCTTTAATGACAAATACCCCCAGATTCTACAAACGACTTGTCGTTGAATAATTGATTGTACTGAATGACCTCGCCAGACAGGTCTCATAAGAAGTATATAGGATAATGACTTGCGTTAAAAAATCCATTTTAAAAACAGACATGTGAAAGCAATGACTTTTTTCTACAATAATCGAAATCGTGGAATGTTATACGTTGCAGTACATTTAAGGTTGTATCAACGTTGTTTTTATACATTTCGAGACGAGGCAATCTAGTTAAAACTAGCTGTAATAACGGACTTCGGGACGTATTATAATACAACTGGTTTCACTAGATTGGAGTAAAATGGCAAACCCTCTTTAGGACGTAGAAAGTATGTCTTCACTGACATTGTGATGTACTTTACACGACGAGTCATTGAAATATTGCCATCGCTTTGGTCGACCAATAAGATTTTAAAGAGCCACTCCGTGATTTTCGTAACATATCATTTACCTTTGATATAAATCTAAATGTCATAATTATGTGGTGATATAAAATCAAAACATCTTAACGTTTCATGTCCAAAAGACAAATACTGGTTTTCCGTGAAAATCTAAAAACAGCCTTATAAATGCACAGAGGTGTGGATATTACGTCAAATATACATGGATACTAGTTATATAACCTAACAAACACTATCAACTCCTAACTGCCCTCCTGGCGTTTTTAGATAAGTCTCCAAAATAACGTTTGACTATTTGACGCTCACCACTGTCCGGTTTTCGATCATAATTGCGACGTTCTACCTTCATATTGTCACTGTAAAAAACCAACAAGCTTTAAAATGTGTCTTTTTGGTAACAGTCGATACTTCGCGATCAAATGACACCATTGAATAATGATTCCAACAACTCACGGAGTGGCTCTTTAAAGGAAATCTGGGAAGCGAGGACGCTTTTCACATGCTTATTATGCCCTTGTTCGACGGTGACATTTGGTTTTTCTTGTTGTTTTTTTGGTAAAATACGGTCAATATAACCTCTGACTAATTTTTATATACTCTGCATGCAAGGAGGATTACAACTTTAAATTCAGGTATGTACAGATTATGGTGGCACCTGTCTCCTCTAAGTGGATAATCCGTACCCAAACAACCGGATATGAGAAACAGAAAAATACTTTTACAGTCGAGGGCTTTTCCGGGGTGAAATTAGAATAAATAAACAAAATTCAAAAGTAAACGCACCTTTTGTCGCTCGTAACGCAACTGGTTTCAGTCAATTTATCTCAATTTTACGGTGGATAAATAAAGATCGATACACTGGATATGTAAATATTTACCTTAACGGGTAGATGGGTGCTCGATATAGCGTGTAAATGTGTACCCGCTTCAGGCTGTAGGCTATTAATTGATTGTGCAAACCCGAACAAAAATTCGATATCTTGGGCTTTTAAATTAATGGGAGATAGGTTTGTATGACGATTTTAATAACAATTTTATACAGAACGTTTTGATTGTAGCATTGAGTGTTTAATTAAATGATCACAGTTTAACTAAAGACCTTTTTAGTTTTACTTTATATTCATTTTGCTTCACCTTTTTAAAATATTATTCAAATTACCTTTACCTTTAATTTCGTTCATGTCGACTTTGCTTCAAATTCTCATGTTTTCGCTTAATCTTTTATTGCCACTGTTTGCTTTTCTTCGCCTTGCTTCAGTTTACGTCAATCTAGTTTGAAGTTACTTATTTTTTAAATTTGCTTCAACTTAACTATGAGTTTAAGTTATGTTTCTTTCAATAGATTTGCTTCAGTTTACTTCATACGTACATTCACTTACTTAAACTTACCGTTATCTCACAGACTTGTTTTGATAACAAAAATTACGTTTCTTCAATAGTGTTTCCTTGTAACGTTCCTACATGAGAGTAAATTTCTTACAGTTATCATTGCTTTATCTACTTACAGTTCAACTTTGTTTACGATTACGTTACGTTTCTTCAATAGTGATGCTTCAATTTACTTTGCGTAAATTTACTTTTAAGATTTCATTTTCTTCAAATGATTCTTGCTTCATTTACTTAAGTCTTGTTTTGATTAAGAGTTACGCTATCTAATCGTACTGCTTCTTTTACTTTGCGTAACCTCGACTTTTTTATGAGTTACATTTTCTCTTTGTTTCTTATTAACTTTGCTTGAGAGGTACATTTCTTCAAGCAATCGCTACCTCAGTCAAATTTCAATTGACTGATCACATATTTATAAAGATTTGGATTGGGCAAAGAAGTTACGGAATATAAATTCAAACATTGAACCATAGTTCAGGTACATTAATGTTTGGATTTATTGAGTTACCTGAAAATAAGTTCAAAAGAATAAACCAATCTTTCGTGATAACGACATTATAGGAGATTTCTATGAATTTGCTTCAGCTTGGCTTTGCTCCATGTTGATTTTGTTTAGCTTGACTTTGCTTTAGCTTGACTTTTATTCATCTTGACTTTGCTGCAACTTGACTTTGCTTCAACTTAACTTTGCTTCAGCTTGACTTTTATTCAGCTTGAATTTGCTGCAACGTGACTTTGTTTCAGCTTGACTTTTTTAAACCTTGAATTTGCTTCAACTTAACTTTACCTCAGTATGACCATGCGTAAGCTTGACTTCGCTTCAGCTTCACTTTGATTCAGCCTAGCCATCATTCAGTTTTGCTTTGTTTCAGCCTTACTTACCTGTCAGTCAAACTCCAGACTTAGTTTATCCGCCTCGGGCTTAGGGTGACAGAATAAATCTGCACCTACCTCGTCGTAAGATTGAATCAGTCTACTCAAGTGTTATAGATACCTCTCGATGGAGCGTGCAACATCTTTATGGTGATTTTATTATTGTCGCCATTTTCGCACGTCTCATCGCTTCCCGTATTTCAGCTTACGGCGTCTTCATTGTGTTTTCGTCGTAACACCAATGTCATCACTCTTGAGTTACATCAGTAGTACGCAATGTCAGCGTAATTTACGTATCGTATTACGCGAATCTGTACAAAATCGTCGCGTTGTCTGTGGTACGAAAGCTGCCTTACTCAAACTACAAAGTCTAACGATTGTGTTACGTCGGCCATGACCTTGGCTATTGACGTTACGGCGTTATGTACATATCCATTAGCCACACTACATTTCACACCACTAGCTAAAATAATTGATGTACTTTCGTAAAGCGATATTTCTAAAACGTTTTTAATGTATTGTGTATTTTGCTTTGTTTTATTGAAGCATGCTGCCCTGGAAAGCTCTGGAATAGCAACTTGGCGTCATAGATTAGGTGATAAGAACCCGTGGGTTCAACCGCCTCTATCAGTCGTCACGTTTCGTTGGATATACGTCGTTTGGACATTTGTCGACTACATTTGTCTTTCTGTGACATAACACGTTAATGATTCTCTTTCTGCCTCTTGGTTTTTTTATTCAGAGCCTAAAAACCTAGATTTCTATCTGTTTGAACGAACGGTTTTTGGTTTTTGTGAAATTGGACAAAGAGAACCATATGATTTAATTTGTGCCATGTTTGATTATGTTTGAAGTAGTTAATGGTGATAAATTTGAACGTTCAGTTTGACACTACCAGAAATTGTCATTTCAATTCGGTGGTACATTCGAATATGTTGATTTTGTGAATATTTTTTATCTAATTATTGATCTAAGTTTATTTACATTAGTTTACGTGTGACTGTTATTTAGATTCAAATTTGAAATATAGAGGACGCATCAACATTGATAATAGATTAATCAGTGTACTATTTGTAAGAAACTCGTTTGTCATATCTTAGTAATTTCGTAATTTGTATGACTTGGTTTCGTTTTATAAGTATCAGTAGATAATTATTTTCTGTCAGTCTTTCGTCATTGGAAACACCATACGCTTGCGAGCCACTGTAAAAACTATGCCATTTAGATTATGGGAAGTAGTTGTATCAACCATGGTTATCATGGCGCTCATCAGTTAAGGCTAGAGGATAAACCTTATCCTTATGTAATGCATTATGAAATCACTGCTCAATATTTTTCGATTCAGTTGACTTAAGATAACATTGCTTGTAAATTACTCGAGGGTTCCCGAGTTTAAAAGGTATTACTTAAATGAGAAAGTATGATAAAATGATTCAATTCATTTAAACAATTTCTCTGTGAACGATATAGATTTTGAAGCGAGTCGGATATAGGAGTTTTGTTTGGTTGGGGTGTGCCCCATGGATGCCGCAAGTTGGTTACGTATAATGAAGATTTTTTAAAGTTTTGTGTGAAGGTTTACTGAATTTCCCTGCCCAACACTTTACCCGTATAATTTTATCATGTTTGAAAAATACGACTCTTGAGTGGAGTGCCTCCGCGCCTTCGCGCCTTCGCACCTTCGCGCCTCCACCTCTGTTTGTAATGAAAAGAAGTAATTTTAAAACGAACGTACCATGATCGGTTAAGTTAAGATTATTCCATACCCATGCCTCAAATGATGCTGTACACACAAAAATGGTCGCCAGTGATTTTTACTTGATTCTTCATTCTTTCATCTACGACAACGTAATACTATGTTCTCGTTGAGATATGAGATGTTTTGACATTGCATTTGTCAATGCAATTGGCATATTAATGTTTAGTGAGGAATATTTGAAGAAATGAATCGTTCAAAATAGTTATTACTCCCCCTTAGCAGGACATTTAATTCAAATCAAACTAAAATATCAAAACAACAAAACTTCTTGACATGTTTTACACTCACAATCTTATTCAGATATTGCTTTTTTTGTACTATTTAAAACCCATCCCAGTTTCTCCTATTCTGTTCGCTTCTGATCACTGCTTTCAATGCTATAAAAGAAAATGTACTCATTCGATTAAAATACCCTCTCCCTCTGTAAATATAACGATTCGCATTTATGTAAATTGAGAATTACTAAACTACCTTCACGTAAGTAGACGTTTTTATCACTATTGAAAACCTCCTCAATACACAACCACCTTCTTCTGTTTCCCTGTCATCCGATATCCCCCTCTTCTCCTCTCTCCTTCCCCGAGACGCGTTTACTTATTGCAATCTCCGCAGCACTTTGATGTCTGGTAAAATTATACTCTAACATGTCAAAATAAATTTAGCTGATTAGTGGGCAAAGTGTTTCGTGGCGAGGAGGGATCAGGGTACATTTTACGCTCTCTGGGTTTCTGGTATTTCTTCATAAAGGCGTTATGGGCGAGTGTTTTGACGGCTAGCCTGCCTAGAAGACGATATACGTCCTCATCGAGTTACCTGCCCTTGGATACACAGACTGCGTGTTTCAGACGTATCGAATTTTCACTTTGAGCATACTTCAGGATTAGGGGCTAATCCCTTCAGAAGACGCACATCTGCCGAGGGGTATTGATGGTTTTAAGATAAAGAACCCTTGTTTTTAAAACTTTTTCGTCATGCAAAAAAACGTCGAGTAGAATTTGCTCGTTCCTTTCAATTCTCGAGAATTAACGTCCATGGAACGTGACACAGCGAACTTCCGGTAAAAGGCATGATGGGAAGGGGTTCTAATGACAAGCGACAGAACCTCTTTGATCTAGTTTTTTGTCTTCGTAAACATCACTTGCATTGTCCAATTCTCTCTGAAGCTCCTTAACATCTTCTGAATGGTACCAATGGTTCCATACACTGCAGGGATCCTTCCAGGAACCAACTGCACCAATTTGTGATGCTCTCAGAGAACATAGCGCTGTCTGCTTTAATCAAGGAGGCACTATGTCTCGAGGTCTTTATCTTCGACTACGACGCTTTTACAGGGGTAATGGCTTCACTTGTTCTGACCGCTTCATGGAATGTTCTCTGCCATCTTAACGTTCATCGTAAAATCTGACCGTCATGTTGGGCCATCTGCTTTCCTCTTCTTACCGAATTCCTAACATGCAGAGATATTCTTTCTATTGTTTTTGAGAGTTTTTTTCGTTTCAAATGCTAAAAAGTTACCAACAATTTCACGCATAAGCCATCAACCATTTTGATTCCAAATAACATGGAAATCTTAGGCTATGAAACGATCATTTAGAATATATGAAAGCAAAGAATGCTTTCACTAAACAAACATTTTCAAAAACGAAATGGGTTCAGGTACATGACAAGACATCACAAGAACAAGTTCTCATGCATAAAATTCCCATACATACAGTTACCATGCATACTGTTCTCATACATACAGTTAGCATTCATACAGCTCTCAAACACAGAGGTCTCATGCATACAGTTAGTATACATACAGTTTTCATGCTTTCAGCTCTCCTACAAACGATTCTCATACATTCAGTTCTCATACATACAGTTCTCACGCATACATTTATCATACATACAGTTCTCATGCATTAAGTTATCATACATACAGTTCTCATGCACACAGAATACATACAGTTCTCATACATACAGTTATTTTGCATACAGTTATCACGCATACAGTTCTCGTGCATACAGTTCCCATACATACAGTGTAAATCCTTCCTCAAAGAGTTATAGGTTGACGATACGAAAAAAATTACCGCTTATTATCCTAGTTATTATCCTCAATATGTTCACGAGTAACTTTATATCCCATAGTATGTCCTCAAAATATCACAAAATTAGAACACATAATGACGCATATAAGCATTGACCAGGTGCATATTTCAGCAGGTTGTTCTTTGTTGACGTTACCAGTGAAGAGTGTAAGACGTTCCTAGCTTTAAACACCTCCTGCTGAAGAGAATAACACGCTATGCTTTGATGACGTCATAATCGAACTTCCGGCAGTCATGGGTGGAACTCATTTCGGGCAATTCAAAGAGTTAACAATATGGTATAGTGCAACTTCGCAGGTCAAATTTTCCGGAAATTACTTTTGTCCATATGGCATGGTGTAAGAAAATTTTGAAGTGATTCTTGCTTCAGCAAATAAATTTTTAATCAAATGTTTGTTTATCAGAGGGTGGTGGAGGCATGGGTTTGTAACATACGGTTATGTTGACCTCCATATTGAATTACATCGTGAGAGGTAACTCTTTTTCACTCAACTTTCATTGTATGTGTTCACAATGACTTGTTTTAACGAGTTTAACATGATTTGTGGTTTCAGTAAGGGCTTGGTTTAATCTGTACCAGTTGAAACTGTTTAGTATATAGAAGAAGAGACTTGACGAGTGTTTTAGTCACAAAATTTTTGGCTTTTATACGAATCTAAGAACAATAAAAAACCCAAACATATTCATTCCCAAAGAAACCAATTTATTACTTTTTATCAATGAAAATGGATAACAAGCCTTATGCAGAAACTGAAATCACGTGTCCAGTTACCAATATAAACTCTAAACACGGTCAACTCTAAAATTTCATTCTGTCTGCTTTAGATAAGTTTCCAAAATTGCGTTTGGCTAATTTTCGCGCCTTTGTCCAGTTTATCAAAATCATGACTTCATATTGTAACTGTAATAAGCCAGTCAGTTTTCGTTAAAATGTCACCATTGTTAAATGAGCCATATGTGACTCCAACAATTCACGGAGTTTCTGTATATGGACAGATGGAATCAACAAACGTATGTACCGAAAGTCATGCGTGAGAGCAGCTTATGTACAGTTATGATTGAAGGTGGACTGCAGCCTGTGCCCAAACATTATGTTCATTGGTTAACAAATGAAAGGGGCGTAGGGACAGACGGACGTATGTAGAAATGAGTGAAACAAAACTTTGGCTTTGCTACCATTCGCCATGGGGCCAGCTGGATGTACGTAATGCGTGTATAGCTGTTTATTGGAAAGTTGGACCTGGATTTTCGAAGCTCTCTTAGCACTATGATAGTCGTAATGACTATCTTAGTGCTAAGAGAGCTTCGTAATGACGTAA
The DNA here is from genome assembly GCA_921293015.1 of Phorcus lineatus. Classification (NCBI taxonomy): domain Eukaryota; kingdom Metazoa; phylum Mollusca; class Gastropoda; order Trochida; family Trochidae; genus Phorcus; species Phorcus lineatus. The sequence goes on along the minus strand of OV121088.1, from coordinate 27,305,177 downwards.
TGTTGGACCTGGATTTTCGAAGCTCTTTTAGCACTAAGATAGTCGTAATGACTAACTTAGTGCTAAGAGAGCTTCGAAATGACTATCTTAGTGCTAAGAGAGCTTCGAAAATCCAGGTCCAACTTACTATCAAACAGCTATACACGCATTACATACATCCATTACATACAATGGTAGCAAAGCCAAAGTCCTTTTTCGGTTGATATTCGTGTATTAACATTATGAATATGGCACGGGTTTATTCCGTGCAAGTTATAATTTTGGTATTTGAAATTTTTGTAAACAGGAAAGAATCAATATTTTTTTAGGGGGGAGGGTGGGAGGGGTCGGGGGTATTTCTTTCTCACTAACACTAAACAAGGCCTTGATTTTCCTAGGATGTAAATTCATCGTACATTCAGTAAAGAGATACGGGGTGTGCTAATGAGCTGTACGCTTTGACCCGAGCTCCCACCGGATTAATCCCTTGGGTGGGGACTATCCCACGTCGCTGCATACTTGAACAGCTCGTAATAATACCTCGGGTCAGGGGTCACGTAAACTGTACAATGATGAACCTGAAACATCAACGCCTAGCCACGGGTACTGTTTCCCTACCGGCTGATCAACACTTGCAATTATTTTCAAAGACCTCAGGCGACACCGATCCCTTATTCGGGGTGATGAACACCCCTTAAAGAAAAATAAAACCCGAGACAAATTATATATGGATATATTCACCCTTTGCCTAATTGAGAATCGTTTTAGGGCTTGAATCGGATGACATATACTTTGTGACTGGGAATATAATGATAAGGAAAGAGGACTCCATTGAGGTCCTTACGGAGGGATAGATAGCATGTAAATGAGTGGTAAGGTAAACAGCTTCAGGCAGACTTTATATCAGTCTATACGCTGCACTGAAGTCCAATGTTTGTTCAAGCCTCAAACCGTCACAAACGATTCTGCTAGCTCTGTAAACTTGAAAGGATCAAACCGAGCATGCGTGAGTCGATTTGGCATCGCCGCGAAGACAGACTTGCATTACAGTATTTATAGGACGAACTTTCTTACGATAATAATTGACAATTCTGTATATAGCAGGGGTTGTCGAACTTGCCCTGCGGAACAGAAGGGCTGTCACTTTCATGGCCGCCTAGGTGGCGCCTAGATGTCACGTGATCAAATCTCGTTTAACTGCGTGATTTGGTGCGAGACGTGTTTGAGTCAGTCGTACAAATAGACACTGTGAATACAAAAGCGGCCATCGGAACCATGACAGGTCGATTATTACACATTCGATTTAGCATGGAAAGAGCGATGGCAGAGTTTATGACATTGATCAATAAAAAGTACAATTTTACAGAAAACTTTCATGTCAGCAATTCGCCGCTCAATCATTCTGGGAATCCTTGCGTGCAGTGACAGCATGCTGCATGAATACAGCTGTTAATTTTATTGCGAATAAATGATTCATATCCAATCAGCACACGGTCCATTGTACAATATGTCAGTAGCGAGTACGATGCAACCAGTTAAGCACCAAACCCGGCAGGGATGCGATGTCAGTGCTTACTTCAACGAGTCAGCAATTTCCGTGATTAAATGAAGCTTTCAAGTACAGATCTACACATGCTTCTATCTTTCTCTTGATTAAACAGGCTTATGAGAAGGATATACACGTAATTGGCTATTTTCATCACAGTTGGGAGCCGGATCTGATCGAGCCATTTTGTATTTAACGAATCTCCGGATGGGACTGCGTTTGGGATGATAAGTGAACAATTCTTCATCGATTTGCTTCAATCAGCAATATTTCCCAGATGGTTATTAAGTATAAAAAAAGTTAAAGAAATAAATATATGAATAATATGACTAAAAGATACTGCATGTCAAATATACATGGTTAATGCTGTAAAGGATATAATTTTGATGGAAATATCTTTTTGATAATGTTACTGCTTTATCATTTTAATTCTTTATCTTTGGTTATAGTCACATCGTACACGATCATGAAGAGCACAAAGTGAAAGATTAATAATTACGTAAACCACCATTACTACATGATTTAATGATTAATTTTTAAAGTTATTAATTATGGAGGAACAAAAGCTTTAAACTTTGGAACTGATATTTCTATCATAATATCATCCCCACAAGAGATTTCCTAAAACATTTCAAAGACTTTTAAAGCACCTGCTACCTAACTGACACAAAAAGAAAACACCTTGAAACTATGATATCTCTAGTTAACGTTTTATCTTTATTTCCGTCCAAATGTAGACAAAAAACGGGATGCTCTCGGGCCAAAAACACTACAAAAGAAAGATGAGAGTTATCTCCCTTTGATAGATGTTCCCTAGCGGCCGCCAAGGGCGGTAAATCTGTCTCAAAATCCTCTTACCTTCTCAAAGGACCCGAAAAGGCGTTTTAGAGCATGCGAATGGACCATTTAATGACTCAAATGATCTCCTAACAACTGTGGCCCCTCTTAAAAGGTCGAAAAGGCGCTTTGGACATCTGATTTAGTTGTGTAAGCCTCAGGGTGTTTCTCTAATTAGTCGAGGGAGTGTTAGGTGTGACATTCGTGGCAGTTCCAATGCAGGATTATCTGTATTTATGGAGAAAATCCCCAAACACATCGAAAAGTTAAAATATTTTTGATTGATGAATAATTGTCACCAACTTTAATCAAGCTTTTAACGAACGGGCATGGAATGATGACTTAATGCTTAGAGTCTTGTCTCAGTTAAACACATGTATGTCAAACCTTAACCGAAAAGCAAAACCAGGATATCATTTTATGGAATGAAAAATCAAGGGGACATTTATCTTTATGAATTTTGCGCGGATTGTTCTAATGTATTTTTCAGATATATTACACAGAAAACGCCTATCGTACAGTCACTTTAATGTTTCAATATAAGAAACATAAGTAATCAGGAATTGACAATTGTCAGTAAACTTATGTCTTCATATAAGAAAAATCCTACAAATTAATTGGTAAAAGTTTGTAATTCAAAGGTCAAAATACCTATGTAAGAATTAGCAGTGAAAGGTTGATATATACTTTGAAAACTTCCTCTCGCTTAAGTTTACGCATCATATATGCTAAGTGCTGTGGTTACCTTTTGGGAATAAGGCCATCTTAAGGGAACGGGTTCGAACTCTGAAATTTTTTAATTGGATCTAGCATCAGACTAATCTAATTTAACTAATTGTTTTTTTAAATATTCCTGTTTGAAATATAACTTGTTCTAAGTCTAATAGGAAATACATGTTTTTAAAGGATAAGCAAACGTGTTCTCAAGGAACCTCTGTTAAACTTAGACTTCTTCTGGCGTTAAGATTTTACCACAAAAAAGGAACTTACTAAATTGAAGTGACACGATATACCATCTTAGATCAAACTTTAATGGAATAGATTTCAAACAAGCCTTCCCAAATGTTAGAAATCGTTGTCAACGAAAATCTTCTTTGACCGTAGATTTGAAAAAAGCGAAATTGGAAAAAAAATCAGGAAAAAATTCAATTTCTTTAGTAAAAAAACCATATCACCGCATTTCTCCCAGTAACCAATAAGGGAAGATCTTAAACCGAAAGTTCATGTAACCCCTTTCACCAGCCTCAGAGTTCGGAACCAATCAAAGCCACTCAATGAGGTAAATTAGCCAACCACCTTGAAGAAAGCCTCCAACGTTTACACAAAGACAGGTTCCTCCTTGGTAATCTTGATTTAAACTAATATTCTTCACGAACATGGCCCTTTTGTCAGGATTGAGTCACTCTCAATTGTCCACTCCAGAATTTTAGAGGATTTGACTTGTGAATCATATGTTTTCATAAGGATTCCTCTTCTTTGAGCTCTCTATTCAACCCTCAGTTCTCGAATTCGTAATCTGAAAAATTTGTCATCTGAATTTTTTACCTAAGCGTCTTTGTAAGACGCAGCATTATTGCGTTGTTACACATTGATTGATTTGAGAATCGCAGAGGAAATTAATGGCAGGATCACAAAGAAATTCAAAGTTTAATTGAAACATTTTTTAATGGTTCTTTGATGACAACTTTTGTTAAACACCAGAAATGATTATCGTTATGAAATGTCAAGTCGGCTTTGACATAACGTTATTCCAATAAAAGGTTATCGATTCAAAAAAGGGAAATTTCACGAGCGATATTCATAAAGTCTTGTATATGTAATATGAAGATACTTTCCAATTAGATGATATGACCTTGGCAACATAATCTATGTGATATTAACTAAAAGTCTTGTCTGATCTCGACTCTGATTAGTTCATTCCAAGAGAAACTATAATTAACTGAATCCAAATGTATTAACTTAAAAAAATGAAAACTCATGACGTCATGAACTAATAATGTCACAATGCTCAGTGGCGGCACGTGGTCCTGATCATTGCTCATGTCAGTTGACAGCTATCAGTGAAGTTTAGCAACACCGGGCGTGGCTTGCCGGATGGGTGGGCTAACCCGTCATTGCTGGATAAGCTTAGAGTCTGAAGGGTGTATCTACTGACCCAAACTGAGAAACGAGTGTTGTTTCTACTTGGGCAAGAGGCCTACTAGTAGTTCGAAATGTGCCTCTGTTCACCCAGCAAGAAATAGGTACCTGGTAAAGCAGTGTTTTGGTGGTGACCTTCTAGCGACAAATATGTCAGCTTGGGTTAGACAAGGGTAATAATGTTGGTAGCACCTTGTGCATGCACTAGTGGTTGGAAATATGCGCCTTATGAATATCCACATTATTATATTATTATTAAGCCATAAACCATAAGTGCATATAAGTGTCGTTTCAAAGGTGTTACATTTCATTAAATTGAACAGTAATAAAGAATAATTTCGTATGAAACCAGCTATATCTAGAAGATACCACTTTGAGACTTTCTGAATCAAATTCCGTTCAAGACTAGTCATCTTTCATTATCTTATTCACGAAAACAATGCAGTGGCATTAAATGGTTTATATTTGTTGACATTGTATTTTTTTATTGCTGAATATGATGTCATTTCGCACCAATTGCAGAAATAAAGATAAAACTATGCTTGGAATGTTAACGGTCTTGAGTTTATCCTTTACTAATTTTTAACGACAATAATTTGTCTTGAAAACGTTGTATACATTCATCACTGTCACATTTATATACCTTTCTTGCGGTCAAACAAGTACATTTAAACATAAAAATAAATACATTTAAAAAAAGTTTTAAATGAAACAAACAAACAGTTAGCCTTCACGCAGCAGAAGGTATTATCCTTAACAATCAAATAAACTATGAATCGTCAAAATGTTTGATTTGAAATATATCATATCTACAATCTATATCCCATCGTCAAAAACATCAAGGCATGTTTTTTTACTGATGGTTTAGTACGGTCTATCTCCTTTATAATAAGCAAAAAAGTCACCAAAGCAAGTCCTGTTAGCCATAGAATACAGGTCCAGAAGCACTTTTAGGGCGTACGTTTTCACCAAAGCTTACATCTAAAGCCCAAACACCCTCATTAAACTCAAAGGTTTAAATATACGTACTTAAAGTCTGCATCCTATGTTATAGATGCAAGAAAAGCATGACCATCATGTTATGATATAAGGCTTTTATCTAAAATTATGATCGATTCATCGATTCCATAAAATATCACTTGAATAAATTTGTCCATTGTATAAATATATATATATCAAAATGATACCTGCAGCGAGTGTCATCTGAAGTATATTAATTCCAAATATAAATTTACTCCACGTGTGGCTTTCTTCACCTTATTCCCCTCTGTCTGTCTGTCTGTCTGTCTGTCTGTCTGTCTGTCTGTCTGTCTGTCTGTCTGTCTCTCTCTCTCTCTCTCTCTCTCTCTCTCTCTCTCTCTCTCTCTCTCTCTCTCTCTCTCTCTCTCTCTCTCTCTCTCTCTTTTTCTCTCTCTCTATTTATTTATATATCTTGTAACCATATATAGTAGTGCAAGGTGTCACTTTGTCATTGATGACATCATTGACGATTATTGAACGTTCATTGAAATCCGCCTCCTATCCAATCTATCACTATGGCATAATTACGAATCCAGTTGAGAAACTAAGTTTTCTGAACAGAGCTCTTGGATATCCAATGAAGGTTAAGCACAATATGTCATTAGTTTCACTGCAGTATCACCGATGTTTTCTGATAGTTCCATCTTGAAAGGTTTCTCCTAAATGTCCAGTCAGCGTTGTTGCGAGGTTTCCCTCTTAAATGGTTGATGTCATTGTATTCGTGATGTACCCTTGAAAGCAGTGTTAATTATCCTCACAATTCAAAGTAGTAATGTTTCACCATTCTTAAAATGACTCTCGGATTAATACCTTCGGAAAGAGTCGGTCGTGTTTTTTCGGTACAACAAACGTTATTCATGATCAGTATCCCTAACTTCGTTTAAGATTAAAATTCGTATATTTTCAAAGTCGGTGTCCTCGTTCCAGACTTCTTACATTCTATGGTAGTAAAAAACCGTTTTCTTTTCTTGAATGAAAACCAAATTAACTGTAATTTATTTCCGTCCATAGAACAGCGTGTGAGGATTGGTCTGAAGTTGTTTTTTATTGCTAAAACAACACTTTAAATACATGGCACATGTAAAGAGGCTCTACTAAACCTGCCACACGGGTTACAAGTGTTCATTACGCCTCTTGAAGCTACACTGCAAACCCTTGTGCAGAGTTATAAACTGTCTGTAGACGTAGAAATGGTACACATGCTGTCAAAATTACCTCCAGTGCGGAAAAAAATGGGAACGTAAAAAAGAACGGTTTCGTATGAAATAATCTTGTAGAAATACCTTTAATTGCATTATTTCAGGTAGATGTAGATGAATGAAAGACATGAAGAAGTAAAGAAACGTCAAATAAAGAAATTGTTATCGATCGAATTAGTCGTGTATGTATATTCATTGCTTTTGTGGGTAATAATAAGTAGTGCCATATTTTTTTTTAAAGTTTTTATTTCCCATCAGTTGTTACATTTATATGTAAAAGTAAATGAAGTAAATATTTCTTATTTGTCTTGTAATACATCAGTTGTTACATTCACATGTACAAGTATATGAAAGAAATATTGCATAATGCTTATTGGCTCTAACTATATCCATGTATGTTGCTGTAGGTACAGTTATATCCAATTATTTGTTGTCAAGATGGTATGAATTATTTTATACTGAAACCATTTCAAATTAACACTTTGAGTACATCTACTAGCCATCAAACGTATATTTTCCCATTCATTCTGTTTGGGCACTTTATTAAATATTTCTTCCCATCTTAATTGTCCGTTGGATTTAATAAGACTCAATTGGCATAGTGCTTTATGAAATTATCCACTGTTTGTTATTTTGGAAATGTTGTATGGCAAAATAGGATATGCATGGGATATTTTAAATTTTAAAAAATTAATATGTACCTTTTAAATGTATTGAATCAAAGTTCTCTTGACACCTTGATATGTAAGAAAATCCACGTTTATATCATATCTTCTGTTTATTTGATCCAAGGTCATCATATTTCCCTCATCATTGATAATATCTCCCACGTTTGTTATTCCCTTCTTTTCCCTGTATTTGTAGAATATTGTTTTAAAAAAAGGGTAGTGCCATATATTTCATATGTGCATCTTTGCCATTTGCCTATAAACGATCGTTTCAACGAGAGTTTCCGTATTTTTTCATTTGTGACGTCATTTGGTTATTGTACGTGACGTCACTGAAGCGAGGAAAGCAGGTCGCTTTCTGGACATGTCTATGAAATTTGAATAGAATAAAAACGGATATTAACAAATCATTACACTCAAACAAATGTATTTATAACCCTCGCTCCCGCTCGAGTCATACAAAAATTCACTCTCGTTTCGTAAAAGTCATAAAACACACTTTCTCAGGTAATAATGTCTATGAATGCCTTAATATATTTGAAGAAGGGTTATTTATGTATAACAAAATATATGTATAACAAAAAGTCACTCTCGTTTCATAAAAGTTATATAACAAAATATATGTATAACAAAAAGTCACTCTCGTTTCATAAAAGTTATATGACAAACTTACTCAGGTATTGATCTCTATGAATGCCTCAATTCATTTGAAGACGAATATGTTAAGTATTCATTTATATTTGTACTGAATGATGAATTAACTTCAAAGCTTATTTTAATGTGGTAGAAGACCACCTTTGTGACGAGAGAAGTTTCAGATTGTCTCACTATTCTCACAATATTGGGTCTTTACATACAATTAGAATTCCAATGTGTTTTCACTTCAAAATAAACAGCAAATTTTTCTTGTGAATGGAGCTTAAATGGTACAATGGACTAAATGATTGCTCAACACATAAATAAATAATTTTGACCTTAATATGCGTATGCGTATTTTCTTCAAATGCCTTTATATCTGCCTTGTGGTTAATTACAATGTGTTTTCATTTAACATTGTTAAATGTTAATATACATCATCAAGAAAGTTACCTATATACATAGACACAAAGAGACTAAGCTTTATTGGAAATATCTATATCTACATCCCTCTGTACAATAAAAGAAATTTGTTTCAATGATTCATAATTTCTTTTATATTTTCATCGTTTTCATAACTGATTAAATAATCTCGATTATAACAATTCTAAGCCAAGTAAAACTGGACGCATGATCTTAAAAAACAGTAACATACATCAAATACAATACAGTTTTGAATATTGTTTGTCAATTAACCCATTGACCTTTTATTCTAGGCGACGTCTCTGCAACGATGTTTACTAAGCGAATGCAACTTTCAAGAAACGAGTCCAGCATATCTATTTAGTATGGAAAGGAGTCACAATACCTACAAATATACATCGTTTCTGAAGACGTTACAGCAACTACAAATTTAATTCAAAAATTATCTCAGAGACCATTCAAAATATACGCTTCTCCCAAGACAGATGAAAATGCATACTTAAGATGTGAATTTTTAAAGAAAAGAGTGCATTAGGTGCATGGAAAGTGTTAACCATACTAATATCAAAAACGTTGCCGCATTCAAAAAATTACTTCCGAAAGTATTCCAGAGACATTTCTATTGCACACGCCTCTCCAAGAAAAAGAATGCCACCTTTAAGGAAACGAGTCGAGTAGAGTGTATCTAAGACTGAGGAGGAAGAAGTGACCTTACATATAAACATATATCTAGACATCTGCCAATGCCAAACTGCAAGTCAACCTTGGGACATACGTTTCGAATTCTCGTAACACACCATGTTTTGACACGTGCCCGTGGGCTATTGCGCCATATTGTCTGTCAGAAACAGACAGGAAGTCAGAGGTCAAACTTGACACGCATGTGCAGTCACTTTTCATGCCACTTCCGGTCGTGTGCTTTTCATTCAGCGTGTCATCAACGTCCTTTTGTAGTTAACCTAATTAAGAACGGATGGCAGGATCCGAGTGCATAAGGGATGTTGGCATTTAGATGGAAAAAAAATTATGTTCCACTGAAGTTCACTGTAATTTTAGGGTTATACACAGTAAGGTAGACATCCCGAATGTTGTGCTGTTCATTACAATTAGACCAAAATGAGGTGAATAAAAATTAAATATATCTGTCAAAATACTTTCAGAAAACTAGAAATGATAACAGGCATTGGATTAAAGACATTGTGCCCCATATACACCAGAAAGTTTTAAACAGAGCTAAATACAACAGCAATTTATTTACTAGAAATGAGATTTTTATAAATACTTGGTAAAATAGACAAATATCTTCCTTCCCTCAACCTCAAATAATGAAATAACAAACATTGACGGCCAAGGAAAAGCTTAACAATTAATTTCATAGTCCGCTTCAAACTAGGCTTATATCGTAATATTCCTATTTTGAAAAATTATGACCACTTTTAGTGACTTTTATGACTGCTTTAGTACCTTCTTCTACGATAATTTGCCTGTCATTTTCATCTTCTTCATAATCATCCTTGTCAATAATGTCGCATTGTCATCATTATCATTATCTTAATCATTGCTTTAAATAACTGACTTAGCTGCGTTACGATCTGAGTCCAGATCTGAAGGGTAATTTCTCTTGACCTTTCACTCTAGCCTATCAGCGAGGAAGCATGGAAATCAATGGCACCATTCTATACACAAGGGAATCTGTGTTTGGTTGAAATTGTCAAGGTATGTTTACAATAAACTTGTCAACCATAAACCTTGTTCTTTCCTACCGTCTTTTTTCTGAAGTTTGTTGTTTTATAAATTTTTATTGTGTCAAAAATAGTTCAAAATATGTCCGAAATTTTAAACTATATACAGCATAGACACTCAAAATGAAAAGTCACATCAATTTCGTTTTGGACATGATTTTCCAAAAATAGTCTTAGATAATTGATACTAAAGGTTAGTTAACCGTTGAGGTCAAAGAGTGCTGCAAAAACATTTGAACAAATGATGTTACTTAAATACGTGAGAATTGATAAAGTTCATTTAGTGTTGTTTTCAAATTTTAGAGTCACCATTATTTGATATCAATTGCTATATTAGTTTTGAGCATTTTCCTTGTAGATATATATGAAGTTTGAATCACTAATGATGACTAATCAAAACGTTTTCTTTAGATTTTTTTAAAGATGAAACAATGCGAAGATTCAGACAGTATTTGCATGGCCGGATTAGCTTAGTATCTAAACAAGATGACCATACTCTCAAAAGGCAATCAAAGAGTCGTCAGCCGATAGATGTCGCTTTAATCTCAAGTCTCGCGAGACCACAACAAGTCTCGCAGCCGCTCTTAAACTGGTTAGCCCAGTCGGTCAGCGCAAACCACCTTATGGACTGGGTTCAGATCTTTGATGTGGGGTATCCACTTCATTATGTCGAGATGAAAGGAGGCAGGTTGTATTTGATGCAGGGTTAGTTGGATGTTACTAGTGTTTACATGACGTTCAACAACTGCATAGTAGGTTTTGTAAAAACTATTTATGCGTAATATATCGTTAAGAATTGTTATCTTAGGTCCAATAACTTAAAATCATGTGCTTGAAATGACCATTTTCAAACGGGAAACAAAATTAGTGTGAAGTGGGGGACGGTTATGCTTGTAATTTTTTCAAAGTTCATTTATTCATTTCTTTGGTTTTTCAAAAAAAACACCGACATTTTGACAAATTCTTTCGTTAAAGAATATAAGTGGCTTAAATATATATAGATGAAAATGGAAAATTGATTTTGCATGGATGCCATATATTCAGAAATTGATCTTCGATAAAAACTAACAAATATCTATGGTTTTTAAATTTTGAATATATCAGATACCTTTGACGTAAAGTTAAAAAGTCAGGTGAAGAAATGTGAATGAATCACGGGTCAACCAAACACTGGCATCATGTTTGACGATTTGCATTGATAGGAAAACCATCAAATCTGATCAAGAAAACTATTCATGAATGACAATGTGTTTTCGTTGATCTTTAACAGTTGATAAATGAAATTGCAAAAGTATCAATTATTGTCCTTGCGTGTCTATGTACATAAACGTATTCGTTTCTCCAAAGATCAAGGAAAACCAGTTTCTAAAGAAAGTATTAATCTGTAACAGTATATTTCACTTGTGGTTCGCCGTTTCCAATGACTTCACTTTCGCTATAGATAATTAACATTTATACAGGTAGATCTACCTGGCTTAACATACGATCTATTTACTTAGTGTTTGTTTGATGTCGGTCTACCGCTGCTCTTTCTTTCCCAGATGAACCCGAAATGTAAACAAGCTGATTGATTTTCATCTGCGTATCTACCTGTGATCTGTTTCAAGTGTACTTTGCGCGTTAATTAGGGCAGGTAAAAAGGCAGGAGGTCGAAGAGAGAGCCCCTTAGCTCAATCTTCCCTCGTATGTCGCATTAATCATGATGCATACTGTACACAAATACCAGAGTATTAAATATGAATACAAATCGATATGCTGTGTACACACAACGGATTACATGGCTCGAATTGGTATGTTCTAGAGAGATCGACACTGTTCGTCTTCATTTCATGAGAGATTAAGAGAAGTTCTTTTGTGAATATTTTTAAAAAAATATTACATTAATCAAATAATCTACGGATTTGGGAATGGGTTTTTTTTCACATGAAAGACAAACTTTTAATTTTTTTCGGTTGATGTTTCATACACTTTAATTTTGTTGGTGTGAATTCGATTAAAGTGACACAGAGTATGTTTCAAAGTTTTGTATGTTGCTTAACTAATAATGGTGCTGCTGATGATGATGATGACGACGACGATGGGGATAATGTTAATATGATGATGATGATGATGACGATGGGGATAATGTTAATATGATGATCATTAAAAAATTATTATTATTATTATAAGTATGAGGATGATGAGAATGAACTTATATGCAATATGCAAGAAGTATTTCCTAATTTCTAGAGGATGATGAAAGAAATGACATGAATATACAACTTCTTCAATTACGATAGGCGACATTTCCACAAAGATACTTACGTCGATTTCAAGCACGTGATTTCTACAGAAGAAATGCCAAAGCAAATACCCAAATTTGCCTTTCAACGAGGGATATCAACACTCAAGGGGGTATTCGCACTAACAGGTCGGTAGCAGAGAAGAAATGACAACTGACAGACAGCGTCAGTGTTAAACCAAGTCAGAGTAAACCTACTGCTGCTACTTTATGTCAGGCTGGCATGTTGTATATACCTACATAGGTCTTTGGAAACAATGCCAACGTCTTTACATATTTTCATCATTTACAGATTTATCGCTCCATTTGGTTACTGCATTCCTGTGGCATGCATTCATATTTGGCATCCTGTTGACTTTTCGAACTATTTCCTCGTAATGTAGTTTTGAAGTGCTTATTTATTTTTCTGGTGGTGTTTAAAATTCGTCAGTTTCTTTTTTTTAATGGCGACGATAATGATTGTGACTATGCCGGATCTTCAAGTGTATGTATCATCTTTTGTTAAACGAAAAATCAATGAAATATATCATTTGAATAATGGTTAATGAACGATGCTTTCCTTATTGTTATTTTCTCTGTCTCGCTCTGAAATATATTTACTTTAATGAAGTTACATTTTTCACTTGCAGAATGAGGACATAGACTTACTAAAGGCTCTTTTTATAATTAGTCATGAGCAGGATTAACAGTTTACCACTCATTATCCTTTTTTTCCTTTCGAGAAGAAACGGATTCTACAACTACATGTATAACTACGATTGCCATCCACAAGATTATAGCCATAATAATATCATTAAATATTAAACCGACTAATGAGTCAAAAACTTCAGATTCATCTTGTAATTTATGCCAAAAAGCATTGAAAGCAGTGTTTTCATTGGCTGAATGTTTTGCAGATAGTTTGTGTTGCGATGTTTTTTCGCTAGGGAACTTGCCGTATGCTCGAGAAGAGCTCGTATGACGTTAGAGATTGAGATATTCTTTATAACATTCCATATAGCTTACACAACATTTGCATATATGTTTGCTGAGAAGATTTTGTATTCTTTATGTATTACTAACGGCATTCCTTATTTACAAATATCAACATTTGTAACGTCTTCTGGTAGGGTTTGGCATCCCCAATATTCAGAGCTAAACCCCATTCCCAACATTTGCAAGTCACAGCGAAACCCATTCCCAACATTCGCATATAAAACAGACACATCAAACCAGTAAGATGACTTGATGTAGCCATTAGGTAAATGTACTTATATCATTGATATACCTTCCCCAGGAACCGATCTGTAACAAAACATCCACACAAAGATAAGTAGGTCCAATAGTTTATACCAAATAAGTTGAACCTAACCAAGATATAGCCTAAGGAAACCTATTGAACATTCACCTTTTGCCATAAAAAAAACTTTTAACGAAAGAGGCAAATACAAACTAGCAAGCCGGATAAGACATAAGGCCAATAAGGGTTTTGTAGAGGATTTGGGTTATCTAATTGTTTATCTAACTTACCCCGTGCCAAATAAAGCACATGTAACAAGAAGATCTGATTTATTGAAGATTTTGAACAGCTTTCAATTTTCGAACCTGTGAGATAAGATTTGCGACATCAAATATGTCTTATAACATCTCAACTTTCCAAGATAAGTAAAATAACTAATAGGTTTAACTAAGGTTTTTCAGAAGATTTGGCGTATCGAAAATCCTGTAAAGCATATATTAGTCATTTCATAAACAGCATAAATTGAAATATCAAAAAACCCATTTATATAAAAGGTAAAAGCTTTGGCATATCAAATATGGTTACGACATAAATTTTCCTTCCAAAAGTTTTTATGAAACACAAGAGTAAAAGAAAACCCCAACTAATGTATTGAAACTTCATTTGGAATGATAAATATAAGTTACATTTCCTTTGCCAAACGATTGCATTGTTTTGGAAAAGCCAAATAAGAAAAGATAGGTTTTATCATGTTTGCCACATCACACATGCATTATGACATCCATCTTCTATCATCACCATGTGCAACACATGCGGCAAGACAAGGCGCCAAATATCTCAGGAATTGGGCGATAGGTGTTTGTGTCAGGTGTAATTTGTACTTGCCCGCCTTACAGGTATGTTCTTTAAGTGCTTTTTGTCAGCTTCTAGTAGGAGCATGTTCTGTTGAAATCATAGCAAAGATGATAGAGTGAAGATCTCGCAAGGACAAATTGCTGGTGTCAAACTCAACCAAGATGTCATCGTCAATTACGTATAAGCATTGCTTCCTAGTTCACGACTTCCATTACGTAGTGAGGAAATACTTAAAGGCGTACACTCCCGTCTCAACCAAGACAGTGTTGTCCTCAAAGGAAACAAAATGTCTGAGGTTGGAGGTTTCTATGTAAAGTATTTGGTTAATAGACGTATATAATCTTGCAATGATTTTGCATTTCGAAAATTCAAAGGAAAGTACTGTGCATCTGTATCTTCCTGTGAATGATTTGAACGTACAAAAGGACATAATTAAGAATTGGTTATTTGGATTTTACAGAGCGATCTGAACTCTAACAAACAAACTGAAGTTCAAGATATCATAATTTCGAATTCTCTAAACCCCAAAACATAAGATATTGTAGAGCAAATCTAGATTTGGAATGACAGTCTAATTTCTCGGACAATAATTTCCGATATCGCTGAAATAAAAATCAGAGATTGCAGAGATTTCACAAAATTAAATGATTTATGGCAACTAACAAATATACGTTTTGTTATCATCTGCATATAGAGTACCTAACTGCACATTGCTCGTTTATTGTCTGTGCCTTGTCATATCACTACAATAATTCAATTCCTGCCTTTGACCACTGGTCATTTCTTGATTATCAAAACATGATAATATCTCCTGCGACATATTTTGATAACAATACGATTTTGGCCTTGGTAAATGGTCATTTCTTGCTGATGCTGTTTTGATAAATATAAGCTGTGATGATAAACGATACCCTTATTTGATTTACAGATTCACGACGATGGTTGTTTCAGATGTCTGTGTGACTGAGGCATGATTTAAAGAGACAGGCCAACAATTGATCATTTTGTCCCAGATAATTCGTCTATGGCTAGACAGAATCACAGAGGGTGTCAACAATTCCTTTTGAGTTATAGTCTGGTCAAAACATACAGCCAGACGACGACAGACGATAAATAACGTCTGCTCGCTCCATGCTGCCCATCCATAGTCAACTGTCATCGCTACCGGTAGGGAACGCAAGGCAGGAGAGATCTCGTGAGATATCGCGAGACGGTACGAGATTGTCAGACTGGGCTCGTTGAAGTGTTGCACTGCTCCTCGTTTGCCAGACTGGGTTCCTTGATACATTGGCAGAACCTGCTAACACGACTAATTATCTAGACTTACATGGCTAATCTTCTTTTCTGTCAGTGCGATAAGCCTATATGGTTCATTTATGCCAAATTTTTACTTCACTCAAGTAGCTTCCGATCTTTGATATCCTTCTGCGCATGCTTAGAATATTCTGTGCTCAATCTGTGTCATTTCAAATCAAGCAGCTCCTCCTTTGTAACTCTATGGAGTTTGCACACGTACAAATAGCTCCTGAGTGTTTCCTTCTTACAATGCATCATTTCTGTTTATACAAATTTGTCACGATGAATACATAATGAATAATGTACAAAGCCTTTTCATCATTGCGAAAGAAAAACAGCGGCATGATGATAGGCACAAACATGTTTATTTTAGAGGGACAGTCGTATGTGGGTATTTTTTCAAAAAACAAAATTCAATGGGACATTCCTTTTTATTCATATATGTTGTAAGTACATGATTACAGCACATCATAATTATAACATGTTAATATATAATAATAGGGTAATATTTTGATTGATTTAGATTTCTTAATTTGATAAATAAGAGCGCACACTCGGTATAAAACACAACAATGAGAAGTGAAGCCATTCATCGCCGTTACGAGTAGGTTTATCATACTCGGTTCTGGGCAGCGCAAAAAATGAAAATCACTATTCGATCTGTTAAAGGGTTTCATTGGCATGATATCTTTCACCTCACTTCTCTTCTTTATTGCTATCTATGACTTTCATGTGAGGTTACGGTTGATGTCAAGTAGTTTTTGAGTATCTCTACTTATGCAATGGGTGTGTACAACAATGATATAGAGGGTGCTAGGCTTCATGTACCCTTTCGTTTAACCGCAAAGGGTCACAATACCAAAAATGAAAGCCTACCTGGCCAGCTATGGCGGCTTGGACTGTAAGAAAATGATGTTAAATCCAGAGAGAATACACTTCTCAACTCTTCAAAATTATTTTTTGATAATTCATTAATTTTTTTTATTTACTTTTCCACAATCCAAACAATACATCTTAAGTTTTGAGTTTAATTTATGCTATAGTTTTTCCTTTTTTTAGCCCTGCTTGTTAACTTTTTAAGATTTTATTGCAATGTAAAGAATGTCACAACATGAACTCAAACCCGATGCAAAGATAAAAGAAATCATCCCTCTGCGCAACGATCGTTTTATCATGTGCAAACAGTTTCATCCATTATTGAGAGAATCATTTCCTTGATTGAACATGTCGTTGGTTGAAAAGGTACATTTGTCCTGAGGCAAGAGACATGAAGAAACATGCTATGGATGTCCGACAGAAATACACCTTATACGAAAACAGGTAAACCCACTTAAATAATTAAACACGGTTATCATTGAAAACGTAATGCAATTCGGTCACGTGACTCGGGATCGGCTTAGAAGTGCGAGTTTATTGCTTTGGTGAAACTCGTAGTCTTTGAGATTGTGTGCCAAGAGCTCGTAATTCACGCTGCAATTAGAACCCTGTCACGAGCTTACATGTTGACCAATCAGAGCCAAGAACGAGTTAAATCACATAAACCAACATGGTGAAATAATCATTACCGCGCAATTTAACATGGTATGTTTCTGTCTCTTCGCAAGTCGTAAAATTAGGCGGTTAGGTTTAATAATTAAATGAATATTGACTGATTAAATGAATATTGATTGAAAGGTGAGCGTAAAATCCATCAGAATCTCCTAGTTAAGCCATTTTTAAATTAAAGGATTGATTGGCCAAAAAAAGGGAAGGCGTTTGCATGAAATATACAAGTCTTTGGTGATGTATTCACGAGGTACTTGTCAGGTTGGTTTTGAATATTGCCTAGAATTGAAATCTTGGATTTCACTTCTTTGAGTCGTGTAATACTATGGCCATAATCAATTCTATTTTAATTTGATATTTTAATCGATACAAGTGAATCAAGCTAAAGCATACATTCATAGTTAAAATCATATGCTAAAGATGCTAATTTTCAGACGTCATCTGGACAAAGGAGCAAATACGATTGGAAAAGTTTGTAAAAGATTGGATTTTCAGTGTGAAGGCTGTACATGGTTAATGATACCGAAGGAATATATTTTGTTGTAAGACAAAATACTTTAAACTAAAATATTATTGGGTTTTATTTTCTGTATTTGTAGTATTTTATTGATACTAAACTTATCATCATAATGCGTAAAACATAAAGGTATGTATTGCATTTTGACAAAGTTTTTATGACAATCGCAACGCACTCATCGATTCTGTCATAATAACAAACATATATCAACATTCATGTGATGCAAAGCATGTGAGTAAGATTTATATATTTCTAGGGTGAATAATATATGAGTTTGTTTCATAAAAGACCAACTTTTCAATTATGCATAATTCAAACTTTCAAAAAATGTCAAACGTTTCTCTACAAACGTGTATAAGTAGAGAATTGCAAACTTAAACTATGCTTCTTGTCCGTTTTGATTGATTGGGTAAGTTTCTTTTTTAAAGATTGATATTCCTATAAATTTTCAAATTATTTAATGTTTTAATAAGAACAAACCAAATGAAATATTAAACATCATTTTCAAAATCTTTCTTAATCTACACGTTTATTGAAATGTCGATTTTTTTATATACGTCATTTTAGAAAACAAGCATTTCTCATAATATAATGGATAATAGTCAACTAATTTCCATTTCGATTAAAACAAACTACATATAGTCATATAACATGTTTTTACCAATATGGTTAATCATAAGTGGTGACATAATTTCAATATGAGCACATGTGCACATTTGACTTTAGTCTAGCGGCGATTGTTTCAAAGCGAGTTACCGTATTTCGTCGTCTATGTCGTCATAAAACCATTGTTCGTGACGCAATTGTGGCGGGCCGTCGCAAAGGAAGCAGTCCTGAATATTTCCATGCGTTTTAATTGGAATAAAATCGGTAATTAAGAAATTTTATTTTACTTGAGGCCTCTGGCACATATACAATGATATACACATATATAGATACAATATACATCTTTACAGAGATGCGTGTGGATATAACAATGGAATTAGGATCTCTCGCTCTGTTAATACAAAACTTAACACTCCTGCATATAACCCCCTTCTTCGGGTAATAATCTCTTTACATAAATTGTTGAGAAATGTCGTATATAATCAACATTACAACTCTACCAAAAAGACCCAAACAAAATAGTTCATCGAATACTCAAGACAAATCAGAACAGAACATTGTTTTATATCTCAAAATTTACATAAGCGACATAGGGAACAATGGGGTAAATTAAATTATGTAACACGTTTAAATGTAGATATACAAAATAAAATTATATGACATATACACTAATGTGTGTTGTTAGGCTTTTTTAAAAGATCAAAACCAACATAGACTTTAATAAATTTGGACAATTTTAATAAGTTTAAAGGCGGTTTGCATAAGAGAGATATACTGATCAAGGATATTAACAATAATGTGATGGTGAAAATGGAAATGGAATCATGTAATGACTGCACTCATTAATCAAAACAATTACTTAAAGCATTGTTCTTGATAACAACGTCGTGCATTTGGGATAAGTAAGAAAAAATGACCAATCTATCAAAACGTTAATGCATCTCAAATTTCAAGATGAAGAGTTAATTCACTCCAAAAATTACAACGAAGCACTATTTCATTTAAAACCAATAAACAATGGGGAAATATTGGGACAAAATTAATATTGTCAGAAAAAAATCAACAACATAATGTTCCACGATTAACGGTGAATGACTCACGAAAGACAAATATCTAATTTGATTTTAAAAAGTTAAATCTCATATCACAATTACGTAACAATGTCTCATTAGTTTTGAGTTTAATTTGGGGTCACATTGGAACATAATTTGATTTGCTCTCTCAAGGGAAATTAGGCCAATGAGCATACGGCTACAATGGTTGAGCTTTTCGTCGTATCAACGGTTTATGAGACTCCACGCAATGGACGATGTATTATTTAAGGATTGTATATTTCAGTACTT
This sequence comes from Phorcus lineatus, assembly GCA_921293015.1. Lineage (NCBI taxonomy): Eukaryota > Metazoa > Mollusca > Gastropoda > Trochida > Trochidae > Phorcus > Phorcus lineatus. The sequence goes on along the minus strand of OV121088.1, from coordinate 27,285,326 downwards.
ACAAATTTACATATCGCCATAATTGACAGTTGTTGACCAGAAAATGAGAATTTCAGGAGTTTAGGAGGTGCAAAATTAATACATATTGAGCTGACATATAGACAGGCATACAATTTTTCATAAACCTTTAGTTGAACAACTTATCGGTGGTTACATGAAGATAATGAATAACATGGTACAGGTGGAGTGCATGCAGACATACAGAAGTGCATACAGACATTTGAAAGGTAGACAGAGAGGCAAACTAAATTAAAGGCCCATGAACCATTGATATGCTAATCATGCCTTTAGTAATCTCTGTTAGCAGTTATTATATGAATACACATTCTATCTGTTATCCATTGCTAATTAGAACCGAGCAACCGATCAAGGGCGTTCATGGTTATCTATCACACTACCATCATTTCCGTACCAGGTGCCCAATTTTACTGCTGGATGAACAGAGGCACATTTTGAATAAAGTCTCTTTCCTCAGCTGACACCACTAGTTTTTCAACTCGTGTCTTCTCCTTGTGGGCCAGGGATTGACACTTCAAAGCCTCAGTTAATCCAGCATTTAATCGAGGAACCCACCCACCCGGCGAGCCACGCCTGATGTAGCTGAACTTCATAGATAGCGGTTAACAAAGTAATGCACAGGACCACGTCCCAAAACTTATAAACAGAATAATACACTTACGTAATTTTACGAGTTCAAACTCGCATTTAAACGTTTGATACCAAATCATTAACACGTGTAACGGGACACAGAGTATGTTTCATACATTTTGTATGTTGCTTAAATAGAGCCAAAATATCATTTGACATGAGTTAAGTTCAAATCGACTATCCAAGGTTGAAACTTTATCTTTTAAATGCCAAAATTGTGTCACTTTCTTGTTTTCGATTGTAAATTGAAAACGGCCATATAAATGTTAAAAAATCGAAATTCTGCGTCCCATTTATATGTATATTTGTTAAAATACCTACTTAGCAATATCAAACTTTATTTCTCGTTATATCTGTCATAAATAACTCTCCAAAATTAAGTTTAAGCCATTGACGCGCGTCATTGTCCGGTTTTCGATCATAAATCTCGACTTTTTTCATGTTTATTGACACTATGCTAACTTATAAGCATTGATATGTTAATTTTCAGAAACAACCACTACTTGTAAATGAAATAACCCCATTTTTAAGTTTGACATTTTTGACGTCAACAACATACTCTGTGCCCCTTTAATGACAAACGCATAACACTGAAGATCATTTACTAAACTCCATGTTCGACGACCAAGGAGAAAAAATAAGCATGTCAAATTAGAAGAGGGAACGAAAGATGATTAAACACAAAAATAAAACGAGAGACAGACTGACAGACAGAAAGAAAATGAAAACGAAAAGCAGTCCAAGGGGGCGAAAAAAGTAGCAGCTTAGGAGGAATGAATGACAAGGTTTAACAGATAGAGGAAAAGAAAAAGCCCGAGAAAACGTCAACATTCAGTGTTCCTTTCCACTTATTACGCTATCCTAGACTGGTTCATTGTCTTACTCAACTCACTGATGCTTTCTTCATCACCTAATTCACTTAATTATTAATTAATTCCTCATTCACTGATGTTAATCTCAATACCTTATTGACTGATGCCTATCCCAATTCCCTGATGCTTATCTCAATGCCCAATTCTCTGATGCTAATCTCAATACCTTATTCACTGATGCTTATCTCAATGCCCAATTCTCTGATGCTAATCTCAATACCTTATTCACTGATGATAATCTCAATGCCCAATTCTCTGATGCTAATCTCAATACCTTATTCACTGATGATAATCTCAATACCCGATTCCCTGATGCTTATCTCAATGCCCAATTGCCTGATGATAATCTCAATACCTAATTCACTGATGCCTATCTCAATACCCAATTCCCTGATGTTAATCTCAATACCTAATTCACTGATGCCTATCTCAATACCCAATTCCCTGATGTTAATCTCAATACCCAAATTCACTGATGCTTATCTCAAAACCTATTTTACCGATGCTGATCTCAAGACCTAACTCACTGATGCTAATCTCAATACCTTATTCACCGATGCTACACACGATCCCTTTTATGGTATCTTTTAAGGACACAAAGATTCGGCCTTGATATTTGCAAGGTCTCAGATCATCGAAGCAGTTAATTAGCCCTTGGGTAATACTTATGCCATTGGTTAACAATTACTTCTCCAGAAAACTCCTGTTAATAAACAAACATTTCCAGGGACATTATTTAATTAAACTTGTGAAGATAAACTGGAATTTGTGAAAAAAGGGGCATTACACTCATAAATTCTTAAAGAATCTGCTCATTGTCAAATCTAAACAGAGACCATTGGTAAGTCTACATGTCGATTGCGGACTATATTACTGTACTCGAAGTATGAATGACGCCTTTGAAATACATACCGGTGTCCAATATGATTTTCAGCTGTGATTACATTGATAAACATGTTTGATTATGAAGTATGTTATAATCAATTGCAGCAGTGAAAGTTATTTTTATAAATACAGAATATTATTTGCAAATGCACATAATCTACAAATAGAATTTCAAGATTGCCCCGACTAAATTTTGCTTTTCAAAAATTCTATTACACTTTATTGTATATAAACAATTTTAATATCTATGAAACACAAACTTGAAAATTCTTAGTTCCAACCTTTTTAGGTTTGATACAATTGGATTTTCCTGTGTTCAAATAAAACCAAGTAAGCATTCGGAGACAATGGGCAAGTCTACAATTCCTCCCAAGAACCCATTACCTTGATATTTTATGAAAGCTATAAGGAGATGCACAGATTAATAGATTGACATTTTCCGCCACAAGTTCCGATCGCTAGAAGCTCGGCTATTTTCGTGTTCATAGATCTTGTAACCTTTGCAGATAAGAAATGGCCAGGCTCAATAAATTCCCTTGTCTTAAATATCAGTCTCGGGTCTGTTAGACGGTGGTGGCATTCCGTAACATCTATATTGAAAGCAAACAGGTCTTTGTGGTCGAGTACCGTACTGTGATGATAAAAGGATTATTATCAAGAGCCGAAAGTGGTTCTGTGATAATAGGTTCCGTCAAAAACACGATATTCACCTGTGCCGTCACGTGATCTTTCACGTGACAGGTCAAGAGGCGATCACATGTTGCACGCAGATCACGAGAAAATGTCAGCCATCTTGCCATCATATGCACGTGCATTCCGTGTTTCCGTCAGAAAACCGACGTTTGCTATGCGCGCAAAAAGCATGCTTTTCGTGTAGATTTTACCCAAAACATCACGTGTTTCTGATTAGGGTGTATGGCCAATGTGGTTATGTTTCCTGTTTAGAAAGGTCGAGAGGGGTTTTATCATAACTATAGCCGACTGGGAAAGAAATGCCTCCCATATATATGAAAATTCGTAAAAATTCCAAGTCATATGTTATTTATGCATGAAACTTTATGAGATTATAAATATTTAGAACACATACACATGTAACTGATAGATACAACAATATTTGACCATTAATTATAAATTCGAGAGATATATAGATTGCATTTTAGATAAAATACTTTAATAACATATGTTCTAGTTCTAAAAAAAAATGTTATTATTCAAGCTATTGATCAGTTATATGATAAGTACATTATCCTTTTTTGCATATTTAAACGTAATAAGGTGTCAAAATTATACGAACAAAGTAACGCAACATGCATGACAATTTCAAGCCTATCAAGATTCATAGCATGTGAACTAATACAATCTAAAGTTTGGTTTGAATGTTGTTAAAAAAAATTTAGGAATGAGTTTAATGATTGTGTTTAATTATTATCATTGCACCTTAAAGCCGTTGTATTTTAAATCAACACCTTAAATTGATGTGACATAGAGTATGTTTCATAAATATATATATGTGGCTTTGAAAAAGCCAAAACATCATCTCTCCTGAGTTATGTTCAAATCATCTTCCCCCGCAAGGCTTTAAATTGCACCAATCTCTACCAGTGGCTAATTCATTGTACCTTATCCTACCTTAGCAAGTCTTTGGGACTGACGAAAGTATAGGCCATGCGCTGAAAGAAGTGTTCAGTTGTACTACCTAACTTTGCATCTTTATCTCTAAAATGCCAACAATTAGGATATTTTCTTGTTTTCAATGATAAAAGAAAAACAGCCACATAGATATTGATGAGTAAAAAGTGTTCGTCCAATTTACATGAATAATAGTTAATTACCTATTGAGCATTGCAAACTTATATTTGTCCTTATATTTGCTGTAATTATATTTGCTAGAATAAGGTTTGAATCACTGACCCGCGCCATTGTCCGGTTTTCGTTCACAAATTACAACTTAATCCTGTTTGTTGCTCTATAGTGATGTGGTAGGCATTAAGGGGATGATTTTCAGAAACAACGACTACTTATCGATAAGATAAAATAAATAAAGTTTGACAATTTGACTCCAACAAAATACTCAGTGTCCCTTCATCAAATGAATGAAACTTCATATGGATTTGTTTAGCTCTGAAAAATGGGTCAGATTGCCGTACAATCGTGAGCAAGGATGGCTTTAATTAAGTATCACTGTTTACAGGAAATATCAAATCGTAATCTGATTCTATAAGGCTAATGACATCTCGGAAACGGCTTGCGGCTCAAATAGTGATTTGTACTATCTGAAAATGTCACTAGAAGTATTAATAGAGTGATGTGAAAAGAGATTCGTAATGAAATGACACCTTTCCTAGCTAAGCTGACATTCGCTTTATCGTAATGGGTTTCCTTGGTGTGGGTTTACACATAGCTTTGAATCAAATAAATATACTTTTCCTCAGTAATATTTCTCCTTATTGAATATCTAATAACGTTCATCACGTTATTAATCACAGTTATGGTGACTTTGACTTTTGTCGTGGATTTTGTAGTGCTGAAAATCTATTATGATACCTCAAAATTTTGATGTAATAAATTCTAAGTCTTTATTAGAAAATTATTGCAAAAATGGCAACATTTCTTATGTGTTATTTAAAGCGAAAAGAAGTGTACAACAATGAAAAGATCATTTGTATCATTGGTTTTTTATATTATGGAATAAAGAAACCAGAAAATATTTCCTGAAACCACAAATGCAAACATTAACATAACCAAGACCATATTTCATCCTCCTTTTCCGTCGAATCATCTGCATAGAAAGCATATTGACAAATTCCTATCATTTCGGAAGCGCCTGTCATAATCAACCATACCTTTGCCCACACGGGAGTCAATTCCAAAGGGGGGTAACTCTAAAAAAAGGTTTGAAAGAAATAACGGATGTCATCATTCCAAGGGGACATAACTCTAAAAAGCTTTGAAAGGAATAACTCAAGATGCATTCAGAGATAACATTGGAATGTCATACACAACACAGCGTGGTAAATACGGCACAGAGCGGTATATATAGCACAGTGTGGTAAATATGGTTTTAATTAGCCGGTCAAGATCTCTGTGAGAATGTATATTTATATAGACGCCGCCAATGGCTTTGATGATAGGCACTGCTGTTCAAACATGTGTTTGTATTCGCGTGTGGCATACGCGGACAGACATACAAGATAAACATGCGTAGATGGTTCATTAAAGAAGGGAATATGGAACTGGGGATAAGAACTTCATTACACGGGGCTTATTGATGAGGTTTGTGGCTAGGAATCCGGACTGCTGTGTTAGGTTTAATCTCAACCCCGCCCAACCCCTCCCTGGGCATATTTTTTTTTAAATGACCGTAAAATTTGTGACCCCCGAGGGTGAACACTCCTTTTCAATAACTTAACCTCTCCCCCTTTCAAAATTCCTGAATCCGAAACTAAGACTTTTTAGAAAGGGTGGGGGTGATGAAAACGTTGGAGACGGTGGGGGTTGGGTGCGAGACGGTTGACAGATAGAATTTTTAAAAAAAAATTAAAAGTCAGTTTTGAATCTATATTTTTCCTATTATTTGAAAATAAAAAAGTTCATTCGATAGGGCAATTTATTACGTTTCAGACTACATGTATAAAGCACGGTATACATAGTTTTTGCATGGTAAGAGTGATACGTTTGCGTCGCAACAGATGGACATGTGGAAGTTATGATAAACATCTTTCGAGGTAAAAGGTTCTCTTTGCAGTCAAAATTAAGAAAGAAAGATGCACAATTTGTTTATATTTCCTGTTTTCGCTATCTTGTTGAACCCTTGCTATGCGTCCTTGCAGGAATAATTGGGTTATCATTAAGATCAAAGGAAGGGTTAAAATGCGGTTAAACAGGTATAACCACAGTGAATCGAGTTAAAGTTAGTGCCCCTGTCTTGTTTCTGCTTATCAATCGTTCTCGAACTCTTTGTAGTGCGACTAAAATTACACTTACTAAGAAAACAGATTTTGTGAATACAATAATTACGAAATAGAATGCCTTAATGATGAAACGCAAATATTCAATATCCGTAGAATACATTATATGGAAAAAGTATGGCAACATCTTCTTGAAATGCAATACATTAGATTAACAAGGATGAGTTTCATATTAAAGTGTTTCCTATGGATTAACGAAGTTCAAAGATAGGAAAACCATCGAGCTCATCACATTAAAAAGTTTGTAAAGTAAAACTTATAAAAAAGTTTTTTTCATATTCGAAAAGGTTTTGGTGTAACAGCAGGGTTCGATTAGTAGAAGTGGATGTGGACATTACTGATTTAAACCGATTACTGAAGACATGAAATCAACAAAGAAAGTCAGTTTTTTGTGTCACTCGAATGAACACAAATGATTGGCGCACAACGTCTCCTAAGCAAGCGTTGAAGCTGTTTGATAGGTTATTAGTTTAATTCTGTTTTGATATTGCATTGGTCAAAAGAGACCTAAATATGCCCGGAAAGCCCTACTGTGATAAATGGGTTGTAGTACGGTATCTGCACAGGAAGTAGACCTTTTGGTCTACAACTATGTACATGAAGTAGACCTGAATTTCTCTTTGATGTCCACCGATCTATTCTTGTATCTTATGTTTATGGGCTTAACGATGAGACCTCATGAGTTGCTAATCATTTAAATTAATAGTGGTCAATCACGATTAATCAAGATGTTCACCATTTTCACTGTATGATTGAACCATGTTCACTTTTGAAATGTCTGCAATGCCTACGTTTTGTGGTTTAAACATATTTTTATTCAAGAAAGAATCTGGTTCGGCAAACAAGCAATACTCTGTTTATGTTAATGCCTCACCAGCACATACGTTTTGTTCCCACCGAATAACGCTCTACAGAGCAAGAAGATCGGTGATGCCCAAACTACCAAATTCAACAAACAGAGAAGATCTAGTCATTGCACCATACTTCCAAACAACTGAGACTGGAGAAAACTTCCTTTTACAGGATGATTGGCAAGCCAGCAGGATTTTCATCTTGAACCTGCAGGACATGGGAACAAATAAAAAATGTTCTCTCCTCCAGGTTGAAACAAAACATGACTAACCGGTGACATTTCAAACAATTGATTTGCAAACCATTCGGTAATATAAATGCTGTGTATGAATAACAAATATGAATTTAAAAAATGACGGTATGGTATCTCACAGTTATGAGATTTAAGAACGACGAATGGTGCTTTGCAACGGTAAACATTTTAAAATTGTCATATTGCCAACATTTCAGTGTCGGAACAGGAATCGTGTCACGATGTGCAAACCGGTAAAATTACACATATTTCAATGATTTGCAAACCGAGGCGCAGCTTTCCATGACAATATGGTGATGTTTAACGAAGTCAGATAGAAATGGGGATTCGACGATAAAAATCAGGTGGAAGGGCAAATTGTCAAGTGTTACTCTAAATGGCAAGTTTATCTTTGGTACATTTTTTTTTGAAAATTCAAAGCAATGTTTACAAATATATGATTATCTTATGATGTCATATTCTTGAAAGATTATTCCTTCTTACACTGAAACTGTATTCGAAAATATCATTTATAAATTCTAAACAGATATCGTGTGTGTATATATTAATACATCCACCTAATAGTCTATGATGTTTAGCTTAAATTTAGATTTAAAAAATAAAAAAATAACGCATGAAATGAGTGCATTATCAATCTTTTGCTTATCACAATTAATATTAATTATACATTCGTTGATAATACAATGTATATCAATTTAAAAAATTGTAAAATGTGGTCTTGATTTATCGGCACCTGTTGCAATAAAAAAAATTCTCATATAATTCAGGCAAAATTATTCTTGTTTTCTGACATTCAGTTCTTTTAAATAATTTTTTCTCGGTTCCTAATGCAATTTTTCATTTCAGTTGTTATACCAGTGTCGTCCTGTGTCTGTTTAAGTATAATTGTATGCTGTTTCTATTGGCGTAGCCATTAAGAGGGATCATAGAAATTACCTTTAGCCTATTATACTGACGTTTACGGCATATCTCGACAATAAAATAATAAACTCACAGCGGAAACTGGTGACAAAACACGACGTATACGTCACGCAAGCGTGTGTTTACCGCCAGATGAAGAAAAATGACGTTCATAATTTATTCTTCCATAGGGCACTGTATGGCAAATGAACGTCTTTAATGTTTGTAATGGAATATGTCATTCATGTCTGTAAAAAATGCGTTATGTAAGATTGAGGTTTTTAATAAAAAGGATTTCCTTATCTATTGTTGTATTTCTCGTGAAGAATTTGAAGTTTTTAAATGTTTACATTTTTCGTGAATTTTCAGGGACGAAGCCTATCATATTAATGTTATTTTTATAGTTCTGATATATTTCTGATGTTACGATGAAAAACGTAACTTGTTTAGTTTATTGTATGTGCATCAGTGCGTTTGTTTCATATATGATCGGCTCTCTATGATTTCAAGGACTTCCATGATTTAATGTGATACTTTTATAACTACAAAAGTTTAAAAGATATCAATATCACGACTACGAGTCATTAAAATCGGCCCTTGCCATAACAGAACAACAAACTTGAAGTTTATCTCAAATTTTTCTCTCTCAAAATTTCTGCATTCGCTTGATAATGCATAAATATTTTGTAAATATTCCTATGACACAGTCACTCGTGTAATAATCCGGTGGCTCTATTCAGGGAGATTATGTCATCTTATCTTTCAAGCCAGACTACATAATCTTTTTAAAATCAATTTTGCCAATTTAAATATATTAACCAAGAAGATTTGAAATATTCATGTAATCTCTTTCTCAATGTTGAAATCGTTCCTAAAACATCCAGTCCGTGTACGGAAAGCAGAGTCGCCGTACGTCGTACACATACAACAACGAAAAGTCTGATAGCCCATAGGACAGTTGGTATGGTGCCCACCCCCAACTCCGAATCATTTCCCTTGTCTTGTGTTCTATTCCCAAAGATCATACCTTATTTATGCTTTCTCGCTGCTGTAACAAACATCAAATGACAACAAAGCTGTCAGTTTTACTTGAAACAAGTTTTTTTAACTGTCATCATTTAAAGTCGAGTTTCCAGCCTCGTATTGTTAATCGAGTTTCCCCTTAGACAACGCCGACGGATGCAAGAGAAGATTACGTAACCCTGAACTACATCTAGACTTGCATGGTGTCGACTCAGAATATGTTTGATGTATTTTTATTTGGCTGAAATAACAGCCAAAATACCATCTGTCTTGAGATCAATTCAAATATCTTCCATAAACTTGCATCTTTATGTCTGAATGCTTAATTACGATATTTTTCTCGTTTGAAAATGATGATAGAAAAACCGCCATATAGATGTTAATAGGTCACAATTTTGTATCTAATTAACATGAATATTAGTTAATTAATCTACTAAACACTATCAACATATATTTTTCCTTGTGTCTGCTGTTTATCAGTTCCAGAATTTCGTTTGAGTCATTTGGATGCGCCATTGTCCGGTTTTCAATCATAAATAACAACTTAAACCTGTTTATTGTCTCCATAGTGAACTGAACATCAATAAGATGGTGATTTAAAAAAACACACTACTCCCCGATGAAATAACACCATATACAAAGTTTGACATATTTGACTCTTACAACATACTCCGTGTCTCTTCTAAAGACCCATAAAAGAAAATGGTAAAAATTCCCTTGAAAACGGAAACATGTTTATATCTAATTTAACTCACAATATTCGAGAATGTTATAAATGAGTTCATATAAGCCATTTCACGACAAATGGCCTGTACGGTAGGCAACACTAGGCATACATGTATATATTGTTTTTATCAGACCTCCACACAAATTACAATTACACTTGGTCTACTTTCCATTTGGTTACATTACTGTTTTAAAAAGAATCAACTTTAAACACGTTTCGCAAGAAAACAGTATAAGAAAACCTAAACCAATGAAACATCTTCAATACCGTATCCTTAATGTATCCTTGAAATTTCAGAATGAACAGTAATCACAAATGAAATGGGCAAAGAACAGGATCCTTGTCTGAAACCATACTGAACAATACATCTTGTAAATAGCAATATTTTAAAGAGTTTATTCCAACCCTGATCCATGCTTGACATTTCATACTCGATCGATCATTATTATGATTATGAGTCGCCTCCTCGCCCAATGTCTCTTGACCTAAGGGTCATACATGTGTGTTTTAAGGGTGGGCTATTATCAGAACTTGAGTCTGACGCAGATGTCGCCTCAGAGGTTGCCGTATACCTGTTCGTCTGGAAAACATGTCAATAGTTCTGGAGTAGAGTTAAGCTATTCAGTTTGACAGTATTATGTCTAATTTAAAACTCAAAAGTGCTGACATGACTGTTCTTTGTTCGGTCCTCTATTGTTTAAAACTGGGCGTTGGGTTGTGGTCTACCTTTGTATAGTGGCGTGATCCGTTTGAATTGTGTTCTTAAGTAGTTGTTAAAAGGGAAAAGCTCTGAAATTTAATACATTGCATAACTTCATAGCATATCCCGAGAGAAATGAAATGGCTAAGTATTTATACATTCGTGACTGATTCAGGGTGTTCACATCAGGTGTTCGCGATGTTTTCTTCAGGGGATTGTTACGTGTGAAGTTTGAATAGGAAATAATAAGCAAAGAGTTTTAATTTACATGATAGACTATACCAAATGAGTAAGACAATATGAAATGGGTCACAATAGGCTAGCTGAGAAATATTAATCAAAATCCTTGGTCAAACAATAGTTGATAAGAGGAGTCATGTCTTGATGAATCTTACTTGTAAATCTAGTAGGGTGGAAAACAATGACGCAAATCTGTGACGGTTTGTTCAGCCAACCCTTACATGTAGGTAACAAGGCTTCCATATCCTCCCAGTTCCAGGATTTCTAAAAGCTGTAACTGTAACTTTCTACCTCAGAACTTTCTGAATAACTTTCTATACAGAAAGTTCTAGATCGAACATTCTTTAACTATGCTAGCTATATAATCAAAACAAACTAGTGTGTGACCCATTGATTAGTGGAACGATGATACACAAAGTTTTAACTTGTAGACAGTCATATACTCGTAAGTTCATCTTTGTTACCAATGTTCATCATGAAACAAGGAACATAATTTGATAATATAAACAAATAGACGAAGAATTAAATAAAAAATATATGTTGTGTCTTCATTGGTTCCTTTTTAATGTTCAAGGAATACACTCAACCAAGATGATTATGTGTCTTCTCCTTTTCTAATGCTATGACCTCTTGAGGTATTCTGCAATAGCGGCATAGCTATAATTCAGATGAAACCTGCTTGCGACGTCTGAACTAATAAACCCTTTTTGACTCTAAAATATTTCAGTGAGCTTCTTACTAACGCGTAAACAATTTCAACTGAACGGTCCATAGAAGTTTTATTTTTGTTATATACACATGACATCGAATTCTATCAATATTCTATTTCGTATCCTCATCCTCATCGCATATGATTTCATTTATGTCCTCCGTCGGCCAAGGCGAAGGGGGATATTATGGTGGCGCGGTCCTTCCGTCAGTCCCTAAAGAGGTGCCTGTTTTGACCAACCTTTCTGAAACTTTACAAATGCTTTGGATATATGTCATGTGTATGTGAGTGGTTGTGCTAAGTGTCTTTTCTTAACTTTGATCAGAAGTCTGCACATAGAGAGAGACAGGATCCAAGCCATGGCTATGCCTTGCACTCCTCTTTGGTCAACTCGTCCCAAAAAAATGGAAAATTCTAAGTAAAGAGCAAAAACGACATATTTTTTAGAATTAGGTCGGTTACACGTTAAATAACCATGATGTAAGATAACAAACAATGCGCTATATTTCTTGCAGCGAATTGGCCGCTATTGTTCAAAACACGTAATTCTCCTTGAATCGAGAGATTCCACGAGATCTTGGAAACGTCAAAGTTGCGTTTCAACGTAATCCACATTTCGTTAGATGCAGTTTTGGATTTCGAAAACTAGGCTCGAAACACCGCGAATCACTCAACGGCAGTGTAGGTCTTGGTACAGCGACTCATACATGTCAAGTTCAGGCAATACTATCTTCATCACCGAAAAGCTTCAAAGGCCCAAATAAGCGTTGAGAAAGTTCTGTTTTCGTTTTAAACATAAACATATTTGTGGTAGAAGTGGAAGCCCCCTAAGCCTAACGAATACACACGGTGTTCGGAGTTGGTCCCGGGTAATGCTATAACCTTGTACCGGAACAAAGATACGGAAAATGATTTAAAATAACGACGTGATCGAAAACGGAGAGTAGCTTGTTCCCAAATGGACTTGTGGATAAATCTTCGGAAAAAATAAGCACGCAAAGTAAATTGCATGGTTTAATTTTGTTGAAAAATATTTGTTTTTGTTGAGCGTTAGAGGCAACAGACTATGCTAAACCTAAGCACATGTATACATGCAAGAGGACTTCTTTAAACAAGCTGTCAGGAAAAAGCAATGAGGGGGCTGATTATTTCAATGTAGCTAGCGTATCAGGTTTTACAGCATTACACAGAAAGAGTTGCTGGTTTAGAAATAATCCATTTGGATTTCAAGTGTCTGCCAAATTACCTCTAAAAGCATAGTATTTTTCTTTGCTTTCTGCCCAATTTCCGAAGCTTAAGGAGACGACTAATAGAAACAGCACATGTCTTCTAGTTAATCTTTTTTACTTTATCAGTAAAAAATTTCGAAACATATGTAAGTATTTTTGGTAATTTGAAATGCTAGATGTTTTATAGAGTTTGTTTTTCATTTAAAATCAAGATTTTTATGTGTTCCATTAATTGCTTTAAAATGGTATATAAGTTTGTATGCTTTTTTTTATCTTTGGATATAGTTTTTTTTCGGTCAGAGTAATAAAATCCTAGTAACAAACCTCCTACTTAGATTATTTCGAGCAAAAAAAAGAGAATTCAGTGCTTTTTCATAACTTTGAATTCCTTGAAATGAGTGAACAGCCAAACCAATCTTAGAAAGAACATCATAGAAATACTTAGGACCGGAATGAAAACATCATAATGTGTTGATTTGAGTTGGTAAAGGAACCTTTTGTACGGTGATTTTTAGTTAAAATATTAGAATTGATTTCCTGTTCTTAACAATACAATAAACCTCAAGCACTGTTAAAAGATTTGTATTTATAAGTGTCTCGTATCTTACAATTCATTATTGGATCAACCCTTATGGACCTGCATTGCATGAAAAGTCATCAAATGACATTCCTTCTGAATCTGATCGGAAAATAGGGGACCTAAATAACAGCCCCGACACGACCCTCTACCAAACTCCAGTTCAGTAATTCCAAGGTATTTTGTTTTAAGCCTGAAGAGTTTCATGATTATTATACGAATTTTTATTCAAATAATTCTGGTCATTTTATATCTATAGGCTTACTTAATGAAATTTTCATTAAAAAAATAGGGCCAAAGGAACATTCAAAATAGACCTTGCTTCAAATTGAGAAACAACACAATCCAATCGATTGTTAATGACCATGAACTTTTTCAAAATTTATCAATTTTAGCTATTCAAATCAATGAAAAGAACTATATATTTGCAATTTGTTACACACACAAAATATATTAGTATCGAAATTATAAAACATTATCTCATATTTTGCTAGTAGATATTTTCCAGAAAATTATAAAGTGACACAGCGTATGTTTCATAAAGTCTATTTTGCTTAGAAAAGAACCATAAATCCAATATGTCCTGAGTAAGGTTAAAAACGTCTCCCTGAACCCTTTTTCTCTGTAATAGCCAAAATCATGATACTTTCATTTATTCATTGATATATAAAAACGGCCATTTCTATGTTAAGAAGTCGAAATTCTTCGTCCAGTTTACACGAATTTTAAATGACCTATTAATCACTACCAATTAATATTTGTCATTTTGTCTGATGTAAATAAGATTTATGAATACATTTGAGTTTAGGCCACCATTGTCCAGTTTTCGATCACTAATTATGAGTTTAACCGGTTTATTGTCACTAAACTCAAATGATAAGCATTAAGGTGATAATTTCAATAACAATTAAAATGTATCGAAAAATAACACACTGTACAAACTGTAATTTGACATATTCGATTCCAACAACATACCCATGCCCCTTTAAACTGTTTATTATTCTGTTGCGTTAATGACCAAATAATCTCACAAATAATACGCTGTGCCCCTTTAAGATGTATATAGTATGTGTACCAAGTCAGGACCCCAGGTTCACCCAATGCTAAGTGGGCACATCATGCCTAGTCTGTTTTGATTAGTTGAAGGGGACGCATCAATTTACGGGTCTTTCATCTGGAGATACGAAGTTGATTCCCCAAACAATTCGTCACAAGCCATCAGCTCGTGCTTCAATGACGGCAACAGGCATCAGATGCTTCTGTGTGGCTCGCCAATTTACAGAAATCACTCGCTAATAAACCAAGAGGAACCTGTCAGTTGAAGACTGGACGATTCTACTATTTATAGAGGGGAGTCAGTTTCTACAGTGGTCGAGAGGGTCCATTTCATATACAAAAAACATCATTTAAGTGAATTAAATCTCGCATTGACAAAGTTCATTTTTCTTATCATTATTTATAGTTGTAAATAAAACAATGTATGCATTAATGTAACTTTAGGGGTTCAGTGTCTTTTCTTATATCCACCCTAAATTTTGATTTAATTTTATGTATATCCTTATGGTGTTTGGTCCATCGATCATAGATATCGTTTTGACAGACACATTTGAATTAAATATAAAAATGTTATTTTAGTTGTTCAAATTAAAATAATTTCTGAAATGCGGGCTTATCTACATTGTAAAATAACTTGTTCCTTAATTACCATAGATTGCATTATGATTGATAATTATGTTTTCACCCAATTGAATTGAAAAAAATCGGTTGGGATTTAAGTTTTAAAAGAAATTGTAAACAATGAAGTTATTGCCGATAAGAGAGTGTAGTCTGCTTAAGAAAAAGTTCCAATTATCTCACATATTTCCCCGTCACTCACTACAAGATATTTCACATAACACTGATTAAACAAAATTATCAAAGTTTATCTATAAATACGAAATATCTTCACCTCCTTTCATAAAGTCTTTCCAATCTTTAAACATCAGCAACGCGTGTCTTCTGCATCAGATGTGCTGAAAAGGCCACAAACACTTACACCTCTACACCTGTTTACGGTGTAACGTTGCAAAGAAGTGACTTAACCATTTGATAAGATTGGCTTAACGTAAAACACAATTTGACAGAGTGTGTGATTACCTGATAGGGACGGTTTGATGTGCTTAGAGATCAAAGAGAAACAGGTGAGTAAGTCATCACAGTTGAACCTACCTGATAACGAATACAAATGAGTGTTTCTGGGGGTTTTTAGATTGGGAGGTTTAGTTAAGAATTATATGGTTGCGCGGATTGCTATTTAAAAATGCTCATTGACATTTCCGTAGGTCAAAGGGACTCAATGGTAGGTGCAATACGTCTGAAATGCTACATGCAGCGACGCCATCAAATTCAGTTAATGTTTATTGTTGAGCCTTCCAAATCATGCTGCTATATCAGTGTATAGAATCCGCACAGCTCCTAAAATACCCTGATATCTATCAGGCCAATGCTTCATATCGTATATAACCAGCACATTAACGGACCTATATCAGGCAATGATGGCACTACCCGGATGACGAGACCGTTGAGTTCCAGGAACCTGCTTCAATCTCCTTGCATAACGATATTTTGTTGGCTGAAGAATACATCCCCAGTATCATTCATAACAAGCCGTAGGCGATGCGAGGTCTTTAGTTCTTTACACAATAGGGTATTGAAGGAGATAAAAGGATTAAAAACGCTGATGTAGCAGGATCGAAATTGTGTTGTAAAGATGTACCTAATTTTTTAAAACAAAAAAAAGGTAAGTGACATTGTAAAGCGTCAAATTACGAAAATAATTTCAAAAACCTGCATAAGATACTAGTAACGCTTCTATATATATACTATATACATTAGAAATGCTAAACTGCACTTTCTTAAACTAGAATTGACCATATCCATAATTTTATCCAAAGTGATTCGCACCAAAGACAATGTAAAATTTAAAAAATAACCACTCTGCACGCATACTTAGCATCATTCTTTTCTTTTCACGAAAAATCGTGATCGCTATATAACACTATCGATTCTGTTTTTTATGGCTCTTAAATAGGAAATTGGCAGTAAATTAACAAACATACGGATTGCAACAGTAATTATTGATAATAATTGTTCATTTTAGAAATAATGTGCATGCAGTTCGAAAATTGATGGAATTTCATCCATTCAATAATTTCTCATCATTTCTCTAAACTCTATCAAATTGATACAAAAATTCACATTCATTGCCCGTAAAATCGCAAACCATGCTTTATTCCTTTTTAGAGAATCCATTTGTCTTCATATTTTAGAAAAACATAAATTTCTACCGTGTTATTTCATCTAATAGGAGCTCTCAATGTGATTATGTGGGACATATTTAATAGCTGCTTGTTGATATGATACTGGAGCCCATTATCTTTTAATGGAGATATGTGTCAAATTAAGCAAAAAACACTAAATAATTGCTTGTCATTGTTGGAATCAAGATCTTAATTTATATGGACATTCACTATTACATCTCTGCCTAGCAACGTAAAATTAAACCGATACCGCCAAAGACAAACGGTCACATTCCACAACATGTGATCTATAGAATCCCATACACGCGACGTAGCAATGTATTATTAAACAGAAAATACGACATCCAATCTCGGTTCCCATTTTCTGTACAAATTCATCAAAACGACACGTTCCAGACATATTTAAAGTTTTTTTCTGCGAAAAACAAAACTTTCTGAAAAATGTTAATAGAATACATTTTGCAAGGCATTTCCAGAGCCTTTGATTTAATTCTTTTATGTTTTTTAATAAAATCCTCATTTTCTGATTGGACACTAATATAATATGTTTGAACATGCAAACTACTATTTTAATTGACCCGAATGGTTTTAATAGAAAAGAAGGAATAAAGCATTTGTAAGTTCTCTTAGATATCGGATGATACTTATTTGGTACTGACATGTATCATGATACAAATTTGAAAATCTCAAGCTTTTTAATTTTTTAAATACCAATAGCGAAAGTTCTTTGATTAAACATATTGCGATATAGCTTTATTATGGTATTAGTTGAAATTAATACCTTCTTTATTTCCTCCTGCCAAATCAGCGTCTTTGAATCCGCTCAGCTCTTTCCTACTACCCTGATCTCCTTCAAGCCAAAAGCCTCGTATCACTAGCTATCTAACAAGCCAATGAGACTACTCGCATCCAGCAACAGCGGCGTTGGGCTCAAAATAGAAGCTTCAAGCTCCTTGCATAACGGCATTTCATTGGTAAAAACGTCCAGTTTTCCTTTCGATGACTTGCTCAAGTGACGTCATAAACAGCTGTTTTATGTCGTCAGCGGTAATGAAATATCGGACAAGTGCTCCAACCATCTTTGACTGAAATTATGTGTCGACAGGTGCACACATGAATGATATGAAACTGCTTATGTTTCACCATGTAGATAATACATGAAGATAGGATAGTACTTGAGTGACCTCTGTTAGAGAAGAAGGACCTAAAGAATGAGTCATTGCATGGACATTCTGTAGTTTATACAAAACCTTCTGATCACGAAAACGAGACCAAATTAGAAGATTTCGTTGCTTGACGCCAGATTAGGATACAAACATTAAGCTTAAATTGTTAGGACATTAATCTCAAATTCAAACTAAACTGAAGACTCCTTTGCAAATTAGGCATATAAATTGGGTGCGTGATCGCGATAAGCAGGAAGCGTGCTAGTTTATCATATAACAATCCACTTAGTGGTTCACAACGTTTAAGCCAGTTGATAACTAATTGTTGCACGACACCATGGCTTGTTTCTATAATAAGTACAACCTTAAAAGATCAATTCAACCGAACATCAGAAGTAACCGCAAGCCCAAAAGGAATATACTACAAATTATTCAAGGAAGAACCTGATTTTGAGAAATACCTTTACCTTGATAAATCTATATATATGCCACTTTTAAAGTTTAGAACTAATAACCACAAAGTGCCAATTGAAACAAGCCTATGGCAAGCAATACCTAGAGCAGAACGGGAATGCAATCTTTGTAACTCGCCCGCAGTTGGTGACGAGTTTTTCTATCTACTAAGGTGCGAGGCTCTCCACCAACAGCGGGAACAACTTAAAAAGCATTCTTATTTTACCTAGCCAAATCTTTTAACATTTAAAAAACTTATGCCACTAAAGATACTAAGGAATTTAAAAAAACCTAGCCAAGTTTATTAAAATCAGTTTAAGATGATCCTGATCTGTACTATTAGTATAATAGCTAAATAATTCCACATCACCAACATACACAGTTTTTAATTAACTGTAACCTTTCTTTATCCATCTTGGAAACTATATATCTATGATTTGTAATATATTGTTTTAGCTCATGCACCACCGTTGGTGGCGTTTTTGAGAAAAAAATGAATTTGAATTTGCATTCGTACTCACTTCATAAACCTTATGTAGAGTTAAATATTTGGTGACATTTAGCATTAGAAATTTGAAATTTCGTACTTTGGAGGTTACGTATTCGTTTGAGAATTTGATTCGAGTTGGTAATACATTCTATTTTATACATGTATGTTAAATATGTCATCTTGGGTAAACATTTTTGCGACTGTGTCATCACACCATGTTAACAACGTATGTATTTTTTTTATCTAATGTTGTTCTAGATTATCAATGATATCCGTGTCTCATAAGCCTTTCAAAGCTGGATGTTGTTTTTAAAATTGATTTTGTAAAATGTTCCAAATGTTTGATAACAACGTCTGACACGTAAATTAAATATATTCTTCTTCTTCTTCTTCTTCTTCTTCTTCTTCTTCTTCTTCTACATTCTACCTGTCTTCTCTCATAACACACGTAACCGACACGCAAATCACACAATTTTAACACCTTCTTTGAAAATATCAACACAGAATTTCTGCCCGGATCTGATCTGTTTGTTATGACAAGAAGTCACAGGTGTGTTTGATCTGACAACTCTGAATCAAGCGGAGATCCTCTACGCTCTATTTCAACCTAATTATCCAATTACTTGTGTCTTATTGAATGTGACGTATTTAGAAAACATCACTAAAAGGAATAGGGCATGTAGAGAACAATTAGAAGGAGGCTTTTGATTTGTAAACAACTAATTTACCTACTTTCTTGTGTTACTAATTTTCCTTTGAACAGTTTTTTTCCCACTAATGTCGTTGACAAGCAATATTGCCCGTAATTGCAACGAAGATATACTTTTACATATACACGTATTGTTTGAAGAAAATTTGAATTTAGATTGGCTAATTAGCCATAATCCTTTTCTTGCCAGTACATAATTTAAAACGCCAGAACAATATCTATGGTCAAACGAATTAATAATTCTGAGGAAAATCATATAGATGTTTATACCTTTAAAGAACAGATGGTTACATAATTGTAAAAGGTCATTATGTCGTTCGGTAGGCCAGTTATTCATTGAAATATTTGTAAACCTACTTGTTTTTCTCTTTTACGAATGACATCTTACTTTGAAAGTTTGTATGGGAACCATGAGTTTTGGACACAAAATCTTCAATGAAGGTAGATAATAAATAGGTTTACCTGAAAACCTCGTAATTGCATAGAGAATCTCACTAAAGTGTCTTCTGATATGAAATATATCAGCAAGAGTTGATAATATTTACCGGCTTGCCGAGGATAATTTTACTTTTATCAACGAGTGTTGATATATTTGATATCAGAAGACACGAGGGTGAGATTCTATCTATCATCCAAAATCATTTTTCATTTCGATTCCGTGAAAAATTTATATTCTCAACATTGTACTACTCTAAGACTCTCAGTGTGGTGATGTCATAGCATTGTGACGTCATCATGTTTATGACGTCATACCATTGTGATGTCATTACTTGATGATGAAAAACAATTGTGATGTCATGAACTTGATTGTAATAGGGCATTGTTCAAAATCTACTGTCAAAACGATATCTCCTAGAAAACGATATCTCCTAGGAGATATCGCTTGATCTTCCACAAGCGATATTTCCTATCACAGTTTTGGATGATAAAATGCAATTATCTATTTCTTAACAAATAAGTTTTTACTTGATGTTTCTGTAGATGAATAACATAGTTTATGTTAGTTTGCTGCCTCTCACAAGAAATGCTGTTAAAAGTATCGTACTTGCTTTTGTACCTGTGCAAAAAAGGGTTTAAAGAGTTTTTAAGTTTGTTAGTTGTAATTGAAGAGGTAGCTCTTCGATTAACGATTTGTTGATAATTTCATTATATTTCTATGGTGATATATTGATTACAATTGAAGATTTAATACAATTTACATAATATTGATACCAGAGAAACTTATTTCTTTCAAAAGACACGTAGAATTTTCTTATATTCATGCTTATCTTGGTTGGGGTTTTTTTAAAATGGCATTGAGATTTATAATTTCAATTGTACTACTTAACCAATGACGACCTTTTAACGTTTGAATGAGGCTTTCGAAATTAGAAATCAACAGGTAGTTATGAAGAAATTTATTCTGAGATACAAGTTACTTTTGTATAGAAAGAGGCAGTCTTTTGGTTAGTACAATCGGCTTTTAACCAATTGGTCCGAGTTTCAACAATAAACAAATGTATCAAGCATTCACAATTGTTCAAGCAATTAGTCTAATGCTGCTTTATAATTCCTTATCAACCTCAAGTACGTGAGTGAGATAGATGAAACATGAATAGCCCACACCCCGCCACCACCCCTCTCCTTTTGCGTTATGAGTCAAAACAACGTAATTATGATTATAAGTTAAGTTATTTTTGATATAGTTGACCCAACTCCTTCGGCCTGTTAGACTTTCCCGCCGGGAAAATGGTTACTTCTTACAATGGCCGTGGGTCATGTTTTTTCCATCACGTACGTATAGTACCATCGATACATCACGTACGTATAGTGCCTGATAGCGGCAGGTTTCACCGACATAAAGATCAACTGTTTGTGTCAAAGGCTTTCTCCCTGAAAAATTCATGTGATTTAAGTAATGCAATAGGATGGCTCCAAATATTACGAAAGCTTATTAAACCTTCTCCGACCAAACGGTATTAGGATCAATGGTTTAAAACGTGATCCTTTTCTCATTTATACATCACATTAAACCAATAATGATAATAGTTATACAATATATTAACAACTAACTGTATATTTCAGCAATTCTCACACAATTCCTAATTACTTTTAAAAAATGGTTAAACGAAGTTTTTACACCAGGCATCAAAAATATTACGTGTGTGAGAACTTGATGTTTATGTATATTTCTAAAGAAAAAAACAATATTTACAATTTTTCAAAGACAGATTTGCGGTGCCATTCCCAAATTCATTATTTTTAATACAAACTGTTTCTGGAATCTCCAGCAACGATCAGGCCCTAATTGTCTTAATATGACTATTAGGTATCCGGACGCGGAAGCATATCAAGTTTCTCAAGCTGTGATTCGGTCTCTACAGTCAAAGATAACGGTGTATTCTTCCGCCAGTATAAACTAACACAATTATTACTGGCTTAAAAAATTCTCTCTCTTCATTTGATCTCTATGCTGTGAACTTTACAGCTTATCATTGTCTATTTGTGAATGGAACCAAAGACCCTTGAAACAACTAATATACTCTGAACTATTCACTATCAAAGCTAAAGGGAGATTTCGAAAAATAAACAACTGATATCCAATATGCTGAGGATAAACCAATCTTGGGGATCTAATCCTCCGATAAGATAAACAGAAGGTTTAAATGAGAGTTGTTATCTCTCTGTCTTTCTCCATCAATGGGGCGGGGGGAGGGGGGATGGGGGGCGAGGGGCAGGGAGTGGGTTAACAACATTTTGTTGTCTTTTTTCTGAAAAAAAACAAATTCAACCAAGTAATGAATAAGTTCAAAACGAATTTTTTTAATGATAAACGACGTTCTATTGTTCATTTCACCAGTGAAGATGAATATCTTCGATATAGAGTTGTGTTCATTTATGATAGTGAACAATTCAATTGTGAAAGAATGGCGATTCTTATGATTGAAACAGTATTTTATTTCAAATAAAGGTACAAAATATTGTGCAATACATTAAAAATTAAGCAACGGAAAAGGGATTAGCAAACAGGCTGCATCAGCCTACATGTATATAAATGCTTTTCCTAAAACAAAGGGGTTGGAATAATTAAGTTTATAGACACATATATACAGACTGTAGATAGATATGGAAATACATTAATGTCAAACTAGGTCATTAGTTGGTCATTTAATTTGCATTTGGTACCATACTTGAAACAAAAAACTGTCAAAAACGGTTGGTATGATTTATGAAATGATAAACAGAATTTATTATAGTTTCGTTATCTATGAAACATATGACAATGATTCATCGCCGGCAATTACATTATACATCGCTGTTGTTTTGTCATTAGATGAACAAAGTTTAATTTGTAATTATCTTATGTCAGTCTTTATCAAAAGTAAACGATTTTCCATAAAATAACCTTAAGGCTGTGATCTTACTTCGTACATTTTGAAATGTTTTAAAAATCATTTTTCGCCCTTGAAAATGATATTTTAGTTCGTGGTTATTATATATAAGTAAAATCATCAAAACACTTAACGCTGATTAACTTAAGTTTCTCTTTTAGATAAAAACGATAGAGAAAGTTATAATATCAAGATCAGTATGGTGTACATACATCTGGGTTTTTTAATCACTAGCATCGAAGAATTTTTTATCCTTCCTAATTGATACCCTTTTGATAACAATTTCAATTCTTTTATTTTGACTGGCATCGTCCCGAATTTTGGTTTCTTTTATTGTGTGTTTCGTTATGGGTATACCTATATCGTAGAAAAACACGTTAAACCCCAACTAACTATCTATATGGTAGAATAATCTTGATAGTTAGAAAAACTTGAAATTTATTCCAAAATCAAATATCAAATACGAATAAATATAACTAGCCTATTTGCATTAATAGAACCCGACAAATAACGCCACGTGTTTGTTTTGTCAGCTGATAGATGATCGGTTGAATTTCTCAACTTAATACGCTGACAGGAAAACATTATCAAATCATGTTTTCATTTAGAAAAATTTAGCACTTGGCAGTTTTGGCTTCATACGTCTGTAGTGTTGATACTATCTTCCTAAAGACTGTTAAAACAGCATAGCTTGTTCCTTGTGACTGTTGAAAAAACATAGTGATTTCCTAACTACTGATAAAACAGTAAAGTGATTTCCTAACGACTGATAAAACACCGTAGTGATTTCCTAACGACTGATAATACACCGTAGTGTCTTCCTAACGAATGTTCAAGACAAACATAATCATTTGAAGGCAAATATTATTGAAGACAAAAGCGAAGACTAAATAGAGTGACAGGATATGGCAGGGAATACCGATAATGGGTCTGATAATTATGCACAAACATTTGGGTAGCTTGTTAAAAATGAAAAGAAACCCTAACTTACAGTAATAGCGGATGCAATGTACATCACTATTTGAACAGTGTTGATTACATATAACAGATAAGGTAAGACAAATATGTTACGGGTTGGGAAAATAATATTTATCATACAATCAGGTTTGTTTTAGTTATAGAAGATTGTTTTTCTACAAAATAATGTTATCGAATGTATTTTTAAAAATCATTTGTTATATTTTTTTTGGTCAATTCATTCTTTACAGAGATGTGAAAAACTTGTACTGTCAGAATAGACAAAGGGGATGATTGTTCACTCAGGTAATATATCATATGAGTTATTTGGTAAATGTGCACGTAATGCTGTACATTTTATTTAAAGGATCCGAAGTATGTAATGCAGCGTTGCTCTTAGTACGCAAGACCTCCGCTTTCGGCAATGTTATGATTTTGCATAGACCCTTAAAAACCAAAACGGTAGCCCGTATGGTTCATTTTACAGCAATACGTCCACTATGTATAATAAATTGGTGAAGTTACAGATTTATTTTAAATAACAATATGTTTTATGATATTCCATATGGCTTCAACAAGAAGACACATCATGACCTGAGTTAAGTTAAAATCGCCTCCCTAAACTGCCATATTTATTTCGAAAATACAAAGACTATGATGTTTTCTTGATTTCAATGAAAATAGGAAAACGGCTATAAAATGTTAACAAGTACAAATTCTGCTTCCAATTTATATTGATATTAGTTAAATGACCTACTGAACACTATCAACCTATGTTTGTTTTTGTATCTGCTGTAAATAATGTTCCAACATTACGCTTGAATCATTGTCCGGTTTTCGATCACAAATCACGACTTTAACCTGTTTATTGACACTATCCATAACTGACAAGCATTATGGTTATGGTTTTATTGTATAACCGCTAAACATCGATAAAATAAAAACATTTTTAAAGTTCAAGTTATAATTTTTATAGTTTGGATTGGATATTAAGTAATTTATGTTTTACAGTTTAGATGCATGAATTAAAGTGATACATTTTTATCTCGAATCTAAATTCCTCATTCCATTAACAGACGGAACAATGTCTGTGGGTAGTGTTAAGAAGGTCATTTAGGTAATACACATATAAATTGAATGAAGAATTTAGACTTTCGAACATCTATAAGGCAACATTTCGATTGTCATTGAAAACAAGAGACTATGAGAAGGCTGTAAGTTTAGCGAGGCCATTTAAACATACTCAGGACATATGGTATTTTGGCTCTCATTTACGTATTCAGGTAGTAAAGTTGATTTTTAAAGACCGGAAGTATTTAATGTTACGTTACAATAAATCCGCATGAACTACGATATCGGAAATATTAAGATTTTGCTTATAACAAAAAAAGCGGAAACGGCAGCCGCTTTGGTCAATCTAATAGCAATGCTAATGCTGTGTTATTAAATCGGTTTATTTACAACATTGCGTTCATAAAACATAATTCATTATTTGTTCTCAGTTCAGAGTTTAGGTAAATTCCACATCTGCACATAATAATAGTTCAGCCGCTTTCAACTGTCTATAATTTATCCGTTTTGTGCACAGCTGACCTTTGATTTGTTATATGTCCTAGCCGACAGCGGCTGTCTAAATTTTTCATTGTTGATTGCAGGTCAATTGTAAAGAATTTTAAGTATTTCATTGCATCGATAGAAAGCTTAAGTGAATGCATAAGTCCTCTTAAACCTTAAAATAGCCTATTTAAACCGTAAAAGCGTGCACTAGTGCCTTTAAGCCTCATGGGGAAAAAATATGAAACATTTGTCACTTAAATGCATTTGAACTGTAAAACATAAATTACTTCGTATTCCAATCTAAACTGTGAAACATACATTACTTAGTATTCCAATCTAAACTGTGAAACATAAATTACTTATTATTCCAATCTAAGCTGTAAAACATAAATTACTAAGTATTTCATCAGCATTTCTGTCACCTAATAACATCAAAATATCAATCTCATGACTCATACTTAATAATTTCAGGTGCAAGAAGAGATGAGGGCCCAATAAAAGCGAGATTATTACAAAATAATAATTAGACGTATTAACAACAAACCCTAAGACGCCATATAGCAATGTAAAAATGTCGAAGAAAAATTACTTTCAACATCAAACTAATTTGTGAATCTGATATTAGCCCAGGGCAGAATCTCTTGGAAGATAATCTTAAGCAATTTCAACCACTTTCGAAGATATTACAGGCCCCTAAACTCTGGCAATTTGTTGGATATTTTCCCTCAAATGTCTTCATTTGAAACGTTTCTGGTTTCCTTTGAAGCGAAATCGAATTTTTATTCCTGTACGACTGTAGTTAATCTGAAACTCATGGTAAAAAGTAAATTCCTCAGGTTTTGTGAACTTAAAATATATCATCAAAGTTGAACTTTAAATAATTCTATTATACAAGTTATAGTAACATCAAATGTCAAACTGGACCTGATGCAAATCTTCGAAATATTTTAAAACATTTATTTCACATTTGCTCCTGTTTCATATCATATTTTTACAAAATGAAATATTTGAAATCAAAACTGTAGTTTAAGAAATTCAAACAGCTAATTCAAAGGATGCTATTGAACATATGTCATAAGTCTCTATTACCTAGTGATATTGTAGAATCGGCATCTATGTTTTATAAATATGTAATGTTTTTGTCATTAGATATTGTTGTTTGTCGACAAATAAAATAAGATACATAAAAAACATGTTTATTTTTATATGTAGTGCAGCAAGAGCCAAGACCAAAACAATCTACTTAAACGCACTAGTGCACACCAATATTTCTTTAACACAACGAATGCACAGATACTGCATATCTCTCGATATTATTCAAGATCCTCACTTAAGTAATCTACCTCGTAAGTTATTTAACAAATATTTACGTACTCAGGTAGTAAAGTTGACTTTTAAAGACCGGAAGTATTTAACGTTACGTTACAATAAATCCGCATGAACTACGATATCGGAAATATTAAGATTTTGCTCATAACCAAAAAAGCGGAAACGGCAGCCGCTTTGGTCAATCTCATAGCAATGCTAATGCTGTGTTATTAAATCGGTTTATTTACACAATTGCTTTCATAAAACATAATTCATTATTTGTTCTCAGTTCAGAGTTAAGGTAAATTCAACAGCTGCACATAATAACAGATCAGCCGCTTTCAACTGCCTAAAATGTATCCGTTTCGTGCACAGCTAACCTTAGATTTGTTATATGTCCAAGCCGACAGCGGCTGTCTAATTTTTTTCATTGTTGATTTCAGGTCAATTGTAAAGAATTTTAAGTATTTAATTGCATCGATAGAAAGCTTAAGTTAAACCTTAAAATAGTCAATTTAAACCGTAAAAGCGTGCAATAGTGCCTTTAAGAATATACATCTAAACGTTACTCTTTTGTGGATTTATTACCTATTTAATATTAACAGGTTTAGTTATCCGTAAATTTTTCCAAAACTTTCAATATTTATCATTTCTAAAGTAGTATAACTTACCCTTATGAATGTTTAAGTAAAGTAATTATTTTTAAAATTTGGACTTCTGTCACGCGTTAGTTCCATACACCAAGCGCATGCTCAAATCACTATGCGTCATGATCAAAACTATGCAAGAGTATATGAAATATGAATTAATATGATTACTAAAGCTGTGTTTTATTGTAAACAAGTAACATGAGTTGTTTACCTATCTTTAGATTCCCTATGAAGTGCATATATGCAAGGTAGGTGAATAAATTTGTGACATTGGTACATTGAAAACGACCAACAAAAATTACCAACATGAAATAATTTCTTTACGATTTTCATTTTTATTCATTATTATTATTCTGTTATTCATTCTTTTAAAATTATGTATTTGGAAATATGAAAGTTGTGGCTTGACTATAACATATATTGACACTTTTTTTTACTCATTCATCTCAATTATTTTCATTATTTCAAAGAACTTTGTCTTGAATGAGCACACAAATCTTCACCAAATTACACAGAACGACTCTAGAAATGACACAAGGAAACCCAGCAAATGCTAATTTACATGTAGTATTACAAGAAGAGAACGATCATTAATACTTAAAGAAGAAAGGCAGTAATGTGTAAATGAATTATTTTTAATAAACAAAGCCCCTAAATAATTTCAAAGCTACAATTGCGTTGGAAGAGTGTCTCATTTAGAGACAGATGGCTGTTGTGACCACGTGTCTCAGGTTTCATTTTATGACGTGTTAGTTCTCGGAGGTGAAACGGGCCAAAGGAGATAACCTTGTCGTGTTTTTGCTCTTAAAGCGACAGTGCGATCATGATATTTTTTAAGAATATTTACAAATACTCATGACAGTGCAATAGTGATGATAATTATTACAAAAATAACACCCATAGCGAGACATTAAAGTAAAATAATAATATTTATCATTACACACATTAATCCGTAACGATGCGTACATGCAGTACAAGGACGTTTAACCGAGAAGTGATAATACAAAAACTCAGAACTATCTCAACGATTACTATCTAGACAAAAACACGTTATGCAATTTATGTCCCAATGAAGACACAATGGCTTATATAAGACAGACAAACAGACAGATAGTTTATTCAGTCTCACCTCTTATATACATAAAAATATCTAAATAATTATACATTCTTAAAATACATGAGCCACCCAAAAACATAAATAGGGTTATGAGAGACTAATTGTCGATAAAAGATTCGTAAAAAAGAACAACAATTTATAAATACATAAAGTATAAAAGTACATATGGATTAAAGTACTATAAAATGATAAACGTGCTAGAAAAGTACACATATTAGAAAATAGTAATATGATACATTGAATTACAGTAAAATGGGAACAGATCATCGTTTGACTAAAATTGTCCGTCGATGTTCTAAAATAAGTTTGCAGCTTCTGGCACTATCCCTAATGTAGCTACATAACCCATCCAATCATTATCCGATATTTAATTTCTAAAAGCTAGAAAATAGAGTTGTTTGTAATTCTAACAGATTACCAAAAGAACACACGTAGGTGTGAATTTCGCAAATGTAATTATGTGATACTGCTATGTTAGGTTTGGTACAGGATACATATATCAAATGCTAACACATTAGCACTTAAACATTATACAAAATAAAGGTTAAATACAATTGATGGATTGAATGAAAAACATATTTCAAGGGTATCAATATTATTTCTTGTCTCCCTTGAAACTTTCTATCTGCTTTGACACAAAAGTTCAAGTTCAAAAACAAATAAATTCGGTACACAAGTGTTTTTATTAGAAGTCACATATCTCTTATGTGACCATTTTAGTCTTAGCATGACGCATCTTCGCCATGAGATCATTTTCAACACCCAAAACCAGCGTTATAGCACCTCGTAACAAGTCTGCATTAAACCCTAGACGCCATTTAGTGGACTTCTTTATGCTGTAGTCATCGAAATATCAGATTCTCTATAAAACATCATCAGTCAAAGACGTTGATTCACAATTTATAATCTTGACACCTATGAAGAAGAAAATACAAAGGCAATAACTTAATATTTTATATGCACGTTGCCAAGTCAATGGCATATATACGGTAAAAAGTAATATATCTAAATTAAACTGTCCAGTATATTGACGAGAAGACAAAGCTAGTTGATTATTTCAATTAGCAGAATTGTGATTGTCTGATAATGAGCCTTTGTCTTTGGCTACTGTAAATCTTACCGTTACACGCCCAAAAGAAATAATCCACCAGGTTTGGTTTTGTGTTACAGATTTAAAGCTAGTTAGGACAGACTGGTTTGAATTAATTTGTCTGTTAATTTCTCCCCGGACCGGTCTGTCACGATATAGCCACCGACATGACAAGTCACCGTCTTCAGAGTTTTGATAAATTCAAGATATTGATTTGTATTGGTAGAAATGAAGTTTTATGATTAGTATTTAAATTGCTTGGAGTGTACAGGTCAAAATGGTTGGTGGAAAAACTTTTAAATTATGATAATTGTGATTTTACTTAGATATCTTCAGCCTATGCATTGCGTACCTTTGGAAGACAAGAAACAACTATGTTGTTCGACATCTAAGCTGGTCGACAACTATAAATATGCCGGTCGACAACTATAACTATTTCCGTCGACAACTATAACTATGCTGTTCGACAACTACAACTGTGCTTGTCTGGTTCGTGTAGGCCTACCAACATATGAGGAGACACTAAAACTATATAGGACTTCTAAGAAATTTTCAACTCCTTTGAAGTTATTTCCTTTGTTAAAGTTGAAACTTTTAAATGCGATAATCAACATTTACGAAAACTCGATTATCTCATAACTCCAATGGTAAGATCAGGAAAGTTTCGCTGGTGCCAACTGACTTGTAAAATTTGGAAATTTTATCAAATTACAAATAAAAGTTTTATAAACAATGGTACCGGGATTCGAACCCGAAACTCTTTCTGTAACACCTTTACTGCCTGACTGCCTTGCCTAATAGCAAAAAATTGCTCGGGCAAGCCCTCATAAATAATTTTGCAACAAACGATCGCACCTGGCCATTACTTACTACATAAGTCAAAACATTTGGCAACGCTTAAGTGAGATAGAATGAGATTAGATCTTGCAACGAGAGCTCTTAATAACCAAAGTCATCCAATAATTAGCAATATCATATACAAGTAAAACCCTCTTTGGGATGCATTGACTAATTGACGTAATGCTTTTCACTTTTGATTTAGTTTTCTCCAACTGTCCCTGCTAACCGTTAACTGAAAATCGTACCAATATTTATATATAACTACAGCTGCATACAAAAAAGTTTGTTCACAAAGTTAGCGCAATTATCATGTAATTTTGGATGTCATCGAGGTATCGTAGCATTGCAAAAAAGGAAACGTATGATGTTGAATTTTCAATACAGATATGCCGATCCATTCTTCTTTAAGGAAAATGTTTATCATACCAAACAATTAGTCGTAACAGTTTTGCAGGTCATTGAAGTGACCAGGGATCAAACTTTCGAAAACACTAATTTTCTATTTTTCTCTACAAAATCCTTTATAAGTTATCAATTGTATTAAAAAATAGTCCTGTTAGTCCTTTGAACTAAGTCAATGTGATTTTATTCTAAGAGAGTCGAAATGAAATATTTTATTCGAAATTATATGAAATGGAAATTTCGAAAATATGACCCCTTTCTGTCTATTTCAACATGGAAAAATTCAAAATTTTGCACGAGAGACAGGCGATTACTAAATAAGTTCATGAATTGCTATTTCACACATGGACAATGGGTGTTCCTTTGTCAGTTTTTGCTGAACTTATTTTATTGTCGTCCAAACTAAACCAAAATTACATGTTATTTGCACTACGATTCAGTGGTAGGTGAACAAACTTTCGGTACGCAGCTGTATGTATAGACCCGGTTAAAAGTCTTTTATATAAAAATATATAAACAGTTCGTTACGAAGTGTCGATCAAATGTTCGCTACCATAATCGTTTATCACTCTATACAAACTTTTGGCTGATGATATTGATTAGTATCCCATTTATCATTTAGTTTTAAAGCCATTGAACTGATATTTGTAAACTAGTCGAATTTAATAGTCCAAAAAGTTTAACAGAATGTACAATAAGTAGAGGTTGATGACGACAGTTACTGACTTTGGCGGATTACCGAAGACACACACAAAAGAAGGAAAGTCCGTAGTTGGTTAAACCTGTATGACTAAGAATGACTGCCGAAAAAAAATTATTTGCCTCCAGAACAAGATGCGGAAGCTTTCTCTGAGACCGTTGGTTCCATTCCGTTTTGGTAAAATGTTGATTTTAAAAACTCAGTTCATACCTGGAATATCCTCTCATATTTGTATAAGTTGCAGAAGACGGGAAGAACTCAAGAAAAAATTGTGTTGCAATACTTATCTTTCAATATATCAATTTTGTTGTTTTACATTGACATTATAATCACATCAATGTTGTATTCCGCCGCTACCAATTAACAACGAATGAGAACCTGTGATACACTCGAAGTTTCCCATTCTACGGTTTGTAGTAGGCCAAAGATTTTGACATTTGAAAATTAAATGACACACACCAAGACAAAATGTACATGACTACACAAGTTTGAAAACTACTATCGACAGAAAATATGGTTCTTAATTATCAAATAGAATTTTAAATGTCATTGTGGTCTCATGTTATACAGATTTGAGTTTCGTCATCTCTGAAAACGGTTAAAAAACAAATAGATAGAATAAAACGAATGGTAAGATGAAGGTTTAGCTCATTAAATACATTTCAGTCAATGAAGATTCGCATCCGTCAAATTTCAAAATGGCGTCTATGGCTACCCGGACGCACGTGCTTGTACTAGTGAACTGACAGTTACATTTTGAAAAAGCTCGGAACTAAAATTGATGATAATGTTAATAGTTAATCACTTGTCAAAGGATGACAGAACAAGCCCGACATCGTATTAATGCACGCGTGCACGCCAGCAGACGACCACCGAATTTGAGCGCCAAAATGATTTCACTGACAACATGTCGGCAGATTTTCGCACGTGAAGAGCTCAAATCATCTTTCACGCGCCCTCTGACAGCAAGAACGATTTCAGCTTCAAATCTCCGAACTCGTGGTCTCCGATGAACTGCCATTCTCAGCTTTATAAACGGTAAATGCCCTTAGGATTGGGCAGCAGAAGCATACAATCAGAGTGGGGGATAATTCTGTTAATCTTCAGGAATGTATCGGCTTCTTGCTTAGTCTGAGTCACCAAACATCTGATCGGCGCCATGAAATTCGATTTTGACATCTGCGTGTTCATCTTTCTGATCGAATTTGAATTTGACACCGAGGAAGATAGGATCGCGTATTAACCAACGGCTGCAGAGACATTCGATATTCTGTCTATGGTTGGTGTTCGTTTACCCTGCATGAAGAAGTTGTATCAAACTGGAGAGATTTTTACTATCTCACATCATTCTTCAATCGATAAATGACAAATTTCAGATATATAAGAAGATCCACATCCATTACGGCTTGTAATTGCGTTGGGGAAAATGTTTGACTTGGCACCCAATGACAAATTTGTTTTAATGCTGAGAGATTGGTATGTAGCAATGAGAGACCTGGGTATCACATTGCTTTGGCGCAATTACTCACTGGAGCTGATACCAGAGATTTTCGTGACATGTAAATTAATTCTGGTATCTGTTTTTTTAAAGGCCTGAAATCGTAATCTGTCTACATTTCTATCTTGAAATGTGGGTGTTTGGTTTCGTAATGGTCACATTAAAAGTTTGTAACTTTGAAACAACGATGTACTTTACGTAATTATTTTCAGTTTTTCACGAAATTTTATGTCGTGATAAATAAATTGTTTCAAATACAGAAACAAGATCTTTTACATAACCATTTGCTATTTCGTCGAACTTCAATGTAAGTGATAAGTGACAATTATATATTTGGCCTAATCAGCTGAGAGTTAAACTAAGGACTTAATATGT
Source organism: Phorcus lineatus (assembly GCA_921293015.1). Taxonomy (NCBI): domain Eukaryota; kingdom Metazoa; phylum Mollusca; class Gastropoda; order Trochida; family Trochidae; genus Phorcus; species Phorcus lineatus. The sequence goes on along the minus strand of OV121088.1, from coordinate 27,251,761 downwards.
TATATGAACTATTTATTTACTCGTTCATTCATTTTATTCAAAACTAAGATATGACCCAGGTTTCTCTACGAGTGCTTATGGTTGGTTAAATATTCATGCAAATACCTCAAAGATGTCCTTTTCATTATCTATCCCATTAGTTTCGAAATATATATTCCGTTGTATATGTTTCGCTTTACCCAAAGACAACAATGCATGAAAGCCTATTATCGATAATTATCAAAATATATTTCATTTGTATAATCCCACGAAAAAACTGCATTTCATCGGAACATTGAAGGGCTTTAGTAGGTGACACAAGTAGAAAGGCAAGAATTTTAGAGAAAATGATTTCGGTTTCGATAACTCATTCCATCATTACACAAATCTTAAAGTTAATTTTCAATACACTAGGAAGATGTTGACAATACATCCACATGAAAATAATAACAGTTACAACAAAACCTTTGATGTCCAAATAAAAAAAAAGGGTTTGTTATGACTGACTCATGCACGATATACTTTAAAGGTGTCTTTCATTTTCAAAACCATCTACTTTATTGTACCCTGGTGTGTGTGCAACAAATAATCTTGAATCTTGAGTTTTACAGAAACTTGTACCCTGTCCAAAAGTCCAAAAGTGGGTGTGTGCACAACGAATAATATTGGATCTTGAATTTTACAGTATCTTGTGCAATGTAAATCTTTGTAAATCAACACACTTATAAATACAAACAAGACTAATGGCAATGATAATAAAATGATAATCAAGATGTTTTTGTGTTCTACGTTCTTGAAGAAAATAAACAAGGAAGTGTTTTCTTTGATTGATCACGAGTTAAGGCTGATTTTCTTTGTTGAACTCTTAGTCTTCAGAGACATATTACACGTCTTGTAGACGAAGATTGAACAACATCTTAAAGAAGACGGAATACTTTTGTTCATCGCCTAGGGCTGTGAAGTCACTTTGCATACTTCTACGCCTTGTGACTGTGGCTTTAGTAGGAAACACTGCATCAATCTTCTTATTAGTGAAATGCTTTTTCCAAACAGCAAACAAAGAGAGGAAATATGTACGTTAATTAGTGAACAAACCAACCCACTAGGACCAAATTAGTCCACATAAAATTTAATCACTCTAAAAGGCTTCTGTATTACTTGCATCGGGGCATAATGGTAAAAGATGAATGTTTTGAACAATTTCAATAATTGATGTTTGTTTCTCAAATTAAAAACACATCGGACAGTTGCTTCCATGGCGTGCTAGGGGCGCAAAAACAGACAGTGTAAACCGATGTTTACATTGATAACACCATCCCCAATAGAGAAAGATGAGGGAAGTGGAAGATGACAGTAGAGCGTGACACGTGACCACCCGAATGCATCATGGGAAATCATACGCCACTCGCGGCTCAGGCTGGCTCTGCATGTTTTGAAGAATAATACGAAACTGTTGGCATAGTCAGTTCTTATTTCGTTTCCGATTAACGCATATCAACTCGGAGGAGAAATATGGTGAGAAGGCGTCCAGACAGCTTTGGTAGTTAAGTCTGTTTCTAACACCAAGGGACTAAATCGGGAACCCTGGCGTCGACAACGTGTCCGCCACTCTGATCTAATAGAAGCCCCCAGACATGCAATCATGCTTGAAAGACAAAACATATTGTGCGGTGGTGCAGTTGTGTCTAATTCTAACGCGTCACATGCAAGGTCAAATACAGGTCAAAGGTTGCGTAAGAAGGTCATGATGCTAGCATTACTGTAGAAACTGTGGAAGAATGTATTACTTCAGGGAATCATTAAATTTGTTTACGTTTTATTCATTTGACAAAACCATATTTTTCGCAGATAAGATAATTTTAAAATCAAAGCAATGAATATGTTTATACATATATAGGAATGTATATCATCGATAAGTTGGAACCTTTTATACTTGCTTATTATAATAAACGTGCTTCGGATCTGAACAAGAAATTAATTACTTTTATTGGGTCATCATAGGGCGGTGAAACGAGTACAACCTCTATATACCGACATCCCTTTGTTCAACACTCAATTTTAATGATAATATTCATTCAATCGAAAACGAGTGCATGTTAGATCAGGTGATAACTCCATTCTATCCTTTTGTCTTTCTAAAGATGCCGCTAATTGCTTCATGATGTGATCGAAGACTGTTACAACAGTTTTATTCTCAAGTTGAGGGGTATTTTACTTATTATCTTAAAATTGCAAAATAATGAGAAACGTTGACTTTGAAATGAATGTTGTGGAAGCAATGACATAGAAATTCATGATTATGCTTGAATAACTTCCATACGATCATCACTGACACATTGATATATAATATAATATAAAACCAACACCATCTTCACACACAAATCATTGGTCCTTGATGTAAGAAAATCGAATCATTAACAATATAATCTTTTGATTCTGGAATCTTTTGATGTGAAAATCTAAAATAAAGATATTTAAAGAAAACAACGAAATGAGTTAAGACACTGGCGAAGAAATCAGACACATTGTGTAGGTCGGATATGTATTAGTTAAAGAAAAGTCTATATTGTAATTATGTATTTCTTTATGATTCTCCATTGACTTCGAAATGTTTGTCATTGTAAGAAAGGGATGATCCTTTTCACGTTATTTAAGGAATGTCTCAATCTAAACATGTATTTTCAGCACTGAATAACGGATATTTCTGTGTATTTTGAGCTTGGCATCCATGAGTCACCATCTGCAGTTTTCATACGCCAAGCAAACTTTTTAAGCTCTGTGAAAACATCTTTAAAAAGGACTTGATCAGTGATGTCATTTCAGAGATGTCCTCTTGCGAAAATCTTTGTTTTCTGAGAAAATACCACCGAATATGCGTTTGTATTGTCATTTGAAATACGAAAACAAAAACGGAATCGAAGAGCAACTAAATGGCCGCCAGGGTCTGGGCAAAGTAGGAGTCTCGCAGTCGGCGAGATCCAAACATTGAGAGCGTTGTAATGAACCTTGTAGCCTCGGGCACTGGTGGTTATTATCCGAATGTGTTTCCGAGATCTCCAGAGTCAATTGTTTAAAGAAACCGGATCGTATAAAACTAAAAATCAATTACTGGTTTCCTTGAAGATAGCTACTGTCACTTTCGTACTTTTGTCCGTCATTTTCAAGACTTTTATTCCCTCCAGGCTAAAAATCATATTGACTTTGGGTCCGTTATTTGGCTTGTCTCCCCTTTATTTGACATCAAATGTCTTCCGATAGAGTCCGCCCTAGTGATTTATGCCCAGCGGTGCCATGATTAAGTCTTCTTTGTCTTCATCCAAAATCTTTCTAATAAAGATTGAATTGAAAGTTCTATATAACTAACTTTCCTACCAATGTTTGAATTGTGGTCAAGGATAATTAGTTCTATTAGGACTAAAATAGTCGAAATGTAGTACCCTAGGTGTACCTTACAATACAGCTGCTGAAGATAACTTTGTTGCACTGTTCATGATTTCCTATTTAAAATCATTTAATGTTTGGAAACTTAGAAATCGTCACCAATTTTTAACAGAACAAATTACAGACCATACTTTTGGATCAGTATGTTTAGGGTTCATAACATCAATATATATACAAGGTATATATACACGGTACATATGTGTGGTGTGCCAGAGAAAATTGGGGGCGGGATAGCGCAGTGGTTAGCGCAGTGGTTAGCGTGTTCGGCTTCGGATCAAGAGGTCCGTGGTTCGAATCCCGCCAGGGGCTCGGCAACTTTGTCTGCAGTAGAGAACAGTTCTACACGCAGTCAGGTTTGGGTGCAATGCTGCACTGAGTTTCAGCGCAGTACCACCCACGGTTCGCTAGTTCCAGCCGATGCTCGCAGGTTTCACCGCAATGCATAGCCACAATGGTGTTGCGGGCTTTCTCCCTGCAATAATACTAGCAGCCGCGATATAAGTGAAATAATCTTGAAAGCGGCGTTAAACCCTAACTCACACACACACACACCAGAGACAATTCTAGAATGACCTAAAATAGGCATGGGGTAAGAGTGATAAACATCAGTTTTTCAAATTTCTCAAAAAGGTATTAATCATACACATTCTGGTCAAATGGCGAATAATGCCTACCGTTATGGTATATACTATTTATTTGCAAAAAATATTTTGTGAACATTTTATGAGAAAATAAAAAAAATAGTATTTGCATTTTGACCCCAGGGTTTCACAAATCCATGTCAAATGTGTTCTAGTGGTAATATGAATATGATATTTCAGTATGTACTAGGAACATGATGTTTATTGATAAAAAAAATCATAAGTTTTGGCAGAAAGATGATTGAAGGAGGCCAACTTAACTGAACACGTATTTATAAGATATTTGCACTAAGTTTGCAAGTTATGTAAACAATACTTTTGTTAAACAGCTGTATAATGACACTTTACTGAATTATGCTATATCTGAATTGTCACTATGAGTCATATACTAGCTTCAAAACGAACAAACACTGAAAAATGTATTTAAATATATTGTAGCAATACATTTCGAGCGATTTAGTCTAACTAAATGCATTCAAATCCTGCTTCATCCGTCTAACACTCAATTGCTGCCGTGTCTGTTGATGTGATTTTTTTTTCTATACCTTTTCACTGTATTCATATTCTTTTACCTTAAAGGAGCAGTAACACGGTTTTTTTGAAAGATTTATTTCTTCATGTTTTACCCAGTGATCATTAATTTCTGCTGAATTTGTTTTCAGAGGGTGAAATCTCTCAGTTATCAACTTTATCATCCGTAGTTGTAGAGGATATATTAATCAAATACCATGCAACAAACAACTGGCGGCCATTTTTGTGTGAACACCTTGTAATCAATCGATGTAGTAAATTGGATTCAGTAGCAGATCATACTACGTTCGTTTTAAAACCTTTTCTTTTAGTTGAAAGTAGTTTTTTTGCAATTGAAATATTCATTTTCGATTTCATGCGATCACAACATGCTATTGCCCCTTTGATTAAAGCTTGTACGTATCTAATAAAAATGTATACTAGATTTATGAAAAGGAAACCCTAGTTTGTCATCCAGATGGGACAGCAAAACATTAAAGTAGCCTTTTTAAGTCTACAAAAAAGTTGGCAAGTCTATTTGCCATAACTTCCGAAATTAAGTGTTGTGCAGGTATCGTGTTTATGTGATATCATATCAAATATTGCAAAATAAAATTGCAGTTATATGTATCTTTTCAGGGACTGTATGTTCGTAAGGAACCTGGTAAAGTTGAGAATGCGACGGCAACGTTATTTAACTTCATTATATTATGATAATTTCATCTTAGAATTAATCCATAGTATCAAACCGACTTAGTCTTTGAAGTTCCGTACACACCCACGCTCTAAAGGTTTTACTATATATGTATAATATATTAATTAATATTATTAAAATATAATAATTATAGTTTGTCATTTGATAAAACGGTTTAAACAATTTAGATCTATTTATCTATTTTAGATAATCTTTGTTTGAAATATGATCTGAAATCTTAGAATGACTTAATCCGTCGAGTATATACATACATAACTATTTCCAGAGCTTTCAATATTCTTTTGACATTTCAGAAGCTATATTAAAATGTGAAACATAGTAACGTTGATTTCATTGTACAATCGAATTGAAACAGACATCTGGCGTCATATATACAAGATAGACCTATCTTTATGTTGTCAATAGCTACAGCAACCTTTAATTATAAACAGAAACTGTCAAACTATATGTCACAATGGTGATCCCTTCAAGTCACGTGGTCAGCGGCTCATGTGATAGTGAAACGAGATTGAGCGAGATTTGCCGAGATTGGTGACATTCACATCATTGAAGTATGGAATAAATAAGATATTGTTTAACATTTGTGTTGTTTGATGTCCATACACAATTTATTCATTTTGTTTCTTCTACAAAACGAAATATAACGATATTAGTTTTCTAACATTTTAAAATTTTCGTTTTATGTTAAGGTTCGTTCCTTGTTTGATAGATATTAAATATGGTTTAACTATCTTTAATTGTCAACATCAAATATTTGTTCTGTTGCACGTCCTTAACGAACTTTAACTATGAGTTTTTACTAAAAACAAATTATAACCTTATAATTAAAGAAAAAGATAATTTGAAAGTCCCTTTTTATATATATTTTATTTTATTTATTTATTTATTTATTTATTTATTTATTTATTTATTTATTTATTTATTTATTTATTTATTTATTTATTTATTTATTTATTTATTTATTTATTTATTTATTTATTTATGTACATGTAACGTTTGTAAGATTGCACCAGAAACCTATGTTTCTGCTTTACTTCCCGACGTTCATCATCTATGGCGGCTTGAAATAACAATGAGGTCCCTGCAGAACTTGCTAACCCTATTTTACTGCAGATAAATTAATGAATTAGAGAAATTTGGCCACATGAATATTATTTTACAAACCATGGGCAATATCAGCTTTTGATTCCAGTCGGAAATATGAACATTCAAACTCATTTCGCCAAACCGTATTTCTCACGTTCTCGTTTTTGTGAATAAAATACACAAATTGAAAATTTAGTGAATTACAAATGCTTGAATTCTTGTTGAATTGTTTACAATTATGAATTTGGAAGACTTCGGTGTAGCTTCTTATACCGTTTTCAAGCATTTGGGGTTTATGGTGAGATACAGCATTATATACACAAATTACATATGGGTGGGATAACAAGGTAACAATGATAACAGGATGAGGTAACAATAACATGAAAGGCTGTATCTCACCGTATACCGAAACGTCGATTTCAGTACAAAAAAGAAGTTGATAATCCATTTCTTAAGGAAATAAATGATAAACCCAAACGAAACGTAAAATATACCTTCTGTTATATCGGTTACAATTTAGTTTCTTTAACATCAACTGCATAGGTCCAATTAGTTTCACGAGATCTCACACAGTGGCGTGGCCTCAACGTGACCTCAGGCGTGGCACGTGACATGGGTCACATGTAATTGATACGCCAGTGCGCATGTCAGACTTTGATTTAGGTAACTCATCTACCTTTCTCTCTTACCCGTATCACACACACGTGACAAATGAATTCAGCTCGCGAATTAGATCGAAACAGATGAGGGGACAGATTTACGTCCGGGGTCATGGTCGTAACAAATTTGGGAACAGGGGGGACATATCCAACAAAGGGTGAAATATACAACTGACAGCCCATCTGAACACCCTGAAATGTGATATGCATTTCAATTAAGTTGTTCATTTATATATCCTTCACGACATAGAAAATGTCAACCTGGCCAATTATGAAATGATAATGGATCTTCTTTTTAAAAAAGATTATGACACTGCGTTTGTATTTCGTCATTGGGTCGTGATTTTGAATATTTTACTACCTCTATATTCAAGCATATGCAGAAAATATTTCAACAATCATACCAGATGAATCCTTGCTTACATAATCTAAGTCAACGTACCCGAAAGGAAGCTTGAAGCAGGAATAAAGTGTAAGAAACCCATTGTACTTCTATAAAGGGATATCACCTGAAATACCAGTTTTCGAATATTTTTGCAGTTACATTCCTAAACTCAAGAGGGTGTAGTCAATGTCGATTAATAATAAAGAAGCAACTTTTATTATGTTTTTTTTTCTTTAAATGACAAGAACATTTTGTTTTTAATATTTCTTTCCTACATAAAACTTTTCGTCCTTTGTCTCGTAAACAATAACATGTAGACCCAGTTACGGGGGATGTTTTTTGGTCTCTTTCTTACCCTGCCTTGTCATAGGAAAGGGACTGCACATGCCCGTGTGATTTTAGTGTCCGAAATAAAAAAAGTATATAGATTAAACGCTTCCAAATTAGAGGGGGCGGGATAGCGCAGTGGTAAGTGCAAGTGGCTTCGTATCAAGAGGTCTGTGGTTCGAATCCCACCAGCGGCTCAGCAACGTTGTCAGCAGTAGAGAACTATTCTACACGCAGTAAGGTTTGGGTGCAATGCTACATTGAATTTCAGCGAAAGATCACCCATATTTCGCTAGTTCCAGCGGTTGCTCGCAGAATTCACAGCAATGCATAGCCACAGTGGTATTGCGGGCTTTCTTCCTGCACTAATACTAGAAGCCGCGATATAAATGAAAACCTCTTGAACACCGGCGTTAAACCCCAAATCACCTCAACTATCCTCCAAATTAGAGGTCTCTTTTTCGAACATTTGTTTTCTAAACATGTTGAAACATGATGGATTTGCTTTGGTCTTTACTTTAAAAATATCTTGAAGGATTGACAACTGAAAGTGAAAAGGTTGATTCACATTTTGATATCAAATGTTTTTTGACTTTCTTATGACTCCTTTAAAAACAAACTAGCCATTGTCGAACATTCGAAAACGTTTTCATGACTACTTTCGGCATTTATCTGAATGAATAGAGGGGATCTCACGAAATTGAAAACGTATTTCCCTAAATAGAATGTTTAAAATGTGCTCACTCTTAATTGGCGATATACATAGCTTTACAAGTGTTTCATCCTTTTAAGAAAATATATTTTGCATATTCTGATTTGATTGGAAATAATTACCATTCAAAACATTCCTAAAAATATGTTGCGGTTCCTGTGACTATTTTGCATGTTTTTTTGTGTTTGACGACAGTATGTATATCTATGTATCTCTAAGCGTTAAGATGACAATTTGCAATTGATGATAAATATGTGTTAAAAGGATATCAAAGTGCGTCACCACCGTAAATATATGCCCTAGATTTAATAATTTCATGGCATATACAGAACGCATTCTATGAATTCAGTTTCCATTGTTGAGTGAGGACTATTTATATCTCATAAACTATGAATTACAATATTCAGACATGAGACAAATATGCTTTGACACGGTTACTGACTGCCTGAATATCACCTCTTTGAGTGGCATTTTAGAAGTCGAACATATATATGGATGACAACTTCTTTATACCGAGAACGCGACTTTTCGAAACAGCTTTTTGTCTCGTTGACAAGCATTGAAGCAAGAAGCTGTGTCGAAACATCGCGTTCTCAGAATAAGGAAGTCGTCATCCATATAAAGGTTTCTTATCTGATTTCGACTTCTCAATTGCCACTCACAGAGATATTCAGGCAGTCAGTTACCATAAATAACCAGACCTTTTATAATAATGAAATCTTGTCTACCTATCTGAATCTACACGTCAAAAGACAAAAATATCAAATCAATGAAAGCCATTCTTTATAAGAAAAAGAGACATACGGGAGAGTCATTATACCTCCTTGGTATACCATAGAAATTATGATTAACTTGTCACTAAATCTATTCACCCATATATAATTAAAGTATTCAAACAAAGACCCTCCTGAACTAATCGAATCTATCTCCCTACATGACATGGATGAATGAACCCGGAAATCCGCGCTTGTAAGTAATTTCCGGTGACTTCCGGCGGACATTGGCCTCCAGCAAGGGATGCTGGGAAAGACTCCATTCGAGTGGCAATTGTCACTGGCATTATCTGTCACCAGCTTACTAAAGCATGTCATGTGATGTGTAAATAATGTCACGTGACAGGGACATCGTTCCCGTGATGTCCATTACGCTTCAAACTTAACCAACGATTTTGTGAATAATATTCTTTTCCATGTCTTCATATGCCCTAAAAATCCAATTTGAATGCGCAAATACGTTTTGAGGTGCCTTTATCGTCCATATGCTTTAGGTGTTATATACGACATAAATAGATGATAAATATAACCCGATCTGACAATGTATTTACAGTTGAGCTTACTAAGTAATAAAAATGAAATTGTTTGAAAAGTATTCATTTAAATTTGTTTGAATCTTTAAAAAAGATAAAAGCAAAAACAAAGGTTAACATAAATCTTGAAAAAAGAATGGAAATCCGAGAAGTCTATATTGTTTATGATGTTGTTGACGACATCCCACTAAACCTATATCTTACCCTTTTGAATGTCTTGAATTTTTTTACTATGAATATTATTTCAGAGGCAAAACATTCACAGACATTATGATCAATTGAAGTAGCTTTGAAGCTTCGCTAATTGTGAATATTAATAATCATATCATATTTATGCGTCGACACTAAGGAATATATAAATTTGGGCAGAAAAAGATTTTATCTTTAAAACATTTGAGATTTAAGCGATTTTATACTAATGAAAAACTCACGAAAAGTGCACATATACGTAGGTAGGGACCATAATCTGTTTATATTTATATAAGTATAATCATTTAAGCCAAATTTTTGTTCTTTTACATATTCATAACAACATTTATGATTTTAAATTTGAAAATATTTAGTATAAAAATTCTAAATCGTGATAAAAGGTTTCAAATGTACCTCCAAGTGTAATTATATTATTAAAAAAACAAACGTTTTCTCTTGAATCACGCATTTCCTCAATACGCGTCGCATTCATGCTTTGAAATATACACATAACGTTTATGATATGTGACAATTATGAATGAAGTTGCTTTTAGCCCGAAGGGCCAACATAAATAAATAGTCACAGTCACAACCCAACGATAAATCAGACGGTTGTGATTGTACCGCCGCTTCAGTTACTTTACACTTCGCCTTGCACGGCATGCTATAGACTTACATATAGTCCCTGAAAAAAATATTTCACCAACAATTTATTTTTCAATATTTGGTATGAAATGATATTTAAAAAAGGAGTCCTGCACAATACTTAATTTCAGGCTGAAGCAACTAGACTTGCCAACATTTTCTAGACTCTTTTAATATTGTCATAGGGTCTCGATGACAGACTAGGCATGCTAAGCTAATTGCTTTCAGGTGGTCGATGTGATATGGGGTCAAATTATTCTTGTAAAAGAAATCACTTATTACGGCAGATAGTTTTGCAGGGAGGACAGTCACGTCACTGCCCAGTTAATGTAGATGTGTAAAATACAAGTATGTACACTTTGTATCAAAGGTAAAACCGTTAGTATCACCGGAGCAAGGATTTGGCTACGACAACTTATCGAAAATTGTTGTTTGAAGAACATGAGGTATTGCATTGAGATTAGCTCTCTACATATACTTAACTAACATTTGCTGAATTTGAAATTCCAGCCGTTTGCGGTATGGAAACGCAAGAACTCAAAGCTTAGAAGTTTTTATTGATTCTCCTCTGAAAATAAGTCCTTTCACTTGAACTAGGAAACTCTATATGAAAATATAAATCTTATGGGGATTGCGGATGTCGTTATCGACATATTTCCAATCGAGTTAAACTGTGGTTAATACGAAATATAAGTGACTAGACTTGTGAATGGGTTAAATGGGGTCGATTGGGGACGGTGAGGGGTTGGTTTGGAATGAAGAGGGGGTGGGGAAGGTGGTTAGGTGCGAGACTTGTGAGAGACTAAAGCTTTTGGATTCAGAATCGGATTGAAAACCTTTTGAATCTCTCTAAGATAGAACTTCTAACAAATATGTGGTCAAGATAAATGCGTTATTTACTTAGTTAGGTTTAGTCTTTTATTATAAAAAATACATCAAGATGAAAGTTCAAGGCCTGTTTTTATTTGTTTCCGCTTTTACCAGCTTCAAAAAACAGTCGGTTTCAGCGTTCTTTCGTAAGTATACTGGGACCGATAGGGTGCCACTCTGTAACTTTATTCTTTCGTAATGTTTCTGGAAATCATAATTCATTTATCAATCTGAGGTGATTGACTTGGTCAAACCAACATCATCACTGCCAATGATAAATCAGCAAGACTACAATAATTGAAAATTTACGTAACGAAATTCCCGTAACTTCATAACTCGATCATAAAATCGAACACAGTCTGCAAACGCGGTAAATTTGTAAATAACGATTTATAAGTTCGTACTGTAATGACGCCTAATGATGTTAATATAATTGTTTCCTTCTCACTAATTGCATTGTTCGATCCCGACAGTAAGGTCATACAGAGTGCTTCACCACCACAAGTACTATTGTAATTACAACAACTTGGGATAGTCCAAGTAACCCCAAGCACGAAACGGCGTAAAGGGGATTAAGGGTGTAATTACAAAGCTATCGCCTCGACCAGGAAGCTCGACTTCAAAATGACTTGGGGTCAATTTATTTACCAAACTTCAAAGAAACGAAAGAAGTTTTCCGGAAAGTAGTATCATCTCTGAACACCCTAATCAATAGGTCGAAGTCTATATGACATGGAACTGTTTCCTGAACAACTATTTATGGATCCAAGTCCAGGCCAAAAGGCAAAGATACATTATTCTATTTCGGAATCAGTGCCACGAGAGACTATAGTAATTAGCCAAAGAGTTATAGTAATTAGCCCCATAGTTATGGTATCCTGGTTAATATCCTTCGTGATAAATAATTAAGAATCTAAAATCGAGTTATGGCATTATTTCTTAGACGCTGCCTAATCTTGGTTCTAATAGATATTTTCTATTAGCGCTGTGCATCAGGTTTACAAGGAACAGGGTTCCATCAGTTTAATGCCACTAAAGGTATGATAGAAAGCATCGTAGATGTCAGGGGGCGAACATAAATGTGTGTCGTGTTTGATGAGGGCATAGCTTTTAGGAATGCCGAGAGATAAAATGAACATTGTTAATCGAGATAAGATGCTACATTATGTAAACAGTTTCTTATCTAAGCAATTTAAGTAAGAATTTCCGAGACTGCAAATTATTTCTATATAGAGATCGAGAGACACCACTGTAACCATTAAGATCTGAACTTTAAAATATTTTTGCTTGCGATGAATTCGCATTTTCAAAACGTTATTATCTATTCATATGAACACGTTTTGGACTCTTCACTGTCCTATCATCAATACTATAATTTAGTCTATGAAAAGTCATAAGTTAATTACTATATACTCATCCATGTTATTTCATTGTGTATTTGTTTCTATGTGTATGGAATCACCTCTAGGCTTGCTGAATGAGGACCTAGACTGTAACAAAGCTCCTATCAAATAAAATATCATGAAGCAGAACTAAACTCACGGACAAAAGAAACGCTACCACTTTAGATTTGAAATTACGAAAACAAAATCAAACTCGGATTCAGACCCAATCGCATGATAACACATCGCCCAAATACAACAATGATTGTTTCATATTGAACTGTGGTATCAACACCCATGTTGTAAGAAAGCTTGGCTGTCACAGTACAACTGTCACAAGACGTTATCTTCATTCGGGACAGACCTCAGACAGACCATGACCAGGCCGACCGAGAGTCACAACCCACCAGTATGTATGAGCAATATCTGCGCATGTTACACCTCAGAAACCGCTTCCTGACAGTGACGTCATCGGTGTCGAATGTCCTCGGTCACCGGGTAAGCAGACACACAGTGGTCTAAGGTCCCATGGCATCAGGGCATACATACCGTTCCGGGGACAGCCGTTGACAGTCGAACATCGCCAACGAAGACTGAGATGGACGAGGACGGTTTTACGTTGGCAGCGACGTCAGTCGGCTATGTCTCTTCAAAGCAGATGGAATAGTACGTATTTACCGCCGTCGGGGAGAGAAAATCGCTGCATGTTGTGTTCAGGAAGTGGTGCCCTACGGAGGAGGAAGTGACATGGTTTGAACTTGGTGAGGACAAGACGCCGCTGGTTACCGTGAATGGAAATCTAACGGCTCGGCGTTACGTCGATGACATTCTCACTCCCGTCGTCTGTCCCTTTCTTCGACACCAGGCACAAGGTGTGATCTTTCAACAAGGCAATGCCCGAGCGCACACAGCTCGAGTTACTCAGATCTTCCTTGCTAACAAAAATAACATCGACGTTTTGCCATGGCAGCATGTTCGCCTGACATGTCACCGATCGAACATCTTTGGGACGTCGTATCGTCGTCTTCGTCAACGACGACCACCACTACCTCCAGATAACCGCCAGCAACTTGCTCAAACTCTTCAAGAAGAATGGCAGCGCATTCCACGTAATGACGTCAGACGTTTGATTTTCTCCATGCGTTGGAAGGTTAAAACGTGTATTGTGACAAAGGGAGGCCATACACGTTATTAATGTGAACTGTTTTCAACACACTGAACCTGGATTTCCCTGCACCGGGATCAGTCATGACAGTGATCTTGGACTTTTTGATCCCCAGGCCAATATCTATTTTCCAATCTAGATAATAAATAAGTACATGGTGGCGTTTCTTTAGATCACCAGGTAAAACTATTTTATGATTTCAAGTAGATAAATTGTTCAAGGATATTTCCCTTACATGACCTTCTCTCGAGGCATCATGGACAATAATGAAGGTGCATGGATATAAGTATACTATCAAAATATATATACAGAGATATGAAAACATCTTCAGCAATGAAGAGGAACTCGGACCATTTGATAGAAGATGTAGTTAGACTAACACGCCAATGGTCGTTATAGAAAGGGGTTATAAGATTTCGATATAATCCTTTTTTCATTAAATTACATCTTCAGACTTTCTCACGTCACGCCGTCGATTTTATTTTACAAAATTAAGCTGAATTGATTTCAGAATTACTCTAGTATGGGGAATATCTCTAGTGGAATAACCTTGTTGACAGATGGACAGAATTGGCGAAGGCATTACAAATAGGCGAGCATGTTACAAAAGCTAATAACAAAATACAGTTTTCCTAATTGTCCTCATTTTCTAGTTCATCAAGGATATAAGCGACAGCTCTTTAAGCAGCGCCCTCTCTCGGGCCGCTCATATCATGCGTAAATCAGGACCATAATGAGGACACAACTGCTTAACGAGAAAGTAATTGAGCTTCCTATGGTTGGCAGAAAACCCTTAATAGTTTCTTAATGAAGACCCAATGCCGATCCGTAGCTAATCGAGAACGCATGCATCCCACGGGATTTACGAGAAAGCGTATTTCTGATTTGCACGGTTTCTTCGTGGGTAGCCATTTTGATGCGTGCTGTTTTCTTATTGCTAATGTACGCAGTGTTTATGGGAGTACAGTACAACCACCATGGGATGATTAGGAAGGAATGTAAATGCGGTATGTTTCTCATGCTTTCTGTGATGGTTGGAATGTTATGTTCTCTCGCTGGAAAATAGACCCTTCGGTCTCTGTTGGTTATATCTTATTGTAATAATTGAATACTGTTATCTGTAGTGGAGATTATCACATAACACTAGAAGTAGTTGATAATACATTTAAAATGTTAAGGTTTATAAATTTAATCGTTTATATGATTTACTTAACGTGAATGAACCTATAAATAAGTATGCCTCATTACGTAAAAGGATGTCGATCGAGTCCAATCAGTCAAACCGTATCAAATGTGTTTTTTTATCAAGACAAATTACCATTTTGGTGATGATGATGATCATGATGATGAAGATGATGGCGCAGAAGAAGACGAAGGTTCTGATTATGTTGTTCAAAATAAGGAAATAAGCTCAAGCGTCAATTAACAAAGTAAAGCAGGTATAGCGTCAAAGGTATAATTACACAGTGTCACATTTTAGCGGTAAATCAACTTTTCAAGAACGCTGGAATTGGCACCAAGGGACTCTGGGGTCATTAAGTGCAAGTTGAAAGGGTTATGGGAACCTTTGGGACCGCTAATAGATTGAGGTGAGAGGTCAATCCGATGAATTCACTCTGTTGACATGTATATAATTTTGATAAATAGCCATGAAAATTTTTATGTTTCCTAAAATGCTAAGTGCAATGTCAAAAATGTCGTTACCTGTTAAATGCATATAGCAATAATAATAATAATATCAGGGATCGATCAAGGTAATAATTATGTTATTTTACGACAAAGATAACCATATTTTTTAACCAGCTGCATTAGTTTAGTAAGTCTTTCATAAGCCAATATATCCCCCTCCCGCCTCCCTCCACACATACAGCGTTTACATTATCATTTTGTGGAAATTCAAGAATGCAAGATGAATGCAAGATTCTGTTTTATATAAAGGTGGATCTAAAGAAGAAATGACTTGTAACATGTTCAAACAACCGTAACGTTTAGTTTTTTAGGGGGGGTTGGGGGGTTGTAGGGGTCGCGATCCCCCTCCTTCGATATTTTTTACAAAATCACCCATAAAAGGTTTCTCCCTACCCCTCCCTTTAAACATTCCTGGATCCGTCATTAGCGATATAGCCATTTCATCAAAACCAGCAGCTGTAACATGTACAAATGTATGATGTGACAGTTGTAGAATATTCGAATGTCAAATTGATAACTCCATGTTTCATTATTTGTCACAAAGCGATACTCATATGACAGATTAATCTTGACTCTGGTTTCCATCCGCCGATGTGAAACTAATGTCCAAGAACTCAAAAAATCCCTCCCCTTTCAAAATTCATTCAAATAGATTTAATTTAATCCTGTAGGTTTTATGGTCAATCAAACTACATGCTGATAATGGCATTCTTCAAGTTTTATTTGTTTTTAACCGATAATTATTTGATAACTAAATTTCTTGGTTCACCGGGTACGTTAAATCGCGCAACATTCCGCAACGCTATACACCCCAAGAACCAGTCTGATGTCAATCTCGCAAACGTTCACGAGATTACAAGGCCTTCTTTTACGAACACAGAATATTTGCATGTCATGTAACATTATCCATTGGCCAAATTAAATCGAGCTCTTTATAACGATATCGATATTGACATCCTCAAAAACAGAGACATGCTTTGCCATGATTATGACTTTAACATCCAAACACTTTTACTTCTTACTAAGATGTGTTATGCTTATTTACAATCTAATATAGCTTTTTAGCGGATTTTTATGCAATCTCGTTGTGTAGATGAATTTTTAACATAACATTTCTGTCGTTTCATAACAGATAATAATTATTTTAAAATGATAATCTTCGGCGTTTTCACCTAATGCAGTGACATAGGGAAGACCTGTCAAGGCGGTGCTTCATCAGTCGAGGCAATAATTATCTGGTCGTGGAGCACAGTTTAGTATTTGGATGAGTTCCTAGAATATTGTCAAACCAGATATTGTCAAACTCCTTGAAAGGTATTACGCGATCGTGTCTCCCTATTCCAGTATTATTGTATTCAGTAAAGGGTAGGTTTAAATGGGATCCAAATGCTTAATCTTTCGACATAACCAAGAATCGTCACAGCTGCGTAATTCAAGAAGTGACCTTAAATTTAGTCTACGCACTGTTTGAAATAATTACTGTACCTTCATCTGTGTTATTTTATTTGTTTGTTTTTTATTTCATGTGTTATATGTCAAATCTAGACATGCTTAATGAGGATCTAGATTATTTAAGGCTGCTATTTTATACACAGTCATGAAGCAGTAATATTTAAAAAGCAGCTAGAATATCAGGTCTTTAAGAGAATTCAATTGCAAACATTAAAGAATTCATTGATATTGAGTTCCTGTCAGCCATCATCAAAACCAGAAGCCAGAAGTCAGTTCCGTGGTGATCTTTGTTGTATCGAATGAAGCTCCATCTTGTCGAACTCCAAGGTAACATCAAAAGATGTCACTCTAATCAGAACAGTGGTTGAAGTGTTTACAATCAGGAACATCCAAACCTTTCCTTATTTCAGAAAGGTAATAAATCTAACCATTGAAAACTTTCTGGAATCCATCGATGGGGCATGCCGAAAATCTCTAAAGAAAAGCTCTACATGGGAAACAATCCCGTGAGTGCATGTGAAATTTTGTTCCGGCATAACACAAACTTTTACCTTTTTTTGGATACTTTGTGAATAAGCACAGATTGATCGCAAATAGTTTTATCATCTTTTTGCCAAACTGTTGACTGCTAAGTTCCAAGGAAATATAGTCTACGCTACGGAATCTTTTTTTTTTACCACCATTATAATTTTGTTACTTTATATGAAATATGTTTTCCATTTACTCAGTATTTCTTCGTTATAATAAGCTGTAGTACATATACAACGAGAGGTTTTCACTTAGTTGGATAACTGAATGTTTAAATCAAATACAAATGTATCAATCAAAAAGGACTGGACATTTTTGTCAAAAGTTTTAACAAAGATACGTGACAAAGATGATTTTGCCAAGGATTCTCAGAGGTCAAAATGTCAAATCTAAATCCCGTCTGATTCCACATGACATTGCAGCTAAATGCTTCCACGACTGTCCACCAGCGACTAATTACTTTCCAAGCTCCGAACACCACGTGTCTGCAAACTCCTTACAGCGTATGTCGAGGGCGTGCTGAGGGTCATTAGCGAAACGGACACGCTAATTAAGAAGGACAGACTCTAGGTAATTAGCACTTCGGATGCCAATTTGTTGAGCAGACATGGTGACCCTCAGTCACTGCTACCAAGTCCCCTCCCCATTCTCTCATCAGTAGCAGGAAACGTGTAGGTAGTGACAGTGATGACCTTCGATGTCGTCACTTCCGCCACCTCAACACTACAGTCGCGGCATAATTAACTACTGTTTCTGCACAATTACACTAATAATTACTACTAATGCTGACACTCGCGACTAATGAGGTGAATTTGTATACGTAATCATCATAGACAAATCAAATTACTTTGTGATATGCGCCGTGACTAACGACCGATTCTCACTCGAAGTTGACTCTCTGGTAGGCAACTCACGTGGGAATAATGATGATAGAATTTGTCAAGGTTGTTTTGGGAAGAATCATGTAATGAGAAGGAAACCTGTAATGTTTATTATCGTTTAGGAAAATGGTACCAAAATGAACCAAAAGTGTGACATAAATTGTCCAAGTTTTCCTATGCAGAGATGAAATCTTAAGTATGTAAAGCTTTGGAATAGATGGGCCAGGCCCCAGATAGAGGTATATTTGTATCTATACTTACGATACACAACGAGCCAAAAAGTACCACTTCTTGGATTCTCCGCCGTTCTCGGAAATGGTTTCCTGGCTCGATTACGCCGAGTAAAAATCGTAATGTTCCAATTGTAATCATTTACGGGTTAGTTAGAATAAGGTATATATGCGTTTGCCTTTATTTAGAACTATGTTAAAGGGCATATAGTTTACTAACTAATCTCAAACAGCTTAATAACAGTTTTTATCATTTTGGCCACTCGTATTATTTTCAATTACGGTTACCACCCTGGTTCCCTTTGTGTGTGACGGTTTGCTGGTCACTGTGGTGCGATTTTGGAAACGTGATAGAAGCGACTTTAACTAATTAAATACGTTTCAAAAATATGATTCCTTAATGTAAGGATGTTTTTGAAAACATTGCACGACTTGACATTCAAAGCTCTGCAAAGGGAGGAATGCGAGGTATGCCCTGTTCTGATATAATCTATCATGTATACATCTGGGAAAAAGTATTGCAACACCTGCTTTTTCAATGACTGTAGTGATAAAAAAAATTTCATTCGATTAACAAGGATCCGATTCATATAAAAGTCTTTGTTACAGGTTGAACAATGTGTGAAGATACAAAAACCAACAAACTGACAAAATCGATCATTTAAAAAATAGTCATCGACGTAACCTTTGTAAAACCAGGGAAATCTAATTAATGAGTAGATAAGGTTTTGCTGTGACAGTATTGTTTGATAATAAGAGGTTGTTGTCGACATTTTTTAGAATTGAATAATTACAGGAGACATAGAAACAAGATAGAAAGTCAGTAATTGGTGTCACCCCAATGAGCACATATGGTTGCCCAAGAACGTCTCCTCTTTTACAGAACTTGACGCTGAGCCGCCTATGAAGCCATTGGTTCCATTTCGTTTTAGCAGGGATCGTATAGACAATAAGTAATACTTTAAAATATCGTTGTACATTGGGAGGTAGTTTCCAAAAATGTACTTTTCCGACAGATGGATGTTTGTATGATTGTATTTGCACTATTTGGTAACTGAATATTTTTTCTGTAAGTGTGGTTATCGGTCTTACTTTTCACATAGGATGACTAGACTGTCGGCCATTTTGTCTGCACTGATAGCTAGTTTCATATCCCTGTCTATATGATCCCTGGTTTTAGTAATGCATTTGCCAGGAGAGTTCACTTACAGGACATAGAAAGAATTAAAGAAAAGTTAGGGTTTCGTTACTTTCTTCCATGTGTATACATACATAGATACATATGATCATTCATACATCCATGCATACAAGGTGAGGTGAGATGGGGTTTAACGCCGCTTTCAAGACTTTTTCACTTATATCGCGGCTTCTAGTATTATTGCAGGGAGAAACAACATTGTGGCTATGCATTGCGGTGTAACCTGCGATCATCGGCTGGAACTAGCGAACCATGGTAGGTTCTGCGCTGAAATTTCCGTGCAGCATAGTACCAAATCATAACTGCCTGTATGTAGAACAGTTTTGTACTGCAGACGAAAAAATCATTGGCGGCATTCGAACCACGGACCAATTCGAAAACGAACACGCTAACCACAGCGCTTTCCCGCCCCCATACATACAAACATACATTTGAATACATACTTACATATAGACATACATAATACATACATGTACATACATACATACGTATGTACATACATCTGTATATATTGTAAAAGTTCTATATATTGAAAAGCAATAGCTGACATTAAAACATTTGCAGTATCAAAATTGTATCCAATTCAATGAACCCTCATTCGGCAACCGCCGTTGAAGCGCCAGTGTGACAAAGCCATTAGTAAATGTCGATGACTTTATAATTCCAATGTTCTTCAGACATTGAGTCTCTACTTTTGAAATGAACTGTCACGTGATCACAGCGGGGGAACTGACTGGTCAAATTACATCCGGGAGGTCACGACCAAACCAATGTCAAGAGCCCATATAATGCTGGTTTGATTTCGAAGACTTAGTTTTAAGATAATCGAAAACACCATAATCTTTCTATCAGCTATCGGCTATCCAACGAAAGGTCGATAAAATCACTTTTTGATTTCAAGAAATTACTTTTTTGTTTTATTTATGTCCACACTTATCTATATTAAAAAAATGAGTTTCGAAATCGGAATTGGATTGATATTCTTTCAACATGCAAATAAATAGCTAGGTTATTATCGAAGTTATAAGAATTATCATGGTTGGATATCCCTGACCTTTTTTTTTAATTGTATTTTTCAAGTATATCAAAAATACAGAAATCCAAGTCATTTACATAAATTGGTAACATTTCCTTATGCTGCAGTCCATGCTATTGACCATGTTAAAAATATGACAGATTTCCTCTCAAGAAAACCTCTAAAGAAAGTCGTTATACTGACAGGCTTAAAAGTTTCGTTGAAAATATTTATATTTTGTTGTACCATTGATGGACCAAGTAGTCAAATCAAATATTCTACATTCAGGTATTGGTCGATTTCATTACAGTGCTCCATGGCTCTATCTCATTAAAATGAGATCAAAATGTTGCTGCACCACGGTATACTATCATATGCGTAACGTAATGAAGCAAAAGTTTGATCTCAATCAAATTAGATGTATAGGTCGCTTGTTCTAATAATTTTAGAGGTTTCACTGCAACGAATAGCCACGATGCAGCAAACGTTTGATCTTATCTAAATTAGATTTATACTTCGTTTGTTGTGTTGGGGGTTTCCTAATGCAGTATACTAGCCGAAATGCACAAAAAATACTTTTGAGAAAACCAGAAATCTAATTACCTTATTCTCTAAGTTATAGGTCAGAAAGATTTTCCTTCAGTGTCCAACTCATTACGCCTGAGGCTGAAATGGAGGATTTTTGATAGTCTCTTTTATCGTATCAAATATTCATACCTAAACTTAAAACTTCAGTGCCAAATCTTTTCACAGGGGACTATCTGGTAGTTCATTATTTTTCAGAAATTACTCAAAATTTTAAGACGTCAACGTTAAGTAATCCCCCGGGACTGCTTGATTAGTGTCTCTTGAACAATGACAACGAAGGAAGCCCAGAGGCTAAACCTACGGCCAATGTCACCCCGAGATTGATTGAAGGGGCGTCGAGTGTCCAGCTGTCCCAAAGGGTCGGAAGAGGGGAATGGGAGGAGCGGCTATGGAACGTCCAACTACCCTGGGGGTGGAGTTCTTCATTCGTGATAGTGACGAGAGGCGAGGAGAGAAGGGGTGGTGAAGAATCTTTGTCTTCATAGGATTAAGAGTGCGTGGGTGTGTGTGTGAGGGGGGGGGGGGGGGTCCATTCAACGAGATGGTGGCAAAGTTAGGGACGGTCAGGGAAACTAGGTAGCCCACCGTAGCTGTGTTAGTCATTGTACATCTTTCCTGACTACTTTCCTGGACCAAGATTTGAGATTTTCTTTGGGGGGTGGGGGTCCAAAGGGCAGCGAGGGTGAGGAAGGTTGTTAGTCAACGTCCAGCTGTTCTTGCCCAAGGGTACGGAAGATTGTGAGACCCCTGCTCATCACGGAGTGGTCCTAATGAATTGTCTCTTCTGGTTTTGATTGGCGACATCTGGTACCTTATATGGTCCTAACCTACATGTTTGGCATTCTCTTCATCTAATTAGAATCAATATCTGGGAATATCTCAAAAAGTCCTCAATGTGTACAATGTTAATGGCATTTTTCATTGAGACAATACAATTTTGAAATGCAAAGGCATTTATTGTCAGAGTAATATACGAGCATGAGTACCCAGGATAAGGCATTTACGTTTTGTAATATATTTGCAATTTTATGATATTTATCATCATTTAAGATTATGATTGTGAAAGACAGATGTTTTTGCCTCTTTTGTTCGTCACTAAATTGACAGGGGTCATGCCATAAGAGTTACAGAGCCCATGACTTTACCGTTTTTGTCAAACTGTATTTTGCAGCCTTATTTCAATTTGATAAATAGCCATTGTCAATCAAAACGTTTGTCACAAAATACTGCACATTAAATGAGAAGTGAGTATTGACCCCAGCTAAGCCTTTTGAATATTTGCTTCACACTCTAAGTTTTAAAACACTTAAATGAGCAATCTGAAATAAGTGTTGACACGAAATGTATTCCTATATTTTACAGAGAAACGTTGACATGTTTTCTTTGCTGTTACCAAAACATGGGTAAAAAGAATGTACTTTTCTGTTTTCAAACTGAATATGCCAGTATATGCATCTGATAACATTCTTGCCCGTCTCGAGGCTCTCAAAAGAGCTATTCATTAGCATTTATATGAACATTAGGAACAAAAACAGAGGTAATATCGCTCCTTGCATTACTCCCACAGGAAATCTTTAAATGCTTGGCGAAACATAGATGCCTATCTTAAGTTATTCTTATTAAAACAACCCATTTCTTTTGTCAGAACAGAGCCTAGAATGCATGTATTATACAAAAGAAAACAGAATTATGCAAATAAGTCAATATGGAGAGCCACATGCTAATATAAGTGTTATCGCTTTTATGGTTAACTGAACCGATTATTCTCCTGTTACGTTGTAAATCCCAAGATCAATTACTTTAAGTTAATGAAGTTATGATGTCAATTACAATCATGTCATAATATGCTATTTGAGACAAGAGACAATTTATATTCATCGATGAGTATCAGCAATCAATCTTTATTTGTAAAGGATTGTGTAATGTCCATTGCAAGGGAGAAGTGATTGCTGAAATATATTCCAGTGGTATATCCTTTCTTATCCTCAAATACTGACAATCGTTTATTGAAAATGCAATGGTTTTTTTCGAAATTATTGTTTTGGGAACTATTTTTTAACAGCCCATATTTAATCCTGTGTACAACTGAATGAAAATATTTGATATTTCTAAGCCGACGTCGGACGTCTTAATCTGTTCATTTTTGATTGAGGGACAATTGTGAAAAATAGTACGAGATTTATTGCATCGGTAAAAAGTGAGTGCCAATTTCCCAGTATGCTTTGAAATCCTTTTGCGGGCTTCATTGTCTTAACATAAAATTAATCGTTTTATAAGATATACTCGTTTTCCTTTTAGAACCCTTTTCTCCGTTTTACCCATGATGTATATCTCTTATCAACTGACTAGTATGTTCCCATACATCTCTATCCAGGTGAGATATGTATTTATATATACTCATAGCCAGATATACATCAACAAAGAACAGATGTACGATATGCTGTTTGTCATTGTAGACTGTATTGTAGTCTTGGAAAGAATCTTACAATGATGTCACTCCACGGGTGCGTCGAGGTTTTCAAAACTTTTTTTTTAATTTTGTACGTTTTTTATGTTACTTATATTATACCCAACAACATTTTGACATGCGAGTTTATAAAAATATATATCATGAATATAGGGCATACGATTCATTTATTATTATTAACTTTGACAATGAGAGAGAGAGAGAGAGAGAGAGAGAGAGAGAGAGAGAGAGAGAGAGAGAGAGAGAGAGAGAGAGAGACAGAGACAGAGACAGAGAGAGAGAGAGATCTCTCATGACGATACGATACATGTCACGATACATTGTTTTCAAGATTTCTTAATAAAAAGAGATATTATCTTATGTCTTGACTTTTATGCAAAATTAACACTTTTAAAGTCAATGATGCGTTTATGAGAATGTATCACGTTGCGTCTATCACCATATCACGATATTTGATACTCCGATATATCGTCACAACTCAATGTAAAAATTAACCATATCTTAACATATTCACAAAGTTTCATTATTTCATTGTTTCTAGACTCTCCTTGGGGGCGACATGGCGCAGTGGTCAGCGTGTTCGGCTTGGGATAAAGAGGTCCGTGGTTCGAATCTCGTCACTGTCTCGGTATCTTTGTTTGCACTATAGAACTGTTCTACACGCATTAAGGTTTGGGTGCAATGTTTCACTGAATTTTAGAGCAGTACACCCATGGTTCGCTACTACTAGGCAAAGCTCGCAGGTTTCACCGCAACGTGTAGCCACAATGGTGCAGCGGGCTTTCTCCCTGCAATAATACTAGCAGCCGCGATATAAGTGAAATAATCTTGAAAGCGTCGTTAAACACCAACTCACCTCACCTCACCTCACCTGGTCTCTCCCTTCACAGGTTTTTCCGCGTCATATTTTACATCATTGTGCAGTGAGAATTCCGACATGATCACCGACATAGATAAATAACTTTCTTTTGGCATTTCATGTAAAAGTCGGTGTGAAAGTTGGCGTGAGAATTACCTATTATTACATAGGAATATGAAACAACAATTTTGTTTATTATTTAACATCCATAATGCAAATAATAAAATTGTTGGAATAACCGCCTACGTTTTTACGCAGTGATTGAAAGACACTAAATTGAACCTTTTTTAATGTATCAACACAACTCCTTAGTGTGTAACAAACTTTCAAAAATTGAAGAGAACGAACCTTCAACATAAAAAACCTCATCACAAAAACGAAACAATTTCGGCGAAGTAGCGGTTATCAGTGAAATTCGGAAAATCAGAAACAATTTATTTTTTAATAACCTCTTTTTGTTAACAACCTTTATGGACACAATTTACAACACCCACATATGCACAGGGTTACACCGAATACACCCCAGCACTGAGGACACGACGTGATGGACGCCATTTCAACGTCAAAGTGACGTTACGGCGTTATCTCAAATGTTCCCAGATTTATAACCACAGTGACATATTAATCGTGAACATCCGTCAAATATATGCATGAGTTGAGACTAGTCCTAGCGATTTAACCAGCGATACATTTGAAGAACGGAGAAGGGTTTTGGACACTGGTAGTATTGTTATCTATGCTGGGAATGTTAAAAGTACTTCCTTTTTTCTCTTATATATATGAGCCTTAGACAACAATAAACTTAACTCGTTATGAAACACTTAGGGTAAATTACCTGTAGGACGAAAACACGTGTTGAGATAAATTTTACATTACATCACTTGAACTGACAATGTGGATATAAATGAGTCGCTGTTTTCCAATATCGTGACCATCTTCATTTCCACCATTTCCAAGACAACTGTAGTCTAAAAGAAAAACATATTGATGTCCATAACAACACCAAACTGAACAATTGAATTTAAATGTTATCTATTGTCTTAATTACTTTTCCAATATATTCTATCTACTTTGAAATGGGTGGTTTCTCACATACATCTAGACTTAAGAAAGAATACTTGAGTTTGATTTTTATATACTCACTAATGTAATACTATATATCTTTGAAAATTTGATTATTTTGCGTAACTTTAAGACACCATACAATGCTCCTTGGCGACATCGTGATTTTAATAATATCATACCCAATTATATTTACTCAAGTATAGGTCCAAAAAGCGTCTGATTCACAAAAGAATATTTTTTTATTAATCTGTTTATATCATATTTTCATACTGCAGCTCCATCAACATCAGAATTAAAAATGAGACTGTTGAAGTGATATATCTGTCGAATGTTTTGAAAAGAGAGTTTGGTCAAGAAGTTATATTGTTTGGTGCATATGGCAACGCAATGTAAATTGTCTACCTATATGACATTTATTGCGTTGTGACGCCTTCCGTAGATCAGACAGAATGATAAGGAATGTCGCTTTTGGTTATCTTCATTACGTCAGTGGACGTCAAAAATTATATCACACTTTTAAATGATAAATTTTGATCTCTGAAGAACTTTTGTCTGTATTCTGATATATTTCGTATTATTAATTAAAGGGGCACAGAGTTGATTTTTCATGATTTTGTATGTAGCTCAAATAAAGCCAAACTGTCACATGCCCTGAGTTCAGTTCAGTTCGCCTATCTTTAGTTGCATCTTTACCTCTTAGATGCCAAAATCATCACAATTTCTAGGTTTCGATTGTAAATTAAAAACGGCCATCTAAATGTTAAGAAGTCGGAATTCAGCGTCCTATTTACATGTTTATTAGTTCAATGACCTACTTAACAACACCCACCTATATTTCTCGTTGCGTCTGCTATAAATAGGTTTCAAAAATTACATTTGAGTCAATGGCGCGCGCCACTGTTCGGTTTTCGATAATAAATGTTAATGTTCAGAAACGACCACTACTTGTCGATGAAATAGCACCATTCATGAAGTTTGACATATTCGACCCTTACAACATACTCTGTGCCCCTTAAAGCCATATGAAATTTTTGAAAACATACTCTGTATCACTTTAATGAAGTAATTCTAGTTAATGAAAACTAATACAATGGTTAGGGTTAATCATTTAATGAAACATTGCCTCCAAATGTAATTCAAAACAATGGTAATCAATAAAAGTGATAAATGAATCATGGCGGAAAATGTGGTAGAAATCGTTTATTCTGTTGTATTTTGTTTTACTTGAAAACTCACTTTTGTTAACATAGATCGTCACTTGGATAACATATTTTTAAGCCTCTGTAAACCATTGAAAATTTTTAATTTTGTAATATTTTAACTATACGTAACTTTAATTTCATATGAATATATCCGTAGTATCTTTTACCCCCGTGCCAGCTTGTTGGTTAATATATACAATTTGAAATTGGTCAATTTTTCTGACCCACACATGTAGGATCACGTGACAATTTCAACACGCATGCTCAGTATCAAATACGTCTCCTACAAAGAGGAAGCAATTTGTCGCTGTAGGGAGCCAACGATGTCCGGAGTTCACACAAATAGAGGCGATCTGTCCATATGTCCAAAACGTCCAATAAAATATTGCGGGTAAGCCGAGAGTCCATTTTATATATAGGTAATGTCAACAGGCAAGTATTTTGGTTTAAGGATAGGTAAGAAAAGGTTTTAGGTATTAGAACAAATCCCCAAAACACGTACTTGACATTTTCGATGTATAATTGTCTTAGGTACCTTTCAGAGTACCACACCTGTTCAAATATATCATTTCCTAAGTACATTTACGAAATTAAGCGCTTCTTTTGTTGTTAAGTATAATGGTAAGATTCGGTTAGTAATTTAGTTTTGAATGTGAAGTAAATAGATGTATCGATAAAGGTCTATCCTAAAATTAAAACGTATGGTGAACAATGTGGCAACACATCATATTTCAGAAAAGACTTGAAGAGACATACAGCTGCATGCCAAAAGTTTGTTCACATACCTGAATATACTAGTGCAAATATCATGTAATTTGAGATGCCTTTGAGGCGTCGTAGTGTTGCGAAAAAGAAACGTATAATATTGAATTTTCAATACACATATGCAGATCCATTCTTTTTTAAGGCAAATGTTTATCGTACCCAAAAATTACCAATGAAGTGACCAGGGGTCAAAATTCCGAAAACACTCTTCTTTTTTTTTATTCATAAAATCCTTTATAATTTATCAGTTTCTTTAAAAAATAGTCACGCTTGTTTCTTAGCACAAAGTCAATGTGATTATGTTGGTTTTAATCTCAGAGAGTCGATATGGAACATCTTATTCGAGATTTAACGAAATCGAAATTTCGAAAATGTGACCCCTTCTGTCTATATCAATATGCCAAAATCGAATTTTTGCACGAGTGACCAGACAATGCCAACATGAGTTCAAGAATGGCTATTTCACACATGGACAGTGGGTGATCCATTGTCAGTACTAGTCTTGCTGAATTCGAAGTTATTCTATTGACTTATAAACGAAACCTAAATTACATGATATTTGCACTACGATTCAGTGGTAAGTGAACAAACTTTCGGTATGCAGCTGTAGAACATGTGAAAGTATCACCATAAATGAAATAAATAAAGAGATAATGTGGAGTTCACGACGGGCAAGAACAGTCGATTGATTATACAAGTCTAAAATGTTCTCAAAGAATCTTAGAAATTCAATTTTATTGCAAAGTTTTAAATTTACATTCGATGGGGATATTCCACAGGAAGCTTTTTGATAAAATTGAATTAAAGGTTTTAAAAGACAATTCAGTGTAAAATGTCATGAAAAACAAGTTAATTCGATGTTTTTCAAGACAATTTGATTTTTCTACAATAGAATGTAATTTGATTTCCTCAAGTGCCTTCACTGTTGAGTTTCTTCTATCAAGAAACATTTTTTAAATGGTTTACTGCAAGAAATGTTAGTACGAAATCTCAGAACTAAATGTCAAACCGTTAAATGTTTGAAATAAATTCAATAGTTAACGTCCTTTTGTTGCGCAGCATGCAGTTTCTTTGATATAAAAACAACAGATTAGTTTCGTAACTTAAAATCTTTTTTAGGGAATTAGAGTTGCTACATTCCATAACATGTTCTTTGTGATAGTGGTTTTTACAACTGTTGCGTTCTTACCCATCTAATTCAACACAAAAGAGGGCTTTCTCCTTTGACCAGAGTATTTATGAGACCATTTCTAATGATTAAATATTCATAAAGCAATCCTAACCTTTTTTTACTCAGGATATATTCCTGTTGGGTGATTTTCACCTTAAACATCTCGATATCGAAACACATGTACATTTATCAAATACACTAACATGAATGTTATTCGTTCATTCATATTCAGCAATTTCAACATTCTGCTAATTTTTAATTGAACTTAACAATCAAACCTTTAATATTTTCTAAATGTCACGTAGAGGAGGAAATGGCGCCCTAGTCCCCTAAATCAGAGTTTACGGCTACTAGACGTCCGTGCACATGTTTTGTTCCACACCTCAACAAAACCATTGCCACACGCTAGGCTCATTCTATCGTCATCGGTACCCGAATTATCTTGCAAGAAGTCATATCGACTAAGGTTATCCTTAGCTATCTCACCCTCTGTCGCCAAGGGTTGAATGTTCTGATACGCAAAATAACATTTAACTTCTGAGACTTTTCATCATTATTCGTACTCATATTGAGTGACCCATCTCAAACCTTAAAATAAAACGCCTACCTCTTTTTTATACGAGCAGATCTTGGGTCTTCCATACAATTTTTATTCGTCACCTAGGTCTATGCCATTCTTCAGTCGCCATATTACGTGAATGTTCCAGCCGATGCTCGCAGGTTTCACCGCAATGCATAGCCACAATGGTGTTGAGGGCTTTCTCCCTGCAATAATACTAGCAGCCGCGATATAAGTGAAATAATCTTGAAAGCGGCGTTAAACAACAACTCAAATAGGATATTTTGCATTTGTAAAATATTCACAACTTACTAATGATCAATTCTCAGTTGGAATAAAAAACAAAGTCATCTTCGCCATACTTTGCTTAATTTTTCGTTGTTCTCCTATATACGTGTAAGTGAACGTGAATTTTCCTTTTTGAATTTAAAAATCTTAACATAATATACTCATTTAAATGTATCATATTATGTTGATTGTGTTGTTTCATTTATTTATAAAATATCTACGTATTAACGAGAATGTTTGTTTGATTTAAATTTCACAGAATAACTCCGAAAGAACTGCCCCTTTAAAGTACAATGGCTTCACTTGACGTTACCCTCTGTGTGGACAGAGACATACTAGACTGTCCCCAATCTGTCTCACTCTAATTAATCTGACTCACTTCATCTTTTTTTCTTTAAAATTGTTGGGACCTCTCTTTTTCCCAAGAGAAGTGTACGGGTTTTTTCGTCTCAACTACTCCTATATGTTGTAACGAGTCAGAAAGATTGCTATTCGATGCATCAAAACGTAGAAAACAGACAGAGTGTGTAATTGGTAACAAAGAAAGAATTATTTATTTCAGAAACGATAAGAGCTGTGGGTTAACATTTCGGGTTGGACTAAATTTGTAATCTGTAACCTTTCTATTCAAAAGTTGGATGCATACGAGTTCATGAAAAGTTAAGCTAGTAATAAACGAAAAGAAATTATAGAAAATTTCTAAATTTGCTACTGGTATTAATCTTGATGAGACACTTTATGAAGTTCCGAAAAGTTACCATAACATGCCATACCATAAACTTAACGATACAATACCAAATCATATCATACGAAGCCTTACCATAGAATATCAAGCCATACTACACCATATCATACTAGATTTTATTATATAATGTCATACCACATCATACCGTATCATATACCATACCATATTTAACTTTAGCATAGAATACCATGGCATACTACACCACATAATATCTCATATCAGATAATTTCATACCATACTACATCATATCATATCAGATTAGATCATTTCATATGTCACCATAGCTAAGCACACCATGCAAAACAATACAATACGTTATCATACGATACCACACCATACCATACCATACCATACCACACTATACTATACCCTACCATTCCATACCATCCCACACCGTACCGTACCATACCATTCCTAAGCTGCATTACCTGCAGCAGTACATACCATCAAACAGTATACCGTACTACAATGTTAATAACGATACGAACCATACCATACTGGGTTATACAATACCAAAGTTATGAAAATATCCACGGGTCAACTTAAGAATGAAACATCCAACAAACAATCTTCCAACTTAAGGAAACGCCAACCCCCATTTGGTTAATTCATCAAAAGCCTAATAACGCGGCAGTAAGTTGACAACCTTGCCACCTTGTTTAGCAAATGTTTATTTCTTGCGACAGAGGATCGAGAGGGGCGACTGCACTTCATTTGTTTATTTTTCATATTTTCCTGATAAAGGACAGCTTCGCAGGTCAGGTGTTTTGTCGGTTCAACCTTTCCTCTCCTAATTAGGTTTAGTAACGTTGTCATGGGAAGAGGTTGAAAAATTTGCCAGTTTCCCCTTTGAAGATTTAAGCATGTCAAACAAGGACCTTATTTCCTGTCAAAGCAATATTTCAGCCTTCCACCTTTATTAGACATGAGGACGAAAAAATTAACTCGCGGTGTTCTTTCTCAAAATTTTGAAAATAAGGCTTCTTTTTAACCAGACAGGTAGAGGAAAACATATAAAGAAATTGCTTTGATCTTTAGAAGCACTGTGTCCAACGTTATTAACTTTGTTTGAAAAATGACAGTTGCCATATTTTGCATGACCATAACTTTACAAGTTGTTCTTAAAATGTTAAAGTTTTGATAGTGTTTTTTATCTTGAACAAACTCTATCGATGTATTTTTTTCTATTGGTCATGGTAAAGAGATTTATTTTTAATAAATGATATTTCATATTGGATTCTAGATAAATGATTAGACGAATGTTCAGGCGCATTCGTGATAATATACATAATATTATGCAACTCAAAATTTGATAACTATCACCTTTATGGCTATGGTTATGGTTTATAGATAACTATACAGGTTTTATTTGATCTCGTGGATCAGATATATGCCCAAAACGATTTATTCGATTATTTATTTAACCTGCTGTTTGAGATAAATTCAAACAGGTTCATAAGTTGAGATACTTTATACAGAAAAACATATTTACATTCTTTCATGACTTAGAGAATTGTGTGTACAGTATCATTTCATATATGGTATTAATATAGATTTAAAGCACTGTAACATAGTTTTGATGTTTTGTTTGTAATTTTTGATTGTCTCTTTTTAAAATTAGTTTATGTAGAAATGTATGTTATTCAGAAAGATAAAAATATCATTACACAACCCGATCATCTGTAGTCGTAGAAAAAGACGTAACGTATCAAGTAAAAATTACAAAATTACAAGTTTGAACACCCTCTAAAAAGTAAAAGAAATTGATTCGCGTAGCTTAACCAAACATTACACATTCGTCTTTTTATTGGTTGATTAATTGATTGCCTTGCAAATGTTACAATTCGTTTTACCTTTCTAGACATCCATTTTTTGTATTACACTGCTTTAATGCAGCATCGATACATTCTGAACTGATATTGGACATAGTGGCTTGGTCATTTAGTCGAAATCGCTTCTAGACTCTCTGTCTTCATCAAATACGGTTCTCGGTGTAAGTAGAGCACCAACTGGTAGGAAGATATACCTTCATTAAAGGCGTTGTACCACTGTATCGAAAAAGACAACACATGTTACCACTTGAAAAACAATCTTATTAATCAATAAAAAGAGTCTTTAGACGAGCGTATCAATTAACCTAACATTACTGATAAAAAGTTGCTTACACTAAAAATGGCCGCATGCAGTTTTGCTTATAATAATTGGGTTGAGTAATTAGATGTATAAACCTCTGACTATATTTTGCATGAACTAGAATTTTGAAAAAATTGAAGCAACACAATTTGCAAAAAGAGTTCTAGAGTGCCTTTAAAGTATGTTTTTGATAATTATTTTGAAAATTTTGAAAATAATTTTCTACAAATCGTCAAAAAGGGGCACCTTACCATCCACCTTTTTTCAATAGGTGACCCCCCCCCCCCCCCATACACATAGACACACAGTCTACGTTTTGTATCACATGGTAAACGGTGAGTATTTAATATAACTTCATGATCTGACAGACTTGTATGCATTATTTCCACCAATCTAACCTGTAATAATATCCAAAGAGCATATGAAATCAATAAATACTGTTTGCTGTGCAAAATAACACAAAAATGATGCAACTTCTTCATGTATATCGAATCAACAAATATCAAAGCAACACATATGCATGGCATTAGAATCCATATTTGATGTTTAAAACGAAGATTATTTTGAAGGAAACCTAAGAATTATATTTAATTCGGTGGAAAAATCTTCAAAATGATCTTATTTATCCCCATCTGGTTTCACATGCGTGATATGCCCTTTGCATGTGGTCCCCGATTGCTCATACGGTTTAATCTAATTTTACTAGACCCCCTTTACGCAGTCTCCCCCCTAGATCCATAATACGGCTTCACTATCCCACATGCGTAATCAATTTTCAATGCAAACATTGCCAGCGTTTGTCTTTGATCTTCACCCATAGGATTCCCGCTGCACCTGTCCCTGGGTCACGTGCTTCCGATCACGTGCTTCCGGTTTTGTCGCTTACATCATGTATCAATATTTTGTTGGATCATAAAAGCTTGGGTTATGGTTACTAGCATAAACACTGATGGCTATATAGCTTCCTCCGATATGGGTTCGTATGGCACATCATGGATTTGGTTTGCTAGTTCTGTGGCCAAAAATATACAACGCTCTGATGTGATATTCTATGAATAATTGTGTTCTCATTGCAGCTCATGATAATTAAAAACATGTGATCCTTTGAAAATATCATATATACACTTTGATAGAACAACGTGTTGCTTTAGCTCCTTGTAAATCCTTTCGATATATTCTTTCAACACCTGGTTGGTTGTTAATTGGCTAAGGATTTAATGGATACACGTTTTACCTGAAAATATCTGTATGTAAAAATAATTTATGATACTTCAGAAATGTTTTAGAGGTATGAAAATCGTTAGATTTACCACCAAGAGTGTGTTAAATGGAGACTTAATGGTGGTAAATCATTTTATACATTGCTTTAAACGATATAAGCGAAGTATTCTTAAATTTTCAATGATATATATGCATTGATGAATTGGACATATTAAACGACCAAATTGGTCTTTCACGTGCATGGCATGCAAACACGTGACTTCCGGTATGCAGGTCATGGCGACACATCAACATGATCATCTCAATTATTCATGTTATGAAATGACCGACTGCAGTTGATTTGCCGTCTTCCCTTTGATTCCACAGAACTCTCAAACGTTCGTTTCCACGCCACGAGACCTTGATGAGAATGCCAGATCGAAAACGAGGCTGTATTTCTCATCATCCCCTGTAGACCTGTTCTATCGACGACGCGCATGCTCATTATATGCTGTTTACAAACACGGTCTCTGTTATTGTAATCAAGTGTTTAAGAGGGACGGTAACATTCCAAACGAGAGGTAACGGAGAATTGTTAACAAGGTGTTAACAGCCTCTACAGACTTAACAAGACCCAAAGGGCTTAGATCTGCTTATACAGAACCCCCATAGTTTCTTCACACCTGCACAGGATTCCTGCATTTTCAGGTTGAGGCTCGGATGAAAGGTCAAAGGATAAAAGGCATTGAGAAACAAGCTTATGCATGAATAAGAGTATATGTCTATACATTACAATTCAGTCTTTGGAATTCATGTAGTGTTATTTTATCGGTATTCAACGGTATTACCATATGCTACAATTAGCATTTTCATGTTTTATCACACTTGTGATATACACACCTGCAAAAACTTGAAAAGATAAATATTTTTATGAAAAGAAGGATATCCCGGATAACATTTGTGAAAATAAACGACCTTTCGGTAAAAAAGTTTACGTCTTCATGTTGTTATTTGGAAGAAGAAAAAGGAATAGATCTATACCTTAATTCATCTAAAAGAAAATTAATGTATATATCTATCTCTTTTTGTTATTTCCAAAATTCCACTTGCAACATGCATATACTTTAAAACGTGTATTTTCACCAAACAAAATTCTCTTAGTTTCTCTCTACAAAAATGCTTTTCTGTCTCTAGTTGCGGTTCAAAGAATTTGTCACGTTCGCTTCTAATAAGACATTTTCTTTAAAAACTTCCCTAATATTGTGATTGCTTGGCTATGATTAAAGCATCGATCTTTGCTAAAACACTAAAGTTACCTTAGGGTCCCCTTGTAACTTATTATGACTTGTTAACTATATTACACCATTATTGATAATTATATTGGTAAGTAAACTCGTGTGTGTTTAGCATCGGGTTGATATGTTTTCCTTGCCCGTGCAATATGAATTTAATTGATTTGAGTAGAAATTAAAGTTACTTTAACTCAATTATTTGAAAGTATTGTGTTCTACGTTTACTCCTGATGTGATCGCTAAGCGATATCGCGATTTGCGCGGATGTAATTTCAAGCGTATAGGAGAATATAAACTAGATTAAGTTACTTTTAACCTTCAACACCCATGGTTCGGTACTTTCAGCCAATGCTCGCAGATTTCAGCCCAACGCATAGTCACAATAGTGTTGCAGACTTTCTTCCTGCCATGATATAAGGGAAACTCCTTTGAAAGCGGAGTTTAACCCCAAATCTTCGTCTTTACCATAGATTAATTATTCAAAAACAATTAGTTAATAACAGTTAATTAGACTATGTTCCATTTCAAAGACAGAATGTACCTATAATAACAAGGACCAATTTCTTTAAAAAAATAAAACCACGCGAAATACTTATGAAAACATCAAAAGCACAGTTTTCTTTCTTTGAATCCAAACAAATACCAAACCCATTTTATCTTGATATACCTCGAAAAATTCCTGAAGTCAGCAAGGAACCTCCATGGTTGCTGAGCGTGTACTATTTCCCCTACAGCTGCTCTGCTTTGTCAGTAGATGCCCCTTGTGCTGTTATACAAACAAACAATATGTTGTTGTACCAGTAGTATCAAGATTTACGTGTACGCTGGTACGCTGATGGGCGGATACATTTGACTCATTGGTTTTGAATGTATTTTCTTGAATTCTATTTGAAACATCTATCAAAACAAATAAAATGTCATGTATGTCCATTGGCTCTACTTGTAGTTTACAATTGAAGGATTTACTTCCGAATTTTGCCATGTGTAACAGACAGTTTTATGTCATTTGAACATCATATAATCAGTTTATTCAATATGTACATGCCCACTCAGAACAGAATATATGTATACTCTAGATATATAATTCATAACTATATAAGTTAATCATATATAACAAGTCCATTCTTCATTTCATATTTATAAACGCAGACTTTGACTGTATAATAACACATATCAGATTTGGTAAACATATAAAACATGTACAAAAATAGGAACATGGTATTTCTAGTGCATTTTATCACTCTTCTTGAATATTTGAATACAACCATTCCAAAGCATTAAAGTTTGCAGTAATATTTATCCGTCGGGAATTTCTTTGAATTTTCCGTGAGCCTATACTAACCTATTTCTGAAATAAACTGTATATATATTCCTATAAATTAATTATTGGATATAAGTCTCCTTACTATGACAAGAAGATGGAGGACGGACAATGACTCGGGATATGATGCCTTCCCATTAATTATAAAGCCACTAAGACCATACCTTTTAAAGCACTTACACATATTCTTAACATCATCTTAGCTGCGACCTATTTATCATCTACACAATACGAGACAACGAGGACTGTCGAGACAATATTCAATCTCATTGAAATCAGGACGAAACTAGTCGCACGTTTCTTAACGCAGCGAGGAACGAGCAGCTAGTTTCGAACTTATTTCAATTGGATTGGGTAATATTAACGTTAAACATTATTGGTTTGCATATCAAAGAATAGGGCAGCACTTTACTTCCCACTGTCCATACCAATTAACACCTCGAAGAAAACTTTCATTGCATTTTGCAGAACAATAATATCATATATAACCTTGGACGCAACTGCCTTAATGTTGGTGAAACCTGAGCGACAGCGAGGGTCATAACTATTCGTCTGTGCAGGCTCGATTGTCGGAAACACTTATAATTCAACGAATTCTACTAAACTTTTCCTCGGAGTAAAAGGATTTCTGTTAAAGGCGTACAGGGTTAACTAACTTTTATATATTTGATACCCAATAAACTCGTCTTAACAAAATTGTATTTCACACACAAACCGTTTGACTTCGAAACCAAAGGAACACACTTGAAACTTAAGTAGCAATACTCCCAAATTATTTGTAATTCGAAAATGAATGCTCGGTGACATTCATAGAAATGTGTAAGTACCCATTGTGATTCTACCCAGTAATCTCCACGTCCTGAGAATCTTTGTAACATAAAACCATTTTCATAGTTTTACAATTAGAATCCTATATGAAAAGGTGGTCAATCAATCGCAAATTATTTTAAATTATCGAGACTCATTTTTCTTCACTTTGCTAAAATCAAGGTCGCAAGTCTTCATAAAGACTTGCTAAGGCTATTGTGTTATTTTAGGGACTGGTTTATACTATCATTTCATTAAAAAGTTGATTTTTGCCGATTGCCAATGCACTGTTATATTAACGGTTACGCCGTAAGGAGAAACCGAAACAGAGGAGGAATATTTTCATATTTGGATAAATAAATCACTTTTATTTTAGAAAAATTTAGATTTAATAAATAATTTTATAGAGAGAGAAAAATCAATGCGCTTTTTCAAATCTGGTAATTTTCATGTTTAGCGCTGTGTGTATTCAATAAATTCTTTCATATAGATACTGACAACTCAATACAAAATAACTTCGCTAGATGAGCTAAGTAGACATTAGCTTACACCAAGCCTCGATGGATGATAGATACTCAAAGACTAAACTGCAAATGCTATCCAGCTAATGAGAAAGAGGCAATGTTTACACAGTTGCTAGGGGGAGGGTGGTGGATACATAACCTACCTGTAAAAGTAAGTTTGTAAGGAAAATGTATCGTTTCATACAACAATCAACAATGATAGGCCACACGCATTGTTTGTATGTTGTCTCGAATGGCAGTATGAGATTCTCTTGAGACGGTAAGAGACCCTCTGGAAGAATGAAAATCGCTCCATCATTTTTTAAATAAGCTGATTCACTCTTGATATATGTATATATGATAGATATTCTATGAAAATAAGGTGGATCACTACTTCAAAAACATATCCATTCGTAACTTTATCCATTTACAACTCAAAAGAGGTGTAGAATTGGCAAAAAATAATTTGATACTTATGTACAACCATTAGAAGTCAATGTGTAAGAAGCTTATTTCACTGCAATGTTAAAGGGACAGTAGAACGTTTAATTTAGATAAATGAAGTGATCTCAAAAATAAAAAATAAATATTTCCAATGGCAAGACAGTGTTGTTTGATAAAAAAAAAAGAGCAATTATAAAAGGACGTACCATGGTCGGTGTAGATTTGCGGATCCATGTCCCTACCTCAAATGATTAAACGGTGTTCACACCAAATTTGCCGCCAGTGGTTTTGTTTAATAATTGATTATTTCCTTTACGACTATGGATGATCATGTTGCGTAATGAGATGTTTGACCCTCTCAAGATGATATATTTAGCATAAACTAATTTTATTGGGGTACATTTAAAGAAATATATTTATCAAAAAAACGCGCTACTGCCCCTTAAAATTATTCACAAACCTTTTTATTAAACAGCATCGTCTATCGTTTTCGAGAAAATGTTTTTAAAAGTGATAAAAAGTCGATTAACTATAATCAGTTGTCTAAGTTGTTCTCTCTCGAATTAAGATCGGAGCCGTTGACATTATTTCAACTACTTTTTTTATGTAAACATTATTACCAATAAGACAAAAATGGAGTAACTAAAAATTCATTTTTTAATTTCATCACTTCATAAGTACTCAGTAGCATTGAAACAAGAAGAAGCATTTTTTTCTAATTGAAAACCAGAGTTCGACAAGGGTGTCTATTGCAACCCATTACTTTCACCCCACTTACAGAAAGTTTTCTAAAACCTTAAGTAGAAATGAATTAAATTTTAAACGACACTTTTTAAAGACATTTTACTCCAAGAAAAGGTTAAGGGGACATTTAGTCAATGAAAAGCAATTTCCTCTAGAATTTAAGAAACCTAAATGTCAAGAAAAACCCAAACGCTAACGACAGGCATGGACATCGATTCTCTCAAGAGAAAAAGTTGATGCCTTTTTGTACAAACTTTTCACTCTTTAACACTCCATTAGAAAACAGTTGTACATATAATTTGCTTTAGTTGGAACCCTTCACAAAAACTAACTAATTAGTGAAAATTATTGCGAATAATGAACCAAGTATTTGCTCATCAACACTTAATTAAAAACATTCTAAGCATGCAAATGTAGTCAAAGTTTCGAAAATTTTGATAAAAAAAATACTTTGTAAACGGACATTATTACAAGTGTTAAAGTCTGTCCTCCGTTGAAGGAAGGGTTGTTCACATTATACAGATAAGGATAAAATCAAAACAAAAATATTTGATTGAATGAAAATTTGCATAGATTGCGCAAGGGCTCTGTTGCAGCCATCAAATGAAACCTCCAACAAAGGTAGTACTGATCCATCGGGGGCGGGATAGCGCAGTGGTTAGCGCGTACGGCTTCGGATCATGAGGTCCGTGGTTCGAATCCCGCCAGGGGCTCGGCAACTTTGTCTGCAGTAGAGAACTGTTCTACACGCAGTCAGGTTTGGGTGCAATGCTACACTGAAATTCAGCGCAGTACCACCCATGGTTCGCTAGTTCCAGCCGATGCTCGCAGGTTTTACCGCAATACATGGCCACAATAGTGTTGCGGGCTTTCTCCCTGCAATAATACTAGCAGCTGCGGTATAAGTGAAATAATCTTGAAAGCAGCGTTAAACCCCAACTCACCTCACCTCACCTCACTGATCCATCATTTCAGTGAGTTGGTAACGATAATAATTTAAGTCTATCATTACATTTGATACATGAAGAAAGTCTATATGCCAAATAAAGGGATTCTAGTGAAAACTGTCAAATATAAAGTCATTAATTTTACTTTATTACGGATTTCATTTGTCAGTCAACAGTTTGACATTCTTGTTATTTTCAAACCTAAACTACATACTCTCACAGATTTGTGATATGAATCATAGGTTGAGAATGATTTTCACTGATTATTCATTTTATTCAAAGTTCAACAAAGGACATTGTTGAAGTGATAATGATGTTTACTGAACGCACGTGCGAGGTGGCGAAGAACACCACGTGAAGCCACAGGTGGTCACGTGACCTTTAGGGTTCGCAGACATTGCGTACGCATATGGCACCCCACTGAAAGCATTAGATTTTTTTCCGAAGAGAATACGAAACTTGGGTGTTTTTCATTCTTAATGGTTCCAACATTCTAAATTTAAAGGAACCATTCCATCCGAGTATTTCAGGTTCGCTGGGTATAGGAAACGAAACTAAAGCCTTCCATCAGCATACAAGTATAACAAGCCTTGCTACTTCATGACAAGACATTTTTTTTATCTTTTAAGGAAGAATCATTTGTATATCCATCAATTTTGTATGATATATATATATATTTCATTGGTTAATACAGAGCATTTGCATTTTCAAGCAGTGAAAGAATACCGCAGAACCTCTCAAGACGATAGAAGGGTCTCTTTAAGATAGTCGAGAAAATAAAGAACGAGAAAATAACACCAGGTCGAATTGGAACCGTACGATTATTTTTGTAGGAAGAGAAACCTCCACGTTCACATTTCGACTACCGTCATATTTAATTCAACTCCTGAAGAAGACTCATGTTTATTGTGTTTTCTGAATGTAGACACAGTGTGATACTACCGATATAACGTGTTGTATTGACTTAGTGCATGTTTCAGTGTGCATTGCCAGATAGGGCTAGAATCAGTTTATTTACAGTCTAATAGTTTGACGAGCAAAAACTCGCCGGGAAAACATTTCTTGTTATTGTTATTGATTTTGGAAATGTTTCGTGAAAATCGCATTTCAACATTGAATGAATGTAAGTAGAAATATAATTCAGCCCTATTTACTCTTCCACTGGAGCATTTCCGTTTATGTTTTACGACGTTAAAACAACAAAGAATAATGGTCGTCCAAATTTGACCCAAAATGGCGGATTAGTAAAAGTGGTCACGTGATCAACGACACTAATGGAATCATAATCGTGCCATTATGTTCCCGATTGCTGTGCTGTGTTCCAACAATAAACATCGACCAGAATATGG
The DNA here is from genome assembly GCA_921293015.1 of Phorcus lineatus. Taxonomy (NCBI): domain Eukaryota; kingdom Metazoa; phylum Mollusca; class Gastropoda; order Trochida; family Trochidae; genus Phorcus; species Phorcus lineatus. Next base: position 27,210,307 of record OV121088.1, on the reverse strand, counting down.
ATACCACATTCAGAAACTGTTAACAAAAACAAACAATGTACACTGTAATACAAGGAACCTACACAGGCTGACCCTGTTAGTCCGCCATAACCGGAAGTCAGAAATGGCGGCCATCTTGGAACAGATGTGTCTGAAACTAAAAGCGCAGACGCTCCGGATTCGCTAACCAAAGCGGGAAGATGGCTCGCATTTTTGGCGGTATTTCTTGTGGAAATCCGTGAGAATGGCTTATTCGACAGCTGGAGAAAACAATATTCAAGCAGTTGATCCAAATGCTCCACACATGAATAAATACAAAGACACCCAAACCTGACATAAACCGAGAGGTTTAAATGTTTTTAGAAGCATTCATACCGGGAAATAGTGCACTGTATAGACTTTTGTCTTCATTATGACACGCGTTTGTTTCTAAGGTGCCGCACACTGCAAATATTTAGACATCAAGGGATCTGCTAATGTATAGATTGTAACCTATACAGGCCTGTTTATTGACTCTGACTGAGGTAAAGAAAATGGCACTAGTGTCATAATCATCGCGTGGTACTTTGTTGTTTATAATGTAAAGGTGTTAGTATTTCAAATGTGAAATAGTTGCGTTAAGGCGCATTCTGGCACCTCTTATGAAAATACCACAGAAAGCAGTTTACGAACAAGCTTCCAAGATCAGAAAGAAGATTATTTTGGTCAGTATAAAACATTTCAAACAAATGCATGAAATATTTAACAAGAAATTTCAACATGACTAGATTTTGGCCTATTCCCAAAACTGTTTTAACCGGACGCTTTTGAGGACTTATATTCCCATCACAAACTAAAATGTCATTGACTAGTCGAAATTGCTTTTTGAGTGTCGTCCGAGTAAATTATTGCTAAACGAGTGGCGAAGTGTCCATTTTTCAGCAATTAATCTAATCAACGTCTGGATGTCATGGTAATTAATTTTATCCATATTAAGAGTTACGTCTTTGCACGGTAATGCCAGTGTCTTGGCGACCAAGACAAAAGAGGTTTCTCGTTAATTACAAAGTATCTGCTAGTGTCTAATACACCAATAGTCGTCTGGACGTGTCCAGTCACACTGACTCCACTAATCCGAGACAATCCCCCCATCAGCTGTCACCGGCATCGTTCCTGGTCCCTCCCGCCCCTCCCTGGCGTTAAGACTACCATCAGTAGCGTACTCATACTGAATAATGCAACTACCGTATTTGTTTGAATAATGCATTCAACCATCCATCGGTGCTTGTCTGGCTCAAAAATATATGCCAACTTCCGGATAAAATAACAAAGGACCTAACGCGTCGTCTTCTGTATGAATGATAAAATTACCACATAGGTTTTGATAGATACCCATGCTCGTGTTCTTTTCAAACAACCATCTTGCACGATCGGTTAAGACTACAGATACTTGAATGAGTTGGCTGAAAGCCAGGGCGGAATGTTCAAAGATACTTTACACAATAATTAATCCCTTTGGTTATTGTATTCTATCCTCACAACACTTACAAAATATATTTTTCCTTACGTACCCTCTGTGACAAGTGGCCAAAATATCCAGTTTCTATCAAAATCCTTTGACGGTGAATTTTACATCACTGATAGCCTCTTGTTTTTCTCTTTTATAAAAAATTATCTTAAATCTACGACTGACTTCTGTTTTGTGAGAAAAATGTGCTCAACTCAAAGGCGAAGGGACTCGAGCCTTCTCAATGGCTACGTGGATAAACAAACTATTCAGTAAGAAACAATGTCGCCGTTTGCAAAACTAAGTTTGTTGTAACCCATAAGGGTTCCTATTTTTTGCAATATCGCTCCACTTGTTACAGAAATCACGTGAGAAGAAATACATACGTAGAGCAACCTTCGTAGGGAGGTAATGTGATGAAGAAAGAATAATTCAAGTGCTCGGTTGCCGTTACCTCCACTGAAAAACAGGAAGATACTAGTAGTTGCGATTCTACCGATACAATGAAAATACACAAAGACTTGCTTTTAATAATATGGGCATATATTGAGTTTTTAGAGCAAATACGGTACGTCAAGCGTCCCCTTTAATGAAAGCTACCGTTTAGAAGGGTCAAATATTAATTTACCGTAGTCGGGGCCAAAAACAAAACTGACGGGGTTAAATCTAATTTTAGTACGAAGGTCCATTTTTGTCCGAGGGGACTTGACGCAGAATACGATTACCCCAGGAATTATTTTAATTATCTGGCACTCATTATTTCAGAGCGGGTCGCAGGATTAAGTGACTTTGGTAATGTCGGCTGGTCTAGAGAACAAAGAGAAATAGTCGAATGGCCATGTTCGGAGCTGACCATAATTCCGGACTTATTATTTGTCATTTAAGAGTGCATTAGCATTGGGAGTTGTGAACATGCAATGTCAAGGACTGAAACAAAGGCTCAAGTAGCGGGAGGGGCTTGAAATGAATTATTTAAGAGGCAGGGCACACTTCGGCAGATGATTTGTTGCGACAAAACATGATATTACGATATTACAGCGCACAAAGATGTAAATCAAACCCGACCCTTATAATTATGGTAAAAGTGGCGAGAAAATGTTTGACATTGCCATCGAGTTATTTATTTTGGGTTACTTGCTGTACAGCGTTTATGAGGTGTCAATTGTGAATTTCAAATCAATTATCTTTCAATACAGAACAATATAGATGAAAGTATCAGTTTTCTATATAGGATAAATACGGGATTTACATTTAAACAAATGCCTGAAAAAATTTCAGTGGTCATCTTATTAGAATCTAGCATCAATGAAAGTTTGTTATCTTTCATTCCATGATATCACAAGTATTGAATAGCAAAAGAGTTTTCTAGGTGTAAAATGGTTATCTGTCCTATCCACCGTTTGTTAACTTTTTAATACCTATATAAGCTACCCTTTCATAGATATCTACCTTTGAATGTTTGAAACTTCCATTGAAAATGAGTAATTATTATTTATTAGTCATGTTGGTATTTTCATCCTATCAACTTACCAAATACTGTGTCATTTAAAATAACCACTGACTATCTCTTTAACTTTTATCTTTTGTTCCAATATTTTTAGCGGACGCTTCTTGTAAACAAAAATAATAATATTTTATACCTATAGTTATTACTTGATTAAACACGCAAGGTTCTATCTATTTGATTTGGTTTATTCTATAACAATTCTTATACATCTTGAAAGAAAACGTAAACAGTCCTATGTTATTGACACCAGTGACAAAAAAATTTATCTTCATTTACTAATTAATCTGATTGCCGAAACCGGATCCTTAATTATAAGATATAATCCGATTGTCATCATCGTCAAATACGAAACGCTCACAATGACGATATTTTCCGATTGACAGTCTATAAACTTGCGCGATATTTTCCGATTGACAGTTTATAAACTGCCACGGAATGTGAAAAGGACTCGACATAATTTTGAAATTCGATTTAACATGCCAATGCCAATTATTTGAGAAATGCCGAAGTTTTGACACCCGACGCGAGACCACCTTTCAATTATGGTATATGATATATAAATTGAATTTAGACCAGCGTTTTAATTTACATTACAAACCCAATTCGGTTAGATAAACCGCAATCAGACATCTGTGAAGTGTCGGGAGGATAGGTATATTGATCTGCTATGAATCAAATATGACGGCAGATCCAAGTAGGTCAATGTCAATTTTAGGGGGAAAAGTAACATATACTTTTTAATTTATTCCAATTTTTTATTTCTGTATTTGGGGCCTTAAACGCACTAGTGCACACCAATATTTCTTTAACACAACGAATGCACAGATACTGCATATCTCTCGATATTATTTAAGAACCTCACTCAAATAATCTACCTCGTAAGTTATTAAACGAATATTTACGTATTCAGGTAGTGAAGTTGATTTTTAAAGACCGGAAGTATTTAATGTTACGTTACAATAAATCCGCATGAACTACGATATCGGAAATATTAAGATTTTGCTTATAACCAAAAAAGCGGAAACGGCAGCCGCTTTGGTCAATCTAAAAGCAATGCTAATGTTGTGTTATTAAGTCGGTTTATTTACAACATTGCTTTCATAAAACATAATTCATTATTTGTTCTCAGTTCAGAGTTTAGGTAAATTCAACAGCTGCACATAATAAGTGTTCATCCGCTTTCAACTGTCTATAATTTATCTGTTTTGTGTACAGCTAACCTTAGATTTGTTATATGTCCAAGCCGACAGCGGCTGTCAAAATTTTTTCATTGTTGATTGCAGGTCAATTGTAGAGAATTTTAAGTATTTCATTGCATCGATAGAAAGCTAAAGTGATTGCATAAGTCCTCTTAAACCTTAAAATAGCCTATTTAAACCGTAAAAGCGTGCGATAGTGCCTTTAAGACCAGGGTACCAACATTTTATTTTTTTTAGAATCCATAATGACAACTGTAAAGAATACTCACAGTTTATAAATAATAAATTGCCAAGCATTGAAAAATATAATATAACTAATACATATACTTTTCAATTCTGTTAAACGCCTCTCAAAGAAGATATTTCGATACAATTTACATATAAAAACCACACATTAGAACTTTATTGATAAACGTGAAGTGTCGATGGATTTTTCAATTTGAGGAATATTTTCATGTGATTTCTATCATCATTCAAACTTTTTCTAAATTTGTTTCATCATTCTATTGACAAAAAGCAATCAGAAATCTTTTCACTATTTATAAGGAAATATGAACGAGGGTAGCTTTAGAAACTTTTCCTAAATTCTTTACACTTTTTTTGTCAAATATTCCATTCATTTTTTGTTTAGATTTTAGATGTTGAACAGAGAAAACAACATAGGTGAAGCAATAAAACAAACTGAAAAACGTTGATAGATATTTTGCAGTAAGATTTTTTTAGTGAAATATTATGTATTTGTCATTTAGTCATGCGCGTCGCGAATGAATTTCATAAAAAGACAATGTATGCCTAATCAATAAATCGCATAATATTTTCAAACAAACACATAAAGAGTTTCAACCGACGGAAAGAGAATACAGATTTATTTTTCATTTTATAAATATTTTCACTCATGATAGATTGTATAAATACCTGTAAAATAATATTATAAATTTTGGGTCAAACGTTTTGTCGCTGTGTTTTTGGTTTAAAACGCATTTATAAACCGCTCATTATCCTCATTGGTGATTCCCTCAATACACTGAGACTTACGATGTCCCTTCATCCAAGTGATTTCAAATGTGCCTCTGTTGAACCAGCTGTGCAAGTGGGTACCTGGTTGAGGCTGTGTTGGAGGTGACCCTACAGTTAATAAATGTCAGCCTCGTTTAGATCAAGGTAGTGTAGACGCTTTGAGTCAAAAAGTAGAGATTTACCGCTATATATATAAAAGATCCATATCATCATCATTATAAATCCTGCTTAAACTTGTCGTAACTGTAATACGGACAGAGGTCAGTGAATGCAAGGGTGGATTTCTGCATAAATAAACTATAAATGATATATGATTATTATTTTTGACAAAATCACTACCTATAAAACAATCCGAAGAGGGCTCCAATATGGAAATGTAAACATTTGCAGTAAAATGCCTTGAAACATAAGTGTTTTTTTTTTATATTAGCATAGAAAATTACGTGAATTGTCATTTTTTATAAATGTAAAAATTATGTTGGCTAGTACACATAGATCAACACTTGAGCAAAGATATGTAATAAAAAGGACCTCCCATAAAACTCGAAGGCTTTCAAGCAACCAGTCTGATAAAACATAGACCGTGTTTCGAGGCATATGAGTTTTTGAATATTTATTCTCGCGGGATTTTGAACCTACTCTATCAGGGACTGTCATATCCACAACGGACTGTTGTGGATAGGAAAGCCTCCGACAGAGTTAGTTAGAATCTCGCTTGAGTGATTTTTTTCAAAATTGTTATTCCTCGGAACACGGTCGACTGTCAAGCATGTTATATAAATCTATTAAAGGAAGTATATCCGATCGAGGGCGTACACGGCGTTCAAGCCTAGACGAGTTACCTCCCTTTTCACGACAGTGCTCTATTGACAGTTTTGACCACTTACATATTAAGGCCTTCTAACCAAAAACATACATTTTGATTTATTCATAAAACTCTTCATAATAACGATGTTCTTCATCTCTTTGGTTTACGAAAATTTCAATTTATTGCAAAGCGTTTAAAATGAACATTCCTCATGACAACATGCTAAAAGAAGCGGTTGTAAAATAATTTGATCTGAGTAAATCAACCTGCAAAACTCTTATGGAACTTTGAAGACATTTATATCATAAATGAAATATTTCTAGTTTTAAATAAAATATCAAAATGTTTCTATTTCTCGTTCAACTTGTTAACCTTTTCAAACTATTCAAAATACATTACATTTTAGACACATGCTACCGATTAAAGTTAAACAATTTTCATCACTTTGCCATTTGGAACATATCACTGTTTTGAATAAGCCTGTTTGCACTTACGAGCCGGTATATCGTAATGGGAATACATATTACTCCGGGAACTCCAAACAGTGCAGCGGAGTCGCTTGGTTCAAACTTTGAATGTCACGGGGCGAAGTTTGGCTGACAGCGCACGATTGAGAGTTTTGTAAACGTATTTACAATCACTTATTTTCAATTCTGTTATTCAAAGCTTGACGTCTCTTTAATGATATCTAATTTAAAAGATTTATTAAAAGTACTAAACTATGGCAACAACTTCGTGATTTATCGTATAACTGAACTTTTAAAATGATATTAATCAATTTCCAAAATTCTTGTAATTAACAGATTCAGTTTGATACAAAGTCACACGATCCTAATTATGTCTATAATTATGTTTTAAAAGGTATTTTCCATTTAGATAAATTAATTCAAATGGACAAACTTTTAAAGACAAAGAAACGGGTTAATCTTTCATTGATAAAAAGTTTGCATTGATTAATAGACTAAAGATAGTTTCATGAAAAGGGGTGTATCCTTTATCAATAAAGGGGGCAGGGAGGGAGGGGGAGGGGGGGGGGGGGGAAGAGGTAGTCACCTTATGTAAGAAGGGGTTTGGGTTCACCTGTTAGGGTCACCCATTTAATGGTCTATCTTTAAAAAGATTCCAAAAGGTGCTGGTGGTCGGATCCGCCGCAAATGGAGTCATTAAAGTACTTACTTAAAAATTACCAGTTTAATGCTATGGCTCAGTAGAGGGTCGGGTATTAGATTTTTCTCTTATCATTAATCTAAAAGAATTGTGATCGACATTCGACAGTACTGTATTAATCAGTATGACATATAACATGTTCATACAAATTTATTTAGATTGACTTATAATAATCTTACATGGGGCCAAGAACGTTTCCCCCACATTTGTTTGGATGGTGAAAAGGTTATGTAGGGCCTACGTCAAAGAAAAGATAATATTTCAATAAAACAATTCTTAGCAACAATTTTATCTTTTGGTTATTTCTTAAGTAAAAAAAAACACTTTCCAATGTATTACCAATACAGAAACATATAGATGTGCAAAATAAGCTGAATTGGTTTTGAAGTCGGCTAAAATTGGACCCAGCGACGTTTGGTAACTAACACTGAGAGGAGCAATGAATAAACGAGTTTCATAAAATAGTTGACTGTAGAGTCAGTCCGGAGATCGTTTTAGATTACCTCGTGACTTGATGAGCTTAAAATGTTATCAATCCATTAATTTGAAGGGCTAATATATGTGCGTTCATGTTTTAACATTACGTCCAATGGAAATTGATTCAGTCTATCTTTGAGATGACCCCTGACACCGGAACCGGTAGTGGATATAAAGTCACCGTCTCGTGGCGTCTGCTTGCCGTCAACGTCATAAGACGTTTAGAATGGGACGAAACGTCTTTTTGAAAGATAAGTAAGAACGGAATCAACTTTGAATTTTTTCTCAATAGTCAGACATTGCTTACCATGCAGGCTTTGCTGGTTGGTTTCATATGATGGCAGGATTGTTCATACAGCAAAGCGAAATGGCACCACTTCCGTTCCTTGCCATAGCCATAGGAACTTTCATTCTCAGGTTGATTAGGCTAGATCTAATTTGATTACTGATGTTGTTGTCTACTGTAGCAGAGCAAGTCTTCAGGGATTTTCCTTAATGGCCTTAACTGTGATTTATTTCCTGAAATGTGTTTGAATGAAGGACTGATTTTATTTTTTAAGAATTAGGCTAATCAGTTCTCCAAAATTTAACTAAAACATGGAAGATGCTTTTGAATTTTGTGTTCTGTCCATATGTTTTTGTGCTTGTTTGTTTATTTTTGTACATTTTGATATGTTTCGTTTTGCATTCAGGATTTTTAGTTAAATCGAATTAAAGCCACTTCTTGAACTTGGATAAATAGAGGCGAAAATGGACAGTTCCTGGAAGAAAATTAGCGAGTTACCTCCCTTGAAAGGGTTTGACACTCTCTCCCATGATGCACAGAAAGTTATGTTGTCACTGCAGAGAAAATATTCAAAGATGAGAGAACAAATAATTGAAACACAAATGAAAAAAGAACTTCTTTCACAAGGTAATTTCCAAGTGTTTGCGAATTTGAAAATACCTTTCAATTTTGTTTTCACTGTATCATTTTCTGGCTAGTAGAAGAGCAGCAATATTAATTTCTATTGATGAATTTCTAATTATTTGAATGTCATTAAATGAACAATTTTCTTTTTTAAATATCTAAACCTAATATTCAGAAATAATTTTATTGAGATGGTCAATAATTGATGTGTTGTTTCAATATTTTCACAGATCCAAGTGAATATTACCGTAGCTTGTACTCCAGACAATTCAAAAGTGATCCTTCTCCAAGACAAAGTCCATTCAGCAATAAGTCTCAAAGAAACCCTGGGCATGCAGACTCAATAAACAATTTAAGCTATCACAGACAACAATCCCACAATTCCTTAGATCACAAAGAACTGCATTTACCAGGATCAAACCCCATCAGGATCAAGCAAGAACCACAATCACCTTTGCCTGTGCAAAGTTCAGAAGTTCCTAGACATCAACCAAGAATGGAGGTCAGTAAAGGGACAGACCAAGAATTTAGTTTCCAGATGCTTTGTCCAATGATTCCTTACAATAGAGAAAGAAGAAACTGTACTTCAGGAAGAAATGATGACTCAGCTTTTGTTGAGTTGCACTCTGGAACTGTGCAGAACAGCAAAAGACTTCAAGAAATACCAAATATGGCAACAAAGCAGCGTAAGGTCTCAAATGAATTAAGAATAGATATAAATGAACAATGTCAAACAGATGAGTTTGTTTTTGAACCAAGAATGGTGTCCAAACCGTTAAACATCCCGATTTCACAGATCAATTCTCAAGCAGACACTTCTTTCAATCTTGAATTTTCTTTGGAGGGTTGTGAAGTTGTTTCAGTTGGTTCAACCAATGAAATAGCTGACATTGATAAAGATGCATTTGAAGCTTCCCAGGATCTTTTTGCTTTGACCCAAGAACAGGAAATCAAAAAGACCGAAGAAATTAACTTTCCTGAAAGCACAACTGTAAGACATCAAACTACAAGAAAATGTGAGTTGTCACCTCAAAGAGAAAATGATGAAACAGAAATTCCTCCAAATTATTTGAAGCCTCATTCGAACATGCTAGGCCATTGTGAAAAGAAAGCTTTTTATCCCGAGAGAAGTTTGACAGAAGAAGTGGACCAAGATTCCCGAGGACAATTACAAATCCCGAAACAGAACCATTCAAGAGAATCATTCAAAGAATTAAACCCTGAAAATAAGGAACTGAAGCTACCAGCTTCAAGAAAGGCTCAATCTTGCATTGACAACTTCTTTCAAAAACCATCATGTTCTATTGCAAGGAAACTTGAATTCAACAAGACGTTTAGGTAAATTTTGCAAATTTGAATTACGTAGGTTATATTCAGTATTTTTTAAAATGCCATAGAAATAATAGAATGATGGAATAACGAGTAATTAATCATAATTACTAATGCAATGAAGATGTTTATGTTGACATTTTGCTTTAAGAAGGTTTTAAATATACATAACTTGTCATTTTAATCATTTATATCAAAAGTTGTTTGAAGATGGTTTTACTGATACATTTTCATTTTTTAACTGCAAACAGTGGAATGTTACCTTGCATCTCAGTTATTGTTTCGAATAAAAACATGATTAATAGATTATTTTCATTTTAAAGTTATGCATAACACTGATTATGCTAACATTTTTTTTTTATTTGTGCAGAACTATGGATGAAAGTACACCTTCAGCACAAAATCCAGGTACCTTTCGTTGATTCGAGTAATTTACCTATTTATTGATATAAACATATGTTTAAAATATGCTGGGATAATTAGGATATATCTTTTAATTTGCAAGTTATGAAGGATTTCATTTCTTGAGTTCGTCTTCATTTTCTTTTAAATGTGGACATCAAGACTTATACTTATTTTGTCAGTTTACTATTTTCTAATCAAACATTTCTTAACATGCTATGTTAAAATCCATTTTAAAGTCTTAACATGTCATTAATTTTGTATATTGTAATCAATGTAAATCAATCATATATTTTTATTTAAGTAGGTGCAGTTGGAAATGGATACATGGGAAAACAGATTCCCAAATTTGGCAAACAGAACAAATCCAGAAAGGACCACAGAAAGATTACATCTGCTGAGGAGCAAAAGCAAAAGGTTTCCAAATATAACTGACATTAGAAAAGTTATTAACATTTAATTTTAACCAAGTTGTATTAGTGCATAAAACAGTAATAAATAAAGTAAATTGGTAAAGATCTTTTAAAAGATTTGTCATTGTTTATCCTTATTTTGATTTTGTATATTTTCTTGAACCTTTAAAAACAATATGTTTTGACATTAGCTATGCTTGGTTGGTGACTAAAACTTGATTGTTCCTTATGAAACGCATCCTGATTCTTGAGTTGTGTCCACACGGAATGCTTTGTCACTATTAAATTCATCACTTAGTGTAATTATTTATGAATTAGACATGATTTCAGGAGATGACCCCTGCCCCAAGTTATTCTGACATAGGTCTAGTAGAAGTCATGTCTCTATCCAAGACTGAGCTGGAGGGTATCCGAAACAGTCTTTTGCAGTCTCAAACAGTCTGTCTTACTCTCCTGTATAGTGATGAGTCCACGCTGCTCAGAAACTTTCAACCAACTCAGGCCAAGGTTTGTATAACCACAGTCAGACTAAGTCACATGTCCCTCCTGGATTCTGCAATTCTGTGGTTGCAGAAAAAATCGCGGAATACCGTATTTCCTCTAATAAGCACCGGGTCTCTTATAAGCGCCGGGCCTCTAATACGCGACGGGGGGTAAGGGTTTGTTGATAGAATAAGCGCTGGGCCTCTAATGAGCGCCGGGTCTCTAATAAAATCATATTTATTTGTATCAAATGTAGTTATATAAAAGGATTTTCTTGTCCAATCATGAATTTGTATATGGGTGATTGATAGTTCAGTTTGAATCAAATATCGATTGAAGAAATAAGCGCCGGGCCTCTAATAAGTGCCGGGGGATTGAGGGGGGTTGAAAAAATAAAACATAAAATGCTTGAAATCTTGTCTTGTGAAAGAAATATTTCACATAGTAACTTCACATTTAGCTTTAACAGATAATCAATAAAGTGATCTATCTAATTATCACTAATACTTTATTGTCATTTATAACATTAATTCGAAATAGTTGTTGACTGAATGGAAACTGAATAAATGTGCAAAATGGAAACAGTAACTTCTTGGTAATCGGGGATGAAGTTTACGAGGCAACTTAGAAATATGTTTGACAAAGTTGCATTTCAACTGGCATCTGTTATGGCTAGACCCTGGTTTTTGTCCATATTCAATATGAAACATTATTCATTTGATTTTGAATTTTTTTTGTGTTTTTAGAGACCTACAGACACTGTTGTTCTCAGAGACTATTATGAAGTGTTTCGTAGGGATTTGATTCTAAGTGTTTGTTTGTAAACTTCTCAAAGGATTTATCATGACAATTTCAATTATATGATAAAGTTATGGTTCATATGTTTCTAACATTATTTGACTTGTTTACAGATAAAAAGCATTGTGGTCAAGGCATTTGGCAAACAACAAAGCAAGGACACAAACATGCTCTCTTCTACTTTACTGTTTGACTGTCATGGTCATGATGAACATTTTCAGAATTGGTTCAAGTATGAAGTTGTTACAAACATTTCTCTACTTGATTTTTGTTTTTATAGAAAAGTTTTTAAAAGAAATAGTGATTTAAGGGGGCTTTGTTTTAGTTAAATAAAGCAGTCTAACAAAAACGAAAATAAATGTTAGCAAAACAATGTTTCTTGTCAAAAGAAGCAGTTTTGAAACAAACATACCATTGTTCGGTTAAGCTATGTGAATCCATTCTTTAATTTCAATTCTCTTTTGTATGACTGATGATCCTGTAATGAGTAATGATATGTTTTGACCCTCTGAAGATAATACATTTGGCATAAAATACCATAATGAGTATTGGGAAAAATGTGAAGAAAGAAATCTTTCAAAAATCATGCTAATGCCCCTTATAAAGATATCATGAGCTCTTTAAAATGTGTTCAACTTGTTTTAAAATTTTATGTTTTTATCTTTTAACCTATTCGTTTGAACAAATTAACGAATTGAAATTAAAAAAATAACTTGTGATTGGTTTTTTTCCAGCTGTTTGATGAAAGAAATGATGAAGAACACAAATATTGAGAAGATAGCAATGAATGCAAAACAGTTCTTCATCAAACTCTTTGAAATCTGTGATGAAAAGGATCAAGGTTTTTGAAAACATATTACTGTCAACAAATACTTTTTTAAGTAAAGCATGCTCCGAACTTTTTTTACATTAGTGAAATTATAATTTCATTAAGTAAATATTAATAGAAATTTCCAAGATCTCTTTTGTAATCAAAATACATGTTTAAGAATGTTCAAATCCAAGAAATATTACCCTCACTTCTGAAAAATTTGTCTAGTCACTTTATGTTATAATAACTGCATATTTTTCTTGTTAAAGAAACAAGCTGGAAGATACTGGACCCAATGATTGGTGCCTGGCTCCTGAATTCAGATAAACCTCCCAGATATTTCCAGGATGTCTTGAAGGAATCAGGATTGCGGAGAATGATTACGGTAACCATAGAAATCTATTTTTGATAATTTTCCTTTAAAAGAGAGAAGAGTGATAATAGATTCTACTTAATAAATCAGAAAAGTCGATGGAAGAATTCTGAAATATTTGCAAGAGTTTCAAATAAAACTTTGTATGTGTTGCTCAAAATATGCATGCAGGAAATAAATCGACGTGACTGACAGGCTATCCAATTTATCTTTTTCTGCTTTACTTTTAGTTTGTTACAAAACCATATAACCAAGTTCCTGGTAAGCATTGAAGGATTTTGTTTGAAAGATTATTGTGTACCCATTTCTTCCCAAGAAAAAAACCCTCATCAAATCAAAATTTAGAAGAATTTTCACTGAATAATTGAAAGTGAGATTTTTCAGAGGTTTATAGTTGCAGCCCAGCAATAACGAAACTGTGTGCTTTCATGAATTTATTCTTACTATATTAAAAAATATATATCACATAAAATTTTAAATATCTTACAAGGTATAGTTGTTTTCCTTAACCATTCCCGCTGCACATGTCCGTCCGATCATGCTACTCAAAAGATGTCTCAGAAAATTAAAGTTTGGTATGCATGTTAACTAAGGGTTGTCGATGTGTCTTTAAGGTTTTTTCTACAGGGTGCCGAAATTTAACTGTCAAAATATGTAACATTACCATACTTCAATTTAATGTGATTCTCAATCAATGATATGGTGTACTGCACATATCTTCGAAACAATCATTTTGGTAAAGGCCATCAAACTACAGGCAAGAGTATGTGAGCTGTACTAAATTTTTCTTTAACTTGTTTGAACAGGATATGGAAGTCCATGAGTGAACATTTGTCTGTATTCCAGGTAACCCAGGGAGGACTGAGGAGTCTGGACTCTGATCTGAGTCTACTGCAGGAGTTGATGAGCTCAATGAGACACAGATTGGAGACTCAGGGTCTGTGGGACTTGTTCTCAAGGGTGGAGACCAGACTTGTACCTGTTCTTGCTAGGCTAGAGAAGCAACGGCTCCTGATCGATACTTCAACACTAGGCAGCTTTGCAAGTGTTCTCAAGGTAATATATCAATGTTGATGTGTGGTAGGTTGAGCAATGAGGTAAATGAGAAGGGGTCACAGGGTCTGTGGTAGTTGTTCTCCTGGCAAGAGACTAGATTAGTTCCAGTTCTTGTTAGGCTAAAGAAGCAATTGCTAATAGTAGTTACTTCAGTACTGGACAAAAAATGTATCCAAGTAATACATCAATGTTGATCAAGGGTAGTTTAGCAATAAGGTAAATACGACACAGACTAGAGTCTCAGCATCTGTGTACCGGTAAGTTGTTTCATGGATTGAGACTAGTCTAATTCCTGTTCTTGCTTAGCTAGTGAAGCAACACTTCTGGGTGAATATTTCAATACTGAGCAACTTTGCAAGTATCATTTTTAATACGATTTTTAATCTCTAGTAGGTTAACAATAAGGTAATACTAGAGACTTTGGATCTGTGGAGTTGTTTACCAGGGTGGAGACTAAGCTAGTTCTGGTTCTTGCTAATCTTGAGAAGCAATGGCTACTAGTAGATACGTCCATACTTGACAATTTGCCATTGTCCTCAAGCCTCAAGGTAATTCATCAATGTTGGTGTGTGGTAGTTTAAGTGTTTAGGCAAATGAGACACACTTCTTACTGGCATAAAATGTAGCAGTTCTTAATTAAAACTTCAATATTTGGCAACTTTGCTTGTATTCTCAAGGTAATCTATGAGATTAGCATGTCAGTGGTTGACGTCTTTTTCCAGTGATTTGAGTTTCCTTACAGAAAAAGCTGAAGAAGTTGGAAGAGAAGGCTTTTGCTTCTGTTGGACACAGTTTCTGTATCAACAGTCATCCTCAACTCAGACAGGTGATTTGAAATAGTATTAAGTAAACTGATAGTAGACAACAATTTGATTTTATTATTTCTTAATTTTTCATTCACATTCAGCGTGCAGTGGTTGCACTCACTCACCTACCAAAATTTTCTTTGACTCACCTGAAATATTTCTAAAAGCTAAAAAGTCATCGTATTCCCTCTTATCTAATTAGAAATGCAGTATGTGATTTCGACTGGCTTAACATTCATTCAGAATTCTTTGAACAAATTTGCTTTCATTGACACTGTGACTCAATGTTTTATAACCACTTTCGGTTAGAAAGAAAACATTTATGACCAAAACATAATTAGAATAATTATTGTTACCCTGTATGTAAGTAAGACAAATTGACAAAAATATTATTATTCCACCTTTAAACATGCATGCATAACTTCTAGAGCTGACACACCACCAGGATAAAGCACTTTTTTTCTAAATCATACATCAACTGTATTAAATATAATTTTAAAAATTATGAAACATGTATATGAAACATTTTTTTATATAAAGAAATCGTTTCTTTGAATTGATTATTGAAAGCATTAGCTATATGCATGTATGATAAATGGTGAAACTGTCCAGGTTCTGTATGAGGAACTGCGACTAGATGAGAAGCTACCAGCTAAGAGTAAGATTGCGAAGACAAGTGTGGCCCACCAGAAGTCTACCTCTGAGGCAACTCTCACACAGCTCCAAGACACACACGCTCTACCTGCCATCGTTCTCGAGTACAGACAGGTAGGGTACATAGAGGAAATTTTACATCCTTGCATGGGATACTATTTTCATCAAACAAGTTTATAGGAAAAGCAAGAATTTATTTTATTGTCAAGTTGTTATACAGAAAATCTTGCATCTAATACTAAAGCATTGTCTTTCAAATGTTGTAAAAGATTTGGCATCAAGTGATCAAAAGATTTGATAAGTATTTCAATATATGAAAGGAAGTTGGGTATGTATGTTTTTATATTGCCCACATTACAGAAGAAAATTTGACAACATTGTGCTGAAACCAGTATATGTATCAGTCCATGCATAATTCTGATGGCTTGTCACTAGCATTGTGAGTTCACAACTGTACACTAGAACCATGTAATTACAATGACCTTTCATTAGTTTAATGTTATTGAGTAAACTTCACTACTTTTCAACATTTTGATATACATTCAATGATTGTTTATGCCTTATCTATGAATAGTAGACCATACGTAGAAGGTTGGACATATTTTATTTGAATATTTAACAATAATTCTGATTCACAGCTGCAGAAGCTGAAGTCGACATACGTGGACGGGATGATGTCGTGTGTGAGGGATGGCTACCTGTCCACTCATTGGGACCAGACTGCTGCAGCCACTGGACGCCTGACCTCCTCACAGCCAAATATACAGGCCATTCCTAAAGTACCAGTCACTATCTCAGAGTTTGAAGACAACTTTATCATAGGTGAGAGGCCGAGAATTCTTCCTTAAAGGCATGAATTAATTCAGAGATTATAAATTAGTACGGTCAGCTCACATAGAAAGGTATGCATTTAGTTGTCATGTTGATAAGTGAAATGAGTTACAGTGAAATATCAATGCTGAAATTAAAAGTGAAACTGGGATGCTAACCATTTTGAACTTACTTTAAAAATGTATCAGAGTCTTTGCTAGGTGATTAGCTGAGGGGTTAATATTGACACATTCTGAGCTGATCAAACTCTTTCCAATTGTAAAGTATCATACTTCTCAAAATTTTGAGGGACACCAGGCCAAAAGGGCAAACTTCCCCAGCACCACCTCTAGTAATAACAATGCAGTTACTGCGTCTTAAGAAATTAATTTAATGAATATTATGATTGCAGGCAAGGCTGATGAGAGTGTGGACATATTTGCCAGGGAGCCGTTTATCAGTCATGAGGGATATGTTTTGTTGGCAGCAGGTATGATATCCAAATGAAGAATACAGAAATATGGGTACACTGTTTCTTCAATCATTCCCCTGAAAATTATGTTAAAGTAGTTTTTATAGACTTGTTACCTGACACTTTGGTAACAATGTAAGTAGTCTTGTTCTTGCATTTTGTTTGGATAATACAAAAATATGGAGACGTTAAATTATTTTGCATTTGAATTTTTAAATAAGTGAACTGGTTAAACAGGGGTTTATTCCGGTGATGTTACTTTTGGATGAAGTATTACTTTTCTTGATTAATTATTGACTCATGATTCACATTAGAAAATCTCACATAACACTCATTTAAATCATTGTGAAAATTTAGCTCATAGTAACATTATCTCTACTTTGGAAAGTAATATTTGAATTTTTTTTTTCCAAACCCACCCCCTAAATGACGAGGGGACAATTTTCTTTGTGATAGAAAGTTTTTGATCTGACACTGCATCCACACGCTCTTCTTTGCCTACAGCATTATTTGTTGCTCAAGGCCACTGTTTGACAAGTTTTTCTCTTCCTTTGTTGGAAGAATATTTTTAATTTATCAACTGATCTCTGTCACATTTCGAGTAGATGGAGCTACCGAATAACTGTTTTAAAGTTTTGTCTTCCAATGTAAGCAGAATTTTTAGAAAAGTTTTTTAGTCACCATTTATCAAAGAAACTCTTTCAGATTTCCAGCAGATTGAGCTGCGTC
Organism: Phorcus lineatus; assembly: GCA_921293015.1. Classification (NCBI taxonomy): domain Eukaryota; kingdom Metazoa; phylum Mollusca; class Gastropoda; order Trochida; family Trochidae; genus Phorcus; species Phorcus lineatus. The sequence continues at coordinate 27,192,621 of OV121088.1, read as the reverse complement.
TGCTGGCCCACCTGGCTGATGATCCTGTTCTTCTAGATATCTTCAATGATGAGAACGTACAGGACATCTTTATCGAACTCACCAGTCAGTGGTATGTGCGTATAGGGGTGAAACAATTACGTGGTATTGAAGTATATTGCTTACTGTCCTGTGCAACAAAGTGTAATCTTTGTTTCAATATATTTTTCATGTTATTTAGATCATTTATGTTCAGTGATTTTCTTTAGTTTTATATTCATTAGCCCTTTTTCAAGGAGGTGTTTTGTTGTTAATTTCATTTATTGCATTATTGATTCTGTACTTAACCAAAAATGACCAAAATGACTGTTCTTTTCCTCAATATTTACCTAATAAATGTATCGTTTACCCATAATTGTCTGCTAAATGTATTTAGTAATGTAGTAACATGTTACTCATCACCGAGTTACTTTTGCTGAGGTTTCCAAAAAGTTTGTCATTTCACTAAAAAGGAATTTTAAATCCTTTTTTTATTTCTACTTATTACACACCATGGTTCATTAAAAAGTAAATATTTTGAGCTGGATAATGAGATGATGAGAGGCACTTAAGCATTATGTCTAAAATGGTTATGGAACCAAATCCATATCAGTAATTTTTACATACATTTGCAGGTTGGGTAAACCAGGGAGCAATATTTCACCTTCAGAGAGAGAACAAACCAAGAGAATTGTCTACTCTGTCATGTATGGAGTTGGTAAGATTTATTCACTCAAGTTTCTTTTATTTTAGTAAAATTAATTGAAACAGGTTAGTAAAGGTTAATATTTGTTAGTAATTTGTCGTTTATAATTGCAATGTGATATACATTTGATATAATGCTAAAATTTAACACAAATAAAAGTTAATAGGTCATTCAGTCATGTACATACTTTTTAGATTTAAGATATGAGCTCAGAATTAGATAAAAAGTTAAATTTGAAAATGTAATATGCATTTTTTTTAAATTAATGACACTGTCGCTTCATCCAGTATCAATCATTCGCTTCATAAATGAGCTGATACCAAAAAAAAAATTAAATTACAAAATACATATATGTAAGATTTTAAACATAATTAATTTTCTTTCATGACTTTTTAAAACTGTTTATATCAATGATGGTTGTTGTTTCAACTTCACAGGAAAAGAAAAGCTAGCAGAGTATCTGAAGGTTAGCCCAGATAATGCAAAAGCTATTATGACAAGTTTTCTTGGTAGGTATAATTTGTACATCTACGTGTTAAAAGGATGCAGGTTTGGACTACTATAATGATCAAAAATGTCTATTTAACATCTCCACATCATTAGTCAATCATTTAGGAACTAAGTTTCATTAGATGAATAAATGAAATAATCACGACAACAAATAGTTAAAGGATGGATAATTGACTGTTAAATTTTTGTATTGTTAATCTTGTGGATGTACAAGCTTTATTAAGAGGCCAATGTTAAAATTTGAAACAAGCTGACACCCTTAAATATCAGGTTAATAATGGAGAAGTTAATTGAGTGAAGCATTCATAAAATACAGTATTGGTTGGAATACTATTAAATGAATTCATAACTTTTGTTTTCAACATGTTCTTGTAATTGTTTTTTATCATTTTACTACATGATAGAATAAAAAGGAGATTCTTATCATGGCATTAAATCATTCAATAAAGATCATTCTTAATTGAACAATTGTTTTCAGTTAAATTCCCTGCAGTTAACAGCTTCACAAAGACTTGTGTTGAATTCTGTCAAAGGAAAGGTAAGTAGAAGTATTTGTTTTTTGATAGATACTATTCAAGAAGGGGTAAATAATTGCAAAAATTTGATCAACAAAAAGTTTTGAAAAGTGCCTGGCTACTGAAATGTAATGATGGGTAGTACAAAGACCTAGTTACAATTCAGAGAGGACAGAGGGATGCAGATGTATTTGACTGGTTTTATAAATCTATTTGTCTAAAAGACTTGTTTTGATGTAAAATAGATTTTGACACATGGTCATGCTCAAGTATTATTTTATTTAAAAACAATTCTATTGGATTATAACTACGTGAATAAAGTTGATTATGTTCGTATGTTGTGAATACCCCTTGCCGTGTTGCTGCTAATACTTTGTATCTTATCATATTTGTTTGCATAATTTTAACATGATACCATATTACTGTAGGTTTCACTCGCACAATATTTGGTCGCAAGCGTCTCATTCCAAACATCAGCCACCCCTCATTTCAGCTAAGAGCACAGGCATCAAGACAAGCTGTCAACTTCTGCGTACAAGGTCAGTTAATTTTTAAAAAAAAGATTTAAATTACTTATATGATTTTTAAAAACTGTAAAATATTCCGAAGATTTACAAAATATTGAATTATGCCATCCAAACATCATTATTTTAGGTGATATATACAATTTATCCTCAAGTGCTTGATATATACTTAAAATTGTTTGACATGTTTCTATAAGTCATTTGACCCTTTTAACAATTAATCATGTTAATACAAACACCATGCCTTCAATTTCACTTTTTAGTCAACCTTTTATGTAGCAAAAACAATTTGCAATCATATGACTTTTTTGTTCAAGCAGTGCTGAAGCGTTTGTAAAAAGTCAATCAATAATTCTGTTCTGAATATTATCCTAGAACTGCTCCATGTTCGTAAGTTTTTATGTATATTGTTCACCTCACGGTTCAATTATATGATTGTGCATAACTGTATGCTTACTGTCAAAAATCACTATAACCTATCTTCTGGAGTGTGTGGAGTAATATGAGTAAACTTATGTGCAAGTTAATTATAAATCTTATCTGATAAATAATGTATATCTGATAAAACTAGCAGGTTCTGCAGCTGATCTGTGCAAGGCTGCCATGCTGTGTGTTCAGGACCAGTTAGAGACCAACTCACTATCACACAGCACCAGGTATTATCACCTTTCATATTTATAACATGTTTGAATATAAATGTTAATGAATTTAAGGCAACAAATTGAATATTGATTGCAATTTAAGCAAGGAAATGTTTTTATTCATGATTTTTTCTTTCTGGATGATTATTGCATGGAGACATCCTGCTACATCAGCATAGCTCCTTCAAATAGCCTAATATCTTTTGAGCCAAAAGCCTTGTATCACTACATATAACCAGCCAATCAAATGACTTGTAGTCAGTGACAGCAGCACCATCTTAAAGAGAGTCATATGATTGCTATCAGGGGCCTGTTCCACAAAACACTTACAATTGATTGTAAAGCTACAACCATTGGCTTTAACCAATGTTAAAAGAATAGGCTACAATTAGTTGTTACTGTACAACTGCTTCGTGGAACAGGCCCCAGCTTTTGGTTTGATGGATATCAGGGTATTTGAAGGAGATTACAATGACAGTTACGACTATTTAGAGTAAAGAGATTTGTGAACATGTAGATACTATTGTGTGCATTGTTGTAGGTTGTTGGCACAGATACATGATGAACTACTCTGGGAAGTTGAGGAGGAGTCCCTTGAGGACGTCAAAGGTTTGAAGATCATTCAATTTTGACAAAGATAGATTGAAAAACTAGGAAATATCAGAGATTCCAGATTGGAAAATGGAATTTTTCAAAAAATAATTTGATAGTGACTTGCATGATCTGAACAGAGCAAATATGAAAAGATCTTTGTTCAACCAGCGTAAAGATAATTTCTTTGACTCTCCAAACAGATATACAAAGTATTGGGTTCTTCGACTATGTGACAGTATCAAGAACCCAGTCTGATTAAAATTGACTGTGATCCAAAGAATAAAAGTTTTTTTTAAATTTACTCTAGCGGGATTCTAACGTATTCTATCAGGGGCTTTCCTCTGTGTTCATTGAAATATTCCTATCAAATGAGTACATTCTATGATACAACGATATAAATATTCTGATTTATTAGATGTGGACGTAATTTATTTTGCAGGTCTAGTGAAGAGTGTGATGGAGGACAGTAGAGCTCTGTGTGGAGACATGCTACAACTCAAGGTTCCTATAAGAGTCAGCCTCAGTGTGGGCAAGTCTTGGGCACATCTTAACACCTGTTGAGCACCATATCATGGACAGTTTGACTTCAATCAGTGGGGAAAAAACTGCATTGAAAACGTGTTTATTCTTACATCTACATGAATTGCTTCATTTAAAACTGCAGAGAATCCCCAAAATCTCAGTAAATAAATTCCATATAAGGAGATTGAAACCTCCCCTTAAAAAAAAGTGAATAATGTGAAGTTTCCACCTACCCCTTGAAAATGTTAACTCTCCACCTCCCCCTTAAAAATGGGAACTACCCCATCCCCATAATAAAAGTGAGTTCTCCCCTTCCCTCCCCTTTGAAATGATGAACCGACTCAATTAATAACTCTTTGATCCATCACAGCCAAATAAAACGGTTTAAAAGCATGACGAAAAGCAAAGAAGTTTGTATTGCCAAAATCACAGGTTCAAGAGAAAGCACAGACAATAGGAGATCATTCATTACCTGTTCTGCAAAGGTATATGATGTTCACTGCAGTCTTAAGTAAAATGTTTATATTGAACAGGGATTGGGAAAGGCAGGGGCCATGGGCCATTTTGCACATTGGATGAAAAAATGGCCCATTCAAATTTGAAATTTTACCATTGCTACTAAGGGGAATGGCCCATTCAAAATTCTTAAAATGACTAAAAGTTCTATAGATGGCCCATTATCAAAGGTGTCTTTCCCAATCCCTGTTGAAGAATATTTTTCTTTATGGAATATGAACTGGAATTTGTAAACAATATGTCCATCTTAAGTAAAAATGACTCCCATACAAGTCTGTCATATCTGAAATATTATTATTTTTAAATGCTTAATTAACTTGTTAGTCCCTACTGAGTGTTATTTTTATAAAAAAAATCTTAGATTACTTTTCTTGTTGCATTTATTGATATTGATTAATCTTTAAGTTGTATTGTCGGGGTGTGTGATAGATAAGTACTTTACTTTCGTTAACTGTTTAGTTCTGTCTAAAGTGAATGTTTATTACAATTTATGGATACTTCTAGTATGCCTGTTGTATCATTTAATGTTTCAGAGCATTCTTTGATAAAACAATTTGTGATATTTTTTATGTCATCAAAAAGGTCAAGATATTTTTCCTTTCAAACATTTATTTCAATTTTAAAAACGTTTATTCATTGAAGAGCTTTTTATTGACATTATTTATTGTAGACTTTAACATTACTGTTTGATTACAAATAAAGAAAATAATAAATGCTTCAAGTGTCAAAATTAATACTTGAAATGCATACTACAGGGATATTGATCATAGATATGTTATGCATATATATGTTCATATATTTTGTAAACACTTAAGTGAACTTTGTAAAAGAAATAAGGGGCTTATAATTTGATACCAATGAAATTCTTTATGGACAACAGGTTCACTGTTGACAAATGTAGGCAGTTTACTTCTGATGTTTTATATTCATAGAAATAAATTGCTTGAGGGATTCATCCATTTATCCCAACTAAAGGAAACACTCATAAAATCTTTTAACTTCAAGCTTATGTGCAGTGAAATGGTAAACAAATATCAAGTAGTCTTAATACAATAAGAGTAGAACTTTTCGATATCTTTGTTTTGAAAGTTGGTTGAGTTGCTTGTGTAATTGTAAACTATAAGAAAACATGATTTTGTAGTTATCATATAGGTAACACATAGGTAAAAATCCCTACACCCTGAAAACTGAAAGTCATTGAGTGTCGGTTTTCTTATCTGTATTTAATGTGTTTCACAATAACAAGTTGATTAGGCTATAATGTTAGTGAATATTTACAAGATTGAAGAGCATCAAAACATTGCAGTCTATTACATGATTAAGAAGATTTCTAATCTTGATTGCCATTAGTTTGCACCCACAGACTGTACGAAAGTCGTTTAAAAGGCATTTTGAAAGACATTTTATAAATGCTTCATACAGCTGTGAACAGCTTTTTATGTAACAGAATCCTATAAATCTGAGTATTTTTGTGCATTTGCAATCAACTTAAATGGACCTTTTACACAAAAAATAACACAAGGCGAGTTAATTTTATCCTTTATTGTAAAATAAGGAACATTTGACAATCACATGGTCTTCATATGATTCTTTTATAAATTTCAAAATATGAACATAAATGAATATGAATAATTTTCCCTGGATAGAGCTGAAATTCAAGTTAAGTCAATCACAATTTACAATTGCAGACTATTCTACTCAAGACGATAATGAATCTCCCAATTCAGAGTTAGACCTAACTTTCAAAACTCTTAAAATTCTTTTGAGGGTTTTATTTTTAACGTGTCCTTCATATATTACCTCATAGAGACTAATACAGCACTAGACCATAATATATACAAACTATGTATTGCATCATAAAAAGGAACAAGTTATCATTTACACTTTACATATTGTTATTTCATTATTTACAAAAATAAGGCTTCTTTTGATAACGATTCATTATTAACTGTGTTACAGGAATGTACAAAAAAGATCCCATAAAACCATAGCATTATATATACTTCATAATCCTAAATCCACATAATTTCTGTGATCATAATTCCAAATTCCATATCAAGGCAACTTTTTAAAAGTCAAATAGAGATAAATATTTTTCATGAGCTACATGCAGATGTAGAATAAACAGGAATATATATAACATTTAAATACACAAAACACAACATATCATATGGCACCAGTGAAAAATTATATAAAAGAATCAGTAACAGATTACTATTTACAAAATCAAAAGATAGTTACAAAGATATGAGATACACACAATAATAATTCCATGATGCAACTTGGAAATAATATAGGTTTGCTGCCTCTCTAACATAGCTACCTTATTTGATGATTAATGAATTTATGTATATCTATATCTTGAAACTCTGCAGAGAATTACAATGTTAAAACCTTATAGAAATATTGTAATGATATAACTTTTGTATTATTCTAGGTGTGCTGCCATTTGGAACATTGCTTCCTGAACTGTATGAGTAAGTGAATAAGAGATATAAAACCTCTCCAAAGTGGCCTTATAAAAGCTGTCTTATGAAAATTGTTGATTGAACTAGTACTGAAAATGATTTAGGTGAGGCATTTTTTTCCAACTTGTGAAACTCTGTGAAGATAAATTAATCTCCTTTAAATTTTCATCCCCCAAAAAAGGTGACCTTTCACTAAAAAGCCTACATGAAAGTGGTTATTTTAAACAGTTGAATAGTGAAAACAATCAAAACATTATTGGATAGATGAATGAAACTTTAAAAGTGACATATGCTGACAATAATAATAATAATAATAATAATAAATATACAATAAAAACTTCTAAAATGAAGATCACATTTCCCATTACTTTCATTTTATGGTAATTTTATTAAAAACCTATAATTTTATTTATTTTTTGAAAAAAATTGAATCAATCAATTTTCAAAGACACAACTGAGATGGCAGAAACTTTACTTACAAAAACAGATCTATAAATTTGAAAATTGTCTGCCTGCAGAGATTAAACAAAAACACAACATACAGATCCAAAACATTTTAAGAGTAAATAATATCAAAAGATCTCTCAAAGTTTATGTTCTCATGTATCATTTAACCTTAAAACTAACTAAATGAACAGTAATGAAAAAACACCTGATGTGGCCTAATCATGAATTATGAAAACACAAATGGCAGCAAACTGTTTTGCTATAAACATATGAGAAGTGTGAATATTCTTGACAGATAGAAAGAGATGACAGAGATGTGGAAACGAGATTGGAAGGCCATCATGGAGATTATCAGAATATTTGAGAAGTAAATGCCCTGCCTTCAGACGTTGAACAAAAACAAACAAAAATATTAGTTTTAGAAATAGACTATCATCCACCCGCAGTCCATGTCACAGGTCCATTGTGCTAATGCAAAAATATACTTTTAAGTTTTGAAAACAAATGTTACATTCTCTCAGAATGACATTGTTTCAAGTTCAAATTTGACGATTAAGTAGCATATTGTATTATAATGAAATGACACTCTAATTTGCTTTTTAAATAAGAACAGAAATTTGTCCCTATGAACAAGATAAGTTAGGAAATACGTGATGTTCCTTTGGTTTTAATTTTTTTTACACAGATAGAAAAATATACATACTTAGAATAGAAGAACATTGAAATCTATTCCATGATTAGAAAATAGCACTTCTAGATGCATATTTATTTACATATTCAACAAATGTGTACTACTTTAATAAAAAAAAGTTTTAAGAGATATAAATACTTCTAACTTCAAAGATATGTCCATGATGAAAAAAAATGCAATCATGAATGATTTCTTTTAAATATACCTTTTTCAACATTTTTTTCAATTAAAAAATCTTCATTCTTTATTTAATGAAGGTCACATATCAAAAGCAAAACATTTGTTAAAACAAGGCCACAAGAAAACAGGTAATAAAATGACTATCCCTTATCAACACTCATGCCTCATCTGTATAAATAGGTTGTAACTTTTACCTTTCTACAGCTAAAAAGCTTTTCACATATTTACATACGTGTATGTACAACATTTTTTAAATATATCATGCATGCATGTGGTATCTTATATCAAGAATTTTAAAAGAGTATCATTAATGTTTGTCAAATGGTGATTTATTAGCGTCCTTCAACAAAGATAAAAACCAATTTAAAACTAGTTAATGATGTTTCAACCATGGGTATTGAAGTGAAGAATATGCCATGTAATTTATACTAATTTGCTATTAAACTTGTCAAATGACATCCATCATCCATGACCATAACCTTTTATACCTCAATGTCTATGAAGTGAGATTATGTGCCATTATTTGATCTTCTTTATAAGTACACACTCCTTACATGTGTAACAATTGGTGATTTACAGAGAGGCATTTATATAGTCTGAAACTGAACACAGTTTTATGATAAATAGATGATCTCAAAGTCCCAGTTATCCAAATGACTCTCAGAGATGCATCACCCTCAATGCTATAACTGTGGTTATAATCAGAAATGTCAATGCCACATAAATAATCTCAGAGTAATGCACACAATCCCTTTGATGAATTTCAGTGCTGCATTAATATCAAGTGATGGTTACTGCGTTATATCTAAGCAATATAAATTATCTTCCATGTATCAATGTGAAAAGATCAGGTAATATCTATGCCATACACATTTTCTCCAGTCCTTTATTCTGTCTTGACAGATGGGGCACTTTTTGTTGAATATGGATGTTACAACGAAGTCCATACCTGAAGCATATCTGAAGCATCAATATGCAAAATGAATAGTCTCCAAGTCCCATACATTTTTCCAAAATGTTCTCATTTTCCTCACTGAATACAACAATATCCAAATCGATACAGTGAAAGTCATTTTTAACATTATTGTCATATAAATGATCTCATCATTGCCACATAGTCGATCTCAAGGGCACTTTCAAAGTTCTTTTGCACCTATGTACAGGATCTGCTAACTGCTACTTTAGATCTAAGCCACGAAAATGAGCTGCCAGTCCTGTACACGGCCCCGACAGATTGGGCACTTGTCACCGATGAACCTGGGTGCACACCTAGTGCCGCAACACATATGTCGGCAGGGCTGGAACACACATCTGGCGTCTTCCTCCAGACACACCTTGCACTGTGTGTACAAGGATGATGATTGGTCAGTCGGGGCGGGGACAAGAGCAGCAGCAGGGGCAGCAACAGGAAGGGCAGCAGCAGGAGTAGCAAGGTGGTCAATGTTGATGTTGTTCGCTGCAAATGGAGAACGTTCAAGTATTTCATTATGATAACAAATGACTTTTTCTCTCTGGAGAGAGGCTGAAAATGTTTTCCTTAAGTTTACTTTAAAAAGGGCAAAAAAGTATATTTTTTTTACTGACGATGAAATCAAAACATTTGAAATCACAAAGATTCATAAACCATGTTGGATTTGAACTCTGAAAACAATTATCTTCAAATGGATTAGTATAATGCAATTTCATAAACCTTGATTTAAATGACTTGTGTTAGTCATATTTACACCAACATTAAAATATTTTATGCGTTCTTCACTCCTGTTCTGTAAACAATGTGAAATGTCATCTTTATTTAGATTAACTTGACAAATCAGAAATCAGTTTCTCAAAATACCACTTAATATAAAAACAATGACACACCAGTAAGCAATAATCAACATAGACATTAACAATTCATACCTAAGAGGAGCTGCCTAAGTTTTTTATTTTCCTCATCCTTCCTTCTAACTTCCTCCAGTTGTCTTCTATTTTCCTCCGCCTGTCTCCTCACTTCCTCATCCTTCCTCCTCATCTCCTCACTCTGTCTGTCCATCTCTCTCTGTTTGCGCTCCAGCTCTGAGTCTTTGTTCCCCAGCTGTACCAGGGTGTTCTCCAGCTGCTGGTAGTGAGTCTGGATCACCGACGCCTGGCTCTGGACACGGGTCTTCTCCTGGTTCAGCTGTACTCTCAACTCTCGCACCTCTCTCTCTCGTGTCTCTCGCTCTCGCTGCTCTCTCTCCAGGTAGGTCTGGTTCTCCTCTAGAGCTTCCTGGTTCCTTTCTAGTTGCTGGTCCTTCTGTTGAAGCTCCTGAACATGTCTGTTGATGCTGAGTTTATTGTTGTGGATTGTTTCTCTCTGTCGCTGAAGCTGGGAGAAGTTGACGTCTGCTGCTCTAAGAGTTCCCAGGAGGAGAGTATCATTTGGGTAGTAGCCACCTGAAGGAGAGGGGATATATTACTAAAGAGGATAATTGTCATAGAATATTGTAATTTATATTTACCTGTAATCCTGACATACTAAATGTACAAAGTTAATGTGAAGATAAAAGACAATTTATTCCAAATATAGTACTATAGAATGACATTCTAGATTTACAACTTCTTTATCTCAATGAATGTTTCAGTGCATGTTGTGTTGGCATCAATGACACATTCTTCGCTTAAAAAAACTAAACCACAAAGTCTATTTTTAAAATGTCCTTATCTACTTAAAGGCTTTTCTCACAGGTTTGACATTTGTTTTCATAACTCCATACTTAATTCCTTTCTGTTTATCTTATCATTCTCAATATATTTTGGATATAAGTCACATGATATTCATTTTATTCAAAAGTCTTTCACAGAGAACTTTTTTCTGACATGAGCACAGTACACTCACGAGATGAAAGAAAGAATTTCAGAACAGCGTGACGAATTTGTTGAACATCATACTGACATTCCAGGGCAGCCTTGATGGCCGACAAGTCCAGACTAGGTCGGAACGCAGAACAGGGGCTGCTGGGATTGGTGAGCGAATCTGCAAGGGAGATAACTTGTTTTTAGAATGACAGTGTTGAAGGAGAGATGAAATGTATAGTGATGAGACTGTAAGAATCAAACATCCGTAAAGGGAGATAATTAAACTGATAAACATCTTGCTACTGAAAGGGTTTACATCATTGAGCTGAGTATATGAATAATCCTTCAATTTAATATCCAAATACAATTTGTGGACAGAATTTGCATTAATAGTATTGAATCAAGGTGATATGTGTGAAGATTCATAAATTCAATGATACATGCTTTGAAAATATCAAAAAAGAATTTGATGTCTGAAACATTAGAGAAAAAGCATATAAATATTCTAAAATATATTCTTCTACAAATGATTTTTCAAATATTAATGTTCAACTACACTTAACACTTATGGAAAAACTTTATAGCCTTCAAAATATGACTAATGCTTTGACAACTTTAAATCAGCAATAACTCTCACCTGACGGCGGATCAAAGTCTGTGAGCTCCTGGAAACAAATATTAACATTGTTATTGCTCGAAAGAAATTCATGACTGAAACAACATCCTGCAAATATAGAAAACAATTATGCACTACTGCTTCACAACTTTTCATCGTTTTTCCAACAAAGGTCATATCCTAGGCTAACCTCTGACATGTTTTGAGTAATTTCTGAGTTGAATGAAATGGATTAGATAATATCATTACATATTGGACAAAATTAGTTAGGGATATTTGGAAATTTTGAAAATATGAATATTGATCTTATCATTCTTTGACAAAATTATGAAATATTATTCATGAAAATTCCAATATCCCTAAATTATTTTTTATTAACAATGCGATAACAATAACATCATGCTGATATGATGTACATGAAAGGCAGCAGTAATTAAGATAAGATTAAAGATGATCAAGTGTGATGAAAGCATCAATTAGAGATGAGTTAGAGAATCTGCTTGAAGCTTAGAAAGTGCTCCAAACAAAACAGAGGTTAGCAGAGGAGGATATAACTTGAGCTACCTCTGAGGAGAAAGAATTCACATTTACATGATCAGCACCTAACATATGCATCTTTCAGTCTGGTCACTAAATATCAAAACAATATCACTTCAAGTCTTAAAACCTTGACCTTGCCTTCCAGTTGTACCCTTTATAAATCTGCTTACAACAATGTACCTTAATAAAATAACCTTCAACATACTGTATAAATATAACAAAGTTTTTATCCTTTCCATTTACAATCACTCATTACTTTCAAGACTTCTGTTATTTTAAAAATAATCACTTATGCACATAATAAACTGCTGCACCATTAGAGCAAAGCCTTTCCAAATAATAGATTTACAGGAATATATTTACAAAAGAAGTTATCTAATCCAGCATTTAGAGATAGGCTAGAAGCTCAGTGTCATAAACTTTTCAAACAGCCTTACTGGAGCATCCTGTGCAAGAGAGATGAAGTTGTCTCCCTTTTCCTGCTTGACGTAGACACAAGAGGGGGCGTATCTAGCGTGTTGAGTCCAGGGGTCGGCCTCTGGGTTCCAGTTCCTGAGACTGCACCCACATGCAAAGCACACGACCTTGTCTGCATGACCTGCAAGTGGTAGATTCAACAGAGATAATAATCAGTAAATAGTTGAGAAATAAATCTTTCATGTTTTTAGTTTAAGTGACTCAAATTTAGGTTCATCAATAAAATAAACCAAACAACTAAAAGGATTTTAAAATTCATGGTAGAATTAAGCAATGACATACAAATCTTACCTTGTAACTTGTCTGTATACCCTAGTAGTTTCTTATAGAAATAAAGTGGAATATCTAGGTAATGTAAGTTCTTCATTTGTAAAGTAAATGCTAGTGACAATACATTTTGGGTATCAAGAGCATTGTGTTCAGTAGACAGCAGCACATTGCCACATTCATAGAATACTTTCTTAAATACTTTTTAGATCTAAGTGACAGAATACTATATATATATATATATATATATATATAAATACCATATATATATATATATATAAATACCATATATATATATATATATATATATACATACATATATATATATATATATATATATATATATATATATACACATATACACAGAAGATTCAAGTTTTGACCATAATGGTAAAAAAAAAACCTGCCTGTATATATATGTGTATATATACAATTACTTGCAAATCATCTCAAGAGTTATTACTTTAATCTTTTTACTCATATTCAAAGTGCGTTTACATTTTATGAATATTCGTCCATAAACTTGATTTCGATCGAAGGTTTTGATTGTATAGTAAGTATCCCTTTAAGGCTGCCCTTTGATTTAATGTTTCTAGAGTACTTTATTTTCTTGATTCACAAAAACCTCCGGACTGAATTTTACTTTTCATTTGAAAAGAACATGATGCAGGAGGATCATGTTTTATTTTGTTAGAAATACAAATTTTAAGTGCTGCCTGAATACATCAAATTGTGATAGACATGATCATAGATCATTTTTCTTTGATAATTGAATGAACAGGTTAACAGTATAATGACGTGTAATTAAAAACTATTTATCTAAATGACAATAAAAATTGCTAAATGAACATATAAAAATGATGCACTAATACCCAAAAACATGTAAAAAAAATTAGTCATTTTTAACTAAAAGATTGAATTTGCAGACCAAGCTTAAGTTTCACTACTTTTAAATTCAATGATTGATTAGATGTTATTTTCAGCATAATAACATAAAAACATATTCAAACATAAATACAAATGTATAACATATACAAATATGAAACTCTTACCTTTTTCAAACATATACAAATATGTAACATTTTCAAATATACGACACTAACAATGTCGACCAACAGCAATATTCCAAATTCTCTATGAAATAAACATGATTATCATACCATAAGAAAATAGTAATATGTAACACAAAGGATTCTTCATTCAACATAAAATACTAATTTTAAACACAAACTTTTCACTTTCACTATTATTTTAAGACAGTGCGATATTACAATATATAACATGTATAATAATAACAAGAGGGAAATAATACGAAATAATACTTGGTTAATAGCACATATGTAACACAAGCTGTCAAGCTTCAGCTATCTTTCATGAAATCAAAACATTGTAATACAGATTGGTTTGTAACTGATAAGTAAATATTAGAAATACAAATAACATCAATCACTTTGAGAACCATTATGTTGCACAAAGGAAATAATGTTAAACAAAGAAACTTCATATAAAATTATCAAATTGATAAATAAGAAACCTGAGAATTAGAAATCAGATAATTTTTCATGGTGTATCAAAAATATATATTCACCTGAGAAATAAAATCCAGCTTTACACAACTGATCAGCACTTGGCCTCAGCTGTCTTGGCCAATACTTGAAGGTATCCATTCTATCTCTCTCTTCTTCAAACTGGGGATGTTTGAAGAGAGGTTCACCAAAAGTGTCATCACGATATTCACCATTTGTTAGTTCAAAATATTGTGCTCTGACTTTATCCTCCAACTCCCTGGTGATATTGCCAGCACTGGAGTCCAGATAATTGACTAGAGGACACCCTGGGGACTGTTGTTTATGCATCTTTGATGGATATTCCATGTCATACTGAAGTTGGAGACCACAGAATACACACCTGACCACACCCCCTTCTTCTGTTTGTATGAAGCCGGTCGACGCCCACTCTTCAGCTTGGGGGTGGGTGGGGCTAGGAAAGGTAAGCAACCTGTGACTCTCGAATAGATCATTATGATTATCATCATCATCCTCAGCATCAGATTGATCTGGTGTTCCAGGGTTCACAAACTCGTTATAGACTTCCGTGATTCTTCTTTGATTCCCAGCTAAATCAGAGGCGTCGTCTGACGCTTCGTTTGGGATCGATGGTTCCATTTGGAGGCGTCTTCGAACCCTGTTGGCAGCAACACGTGAGGTTGGAGCTGTCAAACGTGCCGGTGTTTGGCTAGCAACATGAGGGCAATCTGGACTTAAAATACGATGTACTGATAAAGGTGATTCACCAGACCAACCCCGATACTTCACGGAACATTTGTAACACCTCACCTCGTCACCAGGAGCTCCTGGGTATCGGTAAAATCCTGCTTTTGATAACTTGAGGGGAGAATTATATCTCAACAAAGATGAACGATTAGCATCCCTTGCCTCTGGAACCGGGTAGTACTGAAATGTAGCCAGACGATATAAATTGTCACTCATCGCATTTGAAGGCTGGCTATCCATTGTATCAAAATTCAGAAGAAGGAACTGGCTGTGATGTTTAAGTGGTGCAGATATTGGTGAAAAGTATCCGGTAACGCTGTGAATCAAAACACGGCAGCCATTTTGTCGGGATTCCCTTCAATACCAAGGGAAATAACTGTTAAATATTTTGCATGTATAAATAGACGAATTCCCGTCAAGTTTCACCATGTAGAAAATTCAAATTTGTTTCTTACTGATTGAGGACAACATTTCCTATGACACTAAAATCATAAAATTAGACAAAGCCCATGTGCTCGTTTACAATATAGAGAACGTTCTAATTATATTAAATTTTACTTAAGTCAATTGTTTTAATTCCATCTTTGAATAGAGGATAATAATTTATACCAATGTCTCAAAGTATTTTCCACTGTAAAATTCTCTCTTTCATTAATGGTGATGAATTTGATAATTTAAATTTATGTAAACAGTGAATTAATTTCAATAATTTCCGCTGCATATTGACTATCCCGGTCATTTGGGGTGTATGGTTTTGAATATTTTTCGGTAAAACAGAGTCTATTTAAATGTTTCAAATAAGAAATAACAGAATAGGGTCGTAAAACGTCTCAGATTATGAAAATACGTGTACGAAGTATCAATCAAGACTTGATTGTGCTGTCCTTCTATTTCAGAGCGCATTTATCCACTGACCTACGGAGGCAGATATTACAAGATCAACAGTAAGAACCCCGTATTCTTCATTTAGACGGGTAAAACGTTGAGCTCACGTGGAAAACATGGATGGCATGATTTGAGCACGTTAAGTACAGCGTAATTAACTGTCAATTCCATGGCGGTGCATGAAAGAATTACTTTGCATGTAGTTGGCAAAACCCATTACACAAGGGTAGTTTGTGTCCAATATACGAGGAGCACTGAATTTCCCTATTCGTGAGAGCAAAATAGGAAATATATAGAAAATGCAAAATAATGACAACTTCTAGTATCGTGAATTCTTGCATAGATTGAGTTGAAAAATGCATTTGGAGCAGTGGATACGCGTAAATTAGGATGCGTTTTCACGAATCATTCCTTCTCTACTATGTAACTCCCGGGTCTAAATATACCCCCGACAAATTGTCGAGGGTATCTAGCAATACCAACGATTCCGTCCGTCCGAGAATATTTTTGTCCGACCTATTTAAAATTATTCATCCAATTATTTTTTCAAATTATTAACCTAACATTAGTAGCCTAAATCCCCCACTACTGATAACAATCACGTTACAGCAGTTACAAAATGTTTCGTTGAAAATTAAAATCGCTTTCACTTCGATTCTTGGCAGATGTTGCCAAATTGTCATCCAACAAAGAACAACGAATTTAAAAGTCCTACATGCTTAAACTTGTCAAAGAGCCAAATCAATCTATATTTAGCACAACCCGCGCTATTTATTATCTCCCTTTGGAAGGAATATCCCAACAAAACAAAATGGATGCCGTGTTTTGATTCACAGCGTTACCGTATAAGTTTCATCAATATCTGCAACACTGAGAAAACACAGCCAGTTTCTTCTTCTGAATTTTGATACAATGGATAGCCAGTATTCAAATGCGATGAGTGACAACTTTCATCGTCTGGCAACATTTCAGTACTACCCGGTTCCAGAGGCAAGGGATGTTAATCGTACATCTTTGTTGAGATACAATTCTCCTCTCAAATTATCAAAAGCGGGATTTTACCGATACCCAGGAGCTCCTGGTGACGAGGTTAGATGTTACAAATGTTCCGTGAAGTATCGGGGTTGGTCTGGTGAACCACCTATATCAGTACATCGTATTTTAAGTCCAGATTGCCCACATGTTTCTAGCCAAACACCGGTACGTTTGACAGCTCCCACCTCACGTGTCGATGTCAACAGAGTTCGAAGACGCTTGCAAATGGAACCATCGAGAGCAATCGAAGCGTCAGACGACGCCTCTGATGTAACTGGGAACCAAAGAAGAATCAGTGAAGTCTATAACGAGTTTGTGAACCCTGGAACACCAGATCAATCTGATGCTGAGGATGATGATGATAATCATAATGATCTATTCGAGAGTCACAGGTTGCTTACCTTTCCTAGCCCCACCCACCCCCAAGCTGAAGAGTGGGCGTCGACCGGCTTCATACACACAGGAGAAGGGGGCGTGGTCAGGTGTGTATTCTGTGGTCTCCAACTTCAGTATGAATCTGAACATCCATCAAAGATGCATAAACAACAGTCCCCAGGGTGTCCTCTAGTCAATTATCTGGACTCCAGTGCTGGCAATATCACCAGGGAGTTAGAGGATAAAGTCAGAGCACAATATTTTGAACTAACAAATGGTGAATATCGTGATGACACTTTTGGTGAACCTGTCTTCAAACATCCCCAGTTTGAGGAAGAGAGAGATAGAATGGATACCTTCATGTATTGGCCAAGACAGCTGAGGCCAAGTGCTGATCAATTGTGTAAAGCCGGATTTTACTTTTCAGGTAAATATATATTTTTGATACACCCTAATCTAATATCTAATATTTGTTTCTATTAGTTTGATACATTTTATACTGGAGTTACTTTGTTTAACATTGTTTCACATGTGCTACAAAACACTATGTTGATATTTTATTTATAACACATTTTACTTTTCATGTTCAACTTATTTATTACTTTTGGCTGTAATTATTCTTTTGTTTGATATTTTTTTACTTTTTTTTTCTTTATGTGTGTCTCATTGGTAAATAATGTTATCTTTGTCATCTAAAGATCCTAATTTAATATTTTCATTTGAATGAAATTATTAAATGTGTCACATATAACTGTTTTGTAATAGAATATGTTTTATTACACTGTCATACCAAATGTGTGGTGTGATAATGATGTATATTTCATAGACAATATTAAACCTTGATGTTTGTAGAAAAATTATGTTGAAATAATAATATTTGTTATTCTAGATAAATGCCCCCCTTGTTTCCACTGGCATTTTTTGCAGCTGATCATCATGTTTGACAACATTAAAAAATACCAAACAATTACATTTTTTTATGGTACAATGAACAATGATTCTAATCAATAAATAAAACTTTTGTTTTCTACCATCAGTCAGGCCTTAGAGTACTATTTTTAGATCAGAAGGTATGTCTTCGTCTTCATTTGTATTGAAAGTTGAAATGTGTTTGAAATTGGCATTGACTGGAAATAACGTGAATTTCCGAAGACTGGTTACCAAGAACAGTAAAGACAGCTAAAGTTTTCCAAATGAGTATGTGTTAGATTAAAGAATTGGTTGGAAAATAGTGTGAATATCTGTAGACAGTTAATGTAACCATTAGCTCCGTAAACAGTTAATTCAGCTTTAAGTAAGTGAAGGATGATATGTTCACGAATACATTCAACAAAAAGCAAACATATCATCACTTTATCTTTTTAATTAAGATCACTGATATTTAGATTGATTTGGTGAAATTATCTAAGTTGAAAACTTGATGTCATATCGAACATCATATCCACCAGTCACAAATAATTAGACAGTCACCTGACTATGACCGGAATGTTTAGATAATGAAAACACTGGCACCCCCTAAAACCACCCTCCAAAAAGCCCAATAGCAAATAAACTTTCACACTAATTGAAAACAAATTATCCTGGTACATTGTAATTTGCAGTCAAGTTATCAAATCTTATCAAAAACAATTCGTTAGATATGGGGGCGTAATGTCAAATATACATGCAAGAGTAAAAAGTTTTCATATTCTGAAGACAATCTGTAGGGTCACTGTATTTATACCAAATTATGGTAGAGATTTTTATTAAAAGTAAATCTTGTAACAAAATAACCATTCATTGAAATCCCAACTTACCAGTTAAACAAGTTGTAAGTTTATGAATGCCACTAAACCAATACAGTATTTTCAGGAAGTATGTGTCTCGCAAAGCATGATTATCTTAAATAACAAAATGTTTTAATTAGTAGATTTTCCATTGAAAATTAAGAACTTAGAATATCTTTACAATCAATTTTATTCCCATCCACCACTTCATGGTTATGCAACAATTAAGTTAGTGTCAATATGGTTCATTTGTGTGTGCAGCTTGATAAATAGAGAATACTAAACGACGTCAGTCTAATAACAATTTTTATTAAATGAGTGGTATTTACCGGGCGAAAGCTAAATACCTTGAGTATCCTTCATCTGACGATATGCGTATCGTCATGAGGTCTCTAGTCTGTAATGTGATTTGTATCGTTGACTATAAAGTTGGATTATCTGGCCTATAATCAAGGTATTTGTCAAAATTTAATCTTTCTTTTCTTTTCATCAAAATCCCTGAAATTGTATCTTTTGAGATAACGTGTAACATATCTTATCATGAAATGTCTTTATCCTCACACCTCTAGTATCCTCTATACCCTGAATGTAAAGAAAGGACTGTTTCATATCAACAATATCTGAATCTACCACTTGCAGGTCATGCAGACAAGGTGGTGTGCTTTGCATGTGGGTGCAGTCTCAGGAACTGGACCCAGGAGGCCGATCCCTGGACTCAACACGCTAGATACGCCCCCGCCTGTGTCTATGTCAAGCAGGAAAAGGGAGACAACTTCATCACTCTTGCACAGGATGCCCCGGTAAGATAGATATCACATTTGAGTGTGTTTACATTTTATTCAAGCCTTGAAATATCCATGAATAAAGGTTATATGAATGTCCTTGACTTACTATGTTTATGACATGGCGCTTATAGATGAGTAATTCTCAAGCAAGATTGAGAGCTATATGATGTTTAGGAAGGAGTGTCGTAATCGTAGTATCAATATGATATTCTGTTGTGAACTTAATTACTGAAGTTGAAAATCACAGAAAATAATCAAAATCTACATCTAAGCACAGGAAGATTTCCACCTGTTGGAGCATTTGGAACGCAACATCACAGGTGTACTGTGATGCAATGTATTGTTTATGATGTAACTTCACAATTAAAAAGGTGATTTTGTGTCCAAGGGAATCTTTTGAAAAATATGAACAACAATATGATTGACTTTGCAGGTATTAGAGGGGATAGTTAAAAAAGACCTGTTTATTAACATTTTTATGAAATGAGACGGTAGTTTGTTTTTTTATAAGTGAAAGCGAGTGAAATACCTGTACCATGCATGAGTTTCAGGATGATTTTTTTCAGGATTGAGTTTAGTATTTTATTTATAACTCAGAATATTATCGTCTAATATTGCAAGAAACTTGTTAACATAACTATTTCAACTACTTGATTTGTGACATCGTACTTAACAACTATGACGTCACATCAATCTGTGTAAATTTAACAGTTTGCCTGCTGGTTCAAAAAATTGTTGTCCATGCTCCTTGACCATGCAGAATGGTAGACACTAATAAGGGAAAGAGCTTAAAAATTGTTATGTGCACAGGTTGGTTTAATTAAAGAATCCATACCTTGAAAATAACTAGTGATTGTAGAGAGAAAGCCATTGGGACATAACTCAGTAATGGTTCAGGACTTTCAGAAAGCAAAGATTGAAGTTTAAGGCATGATATGTGTATTTCCACTGACAAGTTCTGAGAATTGATGTAAAATTATATATTGTAACATGAACACATGAATTATAAATGCTTTATCTGTTATGTAAATTTTGGGAAGCAATTTTGATTATTATATCAACAATGTTTTGACAGTTATAACAATGTTATTGTTTGTTTCCAGGAGCTCACAGACTTTGATCCACCCTCAGGTAAGAATTGTTGCTGTTTTCAAGTCATGAAATATTCATTGCATTATGATGTATGCATTTATCGTTAAATGCTGTCAATCATAGTATTTGAATAATGATTATTAAGAGAGGTACTATATTCATGTCTTGGCTCAATAATATATATCCTTTATATAACAATATTATCTCCCTTAACTGAATCTTAAAACAATTCTTTTCAATGCTGTTATTCTAGGGCATTCTAGGGTGTATTTTAGGGCGACGTTTGGCCAAAAATGACCTATTATTCTAAAGATAACGATGACTTATCTCCCTTGCAGACTCAACCATGAATCCCAGCAGCCCCTGTTCTGCGTTCCGACCTAGTCTGGACTTGTCGGCCATCAAGGCTGCCCTGGAATGTCAGTATGATGTTCAACAAATTCGTCACGCTGTTCTGAAATTCTTTCTTTCATCTCGTGAGTGTACTGTGCTCATGTCAGAAAAAAGTTTTGTTAAAGTCTTTCATATTGAGTTGATTGATAATCCGAAGTAGTTTCTTTCTTGCTTACTCTTATGATGTATACCTAGATATATATGAAAGGACACTGCATTCATTGCAATAAAGTTGCTATCGTAGTAAATAAACAAATCTTATCATCCTTCAATAGAATATTTTTAAAATGATTTTCTTTTGTGAAAGAACTCGTATGATAATATAACAATCACTCAAATCATAAGGCAAAATGGTTTATTTTGTGCATATGAATATGATGTACAACAAATAGAATATTAATTAAATTTACAATCAGCCTGTTTACTAATATATACCCTCTCCTTCAGGTGGCTACTACCCAAATAAAACTCTCCTGCTTGGAACTCTTAGAGCAGCAGACATCAACTTCTCCCAGCTTCAACGTCAGAGAGAAACAATCCACAATAAGGACCTCAGCATCAACAGACATGTTCAGGAGCTTCAACAGAAGGACCAGGTGATAGAAAGGAAAGATGAAGCTCTAGAGGAGAACCAGACCTACCTGGAGAGAGAGCAGCGAGAGCGAGAGACACGGGAGAGAGAGGTGCGAGAGTTGAGAGTACAGCTGAACAGGGAGAGGACTCTGGTCCAGAGCCAGGCGTCGGTAATCCAGACTCGCTACCAGCAGCTGGAGAACACCCTCGTACAGCTGCAGGACCAGCAACACCAACTGGGGAACAAAGACTCGGAGCTGGAGCGCAAACAGAGAGAGATGGACAGACAGAGTGAAGAGATGAGGAGGAAGGATGAGGAAGTGAGGAGACAGGCAGAAGAAATGGAGAAACTCAGACAGCTTCTCTTAGGTATGTGTTTAATTGGTTGTATTGATAGTTGCTTACTAGTTTTCATATGTTGTGGTATTTTGAGGCACAAGTTTCCTACATGTAAAGATTGTGTTTTATCAGAATGACATTTATATGTATATTGGTATAGGCCATCTAAGAGCGTTTCTTTTAAAGGATGTTGCTATTACAAATTTATAAAACAAAAGTGAAGCACCTATAAAATATGGATAGGTTGGCATGTAATCATGACTGACAAAAGTTCCTGAAATTAACATTCGGTCGATCTAGTCAAACTCCTCTACCTTTTCTAAAAGATTCTTATTCAATGATTTAAAATCAGAAATCAAATGTAAATGTGAATATTTGTTTTCAATGGTTTTATATCTTGTAATAGATACAAATGTCTTATTTTCAGGAAAGACAAACTTTTCAATGTTTCCCAAGAGAAAAAAAATCAGATCTTAGTAACACACCATGGTTTATTTGCAGCAAACAACATCAACATAAATCACCTTGCTGCTCCTGCCGCTGCCCCTGCTGCTGCTCTTCCCCCTGCCCCGACTGACCAATCATCATCATCATACACGCGGTGCAAGGTGTGTCTAGAGGAGGATGCCCGTTGTGTGTTCAGACCCTGCCGACACGTGTGTTGTGGCACTCAGTGCGCTCCCAGGTTCATCAATGACAAGTGCCCCATCTGTCGGGACCGTGTACAGGACTGGGAGATTATTTATGTTGCATAGATGTTTCTGATCACTTCCCTGATGCATGTATGGACAATGCTGAAGCAGCCAGTTTCGACAAATGGCCCGTATGTCAGGACCAAATAAGGGATTTGGATATCATTTAGATCATCTATGTGGCATAGATGTATTTTGGCTGTTGCCATAACTGAAAATTAATGAATCAATAAAGTTCATCACGGGGACTAAGCACATTACTATGAGATCATTTATGTGGCATTGATATTGCTGACTGTAACCACAGTTAAAGCATTGACACTAATGCAGAACTGAGATTCATCTGGCAAACTGTGTCTTTGACTGTGATTTTATTGATCATAATGCTGAAGTTTGATCTTTGAATACATGAACATATTCCTGTGAATCATCAAGACTTACATATTTAAGTAGTACTTAACTAGAATATCAAGTAGGTGATATCAAAATTCATCTTCATGGTCAATGAGATATGAATAATCAGTACATTACATTAATATTTTCAATCACATATTCTTCATTTCAAATCAGTTTTTTTTTCATGTAACAATGTTACAGTCTTCTGTGTGATTGAAAAATCATTTATTATCTACTAGATGAGGTAAAGGCTTATATCATACATTTTTCATAATTGTCAATTACACAAGAATTTAAAAAGTTGAACATTTCACATTTAGATGTATAAAATTAATAATTGAGAATTGTTGTACATATGTATTTATGTAGAAATTTCTTTTTTTCATTCTTACATTCAAACATTATACAACAATACCCCAAGATTACCATGAAATAAGGGCATGGGTTTCAACAAGGATTGTCATGAAACACAATCATATTATGAGAATAATCAACAAGATGCGAGGAATTACGGTTTATCTGTCCTGAGTGGATTATGGTTATAAATTCCAAGCTTTAGCAAGGAATTTATCACAATAATTCACGAGGGACAGATAAACCGTAATTCCGAGCTTCGGGTTGGTTATTCTTTTTCTTTCCCAAGTCAAATCTACGGTAGTTTTTAATTTTACGGTAGTTTGGGAAAATACCTTCGTGAAGGCGAGTTGCAAGTAAACTCGGTCATTGTATTCATGCGCAACGAACAACGATTATGTCTGACGCAGTTAAATGTAGTCTCTGCAATTCATTACATGTTCGTGGATCATAATTTATATTATGCAAGACAATCCTAAATGAACGAAATAGTGAAACAAACCATATATAAAACACTTTACGTTTCATATTATTCCATACAAAATTAAAACAATGTTTGTATTTAAGTCTCTTTGACAAGGGACTCACTGAACGAATGAATAGAAATAGTTGTGTCAGCCAATCAGATCTCGAGTAATTTTTAGAAAACTGTAATTCCCGTGACCATTATGAAAATTGTAGTACCCGGCATATTTGTGCCCGCTTGGGTAAGAAATTTATTTTCATAAAACTGATATTTGAGAAACATCTATCTAGTATACCAATAGGTAATGACATGTTTTAAAAGGGTCATCAAACACCCTTGAATGAACTTTGCATTGTTTTAAAACTTTTTTTTTTTTTCTAATTGCCTTCCATTGAGAAATTACATTGTTATAGACAGTTTTTGGTGTTATATAATGGAATGAAGAATTGTAATTGTAAATAGCAAATTAATGTTTATTGTTATTACTATTCAGGTTACATGGAACACAATTTGAAGAAAGGATTTTACTTCAAACTGTACTTCATAGATATTAATGTACATATATGTTGAGTAAATATGTAAATAATGATTCATATAAAAGTGCTATTTTCTATTCATGAAATATATTTCCTACTTCCTATTCCCTAAATCTGTGTCCTTTCATTTCTGTCTTTAGATTGTAAAAACCATAGGGAAATCAAGTTTCCTGACCTCTGGGCTCTTTATGGTGTATTGTGTTCTTGCTTATAAGGGCATATAAAATGTCATTTCACCATAAAAGAGTATGATACTTACAAATATCATTTCATTTGAAACCATGTCATTTTTGAAAGAATGTCATCTTTGTTTACAAAATTTTCAAGCATTTATTTTCATAAGCACAATGCACTTGTAAAATGGACTGCAGGCAGTTTTACATGTTTTATATTCTGTTTTAGATCTTTATGTGGTGTTTTTTGTTAATTCCTGCAGGCAGGGCATGTTATTTGTTTAAAATATTCTGATAATCTACATACTGGTGTTTTGATTCTCCTAGTCTGCTTTTTCTTGTCCTATCTGAACTAAAGTTTTCATATGTTCATAGAAACCAAGGTGCAACAAATTTGTGTTTTCTTTAATCATGAGCTATATGAGATGTTGTTTAATGAGTATAAAGGAAGTAACTTAATTATGAAGAAATTATACTTAAGACCATGAAATTTTTAAAAGGAAAATTGATATTCTATACTCTGAATATGTTTTAGATCTTCATGTTTGATTATTTTTTTTTAAATCTCTGCAGGCAGAGTACCGGTATACTTCATTTTCATTAATGAAGTTTTATACATGTATCTGAAACACCTGTCATTGTCTCTATACTCCCCCTTTTGAATTCATAAATACAACTTTTACCATTATTTGGAAATCATTTTAAATGCAATTTTGATATATATTTTAAAGATACTGGAAATAAGGTCTTTATTTTAGAAACATTTTTGGTGTGTATGTATTGTAAAAATCAGAAAGCCAATTTCATAGTTTCATAGCTATCTTATTATTTTCTTTTGTTGTCTTTTTTACCATTGATCAATTTACAAGAATCCCAAATCTTCATTATTATTTTGAAAACCCTCATCATCTGACATCTGAACATTGGATTTTTTAAAAGGATATTTAAAGAATTTAACTTACACTAATATATCTTGGAGTTTCACAAGATTGTCAAGACAACTCGACATTCAATATTTTCAAATCATAAATCATTAGCATCCATAGTGACATATCACGATATCTATAAAGCAACTCAAAGAGTTTAGATGCTGTCATTCTCGATTAAGATTTTTTAGCTATAACTATTCATCATTGAATCAAGTAGCAATATTCAAAGAGGCAGCAAACAAGGAATTATCAGTAAATCTTGACATTACGATACTTCTCATAGGCCACTCAAAGAATTAAAACTGCCACTTTCATCAGATTTTTTAGATATTTATAATTATTTATCATAGAGTCAGGAACCAATATCAAGAAAGGCAGCAAGCCTAGCACACCATTAATGGCTGAAATATTGCCCAATGGGCGCTAAACTCACTCACTAGAATTATCAGCAAGTCTAGGCATTATAATGTTTGTTTACGGTCACCCAGAGACTTTAATGCTATCATTCTTCAAACATTTCCTATATTTACTAATCATGGAGTCGTATAGCAATGTACAGAAAGGCAGCAAAACTAGAATTATTGATGTCTCATCATTTAATTATTACAAAGATAGTGTTCTCCTGTCATAGCAACTACATTCTTCTGTTTATACTATACTGTTTCTATGTTATTGTTTATTTATACTGGTGCCATATTGTACAAATCTTGTTGTGTTGTGTACATATAAATATGTATATACATTGTTTTATATGAAGCTCAGGAGAATGACAGTAATGTAAATTATTTCAAAATGATCTTTTTTTTATTTGAAAATAAATGTCTTTTATGATCATCATTTGACATCTTAACTTTAATAGACTTATGTGCTTATTGGTTTTTTTTTAAGTTGAAAATGGTAATTCTGATTTGAACTGGTCCTTTAATTTGCACTTAATATATTTATATTTTGAGGGAAATATAGTGCTTAGACATTATGCATGGTGTCTTTTCTATTTATACTTTTAACTTAATTTGTTTCATAAGCAGCTTTTTG
The DNA here is from genome assembly GCA_921293015.1 of Phorcus lineatus. Lineage (NCBI taxonomy): Eukaryota > Metazoa > Mollusca > Gastropoda > Trochida > Trochidae > Phorcus > Phorcus lineatus. The sequence goes on along the minus strand of OV121088.1, from coordinate 27,165,496 downwards.
TAAATGATGAAATAAGAAGCTATATATTGAAGTTATATACATTACCTTTTCCTCTTCATACTGCAATTTAGTAGCTTCATTGTATATATTCTACATTAATTCTAAAGTCATATAAAATAAGTAGGATATGAAATCCTTGTTTGAAACAATGTCCTTAAAATCAGATTCTAAAGAAAACAAAAGTTTTGGCATTCAATATTTTTTCCTATTCTATATAGGGAAATACTTAATACACTTATTTACTGTTACATTATCTTGCAAGTTACATTGTTTCAAGAGCTTAGTTTTAATTTTAGCCCTAAGAACCACTCGTCAGAAATTATCTAATTTCACTATTTCTGAAAAAAAGAAAAACAACAATTCAATTTTATTGTTATATGCTTGTCATTTTACAATAAAGAGTGCATTTTTTGCATCCCTTGTTGTGTTATTTTTTGGGGGTAATTACTTTGTGTATCTGATGTTATTGCATCTACACATAATACACAAATATATAATAAATGGCTTCATTTGTAAAAGAGTTCATTAAACGTAAAGATATATGAGCCTTTCACTCTGTAGCTCATCAGTCTTTGTATGATTTGGAATGTGGGAGACCGAAGTGAGAAATAAAGGGTAAATCATAGCAAGGAATACAAACTTGCAATCAGAATCTGCTGGAAATAAGAATAACTGTTTTGTTGAGCGGCCACGTTGCATCAATCCTCATGTATTAAATGTTATATATCTTGTTGATAGGCTTTATAAGTGATTACAAGCGATCTCAAAGCTTACTTCTCCTTGAGACTCACTGCTGGTCTCACATCACTGCACTAAGCTAAGGTACATTAAATAATGAAGCTCAGGTCATGTTTTGCAATATGACTTTGGCTCTTTGTTAATTATATGTTTCACTCATTGATACTTGAGCCATGAAATTGGACTTGATAAAATGCTGATCAGACCAAAATGATTTCATTGGGTATTTAAAAATCATCATAGATCTAAAAGGATTCAATACACAAATTGTGCCCCTGTCATCCCCATACTTTGAGCGTAACAATGAGAGTAATAACCATTATTCTTCATCCTACAAAGATGAAATTCTCAAAATTTTAAATCCTAGCATTAAGCCTAAAGCTTTCTGAAGAGACAAGTTGACAGGTTTAAGTATGGACAATATACCATGCCAACATTAGAAGGAGGGAGTCAAGACCAAATGAAACAAGTAAAATATGTACTTGACAGAGGTCTTATTCTGAAAATATAAACTTCCTATGTCAATCAGTTTTGTAGGAGAATTTGTTAAAAAGTTTTAGGGAAAATTTTGCCATGCCCATATTTAAGGAGGGATCAGGACCAGTCTTTTTCCACTTCTGTCTTTATGTAACAAAGGTGTTATTCTGATGGGTGTCAGGCTAAAAACCACAACTTTAACACCCTAAGTGCCAAGTACTTCCAAACAAAGTTTCTTATTTGGGGTTGCAGCAGTCTTCTGGACAAGTCAAAGATATGAGAAGTTTTCAAATGATGGAGAGATTAAGCCTGATTACTTAAATTTATTTTGAAAGTAATTACTTTTGATTTAGTTATCTTTAAAACGGCTTGGATATAGATCTTACATATTTCACAAAATTTATTTTTCTTAAGTTTTCAAATCTAGAAATGCCATTGAAGATTTCTGAAGCATTCATAAAATATCTTAAATATGGGCGCACAGTGATGCCAACTTAATCATTATTTGGGTTGTGCGCATTTCTTTAGAGGTTGATAGAGGTCGTTTCAAGAGTTACCTCCCTTGTCAGCGTAGTCGTAAAGCACTTCCGTTCATACAAACGAAGATATTAATTTATGTTTTGACGATGGCTGTTCGAAAATGCCGAACAGCAATTGATGGATTCGATTTATTGAAAGGTACATAACATTTCATCGTTGTGAAAATGCACACAAAGTATTGCACGAATAATTTCACATCCATACCAAACTGCTAAAATCATCTGAACGCGCACCCAATTTGACGTGTTTTTTTTATCTGATACTAGTGAAAGAAAAAAAAAACAATGAACACCAAACAGGTTCCTTGAAAACTTATATAAGAATTCGAATAAACCTATATGCCTCATATCTAATCTCTAAAAAAACTTGCAAAGACAAATGCATTTGCCGAAACAACTTAGACTTTTATTGACATGCACTGATGTAGGGATCATTGACAGTCCTGTTTTCATGTGGCTATTTATGTTTGTTGTTTATTTGTGTTTTTACCCAAAGATGAAGAAAGTATTTCCAGGGCTTTAAGTTTCCTAGTTACGACAACTCCAAGAGGTTGTATGAAAATGTTTTAATGTGTCCTTGACAATGTCTTTGTAGAGCAGATAACAAATGGAAAATAGTAACACTTTGGCTCTGTTAGACAATGTAAATATTGTATTCAAAATAATGCTAGCTGTGACAAGTCTCACGAACCCTCTGATGCCTATCAGGAGTGGAGCAACATCGAGCCAAGCAATATAATTTACCGCATACAGACGCCCGTTAGATATCAGAATGATGACAATCTCTTGTAAACCTCAGATCTTCTTGATATGGGACATGTCGTAAAACTTGTTCTAGTTTCTAGTTTCTCATTTGTCTCCTTTGACAGTATACCAGTCCCAGTAAAAAAAGGGTCTGCTTGTAAGATCTTGTCAGGACATCGTCCAATGAATAGTAGCTAGACCAAGGGCGAACACGTTTGACTTATTATCAACATGAAACTAAAAAGCAGTTAGAAATAACATAAAGGTCTCTTCATCTGTCCGAGTCAGTTTAGATTAAGTTTTTTTAGATCATAATACTTGACTTCAGTGGATCATACACTGCCTCTAGTAGGTATGAAAATCAACCTGTATATTATTGCTGTCTTGGTCCTTAGAAGGACATTCTATTCAGTTTAAAGAACCTGTCAAATTTGTGTTTTTTAATGAACAAATTAAGGACAAGATTATGTTTTATGTGCAGAATTAAAATTTTGATCTAGATCTTGACACTGTCCTTTAAAACACTGAAAGATTAATTAAGAATTATATCGTACAAATCATGATGGTTTCAGACAGTGGAATACAACATACAACATTTATGAACACAGTACAAGTGATAACTATATGAAGCTTTAAAGTTGCCAACCTAAAAGAATTATTTTGTCACTTTTAATGACACAATAGCAGAAAACCTCCAAAAGTTGCCTGCACAGACTAAAAGTAAAAAGAGACAAAGTTCCAGATTGTCTTGCAGCCTCATTTCATTCACTCAAACTGCCGCCAAATTTTGTGATTACATCGAAAATATTATTTCTATCAGAGCTTAAATTTCTTGGGAAATGTAAAGTCTCCTCATAAAGAGGATCATCAGAATAGATTTCTTTAGGAAGATTTTCGGTTGAATCAACTCTTTAGTTTTTAGTTTTCTTTTTGTTAACTTAGACACTTCTCATCTTTTGCATAAAGTTAAAACAAAGCAAGATTTTTTGTCAGGGAGCAATCAAGTTGAAAAATGAGGTGTAATCAATACTAATATCTTGCATTGTTGATAATTTTTATCACATAATTAAGAAAAAATCTAGTTTTAATTAAGTATTTGTATTGCTCATGCATAATTTATGCATTTGATGTATACAAACAGAATGTACATCTGAAAACCTTGCATTGTTTCATTTATAATTTAGACTTACAGTTGCAACATTTTACAATTTAATTCTGTCACTTTTTTATTACAATGGTTTCAATTATCAGCCAGTGTTGACTGATTGTATTGCGATGATAAGTTGTGTTTACTTTACATTCTGAAGGGCGGAGAGTTTATCAGAGGTTAAATGTGATATCATAGTGGTTAGATTATAATTCCAAAATTTTCCATTAACATACATCATTCATTTTCTGTAGTTCCATTTAGAGCATATTTCATTGTTAGAAAATACATGACAGAGAAAGTGAAATCTTTTGAGAGTAAGTGAAGTTGTGATCTTTTTTCTAAATGAAAGGTGCATAAATTTGCTTGAATTGTAATTATGTCACATTAGGCATAATTAACATTTCAACTTCAAGTGTATCAAAATATTTTATGGTAAAGAAAACTGACATTTATAGTTGTTAAGACTATAATATTTTATCCGCTTGTCTCTTCAAACATCTATTATCAAGGTGAGGTAAAAAAAGACTTGAATGAAAGAATTGTTCAAGGATTACACATGTATTGCTTAAAGGCACAGAAGCAGGTGTATTCACCCTTCAGGTTCTAAGTATGTTAAATGTGTATTAATGACTAGAGAATGTGTTTAAGTTTTTTACTTGGAAAGAGTTACATTGAAACGTGTGCGGCTGAATTAGGTCTTTGTTTTATGAGCCATAGTGCAAAATCTTCACAGGATGTTATGATCACAGTATCTCAAACTTGATGTGAAGGTGAAAAAAGGAACTTGATATGATTCATGCTGAAACTTGTTTTGCAAAAATATCCAGAAAAACTGCTCACACAAGTGATTGCTAAGAGTTGGTAAGAAAATTCACATTTTATAATCTTTTATTTATATCTATTCTATATTCTATTTGTTTGATGGTTTTAGAAAATGTTACCTTTATATGTATTCATAGAATGCCAGTTAAAACCTATGATTGTTGTTCATTGTGCTTTCTTGAATGATTATCTTTTGCTACGCACATTGATCAGACTTTTATGAATCAAGGAGGCGTTTGAATAGAGAAGAGTTTTGAAAAAACAAGGCTTGACTATAATCCGCAAGACAATGCAAAAAGAGAATTTGCAATAAACATACCGAGACAAATCCTTGATATTGAATTACTACCAGAGGTTGTCAAGAAAATTTAAGGGCGATGGGCAGGGGATTACTTATTGAAACCTTTGAAGTGCAATTTGACTATTAAAGAATTTCAAAGGTGAGAGGGGAGGGGCTGAACTCAAAAAGCGCCAACTTTGATTGGCTATTGGCTTTCCAGAACATAGCTACTAATGAGAAACTGTGGAGGACCTTTGCTTCTCCATGAGTGGTGAATAAAAAGTGTTATGTCAGTGCTGATATCCTTTCATCCATACATCAAGTTTCTTGTTGTTGAATTATTGCTCAAAATGTCTTCAAATTTAATGGCGGCCATCTATACAGGGTTTATGCAGACGGCCGTCAACTTCGGTTACCTTGACGTATTTTTGAAGGCTTATGCAAAACTGCAAAATAGGAATCATGTAGATTTTGTTTTCTTATTAGTAGGTTGAAAAGACGTTATTCAGTATTTCTAAAATCTATTGATTTATTTAAAGTTGGTATAGTTAAGTGAATAGTACAACGTGTATAAAGGTGTGAATGTACTACAATACCCTGAGGCTTGTTCTTGAACTATGTGATAAGTGACTCGGGATATTGTTCAAAGATGTGCCTGTGATAAGATGGGCCGTAGCTTCTCTGCAGGTCTTTGTGATTGGAAAATGTGTTTGAGCATGTATTTCTTCCAGATAAGGGATAATAGAGATTATCATTTGTTTTCAGATGGATAAAGTTTGTGCTATGGGGGTTAACAACTGAAAATTCAAGAATGAAAATTGGATAAAATCAGGTAGGAAACGAACATTTGGAAATAGATTTAATTATTTTTTCTCAAGAAGTAGAAACTTAGGACCATATTAATCTAATTGCTCACTCAATAAGTATCAAACTTTTCTGCCTGCTCGATTTAAAGGACTTACATATAGTTACTATAGGAACAAGCTAGGATTGTACTCTGGTAAAGGGAGTAAAGACTTATGATCCTTGTCAGAGTAATTTGTATTTTCACGAACATAATTTCAGATATATATAATATATTCATTCTTTATTGTGCAAAAGTTGATACAGTTTAGTAATTATTATGACATTTATGCACTTACAAAAAGGTTACATTTATGACACTTTGTAGTAATTGTCTAGCTGTAGTTGTATAAAGCCTTCATTATCTGACCGTCATTGTCCCTATGCTTGTCACTAGAATGAGGATTAGTTCATTTTAAGGGACATATTATGACAAAAGTTATGTAAAACTAAGAAAAACATCTTGCAGGTCCAAAACTGCATTTGTTCTCGAAAATGTTCTGCATGGTAATTTAAATGAGTCATTGTGCTATTTCTTTCTAAACTTTTTTCCCATGGTTTTATTTTAGCATGTTTATGAAGTGTAAAATCTTTGCAGGGCATATTCATGATAATTGTTAAAAGCGGTTATGTTATATAGCAATAGCTATCTAAACCCATTACAGTGGGTAATGATAACAATCCACATGATCTGAATGATGTGCTCATATTCATCATCTTCAATGACAATTCTGTCATTGTACATACATGTATTAGTAGAGTATGATAAATTGCTCCGACAACAATGCCTCACCATACCCTACGGGCAAGCAGGCCAATTTTAAAGCACAGTTTGAGGTATTGCTCAGTGGATTTCAAATTGTCCCAATCAAAGCACTAGTGGCATTTGGATTACTGCATCTCATTCAAGGTAGTGACATTTTTGACATATTCAGTTTTTGACAAGCAATATTCAACTTTTAACGAATAATTTTTGCCATAAGCTGGCAATTCTCCAACCCACACATGTTGTTTTTTATGTCAAATCTTTCCAAATTCAATGTGAGATCTTTGTTATCATTTGATATCACCTCTGTTATAAAATTGTGTTGGTTTTGTGATTAGACTTGTGATAAGTTCTTTTAAAACTTGATTTGATGTTCGTTTGGCTTTGTTTTTATATTGATAAATAATTCAGTATTCTAAACATCTAATGAAAACATAGTTTATAAGTTGAAAAAATGTAATATGATCAATATTGCAAATTGGGACAAACGATTAAGATGTGTAATATTAAACATTTTAGGTTATATGAAAAACCTTAATGGAGATATAATGTGTTCAGAGCTGCAGTGTTAACTAAGAAATCTGATTTATATCAAGTTTTGGTCAGATTTAAAATCATTTTGTATACATAGTTTTTAAAAAAATGAGTTAATTAAATAATTGTTTTATCACTGGTGTATCAGTTAATCATAGATAGCCAGTTAGTAAGTGGAATGTTTATCCAACTCAAGGCTCAAATCGGATACAATTTATTGCACTACTAATAGCCTCCTATGTAATTAAGTAATAAACCTGTAGCTTGGGATGGGACATGTTTATGATTCTGAACATAAATGATAATTTCTTTTGTTGACACCTTATAAAGGAATTCCTGAAATGTTATTGTTCTTTGGATTACTATTGTTTGAAACGCAAGCAGATTTGTTACTTCTAAGCTTATAAGTATTCATATATGATATCAACAAGTTTATTCTTTGAGACATCAACTTAACATTCATTAAAAGCATTTTGTCAATAATGGTTCTAAAGATCTGTTGGAAAGGACATGGAACACAACATACTAGAAGAACTTTAATTATATTCTAATGGCTAAATAAACATAAATGGTAGGAAAAATATGTTTTTAAAGATAAGGTTTTTATGGAACTGTCAGGTGTTTTGATTGTCCTTGTCAATTTTTATGTACAATAAGAAACGTATGCCAAGATGAAGATTTGCTAATGTTTTATCCTTAAACTGCTCAATACTTAACAATGAAAAGCAAGCATCATTCATCATTTACCTTTTTATTCTGATGTTAAACCATATTTCCCAGATTCCTGATGAACATAAATTATTGTTGTCGGGGTTGTTGTAATGGTGTATTGCGAAATTACACAAAATTTATTTTCATTGTTCAGGATCTGCTTTAGTTTGACATGGCAAGTCAAGGAGAGAGCCAGGGGTCAGAGGTGAAGATCAACGTGTCTATGGATGAGAGCAATCCAACCGAGGGGGCTCCCTCGTCACCCAGAGTCAAGTTCCTGATAGGGGATGGTGACGAGAGTCCTAGCAGACCCCGCAGTCCAGCAGGCTTTGAGGTGGGTGTGACAATAGATCTTTCTATGGTTTGCAAACTAATTAGATTCCTGTTGTCATCAGTTCAGGTAGCTTAAAGTTTTCATACTTCTAAACATGATTTATGGCTCTGGTTGTCTGGTTGACTGTTGAGCTAAAGGTCTTAGATCTTAAAATAAAGACTGTGTCATGGTCTTGAACCCTAGAAGTCCATTACTTTTTATTTATCTTACTGTAAGATAAGAGACTACACAACAAGAGAAAAAATTATGTCGATTACCAAAAAGCAATTATTTGAATATCGTGCGATCAAATCTAAAGAACTGTCAAGAACTCAAGAATATTGTTATAAGATGTCACCTTGATGATATGCCCAGTAATGAGGGACCACTGGATAATAGATTCTGTTCTTCAGTATCCACATTGCAACATATAACCACTACAATTCTTAACCTTTCTTTATAAATGTGCCTACAGGATTCCATGATATTTGAATCACATCGGTATCCATCCTTTACTCAAATACTAAAGCAACCATCATTCCTACATACAATGAATACATCTCCTTTCAGCGGCAGGATAGTGACAGGCGGATAGTGGTCGGCATCTGTGCCATGGCGAAGAAGGCAATGTCAAAGCCAATGAGAGAAATTCTCCAAAGGCTGGAACACTTTGAGAGACTCCAGATCCAAGTGATAGAGGAGTCTGTGATTCTGAAGGAACCCATAGAAGACTGGCCAGTCTGTGATGCTCTCATCTCCTTCTACTCCCATGGCTTCCCTCTGGATAAAGCTATAGCATATGAGAAACTCAGGAAGCCTTTTGTCATCAATGACCTGCAAATGCAGTACTCCCTCAAGGATAGGTATAATCATTGTTGAAATATATTTTTTGCCTTAATCTGTACTGGGTCTCCTCATACGAAAAATCAATCAGTGAGCATCTCTGAAACTTTGACAGAAGACTATTGGAAATATATCTTAGGATCTATGCGCTGATCCACTCAATATCAATCATAGAACCATCTTTCATCATTGGCTCAGATTGAATGTATAGCTGTGATTAGAATGATACTATGTCTTTGAAAGTAAAGGAATGCAAATGTTAGAGATGATTCTGATATGTTTTTGAAGGGTTTTGATAATATGTTTTTTGAAGGGTTTTGATAATATGTTTTTTCTTGAAGGGTTTTGATAATATGTTTTTTGAAGGGTTTTGATGATATGTTTTGTGAAGGGTTTTGATAAATATTTGAATGAGTGAATCTGATATTTCAGGAGACAAGTGTACAAGATACTGATGCAAGAAGGAATTGCTCACCCAAGATATGCCGTCCTGAACAGGAATGAGGAGGATCAGCCTATAAGTGAGTAGAATCAGACTGGTATCATTAGATATCTTGCATTTAAAAAACCAAAAGTTTTGCCCTTTTTTTACAGGTCCCTGAATGTTCTTAGATATACGATTTAGTTAGTGGACATTCTTAGATAATAATTTGTAAGATGTCATTCCTGTAAATTTGCAGCTCAGTTGACTTGTAAATATAATACAAGTTGGTTTCATTCTATTATGATATGGAGGTTGATCCTAAAAGTAGTGATGCCTTGTCTGACCTGATCAAGGCAAACTATTAACTTGAAGAAACATTTGAAGGCAAATCTCATGACCTACAACTTTTAAGAATGCCACACCCTTTTTAATGTTCAGTTATGAATTAATCCATGTGTAGATGAGAGGTGAAATTCTTCCTAAATAGTGACAGCCCTGTGTTGAGTTAGCAAGGAACTACAGTCTACCTTATATCCTTTGTTTCATTTCCCCTTTCCCAAATCTCTTAGATTGTATACCTGCTTCTCATTTATGTGGTTTCTGTTTGTTATTAAAAGATAGGACTATGGATAGTGTATATGCTGTTAAAATTGAGGGATCTACTGGTAAGGATTAAATCAAAGCCAATTTTTCCTTGTTTCTATAAAGTGTACTTAAATAATTATAAACACTTTTTTTCTCAGGCAAATATGTTCAGACGGAGGACTCAATAGAAGTTGACTCAGTGATGTTTCCGAAACCATTCGTGGAGAAACCTGTGGACGCAGAGGACCACAACATTCACATCTACTTCCCGATGTCAGCTGGAGGAGGTAGCACCCGATTATTTCGTAAGGTACGCAAACAGGTAGGGGACATGTTCCTCTCTCGCACCCAGACGCTCGCTGCTAGATCTGCTGCTGCTGCTGCTGCCTAACCCGCCTTGTGTTCTGGGATTGGGTTCAAGATTATGCTGCTGACAACCGTTCTGTTGCTGATTTGATTTAATTGCTTCCCCATTGTTTTCAAAGTTTTTCAAAAGAGCTTTCGATATTTGTTCCAAGATATCTTAACGTGGATTTTTTTTCAGTGATACTTTCTTGGTACCTTGGTCCTGTTGGACTAAAGTAACCTTAGCTTCCATAGTGTAGTGTTAAAGGATGACCTCAAAGTTAACCTTAGCCTTATGAATGTTTTGTGCAATGGTCCCTTGGCTTGTTTGACGCCTTTGGTTGTAGCACACATAAGGTAAGGTAAGGTAACCTTAGTGGCATTGCTTTACCTTGCACTAACTTGTTATCCAAGGTTTCCACAGTGAGCCCCTTGGCCTCCTTTCACGAAGCACTTGGTGAAATGTTAAAGAATTGGAGTTAAGGTTGACCTTAGTAAAGGTTGGTTTGTGAAAGGAGGACCCTAATGTAAATTGTTACAAGGTTGCTATACCCTTAATATTTATTTGAATCCAGGGTCAATTTGTAATAAACATTTATTAAAGATTCTATCTTGGAAGTCAGGCTATTAGATAGGTACTCTTTGTCCAAATGGTGCAATTAATTTTAAAAATAAATGTTACACTAACTGTTTTTGAGCACCAAGGTTCTTTTTTCCCCTCAGATACAAAAAACACAAGAATATTTTTGACAATAAGTTCTGTGATGATAGTAATGCAAAGGATCCTAAAGGAAAACATTACCTTTATTCTCACTTATAAACTCTTCACCTCTTGAGTGTCATTTAGATTTTCAGAATATCCATAGAGAATTGTAGGCACATTCTATTGGAAATAAAATAATATGTATCTTTCGATTCAAATAAATGAGACCTGTTTGTTGAATAAAATTCAATGGTTTGGTTGTCTTGAACCCAACCAGTGTATTCGGAGCTATAGCTGGTAGCTAGACGGTGAGGTATATGTACATAGTGCAGCAGCGTGCATGTAGTTGACCAAATGAATTATGTGCAATATATTCCTGGTGATGGTGATTTAGTCTTAAAATGTCTTGCTGTTAGACATAGATTGAGCAGTATACTAGAGATCTCCCTGTTTGTAGGGAGAAGACGTAGAGAGACTTCATTAATGAGGTGAACATAATTCAAAATAAAATATTGGTCGCTGCTGACCTTAAGGGTTGAGTGTCTAAGATCTACTCTTAGCATGGAAAGTTTGCATAATAATAGCTCTGTAAATCATTCAAATGAATGTAATATTTTACTGGTAGATTTTTAGAATGAAAAATCAAAGTTATAAAGCCTATTTTAAATAGTATTTCGAAAATGTAATTTGGTCTATTATGAAAAAAAAGAAAAAAACAGATTTTGTTTCTGAAAGTGTTTGACTGCACTACTATAAAAATAAGGGATTTTTGCTTCATAATGTAAGAAATTGCAAATGAAAAAAAAAGATTGCTAGGTGAATGTTAAATATAGAATAGATCCTTTGATTTTCCATCCTTTGACAATTTCAAAAATCATCTAAATGGTCTGAGGTGTGATCTGTTTAATGATTATTTTATATAACAGCAAAACATAAAAATTCAAGAACGGTAAGTGGTATGTTTGAGTGTAGCTATTAACACAAGTTTTGAGCAGTTGATTAAAGTGCGACTGGTGTATGAAACTAGCGTGAAAAGGAACAAGCAAAAAGTGTCTCTTTGTCTATTTGTTTTGAGATATATGTTTTTCTGTGCAACTCTCTCACTTTGACAGGCTCATTATTAACCTCTTTTCCTCCCAAATATATTTCATTCTAAGGTTTACGCAACCATAAGACATGGATTTCCTTGAAACGGAGCCAGTCATTAATAAGTACTTTTAATATATAATTTTCAAAATATTTTATATTAAATTGCCTGGTATATTTTCAATAGCCTGATAACCAAAGGTATTGGAAACTTTGTAAACACTCTCCTTTTTGATGCTGCATAAGTAGGAAAGTGTGAAAACTGTGACAAACCCTGAACAAAACTTCTTTCGCCAGAAATCCATATTACTCACCTGAATTATCTTTATTTCAGCCAGTTATAAATGTTATAACTTTGCGCAGATATAAGTGAGAACTGCTTTGCTTCAGGTGCATGATCGCAGCAGTATCTACTCTGCTATGAGTCGGGTCCGAAATGCTGGCTCCTACATATATGAGGATTTCATGGCTACAGATGGGACGGACGTCAAGGTGAGAATCCTCTCTCCCCTTATACATAAATCTGTAAATCATTGCAAGTTCAGGGCCCTTGTCCCGCCCTTCTCCACCAACCTTCCCAACTTGGACAGAAACAGTATGTCATGAATTGGGCTTTTATTCTATCCTCTTTTTTAGCCTCAATGTAAGTGTAATAAAACTAAATGTTGAATATTAAAAGAAGTACTAACCCGAACCCACAGTCTGACTTTACATGGATGACAACGCATTGTGCTATGAACACCTCTCAATTAAAGTATCCTAATAAACATCACCTATGGTGGTCAGGGCCATCATACTGATTGCAGTAAGTTTATGTTTCTATGTAGAACAAGGGATAAAGCATCTGTACAATATTAGAAATAAGGGGTAGAAAATAAGTTTGTGTGTGTCAGATGTGATCATAGCATTTAAAAATGAATTCCATATGGCTAACTCATTGAATTGAGTGAAATGGTCCATATGTGAAATAAGTATACAAGAAAGAGTGGCGTGAAAGTAATGTATGATGGTCTTGAATCTTGAGTTAAATATTATAGAGATATTTATTTTTGGTATTCTTCTGTTTTGCTGCAGGTGTACACTGTCGGACCTGACTATGCACATGCCGAGGCTCGTAAATCCCCCGCCCTCGACGGCAAGGTTGAGAGAGACAAAGATGGCAAGGAGATCCGATACCCTGTCATACTGAGTGCAAAGGAGAAGATGATAGCCAAGAAAGTCTGCCTTGCTTTCAAGGTAACTTCTACAGCATAACTTATTGTTTGTTATCCCTTACAAAGCACATGGATATGCCTCATGTTTTGAGCTGTCAATGAAAAGGTTTCATATCTTACTAGACAAATTAATAATTCTGTATTGCCACCAACTCAAAATAGATATCCCTAAATATTGGGAGACCAACAATTAATTGTTAACATGTTTAACTGTTAAAGTTAAGGTTTTTTAAAAGACGATTAAGATTTTATAAAATGCTTGAGGTGAACAATTAAGATTTTAACGTAATGTTTTAAATATGATAGACTTTAGTGTAATTTCTTGAACAAAATTCTTATATTTGGTTTTGCAAAAAGGTAAATACAACATTAAGTTACCGGTAGGTCTATCAAATGGGATTTTTATAATGGACATTTGGGTTATTTGTCCACATCCTACAAGGAGTTCATGTAAAAGAGGTCGCAGTACTTCTGTGTTCAGGTCATTCCATGGCTCATAACTATTTGTTTTATAAGATCAACTGACTCTGTCTAATAGGACTAATGTATTACGTCTTCTTTATTTCACAGCAAAATGTGTGTGGGTTTGACCTGCTGCGAGCCAGTGGACAGTCGTATGTGTGTGATGTGAATGGGTTCAGCTTTGTGAAGACATCAAGCAAGTACTATGATGACTGCGCAAAAATACTAGGGTGAGTCGTCAGGAGAAAATATGTCAAATTATATTATTTTATTTTGAGGTATTTTATAGTTTAGAAGTTTCAATCCATAGATTCTGTCCTTCTTGTATCTTAAATCTTTATCGATTTGTTGGAAGAGCTCTACTAAACTTTGTATGCCTCCCTTCAAAAAAATATTTCAAATAAATCTGTAGACAATAGGATAAGTTAGAGTTAAACCTGATACTGTTCTCAGAAGAGGGAGGTGATTGTTTTGATTTTTTACTTGTGAAAGTACGATGACATACTATCAAAGAACATTCTGCTCCAGATCAAACACTCTGGCTTTGATTCCTGTCACCAAAAGCATATGGTTGTTCTTGTTGGTCGATTCAACATTATGCATGCTTACAAGGGTGTTTCAAACTTCTTTCCATTACATATGCAAACCATGATATAAAAGAAGTACTCATGAAGGATGTTTTTCATCTTACCTCAACCAAATAAATTCAAAAGATTTTCTGTTTGCAGGACAATGATAATGCGAGCTCTAGCGCCTCAGCTTCAGCTACCCTGGGTGCTGGGGGCGGGACCTGAAGATATCCCTGTAGTTCCCACAACACAGGGACCCATGTGAGTATACAGGTTGATGGTGATATGATCACACGTTGCATTCTTATCTTGATTTTTAACTTAAGTAGATTTTATGTTTGTAGTTTGCCTCTGATTAATGCAAATTAAAGATTCTTATGTTTTTATAATCTAATGAATATTAGTTTATTCCAACCATTATATCTTTTTGTTGGTCAAGCAGATATTGCTGATTTTGAAACCTTTATACTTACAAAGTAATAAGCGCTAGTGATAATAAGGTAACAGTAAAAACCTAATGGGGCATATGGAATGTTTTCCCATAAACTTCAAAAGATGCACTTATTCATGATCCATTTCCTTTTCTGTCTCTGTATTGAGGACAACTGTGGAATTGTATATAGACTTTTGGTTTCTCATTCAGAAATCATTGCATCATCCTTAATGTGAATGATCAGTTATTTCAGGTCCAAAAGTCATTCATTTGGCATGATCTAAATTTTGAGTTTATTCTACTTTACTAATTGCAACCATACTAAAAGCCAGCACAAAGAAATAACTCGCTCAAAACAGTATTTATATTTTGACACCAGGATGGAGCTGAGATGTGTGAGTGCAATAATACGCCACGGTGACAGGACACCTAAACAGAAGATGAAGATGGAGGTCAAGCACAAGAAGTAAGATTAATCTTGTCTGTCTTACTATTTATAACTGGTTACATCTGAGACAGACCTTAGAGACCTTCAAAAGTTACTAACTTATCTCAGTTCAGTTAAAAAATGTCCTCCAAACCCATTCCTGTAATAAGAGATACATGCCATTCAGTTTGTGAACAAAGGTAGCACTTTTATATTTGTTATATTTTATATTATATATTTTTATATATTTAACACTGGAATAATAAAAATTCTTGTACTTGTTTAAGTTATGTCCCTTATGGTATTGCCTAACCGCCCAAACAAGTGATAGAATTTGTACATTTGAAGATGATGTGATACCAAATATAACATTGCTACCATTCCCTCAGTAAGACAAACTCCTAAGCCTCCCAAACTCTCTCCAGATTCTTCGAGCTGTTTGAGAAGTACGGGGGCCTGAAGAAGGCGCACCTGAAGCTGAAGAAGCCCAAACAGCTGCAGGAGGTTCTGGACATTGTTCGGCACTTGCTGAGCGAGAGCCGCTATAAGGTTGACCCCGAGGTCGAGGAGAAGAAGGCCAAACTGCAGCAGCTCAAACTGGTACTCGAGATGTAAGTAGTTGTCCTGTACTGTGTATAATTGTTTCCTTGCAGAGTTAAATTTTGTATTGTTAATATCTGTTTACTGGTGAAACATTTGAAACAGAAGTCAAGCCATTGGCTGTATGTTGTTCAACACACTGCAGAGGAATTGTTAGACTAGAAGATATTTGTTCTTTACTCTAACGAACATTTGTAAATTAAAACTACATTTTTATATCTAAATTAATATCTACTGTTAACAGTTCATTGCCATGTTAGATTAAACCTGCTACATCAGTGTGTTTTAATCCTTAAACCTCCTTCAATCCCCTGATACCTATCGGACCAAATACCCTGTATCACTGTCAGCTTGTTATCAATGGCTATGTATTTTTTCAGCAAATGAAAAGCCTTTATGCAAGGGCCTTGAATCAGGTTGATGCCGCTATTGCTACATGGAAGTAATTTCATTAGCAAGTTAAATTTATTCAAAATGAAACTTTTTAGGTCTGATCGGGTACTGAAGGAGCTCTATGGATTCAAATAGGCTCATGTAGCAGGATGAGTTAAATTCTGCCTGATATATTCATGTTTTCCCTGAGAAGATTTAGCTCAAAATCCTACTGATATGTAAAATACTGTCTTAGGGTTATCTTTCTGTTCAAATTTTTTTGGTATGGAGTAATCCTGTTCAATGACTGTTCAAATATTGAGCCGATAACACCATCCAGGTCCTCATTCAGCGAGTCCAGATTTGAGAAAAACAGAGAAATGAATATTAAATTTTTTTTCATAGCCTAAATTGTAGAAAAGGTTCACGTTCATTAAGGTGATGATGATACATATTGTATATCTATCAAGATTCATTCTTCATTAACTTTCAGTGTTTGTTTTTCCTGTTGTCTATATTCAGTCAGTTGTTTAGTTTTCTATTTATGAAATTGATGAATCATTCCATCAGATAACCAATAAACTCATCAATTTTCAATATCTTCATATGGTATAGTAAAATTTTTTGTCGCAATGTATGAATTAAGCTTTAAAGTCACCTTACAATTTCCAATCATCTCACAAATACAAAATAACATTAAGAAGAGAAATTATTTCCAACATAAAGACTTTAGTAGTTCTGTAAAAGGAGAAATAAAAGGTAAAATTTTCATTAATCATGAATATTATAATTATCTGTAAGATGTACATGCCACTTATATAGTTAACAAATGTAACAGTGTTAAATCTATGATCTCATTATCTGCAATAGTACAATTTCTTGTACTTTTTTGGGTCGAGTCAGTTGTTGTTTTCGAACCTACACCCCCAGTCCGGTAACACCGCCAGCATTTACCATACCAGCAGCTAACCAACTCGCCTATTTCTTCTGAAGAAAAGGTATGAAAATTTGTACTGATGCAGATAGCGTGATCTAAAATATAAAGCTGTTATGAAATTATCAGTATAAAACTGTATCCTGGAAACATGGCTATCTAATTTTGCTCACTTTGCAATACAAATAGCTCCAAAAACATGCTATTTTGCATTTCATTTAAAAGTGACATTAATCCAGGTCATGCTTGATGCAAAGCAAGTAAAATCAGATATCCTTTTGCCATTGTGTTTACGCATGAGGAATCCATTTAGTTGCACCTCAAAATGAGTAGAATCGTGATGTAAGCTCCTCACCTTGTGAATATTGTATAGACACTTAACTAAGTTAATCTTTCAGGTATGGTCATTTTTCTGGAATAAATCGCAAAGTGCAGATAAAATACCAGCCCCAGGGTTGCCCGAAGAAGTCGTCTAGCGAGGAGGGTGTGTACAAACAACATGGATACCAGATTGCGTTGTCGTATTGTCTAGTGTTCCGCACCATTGTAACTCTCTGCATCAGTAGAGCTAGGATTAGTCATTGTTGTCTGCATGGTTTAGTTTGGTTACCTTCCTTTAGGAAATTTTATTGATCAAGTAGAAGAAAGCTCTTTTTTGTAGATTGATCATTTAGATTGCCCATATGGCTAACATTTGTTTTTTCAATGAATATGTGATGGCCCATTTTTAGTAGACCCTTCTAATAGGGATCATGGCCCAAAATCTTTGAGAACCAGTTGGTAGAAGGATGATAAGTTCATAGGGGTAAAGGAAATGGTTTGAATAATCAGATTTTTCTCTGTATGTATCATGGCCTTGGAAAAAGTAATAGGCTGTCAAGATCCATTTTTTTGTGTGTTTTAGCTTAAATATTTATAAGTGAAATTTTTCAATAATTTTGGAATACCATCCTGTGTTTCTTCCACTCTGTTTTGTTTTCCTGCCCATATATATTCTCAAATCCTCTCTGCACAACCTCTAGTTTTGGTTATCTTCACACTTCTTCATATGAGATTTCTTGCAAAATAATCAGGTCACAATGCTATGCAAGAAATCTTGACTCAAGGCCATACAGAGACTGATGGTTGAATTTGTTTTTCTTTCAGGAAAAAGAACACTAACTGATATTTTTGTGATTTTCAGTCCAAGAGCTTGGCAACTTTCTTGTATTCTGTGACGCTACCGCTGTCTGTTTTGTTGTGTCTTGGGCAAATAACCAACTTGGAATTGTTACCCCTTTCAAAAATATTTTTGTTTTTATTTTGGTCATAAGAGTGCAAATTTCAATAGTCTTTATAAGAATATATAAGTGTATTGACCCAATTTAAGAACCTCAAACTCAGCTCAATGTTAAGTAATCAGAGCAGACAACATTGGCCAGCATAAAATAAAACATCTTCATGTGATACTGTCTATATCCTTTGGCATAATTCTAAATGGCTGAAAACCAAACCAACCTTTACTTTCTAGTAGCTTGTATAGAATAATGACACAAGCTTGCAATGAAACTATTCCAAGATGGCCGCCCTCTTCCTGCTTCTCTGCCTGTTCAGTGTTGAAGCTGCACTCTTTCTGTTGGGTGTGTGTAGGTACGAGTTCACAGGCATCCACCGCAAGGTTCAGCTCAAATATCAGCCCCTCGGTCACCGGTGTGGTTCCTCCAGTGAGGGTTTGTAACTAGACGTGGTGCAGTTCGGCTTCATTCATTCATGCATTCATTCATTCTTTCATTCTGCTTCTTGAACCCACTCTCCTTATGTTCCTCTTACACTGATCCCAGTCATCTTCAAAGCTTGATTATTCTTATCTGTACAAAAATGTCAACAATGCTTGATGTAAAGGCTGTCATGGGCTTTATCATTTGGAATTAGCTAATGATGATTATGATTTATAGATACACCTATTTCTGCCTTGTTCTTCAGATATAATAGGCGATAATAAGGTGTAAAGACTCTTTGGCTAGTGGGAAGTATTATTTTTACATTTGGTGACCCTGTGATCCTACAAATTCTGCCCCCGTTCCTCTTGATGTGGTATATTGTATGGAGCCCTAATGAGCTACAGAGCCATGTGTATTTTTTTATTGGTGGGTATACACAGAGATTTTCAATGTTCACAGCTGATAGATTAAAAATACATCAAGAACTGCCAAGCAGTTGATTCAGTTGGGTTACTGGTTGAGATATATCTGAATGTATAGTCTGGAGAAGCATTAAGATGTAGAAAAAGACTTTTTAAAGTTTTTTTGTTCTACTTCACATAGTTTTGATGCAAAGCTACATTGAAATTGAGAAAGGAATGTTGAGAAGCTTTGAAGATGATTTGGAGATAAACTTGAGAAAACTGATCACTGTATTGTACAGGTGTTGTTGAAATTTCTTCTGAAAAATAAAAAGTGGACTTTATACGAAAATGAAGTTTAGAATGTTGAATGATCCAATATTCAAAGCGCGAGGAATTGAAATATGGTGACCCAAATTAATAAAACTTGCATTTAATATTACACAATAATTTCATTGCTTAAAATAAAATTGACTTGCTGTCAATTGGAATGCATGTTATTGCATGTGATTTTGTTGACCTAAAAAACAAAACAACTCTAAATCCTTTTTGTTGCTATTGTGACTATTTTCTACTGTTCAAAATTAGAAAGAAAAAATGGCAACACCATGACGAAACCTAACAATTCTAACCTGTCACATTTTTCGATAAGTTTGATTGTGTGGACACCTGTTACAAATCTAACTTTTCCATTGGTTTGGAACTTATGTAAATTAGTCAGAAGTCAAGCATCTTTCTGCATGAGCCTTCCGTATGAATTTCCCTATACTCTTGATGTTTGACATTTATTCATTAGATCCACATATACTTCAAGAATATATTGTTTCTTGCAGATTGATACACAGGGTATAAGGACAAGTCTTTAGGGACAACAACTTCTTTATTCTGATTATTTGAAAGTTGTTACAGATTCCTGAATCAAATTGAAGCAAAAGTCCTTATCAATATAAATTCTTAATAAACAGGGAACAGGGTCCAGAATTTTAGGTGAAAAACTTCCTGATAATTTGAAAGTTTGAAAGATATTCTTGAATCTTATGGAAAGAAAAGTCCTTATCAATACAAATTGTTTATAAACGAAATAAGGACAAGAATTTAGGGATATCAACTTGATATTTCATACAGGATTTTGAATTGTATTTGATATTTGTGCAAACTGTACACATTACAAAAATCTATTTTCACATTAATTGTATTGTAGAAATAGTATATCCAAAAAACTTGTCCTTCTTTGCTTCCATCCTGTAAAATGACATTCATTTATACATTGCTTCACAGTTTTCCCTTGTAATTTAGTATCTTAGTTGGCCTTATAGATAATGTTGTGATTATGTAGCAAATGGTATAGATTTTGATTTGAAAGCCAAGATTATACTGATTTGTGTCTGATGTTGTCAAATGAATCTACTGTGTATTATGAATGTCAGACTTAGAATGGAAGTTACACACTGAATGAGATTATTCTCAAATACACATCACTTCACATTTAAAGCTTTTGATGTAAAAGCTTGAAAAAAACCAAAAATGCATATTTTTCAAAAACTGAATAATGAATTCAAGGTAAATGTGTGACATCTACAAATACTAGTAAATGATTTGTGTTCTCAAGTTTACTCCAATATCATTTTGGCCCAAATATTTAATATTGTTGTTCATGTTGTTTGTTTAGGTGAAATTAGTTCTGTATATTTGTTTATTGTTTTTAGTAATTCTTATCCATGTTTGTATTTCTTTTAATAACAGAATTTAGTCACTGTTATAAAATGTTTATAGATAGTTGGCATAATTATGTTGTTGAAATTTTTATATTGAAATTTTATTTCATTAAATACAGAGTTAGATAATTCACATGTTTGTTGCAAAAAATCAATGTTTCGTTGAATAGATAAGTTATCTGTCCAACTGTTGGGCTTGAACAATATCATCTTAGGAAGTTTAATATTTTTCCTTGCTAAGGTACCAATAAGTTAAAAAATGATTGAGGTTACAATCTATGCTTGTCAGATAAGAGCAACACTGCAATCATGTATTGTCTTGGCCAGTTGTTTTTTTAACTCATATCTCCATCTAAAATATCCCAAAGCTAGGGTCTACCATTAATCTTTCATTGTAAATTTGCAAAAAATCATGTTCTATGCTATGCAGGCAACAAAGTCATCAATATTTATTTTTGTGATAGTCCTTTCATCGTCAGTGAAAAACTTAATCAAAACATTTACATTTATTTTTCGTAAAACTCAATTGCATAGATTATTCTGGTGATCAGATATGTATTTACAACATAAATATAATTCAGACAATATTGCAGAAACTGACATAGCTTTTAGAAATATATCTAGTCTCTTTATCAACCGTCTCTTGCAGATGATATTCCAAAAGAACCATCTTTGCTGTTGATCGTCAAATGGGGAGGGGAGCTAACTCCTGCAGGAAAGATCCAAGCAGAGGATCTTGGGAAGGCATTCCGAACTCTTTATCCGGGAGGTCAGGGTTAGTGCATGCTCATAGCCTAGTTTGGTTGTGGTGTGTTTGATTTGTAGTCTGACATTTAAAGTTGGTTTGTTGAAAATTGTCCTTAATAATATCTTTCCTAGATATACAGTAAATCAGTGTAAATTATTTTCCTATATATGAAACGTTAAGTTTGAATTTTTTGGATCAAATTGATAAATAAAAGAAGAAGTAAGATGTTCATGCATTGTTATTTGCATTAATGGTTTTAGTTCTTATTTCTTCACAATCAACGTTTATCAATGAAAATATTATTTTAAAAAATGAAATTAAATCTGAGATAGTCTAATCATTAGTTGTAGCACAAACTAACATTTGGGAATGGGTTGATGGGTAGATAGCATGAGAAGTATTAGTGAATGATACATATATCTACAACCAGTTGAAATATTTGGGTGAAAACAAGTTCAGTAAGAACCTTTCTCAAGTCCTGGAAATTGTCCAATCATTGATATTAGTCAGCATGATATATATATGATAACTACTGAAAGATGAATTAAAACTGTAATAGTAGGAAAAGTTGCTCACCTCATAAAAACAAAAGGTCAGACTTCTCTTTCAGAGATAATCTGACACCCATGTTACGGTTTTAAATATTAATCAATCTTTTGCAAATTTGCCTGATGTAAGGCACTGCTGCAAGGTTTAAATTGAACTTGAGTTTTGGATTAGATGCACTAGATTAGACTACACTAAACTGTAAGGCGCCTTGATATTTGTCCTGTCAAAGAGCAGAGTGATATTGATGAATGCTTTGAAAGTGTGGTTACTCTAGCATGACATTGAATAAAATGAGTATCATGGGATGATTGACAATTCAGTGCCAAAGATAAAAGGTCCCACTTGAAGCAAATGGTTATGGTTTCATAAAGTAACCGAAAATGCTTTGCAAAATGTTAAGAAAACAAACTAAAGGGTTGTTCACCCATGCCATATTATACCAAATTAACTGGCTGTCAATTGGTTCTTGTGTAAAACCCTGGGGAAAACCAAAGAATATTTGTAATTTTTAAGGTTACGAAGATAGAAGAAAGAGATTCATTATTGAACACATCAATTTAGGAAGATATAGAAAGGTGCTGCTAATATCAGAATACAGACACAGATTATTTGACTGGTGTGTTGTGTTCCAGGACAATTTGAATCTCCTGGTTTGGGCTTCCTGCGGTTACACAGCACTTTCCGCCACGACCTCAAGATATATGCTTCTGACGAGGGAAGAGTCCAAATGACAGCTGCTGCTTTTGCTAAGGTAGGGATATTGATTACAGGGATTATGTGGTTCAATGTTGTAAAGATATTTCGATAAATCTGATAATGTTTTTAGGGTACATATTTCAATTAGGAATTAATCCTGCCAGGCCCCATTATCAGGAACATAATAGCAGTTCTACATACAGAATCTTTAGGTTAAGTGCACATTGAAATTGAGTGAAACATGTATAATTGATGTTTCATGCATTAGATTCAACCCTTGCAAATTTTGTGAAAGATGTTTGTCATGCTTTTTTATGCAGTTTTATCAACATTATTAACACAAATTTAACTCCTTTTGAATAAGACATTAACCACCCCTAGTCACTTCTTTTAACAACACACACAATGATTGTATCCTAAATACCTGAAAACTTTTTAAATTGACTCTATTAAATTTTTTATACAATCAAAATGGTTCTTTGTGTCTTCAGGGGTTGTTGGCGTTGGAAGGGGAGTTAACTCCGATCCTTATTCAGATGGTGAAGAGCGCCAACAACAATGGACTTCTCGACAGTGAAGGGAAAGAATCAAAACATCAGCTTGTGTATGTTACGTTCAATATTTAGATATTGAATTGTTTATGATTCCATCCTAAAATTAAATTTGATTTCATAACATTTATACAGTTGGAGTTTAAAGATTAACAATAATATCCTTTAATATCCATTCAGGAATTTTAACATGTTTAATGTCATGTATTATATGCTTTTTATTAAGTTGTTTTATGTTATTGCTAAGTATATGTTTACTTCTATTTTTTGTTGGTATAATTGCCTATCAGTTTGCATCATATATTGGAAATCCTGCATCATGGCATTTGACACAGCTGATAGGACTGGCTATCTTCACCATATATCTCTGCATGGTAGATTTTAGTTCCATTCAAGTCCTTTGGGGACGCACTAACAAACATTAAGCAAAAATATAAATCACATTCTCAATCATTCGAAACCTTAAGGCTAACTGCATATCTATCCTTAAATTTTCTGATGGCATTTAACATCCCATATTCTTGATCTATGAGATAGCTTAGCATTTAACCAAGCATGGGTAATTTTTATGGAATCTATACCATCTCAATAAAATAAGATCTTTAATTTCCTCATTTTATTGATATAACCCGCTAAATCACTGTCATGATTTCTGTCATTCAGTGGTAAGTGGGTGTGTCATTGACCTTTGGCCCGGAAATGACCCAAAATTTCACCACTTAGCATTACGTCAGACTAATCAAGTGTTCGCAATGTTTTGGGAGTGCACTAGGGGTCACGTAGCAAGCTATTTCATTCGTCGGATGTCTCTTCCACCAGGACAAGCCACTCTGTTCAGGTTTTCTAAGATCTGTAGGTCACCATCCACCATTGATCTAAAAATATCACGTCTAATGTTGTGCATCCTGCTAAATCAGGGTACTTGTCTCGGCCCAGCACCATCATATACCCTGATATCTTCTTCCTAAAACGCTCATATCGCTAAATTTAGCAAGCCAAAGAAATGACTCGCATTCAGCAATAGCGGCACTACTCGGATGAGAGTTCAAACAAACGTTAATGTAGGCTATAAATAGCTATGAGTAACCAGCCGTAAGCGATACAAGAGTGTAAGGCCAAAGGATATCAGGGTATATGATGGAGCTAGGCGGAGACAAATACGCTGATGTAGCAGGATGAATGTTGTGTAGAAAAAACAAAATGTGAGCAAATAACTAGATTATTCAAGAACATCAGAATTTGTGGTAATTTAATTTGGGCACACTTACAAACCTTAATCAACAGTCAGCAATAGTAAACATACAACCATGGATTAACATACTTTTTTTGTGCTTATATGCCATTAAGGATTCAAGCATGGATATTCTTATTTGAATTTCATTAACTCTAAAGACTCAAAGGTACAAGAGGGTAAAAGGTAGAATATTTTCTGAAATTAATACTTCAGTTTCATAAGGTATTTTAGGACATTAAGACTTCTTGCACTGGGTTTGTCTCTATTTTTCTCCTGCAATTTATCTTTGTCTGTTTTGGTTGCAAACTTTTATATTCTCTCTGTCTTGTTTTATTTCTCTTTTTTTGAAGTATCTGGCATTACTTTATCCCTTTATCAATCGATACATGCACTGTTGAAGTAACAGGACCGAGCATCCAGGCTGCAAAAGAAACAAATGAATATAAGAATGATGAAATGCTGTAGAATTTTAACTCTTTTGGATCTAAGAATAATTGCCAGTGTTGTTCCTAGTTGATCACATTAGGGAGTCGTTTTGGCCAATTCTAAACAGGTGGAACTCCTCTCAATGGTAAATTTTTAAGGTGGGCAAAATTCCCCAGGACCCCTTAAGGAACAACACTTTTGGGGGTGGCTCTAGATGGCCAATCATCAGTATATGAAATTGGTTATTTAGTGGCAATTAGTATTTAGTTGACCATTATCAAATAGGATTTTGACTAAAGGGTCTTCCACCCTCAGTGCATTCAAATCTTGTATCATGATAGACGATAATTTATTAGTTTTATTTCCCAAAGAATGATGTCCTTAGAGTAAGGGTTATATTTTTTAAGTGTCAGTTATCTATAGACGACATCTGCAAATCATTTATTATCTTAGCACCTGTGTAGGATTATTAGACTACCTCATAATTTAAGTCAGTAATTTAGTGATATGTGGTTTAACCAGAATCTGAAACACTAATAAATATATAATATACAAATCTTGACATCTGGAAAACAAACTGATCGAAAAACTCTAAATGGATTTTCTCACATAGTACTAGAAGGTCAGTGGTCTCTGCCCCCATTAAATTTTAAGAAAGGCCTTTGAACTATGGTTGCCTTATCCTTGAATAAAAGGCTGCATTGTTTCTTAACTACACTCAACAAAGGCCTAGCGTCAAGCAATCCTAATCTTATAATAAACTGTGAGGAACTGTGAACATTCCAGCATGTAATACCTTATAATGCTGAGAAATGTTTTTTCTTTATGTTTACCATAGGCAAAGTCACTATGTCTTATCATATGACGAGGAGTGTGACACGCCAGGGAATCATTTAAAAGGAATTGAGATGACTAGACCCAAGAGTTGTACTTACTCTCTCCCCATAACATTTCATTTAGGCTTCTTTAGTCACTTAAGATGACCTCAGTGAATTGTGAAAGGAGGCCATGTTCCAAGCATGAGATTGTCTGAGTGTTAAAGTTGGTACTTGAAATGTGCTTTGGCAGATCAATACCACGTTATTATAAAACTATCCTAAAATTCCTGCTACATCAGCATATTTGAATCTACAGAATCCTACAATACCCTGATTCCCATCTAGATATATGTCTCGTATCTCCAAAGAATAGCCAACATACCTAATACCTCAATATTGATCAATTCAGCACTGCCCAAAAGAGGTTAGTTGAATGTCTATATGCTATC
This sequence comes from Phorcus lineatus, assembly GCA_921293015.1. Taxonomy (NCBI): domain Eukaryota; kingdom Metazoa; phylum Mollusca; class Gastropoda; order Trochida; family Trochidae; genus Phorcus; species Phorcus lineatus. Next base: position 27,139,295 of record OV121088.1, on the reverse strand, counting down.
AATAGCTATGAATAACCAGCAAAACGAGGCATATTCTTTGAAAGCAATCAGGGTATTTAAGCAGCAGATTCAAGTAATCTCAACAAAATAAGATAATGACAACCCAAATATTCACTCACTCATATCATTATATGAACTATAGAATGGCTCAATATTTGATATCGCTGTGGTCCTTAACTTATTTTATTGAGTATATATTGATGGTAGCAGGATGGAATCCTTCACAGTGCTATGTATCAGGGAAAGTAGTGACTGTATGTTGTACTAGTTGTGCTGTTGACGTAGGTTTATCTCTTGCAGGTGGAACGATGGCCAGGCTTTGTAAGCACTGCACACAACATGGCTCTACCATGACTAGCTTCAGATCCACTAACACAATAAATACCTCACCTTTTCTAATAACAACACTTTTCTTTGTCAAGTGTGGATCATTAATTCAGTAATAATCCCACAAAGAAGCTTTGAGTTTTGAATAGAATTAATTGATGAAGATTTTGTTATTCATTTTCCATGTTTATTTGAATTTATAATGATGATTCAGGATTTCAGTATGAAATTAAGTACCACATGATAAGTAATGACATGACATATTAATATGAAATTTTATATCATAAATATTATCATGACAATGATATATTCATACTATAAAGGTGCTTATTATCCTCTTGTAATTGTTAACTGTTGTGAAGTGAAATAAGAAATTCTGAATACTTCTATATCTCCCCATCTTGAAAAAAATTAAGATGGGAAAGAAGTATAAAATCTTTGAAAGATGCTCTCGTTATCCTAGGTTCGGTTCATGGAAAGCCGCCCCACCAACAAACAAAAAAAAGTAATATGCATCATTAGTTCACGTGAATGTTGATGACATGCTTCTCAAATTCCCTCTGTTCAATCCCCCTGAATATTGGTGACAGTCCCTCCTTTAAGATGAATACCAGAGTCTCACTTCACTGTCTTAATCTTTCATTAACTCTCCTACTCTAGAGGGTAATATTTTTATCTGGACCTCCTTTCACAAAGCCCTAAGGTGATAATATTTGGAATGATAAGTTTACCCCAAGTCCAGCATCAAATAATAAAAAAAAATTGGAAACAACCGTAAAAGTTTAAGCTTTTGGTCTCTGGGAAGTAAACTGTTTTTTCAATGTAGTATTTGCTCACTCATTGAGGGACTCAATTTAATCTGCTCAGACTAACAAATTTTCACTGTAAGTCACTAAGTGACTTAGGTAACCTTAGTAAAATGTTAAAGATTGAATGTTAAAGATTGGGAGTAAAGGTTAACCTTGGCAAATGTTGCTTTGTGAAAGGACGCCCTTGACAGAAATTTTTTTGACATGACTGAAATGTTTTTGAGGTTGATGTACAAAAGCTTGGCTAGTCAGGGTTGTCAGTTCCAAGTTTTTACTTAAAGATGATTGTTTATAAAGCCGGTAGATATACAGAGTAAGCCATATAAGCAATGGATAGCACATAATATACTGGACAAAAATTGTTGAGGATATATGTAAATTCAGATATGGTAAGTAATGATCTTTCCTTCATTAACGCACTGATGAAAATATGAATCAAGAAAAATAAAAGAAAGGTCTGAATGGGGTTTTGGCCGGGGGGATGTATCAGGAATTTGAAAATTATGGATAATTGAATTGCAGAGAAAATGTTGGTATTCAGAACAAGAAATTCTAGGAAAAAGAGATTTCATTTCTTGGTGTGTTATAAAGACAATTGGACAGTGTTTGATACTCTGGCAGTAGTTTTGGTTGGATTGAAGCCCCTGTTCTGACATACAGCCTTGTTCACCCAGGGCTTCAGGTTCCAATTTTCTACACTGAATAATTATAAAAATTATTTAAATTTCAAATTGACGATAGATTGTGCATCAAGCCTCCAGTGTAAACATTGCTGCTGTCATTTCATCTTGCTTGGCTAGAAGATCATAACTTAGGATAAAAATTATAAGGACATATTTACAGACCCTGCATTTAAGTCTACCCCTTTCTTTTACCCCTTAATTTGTGATCTCAAAAGTAAACTTATGTGAGGATATTTACAGTTTGTCACCCTTTAGGTTTTTTATTTGGAAAAGTATGTACTCAAATTAGCCACCCTTGATTTTTATTCATGGTTAGCTAATCAAAATGCTTTGTCAATTAATCCTATTAGTCTTTCAGCGAAACGATTATTTACAATCACATTTTCAGTCGTTTCCTTATTATGTTCAGTATTTGACTTAATTTTTCAGCTAGTTAGCTGCCTCTAAAATTCGTTTGATATTACTTCTTGATGTAAAAACCAAAATTTAAAAAAATTAATTCAGTGACGTTTCTCAAACTCTTTCAATTATAGCCCCACTACAAAGCACCTGTACATGATTGGATTTATATATATATATATATATATATAGATTAAATATAACATACTTCACATAGTCGTTTGAAGAATCATTTTAATCCGATACTAGTATTTCGTCAATAGTATTGACTCATCAGGGATGAAACGATATGATCGTTAACATCGCATTACAATCTAACATGGGCAGGGTCTCAAATGCACTTTTACGACTTGAAGAGTCCTTCATTGACACCTATAGACCCTCACTAAATAAACAATGAGATGATTACCCTTAAATCACTGACATATATCTCTAACTACAATTGAGCTATTTAAAAACAAAAGGGATTATGTCACATTAACATATTGCTCAAGGGGTAAACTCATAAGAGAGTGATTGTGTCAATCAGAAGACCAACAAGGAAGAACCATGATGTCACCTGATTAGCATAATTTACAATATATCCTTGTACATTGTACGTATATTTTGTTATAAAAACGCTTGTAATGCGATGTTAACGATCATATCGTTTCATCCCTGATGAGTCAATACTATTGACGAAATACTAGTATCGGATTAAAATGATTCTTCAAACGACTATGTGAAGTATGTTATATTTAATCTATATGTGACCTTGCGTTTGAACCAATTCAACTTTTCATATATATATATATATATAGAATCTCACCCAAGTGTCTTCTGATATCAAATATATCAACACGAGTTGATAAAAGTTACAAATATTCGAGGCTTGCAGAGGATATTTTACTTTTATCAACAAGTGTTGATATATTTGATATCAGAAGACACGAGGGTGAGATTCTATTTATCATCCAAAATCATTTTTCATTTCATTTGATTGACAAATGAATATTACTGAACACCCTGCTGCCCTTAGACTCCAAGTGTGGTGATGTCATAGCATTGTGACGTCATAGTGTTTATGACGTCATAGCATTGTGATGTCATTACTTGATGATGTAAAACAACTGTGATGTCATATACTTGACGTCAGAGGGGCATTGTTCAAAATCTACTGCCTAAAAGATATCTCCTAGGAGATACCGCTTGATCTTCCACAAGTGATATCTCCTGTGGAACAGAGTTTTGGATGATAAATATATATATATGATATTGATGATAGACATGAAATACATGATCCCTAGATGTGTTTTTGCTGCTTAGACCTATGACTGAATATTGTTTGCGGTTTGAATAGAATCATCATGTAGTGCGGTTTCTATTTCTAAAGCTTCTTTGACAGATGTGGGGGGTTGGGATGTATGAGTGAGCTATGCTCACTTATGTGTTCATGACAGTTTTTTTGGTGCAAATGTTCTATTTGAAAAGTCTGGGGAGCGGTGGCACATAGACGATTGAAACATCGAGCCCTGGGTGATTGATGATGTGTTCCGTTTGATTATTACTCGTTTGTGTAGAAGCTTTCCTGCTATCGTATAATCCTTGCAAAAATTTCATTAGAATTTTTTTGTAAATAATAACGTGTATTCTTTAGATTTGCAGTGTCTTAATTTATGTAGAAAATGAAATACAAACGAATAAATTTGCAGTCTTTCATCTTTCTAAAGGAATTTTATATTGTTTCTCATAAATTGGACAAAAAAATTTGTTAATTCATTATTGATTTTCAATCAAAACAAATTTTGTCATCAGTTGTCAGCTATTGACAATTCATATTTCCAAGACATAAATTTATCAATTGGGTAAAGGAATTTTTCCATGTGACTACATTTGAGTTTATCAGGCTTCAACAACGTGCAGATGGGCTTTTTGCATGTCTGTTAGTAATCGTCGGTAAAATTGTCAGTAACACTTCACATAATCACTTCATCTCTGAAATTTTGTTGGGAGGTACAAGAAACAATTGAAACCCCCTCTCTAACATTTTGGAATGAAGTGATTAAAACTAAATACTTATATATCTAAAAGTTAAGGAAGAGAAATTTTGAAAAGGGAATTTGTAGCTTATATGCATGCATGATCTCTTTTCTTTTAGTTTATGTGTTCGTGCTATTCTTGAATGATTTTGCTTTGCTAGTCACAAGAAAGATGAAAAGGGTGATTACTTGAATATAGGGAAACTGATGAAGATTTTTTCCCCACTCACAACTTCACTAATGTCATTTTCTGCCATGCCACATTTGCTATGCTGTACCCACAATGCACCGGTTATAAGAAGTGTCACTAAGTATACTAATGTTGAACGTGAGTGAAATGTTCGCTGTGTGTTGTTTCACATTTTCCCTCTGGTTCCCTTTATTGGTCAGCATATGTTCACTGTAAGTTTGTAACTGTTCACTGTAACTATCATACCACTCATGGTTTGTAAGGTATGGAATAAAAAGTGACAACGGCTTGAATAAACTCTTTAAGGCATTGTTGAAGGCTGATGTTTTTCTCTCTTGAGGATTTCTGTGGACTTAATTGGATTTTGGATGTAAAGGCTTAAATAATCAAACTAAACATCAGTGATTTATCAAAATTGACTTGATATATCTTCAATGCAAAACATAACCCATTGCTCTGTATTCAATAAGTTGAAGTCCAAAATATATCAATTATGAAACTCTTTCTGATTGATTATCATTAAAAAAAATGGCTAACCTTGAATACATAAGATTACATTTGATGCTAAAATTAAGTAGATACCTTATTTTATGAATAGGTTATTCGATATGCATTTTCAATGCATTAATGTTTGGCACGCTCATCTCTTGTGATAAGTTGTAAACTAGGATTGGGTCAAAATTTTCCAGCTTCATTGCATTTGATAAACACTTGCGTTGTTGATAGATGCTCCCTACAGATTAGTTATTCTGGAATATTCTGGGTTCTGTAGGAACATGGGTTAAATAAAAAAAAATCTGAATCAATGGGAAAATGTGACTACTACACCAGGTAACTATTCAACATTAGATTCCCACTCCCCACCACTACGTGATGTGGTTGTGATCTCACACTCACTAATCTTCCATATGACAATGATGGCACAGCAAAGCATTACGGTGAAAATTATCAAAATCTTCAATGCAAAAATGTATGTAATTGAGCAAAGTATCTTTGTCAGTCCTATTCAATAATCTTTTGCACTCTAATGTATCTCTAAATCTTCTTGTACTCTTCATTTCTCTGGTTCTGTATCCTTATTTTACCATCTGTTATTTCTCTGTATTCTTTCAAGTTACTTATATACTGGTATATACAAATGTCACAATAAGCTATGTTGAACATAGAAGTGATCAACCAGCTGTTGTCTTTTGCAGAGTGAAGGAGAAGTTAAAAGATATGTTCAATGAAGATAAAGATTTTGAGGAAGAGGATTATAAGAAGGTAAGCATTAATTGGTGAACCATCAGAAATGCAGGAGACAAAAACTTGACTTGATTTAGTTGATTTCAGTGTAGTTGTTGAGGAATGTTGTCATGAGCTATTCTAGGAATTCTACGCTTGGCCTTATGGGTAGACCTGTGTACCATGGCCTAAGTAGCAAGGAGGTATGTCAGGCAAGACACTACACCTTAAATCCTTTATTAGACGCCTGTCTAGAATAGAAGCCTTTATTATATACCGGGAAGATGCCTTTGGTGCAGTCTTTTTGAACAAAATATCACACATCTTTTGATGAAATATTTATGGTTTCATGAAAGTATTTGGAAGGAAGATGATGATTATCACAATACTAAGGTGGTAATTAAACACATATGTGGATACTCTACAGTTAAATGGAAGCAGAAAGAAAAGACAAGGAAAGAAAGAAAATGATTTTTAGTTAAAAAGAAATTATGCAATATTCCATCTAATAAAGAGTTCAGTTCCTTAAAGATAATATATCCCAGTTTTGTATCCGACTTCAATCCCCATTTTCATCAAGACAATACATTCAAGTAAATAAAACACCAAACAGAGTTTCGATGCGTCCATTAATTAAAAAGATATAACGGTTCGAAGAGCGTAGAAATTGGCCAGCTCGAAAGCCCAATTAAAAAAGTCCCTGGAGTGGCCTGAGCTCTCCTTCGGCGGATGTGACATCATAGACAGGACTCGCTCCACGTTTGTTTGTAAACAAGTATATATCAATGCAGATATGGGTCGCATTCGTCTACGTTTTCATTGCGAAAGAGACATGCATTCTTCCTGCGTTGCTGCCAACTGTACTAATAAGAAATCAGGAGACATTCAACTGCATCGATTTCCGAAGAATCCTGTCCAATTCGCGAAAGTTTGTTAGTCAGAAAAGAGCGAAGTTGAGTCCCAATGACAGATCTGTCATCTGCTCCGATCATTTCACAGAGGACTGTTATGATCTTTCCTACGATTTCAAAACGGACTTTGGACTTGCCCCACAAAGGAAAAGACTCGTCAATAATGTCGTACCAATAGTTAATAAACAGATGAAGATGATAACAGGCCCGGGGAGTTTCGGGGAATATATATTTTTTTGGTGCTGATTACTTTAAGGATACATACAAAAATGTGGGCATGTCGCTGATGTTTGTATGTTGACACTACAGTTTTGGTTATAACATTTATGAAAAATACTTTAGAAGCAACAAAAAGTAAAATTAAAGCCAAAAGCTGCCCCGGAGAAACATTTACCATTTTATGTAGCCTTACAGTGGATAATTTATAACCTATTTGATACTGATAAACATTGCAGTATGAAATAATATATTTAGTAATACAGATTTGTTAATATTTTGTCATGTGTCACGTGTATTGACAAACCTAATTACCTTCATCAAGTTTCAATAAAGGCTGTTGATCATGTGTGAGGATAAAGTTAGATAACTAATCAGTGTCTTGTGTATTACCTTTTGGAAATGTGCCAGGTGCTGAGGTCATTAAGTTTATTGCTTAATTGCCATAATGTACAGGTGTGCTGCATTTCATGTAGACTTTTAGGTAATAACTTTATGACTATATATTGTCTGGTGTGAAAAAGTAGTGTTAGGTAACTAAAAACCTCTCTCTGGTAAAGTACCTAGGGAAATGGAAATAATATGCTTTTCAGCGTTAATATTTTCATTTGGTTGAAATACTTAAAACTGAAAAAAGAATTTCATATTAACAATACATTTCCAAGCAGGCTTTAAATTACATCACAATCAGCAATAAATGGTGTGTTATTATTGACATTATTGGCCTACGTCACTCTAGATTAGTACCACACTCTTTATCTCAAACACTGACCATTAACTCACACAAAACAACAATAATCTGTATCCTTACTATGCAAAATACATTAGTACGTAAGTCTAAGTATTTATGAAGGTGGCAAATCGCGAATCAAGAGGTACATTTACTAAACACATCAAAAATTTAATCTTCATTATCAACTGGTTAATAAGCCCCAAAACAGCTGTTCGGAACCGTCGTATCCTATTCCGAGATCCGGAAGTTGCCGAGAGGCAGTCCATCAAAAGCGAGATCTCATTGTTACAGTCATGCAAAGCAGAAACACATTAAGATAGAGTTACGATATTGAGTTGACACTATACAATGGCACAAAGTAGTAACAAATAATCTACATATACAATAGTCAATCTACTACACAGGGGGATAGTCGATTTGCCTAGATGTTCAAACAAAAAACAGTCACAATGGCGGCAGATATCAGTTTGGGTTCACTCGATCGGCATTATCGGAGATTAACAACCCAAACAAAAAACTAGTTAATTAATGTCAAACATAATATGTCGATGTATTGATATTAATAGCTTTGGTGACTTAGGGGTTTTTTATAAGTACAATCAGTGAAAATATATACGTTCACGACCGCTGAAATCTATATTGTAAACAATGACACAGATCAGCCAGTCGTTAACGAGTCCTGTCTATGTCGTCACAACCCCCCTAGCACCTGATTGGCTAATAAAACGTTTCGCGTCTGTTTTCCGGAAGTGTTTCTAAAACACGTTTTTTCTGCTATTTTCAGGTGGATGTGAACCTCAATAGTTGTTGATATTTATTCTTAACTATGTTATGAAGTATTTCCGCTAATCGTACCCCCTATGTGGATATATTATCTTTAACACAGAATCTTTTTTGGTTCAGATCCCAGATTAATTAACACACACACTAGTTGATTGATGCCACCAAATCTGTGAGAATTGTATATGTGACATTGGAAATAAGAAAAACACCCAGACACGTTATACATTTTCATTTTGTCTGATAAGTTTTAATCTTTTGAACGATGCAAACATCATTACTAGCGATGAATTGTTAGATCACGACTTCTGGGTATATATTGAAATGATTAAGTCTCTCTTATATGGAGTGATGATTGGAAGAGGCCTTCCTTCTTCGACATTATTTCTTTTCTTTATCCAGTGAGAAATTTGCAATTATTGCATTATAACATGTTGTAATTCTTGAACATTTGTCAAATTTTCTTCCTTATGAATTTCCGTTGTAAATAAATAACTGTTCTGTTCTAGCTCTCCCCTACTGACAGTATATCATTGGGCAATGCCATGAAGTTTGTCAAGAACCCCAGACAGATGTGTGAGAGAGTCCACGACATGATTCAGGAAATCACTGCCAAAATCAGGGCTCTTAAAGTGGAACTCAAGTCAAGAGGTACAATTCTTCCATGATGATTATAGTTGATAAAGTGTCCAATCACAAAGTTTAGCTGTTACATCTGCTATACATATAAAACTGTTAGTTTTTACTTAACATCTAGGGAACATGCCATCTTATTTTATATATTCAATTTCAAAACTTTATATAAATCACATCCTTTCCATCTTATTTTTTTGTAAAGAAGTCACATCTTTTTAAAGTTAGCAAAATCTGAGAAAGTGGGTTTAACCTGATGCCATGATTGATCTTAAAATGATATCTGCAATGGTAAGTGATGTGTGTAAGAATGCACAGGTTGACTGTATGGCAATGAGATAGAGTTTTCTGCTATTTGTTTCATATTTTGTTTATCATGTGAATGACAAGCTGTGAGTCTAGGGTGTAGTTTGAACAAAGCAATTAAAAAATGTAAGATCATGTTTCAAGGATTGATCAGGTAGGTCTGTTGTCTATTAAAGTTTTTAGTCTTATCAAACAGAATTTTCACATGTAATTTGATAAAAACATTTGTAGGAGTGAATGCAAGAGGGGCACATGTATATGTTATTACTCTTCAATTTGATATTTGTGTTCAGACCTGAAACTATACCATGGAGAGTCATGGGAGCTCTTGATACGCCGCTGGGCCAAGCTGGAGAAGGATTTCAAGATGAAGACAGGTCGATTTGACATCAGCAAGATTCCTGACATCTATGACTGCATCAAGTACGACCTGCAGCACAACCAGAAAACTCTCCAGTACGAGCGGTCAGAGGAACTCTTCATGTGCTCCAAAGCATTGGCAGATATCATCATTCCTCAGGTATACAACATATCCATGATTTTCTTGTTTCTGCCCATAGCTGTAAAGTGACAGAGACAGACAGACAGACAGACAATATTTTATTAAAGTCTCACCACTGTATATATACATTTCAAATTAAAACTTACATGAAAATACATCAGCGCCGCTCTAAAAAAAGAGCTTTGAGAGACCACTATTACAGTAAAATGTTCAGTAAAAGGTTATGTTAGATAAAATATCATAATTATAACATCATACATTCAGACATATAGCTTTGAACGCCTTAATAGTATTATATCCTGGCAGGCCTTGGCGGTATATTTACATATCTTAGGATTATGTAGGATTGCGGCCAATTTATCTTTATCACTCAACACATTGAAACCTATAATACCCTTCTCACAATTGAGTAATAAAATCTGTCGTGACATGTAGTCCATCTTTCCCTGAAAAAAACTGTCATATAAATGAAATTCTTGAAAGCAGCACTAATCTTTAACTTACCTCACCTGCCTTCAACTCTCCTTTTTATTTTGCTCTAGCTCACATAATATCCTCTCACCCTCAATCTCGCAAAACAAATTGTTATTCTCTTCCCCCACCACTGACTCTAATCTCACTTCACCTTGACATCACCATCGCTCATACTCTCAACCTCACCAAAACCTTGCTTCACCCCAATCTTACCTCAATGTCAACCTCATGCTACCAACCTTCACCTAACCCTACCACATATCTTACCTCATCCATATCCCATTTTTAGCTCATCAGGTCTGAAAGACCCGAAGGGCTTATGGCATGGCAAGGCGTCCGGCGTCCGTCCATCCGTCCGTCCATCCGTCCATCCGTAAACTTTTCACTTTTTTGACTTCTTCTCCAGAACCAATGACTCTAGAGAGCTGAAATTTTATGTGCATACTCCTTGGCAAATGGGGATTCTAAATTGTAGATTTCGTGACCCCATGACCCCAAATGGGGTCACAAGGGTCAAAACCTTAAAAATCTATTTTAATCTTCTTCTCCAGTTCCAAAAGGTCCAGAGAGCTGAATAGTTGTGTGTAGACTCCTTGGGCACTGGAGATTCTAAATTGTAGATTTTGGGACCCCATGACCCCAAATGAGGTCAGAGGGGTCAAAACATGAAAAACCTATTTTCATCTTCTTCTCCAGTTCCAAAAGGTCCAGAGAGCTGAATAGTTGTGTGTAGACTCCTTGGGCACTGGAGATTCAAAATTGTAGGTTTGGTGATCCCATGACCTCAAATGGGGTCACAGGGGTCAAAACCTGAAAAACCTATTTTCATCTTCTTCTCCAGTTCCAAAAGGTCTAGAGAGCTGAAAAGGTGTGTGTAGACTCCTTGGCCAACAGGGATTCTAAATTGTAGGTTTGGTGACCCCATGACCCCAAATCGCGTCACAGCGGTCAAAACCTAAAAACCTAATTTCATCTTTTTCCTTAGTTCCAAAAGGTCTAGAGAGCTGAAAAGTTGTGTGTAGACTCCTTGGCCAACAGGGATTCTAAATTGTAGATTTTGTGACCCCATGACCCCAAATGGGGTCACAGGGGTCAAAACCTAAAAAACCTAATTTCATCTTTTTCCCTAGTTCCAAAAGGTCTAGAGAGCTGAAAAATTGTGTGAAGACTCCTTGGACACTGGGGATTCTAAATTGTAGGTTTGGTGACCACTTGACCCCAAATGGGGTCACAGGGGTCAACACCTTAAAATCCTACTTTCATCTTCTTCTCCAGTTCCAAAAGGTCTTGATAGCTTAATAGTTGTGTGTAGACTCCTTGGACAATGGGGATTCTGAATTGTAGGTTCGGTGACCCCTTGACCCCAAATGGGCAATGGGCCTTTTTTATTTGATTGTGAATAACTCGGACGTTGGGACAGGCTATCTTTCCTACACTGCCCATGACCCCATGGTCTAAACCACAACACCTATTTCTATCAAAAGTCTGATGAGCTACAGAGCCCATGGCTCTATTTTTAGCTCATCAGGTCTGAAAGACCCGAAGGGCTTATGGCATGGCAAGGCGTCCGGCGTCCGGCCATCCGTCAATCCGTCCGTCCATCCGTAAACTTTTCACTTTTTCGACTTCTTCTCCAGAACCAATGACTCTAGAGAGCTGAAATTTTATGTGCATACTCCTTGGCAAATGGGGATTCTAAATTGTAGATTTCGTGACCCCATGACCCCAAATGGGGTCACAAGGGTCAAAACCTTAAAAATCTATTTTAATCTTCTTCTCCAGTTCCAAAAGGTCCGGAGAGCTGAAAAGTTGTGTGTAGACTCCTTGGGCACTGGAGATTCTAAATTGTAGGTTAAGTGACCCCATGACCCCAAATGGGGTCACAGGGGTCAAAACCTGAAAAACCTAATTTCATCTTCTTCTCCAGTTCCAAAAGGTCTAGAGAGGTGAAAAGGTGTGTGTAGACTCCTTGGCCAACAGGGATTCTAAATTGTAGGTTTGGTGACCCCATGACGCCAAATGGGGTCACAGGGGTCAAAACCTGAAAAACCTAATTTCATCTTTTTCCCTAGTTCCCAAAGGTCTAGAGAGCTGAAAAGTTGTGTGTAGACTCCTTGGCCAACAGGGATTCTAAATTGTAGGTTTGGTGACCCCATGACGCCAAATGGGGTCACAGGGGTCAAAACCTGAAAAACCTAATTTCATCTTCTTCTCCAGTTCCAAAAGGTCTAGAGAGGTGAAAAGGTGTGTGTAGACTCCTTGGCCAACGGGGATTCTAAATTGTAGGTTTGGTGACCCCATGACCCCAAATGGGGTCACAGGGGTCAAAACATGAAAAACCTAATTTCATCTTCTTCTCCAGTTCCAAAAGGTCTAGAGAGGTGAAAAGGTGTGTGTAGACTCCTTGGCCAACAGGGATTCTAAATTGTAGTTTGGTGACCCCATGACCCCAAATGGGGTCACAGGGGTCAGTACCTAAAAAAACCTAATTTAATCTTTTTCCCTAGTTCCAAAAGGTCTAGAGAGCTGAAAAATTGTGTGAAGACTCCTTGGACACTGGGGATTCTAAATTGTAGGTTTGGTGACCACTTGACCCCAAATTGGGTCACAGAGGTCAACACCTTAAAATCCTACTTTCATCTTCTTCTCCAGTTCCAAAAGGTCTTGATAGCTTAATAATTGTGTTTAGACTCCTTGGAAAATGGGGATTCTGAATTGTAGGTTCGGTGACCCCTTGACCCCAAATGGGCAATGGGCCTTTTTTATTTGATTGTGAATAACTCGGACGTTGGGACAGGCTATCTTTCCTACACTGCCCATGACCCCATGGTCTAAACCACAACACCTATTTCTATCAAAAGTCTGATGAGCTACAGAGCCCATGGCTCTATTTTTCTCAACTTGCCATCAACTTACTTCATCTGGCCCAACCCGTCCCACCATTACCTTACCTCAGTTCATACAATTCACCTCCTTGCTCAACGATTCTCGCTTTATCTACCTCATCCTCTTCTTTACCCATCCAACCAGACCAAACCCAACCCCTACCTCTATCACCTTCACCTCACCTTACTTAGTCAACCTCACCATCATCTTCATCCTCATCCCCACAAAACCCTCACCATCTTCTTTCATCACCTCAATAAATCAATCTCACCTTCAACCTTTCCCCTCAGGTTTTTTCATTGAAAACAAGTTTGTCCTGAATTAAATCAATGATTTTTGTTATAAGATCACAATGTTTGATAAAGTAAGTCTCTTTCCCAGGAGTATGGTATCACTGTAGAGGAGAAGCTGTGTATAGCACAGAACTACTGTACTCCGCTAATGAGGAAGATTCGCAGTGATCTGCTCCAGTGTCTCCACTCAAATGACTACATCCTCGATGAAGATGCTACACGCCTCGACTCAAGGTCAGTTGAAAATACAGGTTTAGTTGGTTTAAGTTTTGATACTTTGCTTGCTGAAATATCTATACACTGGGTATTGCAGCAACCATCTTCTCAGTAACAAATGAACATTAAGCTTGCTTATGTCCATTTTTGAACCAGAGAAGTGTTCACCTTTGTGTTTGAAATTTTAAAGAGGTATTATAGTTTCGTGGAGGTCAAGGTATTTTCTTTTCATTCCCTCTTGCTAACTAATGAGTGGATACGTATAAGCCATTTTGAGATTTTAAAAGCATTATTATTGTTATGAATGTGAATTTCATCCATGACTCTTTGCCACAGGTATTCTAAAGGAGTTGCCTCACCTGAAAGGTTTGTTCGGACACGACTATACTTCACCAGTGAGAGTCACATCCATTCTCTCCTCAATATGCTGAGATACGGCGGTCTCTGTGATGTAAGTAGTTTATTGATAAACCAACTCAGCCTTAGATAATTATGTCTAGTCTTGGTTGAATTCAAACTGTTTTACAGCAAAGCGTGTTGGAAATGGTTCATGATTAATTATGAATGACAGCATACTTTCAGAAAATTATGAGAACAGCTGATAGATTTTCAATATGATATCCTCGTCTTGAATAATTGACCAAAAATTGTTTTTCATGAGAGAGGTCTTTCAGAAAATTGTCAAATTTTGGGATTTTCAATTTGATACATTTACAAATTCATTACAGACAAAGAAAGATGAGCAATGGAAGAGAGCGATGGACTTCTTAAGTGCTACAGCAGAACTGAATTACATGACACAGATTGTCATCATGATGTTTGAGGACCCAAGCAAGGTATGTTCCTGAACTGCATAAGTACTTAAGCTATACATTATTAAGTGTCTCAAATCATTAAAGTTTTTAATTGGTCTTGATATGATCTTATTAATTGAAACTTTAGGTGTTAATTTACTTTATTGTTGAATTATGATATATTTATATTTTGCAGGATTTGAACTCGGATGAAAGGTTTCACATGGAGCTCCACTTCAGTCCAGGAGCATACACGTGTTGTGATACCAGTCTAGCTCCCTCCTGCAGTATGGGCTACAGGCCCAACCAGATGTCAGACAAGGTTTGTCAACCTGGATTTTTGGGGGGATAACAATGTGATAGCAATGTTGTCGATGACAGTTTTGATAAGATAATTGCCTTCTGTCTATTTGGTAGACTTGTGGTGACACATCAGCTCTTGCAACAGAATTGTATGTAATATTTTTGTTGTATTGTCATTTTGAGTTTAGAAAGGTATGAAAGATGTTGTTGGCATTACATACAGTATGTTGGAGGCATGGCTCTATCAAGGCAAATCTGTTGATCATTCAACATGGTCATCAACTAACAAAGTCATGCTCATAGAGAATACTGAATGAGGTCGCATTTCATAGCATATTTATGAAAGGAGTGAATGGTTTGGTATGAAGCGAGCGAAATCAAGTTTCATAAAAATGTTATGATATTGGACTGAATTTAGTATTTTAGTTATTACTGGCTGAATTATATCAAAGAAAATAATGAAAATTGCCAAGATTACCATTGCTGCTGCACTGCTGATCTGCTTAAAGATTGTGATGTCAGTGAGCACAGGATGTTCTCACACATTGTGTAATAACATAGATTTATTAAATGGCGGTATCTTCAAAAGGAGAGCATTAATTGCTAATAATTACAAATTGATGTTGTTACACGTTTTTCGGCGATTCTGATTGGACGAGAGCTGTCAAAAACATGCAACCATTTCTCGATGAATGCAGAAAATTTTGCTGTTATACCTCGTGCATTCATACTTTATGACATCACAATCGACAGAACAAATTGACGCAACAGCTAGTCCGGTTATGACAACAACACGTTACTTTGGGGTTTTTTTTGCAAAATAAGAAATGTACGCATGTCATCATCTTCATAACTGAGTGGATAACCAGATAATACTTTCCTCCCCCAAAAGAAACAATTACCTTCACCGAAAACCCTTGATTTTAATAAGTACGAGTCCTGAAGAGTGAAAGCTCGAATCGTTTCACAAACGGTAGCCATTTTGAATGTCACGTGATATGCTAATGAGGGTTATTTAAAATGCAGGCTCAAGTTAAGACGAACTTTGATTGCGTGCGCGTCAATGCTGATAAAAACGAAATTAAGTTATTTTCCGTTTTAGTACATGAAATTCGCAATTTTGATTCTACCATGTATAGTTGTGTGTAACAAACTGCAAACTAACGTAATGTTGACGACAAATATTCAAGATGTGATAAAATTATTCAGAAAATCTTTGGAAATAGAGTTGATTTTGTAATTATAAGGATTGTTTTACATTTTTTGTGCCTCTATCGATGTATAACAGCAACAAATTAATCTACATATTTTGCTAAATGCTACCTTGATTTCATATATGCATTGAATAAGGTTTACCAATCAGTGTCTCTGTTGTATGCAGAAGGGGATGCTTAAAGTAGGAGGATCAGCATGTATAAGGGGTTCCCATTCCTGGCAGAACTGTACTCTGGCAGGAGACTCATACCACAGACCTCGCATCTCTCACTCAGACCCCCAAGCCACCATTGCTGAAGCTCTAGAGGTAGGTGGATCTTCCATCATTAAAAATCTGTGTCAACAGAATATCTTATGGTTTTTTTTGCTTTACAACCTTGACTAATGTAACATTGAATATTTGGCTGTTTAATGTATGAAATCCTAAATATTACACTTGTATATAGTACAGATTCTTGTCCTTTCTGAGATGTGTCACTTGAGGGAATTTAACCAACACCCTCCAAGTCTTGACACACCATACTCTTTTTCAATAGATCATTGAGACCAATGCTAAAACAACGTCCATCAGTTGTAGAGTTATTTCACTCCAAATTTCCTTTTCAATGGCAGGGATCCCTAGGATAAATGTATTTAAAATACATAGAGGATATTATATGAGTGTCCATGACATACTATGTTTACGACACAAGTGCCTAAATATTAATATTTTTGATATATTTATATTTAGGCATGAGCGTCGTGAACATAGTATGTCTTGGGCACAAATATGATTTTCTGTTTGTAACCAAAGTTGCAAAAATAAAAGAAAAAAATAAGAATCAACCTCCAAGCATGGGCGAATAATCCGCTGTCACATTTGGAACACAGCGTCGTAGTCGGACTGTGACGTCAAAGCATTTTGATTTATGTGACGTCACAATGAAAAAATGGTAGGGCATTGTTTGAAAAATATGAAGCCCGATATGATAAGGTTTGTAATAAATAATAATCCGTCATTCACATTAGAAATGTAACATTATTATATTTTGAATCTTGAATTCTTGTGCACCTTGTTGATCTCAAACACCTTGAGAGTGTGAATTTGAATTTCCATAAGCAGCCAGCCCCAAAAACTAGAAGAAATTTAGTTCGGTTTTGAATGTCATTTGTATGTTACAAGAATGAGTCAATTGACATAATCCTTTTCTGTCACAAGAACATTTACCTGGAACAAGAGATGAAGCCAGCTGACTCTCCGGAACCCAACATTCCTGAATGGGACTGGGGCACTGATGATTCTGATGTAAGTATTTTCTCTTGCACCTTATGCAGCTCATGCAAAGATTTTTTCATAGTAGTCAACCCTTTATTTTATTTTGTTTCTATCTTTTCAAATTCACTTCAATTGACTAAAGTGCTGCAGATCGTGCAACATCTCTGGGTGTTTCCTTTAGGCTTTGTTGGCATGGCTGTAACGCTTTTTCCGAAAGGTTATGGTCTTTGTCTTGAGCTAACAAATAAGATAATCTGGTAAGATTTCAAATATTTCTATGGGAATTGCCCAAGTGTCACAATTTATTGTGGAAAGTCACTTCATTTGTTACATTATTTTTCAGAAATCTTGAGAACCAGGTATCATCTCAAGTAGAGATCCATACATGACAGGCACTGGTTTTGATTTTAGAATGACACTCTTGTATATTTTAGATGAAAGAGACAGACACGGATGATGACAAGGCACAGGACAAGATTCCAGACAAGGTCCCAAACAAGATTCAAGAAGAAGTTCTTGACACTGTTCCTGACAAGGTTCCGAACGATGTTCCTATCAAGGTCACACTCAATGTCCCTGACAAGCCTGAGGACAAGATTGAGTCTGAAAGTGGTGTGACGATTACCGAGTCTGTGTCCACCAACAGTGTTTCCAAACCAATCAACATATCCCGTAACAGCTCCTCCAGCAAGATGTCAGGTAGTTTCCCAACTGCAGGTAAATACACTAACACTGCTTCGCTGCTTGACTAATATTGGACAGTAATTTAAGGAACTGCTAATTCCTAGTTTATTAGGTTCAAGGAGAGGAAGGATCAGGTGTGTTTTGTCTCAGTTTGGTATTTGCTGAAAAAAGGATGTTTTCTTTAAGAGACTCAGGAAGTTTCTTGACAGGACGTAAGTATACAACATCACTGCAATGCAAATTTATGAAATGTGGTTAAAGCCGGTTTGTAAAAATGAAATACATGGAGAAGAGGCTTCCAAGGTTATGATACTTGCTGTGGTTAGGGTTGTTGCTGAGGTAAGGTGGTTGCTGAGGTAGGGTTGCTGCTGATGTAAGGTTGGTTACTGAGGTTTAGGAGTTGCTTTATTGCCAGATATTCTCCCAAAGTTGCTAACACTGCTCTGCTGCTTTACTAATATTAAGGGGAAGTTAGACTTCTTGCATTAAGGAGAAAGGCGGATTGTTTGATTTGGGTTAGGAGAGGCATCCTATGTAAACTTGCTTAGATGTAAATTACACAAATGGTGAAGGCAGTATGAATTTGATAAAAGGAAATGTTCATATTTTTGTGGTTTTGTGGATTTCTAGTAAGAATTACTTCCCCAGGCTGCTGGACTCTAATATATTCATACCAGTGTTTAGGTGTTAGCAGCCAGAGACAGTTTAAGGAAAGTTAAGTAAATAACATAGAGCAAATAAGAGATGTTGTATTTTCAAAACTGCAGATAGATACACTAATGCTGTTAACAAGTGCTTTATCCTTGCATCAGTACTAACCATTCTAATGAAAGACGACAATCAAACCATATCCCATTACCTCACGTTCATATTTTAGCGAAAAGACTGTCATGCTTCTCACAATTAACATTACACAATGCACAACAATGTATTCACAGGTCAGACTATGGCGTCGAGTTTGGAGGACAAAAAGAGTCGAAGTTTGGACGACAAGTCCATTGACCTTCACAAGGATCCAGGTAGGTCATACTATTTGGATCATTTGGATCCGTTGTGTGGATTAGTTTTGAAACATTGCTTTTACCTCAAACTGATTAGTGTTATTTGACTTACAATCTATAGCTTCATTCCAACAAACCCCTAACCTGGGCGAGTGTCATCATCATTGATTGATGCGGAACGATGTCAAGCTAGAATCTTTCTGACACCAGCAATTAATGTCAGATTTAGTGACAAAGAAGAGCTTGTTCACTGTTGAACTATATTTGGAATTAAGTTTTGTGTCATATCTGAAGTTAAATTAAAGTGCCAAAATGTAGCTTAATTTACTCACTGTATAATGAGAAAGTAAGATTTATTGTGAACTACTGAAATGACTTCCAAATTTCTTTTTTGAATTTGTTGTCATTCATTATCATTAACCAGTAAGCAGTAAGGAATAACACCTTAACCTCCGAATAGTATCTGTATGTTCAAATATTTGTATAGTTGGCAACTGTTCATGGAGTTTTGTCTGAAAACGTGTTGTAACAAAAAGTGTCCACTACAGTAAATCAATTACACAATGCAGAGAAAAAGCGCAGCCGAAGTCTGGAAGACAAAAACAGTAAGAGTGATAGTAGCACTGACACAGGTGAGCATTGTCATCAGCTTCGTTACCATCTCACTGACATACAGGTGTCACACTGCCTCATCAGCGACTGATGCATTGGCTTATTAGGCTGTAGTGTTTTATGGGCTTTGTTAATCTTTAAGCTTATAAAAGAATTTCAGACCAGTGTAACATTATTTCTGAATAGGTAGCAATTCTTGAGGTTGATAGCTATTGTTACTGTACACTAGCTTTGCTGAGCTTAAAAATTGAACGTTTTCCTTGAATATTTGTGACTTTAGCTATTTTACAAAATCCGGAAACTAGGAATCACAAATAAAAAATTGCCGGGTCATGCCAACCTGCTCTCTAAAATTTTTGAAATGCATTGAAAAAGATAACAATAAGATGAAATAATTTGATATTGGAAAGAATAAGACAACTAGGAAATACAGCCAGAAATGCTTTCTGCAGGTTACAGTCTTGGGCAAGTCAGCAATTGCTTTCAAAATATGCATCAAGAGGGTGAGCAAATATTTGCTTGGGCATTTGACAAAACTTAACAGTGATGACTCAATTGAGAGTTTTGATTGTTGTAACAAATGAATTTTTTTTCTTCAGCCTATAAATTTGCTAATTTGCTAAATTGATTCAAGTAGCCAGGGTTAATAATTGTCAGAAGTTCTTCTCAAAAGCCTTCATAAGTAATCATATAAATGCATAGTAATCAAAGAAGCTCTCATAAAATATCCATTTCAGTAAATATAAATGATTGAAGCACTCGTAAAATCTTTTCAATTTTTATCATTAACAGTTTTCAAGCCTGATATAATTCTTAAACAATAGAAAGGATTATCAATACAAAAAATTAGCTACAACCTCCTTGTAAAATGTATCAGTGCCTTTAGAGGAGTGTGAGATGTGTATTTCAGCGAGATAGTATCCTACTGTCCATCCAACCATCCTAGTCTTGTTGCCTCTTGCACTGCCTAGCTGCTGCAAACATACCCTATCACTAGATGGCGTACTTGTTCATGTGTGTCTGTGACAGATTAAAGAGCCAGATTCCCAATTTGCATTGAAAACATTTTGCTAATTTGAATTTTTATTTGTTCCAAGGTTGCATGTAGTGTCTTTATCCAGAGAATATATTTATATTTTTCAAAATATTCTATCACAAAGTGCCATTACTGTCTGTCTAATTTTAATGAATGAAACTGGGACAGCCGTAGACCAGTTCTGACTACATTTACAAATAATCAGAAACTAGTGTTATGTGGCTGTAAAGTTAAATATTTAAATATCTGCCTTTTTTGTGATAAAAGTATCATTTGACATAATCTTGAGTTTTGTGTTTGACAAGGCAATATATCTAAAACTAATTGTTCATTGACAAAATTGTATATAGATATTTATTGTCATGTATTAAGTTGTGATGTAGTCCGTGTTGATATTGAATCCTTTTGAAACTTTTACAAATTAAATTTTCTTCTGTTAAATTGCCATGAAAATAAGGGTTTGCTGTTCTATTAAGTCAAATTATGAAAAGGTGAAGAAATTATGCATCCACATAGATCAGTTTGTTAAACGCCCCTCTTCATTTCAATAGATTTGTAAGGTTCTGAAATCGAATGGCGAGACATTTTGTTTGTTTAGCTTGCCCAAGCTTTATCTCTGATTGAATGGCGAGACATAATGTTTGTTATAAATAATGACAGATAAAGTTGACACAATGACATCTTTAAAAAAAATTGACAATTTATTTTTCTCTCTCTTCTGATGGATTTTCCACAATGTGGAAATACCATAGCATATGTTTAAAGCAAGTAAGTTCGGAGTGAGAAAAACTAAAAATCGTAAGACAGTGGTATAGTGCTTCTTAGTTGTTTTCTGATAGAATATTTTGTAACTTTCAAAAAAGATATAAACACACTAAGTAGTCAAAGAATGTTATACATTTTAGATGGACATTTTGATTTTGTTCAGCTCCATGACAATCTTTATTTTGAAAGCAACTATTCATTACACAAACAATATTAGTTGCAGGGTTTAGAATTGTTTGTCACAGACATACAACTGTTGCACAGCACAACGCCTGCATGTGACAGTTTACCTGTTATCAGTAGGGTCATGTCATTTCATTGTTTTCCTTTTAATAGATTTCAAGCTCAGACATTTCTAACTAGCTTTAGCATTTTCTCATTTCCATTTTTCATCCTAGTGAATACTAATTTAAGTACTTTTGGGTTTTTATTAATCATATCGGGGGATTCTTTATTTTAATTAATACTCTTTTGATAGTTAGACTCATTTTGATCAGCTTTGATGTATGTATGTATTTCTATCCTTCATAACGCTTATAATGCTAGTATAATATCTTATCATATCTTCAATTATTTTGCTTGACACAAATATATTTATATCTAACAGGCTTTTTCGGTTTGTGAATGTTTCATTAGCTTTTGTTTTTGATGTTGTGTGAACACACAATAAAAGAATAGTTACATGTTGTATTTAAGATTTGTATTAAACAAAGGATGTTATACTGCAGGGCTGTATTCTTTGTCCATACTTTTCCTGTAGAAATTGATAGCCATGGGTTTTTAAATGTCTTGTAGCAATTATCATTCATGATTTAAACTATCTTTTTTAGTTTTGATGCCAATTTCAAAAGTAATTATAGGAGTGTTAGTGTAAGTTCTCCTTACTTTGTTGAATTATTTTTTAATACAGTAGTTGACACAGACAGATGATAGTGATGTTTACATTGTTGATACTTTTTCAAAAGTCAACATGTTGTACCTGAGGTAAATAAGAATAAATCAAATTATTGTTGAGTTCTAAATAGTTTCATCAATTAATTTAAAATCATGAAAACAAAAATTAATTTCTGGTTATCAAGGTTTTTAAACAAAGGTTGTGTTTTATCTAACAATTAACTTTAAGATTCATTTAAGGTTCAATTTTAAGATTTGCTTTGAAATTTTCTATCAAACAGCTAAGGTCAAGTGTTGATTCCTGCAGTATTTGATATCATCACTTTGAATAAATTGACTTGAATTGTATTTTCTTGAGCTACGTAACTCAACTTAACGGCAACTAATTAACACAAAAACTTGATAGAAAATTAGCTGACCTTCAAAAATTAACCTTCACCACCAAATTGATGTGAAGGTCAACTTATTGATATTTGTTTTCTTTTCAAATATCCCATATATATGAGATGCAAGACATTGCATAGTGCTTTATGAATCCACCTAATATTCTAATTTTTAAAATTTATTCATCTTCCAGGTCTATTGTATATGTACATATAATATAAGTGTTACTTTGTATTGATACAGTGTTTACAAGTGGCATGCCTGTCAACAGTCTAACTGTTTCACTGATTATGTTTCTGTAAGCATGCCAAGAAAAAACAAATTACATTAACCAGAATATTTATCAGAATTTATTTGTCAAATATCATATATATATGAGATGCAAGACATTGCATTGTGCTTTATGAATCCACTTAATATTATGGTTTTTAAAATAATTTCATCTTCCAGGTCAAATTACATTAACCAGAATAGTTATCAGAATTTATTTTTCAAAACAATTAGTTAATTATGGTGCTACATTAGCAGTAAATTGAATTAATAAAATGAAAATGAAATGTTTGATACTTATTTAATGCCAAATATCAGTCAATGTCTTATCATTTCAAGGTTTATGCTTAAATTCATGCATTGTAACAGCAGTGTTGCTTTGTTTTTACCTAATTTCAAAGAAAGTTATTATTTATTTATATACTGTATTGAAATACAGAATAAACTCATTCTCTTATTTCATAATAATGTTACTCTTGATACTGATAGGTCATCATTTGATTGTCATCATCAAATAGTCCAAGTAATTTTTCACAAGTCACTTTCACACATAAAATCATTTAAAGAAAAGACTTTAAGAATCAGCTGGTTAGTATTTTATGTGATGGTTTTAAAGAATATCTGAAATTTTATTATGTCCATCTACGTAACGCGATCATCTAACGATAAGAATTTATGAGCAGTGTTTATAGTTTGTATCATATCTTAAGATGTATTTCTATTATCATTACAGCATATGTTGATCGTCATTACAAGACAGTTAATCTGCCGTTATCGTCTGGACAGCATCATTCCTTCTCCAGTTTGTTTTATCTCAACACCGACGTTTTCAAAGGTAGGTTCAACGTAAATTATATAATGATCAATTAGGCTTTGCACAGCTAGTTTATACAGTCTTTAACACCAATAGTTTTGAATGGCTTACGCATCTTTATCAAGTAAAGTAGAACTCTTAGAATATTTGCATCATCTATTTAAATATTAACACTTTGAGAGGTGGAAAGTTTAGAAATTTTAATTCAGAATTAGAAATAGTCAACCTTTTTAGAGTAAAAATTATCATGTTAAAAATTTCTAATCGTCCCCGCTAATTCAAGTCATTTTATTGCAGACAATGGTATGCCTTCACATTGAATTGAGTTTGTAAAACGCATGTCTTTCTGCACTGATTCGAAATGTAATATTCTATTTAATAAAAGTATTTATGCTTAAGGTTAGAAAAGACCTTTTCTTTCTGCAAAGGGCTTGTATTGCTTCAGATGAAGTTGATAAAAAAAACATGAAAACCCTGTTTTGCTTGCTTACAACAGTGCTGTGGAAAGATAGGATGGTTATAAGTGACAAGCTTTAAATAGAACAACTATAGAAAACCATGAGGGTTTTTTAAAGCATTATTGCTCTAGTGCTCTATATCATAACAAGACAAATGCTATTCATTATTTCTTTAAAGGCAATATTTTGTTTTAGAACTAGAAATATCGGTGTTTATATGCTAAACATGTTTTTAATGAAATATAGAAACATCAACATATGAAACTTTGTTAATATATCTTTATCAACTTTAATTTCAACGATAGAAGTCCTTTGTCATTTTACGTGTGAAATGTAGAGGGTCGATCTATAATGTTTGACAGTTTGGAATTTTCATAGAATATTACATATGCAGTGCACATAATATCATGAACATACCTATCACCTAACATTATTAATGATGAGATTTTCTACATTGCACAATTTCACAAAACTTTTAATTTAATGAAAGTTTGTTTTTTAAAGTATTGATATCAACTTTATTTGTTATAATCAGAAGTTTAACCTTTCATAATCATAATTCAGTAATATTGCTTCAACATTGATATTAAATATATTCATACTTTGATTTTGAATTTAATACATCATCACTACAGACTAGAAATATTAAAATGTATATTTTTTGCCTTAGTTATACATAGAAGGTAAAAAAAATAATTTTTGACTATGGCCGTCGCTTTTTCATGAATGTCCTCAATTTGTCAACAGCCAATGTTGATTACACTTTTATGTCAGGAATCAAAATCTTTGAACAGAAGATCTCATATACTTTTATCAACAATAGATAGACTCCATGGCAACCAAATTCTACTAGTTACTTTCTCTCTAACTGCTCTTACTAATTATCCCTTGCCATGACAGAGTTGGTGGTGGGTATAGAAAGTAGCCCAGTGCATCTGGCCGTGCTTTAAGAAAAAACAGTTTTGATCTATCTGCAGTTCTGTTATCTAATATATTCCAAATTATACCATATAATCCATTCATACTGTTTTCACCCTAACCCCGAATCATATATTCTATTTCCCGACAATTACTGAAATCATCACATTTTTTTTTATTCCCATTTTCAAAACCAAATACTGCATATTCCTCTTTTCTCTTTTCTGGAAACCTGAATGTCTTGACTTGTGAACTACATTTTCACGTTATGCCCTGGACTCACATCTTCTCATATAAGCTCTCCAATTAAAAGCTCTTGAACACTACAAAACACCTTTGAGCAATTCAAACTGATGAATGCTAGACTCCTCTGATTGTCTGCAGGAACAATTGATTAGTTTTTTTAGTTTCCCTTGTTAATTACCCTATCTTATGTGCTCACAGCTGTGACTCCAGGGCATAGTGTCTAAGCATTTGGAGCTAACCACAACTGCCAAGGCCCTTATTCTCAAAATGTTCATTATTCAATTTTTGTCTACATTCTTAAACTGTTGGTCCCAAAACATTCTAGGATGTCCTATCCTACAATATGGTGGCCAGTATTGATAGTAACTTTCTTACAAATTTATACTTCCCATAAAGTGGCCAATCAGAACGCACTTAACATTTCAGCAGTAAAGGTGTCAAATTTGTAGGGATATGAACATATTGAGAATATTGTCTATCAGGTTTTCAGGATATATTTTCTCCTGCTAGTTTCTTTCTCGTTATTTATTCCCAAACCATTTTGTTTCTTCGCAGATGACCCCAATATGAAGCAGTACTGGATGGGTTTACATACCTGTGAACCCGGTACTTAGTTTAAAGTGCTTTGATAGATAGTGTGCTCTTTACTATGTATGAATAATAAAACATCAAAAGGAAAAGTCAGTGATACCAATTGCAGTGTAAATGTTCATCTAATGATTAACAATGTTTCTGTTTGGTGTGGTGTGAACCGTTACCGTCCAGATGTGAAAAAATTACAGACCTAAAATTACTTGTATGGGTTGTGCTGACAGCTGTTTCTACTGTGTCAAATGGTCTCTCATTATCCTTAACGTTCCTCTCATTCAGTCATTTCTATGAATTATCTGTGGATAATCTGCATTCTTCATTTTGCTCCTCAGTACACTTTCTTCAATACACCTCCAAAGTTTATACCTTTCTACCTTTGACAAAAATTCAGCTTTAGTTTTGATAGCTCATTCATATGTGAATTATATGAATTAATCTAGAATGAAACAGTATACGGGTACTTTTTCTATGTAAGTGTAATGATTGAGATGATATTATATACATATTTTGTCCCAATTTTTATCATATGAACTAAAGTTTATGCTTGATATTAAGCATGTATGCAGTGGTAAAAGTTATAAAACATTGATTGACAACAGTACTATAATGCAAATTCTGATAAAATAGGATATATAATCTCGTGAGCAATGACCTTGCTCAACCTTACAAGTGAAAATTATACATTTTGGTACATTTGGAATTCTCTTGGAGGGTGTCATGGTTGCTCATGTAGTGGAAAGTTGGGGAGAGGAAGCCGCTTATGCAAGTGTTTTATTGATATGTGGAATTGAGTCTTGAGCAGTGTTATCAGACGAAATATTTTGTAGTTTAAGGTCCGTAGTTTTATCACATTGTCACATCCAAATTTTCTCCCAAAAGTTTTGGTTCATTTCACACCTCGGAGTTCTTCCTTCCTTCCGTCATTCATCTTTCCACCCTTCCATTTATCCAAGCACCTTGGTGAAGAAATAAACATTATGACTGAATCTATCTATTGCACAATGAATGCTTTGATTCAGTGAAATATTATTGTATGATAAGTAACTGATTGTTATTTTATATAAGAACATGGTTCTAACAAGGATCTGGATTTTATTCAGACATTTGATAAAATTTTGAATCGGGTAATGTTTGATGCATTAAAGGTCTGGACTGTGGCGATAAGAACACCTAATAGCGCAAGCTTTATTTCCAATCCCCGTCACATTGCTTATCCATACAACCTGAGCTGTTTTTAGTCTTGGGTGGGTCTTTACCATGGACCTTCAAAACCTGCTCCTTGAAAATTAAGCTTTTATCCCTCAATATTCCATTCCTTTAATTTTCCCATCCTTTCCCCACAGAAATTACTCTAGTCTTGTGTTCCTTCATACCTCTGTTGCATTATATTGCTGGTTTCATACATAAATCGTTAGCTTGGAGACTTTATATGGAATTTCCATTGATATTCTTTTCAAATTTGACTTTGGTCAGAAGTGAATAAAACTGAATTCTTTTTACAAGGAATATATTTATATATATAAATCTTCAAATACAGATTGTTAAGAGAATGATTCATCATGTATAATTCATACAAATTTATCATCAGAGAAGTAGCAGTGAGGGTATTTATAGAGAAAACAAAAAGTATTTAAAAAAATTAGAAGAGTAAAAAGGTGTAATGTTATGTGAATCAATAGATATATTATAAAAAATGGTACTTTCAAATAACTTGTCACTGAAATAGATGCAACAAAACAGACATGAAACTTTCAAATTTTGTATAAATGCAATCATCAGTCTCTGGCATTTATGCAAATTGAACCTGGATATTTCAAATCCTTTGTAAGCCTGTGGACTCTATGTATACCATAAGAGTTCTTGTGGTAAGTAACATTGCTAAGAAATCATCCAACAGGTAGAAATTTCTTCATTCAAACTTATCATATTCATTTGTTCTGGGGAAACCTGTTCCAAATTTTGGAACCTCAGACATTTTGATCGTACCACATGTACATGACTTCTATCATGAATGTAGTTATCAATTACAAACATTATTCATCCATTTGTTTCTGGCTTGAACTCCATATACTTTGTCCACACAGGCCTATTAAGCACTTGTTTACTGCTGGGTTCGGCCAGTACTCCTGATCTCAACTACCGACTCAAGAATGATGGTGGTAGGTGCTGTGAGGCCGCCGCTGTTTGACAGATTCTGGCTTAGCTTTCCTCATTCATCCAACAGTTATCATTCTGGAACAGTCTTGTGGGCAGACATAATAGTCAAATTGAAAAAAGTTGGAAAGGGAAAACATTTTTGCATTAACCAGGAGGTTCAAGAATATTTTGGGATAACTTCCTTTGTCAAATTGTTTGTTTTTCCCAGTTAATGAAATAAGGCCAGTCTGCCTTGCCGTAATGTTGTTGCTTTTGGGTTAGGCTGGTAATTTTTTCTTTTATTTTGCCCTATGATTAACAAAATCATTATTTTTTCCCTAGTATCACACAAATACAATAGTTTAAGAGTTGATATTATTATTGCATTTCAAAAGTGCTGCTTCAAGTCGACAACTATATGTTGAAATTAAATTCTTAAATAGGAGATTTCTACCTGCGTCATGGTTTATCTATCTCAAACTGTCAATTAATAATTACAAATAAATTCTTGCTGGATGTTTGTCAAATGATCATCGAAATAGATTTGAACAGAAGGCTAGCCATGCGGTATTTCACTAGTTTTACACTGTCAAATTATCAACAGTTTTAAACCTGTCCTTATTTTTATCTTTTTATTAACAATTTCTTTACAGTTTTCTAAACACTATCAACCAATTTTACCCCCAATTATTTTCCCTCTCACTTTCTCTCTGCTGCTACCACAGGACTGTTCATTGTTCCTTCTCATTTCTTATTCTTTGCAAAGCACTTCCTTTGTTGCGATTGATTCCACTGTTTGTTTATTTCTTTCACTGTTCTAAGCATCCAAAAGGAGCACTTTGGTTGCAGGTTTGTATTTGGGTAGTCTTCGTTGTAATGAAGTAGACATGTCGTGCAAGAAAAGACGCACTCAACAATGCTATTGGAAAACAGGACCAAACTGATGCAACAGATTATGTATAAATTCTGGTTCATGTGATACCAATGATGAAAGCAACTCAAATTGTAGATTAGTCCCAAAAAAATTTGATAATGGGGGCTGGTTCGCAAGTTTGCATGTTCTTTTCTCAAGAGTACCCCTGAAACTAATTAAAAGTAGAGGGACTAGATAGATTGCTTGACAGATTGTTATCACTGATTCCCTGTGGTTGGTAGGAATGGAGTTTATAAAATCCACCTTAATTATAAGGCTCTTCTCTTAGTTGTTATACATCAACATTGGAACATAGTTGCTTATCAAACCTGAAGTTTACCTTGAGAAGGGATATTTGATTCAGTGGTAAGGTGACAGTGTCATAGGAATATTGCCACTTTAGAACATAGACATGGAATGCCTGTTAGGGAGTGCTTAAGGTTGATCAGGAAAACATCTTTTGAGTACCTTGGTGGAGGTTAGTGTCCATAAACCATCCTTGAAATTGTTTCCAAAATTCAAAAAGTTTAATTTAACAATTCAGAAGCATTCAAAATGTTGATGTTCATAAAACCCATGACATAATTGGTCCTCTTTTTGACAACCCTAAATGAACATAGGACTATAAAAGTTATGAAATAGTGTTGTTTGTTGCCTTTTGGTTTGATCCTGCTTTCCTTCAGAGCTAATGTGAAGCACCCTATCAGGATGATATGTGAATGTGCAATGAATCACTCTTATGTTGCTACACGGAGGAAATTGAGTTACATACATAAGCTTCTTGATAATTACTTCAGAGAATAATTTTGAAGATCTAATGATGATGTTAACTTTAAACATGAAATATGAAAAAATTGGCATCATTTTGCCAAACCTGTTCATTGTTAACTCTAATTTACTAACATCAATGTGTAGAGCTGTAGATAGAATAGATGTTGTGGAAACAGCATTTGTAGTTGAAACAAGCATAATTTTACTAATAGCAATGATGGTATTAATGTATATTAATGATCAACAATCCACTATACAATCCTTTTGTTTGAATTGAACTTCAGTCAGTGGTAACAAAGTATGAATGACTTTATTCAATTAATGATATCTCTGTAATGAGTAAGTTTAGACACTATCCTGAAACTTAGCACTTGCTGAAAAACAAAAGCAATGTGCTGAAATGACATAGTGTCTGTGCTGTCCATTTTAGTAAGCATGCCCCTTGATATGCCAATGTCAAAAAACATTATCAACAGACTCAAAACACTGTTCTGCATTAGTGATTCCTGCAAGGGGTTATCCAAATTCCGCCCCCTGATATAGTTTTAGCCTAAGACCCCTGGAATTCATAAGAATTTTGATTTACAAAGCTTCCATCAGAAAATCTTCAATATATTTACATTATGGACCTAAACTGATTATCTTTTCAATTGAAATTGGCTCTCGTAATTTGGTTATGTAAGCGAGAAACTAAAACGGAACATCACCAAAATGAAATTGTTCATAACTTTGTTATCATACCTTTCAAACCCAGTTTTGTTTGCTGAGATTTGTGTTGTTATGTAGTTAGTTCATTTACTTTTGTCTCTCTAACTTGTGTTTTGTTTTGACAAGGTTTGCATGCATTTCTTCTTCAGTTCCATGTTTTCAGGTTCAATTATTATCATTACACTTGATAATTAAACATTTCTTTATGTATTCAATCTATTTTCAAAACCCAAGGTAAATCCTTTAGTTTAGTCTTATATCATTAATTTGTCCACTTTTTCTCTTGTAAAGAACATCTGTACAATTCTTATTACTCAAACACAAAATCTTACGTTCAT
Organism: Phorcus lineatus; assembly: GCA_921293015.1. Taxonomy (NCBI): domain Eukaryota; kingdom Metazoa; phylum Mollusca; class Gastropoda; order Trochida; family Trochidae; genus Phorcus; species Phorcus lineatus. Next base: position 27,108,589 of record OV121088.1, on the reverse strand, counting down.
TAATTGCATAACTGCTCCTTGCCTAGCTGTAGAGAATGAACTACAATATGCTTCTGTTCAGATACTGAATATTTTCTTACAGTAAGTGAACCTGTAATATGCTTCTGGTCAGATATTAATCTTTTATCTCTGCAGTAAGTCTAGGTATCTTTTTAATCCAAGATGGAAGACTCGCAGTATCATTATTGCACTTTACTTATTAAAAAAGTATTTACTTTACAGGAAAACGTGAACATAATTTTCTCCTCTCCTATTCCAATGTTATCCCCCATCTCCAACTCTGAAATTAATCAAATAATTCAAATGATTTAAGAATATCTTATATGACAATTTTATTTAGGTACGATTTTGATAATTTTCATTTTGAAATATTTCTTTCCTTTTTGATCTGCATTGAAAATGCTATCATACATAAATAAGATTCAAAATTGGCCTCTGAACAAGAATTTTCTTTCAGTCAATAAGTATCAGAAGAAGTTTTCTTTCAGCTTTAGGATGAATTTAGTTCACCATAAACAAGAACTAACCAACAATTACATTATAACCAATGAAACAATATTGCAGTTTGAAGCAACTGAGAAAATCCATCATAGGTACCTCTTGAACACTGACGCTACATTATCTTTCAGCTTTCGGAGGATTTGGCATGGTTCCTTCCCTTCGTCCATTGGAGACGCTCCACAACAACCTGACCTTCAAGGACATGGACGACTTTCTGGGTATCGCAACCAATAGCAAGTTTGTGACCCCGATAGCCTCTCCACCATACAGCATGGCTGGTCCATTCTCCACCCACCCTAATGCTGCCATGCCCGTTGCTGGCTTGCCCCTCAATTTTCCTAGAGGTTCGTGTTACTTCAGATTCATCCTAATTTATTGAGGTATATCTTTCACAAGGCTGCTACAAACCCTTGACTGTCCTCACTGGATTTTCCTACAATATCATTACAATAAGGCTGGTAATTTGCTAATGTAATTGATACACCTAACTAGATTGCTTTAGATCTCAGACATTCAGCACGAAGCGGATGTCCTCTGGACCTGTGGCCCAGAAATTACCACAAATTAAACAGCATAGCATTAAATCATCTGTTAACACAGGGTTTTAGATGTTCAGAGATTTGTTGATACACTCAGGGTCATGAGTGAGTGATCTGATTAGTTCAATGTTTCTTCTGCTGTTATACGGCACTCTGTTGGCTTTGTAAGATCTCTACCAGTTGGTATCCACCATCGGTCTAAAGTAACACATCTTAAGTTAACAAATGATTAGATCTTAAATCAGTAAGATCAAATTTCCCTTGTATGGACTATAAATAACCAGGCAATGAAATGACGTTACATCAATTAATATTGGAAGTGAGTGATGATGGAAATGCAGTGAAGACTATCATGGGATTGTAGGACCTGGATGGATATAACCTACTGGAACAGGATGATCCAAATCTTTCATTTCATTCTTGATGTTGCTCTGTGACCATGATCTTAATATTGGAAGAAAGAAGCCAAAGAATTTCAAGTTTTAAAGGGTAATTTTGTCGTTTTGAAACTGAAATTATCAAAGAGATATCAAGAAGTTGACATTCCTTGTTAGAAGATGCAAGAATAAGGTTGTTTATTTTGGCTTACTGTATTGTTAACCGCTTGCAAAAGATGTAAATTATTTGCTTTGATATAATTCCAAATCTGGGGGTTTGTACAAAATAATTTTAGGTAACAATGATAAAATTGAGTTTAATTTAACAATTCAGAAGCATTCAAAATGTTGATGTTCATAAAACCCATGACATAATTGGTCCTCTTTTTGACAACCCTAAATGAACATAGGACTATAAAAGTTATGAAATAGTGTTGTTTGTTGCCTTTTGGTTTGATCCTGCTTTCCTTCAGAGCTAATGTGAAGCACCCTATCAGGATGATATGTGAATGTGCAATGAATCACTCTTATGTTGCTACACGGAGGAAATTGAGTTACATACATAAGCTTCTTGATAATTACTTCAGAGAATAATTTTGAAGATCTAATGATGATGTTAACTTTAAACATGAAATATGAAAAAATTGGCATCATTTTGCCAAACCTGTTCATTGTTAACTCTAATTTACTAACATCAATGTGTAGAGCTGTAGATAGAATAGATGTTGTGGAAACAGCATTTGTAGTTGAAACAAGCATAATTTTACTAATAGCAATGATGGTATTAATGTATATTAATGATCAACAATCCACTATACAATCCTTTTGTTTGAATTGAACTTCAGTCAGTGGTAACAAAGTATGAATGACTTTATTCAATTAATGATATCTCTGTAATGAGTAAGTTTAGACACTATCCTGAAACTTAGCACTTGCTGAAAAACAAAAGCAATGTGCTGAAATGACATAGTGTCTGTGCTGTCCATTTTAGTAAGCATGCCCCTTGATATGCCAATGTCAAACACAGGGTTTTAGATGTTCAGAGATTTGTTGATACACTCAGGGTCATGAGTGAGTGATCTGATTAGTTCAATGTTTCTTCTGCTGTTATACGGCACTCTGTTGGCTTTGTAAGATCTCTACCAGTTGGTATCCACCATCGGTCTAAAGTAACACATCTTAAGTTAACAAATGATTAGATCTTAAATCAGTAAGATCAAATTTCCCTTGTATGGACTATAAATAACCAGGCAATGAAATGACGTTACATCAATTAATATTGGAAGTGAGTGATGATGGAAATGCAGTGAAGACTATCATGGGATTGTAGGACCTGGATGGATATAACCTACTGGAACAGGATGATCCAAATCTTTCATTTCATTCTTGATGTTGCTCTGTGACCATGATCTTAATATTGGAAGAAAGAAGCCAAAGAATTTCAAGTTTTAAAGGGTAATTTTGTCGTTTTGAAACTGAAATTATCAAAGAGATATCAAGAAGTTGACATTCCTTGTTAGAAGATGCAAGAATAAGGTTGTTTATTTTGGCTTACTGTATTGTTAACCGCTTGCAAAAGATGTAAATTATTTGCTTTGATATAATTCCAAATCTGGGGGTTTGTACAAAATAATTTTAGGTAACAATGATAAAATTGAGTCCTTCTGTGATTATATGGTAATTTCAAATAAATTCATTTTCATAAATGAAGGTTTAAGCTGGTCATCAAATAGAGCAACATTAAAATTCCTTGATATGAATTTGATTGGGTTTTGCATGCTGTCACAATAACAATCTTATCTTATGAGGTTTACCATTAGGCTATAGCCGTTATATTACCTTTTATATTACCTACAAGGGAACTGAAGGGGCTGTTACAGTTAGGCACACAAAATGATATGAAAATTCAAATCTTACAATGACAAGTTTTTATTGTTATCAAGGATTCAGATGCAGAGCGTCTGACTTATAGTTGTTTGTGTCTTTTGCCTTTGTAAACCTCAGTTAGAAAATTGATGCAAATGAATTTCTGCACAGGTTGATTTGCTTCAATCAAATTAAATTTAAAACTATGCCTTTATTTATTTCATAAATCAATAATGAAATTGAATTTATATTTTAAAAACTTTTTTGAAAATTGCAGTTTGAAATATAGTGCAAAATCTTATCTTTTAGTGTATCATTAATTTTCACCTGGTGCTGAAATATTCTTTGCAAAAGCATTATATTCCTGTGTTCAAATTAGGGTACGGACAACATCCAGTTTTCCACATCCTTGATCCTGATATGATATGGTATTGGTATTAGAAGAGTATTGGAACATTTAGCTATGGAGTACCGTGGATGAGATGTCCAGAGACATCGAGACATTCTTGCTTACACTTGTGTATATACTGCCCTATACTTAGTAGATACTATTTTTATGTTGTACAATTTCCCTTAAAGGACCTTACAAACCTGATGGACATTTAACAATTTTTTGACTCCCTAATAACTTTGCCCCTTGACTAATTCTGAAAGTTTATAATGTGACTTTAGTAACGTGTTTACATCCTCGTATGTTTGTCAAACATGTCAAAAAGTTTTAACTAGCTACTAACTTTTTTAACTCCTTTGGTAAGTATCTTAACGTTTTCCATTTAAAATTTCAAAGCTCTTATGATGAATTATTTCTCTCACAAAATTAAACTTTTAAACATTCTAGGCCCTAATCCCTCTAAGGACAGCAAGTTAACATCATCCAGACTGAATATGTTGTATGAGGTCTGTTGACAGATTAAGGAACCATATTTCAGTTGGCCACAGATATGATAATTTCTTTTCTTCTTCATCATCATCAACAACTACAAACATCTAACACAATATTTTAGCATACTATACAGTTTTTGAAAAAAGGTCAGGTACCAACCCCTACAAATGCCTTCTTTCAGTTGGACACAGTCTGCCGTCCTCCAGCAACTCCTCAGGGGGACCATCCTCCCCAACCACAACCTCCACCCCTGTAGACATCCTCCAGCAGCTCAAGTTATACATCGATAGTCAACAAGAGAGTCTCAGGAGGGAGGCCGAAGTCTCTCCATCAACAGCTAATCCTCCTGCTCCTTCTTCTGGGGCTACTACTCCTACTCCCGTTTCATCCACAACTTCCACTGGTCAGCCCAAAGGAGAAGCTGCTGTTTCGGAACAATGTGGAGCTCCACCATCAGGTCAGGCTACTCCTACTACAGCTCCAATCCCTACTGCAGAGTCAGATATTTCTCAATCAGCAGTTACTCCTGCTCCAGGACAATCTGATCAGTCCTTGACTACTCCTGTTGCTGATCCTGCTAAATGTCAGGATTCAGAACAGGTTATCAGTAAACAGACGGGAGCTCCCAAGTCTTCTGCATCCAAGACAGAAACAGACAAGAAAGAATTTACAGTACATGCCACTGTTATTGATGATTATGGAGCATTTTCTTCTTCAAATGATTCTGAAGGGGTTTCATCTTCCAGAAAGAAATCTGGAGAGTCCTCATCCTCAGATGGTGGGATGTCCAATTCCAATGGTACAAAAACAGGAACTGCTAGAAAAGAATTTGAGGTGACTTCTTCAGTAGTAGAGGAACCTGTTCCGAAAAATAATTCTGAAGCATGCCAGTCCAGTTCATCAAAGAAAGAGGTTGATGTGTCTGGTGCATCTCAAACCGGTGATTCTGAACAAAATGGCTCATAGGTGAACAGTAGTTTTTTGGATATTGAGCAAAACTTGTAGGATTCGGATGTGGTATCAAAGTGAAACTATGATTGCCACATTGCCAGTTGAATCAAGTTTGCAGTGTATATTTCTTAAAGGTTTTTAAAGCGCTTCACTACTTGTGACCCTGCCTATAATTTCTAGTCTTGCTTGTGTTGAAAGTGCTTCAAAAAGAATGATTGAAATATTGAAATGTTGAATTCAACACTATTAAGGAAACCACACCACTTGACTTGATCCAGAAATGAAACAGTCAAAAAACTATAGAAATCCAATGGCATTAAGAATTCATGGCATAGACAAAGTAGATATCATCCTGACAAAAGATAAGTAGGTAGAAAGAAACTTTTGTCATAGCGTGGTGAAGATCTTAAAAATTATTTCAAGGAAGACTGGAGTGTTCTGTTCCGGTACAGGGACGACTTTGGCCTGGATGATTCAAGAGGTAATGTCTGGATACACAGAAAACAAACCAAATGAAAATATCTCTGAACACTGGTTTCTTCATCTGAAAATCATTTGAACATTGGTGTGAACATAAACTGAAAAAGTGTGTGTGAACATCCAAAGTTCCTGAAGAAGGTTTGTAAGAAGAATGAATACTACCTTAACAGAGTCATAACGGGAAAATCCTTGGTCAGTGTATGGTATTAAGGTGATCTCGCCTCGATTAATATCACCATTTATAGTCAAGAAATTATGTTCGTAAAAGATTTTCTGATTAATCGTCTTATGAAGAATATTGAGTCCCAAGATATTACACAAATCCACTGTTTATTGATTGCTGAGCACTGAATTGTTTTAAGTGACATTTTGTCTCGCAACACTTTGACCACCATCTTGTAAACATGAGAACGTCCATTTAGAAGTCTGCAAGACTTGTAGTCACATTCCGAGTGATGTAAATTGTTATTTGTTATTATTGATGTTAAACTGTGTAATATAACCACAAATTTATATATATTTTCTTGATCAGTGTAAAAAGATATGAAGAAGGGGATTTTATAATGATATATTCACTATTTTTGTAGTCAGAAGACAAGTATGTAATTGCATTATATAATGTTGTCTGATAAAATTGTTTAATCTATGTATTTAATTGTAACATATTTCAAGATATTTAACAGACCTGCATTAATTAATCAATTATGCCAAAATTATACCCTCAAGAATATTTCATTATTTATATACACAGAGATTTATTTCAAATGGAAACATAAATCGATGGATAACATATGGATGACATGATAATATCATTTGATATTTTAGAATATTGGTGGTGAGGTAAGAGTTCTCTTAGTTTTGTAAAAGCATTTATAAGTTGCTGAATGAAAAAAGTTTGGGTCTTAAATGTGCTGTTCTAGTGTTCAATTGTATATTTTCAGAGTGTGCAATGCAATTTGTTGATATGAGAAAATGAAAAAGGCTTTGAATGATCCATTTAAGAGTAGAAAATACTTTGTATGTACATTTCACAATTATTGAAAGTGTTGTTAGTGGATATTTTTGCTTGTTTTTCTTCCAGGTGTGTGCAACAATGATTACTGATAATGATTTGTTTTCTTATGAAACACCATTGCTTATCAAGATCCAAAGAGTTTGTCCTGCCTATAAGGGTGAACACTTTTGATTTTTGTTGATATTCAGGTTTTGTTGTTAGTTAGGGTTTTCATGAGTGAATGTTAGAAAATCTGCTTTCTTTACAATGTCATGACAATTTAATAGTTATCACCTTTGTCATTTGTCAAAATAAAGAAGGTCTAAAAAGGAAAGTTTTCAATAAAAACTTACAGATAAAAATGATGAAAACAAAAATAAAAAATTCATATTGAAATGACACATAGATAGTTTTCAAATACCACAAAGGAAATAAGACAAATAAGTGATTGAAAAGTAAAAAAACAGATAACCAAAGTCTCCAAGTTGCTATTCCATGTCGCAGATCTAGCCATATATCTAGATTTGGTCCCAATGCCAGCATCAATTTTAAATAAAAGGGGTGTTCCAACCAATATATAGTGCAGATTAAATTTAAGTGAATATTCCTGTTAATGCTTTTAAAAAGCCATTGAATATGTTGAGTGTAAGAGAATTTGTTTTAAAAATCAACCACAAAGTAACATAAGAAATTGATGATGTTACCCAGTTGATGAATTATAGATTGGGCACAGGCCCTTGGATCATTAAAAAAATTTATTAAATAAAAAAAAAAAATTTGTTTGAGAACACCCCCTGAATAGAATTGTACGTATACTATTAACAGAAGTACAATTCTTTTCAGGGGGTGTTCTCAAAAAAAAAAACATTTTAATTTTTTTATAAATTTTTTTTATAAATTTTTTAATGATCCGAGGGCCTGTGAGATTGGGTCTATTATTGTCCAACTTAAAACAATTGTGTAAACTCATAGTTTGTGAAAATTTACTTTTTACTAGGACAATTTACGGAATGGCTTTTTAATGTATGATTAAAACACATTCAATTTGGTATCAGTTTGGATATCATTTTGATGAGAATTGCAGAATGGTCCAAACATGAAAATCTTATTTCATTTTTGTCTGCACAAAATAATAGTGGTTGACAAAGGGATCTACATGTATGTAGAAATGTATGAAATGTTTCTTCGTATGATTCATACAAGAAAATGGGAAATGTTTGAAACTTTTTTTCAGGTTTCTCTTAACCACATGAATTCAAAGAGTTCTGTCATTGGACTATTCATTACTACATTTCATTTAAAATGAAATCATTGTTAGTGCGTGTAAATAAATGTTAAATTTGATGAATGAAACTAAATAAAAGTTGTTGAGTGATATCTGTTTTCCCTTATTGTTTATATGGCTGACTGGTTTATTTATTAAAAGGGAAGATTTTCAATTTTTCATCTCGCAATGATAATGCAATAAGTGACTTCAGTATAGCATTAAAAGATTTTATCCATCATCTTACAAGGCAGGAGTTTTGATTTTCATAAAAAAAGATAACAATTATCCACGATAATACAGAAATGAGTGAGTATAGAAGTGTAAAAAAGCACTAACTATGCTATTGGCCTCCTCATTCAAATACTAACTGAATATGGAAAAAATAATACAAACAATAAAACATGTTATTTTGTTTTAATTCTTCATTTGTATGGTAAAGGTTTATATTTTTCAAGGAATGGAATGATAAACATAGTTATATAACATACAACTGTAAACATGTGCACATATGTCACATGGCAATTAATATGATAAACTAGATATGAAGAATGATTAATTATAGAAAGACACTTATGAAAATTTCCAATGCCCAAGTAATTATGTAACTTTTACACAGGTCATAATTCCGTGCAACAGTTTTGGTCTCCTCCAGGTTTGAACAAATACAGTCAAGGTGTGAAATGGTACATACACATATGTAAGCATATTTTGACTATTTTTCAAAAACAATTTTGAACCCCTGACCTATGTTATTTCTGTGAAATTTGAATTTCTGCAGGGTTTAGAGATAAAACTGAAACATTCTCATGCATTTATTTGAGTTTTAGGACACAGACTTTCTACATTGTTTGAACAAATATTTTTGAAAAATACTTCATCAAAACATTCCAATACAATATACTATCACTTAACAGCATATATTTAAAAGAGTTTATCACTATGTCAGATCTATTGTCTTACAGGAATTATGAAGATGTTGAATTAAAACAAATTATTGTACAATAGGCGTTGACAAAAAATGGCTAGAACAAGTTGGTGTATCTCTCAACCAAACTAATTAACCTGGCAGATGTTTTTGGTTAATTAAACCACATTGCAATAGGAAAGGGCTTACTGACTACCAAATCTCAATGAAACACGAGCAAAGACATATAATCGGCCAGATGCTTGTGTTGATGTTTTGCCAGGAATGTCCAGCAAAGAGTTTTTGGACGACCATGTACCAAAGCTTTCTACCGTGTACACGTATGTAAGCGTCAAGCTAAGGAAGACTGCTAGATTTGTTTTGGATATCAGCACACGTTCAAATAACTTTGTAGATGTAAACGAGCCCGGGGAGATCTATGAAGTAGTTAGGTGTGATCTTCCTTGAAACCAATCGCCACTTCCCCGCCATTTCAAGGAAATCCATTAGTGGCTCAAGATGATCCTTGTATTCCTCCACCTCGTAGAGGTACTCTTCACGCATGACGATACAAATGATTCCACCTGCAAGATAAAGTGCGTGTAAGTAAAAATGTAAAATTTGTTGATATGTGACAAACTGTGACTCAAACAAGGTAAAGAAGAGGGAGTCCAACGTTTTGGGTGATTTTGGTGATTTCTGTTGTTTCCTCGATGTATGCCAATAGCATGCTGTGGATCTAAATTTACAGAAATCTTTGGTTTTCGTGATATTTTATTTTGTTTCCTTACGTGTGTAGACATTGTCAATTTTGTTTATAGTCATCCAAAAAGTTTTTTTGTGTGATGAAAATCGAACAAGACCCCGTGTCTATGCGTGTCCCCGAAGCCAAACTCGTTATACCATGAATAGAGAACAAGTTGTATGGATTTACAACTTCTTTATTGCAGGAATGCGATGTTTCGGTGTAGATACTAACACCATTATCAAGCAGGTGTCACTTAACTTGTTCTCTATTCATCTCACCAACTTCTAAATGCCTCTCAAAGAAGTCGTTATACCATGTATGATTACTAGTAATATGAACTTCAAATACTTTAAACTCAAGTTTCAAAACACCGTTTCACTACGCCTGTTTTGACTCAGAATTTAGACATTATACCTTGTAACATTGTCACTCTTCTAGAACGATTTGCATTAAAATGATGTCTTTGCACCAAGTCAAAATTTTCGATGAAATAACACCAGTCACAAAATTTGGCCTATGTGACTGACAGCTCAAGATTCAAAGTTGTTTATTTTTTATGTACCTGGCTTTGTGATTCTGATGAGTTCCTTCACTCCTGAACACGGGATGTGTCCCTCCCCCATCCCTCCAACCACCACAGCACAGTCGTATGTGCCTGCAATCGAGATTCATTTAACAAGTAGAAATTCTTGCCAAATTATTCAACCGACTTCCTATTGACTTAATCAGAACATCATAGACCAATAAGACTACTGCTTTGCCTCTTATGTTTAACTAGATATTTCATGACGAATGAATATAATCGATTGTTATAATGAGAAAGCAAACATTTTAAAGTTCAGATAACACTACTTAATGCAAAAAAATTGACCGTAAACGGTGCAATCATTACCGTTGGATATTGGAAGTGGGTCTTCGGTGAGATAGTCTGTGAAGCTGTTCTCATAGATTCCTTTCTCCTTTGCTCTCTGGAGCATCTTTGGGGAGGGTTCCAGAGCATCAATGTGACGGAATCCAGCTCTCCTCAGCTGCAAATAACAGTTGAAAAAATATATTTGAATGTTTCGTTTCTAAATATTTTAATGCTTTGTCTTGAGATCGTTTATTGAAGGTGTTCCCAGCTGGGCATGAGAAATGCAGTGTTCTAGATCAGATATATAAAACCTCAAATCGATAAAGATTCTTTTTCATGTCAGCTTTGTCTTCCCATGGTACAGAGCCAAATGACAGTGCTTGAAATATGCTTTTTAACGAAATAAGAAAATGGGACAAACCAATTTTTAACTAAAACAGGAACAATATATAGTTAGTTAGAAAGAAATCATGAAGACTGAGAGTCCGAATTACATATTTCCCGAACTCGATGAGCATACATTGCCAACTTAACTCGTGATATGTATATACCTAATGACAAACGTAACCCACAAGTATGACCTGATTCAGTCAGTAATTGATCGAGTTTGAATCCCTCTTCAACAATGGAGTAACTAGAGGTACGAGAAAATGTTTCTTTTATGAACTCACTTGTTCTGCAACAAATCCTGTTCCGGCGGCAATGTCGATGATTTTCTTCTGGTCCCTGTTTTCCTTGAACCAGTCAGCTATAGCATCAGACGCAATACGGGGACCGTTGTACCTTCCTGGACACAGATCCTGAAGGTAAGAGATTTCTATGGATGGAGTGGTTCGATTGAAATATACAATACATAGTCAAGACACAGATGAAAATTGAAGCGATTTGGACATAGGTCCAAGAGCAAACAGGCTGGTGGTTTCAATGAAATTGGTTGATAGTGCACGATACATAATAAAGACAGATGAAAAAAGGAGCTCCTTTGTCACAGGTCTTAGATGAACAGATTGAAAGGGTTACTAGTGGTTTCAATGAAATAGGTTGATGGTGCAAAAATCATAAGAGTCACATACGAAGGTTGTTGAGATCAGGGTCGGTATTTATCAAACAACTAAGTCAACACTTTCTTTTTAAACTTAAGTTTATTTACATACTGGACTCGGGCCTTGAATAGAACAGACTGAGATGAATAAGTAATTCCTAAATTGTTGCAATAGGCTTATTTACATGATTCAAAATGGAAGCGCACAGAAACGGGTTCCTTTCACCTAGTTAGATGTCATTGAGGTTAGGGTGACACAGAGTATGTTTAATTAATTTTTTTTGTGTGGCTTCGATAAGAGCCAAAATACCTTATGGTCTGAGTAAAGTTCAAATCGACCTTTTCTTTATCTTAATCTCTAAAATGCATACATTATGATATTTTCTCGGTTTCAACTGTGAAAATTTAAAAACGGCCATATAGATGTACAGAAGTCGAAATTTTGCGTCCCATTTGCATGTATTTTAGTTAAATGAACTATTAAACACTACCAAACTGTATTTTCCGTTGTGTCTGCTTTAAATAAGTTTCTAAAATTACGTTTGAGTCATTTGCCGTTTTTCGATTAAAACAATCTCTACTTTAAACTGTTTATTGTCACTTTGATAAACTGGTCAGTATTGAGATATTAATTTTCAGAGACAAACAGTGTCTCTCCATGAAAAAACACCATAACCATAAACTCTGGCCTCTTTAACGTATTTAGATAGCGTTTGGAAAATGAAGAAGCAAATAACAGGCAGGTTCGTTATTTTTTTTAGAGGAATAACGATGTTAAGATGAATCAGTTTATTGATTTGGAGATGGATTGAAAGGAAATAAGGACTCGGTGGGTAAAAATTGTATGGATTGAAATGATGTATGGGTCAACAAAAAGAACTATGACTTCGGTTGGTGGATTAGATGGTGGCGTAAAGGTCGACATAGGAACGCCGCTAATGGCTGAAATATTGCCCAAGCGGCGTTAAACAATAACTCACTCACTCACTCGACATAGGAAGTTATTGTCTTTGGTGAGTTGAAGAGGCCAGATTGCTGGATATGGATATTGATGGATGTAAGTAACATTAAACGCACTAGTGCACGCCAATATTTCGTAAACACAACGAATGCACAGATACTGCATATCTCTTGATATTACTCACTATCCTCACTCAAGTAATCTACCTCGTAAGTTATTCAACAAATATTTACGTATTCAGGTAGTAAAGTGGATTTTTAAAGGCCGGAAGTATTTAATGTTACGTTACATTAAATCCGCATGGACTACGATATAGGAAATATTAAAATTTTGCTCATAACCAGAAAAGCGGAAACGGCAGCCGCTATGGTCAATCTAATAACAATGCTAATACTGTGTTATTAAATCGGTTAATTTACAACATTGCTTTCATAAAACATATTTCATGATTTCTTCTCAGTTCAGAGTTTAGGTAAATTTAATAGTTCCACACAATACTAGATCAGCCGTTTCCAAGTGTCAATAACTTATCCGTTTGGTGCACAGCTAACCATAGATTTTTTATATGTCCAAGCCGACAGCGGCTGTCTAAACTTTTTCATTGTTGATTGCAGGTCAACTGTCAAGAATTTTAAGTATTTCTTTGCATCGATGGAAAGCTTAAGTGAATGCATAAGTCCTCTTAAACTTTAAAATAGCCAATTTAAACCGTAAAAGCGTGCACGAGTGCCTTTAAGGTGGTTTGAGGAAAGTAGAGGGATAGAAATGATAGAAACGTAATTCAAGGAACAGTTGGTTCTGAAAAAAAGATGGAAGGGTAAAACTTGTGAATTGTGGCAACAAGAGTGACTTGATTAGTAGAAGAATTTAAAATGATGAAAGAGTCACATAACGTATGGTTTGGTGCTAGCTGCAAGCAAGTGATATGAGGAAATTGGTTAAATTGTGACTTGAGAAACACTTGCAAGGTAGAACAGATGGTGAGTTGATAAACAAAAAATTGAATTAATTTGATAATTCATTTCATATTAATTTCATAAAGTGGGAAGAGAAGTATTAAATGCCATTTCAAATGGCCTCCATACAGAAATTTAAAAAAATTGAGAACATATGTGCTGACGAACGTTATGCTAGATGTGCTGATGTATCGACAAATGTACTTGATTGAAAATAGAAACAGATAAGATAGGCACAGGAGAAAAAAATTAAACATAAACTAGGGTATCAAACCAAAGTTTAAAAAAGCTAAGTTGTCATCAAGAATGTTAAACGATAAAAGTTTACTTATACCAAGGATATTACACAAACGTGAATACTTATAATTTGAAAAGGTTATGGTTATTGCAGTGAACATTCATCGTAACATAATTCCAAATGGTTTTAATAATTTATGAAAATCGTTACCGTTTCTACATGTATATTCTACATTATATAATGTATATTTGCTTCAGTAACACGAACATTTTTCAGCAATTACCAAAAAAGGTAAAAGATCTGTTTATTCTATTCCGATGTAGATAAACATCACCACTTTATTACAATATTGCATCATCACAATATATCATTTAGTATTTATATGAATACTGCAAATTTCAATTTTCATTTTTCAAATTTTTAAGAATAAAATATCAAAAGTACAATTCTCACAAAACTAAAACAAAACAATGTCATTAAGTTTAAAGTTCTGAAGTCAGGTGTATGTAGATATATAAATGTATCTTATGCTATTAGATAAGATAACCGATATGTACATGAGCGGTCCAAATCCTGAATCTGTCAAAACCAGGAATATCTCGACAGAACCAGTTCTAATCGGTTAGATTCCTTCCAAACCTGTATGTACTGCATACTTAAGCGTTATCTTGATAAGAATGGTCATAGCAGTCTAACTACGTTCTTTTACGTTTTCATTCATAGATATAGTTCCACGCATACATTCTAATCTATTTTTCTACGTGATGTTTAAAGGCACTATAGCCGAACATCATATTATACAATTTATTAGGAAAATATGTTCATACTCAGGTTCTTAAGATAATAAGAGAAAGGAATTAATTCAACGTTACATTAAATCCGGATGAGTTTTACTAATGACATTCTAATTTATTAAACGGTCTGAAATCACAACAATCTCTTCGAACAGAGGTAACTTCGTCATTAATTCCTATACAACCTCTGTCCTAACGAACGTTTCTTGATCTAGAAATGTAGAACGCTGATTGGATGTAGTCAACGTTAGTTGTGCAATCAGCGACGCCGTTTCAAAAGTTATCATTCAAATCGCCTAAGTTATTACGTGAGCTCTTCAAAACTTTATTCGAATATGCACCATGCACTCTGAGTCAACTTCACAGAACACATACGCCTCATTTAGCAACTGCATCATTGCATAGGCCTGTGTTGCAACAAATATGTTATTAATGCTTTCCTTGTTTTCATTGGCTGAAACATTGCCAGATAGTTTAAGTTGCAATGTAACGTTGAAGTGAAATAGGTGAAGTAAGAGATATGCATAATAAGGATTATTTCTTCATTTCAAGGTGTATATAAAAAAGCTCTACATATTCCTAGTTCAACTGTTTTTAACAATCAATATTTCTCTTAATGTGCACAACCGACTCTTACGGTTTTTGATACCTCATAATAAATTCGGTCGTTTCAATTTTTCATTTTTGTTTTCAGGTAAATTCTTAAGATTTATAATAATGCTATATAAATATTACCTCAAATTAGCCATTATGGCGTGAAAACATATACATGGCGTGCTATAATGCCTTTAATTTTTCAAAGCATATTTTAGTTTTTTAATTATCAGTTTGATTTTGATAACATACTTGCTTAATATATTATTTTAATTTTCATAATTTATGTAGTGATTATTAAAAAGTCTTATACTTCTTTTGTAATTTTTTTCCAAATCAAAGTACATTAGACTGATTAAACATATACTACATGTACTTTAGTTACCAATAAACAATGTGTTTTTTTGTTAGTTACAAAAATCATATTGCATTTATCGTTATATATAATTTCAAAAAACGTTTTTATCTGAAATTAAGTGTGAGTTGTCATTATGATAGAGAATTCTTTTGACTTCTATCCTCAATGAATTGACTAATGGGTCAATCTGACTTAGATAATGTAACTCAGTTTGCATGTTACAACAGAATTTGCCTCGGTTTAAAGCTCAATACATTTGCAAGTCTACAATGTTTTTAAACATTGTGTCATAAAATCGCTGACTAACGTCACGTGACGCCACGATAATCAAGCATCATATCACAATTTTAGCATTACAGAAGCAATGGTATTGACAGCTATGTTTTTTCTTAAATATACAATGCGGCGGGTAATGAATAAAATAATAAATTTAGTCCCTTTTAATTAAATTTTTCATGAATCGTTAAATGGTGTCTGTTTTTAACACGCTGACGTTAAAACACCTACTCGTTTCATAAACATGTTATAAAACAGGACTTCGTTTACTACTCTCTGTTTATCTTGTTTGAAATAAACTCCTTTCATAAACATGTACTACACGGAAAACGTATGTCTCACCCTTTGACATTATGCATTGAACTTATTTCATTTTATGTAAAAGAAACTTATGTGAATTTTTTTGTAAAATTATATCATATATTAATAAGAACATTAGCAGGCTCATAAAGAGTATAATCTTATGCAAGACCATGTTTTTACAGCAATAATAAACTCAAATCCTTAAGTGAATTAGTTTCAATAAGAAACAAGAAATTGGAAAGAAATAAAAGCTTTTCTTTAAAAAGGTCATCTCAATGTGCTTTTCCAAAGGTTTAACACTTTATGTTCAGTACTAAAACTAGAATAAAATTTTCTGTTTAGATATGTTATATCATAATAATAATAGACGTTTGTAAGGCGCTGTATTGTCAGCACTGTTGATTTGTCATGACGTTTAGCAATTTTGAAAATTGATAAAAATATTGGTTTTTACCTGATCGTACTTGTGACACTCTGCCCATTCCGAGTAGTGATCGACGGCTTCTACAGTGGAGATTCCCTTCTTAAAGCCCTGGAGGTTCTGTTGGTAGGCTGCAAGGTCGTCATCCCTCCATCGTCCGCAGACTCCTGTCATCGACATCGTTGTTAGTTGTTGTTTCGTCTAATATTGTACCTTGTGGTGACGATGTTGTGGTTGTTGGATTTATCTGGACTTGTTGATGAGTTGATGTTGTTGTTGATGCCGTTGATCAGTTGTTGATGTTGTTGTTGATGCCGTTGGTCAGTTGTTGATAATGATGATGTTGTTGTTGATGCTGTTAATGTATGTGTGCTTAAGGTTGCTGCCTCTTTTCGGCAATGTTGTTGATGGTGCTTCCTACAATACCTTCGTTCTGCAGTTTCTGATTTAGTTGTTGGCGTTGTTTCTGCTGCTGCAAAGGTTGTTTCCGCTCTTTCTGATATCAATTAGGTGGTTGGCACTCCTTCTGATGTTACAACTGACGTTAATGTTGTAGCTCCTTGTGTTGTTGGTGTTGTTGTCGTGCTGTTCCTGCTCGTCTGAATGACGACACCTCTGTCGGCTCTTATATGGGGGATTTACTGCAGAACCAAGATAACACGGATTGTCAGTAAATATCCGGCGAAGGCCATCTGGTGTTATAACGAATTGTAAACAAGTTCAATTTAAAGCTGGATGGATCCCGTTTAAGCAAATCTGGTCTAGAATTCGAAACTTTTTGTAAAGTGCACGAATGTAATAGGTTTACTATAGATAAACATGATTTATTTTTGTAAAAATAAGTTATGACTGTAAAATGATTGTACATTTTAGTATATAACCCAAAGCATTAGAAAACAATCGTTATATCAAGATATGTCTCTATTGCGTTTTATTTACAACGGGTTTTCAGATATGGCTATATACCTTGGTACACGAATAACTTGTAAAGGGGAAATGTGTATGTAATCAAGACATAATTAAACAGACTTTTCATCATAACTTTAAATTTTAAAAATATTAACTTAATAAAATTTCATTTCTACACGATTATAAAACAATAAACAATATTGCAAAATTGTATCGATAAAAAACAACTTAAGAATGAATATCTTTGAAAATTTGTTTGCTTAGTCGAAATGTTAATTTTGGAAACTCCAAAATCTTAAACCTTTTTAGGACACAAAGTCAATGGTGGAAATAGTATATATATATCAACGTGACACAGAGTAGGTTTCATAACTTTTAATATGTCTTAGATAAGAGTCAACATACCAAGTTACCTGTGTAAAGTTCAAATCGACTTTCTAAAGTTGCATCTGTATCTCTCATATGACTAAATTATGATATTTTCTTGTTTTCAATTGTAAATGAAATACGGCCTTATAAGTGTTGAGAACTCAATTTTCTGCCGTCCATGTACCTGTATGTTAGTTAAATGACCTATTAAGCACTACTAACCTATATATATATTTCCATGTGTCTGCTTTAAATAAGCTTCCAAAATTACGTTTGAATCATTTGAGCGCGTAACTGTCCGGTTTTCGATCACAAATCTCGACTGAAACTTGTTTATTGCCACTAAAGTGAACTGATAAGCACTGAGATGTTGATTTTAGAATCAACCAGTACTTCTCTATCAAATAACGTCATTTATGCAGTTTCACATATTTTACCCTTACAACATACATGTACTCTGTGTCGCTTAAAACGGTTATAATCATGACAATAACAAAAACTTGTCCTGGTCGCCAACCTCACTTCACTATCTTATTCATTCAGTTTGAACTGTCCTTGGTTCTGCGGTACGCCTATCCCTTTAATTCTGTAATATCACGTTGTGGATGGTATTAGGTGTGCTTGTAATTCTATTCGTAGCCAGTAATAACCGCTTTGATTGAGATAGACAGGTGTTGATTCTCAACTCAAAGAAAATTGTATAGCTGCAATGTATTAAGTTTTTTAAAATGTCTGAACGATTTGGTTATGTATACACGAATAAGTATAGATGCAATGTATTTAGTTTCTAAAATTTACTGTACGATTCGGATGTGTATACATGATGAATATGTTTAATCATACACAGTGTTTACTTTGGGCGAGTTCTTACAATTTCATGTAACAAGATATTTGCCATAGGAAAATATTTCCTTGCTAAAATCATATCTCTTATTTTTAAATGTCCAGTTGTTACAATTTCTTAGTTATAAGAAAGGTTGTTTTTTTTTAAAAATCGTTTCATCTTGGACCATCAAAATTATTGACATCATATATCATTTTAGATGATTTATTTTTCGATAAATCACATGCATGTTCATTTATACATGCAACTCGAAGCTTCACATAAACATATATGTTTTTGATATACTTGAACATTTACTTCGTCAATTTGACACACATTTTATAGACTTTTGAATCAATGCTTATATATATTTGTAGGAAAGAAATTCTGATAGAGTGAAGATATTACCTAAATGTTAAAAATGTTGTTTCTTCATTGTGTAAGTAATGAACAAATCTACATTATTTATTTAACATTAATACAAGTGATTAAATTTTCGAATGTTTGGGGAAAATTTCTAAAAAAGCAACAAAAGTTCCTATTCTTATAGTGATGCTCTTACCATAATCAGTCTGATTATTTTGACGGGATTTAGAAACATTACCCCTTTGGAGCGAAACCTCTTATTTTCAAGAGTTAATTCAATTTTTTATTTAATACAAATTCTTAGCCAAAGCACAAGCTCCCTTTAATGCAATGTCATACCAACAACGCATATATAGTTCGAACACTGTCCTGTAAAATCTCGAGAAATATCGACAAGATGACTGTGTATAAATCATACCGTCTATATTTTTACAATTCATCGTGACGTTGCAAAATAATAAGTTTTCAGTGTCCTACCATATGTATGTATGTATGTATGTATGTATGTATGTATGTATGTATGTATGTATGTATGTACGTACGTACGTATGTATGTATGTATGTATGTATGTATGTATGTATGTATGTATGTATGTATGTATGTATGTATGTATGTAATCTTCAGAGGGTCAAACATAAATCCAAGTATTCATAGTCGTAGAAGAAATATTCATTTATCAAGCAAAAACTGCTGCGCCCATTTTAGTGTTAACACCTTTTAATCAAAATGGATTCGCGTAGCTTTTTGTATTGAATAAATAGACTTCCTTGCAATTGATAACAGTTGTTTCTTTTCATAAGTTCATTTTATTTACCATTGAAAACCTGTTACAGTGTTTTTACATAGAAACGCAATCAACTTATATCGATTCATTGTGATGTTCGTCTCCACGGAAATCTTTAGTAAAAGGCGAAAGATTTATCCGAATGGATGAAGAGAAACCAGAGTAAGAAATCAGCTACTATGACGTCTTCCAAATATTTGAAAACGTACTCAAAGATTTTAAATCATGCAAGAAACGTATTTGCTTTATCTACGTAGAGCACTGACTAAATTCCGTTGTGGTGTTGCCAGTTTTAGGATACAACTATATAGAACATCAAAAAGTGCAGATATCACTATTGCTATGTGCCCTCATTGTAATAATTGTAAATTAGAAAATGAATACCATGTATAATTAGAATGTCCATTCTATAATGATGTTGGAATTAAATATATACCATGTTATTATTACACTAATCCTAATGAAAATAAATTCATAAGTTTATCAAATTCAAAGTCAGCTAATATCTTATTACGTTTAGCTGTTTATTGTACAAAAATATTACCTGTACGTTAGTTTCAGTATAACTAATGTCAAGGCGCTCCAGAATGTACACGTGTATTCTACGATGAATGTCAATGTACTATTGGCCTCATGGCCATTCATACTAATAAAATCTGTCTGTCTGTCTGTCTGTCTGATATCGATTCAAATGAACATGTATGTATGGCTTTCCTCTTCCTCTACAGAGACCCTTCATTGTCCATATTAATTGTAAGTTAAAAACTATACATTCTAAAAGTCATGAAAATGATGAATATTGGCTAAGATGTCGTGCAAAAAGAAAGGTTTAAACACTAATCACTCAATCTTGTGAATACCTCAGATATCGTCAATAGAAGCAATGTTTTATTGGAAAATAATATGTAACACGGATTCAGTTCAATTTTGTAAAGCTTAATCATTTATCAACTGGTGATGACGTCAATACCTGTTTTATAGACCTGTTAAAACAATATTGTTTTCCTTGGGTCCATTAAAACAGTAATATTTTATAGTTTATTATAATTGCTTTAAGATTCTTGTGAACAAGATTCAAGGTGTTTCCGCGCTAACAGGACTTTTTTCCTTATTCCAACTTGTCGGACGCCAAGCGCCTTTGATTAATCTCTCTTCTAAAGAAACTTGTATGTTAGATATGAAATTCTGTATTATGCGTTGCTAATGCATTGTGTTCTATGGTGTGAGGTTCTTATCACATCAAGAATAAAATTGTATGCAAATAATCCTTTTTTTTTAGTATAGTTTACAGTATGCCATTGTTGTATCACTATCTAATTGTCATACTATATCCTTGATACGTCATAAGATCCGTGTGGCACAAGCGTGAATCTGAGGCATAACATATATGTATATACACCGTGTGACGCAAGCGTGAATCTGGGGCATAACATGTATGTATATACACCGTGTGACGCAAGCGTGAATCTGGGGCATAACATATATATTTCATGTGGCGCAAGCGTGAATCTAGGGCATAACATATATATTTCATGTGGCGCAAACGTCAATCTGGGAATAACATATATACTTCATGTCGCGCAAGCGTGAATCTGGGGCATAACATACATGTATATACACCGTGTGGCGCAAGCGTGAATCTGGGGCATAACATATATACACCGTGTGGCGCAAGCGTGAATCTGGGGCAAAACATATATACACCGTGTGGCGCAAGCGTGAATCTGGGGAATAACATATATACACCGTGTGGCGCAAGCGTGAATCTGGGGCATAACATATATACTTCATGTGGCGCAAGCGTGAATCTGGGGCAAAACATATATACACCGTGTGGCGCAAGCGTGAATCTGGGGAATAACATATATATACTTCATGTGGAGCAAGCGTGAATCTGGGGCATAACATACATGTATATACACCGTGTGGCGCAAGCGTGAATCTGGGGCATAACATATATATTTCATGTGGTGCAAGCGTGAATCTAGGGCATAACATACATGTATATACACCGTGTGGCGCAAGCGGGAATCTGGGGCATAACATATATATTTCATGTGGCGCAAACGTCAATCTGGGGCATAACATATATACTTCATGTGGCGCAAGCGTGAATCTGGGGCATAACATATATATTTCATGTGGCGCAAACGTCAATCTGGGGCATAACATATATATACTTCATGTGGCGCAAGCGTGAATCTGGGGCATAACATATATATTTCATGTGGCGCAAACGTCAATCTGGGGCATAACATATATATTTCATGTGGTGCAAGCGTGAATCTAGGGCATAACATACATGTATATACACCGTGTGGCGCAAGCGTGAATCTGGGGCATAACATATATATTTCATGTGGCGCAAACGTCAATCTGGGGCATAACATATATACTTCATGTGGCGCAAGCGTGAATCTGGGGCATAGCATATATACTTCATGTGGCGCAAGCGTGAATCTGGGGCATAACATATATATACTTCATGTGGCGCAAGCGTGAATCTGGGGCATAACATATATACTTCATGTGGCGCAAGCGTGAATCTGGGGCATAACATATATACTTCATGTGGCGCAAGCGTGAATCTGGTCACATTTCAAAATGTTTTTAAAATATTTATATCATATTGATTAAACGTATTTTGAAACTAGTTTGAGGTATGATGTCTGCTTCCTGTGTGTATGCCAACATACTTGATTCAACTTGAGCCTGTTACTGACCCGGCGTACGCCGGTTCCTTGTCCTGGATATACGCCGCTTAAACGAATCAAGCAAAGCCATAGTTTCGCGGTAAACCATGAAACATATGATGTTAACATCTACATGTTTGGAAATGATTAAACAACGCAAAATAAAGTTAAAAGTAAATCTGTAATGAAATAAACTAAACCTTAAAAACTGACGTCATTATATTTGAGGTACCATGATATACTAACGGTGGGCTAGACACGTGTAGCTAAATGATGCACCGTGAAGTGCCATACACGGGCTCGAATTACTGAAAAGCAAGGTTTTCCTTATTGAATTGACAACCAATTTTTGTCATTATGAAGGAAATAGTCAGTCATATTGCACGTCGACAATTTCCCTCGATTTCATTTTTGACATTATTACCAAGAGAAATGTATTGATGTCCTTCAGACTAAATGGACGTCAGAGAGGGCGAAATTATATTTATATTATATTTGTCTATTTGTTTGATAAATGATAGATACCCTAATGAGCTGCAGAGCCAATGGCTCTAGTTTTTTTAATAAAATATAGCATAATAAACATTCGGCAGGGAACATACATAACAATGTTTTTGGTAAACATTACTTTAAGAATTTTTTTTTTATTTTAATGGGAATTTAAACGTACGTCGCTGAAAAAATCTTCATTGTAGCTTATATAATTCTAAACTTCTGACAAATTTTCCATTAACAAAAAAGGCTTTCTTTCTTTTACTAAGTCGAATTTTTTAAAATAGGCTATCTCTCTTTTACTAAGTCGAATTTTTTAAAATAAAAATCTTTTACAACACTTTCACGCACATTCCATTTAAGCTAAATAAATTTGACATTAAGTAACGATATAGTCGGAGGATAAATATGATTTGTGATCGTAACTGTACAATGTTTGACATAAAAATTTCTTCTTGACATGAACCAGTTGTGGTGTACGTTTATTTTTTAAAATCCAACACCAAGACAGTGAGAATGATTTAGAAACTGTTTAAAAACTTACCTTAAAATAATCTCAATCAGTTATATAAGATGATGTGTAGAGCACGCTTGAAGGCGAGCCTCTAAAAGAGTTGTCAAGAAAATTGTATCAAACAGTGCAGAATCTGTAAATATTTGAACTTCACGTGTGAAGGGTTACAAAAGTTTTAAATGAGACGCCATGGCTTGAAACGAGGACCTACTAGTAAATGCTACGAGACAGTAAAGTTTGCTTGAAGAGACTTTCTTACACTCAGTCTGCAAACTGCAACTAAATTGACAGATAGATAAATTAACATGTCTTCAATGTCAAAAACCACGTTATTCGTAACCAATCAGTTTAAATATATGAAACAAGAAAACATTTATTTAATATATTCTAATCGTGTGATTTACATACATGTAGCGTTTACCAACCCTCCTTTCCTCTCTAAGTATTGCAAACCAAATAATCTCAGCCTCCTGAAATCGTTTACCTAACTCTTTCTTCCCTGGTGATATCTTTTAACATCCAAGTCCCAACAACTTCTCTTCAATTCTTCTTCCCTTTTTTCAATAATGCCAGACACGCTGTCACATACAACACATTCAAAACCCAGATTAACTTTAGAATAAGCAGTCTTGAAGAGACAGATGAAATTTTGGAGAAAGTGAATGTATTTGATGCATTCAGACATGATGACATGGTCTGAACCACATGAAACAATCGTTGTATGATATTACATGAGTCTGAACATGAAGATCTCCCTGAAGGGATACTTGGGCGACCGTTGAAACGTATCATCAGCGGCTGACAAAATTGAGTGCAGGAATTAAAGAAAAACATTTTGATAGATGCATCTATGTGTAATCCAGTCTGAATGAATACATATTTTTCTTATATGGCATAAAACCTCAGTGCAAATCGTCAGTTATAAGCTATATTTGTACAACATTTATATTTGTGAATTATTGGTAAACGTCAGTGCCTTTAACGGGTTCAATTCACAATGGAAAGCTCCCTTGAGCGTTTACCCTGGTACGTATTCTCTCTCACATCCTCGATAATCCAGAGTAAACGTCACGATGATTATCGGAATGTTTACTCTGGATTATCGAGGATGATGTAACAGAAAAATACATGTTTTGCCTTGTCACCTTGTACAGAGGACATGTGAAGAATGAAAAGGGTCACAACAACCGATGTTTGTGATATGAACCTTTTACCAAACGTTCATATCCCGTAATTTATCTGCCCATCATGCTAATCGTTTCAAGTCTCTGTTCATATCAATTGATGTTTTGACGTTGTCACTTATAAGGATGTATTAGTTGCAAAAAACTATAATATTGTTAAACCTCTTTGCTATATAGAGGATACTAAACGACCTTCCATTTAATACTATTTTTATTATTAAACGAGTTAATGATTAAGTATAAAACGAGCGAAAGCGAGTTTAATACCTAATCATTAACGAGTTTAATAGAAATAGTATTAAATTGAAGGAAGTTTAGTATTCTGTTTATTACTTGACCTCAGTAATCAAGCATGAAGTGTACTGAACGAAGCATTTCCGCGACTTGGCCGCCATTGACGGCGGTGCCAACATTATGACGTCACAACCACACAATATTATGACGTCATACGTGCAGCGGTACTACACTAGTTTAATATCGCCGTATAAATATTACACTGCGATATCTTACACGGGCGAGTAATAAATATTTTTATGTAAACATTAAATGAGAGTGGTCCTAAAACTGAACCCTGGAGTAATCCATCAGACAATTATTTTACGAGATCGGAATCGACTAAATATCACAAACTATTTTCTATCTTTAAGAAAAATATCGAACCATACATTGAGGTTATTCAATTAATTCTCAAGGACCGCAAGGAATTAAAGCAACGTATCTGCATGAACTACGATATCGGCATTATTCAAATTTAGCATATAATTGAATACCAAAAACGATAGCCTCCATAGTTATTATAAAAGCAATGCTTATACTGTGAATAAGAAAAAGAAGGATGTTACAGATAAAGACTATTTCCTCTACAGAATTCAGTTAAAAGATCACTATATATCAACAAGTTTTAAAATATTATTTTTCCAATTATATGCACAACAACCTTTCACAATTTGTTAATATCTCTAAGTGATTAACTCTGGCATTATTGTTTGCAGGTCAACTGCAAAAAAAATGAAAAGTATTTTATTGCATCGATAGAAAGATTGGTCAGGAAAATTGAGGGCGAAACTGCGTGCTGTATACAGTGCCTTAAACGATAGTCAAATAAACGGAAGCTGATAAACCGAACTATCATCTACGAATTAAAATCTATCAGCAGAGTAAGAGTAATAAACATCATAAATATATTTCACAATGCACTTATCGCTAGACCTCATCCGCGCTAAAAGATAGTTTTTACATACGGGAATGAAGATGGTTAAAACAATACTTACGGTAAATTCACAGAAGGTAGCCAAACCTAAATCCAATATATCACGTACCATAAAAACATCCACTGAAAAGTAGACCTAAAAGGTTTTTTACGTTGTTTATTTATGACGTGTAGGTTAAGAACATGTTATTTGTATTTTGTTTTTTTAAAGAAAAGGTCAGATGTACCCAAAAAGGTAAGATGAACCCAATTTTATTGATCGAATGGGTTTGCCCTTTTAGTAATTTGTCTTTCTTGAAGTCCACCAAACCATGACATCCTATAAGCGTTTTTTCCCCATTAGTATTGTTCATCCAAGCATGAAAATGTCCAACATATGGACCAACTAAATATATGTTAAGAGAAATGATAGAGGGTGTAAGAGTTAGAATGTATATTAAAAAGCAAGATTTGTGGATAAGACATTATCCATAGAGAATGTTCACGGGGTTATTGAATTTATTAGCCTATTCCTTCATCCCGGTTGATTGTAGTAAACCCAAAATTGAGTTAATGTTATAAAGTTTGTAAATCAATCTTTATTGGAAGCCATTGACCATGCCTATTTCTCAGATGTACTTCTAAAACAGAATGATACATATGTGCATATACATAACAAAATCATATTTGATAAGTTATTTTAATAATTATATTATTGATGTAGTATTGAGTCTATAAGAGTCATTGTATTGTGTATGGTAAAATAATTGATAATACATAATTTTCTTAATAAACAAACACTTGGAAATGTATTATTGATGTAGTAACGAGTCTGTAAGAGCCGTTGCGTTGTGTATAGTAAATGTTTATATAATACATAATTAACTTAATAAACAAACAGTTGTCAATATCTTATTGATGTAGTAATGAGTTTACAAAGAGTCATTGCATTGTGTATATATTTTCACATTTTTGAAACAACATCTTGAGTTTTAGTTGACAAAGAAATATCAAATTATGAATAGTTGGAAATGAATAACAATTATAAGATAAGTCTTTGATTTTGGTAATATTTACATACCTGCAGGAAATGAAATTCATTTTCAGTACGGTTATCTTTTTATAAGGACATATTCTAATCAATCTGGGTTGATCTGAGATAGAGAATGTGAAAATTTAGTTGATGACTTTAGGAGAGGCTTTCTAAAATATCTGTACGTTTCAGTAATTCATTAAAAAAGAGTTGAAAAAATTAGTTTATTGGTGCGTCATAATTCCAATGTGACCTAATAGGAGAGGTATAATTGGTTTGTTTATTGCATCACCAGTTAGATACGGACATTGCAAGTCAATGAAGGAACGGTTCTATGGGGGTATTTTTATGGAAACGAAATTTGAGGTGACACCCACAGGCCCTTGGATCATTAAAAAAAATAAATTTTAATTTAAAATTTTGTTTTGAGAACACCCCCTGAATGGAATCGTACCTCTGTTAATAGTACATATACTATCAACAGAGGAACAATTCTATTCAGGGGGTGTTCTCAAATTTTTTTTTAAAAAATTTAATATTTTTTTTAATGATCCGAGGGCCTGTGGTGACACCTTCACCTTAAAGGCGCTAGTGCACGTATTTACGGTTTAAATTGGCTATTTTAAGGTTTAAGAGTACTTATGCATTCACTTAAGCTTTCTATCGATGCAATGAAATACTTAAAATTCTTTACAATTGACCTGCAATCAACAATGAAAAATTTAAGACAGCCGCTGTTGACTTGGATATATAAAAAATCTAAGGTTAGCTGTGCACAAAACGGATAAATTATAGACAGTTGAACGCGGCTGAACTATTATTATGTGCAGCTGTTGCATTTACCTAAACTCTGAACTGAGACAAAAGAATGAATAATGTTTTCTTAAAGCAATGCTGTAAATAAACCGATTTAATAACACAGCATTAGCATTGCTATTAGATTGACCAAAGCGGCTGCCGTTTCCGCTTTTTTGGTTATAAGCAAAATCTAAAGATTTCCGGTATCGTAGTTCATGCGGATTTATTGTAACGTAACATTAAATACTTCCGGTCTTTAAAAATCCACTTTACTACCTGAATACGTAAATATTTGTTAAGTAACTTACGAGGTAGATTACTTGAGTGAGGATCTTGAATAATATCGAAAAATATGCAGTATCTGTGCATTCGTTGTGTTAACAAAATATTGGTGTGCACTAGTGCGTTTAACATATGTGCTATAATTCAATGATTTAACGGAGCAATTCAAGTTTTCGGCGCTTTGAGGATGGATACCCTTGCTATAGCATGACAATGCATTGTCATGTGACAAGTACATGTGTATACCATATGAATATTTGCTGTGAAGGTGTCATGCTTTTTGTCATTAAAGTCACTGCAGCACGTTCTGTTAGGGAAACAGGTGTAGAAGCAAGCAGAGCTCACATTACCCCCGCTTCCCGCTTAGGTCAGAGAATTCCAAAACAGGAAACTACACATCAATATGATTTGATTAACAGTGGGTAAAATTGTACAACAGTGGAGTTTCCTAATAAGAGGGAGAAACTGTCATCAACACGTGGAGTCAGCCGCCAGAGGAGTAATATTTTGTAGTTACATATTAGACTTAATGTTAAAGAGGCGTTTTGAACTGTTGTCAACTTTTCAAATCATTGTTTATGAATATAAATATTCCTAACTGAAACTGGACGGAACGGTACGGACGGACTGACGGACAGAATGAACCGTATATGCCCCTGCTTAGACTGTAAGGCGGGGGTATGAGAAAAGAGATCTCACGAAACTCCCTTTACTCAATACAAGGATTGAAGTACGCGAATCAATTTCCCTAGCTCGAATGTTTAAAAGATGTTCACATTAAAATGACCATATGCAGTTTTCTGTCGATACTTGACACCTTAGTCTGTGGCTATGGACTCCCGGCTTGAGTACCTAATGAGACCTTTACTGTCTCGAGAAAACATAATTTACATACAGGAATTTTGAGTATGAAATATTGAACCAAAATGCAAATAAAACGTGATCTAATGCCTTTAAGTTTTCATTTGAGTGAACGATATGTACATTGTAGATACATAGGTCAAATAACCGTATTTATCACTCATTTGAATCTATAAAATGTGTTCTTGTAAGTCAACAAGATATAATCACATACACAGTTTAACATATAAGTTCACACGCAGTTGTGATATCATAACGTCAATTGACATTTCAACATCTTTTTTTTTAGCTGAGTGACCTTAATGCGTGGTCGGGTTGTCCTGTCTACGTACCATGCACAACTTCACAGTATGGGTCTGTGAAAGTTTGACTTTTTAACTTTCCTGTTGAGGTTATCGAACAATAGGTGTTGTGAAAAAGTATCACTATGGAAATTTTTTTTATTAAGGAGCCAATATAGAAAGGAAATGGTGTTTTTTCAATTTACTTGGTGGTTAATTGCGTGCTTCAGAGACCCCGAGAGCTTCGCAAGACATGCTCCCGATAGAGGCACCAATGCTGAACAGGTCAAAAGGCTGCTGTCCTTCCCTCACTTTGCCTTCATTTCCGCCTTCCCTCATCCTATCAACTCTGTGCTTTAAGTACCTTAAGCCTTACTCACTCCGCTCGCTCACTCGCTCCTCCCTCACCTCATCCACCCACTCACCTCACCCACTCATCCTCTCACCCACCCACCTCACCCACTCATCCTCTCACCCACCCACCTCACTCACTCATATCTTACCCACCCACCTCACTTACTCTCACCTCACCTCACCCACTCACCTCACTCACCCTCTCACCCACCCACCTCACTTCCTCACTTACTCTCTCACACACCCACCCACTAAATAATTACTCTCTGATCCAATCACCCACCTCACTCACCCTCTCACTTACTTTCTGACGCCCCCCCCCCCCCCCCCCCCCCCCCCGGCCCTATTCACTCACCACCAAATCCACTCAACTCTCACTCACTCAACCTCTCACCCACCCACCCACTCACTCAGCCACCCTCTCACCCAATCACCAACCCATCTCATTCAATCTCTCACCAACCCACCTACCTTACTCAACCTCTCACTCACCCTCTCACCAGATCACCTCACTAACCCTCCCGACCACCCACCCTCTCACTCACCCACCTCACTCATTCACTCACGTACGTTGAGAGATAACAAACAATGAGTTAGTTTGTCTGAACGAAACCTGTGTTTTTCATATGACGAGTATTTTCAGGAGAACATGGAAAGCGTTGTATGACAGGTTGGATGTGGAGAACTGCCTGTCAAACACATCGCGGTGTATTAAAGAAGGGTATGCACGTGCAAGGACGAATCTAAATCAAGCGTGTCTTAACGTTGCATGCCGTATCAGACGAGTGTGCACATAATGTTTAGTAACATACATTGGGAAATATATAGGAAATGTATAAAAATAACAGTTTCTAGTATAGTGAAGTCATTCATTGATTAGGATGGAGAATGCCTGCAGAGAGGATTCGTAAACAATGAAAAACTCGAGAAAATTAATATGTATAGATGCAGTGAAAGCGATAGTGATAGAGATGGTGAAACTGATAGTGAAAGAGATAGTGAAATTATTAGTGACAGTGAAACAAACAGTGACAGTGAAACTGGTAGTGATTGTGATAGTGATAGTGATAGTGATAGTGCCAGTGATAATGGTTGGTTCACAATTTGCACATTTATGAGGAAGATAAGCCAATGGGAATTTATTATGTAAGCATAGATGATATATACGTAATGTTTTAAATGCATTCGCAATCATTATCTAAAGCTGAAAAAAAATTATGACATAAATGCTCACTTACGACTGATCAATTAAAAGATAACAGAGAAGGCCAAACAATATCTTTGTTCTTTAGCGTTTTGTTCAATAGTTAAAAGATTTATTATGCCTCTGATTTTACATGCTCTTCACACATATCATGAAATTACAATGAAGAGAAAAGTTGAATCTGTAATTTTATAAACTGGCCACTCTAACGAGCCTCAATTTGTTAGGTAAAAACATTAAACAATATCATGGTTCAGTGAATCGTCACTTCTAAATGAAAACATTAAATTATCGGTTTCTTTTCCGCCATGTCATGATGAATTATATACATGTACATTACTGATTGATAAAAAATATTTATTATTTGATTAAGCATGGCAAGAATGTAAAAAGAAATTTCGGGAACAAATTAAAGTCCGCATAGGCTATAGTTTCCACAATACATTTGATGTTTTTTGATTTGGTGTTATTGTATATTTTATCTGACAGATTTAGCTTTTCTGTAAAGAGAAATTTTGACTACTGTGACTCTTCAGCACAATTTCGGATCACCCCGCCTACCATTTCTATATGTTAAGTACACCCGCCTACCATTTTTATATGTTAAGTACACCCGCCTACCATTTTTATATGTTAAGTACACCCGCCTACCATTTCTATATGTTAAGTACACCCGCCTACCATTTCTATATGTTAAGTACACCCGCCTACCATTTCTATATGTTAAGTACTTAAGGTTCCACTAGTAATTCATCTCCGTATTTATTGTCGATGAGATACACGTACATAATGGCATTATTAAGTTGACACTGTAAACCGTTCAAGCTTGAATTATAAGACTGCAATTACCGTCAGTGTTGCAATTTAAAGATATGTTAATTTCATGTAATTGTCTAAGTATAACCCTAAGTCAGATAAACATGTAATTAATCATATCTCTACTTATACTAATTCACTGTCTGCCATCATTCAACGCGTAAAGCTAATAGACATAAAATATAGAAGAAGAAAAACAACACCAACTATACTACTTCAATATAAGACTAATCTTTTCATTCCCTCCCGTAAAATACTTGAGTTTTTCTTTGAAAAACAAATGTAAAAATACTAACAGTAACTTGCGAAAACGAAAATAAATTATTGCCACTGTATCTACAAATGATAAGAACAACATTTTGAAGTCACGGAACACAGCTTTGACATCACGTGACCCTCAATGTTGTAATGCTGTTTATGAGGTGACATAGAGCTTATTATGGAGCTGATTCATAACATAAAATATATAATAGTAATGACGAATGAATATCGATCTATGATGAAATAAGATATTTTATCAGATACCAATGAGAATGGCATCCGGGATTCACATTTCACCACGTGGGGATTTTTAAAGAAATGTGACCTATTTGTCATGGAGGTTACGAGGCAAGATTTGAATTATGTAATAATGGAATGAGTAAAACAGTACACGCTGATACAAGGAGTGAATTATTTCAGATACTTCAGGAAGGCGATGATGATTGCGATGAAACATCATTGGAGTCATTTACAGAATAACAAGTCGCTTTGATATACCTATTGATATATAGCCTCTAAAATCACTTCATTGGTCCCTTTTGTCACCGAAACAATTTACAAACCTAATTAACAAAGAAGTCTGTACACAATATTTCAGTTTTCTGATCTTTATCTAAATTTTATGAAACTGGAACTCATTATATTCCTAATTTACGCTTTACATTTTTAAACCAGTCAAAATTGGAACCATTTTTTGTCTCTTATGATACGATTCCACTACATGATAAACTGGAATCATTTATTTGTGACAATTACGATTGCATTTCTCTTCATGATTAAACTGGAATCATTTATCTATGTCACCTACTATATAATTTCTATACAAAATAAAACAGGAACTATTGATTTGTGTCACTTACGATACCATTTATCAGTTTCTCGATTACATATTAGACAGTTGAAAGTCCAGAGTGGTTTCTTAAGGGGAACGATTTTCTTGGGTTTGTAATACTGAGGTAAATTAAACACTCGTGTATTTAGCTTACCTTATGTTTGCATAGAATTCTCATTAAACATATATTAGGTATCACTATAGCTTATTTAGTTTTTTTACTTAAGATATACATAACATATTGAAGGTGTGGTTAACTGTACATCCTGAGATAAGTCATTGGTTCATCGATATACAGCGCAAGTTTTTTTTAAAAAACGTTAAACATTGATCAAATATTTATGTTTGTTTTTCTAGCGTCATTAATTTAAACCACGCTCAAAACAGGTTTTCCAAAAAGTGTGGTTGTCAGTAGCTTAGTGTATATATCATGGTCAACGCCTGTCTTGTATCAGTGTATCAAGCACAGTCGTGACATAAGATGGACGACCAGGCAAAGGCGTAACTACCTTGTAGCACATAAAGCAAGTGCTTACACTTTGAAATTCAATAGAAGCATTAAGTATAAACGTCTTATAGTCTAGATGTACACAGTATTTGCCATTACGTCAAAACGCACAGTATGGGACAGTATGTCAATTAGTAACTCAAATGACATTATGCCTTCAGAAAGTCCAGATGTGTGAGCCTTCAAACAATGCGCGACAATGCCTCTGCATCCACACCTGTAGATTACTGGAAGAGGAATCTGTTCTACCCATTGCTTGATCACATGGCTGGGCAATTAGAAGACAGACTTGTCTGTCCAAATGGCCGATTCGAAGCCAAGTTTTTGTGCCATTTCTTACCATATATAATTTTGATGGTACCTTTACATTTGATTGGTATGATGTTTTAGTCAGTTCGGTTTATCACAACCTTAAGTTGTGCTTACAACTGAAAAGTCCTAGTTACGCCCCTGGCAGGGTGTGGCTCATCTTCGGTACTTTCTTACTAAATGCAGCATAACACTGGTTAACGTAGCTGTACGATGGTGCAGAGGTCCCTTATGTTTGTAATACATGTTCATGACTTTCCTTTGAACTTACCTCTACATTCACTTCTGTACAATTTGGTGGACAATGATAGGATGCCATGAAAGAAGGGGCTGAAAAAAGCAACTGAAATGAAAGGAATTTTTTTCGTGTTCATGAATATGATATGGTTGAGTTTCGGACATCTGTTCATGTTCAGGCCAGACACATTCGGGAAATGGGACATTTGGACACATGCTAGAATATGAATTAGAGATCGTTATATAATTGTGGAAGAACGAAATTTTTCTTTACTCTCTGTTGTAAAACATCATACTCAAATAAATCCGTAAAACTTGTTAAAAAAGCTTTTCACATTTATGTAAAGAATCATTGATAGACATTATATTTCAATGAAAACTACGCTTTATGTGACACAAACGTTGTGAAATAGTGTCACTAACGATCCTTGTGACAAGTAATTAAGTACAAGACATAATTTGTCCGAGGCCCAATTGCCACATAATTGTTCAATAATATTCCCTGCCTGTATTATATTTCCAAATACGAAGACCCGAAGCTAATTGTGCCAAGTTTTGATGGCACCGAAATATCATGTAATGAATTATCTACCACCGACGCTCCCCTAACAGCCATTGTTCTAGCTCAAATTGCACTAAACGGATTTTGATTGGCCGGGTTGGCGTCGTCAACGGATTATAAGACGAACCTTGGTGATTACTGCACTGCTAGTGTAGTATTAGAGCTGATATTGCCATTGTGAAATGACACATGGGGTTGGTGAATCTACTGTAGAGTGTACGCAGGCTTAGTATAGACAAGAACATTTGGCACTGTGCTGTCTTGAAACTTCTTCCTGCAAGAAGTTCAGAACTTAAAGACGAGATAAGGATCTTGAAGTGGACTTCTGTGGAACATTGGGGAGAGACCTGAAGACTATTTATTTGTGTCTTTTCTGGAATTATAGAGATATATTTGAAAATGAGGCGCTTTTTAATCTTTCTTTTAGTATGTTTCGGAATTTCAGGTAAGTCACTTAGCTTTTCCTTACTCACTCATGAGCTTTAACTGAAGGCATTCACTTTTTGTAATGCATATTAACATATTTACGACGGTGGAGTTCACCTACTGAAAAAGAAGAAAGTTCATTGCATAGAATAAAAACATTTGTCAGAAAGGGGTGTCCCCTTCTCCCCCTTATCTTCGACCTGTTTGATAAGCCATTGTTGTTATACAGACCAAATATGTATTTATGCATATCCGCTGTTGACAAACTTTATCTACTGCATCGTCCTAATAAGCGCCCACTCGTGTTGGTGTTTGTTCGCACAATGGGGGTCTGATATTGCAATTGCGGTCAAATGTTATGCAGCTGGGTTAGTCAGTAAATCGCAATGATTCAATCAAAAGGTCTTCAGTAACGAAAGCTATGGAAAACTAGTAGGCTAACATGTAGTGACTAGTCTACTATACCGCTTCATGACTGCGTATATAGGAGCCTTTAATACAATCCAGTTCCTCATTCAGCAAGTCTAGATTTGAATGAATACACATATCAAATTAAGAGCCCGAAGAAAAGAACATAATGGATGAAGGAACAGTAAATTATCAAAATATTTCATAGACTAGTCTAAGTCTAACACAAAGAAACGTCTTGTAAACCTGTCTCGCCTTATTTCAACTATCTCTGAGGCTCTTTTCTTTTTTTAAGGTATTTTTTTAGAACTATTTTTCAGTGATTGAGTGTAAGTTTTACGAACTCCCTAAATCCTTCTTTTCGTCAGTTCCTGTAACACTCGGAAAATATTTGTGATCTTTTAAAAAATGATTAGTCCATCTTTTCGCGCACATGATATTGGCATAAGAATATATTTTATCCTATTTTAATGACATTGGTAAGAACATAACACATTTTCAGATCTTGTGGAGAGAACGAGTTCGTATCCTTGTAGAGGTTATGTCTTATGTTCTTCGAAAAAGGTTTGATTTCAGTTCGACAAGCGACCCTTAAATGGTCATCCCTATGTATCTAATCCTAACCCTGTTTCTGAATTCCAGCAGAATGAACATATTTTGAAAGCCGCTAGTCCTTTTTGGGAATCTATGATCCTTTATGTGACATGAAAATAATTTGAAACTAACTTACCATCTGATTTGTAGGCATACTTAATACGTATCAATGCTCGGTGCATATTTAAAATTGTACCAGAAAGTTATATATCTAGACTGGCTTATACATGATAAAGGAAAGAAGCTTGGAAGTTTTGCAAAATCATCGTGATCATTTTGGAACTCTTTTAGGAATTTATGAATCATCTCAATTGACAAAATGTAGCTTCTACTCTGGTCATGTGTATGAAAATGGAGCCTTTTTCAAAATAGGTCCTCATCCAGTATGTCTAGACTATAAACTTAAAGGCCAAGAAATGAACGTCTAAAAAGCGTTTAATAATAATGAAAACGAGTTCATAGACTACTCTGAAAGGGACAATCCTATCGGAGTATTTTTGGTATCAATTAATGTTTGTATCATAGGCTCTAATTATATACCCAGTCGTGAAGCATGATTAAAATAGCCTTTTAATAACATGTTTAAATTCAATTACGTTTTGTATTCTATGTCCGAAATGTTTTACAATAAGAATTACTAACATGTTTATTTATACATATTTTCAGAGGTATCAAGCCATAGTTTGTCTTCGTACCTCATTAAAAGATACACCTCGGCATCCTGTGATTCTAATTACATCTATGGGGCTTCAGTTAATTGCTATCAAGAACTGATGAATCTGAGCGAAATCCCAACGACTTCAACTGGAGAAGAACTACAGAATATCGAGGCCATGTGCGGGTATGGTAACATAATATTAATACTAATTAATTTGTTTATCGCCTACCTTCAAAACAACTCAACAGGAGAGAGAAGCAATCTCATTAAAATTAAATCGAACGTTTCACTTCAATCTATCAAGTCAAATGACCTAGTCCGTGACCCATCATCTTTCAAAGATTCTAATCACAGGACCGCCTGCATGTAAAACACTACCGACAATTTTCTAATCTCAATTCTGATTGGTTCACTTGACATGACCCTAATGAACACTATAAAAGAAGCGATATAAGAGGTTAAAGCGTTGAAAGAAAACCAAGTGTTATGGATGGTCATTGTTGTTAATGCACTTAATACGATGTATCTATCTAAATACGAAAACCGATATCATGCAGCTCTCGAGATATGAGCTAAAGGTTCGGCCGATTTTAATGCGATTGGATAATTGTAACGTTGTAAGTATTTGACTTTATGATTGTCCGCCACGCTCAATTATTTTCACTAGTACCTGCATGTAATTTTACTCTATGTTTTTTTTAAATATTATTGTAACGATTGTACATTATAACGATATTCAGTTAAGAACATAAGTATAGTCTTTCTGTTGACAAAGTTTGCTCAAGGTGTTCAACTTGATAAAAATAGATTAAGAAATTCATGTTTTCAGTCTCTCATAGAATTAATCACATTCATTATGATTTTCATTGCTATGTTAGAAATTAATTTTTATTCGAAAATGAGTGTGGAGGAAATGGTTCTTTTTATATGTTCACTGATATCCAATATTGAAGAGTAATATGTGAATATTAAGAGCTCAAGGCAAGATGTTTCATCAGATTTAACGTGACTTAGGATCTTTTGCATTACACAAAGTGCAATGTAAACAATAACAGTTTCAATAGCGTTGATTATCTGACGCTTCAATTTATTAACATTTACTTGAGTAACAATCCTTCTGAAAAACTCAAAGGTATTCACTTGGTATTCTGCCTTTGTAATTTACGAAGATTAGGATTATTTGTCAACAAAAAAGGACGCGACGCGTTTCGCGTGGGTTAAGTAGGGGTAGCTATTTGGTCCGTATTTGTTTAAAATGACGGCTACTATGACCTAGGCTGTCCGTTGAGCAGCTCTAACTTCAATAGGACATGAGCTAATCAGTCTCACCAGGGGTCACAAATTATGGTAATCGTAACCTATGGGAATATAGGGTGAACCAGATCCATTTGACATGATGCTTATCATGTTAATTCAACGCAAATACACCACGTTTGCTGTTCCCACAGTTATAATGCATGTGTGGGTGAATGTATTGCATAACATAGCTCTTATGTAATAAGTCTGACTTAATTGATACATAATAAACCGATCTGTAGTAAAATATTACAAAAACGTTTTTCGAGAACTTTTCGAGAATCATGTTAGACAGTTTGTCTTGGATGATATTTACTTTGACATGATTTGTCCCTTCCAATTTGAAAATGAACTAAAACGATCAGATAATACTCTCAAGTAGAATTATGATTATCATATGTGTCTTTTCCTATAATTTTTTAAAATCAAATGTTTAACAGTAGAATATGTCCTTTAGTGAAATTTCTTGTTGCGAAATTGTTTGAATGTTGGTTTTTATTGCCCATCCTTTTACTGAGATAAAACATGTTATAACTTACAGCAAAGGCGTATATACTATTTAGGTCTGCATTGCATGTTGACAGGTACTTCTCGGTATATATTTTAGGACTTTGTACCACAGTCCCAGCGATTTATACATGATCGGTTGAATTGTCAATAAAATGCATTCGAGCACTTATTAAGGTATTTGGAAGTAGGGGAACAAATATTTGAGATTAACTGTAATCGATTTATATAGCATTTATGAAATAAACGAAGCTATTTCAGAAATAGTTATTTATAATTTTGGTCAAGGTTCCAGAGTAGCTTGACTATACTGTTCAGAACTGAAGTCGTTCAACTAGTATTTGCCACAATACCTTTCGTTACCCTAAGATCTAATAACACGTCTTTCACGTTGTCTCTTAAAGTAGGAGATATAGTATGAGGGATGTCCCAAAAATTCCCGGCCTGACCATCAAAACCAAAGAAACATTTAAATGTTTATGACTTATTTTTCGACATAATCACCCTTGACCTCAATGCATTTGGTCCAGCGATTTTGTAACATATGCAACCACTCTGAAAATGTTCATGTATAATTCGTTCAACTGATGTTTTATTGATGTGGTGTGTATCAGCTAAGTATCTGATAGTCACTCGCCTGTCTTGCCTTATCGTGTCAAGAACAGCCTCAATGTTTTCACCTGTGGTGACGTCAGATGGACGACCAGGACGGGGCTCGTCTTTAGTGCTTACTCTACCCCGTTTAAATTCAGGACAGGCTATTATATGCAATTGAAGCGTATGCATCTCGTGATTTTCATGTTATTTACACGTCAATGAATGTTCTTCATGTACGCACAGTATGGTTGCGTTTCAGGCATGTTTTCATATTCAGGCCGGATACTTTTCTGACAACTCTCGTATACGCCAATTTCTTGTAAACCTAATACTCCCCCAAAAAATAAGACATTCAGAACCAGACCATCATATCTGTGACAGTAGTGAAGGTGATTCGGGACAAAATCTATTGCTTTATTTCGTGTCCTTAAAACATTCTTATTTAGCATTAGAACGTAATATTTAGTCATGTCTCATTAAATCATTATTAACGCATTAGTATGGTTATTATAAACTTAAGTTATATACACACTCAACACATTTTGAATGATTGGTTTTCTGATTTTTACATAATAATTATTTCGTTTTTATCATTGAAGTGAACAGTTTTTGCATACGCTATGCATTCAACAAGGTTATCACAATATAACTTTAGGACAAAAATGGTGTCTCGGTTGTGGAAGGTTATCACTATAACTTAAGGCATAAATTGGTGTCTCGGTTGTGGAAGGTTATCACTATAACTTTAGGCATAAATTGGTGTCCCAGTTGTGGAAGGTTATCCCTACAGTGAATAGCACTTCGTGTAAGTCAAGAAATTTGCGATTGCACTAATACCTTATCAATGACGGAAATGGTAATGGTACCATAAGCAGGGACAGCTTTTGCAAATTAAGCTGTGCATTGATGTAAAATGTGAACGTGATTAGTATCTCTGTAATTTGCATAAACTGATATGAAAATAAAGCAATATTTAAATTGTAACATTTGTAACAGCAACATTAGATGTTTTCGAAAGACACAATTTGAAGACAATGCAACAACACGACGTTTCCTTCTATCAACTATCTTGATTTTCAGAAACCCTTTTTATCACCACTATCTGCATTTTTAAAACCATGAAAGCTTTTAAATTTATGTTTTCAAAATCTTTTTTTTTCTCAGAAAAGTGGATACATCAAGTAAGTGTTTCTACAAAAAGATGAAGCCTTGTGGAGAGGCTGGGAGATCAACAGCCATCATGCTGGAGCAGATCTTTGAACATGTGTGCAGCAAGGAATCACAGTCGGGTAGGTCAACAATCTCATTAAAACATATTTATCAATACCGTACTTCTGGCGTCTCAGATCTAGTCTTTTAATATATTGATATTTATTAATAATAACTGATATTCTATTAATATCTATTAAAATCATATTGGCACCTATTGATACATATATATTGATATCTGACTCAAATTCATGTATATATACATTTAACAAATAATCATTTAACATTTTATCAATATCTATGAAAACCAGGTTGATATGTACCCTCGAGTGTTTGTATTCCGTGATGCTAAGCGAACGAAGTCGAAAATTTAAAAAATAATTTGTAACATCGTCTGATAATCATCACTTGTGTAAAAGCATTGCTTCTTCCCTTCAAATGTAAGGTTTCACGGAAGACTCATCATTAAATATTACATTACAAACCGCGTCGAAACTTTATTGTCAAAATTCAGATCGAGCCATATCGCCATATCGAGCTTCAAGTTCGTGACGTCACTTTTATAATGCTCTCCTTCCGACAACGTACACAAAAACAAATAACATGCAACCCTCTGCTGATATGGTTAGTGAATAATATTGTTTTCATCGAAAGTTTGTAATATATGATATCCTTACCACAAATTTATGGTTTTCGTTAAATGCTTTTGTAAAAACATGAAATAAATGAAAAAAACACTGTTTTCACATTTTTTTAATTTGGTAATTATATTTTCTCTAAAAGGATATAAAAAATGTTCACCTCTGGATATAGCAACTACTTAATGTGGTCATAACAATTATTTTATATGGATATAAAAATTATCTTAAATCAAAGTAAAAATTATTCCATATGGAAATTTGAAATGGAAAGTTGTCAAAAATCATTTATTTTAAAAATCTGAATATCAATCTACATTCATATTTACTTGTAAGTACATCATGAAAATGAAGTTACACCTTTCATTCACCATTCAATGTCAGCAAGGCAATGGGAACATTAAAATTTGTCACCAAATCTGATAACTGAACTTTGTAAGTTCATTTTCATTTCGTGTTCACCTGGAATAAATGAAAATATGTTTTTACCTAAAAATAAGTTCATGGAAAAATCTGGATATCATTGTTCTATAATTTTACACAATAATTGCATTCAATAATAAATATCAATTAATGTGAATACGTAAGTAAATGTGACAAAATATATTTTGTATTTTGCCTATTGAGAACAAATTCATTCACTTTTGATTAAGCCAACAGACATCTGTTAGTGCCTGTATTTGATTAGTTGTGCAACTAGTGGTATGCTGCTTTGTCGTGATGACAGCCCTGACTCTACGTAACGCTGGTCAGTTGTTATATTTCAATTGAGTTTGTTTCAGACATTTTTATGAATCAATAAAGTTTGATATATTTTTTACTTAACTTGTTCACACATTTTTATCATGTTAAATGTATTTACAAGTGAATCTCACCTGTTAGAAAATCATTTTTGCTTGTTACCGTGTCCGATGATCGGCTTTGATCTCTTGATTGCTTACCTTATATTTAAAGGGGAACAACAACCCTAGCCTTTCAGACCTAATTGACCAGCAGTTACGTAATTGCCATAGCCGGGAAAGAGGTCACGTGACACGGACTGGGCGCCGGCCAAGCGGTCATTGTGACAGGGGAATCCCCTGTATCACATGCGATCGTTGATTGGCTTATTCATTTTCGTTCCTGACACGATGCCTGAATTCCAAATTCAAAAATGATTTTATTTTTTTTACCACTTTAGAACTTTTATTAACTTAATTTGGGTGTCTATGACATATTCTAAATCTTATTCCCCCATTCATTGCAAATAACTAAGGCATAGGCCCCACGTCGGCGACATAACACAATGGTGGAAGCACACGTTAAACTTCAACCCAACAACACGATGCCTGCAGTCCAAAATGGAAAATGGCTATAGCTTCTCTACTATCACATGTCGCTGTAAAAACACCTGCAATCGGTCGACTATAGGGGGAGCATGTCCTTGCCGTACAGCCGTTGGCCTTTTGTCGATGATTATTGAAAATAAGTAAATATCATGATTTTGGCATTTAAGTGATGAAAATGCAATTATTTCGAAATATATCAATTCTTTAATTTCAGTAAGCTGCCTTACGCCCACATACAATCATAAACAAATAAAACAGAATTAGAGAGGAAGTGAATTGACAATGTTTATTCCAGCTCGTCAACTGAAAACATGGGAGTAGAGCGAGATTACAGTGACTGTTTAGACCAGACTTTCCAAGTACTATGTAACTTCCTTGAAGTGTTATAAACAACGTATGTGATCGATCTCTTACATAATATCCTTATTATCATTTCCTGTTCCGAGGACAGCTGTGCTTTATTGCTTTATGCCTGACTGGTTGGCTGATAAATTAGATAACATCATTGTTGATAACAGCTTTA
Source organism: Phorcus lineatus (assembly GCA_921293015.1). NCBI lineage: Eukaryota > Metazoa > Mollusca > Gastropoda > Trochida > Trochidae > Phorcus > Phorcus lineatus. The sequence goes on along the minus strand of OV121088.1, from coordinate 27,066,437 downwards.
CCGTTCATGCATTGTATAATGTCTGAGAGACTACGTGGAATAAGATATATCGATAACGAAATGTAGATTATGCGGTTTTGCTTATGTTCAAGATTAATCCAACTATATTATATATTTTTCACTATCTTTTAAATGTCAAAAGCATGTGTTCATCTACTGTGAATAATTGGCGAAAAAAAATCAAAACAAAGTAACTATTTGTCAATCCGGGATCAGGACAAGATAATTTTTATTGTCATTTACTAAAGTGAATCTATCATTAATTATGGCTCAGATTGTTGGTGCCCTTTTCTCTGTAAGACTGGTAAATACATGTACGTTAACAATTACTGCCAGGTTTGTATACATCATTTTTCAAGTCATTCTTATTCTTATCCATTCGTAATTAGAAATCCCATATCGGAACTATCGGGACGCATGATGTACGAGGTGAACCCCTTGTCGATGACTTTGAAATAATGAAAATATTAAATCAATTTTCGATTGTATCATCATGAGATTATACCTTAAAATTTTACTGATGAATAGTCAACTTAAATGCGAGACATACTAAACCTGACCCAAAAAAAACAGTTTAAAACACCCTATCATCAAGGTAACCCTTTTAGTTAAACTTTATAACTAGTGACTAGTATATCCTTCATGTATTCCCTTTTTATAACTATCAGTGATATTTTAAAATTATGGCAAACGTGTCTTAAATTTCTGAAAAATGATTGTGTCTTTGTTAAATGTCAACTTGGTGTTCAATTATGCTCTTAAAAAGTTGGATAACTATATGTGAATTGTATCAATATTAAAAGTGCATTGATTTTACAGTTGTTTAATCCAGGTTCAATTTACTGCCAAATATAAAAAAAAACAACCCTCAAACCCCTATCTGCCATAGATAAGAAATTTCAAATAGTTAGGAATTGAGTAATAGTGACGAAAATTCAAAAAATATCCACACAAGTCGTAACCTAACTTTTAAAAATATCGACAGAAATATTGTGAAGTTTGTAGTGTCCAAGCTTACAAGTTAAATGTAAACAACTGCATAATACCAGAGCACCACAATTGTTTATCTAATTTTGTAAAAGGTGAGGGAAATAAAAACTAAAAAAGATTTCACTTTACAAAGATTTATATATTTTTTCTCATATCTCATATGGTAGTTCAGTTGTAGAACGATTAGTTTAAAACGACATTCTCACACGCGTATCCGGTTGGGTAATTCGCGCGTGTAAGGAAACCGCGCGCGTAGGATGCAGCGCAGAAAAAAACACCGCTGAGTAGAGAGCGCGCTGATTGAGTTTTACGACTCTCGCGGGGCCTCGCTAATAAAACACTGGAAGTTAAAAATTAAAGTTGTTGACCCCCTATGATATGTGACCTAAACGGTGTGCGAAAAAGCACGTGCTAAAGTGACGTCAAGAACTTACAACACTAACGAACTTGCGCTATTCGACCTTAATAGTTATTCAGTTATACCATATTAATTTTTTATTTGATATTTACGTGCTTCAGTTTTGATGACATCTGGGTCATGCTGGGGTCACGAGACACTGAGAGAAGAGATTGGAATATGTACAGAAAGAATGAACAATGATTTCCAAACCCTGTCATTCAACGATTGGTGTGAGTGAGTACTGCACTGAGTGATCCCGAAATACTTATCTACTTAATTAGCAATTAGTTTCTACTGGCTTATTTTGTACTTGAGGACGCATGACATGGTATGGGCATTTGTAAGATAAACCCACAATCATGTAACTGATGAATACTTTATTTGTTTCAGGGATTGTGTTTCAGTGATTGTTGATGTATCAGAGATGGATAATGTTTTAGGAACTGTGTTTCACTAATTGTTGATGTTTCAGAGATAGTTAATGTTTCAGGAATTGTGTTTTACTAATTATTGATGTTTCAGAGATAGTTAATGTTTCAGGAATTGTGTTTTATTAATTGTTAATGTTTCAGTGATAGTTAATGTTTCAGGAATTGTGTTTCACTAATTGTTAATGTTTCAGAGATAGTTAATGTTTCAGGGATTGTGTTTCACTAATTGTTAATGTTTCAGTGATAGTTAATGTTTCAGAAATTGTGTTTCACTAATTGTTAATGTTTCAGTGATAGTTAATGTTTCAGGAATTGTGTTTCACTAATTGTTAATGTTTCAGAGATAGTTAATGTTTCAGGGTTGTCCTTAGGTTATTGTTTCATTGATTAAAATAATGTTTCAGGGATTGTGTTAATATTTCAGTGACTTTGTTTTGTTTCAGCATATTGGATACGTATGTCAACTGTATAGGAGAAAAGGCGCGGGTCAACGAAGAATGTAACTTGGAAGCAGAAATGTTTCTGACGGATTTGGTTACGATAAGTGTCCAACCTACCATGGAAAAGTTGCACTGTTAAAACGTTCAACTCAAAAGGTTGATAAATATATTTAAGATATATAATGATCATATAAAGATTAGGATTACTGAATTTGAACATTTACATAAAGTTGAATTTTAACGCAATTTATTCAAGTCAGTATATAATGGTATAGTAGGTTACGGTACGATATTAGATCATATATATCCGTTCATTGAAATATCTTCAGAACCGTAATGCTTAAATAATAAATCGCTGTTGTCTTATGAGATTTTATTAACGCTTCAGTTGAATCATATGATATAACTAGAGTTTACAAGCTGGTTACGAAAGCGAAAATTTACATGATATTTGTGCATATCAACATTAAGAAAATGTTTATCCTAGGAAATATCAAATATATAGTTAACAGTCACGACATATTTTCCTAATTTACTGAACAAATAAAGTAATGGATCACTTCGATTTTTTAAATTAAGATATTCCATAGTTCATTATAATTCATATATGTTGAATGTATTAAGACTGACATTTTTTCTGATTATGAATTTGAGTTTTTGTATTCACAGGGCACCATCTGGATGAAATCTAGAAACTGAAACGGATTCAAGTCACAGACATTAATACATGGCCAATAACCGTTTTTGAGAACTTATTGGAAAGAGTTTCATTATGATTAAAAATAACAGCATTTTAAGGATTTTATGCGATTGTGATTGTTAATCTATTTATAATTTTTCACGGCCGCATCAAAACTCATTAGTGAATATTTATTATACTATTTTTGCCAGTTATTTGTTTTTATACGTTTGTTTTCTTATTTACCATAGACTTTTGTAAACTATAAAATAAATAGAAATAAAAGAGCTAACTATTTTGTTTTTCCCTCTTCAGTTACATTTCATGTGTCATTCTCTCCCAACCGAGGTAGCTCCGTCGTATATTCCTATTCAACCTCTGTTTTAATACGAGCGTTTCTAGGACTAGAAATGTAGACGCCTAAGTGGATACAGTCAAAGTTAGTTGTGCAATCAGCGACGCTGTCTAAAAGTTATCATTCAAAACGCCTCAGTGAACTTCATTCGAACATGCACTTTGCGCTTTATGTCTTCTTTACTGAACACATTCGCCTGATTTAGCGACTGCATCATTGCAATGACCTGTGTGACAAAAAAACTGTTAACCATGTGAACGGTATTTTCATTGGTTTGAAAAATTGCAAGGTAGTTTGAGTTGAAGTATTTTGATGCTAGGGGAACCCGTTTAAGAGCTTGTTTTAGAACAATGGTATTATGGTATTTACTGACCTCTGTTTGGAGGGCTTTCGTTTACAAAGAGAAGTAGCTGAACTAAAACCATTTGTTGGACATAAAGAATATGGAACTTGTTTTTAGACTTTCCATGCATTTGCCGACCAATCGTATTGCAGTAACGATTCAGTAAAATATAAGCTTACATTGAAGACTATATATTGACATCCAGTTGGCATTTTAATGTGTAATTCTAGTATAATGATAGTTCTATTCCACGGCTCTATACAAAATAACTGCATTTGATATAGTCTAAGTCGCATACACCAAATAAGACATTATACGATCGTTCCAAACAGCGAATGGTACCGACACGTATCAAAACAAAACCACATTTCATAAAAAGAGAATGCGTGTTTCTTTAAAATGTGAGTATATGGCATCCTTGTCTCTGATACCAAAAATGGGAACAAAATTGGTTTCATAAATATTGTTTTGAACGTATTGATTTATATCGATGTAAGCTGTAATATTATAATTCAAACCAGTTTTTCAACGCAAAACGTTTAAATGAATTAATTAGATAATGTTAAGATATGATAAAAAATATCTAATATTATAGATATTATAGATATTATATAAAGAAAATAGAGCATTGGCTCTGCAGCTCATCAGGCTATCTATTACTTATTATACATACAGTCACAGTGTCACCATTTGAGGGGCCATAAAATCACCAGAATAATATTCTATTTCCAATGTGCAAAAGAGAATGTATACAAGGTTTTTACTTCAAAGGCATTTTTCATCTGAAGAAGAAGATGAAAATAGGTTTCCAGGGCTTGGCTCTTGTGACCTTACACCATATGCCCTGAGTTCAGGTCAAATCGCCTCCCTAACTTGTATCTTTATCAATAAAATGCCAAAATTAGGATAATCTTTCAATCATAGTCGGCAATTTACATGAATATTACATAAGTGACCTACTTAACTAAAAGCCCCATATTTGTCCTTGTCTTTTGTAATTCAGTTTCCAAAATTACGTACAAGTCACCGGCGCACGTCATTGTCTGGTTTTCGATCACAAAATACGACTTTATTCTGTTTATTGTCACTACACTGAAATGATAAGCCCTAAGATGGTAGTTTTAAGAAACATTCGATAAAAATAAGATTCTTCGTGGCAAGGAAATCTATCAGTTAGACCTTAATTTTAAAAAGAAAATCCGTAAACTGGTTGTCAAATTGAAAAATGGCATATATTGGCAGTGGTTGTTCAAACCTCGAGAAGTCACACTCTTACAATTAATCAAAGACAACTTTCATATTGAATTAGTTGTTCGAAGTCGAAAGTGCCAACGTTTTCAGGACGGCAGCTACCCATTTATTCCGGTCAATCTCATTACAATCAGTTTGAACCTATCACTCGTACCTCTCGGGTTTTTATCAGAATACTGTTCCTAAAGATTGCCATATTTGACCCCAACAACATCCTCTGTGTTCCCCTAGGATCGCATGAAGTTGCCTTATTGTATTTGACCTTTCAGCTAAATTAAAAAAAATAAAAACTGCTTAAAATCAAATCATGCCAATGTCAGTGAGTTCCAGACAAATGCCACATTGTATCAAGGTACAACGGAAAGATTCTTTTGATTTCAATTGGAAAAGATTGGAAGTCGTTGGTAAGATGGCAATTATTTGGACGAATTTCATAATAATTTATTTCAATAAAAATTTTGATAAACGACCATTATATATGATCACACTGTGCAATTACATCGAAATCGGCATTTGTATTGCGTATAAGGAGACGAGAGGTCGGATATGAAGGTCAAGGTCAACATCCAAGCTGCAGTTGAAGCGTTTCCGGGTTAACAACCCGGATGAGGAAGAGCGCCAGATCGTTTTCACACCTGTCCATTAGCCAATCTCCAACACAGTTCCAAACATATTCATCGATGGTGCTGAAAAAGAAAAATCCAAATTATGAAATTGAATAACGTTTAGATTTTGATTACATACATGTTAAAGCCATTCCATCTTAAAAGGATAGAACAGGGTAAAAATATGGAGACATTATGTTTAATAGCCTACCCCCTCTGCAATTGACATTTAGACTTGTCAAAATTACCTTTTATTCCCCATTAAACTTGCAGCGCCTATAAATGACATGCCTTCAAGTTTATTTTAATGAATCTGCGCATTTTTTGTCAAATTCAAAAGTCGCAACCGACCAAAGTGAATCAACCTAAATTGATGCAGATAAGAAAAAAACTCGTAACGTTAAAACTTAGGTATATATATATATATATATATATATATATATATATATATAACACGTTAGCAACATAAGTAAATGTATAAGTTACCCTGATGATCACTATGTTGTAAAACCGGTTGGTAATGAACTTATATATAGACCAATCTTCAGTTTGTTATTTTTAAAGAATATCTATAACAATGTTAAATAAGTTGGAATTTAGTATTTTTTCCAAAAACGACAGTTTTCAACATGAGTTTTTCGAATTACCTACACTTTTTGTTAAATGTATTCTACATATACTTGCTAATTAAACATAACGATTCAACTGCAATCTTAGTCATTGATTCACACTCAGTGTTAATCTGAATATCACTGGAAACTATGGTCGAGTTTCCTTACAACCGACCCTAGTAACCGAGGATGGTATATCATAATTATCGTGTCACATTTTCATCTTTTTTCATATTTATTCAGTCAACTGACTGTACCATCAAGTAACGAATCTCAGTGCGTTAAATTATTTCATTCTTCCCCAACAGAGGTAGCTCCATCCTAAATTCCCCTTTACAACCTCCGTCCTAGTACAAGCATTTCTCGGTTTAGAAATGTAGGAAACTGATTGGATGTATTCAAACTTGGCTGTGCAGTCAGCGACGCCGTAATCATTATCATTCAAAAGGTTTAAGATATTTACGTATGCTTTCGGATAGCTAAAATTGATTAGAATATGCACTTTGCACTTTGAGTCTTCTTTACAGAACTCTTCGCTTTATTCAGCAACCACATCATTGCATAGCCCTGTGTGACAATTAATATGTTATCCAAGCGGTGCTTTCATTCACTGAAATATTGCAAAGTAATTTATGTTGCAATGTTTTTCTGCCGCACACTCGAAAAGAGCTTCTATTAGAACAGAGGTTGTATAGAAATTAATGACGGAACTACTTTTGTAATAGGGAGAGAATGCTTTCTTCCGATGTTAATTGGTTCATTCCAAAAAAAATTATGCTGTTAAAAAGCATAAATATTGGGCTACTTAATCTACGCCGGTTAAACAAGAATAGCTTTCCTGCGCATGCCCGAAGTCGGTTGATGACGAAATACACCGAACATGGTGCCGTTTACAAGCATAAATATACAGGCAGTGATGAGAAGCCTTCACTCCCATTTCAATGAGAAGGAGACTTGCTTTTGATATACGTTGCTACTAACTGTTCTAATACGAGAACTGGTATGATACTTTCTATTCAGGTTCATGTCTCATGCCGACATGGTTCCATTCTAGACCTGGGGCCATTTTGGCGGTCATCTTATAATTCACCATAAAAATAATTTCTTTAAACTAAATAATATTTCAAAGGATTCCTTGACCCAAAAAACTTTGGGGAAAACATCATGTTCATCACTCCAGGATAAATATAGATTGATTTCTATTGGGGGAAAAGGGTGTGGCGGCCATCTTTGACGCCATCTTGAATTACACCTTTCTGCAAAGAATCTTGAATGTCTACCCGAGTTTTGTTAAATCTCCCATGGCTCCCCGACTGGGATCAAGAGTCAAAATGAGGGGACATATTTTTAACACAGGACATCTCAGCCCCCGGACTACTTGGTAAGGATTAGTACTTAGCCTTTAAACTTGTCGGCTTCGCGCGGAGCGATGATAGCAGTATCGAAAACGGCATATTTACCTGCAGATTTCAGTGTTGTCGTCAGAGTCGATGTCTTGGCCATCTGACACTATGTCATCGATGTTGTACCGCTCTCTGCAGTGATGCAACCTATGGGACACGTTGTGGTCAGACCAGCACTGAGAGCCTTTGATCAAGTCTGTAACAGCACATGATACATATCCCTGACTGTGAAAAGGGACGGAAACCTTACAATGTCTATCAATGTGGCAATACTATATGTCAAATAAACAGTAACGCATGCCTGATAAAAACTAAGTGAGAATTTTAAGAATTCTCTCTAAAGATTGTGGTAAACATATTATCAATGAGCGTGGGAAGTGGGAGCGTGTGGTGCATTATAACATAATAAACGTGATATACGGTCTAATAGATCAATTATAGAGTAAATAATGTTGATAGCTTGGACATATTATGCAATTATGGTAATTTCACTGCACTGAATTATCATCAACTTTTGAACAAAGATAAAAACAGGAACAGGGTGGACCTGTCTTCACATACTCCCCCGCATTTGTCAATGTATTTGACAATTATAATTTTTTTTTAAATATGTCCATGTGGTCCAAAGCATATATCGCTTGTTTAGATCAAGCAATATTTAAAGAGATGTCATTCTATATCTGCTAATCGCCAGCAACGTGATATTACAATATACATTTAGATGTACCATAGAATGTATTGTTCATAATTGATATACATCACGACTCACAATGCACAATTCCCTGCTTGTCCCTAGTAACATTGCATCACAATGCAATTATTACATTACATACAGATAAACCCATGTACAATGTTTCTAAATACTTTAGATTGGGCACTACTCGTCCTTCCTACCCTCCCCACACGGGGATCCTTGCCCTCTCTTCCAACCCACACCCTCCCTTTGTATCCACCCGTGCCTACACTTTAGATACGGTACCACTCACCATTCCTGCCCTTACAAGACCCATACGAGAGAAAAAACCCACCACCTCCCTTTGGTATCCACCTATGTAACAGTACCACTCACCTTTTCTGTCCTTCCAACACCCGTAAGAGAGGGCAACCCCCTCCTCCCTTGGGTATCTACCTATGTCCACACTTTTGATACAGTACCACTAACCCTTCCTGCCCTCCACACACCCATACAAGAGGGCAACCCCCCTCCTCTCTTAGGTATCAACCTATGTCCACACTTTAGATACAACACCACTCACCTTTCCTGCCCTCCAGACACACGTACGAAAGAGCAACCCCCTCCTCCCTTTAATATCCACCTGTGTCCATACTTTAGATAAAGTGCTACTAACCCTTCCTGCCCTCCCCACACACGTACGAGAGGATCCCTGCCCTCTCCTCCATCCCCTGGGTCTCCATCTCCCCATCACACTCGGGCAGTCGGTTGTACACGCAGTTCAGCTTGGGATGCACCTTCCTGGAATATGAGTTTCTTTTAAAGAATCGTTACCAATGGTGCCATTTAGTGGACCAACATTGACTGTTGAAGACAAGATTGCTTTAAAAAACAACGTTTTAACCGGGTTTTATCAGTTCAGAGATAATTTCAAAGCTGCACACATTACCTGTTCTGCCGTCTTCAACAGTCCATATTGATTGCATTCGTGCACAGCTAATCTCAGTTTTTTTATGCCTCTAAGCCGACTTCAGCCATCTAAACAATCTCATTGTCATAACAGGTAGATTGTTAAGAATAACACATTTGTCATTCCATCTACAAAGAGTTAAAGTGAATGCCTACGTTTTTATATGGTAAATATAAACTTTCAACCAGTGAACAGATATTCAGTGACTTTTCGAAATCCAAAGGCAAAAGCATAGTATGAACGGTCCGAGTTTTGCCTAAAACAATAACTAATTCTCTCGGAAACCAACATAAAAGTGAATATTCCATCATCTTTTTTTCTTTAGATTTTGATTATTTCTTAAAATTATTACAGTGAGCAAACTTTCAAAAAATTAAGATATAACTTTTCACAGACTATTTTTTACAAGAATGTGTATTTGTTAACTGTCCACGTCGAATCTTCAAGTATTAGTTACAGGCACTTCATTGGCCTTATAAAACTATCTAAGTGAGCAAACAAATATATATAAAAAATTGTCCAAAAAGCGTACAACTGTTCATTCTGTTCAATGAACATAAAACTCTAGACTTTGTCAGAGGAAAGCCACAAGGACTGTGGAGTCGTTATTTGAAGGACAGCGAGTTGAATAAATCTTCTTGCCAATTCTGCCATCTTGACTGAGCTCCCAAATTTCTATTCTGTTTCCCCATATAATTGAGCTGGCCAACAAACCAGGAATAACCTTCGCCTCTTCTCAACATAACTAACTGTTCTTGAGTCCTTGGAATGTCCACTTGCCACTATCTCCACAACTGTGATGCCAAACATGTCCTTTTCTCCATTCTCGTCGTATATAAGAATACCAACGTCAGAAACCTTTAAAAGCGTCATACTTTCGGTTTTATGCACAAATTGACACTGTTGAACTAGTGTAGATGTTCTTTTTGGTAGACATTTCAACGCATTTGATTGCTTCAGCATTATCGTACTAGTACTGTGTCCAACATACCATGTCACCAGCGATTACAAGACAATATATGTGATAGTTCCTAGAACTCCAGAGATCCCGTTTATGTTTTTGCGTGAGATCACGAGTGTAGATGGAGCAAAAACCATACGTGTTTGTATAGTAAAACAATTTTCCTTCGTAAATGATCAAATCATTAGCACTTTCGATATCAGAAAATGTTTTCTTTTTTGAGTTAAACTCTATCGATTGTTGAAAAACTCCGCTTTTCTGAGACCAAAACAGGGTATAAGATTTTAGTTCATAGGCAATAGATAGGATTTTGTTTTTTATAGTTATTTCTGATTTCAATGACACATTATAAACATTCCTCGCGTTGGATGCTGGTCTATAGTCCGAGTATACAGTCTGTGCTTCAGGAACAACTTCATCAAAATTTTTCACTTTGGATTCAACATTATTTCTAACTATTTGAGCCTGGTGTTTGGAGGTTTGAACCTTTTCGTACCCAGAATCCAAATCTGCAAGCACACAGCCAGGGGTAGTCGAACAAGCTACAGCACACTTCAAAACTGTTTTACAAATGGTGCTGGTCTTAAATGAGTGGTCGGGAAGCCTTAGAACTTCATCTTTCCTGTATTTGAAGAGGGCTGTTCTGCTTACCAATTCATCCGTGTTTAGGAATAAAATAAAATCAATGCTGAAAATGTGCTGTAAACCAATCCTTTACCAAAGAAGAATTAATTCTGTCAGAAAAAGTGAGCAAGTCTCTCATCATTTATTCATAAAATGCTGATTGTCGCTCATTCCATAGAAACTTATAAAATAGCTAAATCTTATTTCAATAAGATTTTAAAGAACCACAATGTGGCTGCGGGGTGGTTCTGTATCATACAAACTTGAAGAAAGAAAAATGAAAAATATTTTTTGAAGCATACATACACGCAAACGCAGATGAAGTGTCTTTCGGAACACATTTCTTTATTCTACCTGTTGAATATACGAATAACTAACAGTCTTGAATATCTATTTGACATTTTAACTTAAGAATGACATTTTCTTTAAATTTAAGACTTTGGAATGGGTTTCCTCATCTTAATCTTAGAAAGGTAAGTATATATAATTCTTTGTTATTGCTACTTATGGTGATCATAATACGGAGGCAGATAGTTTAACAGAAGCCACAAAATGTCGAAAGATCAGGGTAAAATGTGATTTTATGTTAGTTTTGAAATAGTATATTGAAATTGTTGAATAAATATACATCTGGCAATCTGTAATATGTTTTAAACATTAAAATGTAATTAGTTCATTTAATCACGAATTTCCAATTTTGAAATGGTTCCCTTCTCGTCAAAAATATATTTTTACAATCATTATGCTTCTCATTTTAATTTCTTATTGATTTGTAAGGGTTCCAGATAGTTTACTGGCAGTTATATTAACATAAAAAAACCGCGTTATAACGTTTTAAATGTTCGATTTGAAAATTTAATGTTAATCAATATTTTTTTCAATCCTGGAATATCATGTTGAGAGTAAGTAGGACATTATCTTTGAAATTCAAATTTTAAAGTTGGTTCCTTTCAAGTTTGTGAATCGCAGTAAATAGTCTGCATGGAATACGTAGTCTAATACTGTAAGTGTTAATACTATTTTGACTACAATACAACATCTTGAAAAGCAAGCCTAAAACTAAATTCAACAACATTTCTCTGAGGCTCTTTTCTTATATTCAATAAAATAAATGATTTTAAGAATTTTTCGAAGAGATTGAATTTTAGTCTAGTAAGCCTTATTCTGTGTTCTTACTTATAGTAGTGATGACTGCGTTAGGGCACAGGAAGCTATGACAACGTGATATTATCTATCAATAAGAATGCATATAGATAATTCAAAGATAATGCAGATGTCTCGACATTGATTGAATTCAGGGTATCAACTATATCAACTTTTTCATGTATGACCGTATTACAATCTTACAATCTCGTTAATTTTTTCAAAACAACTTTTTCAATTATGATTATCTCCCAGTCGACGCCTGCGAAAGGAAGAAATGAAGCTCGAATGGAAGAAATGAAGAAATATATCACTTCTTTTTTGTCGCTTCCAAATTGAGGTTTATTCAATACATAGTTGTGAGTTGGTGGAAAAGTCAACCAATTATTAATGGTTCTCACTGTTTTCGAAATATATATTCTTTCATTGTTTTTTTATAGGAATTGGAATTGGGCAATTCCCCTTTATAACAATGGTTTAATTACGAATTTCAAATGTCATCCAATGTGCAAAATGGCTCGTGTCCCCTACCTCTCTCAATCTATATCTATTTACCTGCAGAATCGTCTGGCAGCGGTATATGGGTCCTGGAAGTCACTTTGGTTCCTGGATTCGATCATAGGAATGGAGAATCGGTCAAGGGCTGCCGCACATCTGGTGAGCCTTCTCTGATGACACCGAGGCTGTTGTGTGTCCACCCCATCTGAAACCGGATTGTGTTATATGTGTTACTATTGGAGTCAGAACTCTGTTTGATTTCGTTGTCAAGACATTAATGATTGGTATTTGCTTTGAGGGGAAATAACCGTTGTCCAATTTTTTACTGAAAAATGCTTGTGAAAAAAACCTATTGATTATGCCATTAGGAGTGCATTGGAAAAATTCGAAGAAACTCAAGAATGATTATTACTGATAAAGATATTTCGACAAAATGATGGGTATCTTTTTGATAAGATATATCATTCTTGCACTAACCCAGGAAATCGTAGAAGCGCTTTCCCACAGTTCCAGACATTTTATTGTATATACTAATAACGAAATGATATGGAAAATACCCAACATTTTGGTTTAAAAGTTGACAAAAAGTGATTCACCCGTAGCTTTGTCGGAAGTAAGAGATGTTTCTTGATTCTGGTTATCAGAAAGTTAACCTTTTACCAAGGTAACTGAAAGTCGTTGCAAAGTTTATCCTTTACCAATTGATCTTCTACCAAGGTTATCATAAAGTTTATCCTTTACCATAATTATCAAGCATTGATCTTCCAACAAGATTATCTAAAAGTTTATCCTTTACCATAATTATCAAGCATTGATCTTCCAACAAGATTATTCGTTACCATAATTATCTCAAAATTCATTCTTCTACTAAGAAATGTTGTAATTGTTTATCTAACGAACCTATCTGAAGGTGAATCCTTTTTACTGGTGAACTTAAAGTGTAACTTTTAAAAAATCCTGTTCAAAGTAACCTTGAAGTGAATCCTTATAAAGGATAACTAATAACGAATCCTTTCCCCAAATCATCTTGAAATAATCAATACCAAGATATTTCTATGTTTTCCATTACCTAGGTTTTGTAAAAATTGATTCTATACCCAGGTAATCTAACACTGATCCATTACCCAAATATTATTAAATTTTATCCTTTACGATTATTATTATCTTGAAGTTGATCCTTTATCAAGGTTTCCTACACCAAAATGTCGAAGTTGATTCTCCGCAAATCGAGTTTTTTCTTCAATTAGAGCCATAAATATTGTTTAAAAAGAATGATTAAAATTGTCACTTACCTAGAACAACGAGAGAAAAAAAGCTTAAAGCAACAAATAGTTTCATGGTATCCGAATGTTTGTTGACAGCTTTGATATAGGCTACTGCAGTCATGATTTAAGCCTAAGTGCGCTATGTTCACGAAACCAAATGTCAGAGGGCCAATTAACTGTAATGATCATCAGATGCAAGTAATAGCTTAATGCTAGTTTCAGATATGTCAGCCGCTATACAAGATTTGGGGTTATTCGATAATTAGCTGTTCATTTCCTTCTGAAGGTCAAATTGACATTCCTACGATTTACTATCCAGCCAACAAATGATTTATCACTCCAAATGGTCAGAGATTACCCGTCAATGTCAGTATACAGCCAATGCTTACACATTTTATGAGAACATTTCATTCGCTGTATAATAATGTTCTAAAGCCTTCTACGTCCGCCCTATTTTTGGCTTATTTTCAAAGACTAAAATAAACTGATTGAAACCATTTGCAAAGTTTTAATAGCTACCTCCGAAACGATGTGTAATTTCATAATAATAATTTTGTTTTAATATCTTGCTTTGAGAAAATTTTCAAATTGATTATACATACATTGGTGTGATACATTCTACCATAGTTGCTCCGATGAACGGCAAAAAAACGACCGGAGACTCACCTTATGTTGTTCAGGTTCAGGATTTTCGTCTGAAGTAATTGACCCCTCAATGGACCTACTTGTACGTCACGATGATATGAAACGATTTGTGCATATTAATGTGGAAAATGGCCATTGTATTAACAAGGAAAAAGTATAGAAACGCCAACATAAACTATCGGGTAAGTAAATAATGATATCCGATCGATAAAGATTCAATCCATATAGATTTGTCTCAGATGAAATCAAGTTTGGAGACAGGAAAACAAACGTTTGAGTAATTACACTAAATTATCGGAGGCAACCTAGTTACAATCTCCTCTGATTTAACAATCTCCTCTGATATTATAATCTCCACTGATGTTACAATGTTTCTGATGTTACAATCTCCTCTGATATTAAATGTCCTCTGATATTACAATCTCCTCTGATATTACAATCTCACGATGTTACAATGTCTCTGATGTTACAATCTCCACTGACGTTACAATGTCTCTGATGGTTCAATCTCCTCTGATATTACAATCTCACGATGTTACACTGTCTCTGATGTTACAATCTCACGATGTTACAATGTCTCTGATGTTACAATCTCCACTGATGTTACAATGTCTCTGATGTTACAGTCTCCTCTGATATCAAATCTCCTCTGATTTAACAATCTCCTCTGATATTACAATCTCGCGATGTAACAATGTCTCTGATGTAACAATCTCCTCTTATGTTACAATCTCCTCTGATGTTACAGTCTCCTCTGATGTTACAATCTCCTCTGATGTTACAATCTCCTCTGATGACAGAATCACCTCTGATTTTACAATCTCCTCTGATGTTACAATCTTCTCTGATGACAGAATCTCGTCTGATGTTACAATCTTCTCTGATGTTACAATCTCCTCTGATGTTACAATCTCCTCTGATGTCACAATCTCCTCTGATGGTTCAATCTCCTCTGATGTTACAATCTTCTCTGATGACAGAATCTCGTCTGATGTTACAATCTCCTCTGATGTTACAATCTCCTCTGATGTTACAATCTCCTCTGATGACAGAATCACCTCTGATTTTACAATCTCCTCTGATGTTACAATCTTCTCTGATGACAGAATCTCGTCTGATGTTACAATCTTCTCTGATGTTACAATCTCCTCTGATGTTACAATCTCCTCTGATGTCACAATCTCCTCTGATGGTTCAATCTCCTCTGATGTTACAATCTTCTCTGATGACAGAATCTCGTCTGATGTTACAATCTCCTCTGATGTTACAATCTCCTCTGATGTCACAATCTCCTCTGATGTCACAATCTCCTCTGATGGTTCAATCTCCTCTAATGTTATAATCTCCTCTGATGACAGAATCTCCTCAGCTGATGACAGAATCTCCTCTGATGTTATAATCTCCTCTGATGTAACAATCTTCTCTGACATTATAATCTCCTCTGATGTTACCATCTCCTCTGATGTTACAATCTCCTCTGATGACAGAATCTCCTCTATTGTTACAAACTTCTCTTATGTCACATCATCTCTGATGTCAGAATTTTCTCTGATTTCACAATCTCCTCTGATGTCAGAATTTTCTGTGATGTCACAATCTCCTCTGATTGGAGAGGATGCCTTAACTGCCAATTATATACAAATTGATATGGTAATGCAGACCATAACTCTCGCCAGTCCCAATTACTAGCTAGTTTAAGCTTTGCTGATTTGGGCGAAAAAATTTGGCTTCCTGCAGGGCATACATTTGCGATCAATAACAATTGTCACAAGTTGTATGATTGCACCATCAAGTTTCAGCGCAGTACATGTAAGAGCTGGCACAGAAAATATGCCAGAACACAGGAAGGTTTATATAAGGGAGATATGAAATTTTCGCGAGTTTATCCTTATGTTGGAGCGTTGTTTACTGTAAATGTAATATTTCACTTGTGTTATCATTTGGATATAAAATAACTTTTTAGCTCCTAAAACGTAAGTTGTTGTAAGAAAAGATCAATCACTATTTTAGATGCCAGAAATTTAAAAAAAAAAAATATAAATATAAAAATATAAATTTGTCAGTGCCATTACGATCAATAAACGAAAAACTTAAATTCAGAAATAAATGTATAAATAAATACACATTAGTCGGACCTCTTTGTACGATGTAAATGTACCATGAAAACAATTATCATGGTAGAGTGAACATACAATTGTATGTGTTAAAGTGATATACTTTTGTTAAAGATGATGTTTGACAATTAAAGACAAGAAATCAATTAATTCCACAAGAGTTCCAAATAATGGCTTACATTCTCTAATTACTATGTATTATCCTCTTTCAATTTTCATAAACTATCTTTTACTTGATTAAACACATTTAGATATTTCGAACAGCTGTCATTTCATCAAAAGATCAACTTCACATGATGTTACAAACGTTTTTTTACTTTTTTGTTTCAAAACCAAGCACTTGTATATCATGACATTTTGTCTATGAGATTCATCCGATGATACATTTATCGGTTTTCTCATTCCATAAAAAAGACGACAAAAAGGCTTACTAAATAACTATTTAAAATCATATTTGTAGGCCTCAATATAACGCCATACTCGAGACATACTCGTTTAAACGCAGCTGTGTATGGAATGCACGAGCTTTGCGTGAAAGTCAGACATTCTTCGGCGTCGATATACCGTGTATCCAATAGAGTTCTATTAGAAGGCATCTTGGGGCGTTTGCAAAAGTGAATTTCAGTTTTCAAGCCTCAAGATATATAAGCTTTGAATGTTGATAGGTAAGAGAAAACTCGTACTCGGACTAACCAGAGATTTAAAAAAAATATCATTCTTATAATAACGTCCTTTAATAGAAATATATCATATTTTCAATGATAGGATGACACCTGAGCTAAAATAGCTTGTCTGACTCTGAACCAAGATATGAAAGTTCGAATCCCTGTGACCGTTTTTGTATTTTTGTATTTTGTGATGGTACAGTGGTAAATTGGTATTCGTGCTTTGTTTATTGTATCCGATGCTTATAGTAACACTTATATAATTTCGTATTGCAGATAATGCAATCACCTACCCATATGGATAGTCGTTTACATGCTTCGGTAATTAGCAAATCTTTATTGTCCATCACTTTAGGAAATGGAAATGAAACAATTGTAACATTTATACCTAAGGAAGTATCATGTCAGTCATGCTCTATGTGACATTTCATATGCTTGAGGGCTTAAAAGCTTTCAGTCATGTGAAACCTAGAATTGACCTGAAGTGGAACCTACAGTGGAATCTAGGGTAGATTCTAGAGTGGAATCTACAGAGGGGAATGAGAGTGGAGTTTAGAGTCGGCTGCTAAGTGAGGTATTGGCAAGGGGCAGTCACTTGTCACCATTTACCGTCAACTTCACAGCTGACCTTTTTCTTCATATTCATGATGTCATTATGAAATAGACCATCATCTTTATGACGTCATCATCTTGTGTGTGTCTCTGTCCACTCCTGTCAGAACAGCTCTCCCCAGAACTCCAAGGGTGGATCCTAAAGCATCAAACTAATTCCCTGGGATTAAGTCTAGACTAGTGCCAACCTGTGAGATGGTAATGCCTATCATCCAGAGGGTTGGCACTTTCAACGACAGATATTTACATAAACCGGTAACCCTACAAACATCCTACTAGGAAATTCTAAAAGGACACTACATATACCCAGTATACTACAATCGCAAAACATTTTGCATACACACTCATAAAAAAATTAGATATCGAAAGTTGCTATGATTTTCATTACATCAGAAAGACACAACAAAATGGCGTTCCCCGTCCACTTTCTGTTTTTGTTAGTAAAATGATTCCTTACCTGCTTAAAATATCTATTCAGAAAAAGTTAAAGTTTTACTTTTACAAACTGTCACTTTTATCTTTTCACCTACCTTAAAATTTAGGCTAATCTTTTGAATTACACACGAACGTGCTATGACGAAAACAGTAGCCGCCGACTTTCGATTGCTCCTAAATGCCCTCAGTCGTACAGACTGTAGTACAGGGTTGAAAGTTCGCAGGTCAGGAAGACGTCACTCTTATGTCATCAGGTCATGAATGTAGGGATAAGC
This sequence comes from Phorcus lineatus, assembly GCA_921293015.1. Taxonomy (NCBI): domain Eukaryota; kingdom Metazoa; phylum Mollusca; class Gastropoda; order Trochida; family Trochidae; genus Phorcus; species Phorcus lineatus. The sequence continues at coordinate 27,048,049 of OV121088.1, read as the reverse complement.
CTCCAGGTTGAGAATGGTCCGTCACACACGTCAATTTCTACCTACCGTTACTAAAAACCCAGCTATAACGCGCAGTGCCAATAATTGCCTGCATGGTTTTGCTATAAAAACAGTCTTCTCTCGCTGCTTACACTACTACCACTAGTTCTACCGATACTACTACTACTACTACTACTACTACTATTACTAAAACTACTACTACTACTACTTCTTTTACTATTACTATTACTATTACTACTACTACTACTACTACTACTACTACTACTATCATTGGTGTACTAGGTTTGATGTGAATGTGTGGATGAATTAGTTATATTAATTTCTGGTAAAAGTTATTTTCATGAACATCGATGAAATCCTTATCTTTCTGACTTTCAGGTCATCAATTACATGTTTACAGATTTTAAACAAACTAAAACCTTATGACTCAACAGTTTCTAATGGTATTTTGATTGGTTAATTGAGATTTGTTCTGAATGACTATAGGTTTTGGTAATCAAGGTTTCACTCTTTAGCAGGTAGATTGATACCAACATAACAGTAATTGTAAATGATCTTTATTTCTTATTATGTGTGATCATCATCATGTATTTGTCACTATGAAGAAGATTCGATAACTAAGGGTTGATTTGATTTGAAATAATTATAATGAGACGTTATATATAAACATACTTGTTATCATTTCACGAAAAATGTATAAAATGAAGATTTGATAACTAAATGGGTTTAATCAAAATTACGGATGGTAGATTCATTTCTATAACTATAACACACTGTATGTCCAAACATACTAATTATCATTGTCGCCACCACATGTATTTTTCATCATGGAGAAGATTTGATAACTTTGCGTTGTATTGTCTAAAGAAGTTGTCCAACAATTGTCGAGTATCATTTCTCATTGGGCCAACTTTTCCTTTCAATGCTGCATTCGATTGAACAACGATGTCGCTCTCTAAAAAGTTTTGCTCCTCTTCTGATGTCAAAGGTCCTTGAAGATAAAAAAATGTATATACAAATCACTTTTAATTCGGAAATGTTTTTGTGCATATCTTAAACAAAAAAATCTAATCATATTTAAATTTCTAAAAAAATTATATTTGAATTCAACTTGATGAGTCTTATATTGAACATCACATCGTTTGTAAATCTGGATTCAAAGAAGTTGTATTAACTTAATAAAATCCTCCCCTTCTCTCCAATAAATATTTCGTTTAAATATCATAAAAATATTATGTAACCATTGTAAATTATATATCATACTGAATCATTAAGCAAAAGACAACCACGAATTTCAATTACGATATTTCTATAGTTCATGTTATGATTGATTTTGTAAGTGGTCCGTTACTTTTTCCTCGTGTATACTTATAAAATACTTACTGAGATCTAGAAACTTATAAACCTCCTTCACGGTTGTTAGGCGATCCTTAATGTAGTCTTCAAACTTGATGACCATGACGTTTTCTTTTGAAAAAACCTCCATGTAATCTTTTATGAAAACATAGTACAGTCCGACTATTATTCGAACCTGAAGCAGAGAAACATCAGAATGTATATATTTTTGTATTTATACATTGTTGCTAGGTACAATTTAAACGTTTTAGTATCATAATATTTTCATGTAAAAATGTAGAGATGCAGAATTATAGTTCCATTGCACGGGCAATTTTTTTTAGAGTTCCTCGGCGATAACCTTCCAAGACGAAGAACAAAATTTTGCCAAGGGTTAGAGTTCCTTACTTCAGCAACATGGTCTCAATTTAGTTTCTCTAAGGTAGGGTTCCAAAATCAACCGATACAAAATTTGGCTAAGGGATGAGCTACCTAAGTGAAGGGTACAGTTTAGTTTCTGAGGTTGTTTCTGTAAACAAAAAGGATTATTATTATAATAATATTCACGTCATTGTATAATTCAAATTTTCCTTCCCAAACTTAAACAAGTTAAACTGTGTATTTTACCTGGGAAACTCTGTCAACGCTCATATCATAAGCACAGCCTCTTAATGAGTTCTTTGCTATGCAGTTTATAAACCATCTGATCGCTGCCTTGACTTGAATATGGAAATCATCGGGGGTCTTCACTGGCCTCTTAAAGAAACAGTACGACGAATAGGCTCTAAAACATAAAAGGTTAAATCTATTTTTTCCCCACAAAAAGATTATATCAAAACTTGAGGTACGTGGAGTTCATTTTACAGGGTAATCGTTTATGAAAATATAAGTCCCCTTAAATTCAAATCAGAAGTCAGATTAAAACTATGTCAGTTAAAATATGTTTTAAGTCACTAAATCATCATATGCTTACGTCAAAAAGTTATGAAATATGTAAGTTATATTTTTGCATGCAAAATAGTTCTTGTTGTAAGTCCGAGCACGAATATTTCTAGTTCGATAGAACATGACCCGCGGCCTTAATTGAAAGGTTGCTTCGAATCCCGCGGGAACAAGACCAACAGGCCAAAGGAGTACTGAATAAAAATAAACAAATAAACCCTCTTTTTACATAGCTAGTTATCGCGGCGATTGAAGTTTCGTATGGTATTATGTTATCCATATATATGTGTTCCAATGTTTCAAAGTTGGAAAAATGACCCTACCTGGGCTTCAAACTCGTTCTATGAAGTGCCTTCCTCCCCATGACGGTTTATAAGCAGCCCCAGTATTAGACTGTTCTATCACCAGCTTAGTGCAGACAGAACCTAATTACCAGTGACCAATTACATCAGAGCGATTAAAAGAATGATGGTGGCGATTACGTATAATGAAGAATCACGGGAGTAATTTCCCCTGATTACTGATAGCGATTTTCGGATTGAGCTCTAGCTGAGATTACGCCATAACATGCGATTAGTTGGGCTGTTTTCAGACCGTTGTAGAGAGGAAAGCCCCTGAGGAAAAGAGTTCGAATCCGGGTAGTGTAATTCCCCCCCCAACTTTTGTTACTCAGAATATGGTCGATTGTAATTAGATTTCCTGTGCACTGCATGTAAGCTCAAAGGGAAAATTTCGGAAACCTCACCTCTCTGTTGGGTTCCTGAGAATTGCGATTATTTTAGCCCCAGGTACGAGGTGATGTATGTAATCGGCTGTTGTATATTTTGGTTCCTTCAAGTTACAATTCTCTCGGAATTTCCACCAGAATTTATTGTGATACAAGGTGGCCGCAGTACTGTCAGCTGTAAGCAGATACAACCAGATATGATTTTAAGTTGATGTAAATTCCTCATTACCAATGGACAGAATTATTTTTACAAAAGACTAAAGACTATGAAATTTATAAACAATTAAAATAATTGAGTTAGTGTTTTTAAGACCTCATATTATCTAGTTCAATATCTATATAACCGAATGACATTTTATTCGTGTATTTATATCTTTTATGCGATACAATATACATTATGGTCAATATGTGGCCGATGAAGATGGGACAAACTAGAATCAGATGTATTTTCGCGTATAAGGAATGTTGTTCTTGAAAACAATAATTGAATCTTCCGATGCTCTTCAATTTCTCGCCACTTGGAATTTTCACCAGGAAAATATCTACTTAAATTAACCATCCTTGAATCTTGTTTAAAACCGAATAACCAAATGATACATTTTGATACGAGCAGTAAGAAAGAGGCCTGTTAATGAGTTTTGAAAGTGATTTCAGCGCATGCTCAGGGAAACCTTCCCTCAAGTGAATGAAGAGTTGGAAATGCAAGCTATTTCCTCAACGCAAGACAAAAGAGTGCTGTAACACGTTTTTTGATTGATTCGCAGAAGCAGTTTCAGTGGCCTACTCAAATCAAGACCGGCTAATGTGAGTCCCAGTGCTGGTTTGTGATAAGTATCGGAACATAAATCCTTTGTGCCTTTATGGAAGAAGGATTGTCGTGATGAAGACAAAATTTTCAACCACCATCTTGTCCCAGTATACTTATAGCGTTTCCTTCACTCTTATACCCTGGGTTTTCTTTCGGCAATTCGGCAATTCGACAAGGGAATAATCGGTCTTTTGAAGTAAGAAATTGTCAAACCATTTCTCAATTCAAACGAAAACTTCAAAAGACATCAGATGCAGCGGCTGAATATTTTTCAGTAGGAAAAAGGTTTCTAAACATTTTACACACAAGACTTAGACATGGATGTAGTGAGTTAAACTATGATCTATATTTTAAAGTAGGTTTAGTCAACGACCCCAGCTGTTTATGTTGAAATCCATGTGAAAATGCCTTCATTATATTTTTTATTATACATTTTTTCAAGTTCAGCGCAATAGATTATTAAATATGGTATTAAATGTTACTCTAGGGAGAGTGCCCTTAGATGTTAGTTTAGTCCTTAATGGCCATGCAGATCTATTGCTTATGAAAACGAATCCATATTCAAACATGTACAAGTGTATATTCAAGAAATCAAATCAAAACCACTAAATGTTACGCGCTGTTACCTATGATCCTGCCAATCAAACAGTTTTATCGCGATGGTTCACTATAAAATTTCAGCCAACCACAGAGGTCCTCCGCTCTCAGAGTGGGCTTTCGCTCTTCCGTAACATGGTGATATTCTTACACGAGCGAGATAAAATCAAATACCATTCGTATTTAATCCGAATGGGTGTGGTAAATGCCTGAAAATTCTGCTTTGTGAAACAAGTTGGAGTTCCGCAGTGATCCACCAACAAAAAACAAAAAACGCAGGCGGAAACCTGCGAACAAGGCGGTGCGACTTTGATAGTACAGACTCGCATGTCAAGCGATGCTATTGCTTGGCTATTCTTAGATACTTCATACGCCATAGGTCACAGTGCGTAAGTTTTGGTGGGGTTATATCCCAGGGTATTTGAGTGGAGCGTGAGCGTTTATATACGTATTATTCTGAGTCGGTATAATCCAACCACATGTTTTGTCGAGACAGTTGTGAACACAACTCTATCAAATAACAAATGTTGTTGATTTTGATTTGATATTGTTTAAAGCACTGATGTTACCAAATGGAACACTCTCTTTCAAATTAAAGAGTTCTAAAACGAACGCAGTTGTAACAGGTATTAAAAGGTGTTCACTCTACAGTGAAAAGATATAAATCTGTAAAAATTCTTACAAAAGATTTTCCCTTTGAATCCCTCCTTCGCTGCTTGAAGGACTGATGAGGTGTGGACGGTGAAATAACGTAGATAGTCCTTTGTTGTTCCAAGCTCTAATTTACCATGAGAGAAATCTGAATAAATGGTAAGTTAGGGTGTCAGGAGGACAAAAACGTTCACTGACACTAATCAAACGTAACAAAATCTTTAATTTATTTCCTAACATTTTCATGTTTTTTTATATATAATTATGAATAAAATTTTTGTGGATATATTTTTAAATTATTTCAATTTCATTATCCTATAGCCATATCCTAGATATTATTGTGTTAAAGGAAGGTTTCACAATCTAAGTATCAGTCATTGACAGTGATCTTGGTACATGTGTTGGATTTGTATAACCTCGCGTACGGTGTTTTCGAGTCCCTAAGGCAAACAGCAACAATTGTAATAGACCAAATATAATTTGCAATTAATTCTTATCTGACCATTATCAAAAAAAAATTTAAAAAATTCTTTAATACGTAATTCTATAAAATATATCCGTGTTTATTTCAAGAAAATCTCCGAACACAGTTGGTAACATTTGTAATTAAACACACCTTTGGATAAAATTCAAGACAACATACGCAACGTAAATCGTTAATAATTAACTATCATTTACAATACAATGGTCGTGTTTTTTATGCTGTGCCACTTGTCTTGATTTCTCTGATGCGAGAAATCTAAGTTGTAGACCCTTAGTTATACGTTTGGAAATGTAATCTTGTATTTCAAATAATTCTAAGAATGTTTTCATCTTGCTGATTACAAAGGTATTTTGATTTAATTTGTCGATGATATCTGAATTTGCAAGAGCTTTTCTACTTAAAATTTGGCAATATATGTATCGATCAACGACCCGACGTTTTTTGGCGGCCTGCCAGACCGGACAAAAATAGACCGTTCGCTTAAAAGACGACCCTAACTGTCGATCGGGCGGAGAGTTAAAAATAACATGTCACATGATGCCAGTCATGTGTTTTTGACATGTTCTTCTATCAATTTAGTTCAAACTGTTAACAAAAGTGTGGTTTGGAACGTTCATAGCTTAAAAACATGACTTTAAAAGCCATTAATTGATTAATGTTTCTTTTAACGGAATAATATTTATTGGTTAAACGACCGAATGAAAGACTAACACAAGGAAAATAATTCTTTTCAATGATTTTGCAACTTTCCCCGAACTTTACGTTACATATATTTTCTAACGCTTGATTTGAAAGAATAACATACCCGTGTTTTAGGGGCTCGACAAGACGTGACGCTCGAAAACAGGTAACGTGGGGATACTAAACGATATGGGAAAAAAATCATATTTTTACATATGAGGTAGAGGGATATTTTAGAGAATCTTACCGAATCGTCCATGGAACCAAAATTGGTTTCCCTTTCTACCAGTAGCTATATCGGGATGCGTTACTATGTGAGAGTTGAGATCTGACGTTCCACACTTGACCATTCCAATGATGAAGAAATAAGGTAGGCAGCGGAACTGCCCAGACTTATCATACCAACACGGATTTTTAAGGTCCGGCAGAAATGGAGGTGGTTTCTGAAAAAGTCAAATCTATTACAATAGTCTAGTCGTCTCATTTTGTATGCTTTCTAATATATTTAATTTATACATAGAAGAAGTTGTTGAATACTTGTTCTTGAGACTAAAATTGAAATTACAACATTAATCAAACCACAAACACGTCTTTTCATAACTTCATATATGTTCATTCGAGAAATACATGACAATGATATAATTTTTCATTTCGTATACATATGGACATTAACTTTCAAATAAATGTGGTTCTCATTTTCATGAATACCGATTCTTTAATAAAAGCAAAAACAATCAGTTTATAGCCTTCTCCTATGGATGAAATTATATTATTGGCAAGTATTTTGCGAGATATGAGAATAAGTGCCTTTTTTCGATTAAACGTGTTTATATGTCTATGTTTTGTTATGTCTATTTGATTTTCTAAGTTAAAGTATAGATCAGCACGTTCTTAAGGAAACATAGACTATTTTACAACCTTTTTCACTATTAATTGTTGCATTTATTTAGAAACTTGATACATCTAGTGTGAAGAAATTTGGTATTTAATGTACTTAAGGGGCATTAGAAAAGATATTTTTTAAAACTTTACCTCTGGTACTCCAGAAATCATATTCTGGCATTTTGAAATTTTCGAAGTCCTTCCTTCGTCCCAGGGATCAGGATTTCTACTATAGTTGAGAAATTTTATATAGTGATCATTGGCAGCTAATTCTCCATAACTGTATTTATAGTTTTCCTCGATAGTTTTCGGGGAAATGGTATATTCCACTGACATGAAATATATAAGAACTAGAATACACACTATATTGAACAGAGCACATGCAGTCACTGGGTTCCTTGACAATCTCATCGTCTACTTCCTGAAACATAGAACCATTTTGTTAGCTATTGGTGACAGTTTAATGATATCAGGCTTTGTTTTGTATTTATACTGATTTCCTTACTTCTCTAGGAGACTTTTTTCAAAAAGATTATCTTTAATCATTTTTTAAAATCTTAGATCTAACTGTAATTTACTAGAATCAATATTATTGCATTTACCTAAGCAATTACATTAAAAAACAAGAAATTGCAATCAACTAGTCTCGAAACCATTCCAATGAACTGGTTTTGTTGAAAGTGTCAAGCTTGATTGTAATTCATTTAAGTGCGATTTAGTATCATGGGTATGCTTGCAACCCTTTATACCACATTTTATTGTAGACTGCATTTTACTATCCTAATTATGATAGCAGTCGAGATCCCTGTATTCGATTACAGTTAACTACTGTGTAACTGAATGCACTATCTATCCTACATCGAATTGTATGCAATCTGATTAAAATCAGATGGAATTCCGCTTGTTTAATTTCGTTTCGTTTTATTTCCGTTTCGTTTCGTTTCGTTTCAGTTTAACAAGCTATATTCCATCAGATGTTAGTATCGCATATTGATGATGCACAAATGTTAGGCGCGCGATACGTCATCTGATTTTAATCAGATTGAATTGTATGTAACCAACATTCATATTATTCCTGTCAACTTTTCTGCATCAACCAGCAAAAACTAATCTACATCTGATTGCAAATCACTATTATACCTGTGTACTTGCTTTGATATCACTGCAATCACCTTTCGACGATTTAACAACAATTAACTTGCTGATATGTTGGAAGAAGTAAACTACTTTATTTGAGAACAATTTACAATATCCTAGATCCGACGTCATTCCAATTTTCAAAACTTTACTACAAATAACACTCTCCTTGCACGATATGATATAGACAAATGATATCAATGATATCATGTCACATGATATATAATATAATATAATATAATATAATATAATATAATATAATATAATATAATATAATATAATATAATATAATATAATATAATATAATATAATATATTAAATACTTTAAAATATGATAAATTATTACGGTACTAAACCATTGACTTATAAACATTTTGGTAATCCCAGAAACTGGTTTACTAATTTACATTTAGCTCCATCATATATCCTCACCTTTGTGTATTCCAGACCTTATAAATAATCTGAAGTGTCCTTCAAATCCCTTTATATTGGGAGGGGAAAAATGGATAACATATGTGACAAAACTAACAATTGGTGAACAATAAGTTTATGAAAGGTTACTGATTTTGTATTGCAGCAGTTTATTGACTGGAAGATATTGATTCATCATACACCATATATATATTAATATATGTATTAATTTAAATGCAAAACTTTAAAAAGATCAAATAACATTATTTTTAACACTACACATTCAATTAAGAGAAGATCATTAACACCTATCTTACTTCTTTATACAATTATGTCCATCGTTAAAGCTTTTAGAACATGTTAGAACGAACTTTTTATAACGGACAATAATGTAAATGAAAATCAATTTTAAAAGATACATGATTTGAGCCTTTGTCATAAACAATGCCTCTTATAAATAATAACATCATTACAAGGTTACAGAATGTTTTGTTCATTTTTATTCAAAACTTGTGTAGTTGGCTGAACACATTTCAATGCTAGGAACAGCAGATGTTTTAATCATTTATGGACACTGCGTATCTTTCATGATTTTCTGTTTGGTTCTCACAAAATACCATCTATGTTGATTTGAATTATAAAATCTCTCATATAAATGACTACATGTAAGTACGGTCATAAATGTAACCATGAAAGAAATATGCTTTAAATCGCCAAAAAATTGTTTCAAAATGGCCCTTATACGTGTATAAGTTCAGGTAAGTATGAAAGTTAAAAACATCTCACTCCACTTGCATGTTCCTCCCCAAATGCCAAACTTAATACATGCATTTGTATTCGATGAAAATGGTGCAGCTTCTTGCACAAGTTGTTTCACTGATTGTACCAATCACCATTTGTATTTATGATTGATACATACATATAAACATTTGTATAGCCCCGATATCCAGCCTCACTGCTCAAAAGCGCTTTGTTTGACCTTAGTCATTCGACGTCATGTTTCAATACACACATTTTCCATCATCAGCTCCTTCTGCAGTTTGGTGATGGTGGATTTTATATAGTACTTATTATTCATGGCCATCAAAATACAGTGAGGTAGTAATGAGTGATAGAATTCTGTCTGTCCGTCCATTTTCCGTTTAATTTCCCGATTGTTTCTGTTATATTTTAATGTTACCCAATATGCTTATGGTAAACGCATTACCTTCAGTATAAAGTATCAAGCGAAAGCTTCATCGGCCTTATTGTGAACACCTATTATTCATGAAAGGTAGTGAAAAGTGTTCGCGTAGCTTAACCTAGCTTGTAATATTCGTGTTAGAGAACAACTGCTTATCTTAATGCCTGCTTGCAGTCCTGATCTGACCCCAATAGATCATCTGTGAGACATTCTTAAACAGACATCGTTCTGTTCAACTGTTCATCATGAAATAACAAAAACGTGAAATTTCAGATAAAGAAAATAATGATAATGATTTGTCATCCGGTAGTGCCGCTCTTGCTTGATGTGACTATTTTCATATGTTGTTTTATGTGATTCGAGATAGCCTGGTAGATATTAGGGTATTGAAGGAATTCCGCGGATTGATTATAGCATGTAGCAGGATGATTGCTTTCACTTTGAGAATAACAATTCTTATAAAAAAAATGTCGGTTGGTTTTCATTGAATATCTATGCTCTATTTTTAACATCATCCAATAAATACTCTGGTATTTTCGATATCACACAATTAGTGTCCCGTTAAACGAATTTTGTTTTTGTTTGTTTGTTGTAAAAGACACTTTCAGAAAATATTTTTTAAGTGTATAGATTATTTCTAAATAAATAATTCGTCAAGTAACTATTGTTTAGGTGTTACTTCTCGTGGTTAAAATTGTTCCTGTTCTTTCTCTTCGTTTTCCTCATTTCTCCATCATATCATTTACAGTTTACTCGTTGACCTTTAATTCTAACCCTGAAATATCAATCTGCAGTTTACTTTGTATACTATTACTATAGAGCTCATCAGGCTAGTTTACTTTGTAGACTAATATCATAGAGCTCACCAGGCTAACTTAAGTTTTTAAAATCAGGTCACAGGGTCACCATATGAACTGCCACAGGATCACCAAATCCTATGACGTCAAATGGGCAGTCAGTACACAACACTGTGGCTGTTGCTTTGCTTGAAAAAGGAGACATGAAATTTTTTTAGGACGAGGCCTCTGTGATCTCATGTTATAAAGGGGTCACAGGGTCACCAAATTTAAAGCTCATTATCTACACATTGGGTCACATTTCTAAGCATTTTGCTGGTTGGTGAACAATATGAAAATACTAGTAGGTTTTTGGGGCATGGCCCTTATGGCCCTTATTAAGAGTCAGCAAATTGCCAAATAATAATTCCGATGGGCTTCGGAGTCGTTACACGACCTGCTCTATAGATGCTACTGAATATTGTCGACCTGGCAGAAGAACCTGTGTTTGGAAAAAACCTCATAAAAATTTTGAACCTCAGCATATCTAAGCAACCTATTAGGGTGGTAGTTGTCCTGTGGTGTTATGCGGCTTTGTCTGCTAGGTTGTGAACTACACCTTATTTTTGTATGACTCTTATGTGAAAGCTAAACGCTGAGAAATAAAAGGGAAAAATTCTTCTCCCTGTGCCACACTTTGAAAGTTACATCATTGCATGTATTCAATTCAATACCAGACCCCACAGAATGAGAGTGGTAATGACATTACCAATGCCTGCTTGCAGTCCTGATCTGACCCCAATAGATCATCTATGGGACATTCTTGGACATGCATTGTTCTGTTCAAACTATGCAGAATTGAATACATTGTAACACTGGCAGTTGATGCCTCCATAAACCATTCAAAGAATGAGACCCATTCTGAAGGATAAATCAAGTGATCAACCTCACAGTCTCACAGAGGATATACTAAGTAGATAGGTTTTATGCAATGATCAGTTATGAGAGGCCACAATAGATAGACACCACATGTTCCATTCTTATTCCCCATTTCACACTGTTCTAACTGTTTTTAAGAATAAGTAGTAATTTTACTGATTGACATAGGGCTCATTGGGCCTTTCAGGTCTCACAATCTAAGAAATTAAGAAATTATAAACTTTGAGAAGTCTTTTTATGACTCTAGTTCATCATGAAGAAATAAAAACGGGAAATTTCAGAAGAAGAAATTAATGAGAAGATAATTTTTATGTGCTTTATTTTGCTGAAAGATAACAAATTATATTTCACTCACTTGGCAAATTTATCAATTAATTTTTTTAATTAAGCTAGGTCAAGAAAAAACAAAGGCATTGAAAAGTGATCTTCACACAAATGACACTATACATTAAGCAACACAAAAAATAACAAAGCACTAAAAACAAGTAAATGACTTCAAAAGAAACATAAAATCAAATTGTTTATGGACCATAAAGGAATTAAAATCATTTGATATATAAACATTGTACAGCATAATAATAGCTATATGATGTTAGTATATAATTGAACATATAATGATTCCTAGCTATTCTCCAAATTTATTCAATGTGCTATAAATGTGTAATGTCAACCTTCAAAAGTCTTTCTCACCACAATTGCTACTGAAGTCTTATACTCTCTGAGTGCCCTCTGTAACAAGTGGAGCACTTACTTGGTTAGAAACACTGAATCCTGATGTTGCAAGTACAGTAAGTCTGTAATCAGCAACAGTGTTTCAAAATGACATTCTCACTGTTCTTGTACATGCTGGACTAGAGTTCTGTCACCTGGGAAGCGCACACATTTCTTACAAGATTCAAGTCATCCAAGGATTTTATATAGTATATGATTGGATAAGAGTAAGGAAAGCATTCTGTGTTGTACATTTCACCACTAATGATGATAGTGATAAGGATTAAGATATAGGTACATATATTCCACTGATTCAACACTAAAGGCCAAGCTCAAAGCGCTACACAAATTACTACATTGGTTTTAAGACATCTAGGGGGATCTTGAAAGAATCCAGAATATGGTCCACTTACAACAGAGGATACTTGTGAAATTTGCCCCTGAAGAGATAATATGGTCCTTTTGCAAGAATTTATTACCATCTCTATCTGAGAGCAGAACACTATATATATATAATATTTCTGCTCTAATTTTCACATAAATATTGATTTATGGGGTTCCATGTGTTCCCCTGCTGACAGTTCAACCTTAAACATTTATCAGTAAGACATATTTACAAATTATAATCCTTTAGAATATACATTTATCTGTGATAGTATTTAGCCTGTCATTTATTGCAACCAATTCAAGCATTATCTAAGGTCATGAATATATATGTAAATATGCTGTGAAAAACCTATACCATTAAATGGTGATATATCATATTCTACAAATACAAATATCATACTAAATTCAAAAATGAAAATATTAGATAACCAAATTTTTGTGATAAAGTATCATTTATGTCACACCTTGTATATATAAACATGTATTTATGCATATAGAGTCTAATAACTACATCATCTTTCAAATATCTTAGATATTTACAGGATTAATTAATCAATTAATTATTTTCATATATAAGGGTCTAATGCTGACACAGCAACAGTTGAACAATTCTCATTTAGGTATATTTGCAAATTACAATCCTGTAGAATATACCTTTATCTGAGAAAGTCTCTAGTTTATAATGTTTCACGTCAGTTTTAGGCTTTGTAAGGTCTTGATTATACATATACCTGTAAATACACAATGAAGGCCAATACCATTAAATGATGATATATCTTATAAGTAATAAGTCCACTCTACAAATACTTAAGCTATCAAAGGATTATATACCAAATACCACCAAAATTCAGAAATGAAAATAAGCAAAAAAGTGAATTTTGTGTGATGAGGTGTCATTGGTCAGGTCTTAATTAATTTTTTTTATATATGCATATATATTCCAACCACTCCCTCATTGCAAAAATCTCATGTATAAAAGGACATATAGATTTCAATTATTTTCATGAAATTTATGAAAAATATTCTTCAAATAACACACATATTATCTATCATCAACAACTCTTATATCTTAATGGAATGTTTTTCATTTTCAGCGCTAGAATGAAATCCCAAATTGTTGACAGTCATGTTCTGGATTTCCTATCATGGAAATTTTGACCGATTTTATTTGTACACTGCAAATTCCTAAAATGAAATGGAGCTACAGAAGACGAATATAGCAATAATAATAAATGACTTAAATGAATGGAATGTCTAGTATTTACCAAGCTGTTATTGCGATCTAAGAAACAATTTGCAATATCCGATGCTTGACCATACCTATTACTTTGATTGGTAACTGCTGTCATGACACTTCAAGAACACCCGAGGAATGGCCAAGGATAACATCAAACACTATTCCTAACAATCAACATGACTAAATAAAGTAATTCAGCTAGACTGAATGGCTTTACTTCAATTAACACACGAAATGTAAACAAGTGGTACCTCTGAATACCATTTGCACTAATGGCAGACCCAAAGGGTGACAAGTGTTTGGGTTTGTACAGGGTCAGAAGTATGGCACCCCCCCTCTCCCCCTTCACAGGTAAGTGAACCCCCTCTCACTTAAAATATTCCTGGAACTGCTACTCTTCTCCAAAGTCTACTGTCCATCTTGGTCTGTTGAGAAAGTGACCAAATATTCGGGCAGAGCCTGATTGTCAAAGAAGATGACAAACTTTGTTGGCATTGACTTGTGGTCCACAACTGAATGATAACCCTTCGGTAGACGTCTCATCCCCCCAGTCGAGAGTGTTTCAGCTTCCTCAAGTCGTCCTGTAAGAACCTTTGCAAGACACACATGATGATGTCCGCTGGCGTCCATTTTGGATTTGGCAAGGATGATGTCAGTGAAAGGGTAGAAATATACGCCATCACCACATTGTCTTTCTGAAATTTAAATAGACATAGATATAGTGAATATCACAAAATAAGACAAAAATTAATATTGAATTATTAAAACGTACAGATTACAAAATCAAAGGACATGGAATCCCAAATGCTTGACTTTTTACATAAATAGTTACTTGAGTTTATCAAAATAGAAATTTTAGATATAGAAATCAGAAGGTCAACATTCTTATGATAACATATGATGGTGATGGTGATGGTGATGGTGAGGGATGTTTGTATCTTTCAGTGTCGCTAGTGCATGTTTATGGGACATAAAGCACATGAATCTTGATATAGTAGAGGGAAAACAGGATGATCACAATCAAAGAATCTGTATTCCCATTTGGTGTTTGTTATCAATATTGATGATGTACATTTGCATATCAGCAAACAGAACAGATGGATAGGATGAATATGAAAGAAACCTGCCAAAATTAATCTTCTATAACTTGATACCATTACCCTAAGTACATTAAATGTACAATATAAAATAATTTTCTATGATTAAAAAATGTTTATTATCTAAACTGAAATTAGAAAACATCTCCACCAAAGTTTCAAATAATAGATAATTGCATTCCAACATTTTTCAATTTTTGTAGTGCATGTGTGCACAAATTGTGTATAAATATTAATTATTGTTATACAGACAGACAGATTCTTTATTAGACAATTTTGTCAAAAAGTACATTTTTCAAACAACAAAAGTTTGCAGCACGGTGGAGAACAGTCTTATCTAATGCTTGTTAATTATCAACAGACGAAAAAGCCTAAGAAATACTATATAATTGGACCTATTAATTAAATGACTTTAGTACAAGATACACATATTTCACTAAATTGAAATTCATTTTTTTACAGTTACTATTCAGAAGTTCTTGAAATGTAAACAAACTTGGACGTCTATAGTAATAGCTAGGTATGTAAATGTTCCTGTTATAAGATGTATTACCATAATTGATCAGGTTCGGTATGGATTTATCAACATCTAATCCCCACATCACCCATCATACAAATCAAATACCTCCACCGCTGTTGCAGTAGCTCCTGTTGAAGCCAAAGCTGCTGAGGTTGACGATGGAATCAGTGTTGACAAGAGGTCCATGCCAGAGTGACCTCTCCACGTGATCTCCGGGGGTCAAGGCACCAGAATCATAGATCAGATTCTTCTTCCTCTGGTAGTTCTTGAAGACATTAACATTCAGCATCTTCTCAATCTGAGGTGAAGAAGCAAAGAAGTTATTGCAGATGGCAGATTAGAATTTATTTTTTCAAAACGAGGCCCTCAGGGGGCTTAGTTGTGTTGTAAACCTCTATCTATATTGCCATTAATCCCCTAGTTAAACAAAATTGAACCTTAACACTGAAAGTATAGATACATATGGTCACAGCTTAGTAGCTGAATCTAAAGTACAATTTCTTCCCTGTAATATATACACCGTCAATGAGCATTCCTGGAACTGAATATTAAGCTTATAATGTCATTTTCAATACAATTATCTTTCCCAGACTTTGTGATCCATTTAGAAACTTTGGCACAGAGTGGAAAATAAGCAAATACAAGAAGCACTAGCTTTTTCATTTCAATTTTGAACATATTCTTGACAATTTACCTGCAAGCAATATAAATAGAATTTAGATGGCCAAAGTTAGCTTAGTGATAAAAAAAGCCTTGATTAGCTGTGTACAACAAGGATTATGTATGGACTGTTGGAAAACAGCCTAACTACTTATTAGTGTAATTTTAAAGTACCTGAACTGATAATTAAGGAGGAAATAAAATTTATGAAGTCAATTCTGAAACTTAACCAAAGTCTTAAACACAGTTTTGGTATTGCTGTTGGATAAACAATAGCCGCTGCGTTTAGGCTTTTCCGGTTGTAAGCAAAATTGAATATTTCTGATTTCATGTGGATTTAATGAAACATTACAACATAAATTAGTTGTAAAGGTGTGAATAAGCAAGCCATACATATAATTCATTTTAATGATGTTGTAAAATTAGTGAAAGTACAGTGACCTTTTTTCATGTAATTTTCCTCAAAACAAAATGGCGGACTGGATTCAAATAGGTTAATTAGGCTCTTTGAAAGACCATAAGGTAATGTTTAACAAACCTTCACTACTGTCACTTTGGCATCTCTGGAGGCTCTTAAGAAGTGAGATCTGATCTTGTCAAACTCCTGAGAGGTCCTGTCTACTAGAACCAGCTTGGAATCACTGGACAGGTTTTTCAGATCATCTGGGAGGGGGACATCACTCTCTGTGGGTGAAATATACAAAAGCATGTTGACCTTGATTGCGTCAACTTTAAAGTAATTCAAGTTGTCTTGTTAATTAGCTGAAGGTGGAATTAAAGTGACACAGAATATGTTTCATAAAACTTGTATGTAGCTTAAGTAAGAACCAACATACCATATGTCTTGAGTTGGGTTAAAATTGCCTTTCTAAAGGAATCTTTACCAAAGACCAAAATTGTGGTATTTTCTTTGTTCAATTACATAAATGCTAAGAAATCAAAATCCTGCGACCAATTGCAATGTATAATAGTTTATTACAGTTTATAATACTCAGCACTATCAACCTAATTTTTTCATTGTATAGTCATTAAGTTTTTCATGCCAAGGATGACAAACTTTGGTTGTTCAGGTTATTTTGTTGCAAAAAAGCTGTAAAGACAATATAGACAATATTTTAACCCAACCATTACAGATTATATCTTTGCAGTTATATTACACGATTCCCTGTGAAAGTTACCCTTTTCTAATAGTTTGACCATAGTCTTATGAGCTTATGAGAGAGAAAAATAGTTCGACCATGAACATTTTCTGAAAACCTTTGAACAATTTGAGATTATTCATTAAACCTATCCATATCCAGATCATCTATGATAAAATGCTTTCTGCTCTTTTTCTTATCATAACGTAAACTTCCTCCACCCCTAAGTATACACGGAACGTCATGAAACTAACCTGGTAGAATCTCTCGTCGGACTACGGACACCTTATCCTCCTCACTGCCCTTCACATACTCCTCCATTGTTGAGAAGTCAATCACATACTCCTCATCTTCCCCAGGCAGCACCACAGAACCTTCTCCGCGGAGATACATGGACTCAATCTTCTCGTTCATTGGTTCATAGGACTGCAGTTCCCGGCCGGTCTCTGTGTCATTCACACAGAACCATTCTATCTTGGAATCAGGCTCTGTGTCATCTTGTTCAGCTGGGTCTTTTGACTCTGCAGGGATGGGGGTGGCATCCATTTGGTACTGATCTGACTTCACTAGGGATGAATTGGTATTCATTTCAGGGGAGACTGAATACTTTTTGGGAAAGCTGGAATCGTTTTTGATCGAGTTAAAATCCATTTCCACAGAGTTGGAACCCATTTTGGGAGAGTCAGAACCCTTTTGGAGGGAGGTTGAATCCATTTGGGAATAGTTTGAATCCACTTGGGGAGAGGTTGAACCTATTTGAGAAGAGATGGAACCCATTTGGGGAGAGGTGGCACCTATTTGAGAAGAGATGGAACCGATTTGGGGAGACATAGAACCAATTTGATGAGGGTGAGAAACCATTTGGGTAGAGTTGGAACCTACTTGGGCTGAGGTGAAACTAATTTTGGAAATATTCATGTTGCAATTAGAAAAGCTAATACATAAATCATTCAGTTCCTTTTCTTTTTCGGTTTTGCTACTTTTTTGAGACATTGAGGATGGACCAGATTCCTGAAGTTTGTGTTTTGGATGAGTTTTCTCACTGTTTAGTTCATAGTTTTCAGTAAATGGCTTAGTATTAGATGGCTTTTCAGCTTTTCCCATTCCATGCAGATCTGCCTCATCAACATCATCATAAACCAGAACTGTATTCTGGCTGTTAGGTTTGCTCCTAGTTTCATGTTTGGAATCCACCTTTTCTTTCCGTTTTTTTGCTTCAATATCTTTTAAATTCATAGGTGAAACAAAGTTTCTTCCCTCATCTATTGACATAAAACTTTGACCTGGTGAACTTGCTGATTCCTTGCTAGATGTTGTAGACACTGACTTTAATGTCTGCTGAATGTTGATTTGGCTTGTTGAACTTGTGATCAGATTTCTAGGAGGCAACTTGTTGATCAACTGAAGGACATCCTTTAGGAACGCACAGACTTTCAGAGAATCACCTTTAATTGTAATCTTTTTCATATTTTTGCAACGACTGATCTTAACACCTTCCTTACCAAGTGCAGTCAACTCTAAAATCTGAAATCAGATTACAAAGTTGAGTTTTAACTAAACAAAGGACTAATTACAATGACAACAATCGATTGAAGGCCTCTTATTGAGAATGATGACACGTTTGTATAGATAAACAACTTCTTTATTCTGTATGTAGCAATGTCTCATCACTAATCTTGTTGTCAAGCAAGTAAAGTTAGAATTTAAATGTAGTTAAAAAAGACATAAATGAGAGAAAATGACTCAGATCAAGATGTAAAATTTAATGAAAAGTAAAGTACAAGTGGATCCAGTGCCAATTTTATAAAAAAAATTCTGAAATATGAAGTCTGTTTTGATTATGAAATTGTTATATTTCCCTTGTTTTGCTTATAAAAGAATAACCATTATGGTTTGTAATTTTTTTCTATTTCTTCCTGCTTCTTTTTTCTAACTGCTATGTGATGTAAATCACATTTGGAAGTATTCGTCATGGAAATAAGAAAATCAAACATTTATGATATTTATACAGTCCCATTTATCCTCAAGAAGCATAGGTCTCTGAGAGTGTATCCCCTCTTAAGGTATAACTGCAGCAAAATTTATCCTGTAAATATACAATTGAAATTTAAAGGCAGTTGAAAAAAGAATAAATAAAGGGATATATGACAATCTTCAGATGAAAAAGTAAACTGTAGAACCTAACATATCATGAAGTTAACTAAATTGAAGGCTTTTTGACTCATTATGAAAACTAAAAAAACAGGCAAAGATACTTACATTTGCTTGAGTCATGTAAGGTATTCTCTCATCAAATATTTCTTCTTGGAGTTGATCACTTTGTGTATTGAGTCTAACTAGCATGGCCTCAGCTTCTTTAAGTTCCTTCCTACTCTTCGAAGCCAGTGTGTACTCAACTCTTGTTGTTGTCATTTTTTTACTTTGATTCACAATGACAGAAATTTCAGTTACTTTTGGGATTGGAGGTGTGGTTTGGTGTGTCTTGTTGAAAACTAGAAAAAATACATCATGGAACATTATAAAATTTAACTGATGGTTCCATTAGGACATCAACATCAAGGTGTTACATACATTTTGTTCTGTATTTACGTTTGATTTGTGTGCTGTAATATCGTAAATCATTGATAACATACTAAATGTATTGATAGAATATGCACTAATAACAAAATCTTAAACCGATGCCCTAGCCAAGCTTTCCCGTGTTGTTCATCACAAAAGATCAGCTTTGATTTAATTATTTTCCTCTTTAAATTAAATTGTTATTTTTATTGTCAATTTCAAAAATCAATAGCAAGATAAATATAACAATTATCAATTAAGATGTTTCAATATTTTCGTAAATAATCATTTTTAGTAACAGGTATGGATAAACAGAACTGACCTCTCAAATTTTGATTCCCTGATAGGAAAAATGAATAACTTGATCTAATTTGTCCTATACTGATACTGATAAATCCAAAACAATAACTACCTATATGAGCTGTTGTAATTTAATAGATATTGGTTTTAATTAGATTTAGTGGTTATTGTCTTGTAACTTTCCCGTGTTTTCAATTTAAAAAAATCATTCCAAGCGAAGTGTTTGACACTTCACAGACATTTCCATTGTTTTCAAACTTTCGGCCAGGGCGGTGTACAAAGACAGGGGGGTGCTAATGCGACAGTCATTGGTCAAAATTTTGATGCAGTTAGAAAAATCAATGAAGATCGAAGTGCATCATGTGAAATGAATAGTCTACAATCACAATGCAATGTGTAAATATAGTTGACTTGAGTGAACACAAAGCCTGGTTCAATCAGATAACTTTATGTATGTATTTAAAGCAAAAACCTACAGCTGAGGTTTAAGAACCCCTTTAGGTCATACAAGGGATAAAGGAGTAATGGAATGATTCCATGATTATGACTACAATCTTGATTTTGATTCAGAGATGTCATGTTATGTGGCAACCACATAACAACCCTTTTCTGTTAACATTTGGAAAAAAATTTAAAACTTGTGTATAATTCAGATAACTGACATGCATGTTTCAGAACTTCAGATTTGCTGCTATCATTCTTTCCTAAGGAAAAATGTGGACAAAGGGTCAGTTTTTGAAAACAAACCTCTATCAAAGCCTTGCCCAAATGCTCTGAATTGGGTCTCTTTGAAGACAACGACATTGACCACATCGAGTCCTTTTGGATTAGATTGGCTGAGGGTCCGGAGAGCTGCATAGAGATCTCGAGCCATATCTGCTGCAGTTTCTTGCTTTCCTCCTGGTCAAGTCAAGAGCATGATAGGATGAGAATGCGTTTAAAGAGCCTGTTCCATTTAATTGTTCTGCCATTTTTTAATTACATGAAATGGTTAAAAGCAAGAATAACAATTCACCCGTCAACTTTAGGTCTCAGCACTGATGAAGGCTAGCAAGCTCAGTTCTCATTTAAGAGACCAACAAGGATCATATCACAACGAGTTAAGGACACAATACACAGCTTTTGACCTTTATTTAAAACAAATTTTATTAAATTAATTTCCTTAAACCAAAAAAAACAATGTCTTAAATTAATTTTTTCAAATCAACCTTCATGTATTACTGGATCTCTGTAAAGAATTTGTCATCTAGCAAGCCAAAAGAGATAACTATTCATTATCCATAAATGACTTACAAATACACAAAAAATTTCAAAAAACAAAAATATGCAAAATTTTCAAAATTGTTATTAATGTTAATATCAACCTTCACATATTCAACATCTAATACCAACTTTAATCAAAATCAAATGATTAGTTGAGAAGTTATGAACCGGACAGGATTTGTAAAAACAGTGTGACAGGGACAACATTTTTACACAAAAAATGGTAAGAATTTAATCTAGATTTACCTTCATGTGAATTATGAATTTTCATACCAGATTTGATTAAAAGTCAGGTAATTTCTTTCAAAGTTATTAGCAGGACATAACACAAACTGTTTCTAACAAAGTCTCCAAGAACGGAAAATTTGAAAAAAATTAATTTCAAAATTATTAATCATGACACATCTCCTTATAAACATGTATCTTCATACCAAATTTGATCAAAATCAGATGACTAGTTTAGAAATTATGAGCTGGACTGGATTTGATACAATTTTCCAACAAAAATGCAAAATGTAACAATTCATTTTTTCAAAATTGTTAATCTTGACACACTTTCATGTACTTATGCATGTTCATACCAAATTTGATCACGTTGGAAAATTAGTTTACAAGATATGAGCATAACAGGACTTAATTTGTTATAAGTTTTTTCCTCCCAAATCTAAAAAATATTTGAAGACATTTTGAAAATAGTTAATTATGACACATCATCATTACATACATCTGATTTTCCATGAACTGAACCCAATGTGTAACCGACAGAAAGTGCCAATTATAATACCCCTTGCAACAATGAAGTTGTGGGGGACGAAAAATACAATTTCAGTAATCTGTAAAATCAAAATGCATCACTTAACTCATTAACGCCGAGACAGCTTCACGGCTCAACGCTCCACTGACCACAGACGCTGCTCGCTGTAGCGAGACCAATTAGGTCAAAGCACCGGTCTTTTCGCGAGGGCCTTTGTGGGCCATAGTTGAACGGACACTGTCTAGCCTTGTGCCATATAGTCTTGATTGTTTTATTGTTCCGTGAAGATAGATGCAGGTGCTGGATATTGATACTTTACAGGAATCTAACATGTGATATTTCACCATTGAGTTGATATTTTGCGGTTTGTCCGATTTCATAAACATACTCAAAGAGAGGGAGTGAAATTGTTTTCATTGTCTCACCAAATAACATTGACAAATAAACTGCATTTGATATCGCACCTTTTGTATTGGTCAAAATGTTATGAGAGACAATTTCTTTTACCTATACCTAAACAACAGTACTTAAAGAACAGCAAATAATAAACACAGACCCACACTTACATATTATAATATGTAAAGTATATACATAACCAAATATTACTTATAAGCATTTGTCAATCTTCATGTTAGATTGCCTTTCTCAATCTACCACAACACTGATTTTATGGCGGCATATTGTTCACTCCTTTGCAAGTACTAACACATAAACACATAACGAAACTCATATTTTCACATACGTTGATTTATATGCATTTTCGTTTGTAAATATGGTGTGTCAGTATTTCAACTATCTGAATAATAATTAAGGATTTATAGAGATAATATCCCGATTTAAGAGAAAGCACGTAACATTAACGAATGTAATCATTATTAATATTGACCAAGTGATTTATTCTGTTGGGACGTTGTCCACACTAATTATAATTTAACATGTGCATGTATCCATTCAATGGCAGACAGGGTCGTGGATCTATGAAGGATATTGTAGAAGTTAAAAAACCCCATGTACATGCTAAAACTTTTATTGTTACAGGACAGCTACTGACCGTGCTTGATATACGATGCGCTCAGCTAGTTCAGTAAAGTAATATTCGAACAAACTGTCATATCAATAACAATATTCAAAGTAGAACAACACTGGCGTTCAAAATATTAATTACATACAATTATCAAATTGATAATTCATGACATGCCATCCCAAAGTGATGCATTCAAGAAGTAAAGTTAAAATCAAAGTGTAACTTTTAATAGCCTCAAATTCTTATCAAATGATTTATGAATATATGTACATAAATGTTTATAATAACGCTTCCTCTCGTTTCGTCTTAGATATATGAATTCAATGCGTTTAACAAATAAAATGTATCTAACAATGTTTCAAAATTGGTAACTTCACAAAGACTACAATCGTTTCATCTGATTTAATAAACCTTCTTTTTAAAGTGTTTATTTTTCCATTCCAAGACCAACATATGCAGAATGTTTTCATTTACCAAACGTAGCATATTTTTGCAAAAAGAGCAACGATTTTCATTTCTTATTGCTTTCCTGAGAATAGCATCATATTTACGAAACGGTTATCTACACTAATGGATGCTAAACTGATTTTAAAATAAGTTCATTGTTATACTATACGACGGACGCACATACGTGGCTCTCGCTGAATAAGAGGTGCTTTCTATTTACGCACATAAGAGTCTCTCGCTGTGAGAAACTGCTAATTAACGGACGCTTATATGCGGCTCTCGCTGTGAGGATCTCATTATTTTGACGCATATACGCGGCTCTCGGCGTTAATGAGTTAACTACCTGGGTAACTCACATGCAAGGTTTCAGAGAGATATGAAGAGCAGTTTTGCATTCTGCAAAATGGATACAGATTGGCAGAAAGAAAAGACAGATTTAGGGCTGGACGGACAGACATTTAAACATTTCGGTGGGATTAAAACTGTAACAATAAACTGGCAAGCTAACGGTCAAAGGGAATCAACTCTAACATGAATATATTTAACACTAAACTGGACAGCACAAGTTGAGATACAAACCTGAGGCCAATATTGGTAGGGCCAAACTTTTAAGTCTTCTTGATGATGCAATGTTGAGGCACTTCAGTAGCACCTGCTGTTGATCCTTGTGAACCTTCTCTCGGTCTACCAGTATGAGTACATCTGCTGCACATGTTCCATTGCTAGCCAGGACAGTCATCCCTGTTTCCAAGAACTCATTCCCTGAAACACACAACATGAAATTCGATACCAATATCACTGATTACAATGCAACAATCATCATAATTTTCTAACAAAACAATATTGCAATTGCATAAATTTTTAATGGATCTATGTTGAACAAATACTGATTTCCAAAATTAATTTTGATATTATCAGACCCATAATTGACTGATGCCTGTGTAATTCTGCAGGCTGTCACCAAATATGAAATCTTTGAGTGTAACACTAAACAAACTTGTTTTGCATGAATGTACAAATAACATACCCCTGTTAGCTTCAACAGCTACAGGGCTCCAGTTAATCATTTTGACTCAGGGGTATTTCACTCCTCAAAATAAAAATTGAGGAGTAAACTTACCAGATGAAAAAAACTAGGAGTATTTCAACGTTTATCATTTTCAGATCCTCATTCGAAGTTAGCATCTTTTTTGATGTTAGTCATTAATTATATTTTCCACACGTTTAATCTGTAAATAAATGAGTGATTGCTCTTGGATGAAATAAAAACTTGGTTATCTTTGTTTTCATACATGTTGGCATCAAGTTGGCACTATTCGAGATGTAAAGATCAGACACGTAGAAATTAAACTTTATTTTGACAAGTCACGATTACTCCTGTAAACAAATATCTGACTCGCGTTCTGGGAAAGTTGTGCGTATCTGTCACTCATTGATTTCATTTTTAATGTGTATATCTGAATTACCCGTGTGCATTTTACGCAGATAAGAATCTTATCTGGATCCCTGAGGTAAAAGGTTATGTCCATAAAATAGAATTAATTAAATATCATCGTCTTAAAAGGCTCTACTATGGATCATTGTGGACACATGTATCAAGCTTGGTCAAGTTTATACGTATTTTATAAGATATCCTAGCTCTCACTCTTTTCCGAGAAATTCTTCTGCAGAATATTCCCTTTATGTCTATCCTCAGAAGCGAGTCGTCTTGATATAGTTCCTGCAAGAGAATCAATTTGAGAAAAATAATAGATGCTGCCACAATAACAACATATTTCCAAAACTTTCATTAAATAGTACATTATGTGCATTGACCCCTAAACCATTCTCAATGGAGTGAATATGTGCAGTATATAGCATTTAAACCCATTAAACATATATATTGTGAAGGTGCCTGGTCACTTATTAGATGAGTAATATCAACTTTCATTGAATAATTAAAATATAAGTCATTCACATTTCTATGTCACTTATTAAAATGACTCTTATAATTCTGTTTAATCATAGAATCATATAAATGAATTCATATCAACCATAACTAACTAGCCATAGGTTCTGTATCTCATCAGGGTATCTATAATTCATTTTCTAATTGGTCACAGGGTCCTACCAGACGACCTGCCACAAGATCACCAAATACATTAATAATCCTAATAAGCTAATAAGCTAAGGACTCTGTACACAAGATTTTAGTTTTTTAGGCCTCACATCTGGAGATTAAGATAAAAATAGGTTTTTAGGGCATGGTCTATCTTGCCCTTTTTAAGGGTCACAGGGTCTACAAATCTTTACATTAGAGCCCCCCCCCCCCCCCTCCCCCCCCCCCCCCCCCATGAGCAAAGGGGTCTTTTCATATAAAGTTTTGCTTTCTACAAGTTAGAAGTTATGTATATGAGTTCTGTAAACCTTAAAGGAAAAAGAGTTATATAAAAACAAAGTGCGGTGGTGATGGGACCGTACATTGAGCCCCAATTTAGTTGGGGTTGCTACTGATTGCTTTAAGCAGTTATCAATATCAAATAAATCTACACTTTTCATTTAGCCAGATAAAAATCACCATTAAACAGATATATGTTATATATAAAGTTATACATACAACCATGCTAGATTCCTAAAATAGCATAATTTCCTTGTTTTTGTTTGCTTCATTATAGATTAGCTATATATAGCATGCTGATGTTAATTGTTTCTGTTATCCAGGCAATGCTAATAATGCTTGTCTTGAAGTGATTTCATTGTTTAGATGTTTATTTAATGCATACTTGTATAAGGCAAACAGTGACAATACAATTAACCTCACTCTTAAACCCAAACAATGTGCTATTCACCGAGGAATATAAATCAGTGAAAAATATAATTTCTTAAAAACAGCTTTTCTTCAGGACTAACCACATCTGGAATTGTATTCCCCTTAATGTAAAAGTAAATGAAAAAAAAAAAAGCATAAGATCTGTAATTTTCAATTCAGTCTATAAAAAATTCAAGGAATATTACTCAATTGAAGATTGGAATTGAAGGAGCATTGCAAATACCCTCATCCAGGATGCATGTAACTGAATGTTTGTTTCTTAAACACATACCTTTTGACAAATCCATTGTGACAACACTAATGACAGCACAGTATGTCTGTTCCTGCTGTATATCTCCATGCTTCAGGGTAACTGTAACCGGCGCCATGTTCCAACTTTGTGCTGAAATATAAAACTTGTGTGTATTTATTCAATAAAAAAATTCAGTTTGTTATGTACAAACATTTATAAAAAAACTTTTCCATTGGTTAACACCAAGATATATATTTCAGATTCAGGATGCGTCTACCTTTGGCAAATATATACTTTATCTACTGTCACTGCCAAGTCTACTAAACCCTCCAGTTCTTGCGAGAATGGGCAAACATTATGATGTGAGGCTTTACGAAAGATATTTAGGGTATCTTATATATAATAAAATTAGTATTATTACTCAACCGTGGTGAGATCACTCATTAGATAACAATGAGTTGGTAACACACATATGTGTGATACCAACTCGTGCGAACAAACGGAACTACTTTCGAACGTCACATGACATCGTCCAATCACGTGACTTGTAAGTTAGAAAATAGCGACTTTCAAAGTTTGCATTCTCAGCGAGACATGAATATCCAAAAATATAAATATCAAAGAGTCAATAATCACTCTCATATTTGTGAAAACCAGCACTATTCACATAGTCTTTTGATCACTCGCAACTTCTGTGCCGTCGCTACTTGTGTTACGTCCCCCCTCTGCCGGCCGTTCCACGCCACACAGCTTGGCCGTTCCATCATCTGTTCCATCCAACCTGTCGCTTCCCCCTCAACAAGCAGACAATCTGAACATGACATCCTACAACTCCCGTTTCCTTATTTCAATATTTGCGGGTCCTATCAACAATTCTGTTATATTCACGTCAATGTTCTCAATCCTCCTCAACTGCTGACACTGTACGTTCCACCAACTTTTTAAAACTGACTGACCTAGAAAGAGGTCACATTCCGATGACGTCATGACTCACGTATCGAGTGCACAATGGCTTGACATTTTTCCTTGATTGTTAGCATTTGTTACATCAATGAATTTCTCGAAAATGAAATACTTGTTCACCAAAATTATTTTTGTTTCATGTTTTTAGGCGAGTCACCTATGTAGACAATTACAATTAGCGAACTATTTTGTTCTGTGTTTTGTGTGACTGATTGGTATTCTTACGCCTGTTCGCGATCAGCTGATTGTTGTTTTGACGATAATTCATCAAAAATATTGATACGTGGGGATGAGTAATAAATAAAATACTAAACTCATGATAATGTGATAACATTTTCATGCAACTCGTGAATGGAATTTGGTATCAGACTCACTTTCGTTCGTCTGATACCAAATTCCATTCACTCGTTGCATAAAAATGTTATCACATTACCATTCGTTTAGTATTCTCTATGTAGATTACAAACTTATTTTGAGCATTTCCAAGTTTTTGTGATTCCTGCTTGTTAGACATAAGAATCTATCATATCTATTTATATCTATTTGTCTATCATATTTTCTACATTTCGTGGGATAGATTTAGTATTGTATTGTAAATTGCAAAAAGCTTGCTTATTCAGCTCTGGGTGTACTGTAACTCCTCAAACAGATACCCCTGATCAAAGGTTTCATTGCAATGCATAGCCAGAAAGAGTTGCGGGCTTTTACATGCAATAAAACAAGCAGCCGTTAAAGTAAACACTCCAGAAAACAGCATTAAGCCCCAAGTCTTCTCACCTTACCTCAACATAAAGTGATGTACAGGATGAATGTGAGTAAAGAAAGAATACTCACAAGCTATAGTTCTTGGAGGTTCCCTTTCTGAAGCAGCAGCCAATGGCTTTGAGGGTGAGAAATTATCCCTTTCTTTCAAAATTGCCTGTAGAAATTATATTAATTAATTAATATAATATAAAATTATAGATACGAGCAGGCCAGGATTACACATATATATAGAAGATGGTTTAATTCAATGTAGAATATAAATTCTTATTACATGTCTTTAATTGCCTGCAATAATATAATATATTAATTAAAATATAAAACTCTAATTCCCTTAGAACTAAGCTGTGCAAGTTGTTTGAATCCGGCTACAGAGTATTCTTAAGAAATAGCACATAAAGTCTAGGAAATATGAGTTCTGTAATGAAGAGAAAAAATGGACAAAACAACTCTATAATCAATTTCCTTTAAGGCAGCTATGAGAAACACTCTCTGTATATAAACCAGTAAACATCAAACAACATCAAGTTTCACTCACAGACATAGTCGCTTTATCTTCGCTATGCACAACAAAGTAAACATTTCTCAAGGTACAGCCAGGTCTTCTTTTCTTCTGGTAGCTTATCATAGTTTCAAACATAACCCTGGCTACTGTCTCCCTGGGGTAATTGAGTCTTCCAGTACCAAAAGCTGGGAAGGCGATGCTTTTGAAGTTATTTGCCGATGCTTCATCAAGGCATCGCAAAAGTAGGGAGTGTAGAACAGTCTGAAAATCAAGCAAAATATAATAATTTTGTATTAATTGTTTAAATTGGTAAAAGCATGTTTTTTAAATATTTCATTTCTTCATATTTTCCACACTAAATATATGTTTATGCTGAACATATCCCCAGAGGGCCAACATCTCATTACTCAACCCTATAGTCTCCATGGTCCTTGAAGAAAATATCAAGCATCAAGCAAAAACTGCTGGCAGCCATTTTGGTGTGAACACAAAAAAAAAAGAACTTGTACCATGACTTTTGTCTCTTAATTGATCAAACCTGATTTCAGAAACTTATAACTGCAGCACAGAAATTGAGAGATTTGTGTTTTTGCGTTTTATAGTTAGTCTAATTTAGTTTGATACATAACTTTTTAACATGTAAACAGGAAAAGAAAAACGCCTAGGTGCATAAAAGGACTCTTGTCCCATTTCGATTGAAAGCAATATATTTTGACATGCGTGTGTGGCAGGGTAATATAAAAGTATTCCTACTGGCTTTGGCCAGGGGGATATCTCTTTGGGTGAATCTGTAGGTTGTCTGACTCTCACCCTGACGTCCCGGCTTTGAATCCAAACGGAGGTGATCTTACAATCACTTCTGTTACATTTGACGTCCAACGTGGGGGCAGGGCAACTCCCTAGTGCTCACTTCACTCTGAGTATGTCCACTGAGGTGCTTGATGACTCCATATGCCTGGACTCGAGGACGAGTCACTTTGTGGAGGGAGTGTATGTAGCAGGGTAAAATAAAAGCATTCCTACTGGCTTTGCCTAGTTGGATATCTCTTGGCTGAATGGGTAGAGTGTCTGATTCTCACATGGAGGTCCCAGGTTCGAATCCCACAGGAGGTGATCTCACAATCACTTCTGTTACCCATGTGTATCAAGCATTTGCGGATAGATATGAAAGTTGATTGATACAATCCCGAGTACATTTGGTATTTTGGAATGACAGACAGATGGACAGACCACGATAACGATATCCCCCTTCAGCTTGTGTTCGAAATGCGCCCATGCCTGTGCTTGGATGTTGGTTTTGATTGGGGTTTTTTAATTTCAACTTGGGTATTATACAGAATATTATTTTCGTGTCCATGACATACTATGTTTACAACACTAGTGCCCTAATGTCAGTATATCACTTGATCTTGCTCGACAAATACTAATATAAAGCACTTGTGTTGTAAACATAGTATGTCATGAACACACATATATAATTCTCTATATACAAGGGCCATCTAAAGAAGTGAACATGAGTGCTCTGAGAGCACAACATATTACACATACACCCCTCACATTGATTGTATTGAAAATATTGCTTTTCGATAAATCTACAAAAATTCTACCATATTGTGTTATAACATATTTTGCTGACCGACATCATAATGGTCATGACGCGACGTGACGAATAATGGTTAAGTATATTGTTTGTGGTGCAGCCAAAATGGCCTTGTCAGCAATTTTTTAAAAATAAATAGCTCAACCATTTTAGAACATTTTTATAAAAATTGTGAATGGTTTTGGTATCTAAATTGCTTTTTATCGTAACATATCAAACCACTCACTTGTTTTATAAACATGATATGATCATTTATATTTATATTCAATCTTATAAAAGTATAAATTGCATTTCCTTACAATATTTCCATCTCCATTATCATCGAAGTAACCCCAAGGTGGAACACAGCAATGGTAGATGTTCTTGCAGTTCAGGTAGCCACCATGACTAACAACAAAATGTCCAAGCCCAACACCATGTTGATTTTTCTCAAGCACATCCTGTTGAATAGACTGTCCTCCTATTTCCAAAATGGATTTAGACACTGCGCCATGAGTCAAAATTAAATTAGAGTTTACTGAATTTGCGATTACATCAACCTGAAAAACAGAACAGCATGGAATGAATTCCTGACAGACAGGACATCTTTATAAATTCTGATTTTTACATAACTTGTATAAAATTATACACCATTGCCTTTCTAGAAAAGCCAAAATACAATATGCAAGCGTTGCTTAAAAATAATATATCCAATTATTGTATCTGACTTCAATCCCCGTTTTCATATAGACAATACATTCAAGTAAATAAAACACCATACAGCAATTTGATGTGTCTTTTAACTAAAAAAATATAATTTACAACTTATTTGATATTGATAAACATTGCAGTATGAAATAAGGTATTTAGTTAGATTAATGTCGGGGATCTTTAGCCGGGCACCGCCATCAGGTCATAAAAAAATGTGTCCAACGAAAATGTTCGTGTTCAAGGAAAAAAATTTCAGCGGACTTTCGTCGGGCACCGCCACCAGGTATGTGTTTTTTTCTGCCAAATCTTTGTTGGTCGAGGAAACTCAATTTTGAAAAAAAAGTTTGGTAGCATTCCGAGGTTTTCAATAGTTTGCTATATATGTCGGGATGGCATGAGTTCCTTCAAGTGAACTAAAGACAAGGGGCCGATGCTCGTTGACTACGGCCGTCCCGACGGATAGGCCTGTGGAACCTATCATTCTCAGAAGAGAAGTCAAAAGTTGAAAAACTTTTGTAATCCACAACTGACAATCAGAACTTTCCTGACGTAGAAGGCAGTTGTTCGTGACTCGCCGACTCGTTGCTTAGGAAGTCAGAAGGCGGCATCAGGATTGATTATGTTGACACAACGTCGGCGGCCGTCGGTGCCATCGGCAACTTCGGCAGGATTGTGAAAAGTCGTCAGACAGTTAGAAAGTGTCCGGCAACATTAGAACTTGTTCGGCAGGTCTTTGAAAAGTTGTCCGAAAGTTAGAAATTGTCCAGCAATGTTAGAATTTGTCCTGATTTGTTATTTTTGCAAATTATGAAACAAAATGTCCGGCTTTCGCCAGGACAATTAGAAAATGTCCGGATTATTGATGGCCGCTAGCGCCATAGGCGCGCAATTGCAAATTTGTTTCAAACACTTACAAAATGTGGCAATTGAATGTCCATGAATCTCACATTGAATTTCTTTGTACAACAGGTCATGTGTTGATGTTATTATATCTTGCGTGTGCCTAAATTATTTTCAATCAATTACAGATTGATGTGAAAGATGCCTAAGGCCAGGAGGCCGCGAACGTGTTGATCTCCAATTTACTGGCAACACGGGATTAGGACGCTTCATAGAATTGCCTGATAATCCGCATCCTGTAGACTATTTCGAGTTGTTTTTTCATGAAGATGATTATGGATCATTGGCAGCAGAAACCATCAGATACTTCCACCAACAGGTTGACAATAAGGTTCTAAAGCCCTGTTCTAGGTTGAGGCAATGGTATGATACGAATGCTGAAGAAATGAAAGTATTCGTAGCAATGACTATAGCAATGTCTCTGGTTGTACAGAGAAACTTTTCTGAGTATTGGTCATCGAGTGATGTGACGTCAACGCCTTTCTTTACCAAATGTATGCCTCATGATAGGTTCTTGTTATTACTAACGTACCTACATTTGAATGATAATAACCAAATGCCGGGACGGAACACACCCCAGTTTTCACCAATCAATAAACTTGGCTATTTGTACAAGTGCATCGTGCATTGTTTTTCCAGAGTTTACAAGCCGCATCAAACTATTTGTGTTGACCTAGGGTTGGTGCCTTGGAAAGGCAATCTGATTTTCAAAGTATACAATCACAACAAGCAATGTCAGAGAAAGAAAATGAGGGGGATTATCAAGAAGATTGAAGAAAGAAGCAGAAGTGTGAATGAGCGTTACTCTCCTTATAAAGTTTATTTTTCACATCAATAAGGTGAATAAGTGTAATATAAAATACTTATTGTCAATAAAATTATCTTTATTAAGTCGTAAAAGAGACAGAGAAAGTCAATGTGAGCTGTCACTGGACGTTCGATACTAGCCGCATCAAGATCATACCCCCGATCTTTCGCAATTTGTATTCTTAGAATCGGATGGCGAAACTTCATACTTTTTACATCATCGTAAAGGAAAAAGAACTGGCTTTGATTCAATATGAAATGTCTATGTGCGCAACACATAATAAAGAAGCGGCAAATATTGCGAAAAATGTCGCAATTATAATTTTTTTCCCCCAAATGTC
This sequence comes from Phorcus lineatus, assembly GCA_921293015.1. Lineage (NCBI taxonomy): Eukaryota > Metazoa > Mollusca > Gastropoda > Trochida > Trochidae > Phorcus > Phorcus lineatus. Next base: position 27,014,789 of record OV121088.1, on the reverse strand, counting down.
TGAGGGTCCCCCTCTTTAACTGTTCATATCTCCCTAACTGTTCACCTTTCTCAAGGGAAAAGATTGATCTTTAATTCCATGTATAAAATGCATGTGCGCAGTCAATAAAAATGGTGCGGCGAGTGAAGCGCCAAATGTGACAAATAAGATGATTGTCAAAATCTGTTTTCAAGTAGTTGAGGGTTTTGCTCTTTCACGGTTCATATCTCCCGAACTATTAAATACTTTTCTATATTTTTTCCACCTATTTCAAGGAAATAGAATTTTCTTTAATTCCATGTATAATTTGCATATGCGCAGTCAAAAAGAACGCTTATCAAAATTTGATTTCAAGTAGTTGAGGGTATCCCTCTTTCGCTTTTCATATCTTTTGAACCAGTTGGCAACTTTTCATTACTTTTTCACAGTCATAAGGATGTTTTAATTCCATGTATAATTTGTACATGCGCAGCAAGAAATAACGATGCAGCGTGCTTATAGAATGATTGATTTTATTATCTCGGAATGTTCGGCCGCGAGTGACTGCACGCGCCGAGAGGATCGGTATGCCAGGAAGCAACGCTTGTGCCTAGAACACTGGCACTCGCATGCTGGTGCCCCAGGACTGCCCCTGGGGTATAACGGCACTAATTAGTGTACCGGTGCCAGACTGCCCTAGGGAGAATTAGTTCTGGCTAAAAATCCCGTTATGTCGGAGCATCCTCGGGGTACCCCCAACCATCTTTCGCGGCGTATATCTTTTGAACTGGGTGACATATTCTAACAATTTTTTATCATCATAAAGAAGAATAAATTGTCTACAATTCGATGTATAATACATGTATGCGCGCTCAGTATTAGGGATTTTATTCAGCTGGAAATAAAGACAATCTTTAGATAATTGTAGAAATCTAACTAGAGGTCGCATTGTAAAAATATATATATCATCGTAAAGAGGAATAATGTATCTTCAATTCAATATAAAAAATTTAATTGTGCGATTATATTTAAGGATTTTCCGTAACTCTAAATAAAGACAATCTTCATATTGTAATAGAAACCGTTCTAGGTAAGATAAAAATTTAATTCAAAGTGTCGGATAAAGATCGTTCATTTGTGTACGGGATGGGCGGGCTACTTTTGTATGGAACGGCCATTTCGCCATGTGAATACACCATATATTGTAAAAACGGTCGCGTCTCGCGGTGCTAAATAATTCAGCCACAGGTGTTAATTGCGCTATAACGGTAGCGAGGCGAGTGCTGGAAAATTCAGCCATGGGGGCAAAACTGGTCAAAATAATATTCAGCAACGTAAGAGTTAATATATCGTCATGTGTAATGTGTATTGACAAACCTTATTACCTTCATCAAGTTTCAATAAAGGCTGTTGATCATGTGTGAGGATAAAGTTAAGATAACTAATCAGTGCCTTGTGTATTACCTAATTGGAAATGTGCCAGGTGCAGAGGTCATATTTGCCATAATGTACAGGTGTGTGGCACTATGTTGTAGACTGTTAGGTAATAACTTTATGACTATATTGTCTGGTGTGAAAAAGAAGTGTTAGGTAACAAAAACCTCTCTCTGGTAACATACCGGTGTAACAGGCCGCACTTTCCCCCTGGCCAGACTTTCCCAGGGGAAGGTTTGGCCTAGGACCATCTTTCCCTAGGGAAACTTTGGCCTATCCCAAACTTTCCCCCCCTGGGCTTAATCTTCCCCGGGGAAAGTCTGGCCTAGGCCAAAGATTCCCCACCCTATATTCTACCTACACCTAATTTCTATTGTCCACATTCATAGCAATTTTGCTTTTTTTTTAAGCTTACACTTACAAATCCTCTTCTTTTATCTATAGTGGGAAGAAATTCAATTATATGTGCAACTTATTTGCCTTTCATCTTAAAGATCCATTTTCATGTTTGTATAATGTTGTAAGTAATTTTAATGTATTCATTGCAAAATTAGAAAACGTTTAATTCAAACAAAACGACAATCGGACCAAAATTCATTTAAAAAATACAATTAAAAGAAAGGGCATTCCCGAATCGACTTGGTACTATAAATAGAAGGGGCGTATTATTTGCAAGATCGCGCAAAGGATTGTGGGACGTAAACAGAGGATATAAACAAAGATGGCCGAATCAAGACGTTCGCGGAGACCGAGTCGAAAACTCTTAGAAAGTTTGGAGCTTCAGGAAACGTTTTCATTTATTGGAACAGCATTTAGTTCAAATGAATATGCGTTTATCTGCTCGAAATAATAAAAATAAATATCTATCATCGTGATCGGAAGCCATAACAATGAGATCGCGATAAACAGGAAGTATGGTAAATCCTACACATAAAACTGTGACGTCACGGATTGTGGGTTCGTTTATGGCTACGGCAAGTTTTGGAGGGTGGTATACTTTGAAATTAAAATTGAATACCTTCTCGTTGATTATAAATTCTTTTTATGGTCTCAAAAAATTGTTGAAAGATTTTTCTACAGAACTGTATAGTCGGATGTGCGATATATGAAAACGGAGTTATTACGAATGCAAAGTTGAAAATGGATCTTTAATGTACAACAGATAACATTCCAGTCTAACTAGGCTACTATAAAAAATTGCTGTCTCAGTATTTACTTGTAGGAGGGAGAGTCTGGCCTAGCCAGGCTATATATCTTCCCCACGCTCAGTCTTTATTTATAGGAGGGAGAGTCTGGCCTAGCAAGGCTATTTCTTCCCCACCTGTAGTCTCTATTTTCAGGGGGGAAATTCTGGCCTAGCTAGGCTATTTCTTCCCCACCCTCAGTCTTTATTTATAGGAGGAAGAGTCTAGCCTAGCCAGACTATTTCTTCCCCACCTGTAGTCTTTATTTTCAGGGGGGAAATCTGACCTAGCTAGGCTATTTCTTCCCCACCCTCAGTCTTTATTTATAGGAGGAAGAGTCTGGCCTAGCTAGGCTATTTCTTCCCAACCTCTAGTCTTTATTTTCAGGGGGGGAATTCTGGCCTAGCTAGGCTATTTCTTCCCCAACCTCAGTCTTATTTATAGGAGGGAGTGTCTGGTCTTGCTAGGCTATTCCTTCCCAACCCTCAGTCTTTATTTTCAGGGGAGAAAATCTTGCCTAGCTAGGCTATTTCTTTCCCACCCTCAGTCTTCATTTATGAAAGGGAGAGTCTGGCCTAGCTAGGCTATTTCTTTCCCACCCTCAGTCTTCATTTATGGGAGGGAGAGTCTGGACTAGCTAGGCTATTTCTTCCCCACCCTCAGTCTTTATTTTCAGGGGGGAAAGTCTGGCCTAGCTATGCTATTTCTTTCCCAACTGTAGTCTTTAAAATATATATTTGCATTATTTGATGTTATCCTCAGTGGCCTGTATTAATCACTCTTTTGTTATTCAATGACTGCAAGTCTGGAGATTAAAAATGTACACCACAATTACAACAGATCAACAACAACATTGCATGACAGTATTGAAGGCCTTCTCTCAATAATTAGCTTTTCTAACTGGTCAATTCTCATCCAAAAAGGAGTTGAGAAGCTGATCTTTATATGTTTCCTCATGGAACTGGTAAATTTACCATTCCCAGCTTTAAGAGTTCCTCCTTGTTCACAATGGCAGACACCCGCTACAGTCAACTTGTTGATTATCTCACTTGATTTTCACTATTATTCATATATGTTTGTAAGAAAACTGTCAAGAAGTCCTGTCTGGCTGATAACTTTTCAACTATTTATAATCAGATTTGGTATTGAGATACATAATCACATGTACATTGTAAGTTTTGTGGAAATAATCATACTATGAAAATGACATCATGTCCAGCATGGGGTGCCAAATGCAGCAAATGTGGAAGAAAGAATCACTATGCTGTAAAGTGTAAAATGTCAGACTCAGTGAATGCTGTACTGGATCAATCCAAGCCTGAATCTGATGATGAAGACTGGATCTGCTCTGTTGAAGTTGACGAGGATGCAGCTCAAAATTTCAAGAAACCAGTCAAGTGCCGGATGATTGTTGACAACACACCTGTAGTCTTTCTTGTGGACTCAGGAGCTACCCCAAATATTCTCCCGATGAAGGATGTTTCGGACAAATCCAAGTTATCCACAACTGATCGTCACTTGATTATGTGGAATAAGACACCTTTAACTCCAATGGGTTCCCATTAAGCCGCAGTTCTTAATCCAAAGAATGGAAAGTTGTATTCAACTAACTTTGTAGTTGTTAAGGAGAACCTAGCTCCACTGCTAGGCATAGAAACTGCCACAAAGATGGACTTGATAGACATTCATGAACAAACATGGATATGGTAAATGCTGTATCACCAAAATTTGATCATGCTATCTGTGAAGAATACTCATCACTCTTTGACAGTCAGATTGGAACATTTTAAGGGGAAGTTCATTTGCAAAAAGACCCAGATGTCAAGCCAGTCATCATGCCAACTAAGAGCATACCAATCAGTCTCAAGGAGAAACTATCAGCTGAACTTCAACGTTTCCAGAAGCTTGGAGTGATCGAACCAGTGGACGAACCAACCCCATGGGTCAACCAGATTGCCATCACACAGAAACAATCAGGTGACATCCGCATATGTTTGGATCCACAACAGTTAAACCGAGCACTTCAACGTGAACACTTTCAGTTACCTGTGTTAGAAGACAACCTTCATGAGCTCAGCATGTGTTCTCCAAGATTGACCTTGCTTCTGGATATTGGCATGCAAAATTGGATCATGATTCAAGTTTGCTAACAACATTTCAAACATGTTTTGGCAGATTCAAGTGGATGAGATTACCCTTTGGAATATCTGTATCATCCGAGATATTCCAGAAGAAACTTCCCGAAAATCTACAAGGTTTAAAAGGTGTTGCCTGTGTAGCGGATGATATCCTTGTTCATGGATCTGATGATGATAGCCATGATCATTGCCATATTCACTGCTGAAGAGATGTCAGGAACGAGGTATTCGTCTCAACAAAGACAAGATGGAGATTCGACTCAACAAGATCACCTTCTTAGGTCACACTTTTACCAGCGAAGGACTAAGGACTGACCCTGAGAAAGTCAGAGCGATCACAGAATTTCCAGTCCCTCAAAATGTTCATGACTTACGTCACTTCCTAGGTATGTGTAACTACCTTTCTCGTTTAATGGAGAATCTGACAGAGGAAACTACATGTCTTCGCGATCTCACAAAGAAGAATGTTCCCTGGATCTGGAGCAAAGCTCAACAGAATGCCTTCACTAAAGTGAAAACCATGATCACCAATGCACCTGTGCTTGCATATTATGACCAAAAAGAAGGTCTGTGGTTAGAGAATGATGCAAGTGAACACAGTCTCGGGTCTGTTATCATCCAGAATGGGAAACCTATAGCTTATTCTAGCAGATCACTATCTGACTCTGAAACTCGATATGCTCAGATCGAGAAAGAACTCCTTGCTACAGTGTTTGGACTTGAAAAGTTCCATTGCTACACATATGGACGTCCAGTGACTGTAGTCACAGATCACAAACCTCTTGTGGCTATACACAGAAACCTCTGTCAAAAGCTCCGACTCGTCTACAATCACTCCTGTTGAGGACACAGAAGTATGATTTTCAGCTAGTTTACAAAGCAGGAAAAAGCATTCCCGTAGCTGATGCATTATCACGTGCACCACTGAAAGAAGCACCTGAAACAGTTCAGGATACTGTGAACAATGTATCATTTTGCCCAATCAAGAAAGATCAACTGGATCGCATAAGATGTGCGCCTCAAAAAGATCAAAATCTTTGTCGTCTCATGGACACAGTCATGAAAGGATGGCCGAATAACAGGTCTGAAGTTCACCCAGCGGTTGTACCTTTCTTTCTGTACTGTGACGAACCGACAGTTCAGGACAGTATCATACTCCGTGGCGAAAGAGTCGTCATCCCTAATATCTATGCGGAAAGAGATGAAAGAAAAAGTTCACGCTGGACATCTTGGAATAAACTCGTGTCTACACAGAGCCAGATCTCTTATATTTTGGCCGATGATGTCACAAGACATTAGAAGTTTAATCGAAACATGTGATGTGTGTGCAACATATGGTGCTCGTCAACCTCAATAATCTCTGCACCTTAGAGAAACACCAGAGAGACCATGGGAAACTGTAGGATGTGATTTGTTCTCTCTACAAGGGCGTAACTACATGGTGACAGTAGACTGTTACAGTATCTTCTTTGAAGTTGATTTTCTTGGAGAAGATGTGACATCCCAGACGATCATCACAAAACGAAGACGAACACCATTTCGCTCGACATGGAATCCCAGATAAAGTCATCTCTGATGGTGGACCACAATTTTCAACTGAAAAATTCAAGTCTTTCTCATGGCAGTATGGGTTTGATCATGACAAATCAAGCCTTGGAAACAGCAAATCAAATGGAGCAGCTGAAGCAGCTGTCAAGACTGCCAAGAACTTGATGAGAAAATTTAAAGTAAGTAATGAAGACCCTAACATTGGACTTCTCAATCTTAGAAATACACCGACTAGAGGATTAAACACAAGCCCAACTCAGAGACTGTTCGGTAGGAGAACAAGAACACTGCTACCAACATTGAAATCAAGATTGAACATTCCCAACAGCCAGGAACCACTGATGGAACATAGGAAATCTGAAATGGCAGAATTGAGACAAAACTTTGGTAAAACTCTACCTTCACTAATGTTAGGACAACAGGTGAAGATGCATGCACCCAATTAGAATCGGTGAAAAAGAATGGAAGTCAGCAACCGTTCAAAAACAAGTTGGAAGCAGAACCTATCAAGTTCAAGGTGAAGATGGTACTTTGTTTCAAAGAAATAGACAACAGATAAAACCATGCAAAGTGCCTAAAAACAGTGAAATTCCTGTAAAACTGCCTATCATGAATGATGAAGCCAAAAGCTCCACACCAGTCAAATCAGAAAACTATGTAAGCAGATCTGGAAGAACTGTTAAGCCAGTTACAAAGCTCAATCTTTGAATGAACTTTAATTGAAACATCAACTTATATTTTGTTTTCTAAAATTCCAGAAAGAAATTACTAGGATGTTTTTCAGTTTAGCTGAATTAATGCTAGACATTATTTTAGTTATGTATTCCATGTTGTATAATGCTCAACATTATTTTGTCTGTTTAGAATTTTAAAGTTCTGCATAAGAGTATCAATAGATTAACAGTACATATGAGGTATCTTTTTGGATAATGTACTCTCTTAGCCTAAAGGAGGGAGGATGTTTCGTGATCTCTTTAATAACCTTTTACGAGCGCATCACTCAGTTTCATTGTACACTGCATGTACAATGTATCGAGTGTAGTAAAGGAGTTATCTCCCTTGAATGACATCTAGCATTTGTTGTGTTTAAGGGCCCGACCTATTAACGTGCATTACAAACACATAACAAATTTGACATGTTTTAAACAAATTTGATATATAGAGATGCATATAATTATATTAAGGTGTCCTATGTTTTGATTACCAGTTTTGAAAAACATACAGAATCTAATTGATCAGGACTAACGATAACAAGAAATGTGACGAATTAACCATATGCACCCGCAAAGGTTCAAGGGCATCATCTGCTATCAGTGTTCAGCGGTAATCACATAGAGCCATCTAGAAGGATTTGATCACTTAACACATTACTATTAATCAAAATAGATAAAGGCTGGTTCTTTAGTTAGGTAACTTTTTAAAATATCTAATATAATCAGGATATTAATAAATATGATCAAAATTAGATGAAAACGGTGTAAGTGATGAGCCATTTCAATACTTGAATGTCCCTGACATCATAAAAAAAAACCCAAATGTTTATATCTCCAGAAAACAAATCTAACATGGCAAAGCAGGTTTCACTAAATTAAAAAAAACCAAAATGTTTTAAAAATGTCCATACTTATATCTCTCAAGCTAAACAATTTGAATAATTTCACTGTCTGTCTCTTGTTGTACTATGTTGTAATGATAAATGATGTAAATATTTGGAGGGAGCTTCTCTAAGTTGGATAACTTGTACCCAATCCTTTTCTTGAATGAACATGTTTCAATCAAATAAGATAGTGCTTATCTAACCCTAATATTTAAATGCTCCTTTACAACGGCAGCCTTCCGCTGAAGAAACAGTGCTTTTCTAACTCTGATATTTTAATGCTTACTTACAAAGCGGCAGCCTTCCGCTGAAGAAACAGTGCTTTTCTAACTCTGATATTTTAATGCTTACTTACAAAGCGGCAGCCTTCCGCTTAAGAAATAGTGCTTTTCTAACCCTGATATTTTAATGCTTATTTTCACAGTGGCATCCTTCCGCTTAAGAAATAGTGCTTTTCTAACCCTGATATTTTAATGCTTATGTACAGAGCGGCAGCACTCCGCTTAAGAAATAGTGCTTTTCTAACCCTGATATTTTAATGCTTATTTACACAGCGGCAGCCTTCCGCTTAAGAAATAGTGCTTTTCTAACCCTGATATTTTAATGCTTATTTACACAGCGGCAGCACTCCGCTTAAGAAATAGTGCTTTTCTAACCCTGATATTTTAATGCTTATTTACACAGCGGCAGCCTTCCGCTTAAGAAATAGTGCTTTTCTAACCCTGATATTTTAATGCTTATTTACAAAGCGGCAGCCTTCCGCTTAAGAAATAGTGCTTTTCTAACCCTGATATTTTAATGCTTATTTACACAGCGGCAGCCTTCCGCTTAAGAAATAGTGCTTTTCTAACCCTGATATTTTAATATATTTACACAGCGGCAGCCTTCCGCTTAAGAAACAGTGCTTTCCTAACCCTGATATTTTGATGCTTACTTACACAGCGGCAGCCTTCCGCTTAAGAAATAGTGCTTTTCTCACCCTGATATTTTAATGCTTATTTACACAGCGGCAGCCTTCTGCTTAAGAAACAGTGCTTTTCTAACACTGATATTTGAATGCTTAGTTACACAGAAACAGTATGCTTCTTTTTTGACATTGGATACTTAAATAAATCTTATGTTAATCTTTTCTCATTTGAAGTTGCCTTCACTGGTTGTCACCTAGGCAGAGACAAGACTCTCTCCAAAGTTGCTGACAACTACTTTTGGCAAGGCATGAAGGGTGATGTTACTGCATACATCAAGGACTGTGACGCGTGCTGCAGGGTGAACCCCAACACAAGGATCCAGGCTCCTGAGCTCCATTCAATTCCTGTCCATTCCAAAGTTTGGAGTCTTGTTGGCATAGACATTATTGGACCCTTCCAAAGCAGTAGGACTGGTAACAAGTACATTGTTGCTGCATTTACTGACCATTTCTCCAAGTGGTCAGAGGCAGCTGCCATTCCAACAAAGAGTTGGACGTGATCAGCAGGCTTGGGCCAATGGACTCATTGATCAGTGATCAGGGACGAGAATTTGTGAATGAAGTGATTAATGAAGTGACCAGTGCTCTGGACATTGAACACAGGATATCCTCCCCATACCATCCCCAGACAAATGGTCAGTGTGAAAGAGACAATAGGACACTTAAGGCAAGTCTGACGAAGCATGGGATGAAGTTTTAGCTGGGGTCATGTTTGCCTACAGGATAAGTAAGCAGGCATCAACAAATATTCCCCATTCGAACTCATGTACAACCGCCAATCAAAGATAGCAAATGGACCACTCCCACCTTCACTTGGAAAATCTCACCAAGACACACTCCTGAAGATGACAGAGACTTCCATAAAGAAGAATGAAGATGTGTCAATAAACATTAAGGTGGCACAAGAGAGGCAGAAGAAGAACTTTGATGCTCGGCATGCACCATCTACCTTTCAGTCTGGAACCACAGTTCTGATCAAGAATTCCAAGAAGATCAGGAGATTTGGTGACAAACATACCCGTACCTTGTGACAAAAGATCTTGGAAAAGGCAGAGTGAAGCTTAGGAACATAGAATCAGGAAGGATACTGGCTAATACATACAATGTAAGCAATTTGAAGCAGTACACTCCAGAAATTTCAGAAGCATCAAGGAAACAAACTCTATCATCCAAAAAACTAAAGACTGCCAACCATGTCAGTAGAAAGGCCCAGTTTTCTTCAAGGACTTCTGCCACTGTCTCCAACACCAACACCTCAGCCACTGCCTCGGCCTCTGCCAACACCACCTCAGCCACTGCCTCCGACCACAACACCTCAGCCACTGCCTCCGACCAAAACACCTCAGCCACTGACTTTGCCTCAAACATCTCAGCTACTGCCCCCACCCAAAACATCATAGCCACTGCCTCTACCTCCAATTCCTCCACCTCAAATTCAGCATCAGATCAGCAATGATTCCGTCCCCCAACAACTGAAGTATGCAGGAGACTCTCTCAGAAACTTGCCATTAACTCTCAATCATATCCTGGCCACACTGCTTCATCACAACTAGACTAACCCAGAATAATTCATTAGACAAAAGGAGATGGCAATTGTTTTTTCCGATCAATCGCATATGCTGTCAGCGGATCTGAAGTTGCCCATTTGAGCGTCAGGGATCAAGTTGTGAAACACATGAAGGCAAGGAAAACATCAAGAAAACTTCAGGCCTACATCAACCAGAATGTGCAATCCTACATGAGAAACACACAAATGGACAAATGTGGGGCATGGGCAACAGATACTGAAATAGTTGCCACAGCATCACCTTGAGTTAGACATTTATGTTTACTGTAGATGTGGACATGCTACTTACGGATGGGCAAGGTATCCAAGGAATTTTGCCACTATGGAATTTCCAGGGACACATCATGCACTTTTACTTTCAAATGAAGACAACAGTCACTTCAATGTTGTTATGAAGGTGTAATAAGGGATACAATGACAATGGAATAGCATTAGTCCTCCTCTGTCAATAGGTAGATATGTCAACATTTTGATAAATTTTTCTGTGATTTTAATTGTTAATCAAAATGCACAAATCTTATTCTTATAATATTTGGATATGTTCAAATTTGTTAATTATTTTGATTGATTTTTTGACTTGTTAGAATGACTGTTGTGTTATGAAAGGATGTGTATGATATGATTATCAACTTCATGCAAAATTTAATTGCCCTGAAGATTACTTATGTAAACATCTTGATATAGTAGATGTTCACCCAAAAATAAAGAAATCCAATTGGAGAAAATGTTTCTGTTTTCTTTTTCTTAGAATTCAATATATCATATATATTATATCTCCATAGAAATAACTTAGCTAGTCCAGAATATACACTTGTTACACCTGATTTTCTATCTGATATATGATATATGAGGGTGGAGAAGAAATAGCCTAGCTAGGCCCAACACTCCCTCCTATAAATAAAGACTAAGGGTGGGGAGAAATAGCCTAGCTAGGCAAGAAATGGCGGAGTTGATGCTAGTTGGTGTTCCGTCCCGTCTGAAAGCTATTGAGGATGAGTCAGCAAACATTGGTGGCATAAAAATAACGTATAAAACATCAGTTAAAAATCTTGGCGTTTACATGGATCAATCACTCACCATGAAGGATCAAGTTGGGAAGATTTGTCAAGCATGCTTCCTTGAACTTAAAACTTAAATCTATCAGGAAATCCCTGACACTAGACACCACAGCAAAACTAGTCACCTCTTTTATAACACCAAGATTTGACTACTGCAACTCTGTGCTATTTGGACTTCCAACTGAACAAATAGCCCATCTACAGCGAATACAAAACCATGCTGCACGTCTTGTCATGAAGAAACACAAATTTCACCATGCTTCACCTCTACTGATGGAACTACACTGGTTACCATTAAAGTTCCGGATAAAGTATAAACTCGCGACTCTCGCTTATCGTCATTTCGATGGATCACTGCCCACCTATCCGTTAGATACCCTTACAACCTACCAGCCTCAAAGAACACTTCGTTCATCAACTCAAAACCTTCTTAAAATTCCAAAATGCAATCTGAAGTCAATAGGGGAGCGCTCATTTATGTTTTCAGCGCCGACTGTTTGGAATTCTCTTCCTGAGACATTGCGAGGTGTACCAACACTAGAACTGTTTAAAAACAAATTGAAGACCTATCTGTTTAAAGAAGCCTTTTCATTTGCCTGATTAACTTGAAATATTTTCCATTTGTGTTTAAATGTCATCTTAACAGTGAGCGCTTTGAGTCAATTACGTGGATATTTTAAGCGCTATGTAAATGCTATTCATTATTATTATTATTATTTGATATAAAAAATACAGAATGTAAAATAAAATCCTTTATTAATTTAGATATAAATATATATATATACATGTATAGCTGCGGTGAGATTAAAATTCATTTTCGTATAGCTTTCATCAGAAAGGTACATTTTGATTGAAGATATTCAAGGTGCTCAGTTTTCTCTCCTGTAAAGTCATGTTATTCATCTTGATTAGTATTCATATTCTTCATTCTATTATATATCCAAACATAATTTTATTTGGTGCATGTTAGAAAGGCCATTTCAATCATTGACAGCACTAATACAGTCTACATGATAACAATGACAATCTACACATGAAGTGAAATTGTCAGCAGACTTCAGTTATTGAAAATATATTTTGTTAAAACATTATTTAAAAATGTTGTGTTATAATTGACAATATTGTCCTAGGTCACTCTAAATTGGTACCACACTCTTTAGCTCAAACACTGACCATTATAAAATTAATTCACACAAAACAACAATAATCTGTTTCCTTACTTTGCAAAATAAATCATCACTGTAAGTTTTTATGGAGTTGGCAAATCGGGAATCAAGAGGTACATTTACTAAACACATAAAGGATTTGATCTTCATTATCACTCATAACTGGTTAATAAACTGGCAAAAAACAGCTGCTCCGTCGTATCCCAATGACCAGACCTGAAAGTTGCCGAGAGGCAGTCCAGCGGAAGCAAGATCTCATTGTTACAGTCATGCAAAGCAGAAACACGGAGTTACGATATTGAGTTGACACTTGGCATAAAGAAGTAACAAATGTTCTATATATACAATGGCCAATTACCCGGTAGCTACACAGGGGGATAGCCGATTTGTTTAATTAGGTGTTCAAACAAAAAGAATCACAATGGCGGCAGATATCAGTTTGGGTTCCCTCGATTGACATTATCGGAGATTAACAACGCAAACAAATAAAAGGTTAATTAATGTCAAAAAGAATAATTCGATGTATTGATTTTAATTAATAGCTTTGGTGATGTAGGGGCTTTTTTATAAGTAAAATAAGTGAAAATATATACGTTAACGACAAATCAACTATGCATAAGCAAGTCCTGGCTATGTCGTCACGTCCCCCCTATATACTAGCACCTGATTGGCTAATAAAAGGTTTGGCGTCTGTTTTCTGGAAGTGTTTATAAAACATGTTTTTCTGCTATTTTCAGGTTGTTGTGAACCTGAATAGGTGTTGATATTCATTCTTAACTGTGTTATGAATTATTTCCGCTAATTGTACCCCCTCTGTGGATATATTATCTTTAAAACTTGCAAATAGTTTTCATAATTACGTTTCACTCACTGTGTCATCGTCCGTTTTTTTATCAGAAAATCATGACTTTACTATAACTTACCTGAACTTATAAGCATTCATAATATGCAAATTTTCTGACCAAACCACTAATTCAAGGTCAAGACCATTTAGGAAGTTTTACATAATTGGAACAAACAACAAACTCTGTTAGCCCATTGTTTAACAAGTGAAAAAGCGAGACTATTGAAATTTTCACACTCTCATGTGCAAACAAACAATCAAACCCTCTGTTCTGCAATAGCTCCTTTCACAACTTCAACCATCAATGTTGAGGGACTTCCCTTCTCCATTCTCTGGGGGGATGTCAGAGACCCTGTGCTTCCTCCAGCAGCTACAGATGCGTAGCTTCGTGCTGCAAGTTTAAAATACAGGGAAAATTTTGTGGGGTTGGAGAAAAATGTCAGTCAAGACGATATTAATTTATAGGAAGGTTAACATTGGTAATGAAACCATACATGAATATTAATGTTGAAACAAAAGAGGGTCTGAGTCACTTTTGACTTAAGATGTAGATTTCCTTCCTACAGATATATAACATTGACAGTTTGAGGTTTAATGCAAAAACAACTGAACAATGTTTTAACTCCTTTATGTTGATATAATGAGTGTATCCCCATTTCATAAGGAGTCCAGATCTGTACAAAAGATGTTCAACTCTCTAGGATTTTTGATTCAGGAAAAAAATGGAAATAGGATCTTAGAGCATGGACTCTAATTAAGATTCGCAGGGTCACATAAATTAATAAATTAAACTCCCCATGAGGTAGATCAACCCAACACAACAATAACATTTCAGTTTTCTTGGGCTTTTGCTTCTGGAGAAAAATCACGTACTAGGTGTTGAGTGTGTGCATTGGCCCCATGTCATAAGATTTAAGATTTCTAGAGAAGAAGTTGAGAAAACAAAAGATTTATGGATGCATTGAAGACGGAGACCAGATGCCATGCGCATGTTCCCATGCATGCATGTCTAACTTGCGCAAGTCCCAAAGACTTTCTAAGATAGGCCTTGCCGCATTTACCTAACTTTTCTGTGATTGTTGTCCAGGCTGCTGCGAATGATCTCAATAGTCCAATCAAGAAATTTAACAAGAATTGCAATTTTGCGCCAATAACATGCTGCACTCCAAACAGTTTTAACCCGTTGGAAACAAGTTTTAAATTAGCCATTGATGGTGACTGGTGCAACTTAAAACCATGCAGGTGTGTCATACAATTTATCCCGTCAGCCCTGATGACCAAAACATAAAATTGAGTATTCAGTTCATTATCATGAGAAAACTGAGCACAGTGAAAAAAAGTTTTTAGATTGAAATAGAAAAATGCCATACCTTTTGTTGGAATCTCATCTTTCTTTTCACCTTTGCATTCAAATTTTTTTTGGAGTTTCTGATATGCCTGAAATTTTTAATTTTAAGAAAGTTATGAATGATATTCAACAATTTTCATTTTATGACCATGAATTGGTTAAACAAATTTCTAATAATATAGTCCCATCTCACACAACATGATTAGTTTCATGAAATCGATCAAATGAAATCAATGGAAAATCCCACAGTTATCTGAGAAAAAGCAGTCTAAACATAACATAGAGATCAAGAATTAGTAAAATGAGAAACAAAACCTTTGAATGAGGTACAGAAAACAAAATGCCTGAATGGAATAATGTCAAGAATATGACATCTACATCTAAGAGGAAGTTCCTACATTTCCTATACAGATAGAATGTACTTCATTTCCTCCCTATTGATAATTATAATAATGTGGATATTTATAAGTCACACGTTTCCATCCACTAGTGTATGTTCAAGATGCTGCCAACATTATTACCCTGGTTTAATCCAAGCTGAGATTTTTGTGGCTTTACCATGGAACCCATTTCATGCTGGGTGAGCAGAGGCACATTTTTATGAAGTCTCTTGCCCAAGACACCAAAAGTCTCTGATCTTGTGTCTTAGTGTGGGGCAGGGAATCAACCTTTCAAACTCTCAGTTTATCCATCAATGACGATATAACCCACCCATTCAGTGACCCATGCCCGATATTGCTGAACTTCACTGATAGCAGTCAAATGAGCTATGCTCAGGACCACTTGCCGCCATGTTTTTATCCTATTACTTTATATCATTAACATATTTGTAGGACGCCTTCTTTCATCTACACTTCATGTTCTTAAAGATCGACTGAAATGACCCATGGCAACTTTTGTCATTCATAAGATATGTATTCCAATTTGCCAATAACTTGAGTTTAAATTTTCGAAATCGGCCGTTAAACAACTTTAATACAGCTTTTTGGAATCACCAGCTAATTAGCCCAGTGAACAGAACAGAACTGGCCCGTGGTCATTAAGGCGTGTCCTGTCGCGCATACTGCCGCGTGACGTGCTAGTCGGCAGAAGTATAATCTCCTTAATGAAAAAACAACAGGAAATCTCACAGTCTTAACAACTGTTTAAACATATCTAAAGTCATCCAAGCAACTCAAACCTCCGATAAATTGATGTTAAATATATCTTTATTATTATTTGAATTGTTCCAAGCGAAAGACAGTGTTCTAATATGATGCTATGCGCACTATCCCATGGCATGTGTTCATCAATTACGATCAGACTGGTTTAACTAGTCTTATTTTTTTTTATGACACACAGGTGGCCCTTATGTAATCCTATCGCATTCAATTTCAATTCTTGATTTAATGGTTTCTAATTATACCTTTTGAATTTTAACGCCTTGGACCTGCCAAGCGGAATATATGTCCTGTCATAATGCCGTAACTCTTGGCATTCGATTCGACTGCTACTTAGTTAATTGTCACGGCGTCCAGTCATTTTGAAGATGAATGAAGAGACGCAGATTTGGCTCATGCATTTCTACGGACAATGACACACATTTAAAAAAGTACATCGTGAATAACGGGTACCAACCTTCTTTAGGATTACATAGGATGTTTCTAACGCTTGCGCCAGGTATGTTTTCATGTCATTTATTGTTAACTTCAAAGACAGAGATATTGCAACATGGTGTGAGATGTTATACTAGATAAGAATATAATATGTGTTATTTAAATACAAACGAATCATCCACTTAGTACTAAGTTATGTAGTAATGTTAGTAATGGATCTCTCACCAACCAAGTTCTTAACCTTTTTGACATAAACCCACCCAAGAAAGCCGCATACAAGGATTGTCACAGTCCAATCAAGATGGATTTGACGACTAAGAGGGATAGTTGATATCATGAAGCAGTTTCATATCATATTTTGGAATTCTTTCGGTCATGTTATTGCCTCTATTTTACTGTTGAATTAGCTTAAAAATACAGAGAAAATCAAAGGGCTGGACTTTCAGCTGACGACTAGAACGTCACACACTGGGCATGGCTTCGAGTCATGCTTCGGTGATTTTGTCTAAGCGTTCGCCAGTCTCATTAGGCGGTTATCTAAAACAGGGGTATAAAAGGTCTCGTAGTTGTCAAATTAAAGCGTATATTTTTTATTTTTTGGCTCTATTGATTCTTATAAGTGAAGAGAATACAGATACTAATTTGTAATAATCAAATTTATGCGTTACCTCTCCTCTTTAAATTGAATGACAATATATTTGCATTAAAACACTTTAAGTACATGAATTGAATCACATATTCTTTTTAAAGAGAGCCATTGGCCTTGTAGCCCATCAGGCCATCTAGAATTTATCTAATAAATGGTCACAGGGTAACAATTAGAGCTGTCACAGTATCACCAAATAATTATCCTTATCAGCTTAGCACTCAAGATTTTGGCCTTTGGCTTCTGAAGAAGAAGATTAAATACATTTTTGCATGTGACCTCCAATAACTTGACCCCACTTTAATAAGTAAATATTTAATTAGTATCTCCATAAGCCAAGGTGTCTGTTCACAAGGTTTCAGCTATTAGTCCTTTTCTGCTGCTTGAGAAGAAGTTTTTAGGACATGGTCTGTGTAGCCCCAATTAGGGGTCACTGGACAACCAAAATCTATAAATTAGAATCCTGTCAGCTAAGCAGTCTGTACACAAGCTTTCAGCTTTCTAAGCCTTTTGCATCCAGAGAAGATGAAAATAGGTTTTAAGGGCATGGTCTCTGTGGCCCTTATGAGGGGTCACAGGGTCACCTTATCTATAAGAAGACTTTAAGCTTTTGTGGCCATCTTCTAGGGTTTTTGTTAATCCTTCCAAATTCAATTTCCAACATTAAACTCAGGATAACATAATGTGGACATGTCAAAGTAACAGTGTATAAAAGATTACATTAAGTATCACCACATCCTTGTGATAGATAACAAATCTGATATCCTTGAGGGTCGAATCTTTCCTTTGGTGAAGTCTTATGCAATCAAACAAGATTGGTGCCACATTTTCCACCTCGTAACCATGGTTACCAGTTCCAAGAGAGGGCAAAGTAATGCTTGAATATCTTGACCCAGCGGCAGCTTTCAGCATATCGTCCATCAGGCTCCTCAGAATCTGGTAAATATAAGAGTTAAATAACAATCTACATCATTTTATATTAATTTATCATAGACACATTTACAATTCCTTTTTTTTTCTCTTGAAACCAAAAATAAAAAAAGAGCCATTGGTTCCCTTATTGGGTGTCACAGGGTCACCAAATCTGTCATTTTGAATCCAAAACAGATAAGCAGTCTGTACACATGGTTTCTGCTTTCCAGGGCTTTTGCTTCTGGAGAAGAAGATGAAATGGGTTTTCAGGAAGTGGCCCCTGTAACCTTCATATGGGGCCACAGGCTCACTAAATCTATAAATTAGAATACCCATCAGCTAAGGAGTCTTTACACAAGGTTTCAGCTTTCTAAGCCTATTGCTTCTCGAGAAGAAAAGGGAAATAGGGGTTTAGGTAGTGGCCCCTGTAGGCCCTACTAAGGGTCACAGGGTCACGAAATGTATAAATTAGAGTCCCAATCAGCTCAATCAATCAGCTAAGATGTCCATAAACAATTTTTCAGCTTTTTTATGCCTACCAATTCTGGAAAAGAAGAAAATAGGTTTTATGAGAGTGGCCCCTGTATCCCTTATTAGGGTCACCATGTCTATAAATTAGAAATTTCATTAGTAAAGTTTTCTGTACACAAGATTTAAGATTTTTTGAGCTATTGGTTCTGAAGAAGACAATGAAATAGTGAAAAGTTTACAGATGGATGCCGGATACCATGCAATGTTGTGCCATAAGCCAACTGGGCCTCTCAGGCCAGATGGGCTAAAAACCAGAAACATTTTGAGGCTTAAAAATTTGCATTTGATAAAAATTATATGGTCATATAAGCTATACAGAATTTGGTGTTTAATACAACAAGTTCACCTTGGAGGCATTCGTGTCTTTTTAAGATAGACATCCAATTGTAACGGGGCTTGCAGATAGATGCAAACTTGAAACAAAAACCTTATTGAGTAGAGCATTCTGTTTCTCTAATATAGTAATTATGGTATATTACCATAACTGAACCAATAACTACTGGTAATGATGTTTTAAATATAAATTGACCTTCAGCCAGTCATGTTGTATGTTCACTGATCAGTCACTCCGTATATATTGAGGGAATAAATTCTTAAGATATAGTTTTGCGAAAGAGTTATCTTCTACTGTTACCTTCCAAGGGTAAAATAAAATTTTAAAAACCTTAAATGTTGAAAAACAAAATTCAGTTTGAAGTATAGTATGGAAATGTCGCAATGAAAGGACTCCACAAAGATCCATTCAAAAAAATATATATAAAGCAGCAAATTCATCAAATTGAACAAAAAATTTAAAAATCCAATTCTAAATCCAGTGGAAGGTGGCAGTGTTGAATTTAAAGTTTGTTTCCATCGTGGTTAATACAAGGCATTAATGCATGGGAATTTAAAAAAAAAATGTTTTGTTTATTTCAATATTTGAAATAAACTTATGCTAAATATAATATCTTAGGAGGGGTAATTATCTTATAACACATCCCAGTTATCTGTAGTCCATGAGGAATCAATTATCAAGCAAAAATCGCTGGCGGCCATTTTTAAGTGAACACCTTTAAGCTTTTCGAGTTGGGGAAATTGATTCGCTTGGCTTGTATGAACTTCCTATTTTTTTGACAATATTTTATGTATGCATATTAGCTATGTATTAAAATTATTCCTCCACTAGAAAGTTACACAATAACCATAATGAAAGTTTCTTATCAAATCTTATACTATCCTTTTTCATTAATTATCAATACTTTCATTGTAATTCATTTATGCTGACAAATCTTTACTTTAACTAATACATTTACAGATTGATTGACTCACCATATATTTATCTGGACAAGTAGTGGATGGGAGACAACAGTGAAACACCTCTTTGCACTGGAGACTTCCGGTTCCTTTTGTCTGTGCAAAATCACCAGCTTTGATACCTTTTGGGTAACGAGTGTTGCATTCGTCTTGGAGTTCTTGTCCTCCTTTCTGCAGCAGAGCTTTCGAAATAGCTCCTTGACTTAATTTCAGACTTGGACCCACTGTGTTCACTATGACATCAACCTGGATCAAACAAGTGAAGAGATCTCTATTCATTTCCCTTGACATGATTTTGTGAGAAAGAAATCAGTGTTTATTGTCAAAAAATTTTTATCTCAAGAATTTTGCCTTTATCAATATCTTGAATATTGAATTAATTTTGCTGCTTTTAACATTGATTTTAGTGGAAAGAAAAGGTAGCATTCACTAGCACGGGTTGAGAGTTCATTCTACCGGGAATTCACGTATTTAGGCCCACGCGAATTATAGTATGGGCTTAAATACGGGAATTTTTACCATTATTCTGCCCAAAGGCTTAAATTTGGATTTTATTTTTTTTGGTGCTAAAAGTTAGATCTCTTTCAAATCAAATGGTCATTCTCAACGTTGTTGACCGTCATTACAAGACAATGTTTGTTGTTTTTCATATAAAACAGTATCCCGTTCTAATCCTAATGTTCAAATGAATGAATATCATTTATCAGTTTCATATTCTACTGAATTATTTCCCTAGAAAAGTGTGTATCTAACTTATGCTCAATTATGATCCTAAACATGCACTGTTAATCCACGGTGTCCAACGAAATTTTCTACATTATTGATATTAATTGGTTATTAATTAACTCAACTTATGTTGAATTTTATGTTCACAATTTTGAAATAAGAATTTTGAATGATAAAAAGCTCAACAAAAATATCTAAGGCTACCAATTAAAAGACCTTTGTGCATGTACGGAATTTTCATTAAACGGTGAAATATTTTCAGTGCATTGCTTGTAAGATTTTGAGA
The DNA here is from genome assembly GCA_921293015.1 of Phorcus lineatus. NCBI lineage: Eukaryota > Metazoa > Mollusca > Gastropoda > Trochida > Trochidae > Phorcus > Phorcus lineatus. The sequence continues at coordinate 26,993,991 of OV121088.1, read as the reverse complement.
GAGATTTGCTTCGCAATCGAAACTGTTGAAATATGAAAGTCATATGCAGTTTCAGTTCTGTAAACCCATGTTGAGATGGCTATGCGAATGCATTGTAAATTAATTTGTTTAAATGTGTACAATGAAGTTCTATCGATCCTAAGAGACATCTTAAATTACTCTTTCATAAAAGTTTATTCTATATGTATACCTTCGCACATAATTAAGATGATATGATTCCCAACTGTAATGAAGTATTAAAGAAAATACAAATCAAGATTGTAGGTCTTTGATTCCAACACATTAGAGATTATGTGGAGACAACCATTCTGCATGCTAAGCGATCGAAGAAATTTAGCATTTGCTGACATAGATGATAATTGTGATTTACATTTTATAGATGCAATTCATGATAATATTTCAGATGAACGATTGTTTAAATCATATTGAAATATACTGCATTTTTCGAATTTAAGCCTTGGGCTTAATTATGGGTAAAATATTTAATCACATGAACAATGATTTTCCGTTTTTAAGCCCAGGGCTTAATTACGGGAATTCCCGGTAGACCCTTTTAAAAACAATTAAAAATCAACTGAAATCACTCCCACCACTTGATCTTCAAATGAGCAGATTAGAGATGGATTCTGAGAAGCTTTCTTGGATGTAAAAAAAATGTTTTTTTGTTAAGGTGGGATATTGTATTAAAATTTGATCCTGAGTTTTAAAAAGTTTATCTTGTACATTCTCATTCTAACAGAGCTAACATACATTTCGTAAGACAGACTCCCAAACCCCCCTCCCCTTTGTTTTCACGTAGGAAATGTAGCGAGATTTACCTCCTCATCGCAGATATTCCCAGTGACCACTCGCACTCTTATTCCTCTGTTTGCCATTTCTTCCCCAGTTGTAGCTTCAGACTCCTGTTCCATTCTTGCTTCTGTTATGAGATGAAATAATAAATATGAAAAATAGTTAAGATTTTCTCAGCTGGACCTTAACTCTTGACTTTAAAGTATTTTTCAAAACAAGTTATTTCACTTTACGGGGAAATTTATAATGATGGGTATTTTAAAATGATGGGTATGAAATGAAACTATCGGAAAAAAAGAAGAAGAAAATTTAATAACTATGAAAATTTTAAAGATCATTTTATCAAAAAATGACAGAGAGGAGAAAATACCATTTAATCTAACTTGTCAACAGAAGTGTTATTAAAATTGATACATATATGCTTTTTCCAAATTTGGCAATACTGCACAGCTGAAGTGTTAAAAAAGTGAGCTGTTTTCAGGAATCACTCACTCGTTGGTAACCTTTTTTCATTTAGGGTGGGATGACTTTCTAAACATTAATTACAAGTATTTTAACAAATATATCTTATAATGTATTGTTAGATTGCAAAAGTTGTTAACTTAATCTTAATATATCAAATTTCATTGTAAAAGCTGCGTAGTTTTACCTCTTAAAGCAAATATGTGCAAGAATAATCCCTGTATCTCACCTTCCCCCACTTGAACGCTGACGGATTCAAAAACATTATTCATGTTAGTCTCATAGGCAGTCAGTGTTGAAACATCATTGCATAGCAAATAGATGTCCTTCAGCATTGTTTCGGAATCTCTAGCAAATGATTGTATTGCTTTCACCACAGCTTTGGAAATGAAAGTTTGACGCATTCCAATACCATTTGTAAATGCTTGTAGAGCAAGAGAGCCAATTCTTTTATTGTGCGCTTTATTTAACACTCCTGTGACAATCATTCCTACATTTGTCTGTAGATCTAAGAAGTTTTCGTGATCCTTTTTGACACATGTATGGAAGATTGCCTTTGCCTTCTTGTAGGATCCAGCATGGGTGATATTGACTTCACCAATCTTTGGTCTCTTGTCACACCTCGAGAAACTTTTGAGCTCCTCTTGAAAAGCTCTTCCGGCTGAAATTGAATATTGATTTTATTCTCTTGTCTATCCAACAGAAAGTATATAAATTATGATTATACTGTGGAATTATGTTACTTTAAACATGATGACAATGAGGATGTAACATTTTGATAAAAGAAGGAAAAAGGGAAAACAGCACAAGTAACTGTGAAAGCTTATCATGATTTTTTATTTTTATTATACATACTCCATGTCAATCAGGTTTTAAAAAAAATGCAGTCATTACAACCTTGGCTTGTGTATGATTGATGTTGTCAATGTGCCGAACAATTTGAGATATCATGTATGATGTACGGCAATTTCCTTTACACTGTATGGAAATTGTAAATTTTTCAATTATTGATTATAGGAAACTCTCGTAAAAATAGGCCTCCTTTTTTATTATTAATTAAATAAATTTAAATTTAAATTTACATCAAATAAAGTTATAAATCAAATATACTATGATCAGCTATATGCCGATCTGTTTCCCTAGCTCAAATGATTAAAAGGTGTCCAAAAAAAATTGTCTGCCAATTCTTATTGCTCGATCCTTGATAATTTCTATTAAGTATAAGGATGAGCCCATTGAGTGTTGAGGTGTTAGATGTTTGATTAATATTGATTTGGAAAAATGAAGAAATAGAATTGTTTTAAAAACATGACACTGCTCATCTAAGGCAGAATTGAGTATTATATATACAGTAAACTACCTTTTTGGTATACTTCTTCCGAGAATGATCCAACAGGTTTCAGATTGCTATCAACTGTTACCATTATTGCATCAAAGATGTAAGGTATATCTCCACAGACTGCATGGACCTTGCATCTATCACTGACTCGCCACATCCCTTCTCTCCACTCTTGGTTAATCTCTCTGACATCATCTGTCCGCAGAGAAACACTGCATACTCTCGTCTTCTCAACAAACTGAGCTAGAACTGGCAGGAGTTCTCTCTCATTCAGCGTTGAGATATATGGACCTTCTTGCGAAATGTCCTCAGAGACGAACACTTCTTTCTCCAGATCATCAAAGGCTTTTCGTATTTCTTCTTCTTGTTCCTGACCCTTGGTCCAAACAGTGATTCTCTTGTGCCTTCCTTCACGGGTGATTTTCACCTTCCATTGGTCTTCAAGCTCTCTTTTCATATGCTCATAAATGAACTTTGCTTTTACATTTTGAAGTTTTGGCATAAATGAGTGCAATAATCCTTCATTTTCAAGATTATTTGTTTTTTTTGATCTCTTTAAATGTTCCTTTATTTGTCTTTCCAAAATCTCTATGAAGTGTTTTCTTGCAACAACAAGAACAGACGTTCCTTGGTTGTGAAGCAGGAAAACAAACTGATTCTGTTTCCGAAGATCCTTCTCAAGTTGCAGGAATTCTGCATCGGACAGATTGGCTTCTATATCTGCGTCACTCAATGTCCTTACAAAAAAACCCACTGTATCCTCTACAGCTGTCTTGCTAAGGGCTGTTACAGTAACATCATATCGATCTTCATCTTGCCTACACATCCAGGCACTTTGAACTCCTTTAGAGATCAGTTGACGTTTAACATAAGCCTCTGTTTCATGATGAGCAAGAAGTCTGGCCTTCATCTGACTCAAACCAGCACTCCTTTTATGCTGTTCCATCTTCTCCAAATAATCCTTGAGAATTTTCTCTGCATGTTGTACCGAATCTCTTGGACCATCCATGGAAACAGTTGTCTCACTAAGAGAGATTTTTAGTCCCTTGTACTTTTTCATAAAATTCTCTGTGAAATTCAAAGTCTGCAGAAGTCTTATTTGCAGAATACTCAGTGAAATTTCAATCGGTTTGGTTCTACTGTCTTCACTCCATACCGGACAACCAACTTCTTTGTAGTACTCTTCAACTTCAATTTCTTGTCCAAACAGGATGTGGTCCTTCTTGCGGACTATATTGCTGACAACTGAAATATATAACATTATCTAACATTATTTTGTCTAAAAAATTGTATATATTACTAAGTACTTTTCAAAACCTTAGCTGTTGTTATGATGAGGTAGTAAGAACTAGAGCTGCAACGAACGCACAACTAGGAAAATACGACACATATCACGAATGTGGGGTAGCGAATACGAATAATTATTAACGAATAATGCAATGCAAAAATAAACAAATTGAAAACACAAAAGAATCCCCGTTAAATCTTTCTGGCCTTTCCATTGGCCGAGCCAGTCTTTCTCACGCCAGCGGTTGGTTAAATCATCATGGGTACATCCAAAAATGGAGTTTACATTTATTTATGCTCGTTCCATGAAGGAAGCTTTTTTTTACCTCTGACTGTACAAATTTACTTTGAGAGACAATTAACAACATTAATCAACAAATAAAATAAACCTTTCACTTGTGTTGCCGTATTGAATAATGTTTTTATTCTTTTTGACTCTCATGATGTTTACTTTGACCAGCGCAATATCAATTTTTATCACAACGAGATGCAACATAGATTTTGCATTAGTTCCTGTTGACAGGTTGAGACGACGTGAAATATAACACATAACATACTTTGTGAACGTAAATAAAAAAATATTTTTATTCAGATTAAATAAAAATTTCTTGCACATAATTAATGTTAAAGTCAATAGAAAAACATTTGGAAATCTAAAATATTCGGTTTTCATTGTAACCAGTAACGAATACGATTCACATCCTGCCATTTTTCGATTCACCGAATATATGAATGTATTGTTGCAGCTCTAGTAAGAATTTTGGTTGAACAAAAGTGTGCATAGCTCACTAATACCTCCTACTGGGTATCCCTGACATGAACTACTAGAAACTTACCATAACTTTGAAACCCAACTCTGACTACAAGCGTATGTCTGTAATCCTTTCAGATAGATCAGTTTAAATTAAATTTCAAAACAAAATAAAAACAAAATAAAAAGAAAGAAATTCCAATATTACTTGTAACAAGAAATGTCCAAAATTTTATTCAATTCTAATGATTCTGCATTCCATCCGACAAATTTTGACCTTGGGAAATGATTAAGCAGAAAACATTGAAATTTGTAAAGCATTAAAAAAGTCATGAGATTGATCATTGGAAACTTGGCACTACGTCGCTCCTTGTAGGTTAGAAAACATGTGCAAAATTATTAGATGAATCATTTTTCTGTATTCGATCTGAAAAGAAAATTCCTGGGACAGACAGAAAGATAGATAGACGGACAGTTACAAAAAAATTGTTCTAAAAATCACCTTCAGCATTTTCAAACATCAAGACATCAGCATCATCAAGCTTCAATTGTTCCAATACGATACACCAGTTGCTGTTGCCTGATGCTTGACTTTCAAAGTAGTTTCGGATGTCATTCAACTTGCATGTTGCCTGGCAATGAACAGCTACTGCTGTTGGTTGTTGCACATAAGATAAAACAGGTATTTTACCCTTCAGCTTGCCCAATTTCTTCTGAAGCGCTTCAAGATCTGTAACAAGGATAAATGATTTCATCCATATTGTGCATACAAGATAGCTTATTACTCTAGAAAATGTGGATGTTGTGTAAAAAAAAATTCTTGCAAGGAATTTGATCATTCAGAATACTTTTTATTAATCATTGATAATTAGTCTACACAAAGTCAGTTCCTCCGATTCTGAGATTCTGTTGCCAAATTTTGCAGCCAAGCTTCTGATGCAAAAAAGAGTCATTATTGCAGAAAAGTAATTTTTATGCAGGATACATACAGAATACAGCATTTTTTTCTGAATTCCTTTTAGAAATATATTCCTTGAAAGCACTAGTTATCCACAGCTGTCAGCTCAGTTTAGTTTTTTCTTTTACTTTGAAGGCTTTTTACTTCACCTTATGTAGTTTCCTTAAAAGATTCATTGTTACAATAAACCTTCAGAAAATCATTAAATGGAAAGTTTGCATCAAAAAGTTAGTTTGGTACAATGAATGATGTGTGTGAACTATTTTGTGTATGCTGCAATCTACAAATATCAAATCAAAATAAAAACAAAAATTCATTTTTCAAGCAATATGAAATTTTAAGAATGACTGTGTTCTTATCAATTTTTAAAGAAATTTGTTCACATAATATTATCATAATCATAAGTACATATTTTGTTAATTGACACCAGTAAAAATGTCTTAAGTAATTGCTAATAGCTCTACAAGAAGTTTTTTTATTTTTTTATTTTTATTTTCCAGCTCTACAAGAAGTTGATGAAAGTCATTTTGTAGGATAGTACTTACAGTCACAATTTCCCTAGCAAGGAATAATTTTTATTTAGTCTCAATAATCAATTGTCTTACTGCATTGCTGCAAAGTTCTTTGGTTTAAGTGTATCACTATTAGGTAGTAACTTGACTTATTACTGGACCGTGTAAGATACTGCAGTGTAACATTAATACGGCGATATTAAACTAGTGTAATACTGCTGCACGTATGACGTCATAATATTGTGTGGTTGTGACGTCACAATGATAGCACACTCGTTACAATGGCTGCCGCGTTGCGTAAATGTTTCTTTCAGTACACTTTCAGCAATCATGCTTGATTACTAGGGTCAAGTAATAAACAGAATACTAAACTTCCTTCTATTTAATACTATTTTTATTAAACTTGTTAATGATTTGGTATCAAACTCGCTTTCGCTCGTTTTATACTTAATCATTAACTCGTTTAATAAAAATAGTATTACACGGAAGGTCGTTTACTATCCTCTATTAACATGTTCAGCAGCAGTATGCTAAAGAGCTGACACAGAACATTTAAGGATATGCAGCAAGGCTTTTATTAGGAGGTAATTGGACTGGTACAAGTTATGCCTTGACAGGGAAGTTGCGTCATGTAAATCTGTCTTCAAGATAGCACTAGATACATGTTCTACCTTGAACTCTCCCGTCAACTGTGACAATGACCATCGTCCGATCTGATGAGTACTTCAGTTGAAGAACGTCCATGTCGAGGAATTTTTCCAGATAGTTGCTGAGATCTTCAGAATTTGTGTCTGGATCAAGTTCTTTCACCAATACAGTATTCTCCTTGTAAACATGGATCTCTGTTTGGTCTTCAGCATTGATGGAATCTCCTGAAATAAGGTAAGTAATTCAATAAATCTGAAATAAGATTAGGCATTCAAACTAAAAATTATTCAAAATCTTTATTTCTGTTGATGCAAAAATATATAAGAGAATTACACATGTTATTCACCCGCTGAAGAAAAAATATCTAATCATCATAAGTGTAATGTATGTAATCCTTGTAGTGTTTCATCTCCTACTAGAAAACAAATATCCTATAATAATCAAAATAGTCCTTTGAAACAGCAAATTTCCAAGCATAAACACCCATTAATTGATTATCATTTTACTTGGTTGCCACTTATTAAGCATTTTGTATGATTGTACAGGTCCATATTATCCAGCATTCAGGTACCCATTTGTCCAGCTATCTATATCGACTAAGTACAATGTAGATGAAGTGTCTAGCCTAAGGATACAACATAATACCATGTCCAGTTCTCAAGTAGTTGGTGCATCAACAGGGATTTTTATCATGGGCCTTTGGAATACATCAATGTGCTCTATTCCTTTGAATTTTAGTTTCATAGTTTCTGAAATTCAAAAAGGTATATGGAACAAATGTTACATAATCATATATCCATTAACATAAATAAACTTTTAACTTTACTGAACTCTGCCCTTTTCTTTCTAACATACCTGAATCAAGAGGCTTGCTCAGAGGATAGTGTCCTTGACCCATTTTAGAATGGGGAGACTTGGAAATAGTATCTCCAATTTCTGAAGAATGGCTGGGTTCTTCTTCTTGTCCAACTGTTGTTCTAATAGAAGCTGATGTTAATGAATGGTTATTACGTTTGGCTTGGCCAGGAGTGGGCTGTTTGGAATGGTGATTTTCATCTAAAGAATGACTTGGAGATGAGGTCGGAGAAGTTGGAGAACTGTGCCCAATCAGAGATTTGGTTTGAGTGACTGTCTGGCGTTGGTTTGAGGTTGGTGACTGCTCTAATTGTTGTGGGCTGTAAGAAGATGCAGTAATGGAATGGTTTTGTCTGTCTTTTTGTTGGTGTGGGGCTGGTGTATGGGAATTTTGTTGGATGGGGGGTTGGTATGAGCCTGGTATTTGGGAATCAAACCTGGTCAAGGTTTGGTTTGGGGCTGGTGGATGGTGTTTTTGTAGAACTTGGGGTTTGTTTGGCCCTGGTGTTTGGGAATCAAATCTGTTTGGGGACTGGTTTGAGACTGGTGTTTGAGAATCATATCTGTTTTGTTGCTGTTGTAGGTCTGTTATTGGGGGCTGATATGGAGCTTGTGGTTGGAAATTTTCATAGTTTCCAGGTTGACTTGGGTTTTGATATAGCAGCCCACTTTGATTTCCATGCAAGGGTTTGTTTGGATTTGGAACCTCATTAAAGAATGGTGTTGGACCACGTGAAGGGTAAGGATAATGACCTCCTTGTTGATCAAATGTCATATATGGAGGGAAACAGTTTGTTAATGTTTGGTTTTGTTGGTACCCTGATTGATGGAATGGATGCCCACTATAAAGAGGGGCTTGTGGATAGCTTGTCCAATGGCTCTGATGCCATCCTTCAGGCATACTTTGTGCAGACTGTGGTCCAACTGTTTGCTGCACATTTCCCTGTAAAGGGTATCTAAGTGGAGCCATCTGGGGTGATCGAATACCATGATTAGTATTTCCAGCATAGGATCCTTGTTGAGGGTCGGTCGAGGATTGAGGTCCAGAGTGTGGGATCGTCACACCTTGTGGCTGTCCAGGTTGACTGCTGGCATCAGAACCTAAGTATGGTCTCCCATGAACTCCTTGCCTGTGGTCTGAGGACTGACTCATCTTTATTCTGGAAACATATTTATGAGGATCTGTGAGTTACTTATTACAGTTTTATTGATTTCATGGGAAAAAAACAAGGGTTTTGTTATGATAACATGTTTTAACCATTATTATTCATATATTTTATATATCAAAAATACCAAAAATAACATGTTTGTATGTTATATCAGCTGAAAGCTGTTAGCATATCCAGCTTGTTGTCTTATCAGTTTGGGCCTTGATTTTAATTGGTAGCTTATTGCTTCAACACTCAAGCTGTAAGCTCCAATTACTTCCAGCATAGCTAAACATTTAACATTATAAAAAACCCTGTCATTAATCATTTCTGGGGGAATTCGTTTTGGTCCTTACCTCACCCAATGGATTACTGAATTCGGATATTTGTGTCATTCATTCTGACATTGGATTTATTTGTGCTAACTTCAAGGAACTATGTGACTCGGAACAATAAGGTACAATGTCTGATCTTGCTTGGTAATTGTTACTGTCAAACTGTCATTTTATAAAAAAAATTTCTTGCATTAAACCTGGTATTATTTACTGCTGGTCTTCTCTCTCTTAATGAGCGGGTTTAATTCGACCATCTAAGCCCACTTGTAACAGTTTATATTCTGAGGAGTTTTCTTTAGGGCATAAAATACCTTTTTTTCATTTTCAATTAATTATAAAGCCCAATGGAATTTATACCAAGATGTGATTTAACTGACAGTCCAACCCTAACTATTTCTATACCAATGTTTCATGAACCACTGATCCCAGAGAAATTGAACATTTTACACAGATACCTTAATTAGCTTACAGGGAACATAAATTGTAGATTTGAAAGCCTTGTGGCCCTTACAAATTACAGTCCTATCAGGGTATTTTTTGTGGAAACAAAATTCAAGGAGACATTCAAGTTTACACATGTATGCATTGGCGTAGGAACGATTTTAAGGGTGGGGGGGCCCAAAAAATTTTTTTTGTGAGTGGAGGTGAGTCCTCAAAAGATATTGACTGAGATTTACGTGGACTGCCAAGGTGTGGGGGGGGGGGGGGGGGGGGGGGGCGTTCACTGAGCGGGTTTTTTATAGGGGGGAGGGTGCGCGCGGAGGATGCATTCATTCTGTCGCATTTTGAAGCTTTTGTTGTAAAGCTTACAATTGTTGAATCATAATTTTTATTCAGTAAACGGTCTTAAAGCACTTAGCTTCAAGTCATCATACATAACCTAAACATTCATCACGTTGTATCTCGTAACATATCAGACAATTGCCTTTTAAAAAGCTTTCTTTACGTAACATTAGGTTGCAGCTACATCACAAAGTGCATCCATCTTAAGAATAATATTTCTCATGTTTTACTCTAAAATAGTGCCAATAAATGGAAGATAACATATGTCATCATAGAACACAGAATGGAACGGAATGATGCTTAGCTGTCAATGGAACACATATTGTCATCTATTCTAAGATACAACATTTACAATGAACACTTAAATATTATTAAATGTTTATCACAGAGCTAGAAATTCTGTTAATGTCATTGTAAAATCCAGCATAAGACTAATCAAATCCTCACTGCATATCAGAGTTCGACTTTAATCAAAGGTCCCAAAGAATCAGTGATCAGTGCATCCCAGCTAACATGTGATGCCTTAAAGTTTACATAACCACAAACCTATTGCTCTATTTTCTTTGGAATATATGAATGTCTGATTATAATAATGTATAGTGCATCAAAGGTCGCTACTCAAATATGTTCAGTTTGGTAATGACAGCCGTTTTTGAATGCCACTTTTGATGGACCGGTTAGATCTATCTGGCCACAAACCAGTGAATGCATGACTAATCACACGCCCTATTTGTGACGTCATAAACAGAATCATTGCCTCGTGATCTATACATCTATCGTATCAATTACACATGGAAAAAACAATAATTAACGATTTTATGAGAATATTTTCCACTCAGTTCGATAAATCATTTGACAGTGTAACACTATTAAGCGTTTGGTGTAAGAAAGATATCCACATCAATGGTAATTAGATAATTATTTCAGGTGGTATTTCGGTTGAAATAATGATGCACCATTCTGTACGATTATACCCCAAAACCCCTACATCCCATTACCCCTACAGTTTGTTAAAGCAACACAGACAGTTACGTATTTGGATTAATGGACTCACCCTAACAGGTGATTAATTGTAGAGTAGAAGTGGCAGTGTTGAGCGACTGTGGTGAAGAGATTACGGGGATTACATTGAAAAATTGTTTTTGAATTAAAGGAAGGAAAATAACAAAGTGAGAAGGAAACATTTTCCAAACACAGAAACAACAGTCAAATAAATGTTGGAATTTAACAAAATACTGAGATAAGACGATTTACGGTGGAGATGGTGTTGTTTAGTATAAAGGTTCTTCATGCAAACAAAACATCTTGTCTCAGAGACGCTATACATGGATGGAACCTTCACAGCCTGCCCTGGACTATGGAATCAAGTTTACATCATCCATGCTAGACACATCAACACGACATACCCTACACCTACGCCAGACTCTTCAGACTACTCAAAGATGAAGTTCATCAGAGACTTGACCGACCGCTCATCCCAACGTGTGTGCAGACAGACTTTGAACTTGCTGCTATTCGTGCTGTCCAGGCTGAGTTCCCCACTGCTGGTGTGAAAGGATGCTTCTTTCACTACTGTCAGGCGATATGGAGGAAAACCCAGGATCTAGGACTTGCTGTCGCATACCGAGATGCCCCTGGAGTCCGCAAGTGGATACGACGTGCAGCTGGCTTGCCGCTTTTGCCATAGAACAAGATCCAGGATACGTGGGTTACCGCCATGGACAGTACGCCAGAAGTCTCGGGAGCAGCCACCTTCAACGATTACATCGTCACCACCTGGGTTGACGACGATGCCCGTTTCCCTCTACCTCTTTGTAACCATCACACTACTACAGGACCGAGAACAAACAACAACCTGGAAGGATTCCACAACAGACTGAACCGAGGGCTCCCACATCGTCATCCTAACATCTACAGGTTCGTAGAAGTGATCAAGAAGGTGGAACAGGGAGAGCGATCAAGGATTGCCCAGCTTGACTTTGGTGCAGCCCCTAGAAGCAGGAAGAGGGTTTATAGTGAGGTGGCGGATCGTCTGTATCACCTCAAGGACGAACTCAATCGCGATGAGAAGTCACCACTACAATTCCTCGACGCTGTTGGCCATCTGCTTAAACTTGGATGAAGGGAACATAGCGACTTGTTTATTTGGATTGTTTGGAAATGTTCGTTGTGCATGTATGTACATATGTAAATAATAATAAATTAATAAGTAAACGAAAATAAACCATTCATTAAACCTTTCAATTGTTTCTGTGTTCAGTCTGGGTGAATCCATTGTGTTGCAAGATGTAACAAACTAAAGATTAGCAGTGCAGTGGACCATAAACTTGTTTTGATAAGCTGTAGGGGTGATGGGTTGTAGGGGTTATGGGGGACTACCTTCTGTACAGTCTGTTTATTACGTCACAGCTGCATGAAGTTTATGGCTCCTAGTTCAGGTGGGTTTTTCACATCGGATAAATTCGCTGTCTAAAAGAAAGGCTTATTACAGTTGTTAATTGGACAAACTAAAAAATCAAGCCCAGTTCTTATTTTGTTGAAAAATCTTTGAACGAAAATTGAAAAGTGATGTTAGCGGTTGTTTAATGAGTTTCTCTTGGAGGTTGTTATAAGCTTTTATTCTCTTTAGGTCCACCATTTTGAAATGTCACTTTCGGGAAATGAAAAAGACATTATGCGTTTACCCCATGAAAATGGGTTTTGAAATTTTTTCTCTCTATAAAATTGTGTCAAAAGTAGGGGGGCCGTGCCCCCCCACTTTTTTAGATGGGGGGGCTCGGCCCCCCCGGTCCCCCCTGTTCCTACGTCTATGGTATGTTATTAGTACATGATTATAACATAACCCAGTTGAAACAATTTATAAGATAATGAGGGTAACATTTTTTATGTTTAGCCAGACTCTTTCAACTAAAATGGGTAAAAAATTACAAAGTTTGATTTCCTTAATTTTGAAAGAAACTATTCACAAAAATAAAAGAATTTAAGAATATTTATATACTTCATAAAATACATTTGAGAATAATTTTGGCAAAACGTGTAGTGAACATTTGGCGCCAACTGTGCCAGACACTCATTGGGGTCTCTTTTTTTAATGGTCTTTGGCATCAACCTGCGAGTATCGGCTGGAACCAAGCATTGCACCCATACCTTACTGCGTGTAGAACAGTTCTCTACTGCTGACAAAGGAAGATTATCGGACACACTTTTGGGATTCAGCTATTGGATTTGCTTAACTAATAAAAAAACACAGTATGTTATTAATTTCAATAATAATAATACTTTATTGCCTTTCCAGGAATTTGTTTTACATAAACAGAGCTTGAAAACATTCATACAATCACACGAGATTTTTATATCAGTACATGAATCAATTATTTTCACATTTGTTAAATAGCGATATTGTGTTTGGAATGAAAGATGTACGGGCTCTCTTAGTTTTCAAGACTAGAACTTCGTAGCGGCGGCCTGAGGAAAGAAGGTGATATTCCGAATCTAGGTAGTGAGTTGGGTCGTTATAATTCTAACAGCTTGATTTACAATCTGCCACTCATATATATCAGTTAAACAGTCAAACTTGACACCAGCGATCTTACCCGCAATGTTTACAATTTTGTGAACTCTTTGATTTCAATTGAACAGAGAGAGACCCGCACCAACAGTGGAATGAGAATGTTAAATATTTTGAATAAATGCTTTATAAAATGTTGACATGACAGAGGAGTTTCCATTGAAAGATCTGAGTTTATGCATGAGATGAAGACGTTGATAACATTTGTTACACAAAGCTGCAATATTAGAGTTCCAGTTCAACTTAGAGTCAATGACGGTACCTAAATATTATATATATTATCTATTGGTAATAAAATAAATGTTTCAATAGCATAAAACCAACTAGAAGACATAGTCGTGAACATCCTGCACTTGATTGGATAAAAACAGAACAAGGGCAATAACTCCAGAATGAATAAATGTGTGCTTCTAATGTTTGACCTCTATAAAGGTAATGATACCCACATTTTGTTGCCTTATTTTAAACTGTAGCTGAGAAAACTTGTCCCCTGCAACTGACACATTGATGGACAAAGGTAAAACCTACACATCTCCATTTCATGGCGGGGATAACAAATTTACAATCAAAGTCAAAGTCAATCAAATTATCAATAGCCTGATTTACAATATGAAATTCAACCTTAACAATAGAATATATGATTAATTAAAGAGCCACTCCGTGAGTTGTTGGAGTCATATAAGCCAAACTTAATCAATGGTGTCATTTGATCTTGAAGTATCGACTGTTACCAAAAAGACACATTTTAAAGATTGTTGATTTTTTACAGTGGCAATATGAAGGTAGAACGTCGCATATATGATCGAAAACCGGACAGTGGCGCGCGTCAAATAGTCAAACGTAATTTTAGAGACTTATCTAAATCAGCCAAGAGGGCAGTTAGGAGTTGATAGTATTTGTTAGGTTATATAATTAGTATCCATGTATATTGGACGTGATATCTACACCTCTGTGCATTTATAAGGCTGTTTTTAGATTTTCATAAAAAAACAGTATTTGTCATATACATTGTCTTTTGGACATGAAAAGTTAAGATGTTTTGATTTTGTTATCACCACATATGACATTTAGGTTGGTATGAAAGGTATATAATATGTTATGAAATTCACGGAGTGGCTCTTTAATATGACAACAGTCAAACAGACAACAGTTGCAATATTTTCTCTCAGGTAGATTTCTGGTTTGGAATAGACTTGTAAATTGTAAAATTTCCACTTTCATTTTCGTTTTTATAAGCCATGTTTTACTTTCATTTCATGACACTGTGATGAGAAATATTGATCTAAATTTTTTACTTACATTAACTCACGATAACAATAGTAGAAAAAGAGTTAAATTAGCATAAAGATAATTCATATGTATCTATTTGCAATTTCTGAATATAAAAGCTTGCTCACAAAAGAATGTACCAAATTATTGTAAATGGTATTCAAAATAACTGCTAGCCCGGTTGCCTGACGCTAGTTAAGATTTATCCAGTTAAGATTTATCAGGTAAAATACACATCATTTTCTTTTCACTTGGTTATGAAAATTGTTTATGTGAGAGTAATATCAAAATTAATTCATGTGAAGCTCAAATCAAAACCTGTTTTTAAAACATTCTGTTAGTCAAGGTTGCCGTATTGAGGCAGCTCCATTAATTTTTTGACAGCGCATTGTTCTCTCTGATCAAAACATCAACCTGCTCTGGTAAAATAGTACATAAAATATTATCATTTTCTTGTAAACTTTCAATTTTGAATGACTTGCATGAATTGAAGAGAAATTCTTATGTGTTGTTTTGGGTCATAATTTCAAGCAATCAAGCATATGGTTATATTGTTAAAGCTTCATGTTGAAATGAACATGAAGGAAATGATAAATGAGAACTGTTGTGAGTAGTTTTGAGGTTTTGAGTTTGTCTAGTAACTTTTCATTTTGGCTAATAACTAAGGCTCCTTTTGAGCCCGGTTTGCAAATGAGCTTGAAAAAATATTACATACAATGATAAAATTTTTTTTATTAATTGCAATGTCAAACTGACATGAAATACAAGTGCAGTTCCGCATGTATACTATATCTACACCGATTACAATAGATATGAACTTTGATTGAAGCTTTATCTTATCTTATCCATGATTAACTTCTCATAAAACTTAAATGGCAGTAGCACATTTTTTATAGATAAGTAAAGTGATCTCACAAAAACAAAAATAAATGTAACCAATTGCAAGATAATGTTTTTAATCAAAAGAAGCGCTTTTAGAATAAACACATTATGAACAGTTAAGCAATGGGAATCCATTTCCCAATTATTTACAAGGCATTCACACAAAAATGGTGCCATGCGGTGGTTTTTGCTTGATTTTATAAAATTTCTTCTACAACTATAGATGATCGGATTGAATAAAGAGATGTGTTGACCTTTTGACCTTTAGAATGTAATAAATAGACATAAACTAATGCTTATTGGGGAAAATTGTTAAGAAATTAATCTTTAAAAAAAAAGAATTCTGAGGAATAAAAGTTTTTTTATTTGAGAAGCAGCATTTGAACTCATTCTATCAGGGGTTTTTCCTTAACGTAAATCTCTGAAAGTAGTCTCACTGCTCGCACGTTCACACATAATCACAACTAACTGATCACAAAGACTCTTGACAAAAGCCTTTAGTCAGTATCTAGGGGCATATAACTCCTGTTAACAACTCCTTAAACATGATCGCCGCTACCATTCTTTTAAACGTAGATTATCTGATTGATCAACTAATGACTTTGTTACCTTTATAATGAGTTACTACAACTTAAACATGTAAAACTGAAACAGCTAAGGATAAAAAGTTTCTCAATTGCATGTTCAAAGACATTGAAAATGACAAATTAATTTGATGTGTTAAATAATTCTTAATACACAAGGAAATGTTTAGTTGAAAGCATTCTGGTTTGTTATTTAGAAGATAAAACGTCACACTTTGTGCAATAGAGAAGTTGTCAATCAATAAGAACATGTTCTTCTTCATTATTCCAGCATCTAAAATGTAAAATTTTCCATATTGATTGTTACTCAACACCCACAAATATAGTTCAAAACTCACTGTTATTGTAACATGACCGTTAGCTATTAGAAGTTTTAGAGCAAACTCGGTTTTTGCGTACTTATTTTTGTGTGGAAAGGACTTTGCGACTATTCTACTTCTGTAAGAGGTGTGTTATGGTCTAAACTAATGTGAATTCCAAGCATAATTTTCATTACAAACATTGTACTGATAATACCAAATAGTGGCATTCGTAATAGCCAGATCTTACAACATACTTGTTTAATTTGAGACAAATATCAACAATTATAAAGCTCATAGAAAAATATCGTAAAACACCAAGAAATTTTTTTTAAACCAGCTCAAGACCATTGTGACAGTGACGCAAACATTGTGACGTCAAAACGGTTGGCTTTTTTTATGTCATACCATAGTAATGGCATTCGAAAGAAGACGGCAAACTTGAACTTAATAAGCCAGTTAAAATATTTTCGTTATTCAAAAATAAATCATCGATGTTAGAATTTATTTGTAATATCTACTGGTAGACAATCTAAAATATGACGAAGACAACTGTCAAATTGGAGTACGGCACAAATTTTAAAAGAAGCTGGAAAATTAAATCTTGAGTCAGGCCGGATCTAGTGAACATGTTGTATCAGTAATTCGCCTTAGCTTATTTGAGGGTAATCATTGTCATTCAACATAGGGTAATTTTTCAAATCAACCAATCAGAATCAAGAATAGAACGAAGACATGTTACAATTTGTTTTAATATGTAGACTTAAGTAGAGTAGATTCTCCCTCCTCCACCATTTTTAAAAAACCAATTCATCCACCACACTTCTATATGATATTAGTATCTTTAGAAACATTGGTCACTATTAAATTAAACGAATAAAATCAGAAGAAAATGTGTAAATTATTGCCAATATTGGGTACAGGTCCATCGATTGACACTACTTTTTTCGTTGCGTCTGCCCTTCAAATCTAATATCAATATCGCTGCTTACTTAATACAAATGTTATACAGATAGAGAGTTTGTTTAATTAAGCATTTGACATTGTACAGTTAATTTTGTTACCTCTAGTTGTCATTTCATTTCGATGAGATGATATTTGCTTCAGGTAAATCTGTTATTTCACAACTATACATCCGCATTAACTACAGAGTTCGTTTAATTAAGCAATTGACATTGTGCAGTTAAATTTGTTACCTTTTGTTGTCATTTCATACCGATGAGATGAAATTTGCTTCAGGTAATTCTGTTATTTCACAATATAAATCCGCAACTATGACTTTCCAGAAAATCAGGAATTTCTTACTTTCGGTTTGACGATAATGAATCACGTGATCGACTCTCCCGATTTTACGGAGTTGCCTCCCTTCGACCGCATTGCTCTTAATAAGCCTGAGAAAGAAGATTATTGTGACGTACAACAATCTTTGAACAACAACTTTCGATTCTTATTATATGTAACGTCTTGTCTCATTTCCTATCTTACAATTGTCTTTCGGACTAATTTTTCAAAGCTGTTTCGTATTTTGAAGAGTCTTCCGATGTTTCGATTTAAGTTTACAGGTTGTAGCTTGTTCGAGTTGTGTCTTGTAAAATCATTACACTTGTCGTCGATAATTAATATTAAATAAATGCATCTATTTTGACAAATTGTGAGCCTACATGTAAAAACGATGATTGTCTTGATCATAACACAGTGTTCCCATTGAAGTGATGATGCACCGTTCAACAAACCCGATATGAAAGGGCTACAGCATTTGTAGATCAATTCTCAACCTTTAGCATACAAAATTGCTTCATCCTTACTACAAATACAAAATTGTAAAGGGGTTGGTACATACTATACCTCACACCTTTAGACAATGGTTATGTACGGTAAAACCTTTTAAATATAGTATCAGTTTTACTTCACAAGTTTAATCCATATTCGAAATGAATAAAATACAACAATGTTTTAAATGATTTGAAATGATTGTGACTTGCATAATTCAGAATATATGTGTATTTTATTTGGGATCCCACTATCTGCCGTCCGTTTAGGGATTCAAACCCACACCCTGAGAGTTTGAGTGATGTGACAAAGCAAGCACTGACCGTGATGTTACAATGACCGTGATGTTACATTGACCGTACCAGCAGCTAACAAACTCGCCTACGGTAGTTCACTGTGACTCTAAATAGAATGCTTTTCTTTAAAGATTTTTTCGAGATAATGAAGTGAGTTATATATCTTGGGACAAGATCATGTGTAAATGAGACTTTCTACTGTCATAATCATATACTATTAACACACATGCATAAACTGGAATGTCCACTTGAAATTCATTTCTAGAAAAAATGTCCTTTATAACTGACTGTCTCACCACATTCTACAATTATTGACCTGATTTTCTCTTAGTGCTGAGATAAATCTATAGGTACATAGGACTATTTTAGCTCAAGAGAGCATAAAAAATTAAGGCCCAGGGTGATAGAATGCTTTGTCTTGTGTTAAAGGACAGTCCTTTCGGTTTTGTTTTTTTGGGAAATGAAATTCAAGGTGACAATCCTGTTTTAGTACATGATTATAATAAGAATGAGATGTAATGCCATTCATGTGTGAAAATTTTCACTACGGAATTACATTTAAGGCATTGTTGATTACCCCTTAATTAATCATGAGTGTAGATGTTGTATCCATTCATATAGTTATTATTATAATGTTGTAAAAATAGTAAAAGTACAGCGCACTTATAATGTCATTTTCCTCAAAACAAGATGGCAGTTGGATACCGATGGGTCAGGCTCTTTAAGTCCATATGCTCTCAAGTCTGATTTGTAACACTGAAAGGTATCAATCATGCGTATTATAAAAATTTAACAATGACAAAAAAATAAAAGAAGTCCATTTTTTATTGTTTATTCGGTTCAAAATATCAAGCATGAATATAAATTGTTTATAATGGCACCACATCTGATTTTGGTATTTACATTGATGCTTTTGTCTTTAAGGATGCTTAAATCCACTAGTGCACACCAATATTTCGTTAACACAACGAATGCACAGATTCTGCATATCTCTCGATATTATTCAAGATCCTCACTTGAGTAATCTACCTCGTAAGTTATTTAATGAATATTTATGTATTCAGGTAAAGTTGATTTTTAAAGACTGGAAGTATTTGATGTTACATTACAAGAAATCTGCATGAACTATGATATCGGAAATATTAAGATTTTGCTTATAACCGAAAAAGCGGAAATGGCAGCCGCTTTGGTCAATGACAATCTAATAGCAATGCTAATGCTGTGTTATTAAATCGGTTTATTTACAACATTGCTTTCATAAAACATAATTCATTCTTTGGTCTCAGTTCAGAGTTTAGGTAAATTCAACAGCTGCACATACTAATAGTTGAAGTTCAGCTGCATTTAACTGTCTTTAAGATATCCGTTTTGTGCACAGCTAAACTTAGATATTTTATATGTCAAAGCCAACAGCGGCTGTCTAAATTTTTTCATTGTTGACTGCAGGTCAATTGTAAAGAAATTTATTATTATTTGTAAAGTATTTCATTGCATCGATAGAAAGATTAAGTGAATGCATAAGTCCTCTTAAACCTAAAAATAGCCAATTTAAACCGTAAAAGCGTGCACTAGTGCCTTTAGTGTCTACTGAGTAATCATATAAAGCATACTATATTGATTTCTAAAACTTGGGACTTATTCAGGAAGTACTACATCCACCATAGATAGCAGATTTAGTACTTCCTAATACTTCCTAATTTTATTCATATATTCAAGTCAAAATTTTATAAAAAAAAGAGATATATTATTTTCAAAATTACAAACTGTGGGTTTCAGCTTACCATGTTCCATCTTCTCCACTGCCACAATTTACATGGGCATGGGCATTTCTTACAATATACCCCAAGAGACAATTGAACATAAAAGTCAAGAAATTCATTTATACATGCTAGTATTAGGATGTCACGACTTCATTGGGGTGCTTTTTAGTGATTTCAAAACTTGAGACTTTGAACTTGAATATCAGCATGACAAAAGAATTCCCAGGGTTCATAATCAATAAATGATTAATATAAGGTCACGAAAAATAGTACTGATTTCTGAATTTGACTTATCCTTAATTCGTGACATTGACCTTTAACATTCAAGGTCCAACATGTATGCATGATCGCTTTCCATTGGGTATAACAATTGTGTAATGATAAATAGTGTTACTCGAGACTTTGACTTATGACCTTGAATAGGACAATGTCTAAAGAATTTCCAGGGAGCAATAATGGTTCATGTTTTTTCAATACCCACTTCTTGTTACAAAATTTGATTGAAAGGTGATCACATGACCTTTAACATTCAAGGTCACACAATCAATGACGACTTTTCATTGATTACAACAATAAAATAAATTAAATAAGAGCCCATTACCACAAAAACTTTTCAAGTTATGTTAACAAGGATTTTTAGTATGTTTTTTTTAAACTCATGACCTTGACCTAAAACTTCAATGTGAGCGTGTCAAAACAATACCCCCCACCACTATAATTAATAAGTGATGTATGTGAGTTCTGATAAGCTTAGAGGGAAACAGCTATAACTCTATATATAAACAAAGCATGCGGTGACGATTATATATTGACAAAAACTAGTAAAAGTCCTGACTTTGTCTGGGCTGCTAAAAATCACATTCTCAGTCGAAACAAGATTTTAGTTGAATAATTAAAACTTCAGAAAACAATTTTTCAAGTTATTCATTATTTAATAAACAAACCCCAAAGAATAGCTCGACATAATTATCTTTTAAAGTGTTAACATATATTAGGGATCACACTAACTGCAATAGTACATATGCTTGTACTTTTCTGGGTTGAGTCCCTTGATTGCGGTATTCAAACCCAGACCTTAAGAGTCAGGTAACACAGCGAGCATAACAAACTTTCTGATTTCGCCTTGATATAAATCAAAGTACAACAAGCGGAAGTTAAGCTGTTGTTTCATTCAATACCCCTCTGATCGATGTGCATCAGCACAGCTCCCAAGTCTCAATGTAGTCTAGATACATGTCATCAGAAAGTGAACAAATGTAACATTGTTATATTTGTGATCACACTATTTGCAATAGTAAATTCTTGTACTATTTTCAAATTGAGTGCCTAACGGTATTGGAGCCCACAACCTTTTGTGATTCCAAGTGCAATTGTTCACTATATCTTAATGGCATGCATCTCTACTCTCATTTGAAGATATCTTAGATCTTCACTAAAAATATACACCTTAGGAACAAGAAATTTGGAAAAAAGCCAATGAAATTTTCTTATTGCCCCGGACATCAAATATATTTAACAAAAGATAGAATATTTACAAAATTTGAAATAGAAACACTACACGTAAGCTTTAATATATCTAGCAAGTATATCATAAGATAACAACAATATGACAAATACAAGTTCCATATCTGTAAAATATAAGTGACCATAATTTTGTTAATTTATAAATACATACAAAATGAATATTCAATTAAGAAATAATATTTAAGAGATTAAAACTTGATGAAAATCTAACTTTTCAAAAGAATCTATTTTGGATAACTGATTCATACCTGAAAAAAACTTTTTATCAGATACAGCCATGTTTAAGAGCCTGTTTTCAGGTCTGTAGAGATGACCATCTGACTATTTGTCAGTATATAGTAGAGCTTTATTTAAATATTAAATCTCAATCTTCTAACATATTATATATTTAATTAAAAGTTTGATATGTCATGTAAAAAGCTTAATAGGATTAAACTATTATTCACTTGGCATTAGAAAATATATCTGAGTGGGAAAAAATGTACACAAAGAAGAAAGCACCTATATTTTTTTTACATGATATTAAGGGTATGAATGATATATTCAGAGAAGTTTTTATTAATGAATTTTCAAAACACAAAATAACCACAAAACTCAGACAGGTTCACAGTCATGTTCAATTAATCAGCTAAAGTTTTGCCTCAATCATTTATGTTTTAACACCATTTACAAGAATTTCTTTCTTTTAGTGTCTACAATAATGGACCTAAGCAAGTAAGTCTCTAAATGTACATCTCTAAAAGGAAACTTGCCGTTACACTAAAAAATTTAGTCTGAAAAGTTACTTTGATGACTGTTTTTAAAATGATGAATTTGGCAATCATTCGCCATATTTTTAAGTTATCCTCCAAACTTGTTTTTACCTTACACAAACACTTTGATACAAATTTTATTCTTACCAATCAAAAATAATTATTGGCATCATGAGTGTAAAGTGAAAAAGCAGGAATTGCAAAACTCTTTACAGGTGAATATCTTTGATGAAGGTAGTTTCAAACCATCAGCCCAATGGAACAAAATACTGTAACTCCAGTATGAATGTTAAAAACATGACACTCCAAATTAATCCAAAGTCAGCAACATAAACAGTAAGTTGGTTTTGCTTGTAGTAAACAAGCACTTCATGTCTGCAGTTTGAAGGTGACAAGGTACTTTGGTTCAATTTGCGCGTCACTGAAGACGAGGTACTTGGATGGTTTGGCCACATTGTCAACCACTGAGTGGTAGAAGTCGCTCTCATCCGCCGCTAAACAAGGTGGGTCTCTTAAACCGCTCTGACCCTTGGTGTAATTTCCAACCAGCACGTTGCAAAGGTAGGCATACTGGTTCTCTTTAACCCCTCTCTCAAAAATGTCAGTGAAAGATCGGGAAAACTCGACGCCTTCACCCAGAGGACCTGCACAACAGAAAACATTGAACAAGGTAAGCTTGATGAAAAAGAATATGGTCATGGTTGTGATGTTCATCAAAAAAGGGTCTTGCTAGTCTGCCAATTAATTGACTGGGTTAGCTGACCACCAAGCCCATTTAACTTATAGGATTGAACAATTCAAACATAATCAATCATTTCTTCAACCTCTCTAAAGCATTAAAATAGAAATTGGCTCAATAGCTCATTGGGCTTCCATAATTTATTATTTTTACCTATGGTCACAGAGTCACCATTTGGAGGCCACAAAATCAACAAATCTATGAATTGCAATCCCCATGAGATAAATAGTCTGTACACAAGTTTTTAACAATATAGGACTTTTGCATCTAAAGGAGAAGATGAAAATTAAGGTGTGGCCCCTGTGGCCCTTAGAGACCATTCATTATTTATCATTAGGGAGGTTGATGAGCAACATATTGTTTGGGGGTACAAATCTAGGAGCCTCCACCTTAATACATTGAACAAAACAAAAAGCCCCCCAACCCCCCTCCCCCCCAACTCTCTGTACAAAATACATGATCCCTCCCCTGTCGACACTAAAAATACCCATAATATTAAACAAGCAAAAAGTGAGCGTGGCTCATTAATACCCCCGACTGATTATCCCTGACCTACTGAAATGCTGGAAACTTTGCAGACGTCCCTTAACTTAGAAAACTAGCAGATGTCTGTAATCTTTGCCAAAGGATGGTTGCAACAATTCGATTTTCACAGTTTAAAGTAATTTTTCACAAAAGATGATAATATTTTCATATTTGTATTGTGTTTCTGAATATGCGATTAATTTGCCTACATACTACCTGGAACTGTAGTGCCATATCTTAATAAATTCATCATTGACTTTACCAGTTTTAATGTGACATGGTATGAAACAGTGCTACCCTCACAGTTTGTGTTAAACTGAGCGAGTTTTAACCTAGCTGCTACAAAATAAAGGCTGTAGATGAATGGGTTTTAACATTGTCGTCAAGAGTTTAGGAAAGATCTTAAATCACTAATATTAGTAGGTGATGTTGTTTAAACTCCAAGGAACTGTTGGTACTGGAAAATATAGGATGATATCACCAGCTTTTGCCAATGTATGTGACCCCTTAAAAATATTTGTACAGAACAGCTGACCCCCCTATATTCTGTAACAATATGCACGCTGTCCCCTATAAATGGTCATCGCCCCCCCTAAGGATAAATTATGAACGGTCACTTATTAGGGGTCACTTGGCCACAAAATCTTACAATTCAAATCCCCATCTGTACCCAAGACTTCAGATTTCTTGAGTCAATGGTTCTGGAGAAGAAGTCAAAACAGGGAAAAGTTTGTAGACAGCAGGGGATGGATAGACAGACGCCAGACATCATGCCATGCAATAAGCCCATTGGGGCTTT
Organism: Phorcus lineatus; assembly: GCA_921293015.1. Taxonomy (NCBI): domain Eukaryota; kingdom Metazoa; phylum Mollusca; class Gastropoda; order Trochida; family Trochidae; genus Phorcus; species Phorcus lineatus. The sequence goes on along the minus strand of OV121088.1, from coordinate 26,969,354 downwards.
CAGGCCAGATGAACTAAAAGTTATCAATAGTAGACATTCCTCTTTTCTTTTCTCAGAATATTTCTTTAGAGTACATACTGTCATGTTGGCCTTTGGTGAAGGTGACACTGAGGCCCCAGTGGTTGATGGGAACAATGTTGTCTGTTTTGTCGCACTTGAACCACAACTCTTCCTCTGCACCTCTCCCTCCTCTTATTAGCATTAGTTTCTTCTCCTCAAACCTTTCATGTGTTTTCACATTCTGAATCTGTTCTATCTGAGAACAAAATGATTCCTCAAACATGAATTGTCAAAATCTTTCCCCACAAAGGTATATAGCTCAAGTCATAGAATCCTACCCTAACCTCTGTTCAACTAAGGGTACTTCTCAGGCTAAACATGGAGAAGCCTGATCTGATGCAAACAAAGTTAGTTGTGCCAACAGCGACACTATCTCAACAATAGTCCTCAGTCATTTATTTCTGTATGCTTCTGGAAAACTATGATTATTTGGGGTTGACTTTCCACTTAGCATTTTCAGTCTACTTGAACAGTCAAAATATGGCAACCTTAATCATAGTATAGGTCTTGGTGAAAAAAGCAATCTTTCCATGTATGAAGGTTTCCTCCTATAGAAAAAACTGGTGCAAATCTGAATCACTGCATAGCCATTTTGATGCCAAAGCTTAATGCTATTGAGTGAGTGAGTTTGGGTTTAACGGCGCTAACGGCGGGATAATGCTATTGAACTTGATTTGTTAGTCCTTTAAGAAATTTTAAGATAATTTCAACTTAAATCTGAAAAGGGGGTGGCACAAAGCTTAGCCACCCAGTGATGGACACTGGTGAAAGTTTTGGCTTGACTGCAAAGCTGTCAACACCAGGAAGGAATCATGTTCAAGAACTTATCTTAGATATGTACACAATCAAGATAAATGAATCAAATCAGTCTAATTAGTTACATGATTTACAAAAAGACTCCAAAGTCATACCTTTCTGATTTGATCTTTTGATTTAAGTTTTTTTTTTTAAATTTAAAAATTTAGCTCTGACTTTATCTTCAATCACAGACAAATGCATTATTTGTTTTAAAATAAGAAGTTTTATTATCATTTACCTTTAGAACTGTAACCCTCCTGCTGCCAACTGAGTCTTCAATTTTTCGAAGAATATTTTCATATTCCTTTTGTGCTGTTGTGATCATTTGAACTTTCAGCTGTTTACCATCCATTGGAAACCAAGACTTCGGAGGACGAAATACTGTAAGTACATTGAGTAAGGATAAGGAAGAAAAAATGGATATGAAATGTTTTAATACAACAGCAATTCATATCTCATTTCTCCAAATTGAGAAAAACATAGAAGTTAGAACTTTAAATATTTACCAAACATTGTCTTACAGGTTTAAATATATATGTCATGGTACATGTTACTTTCTGTCAGACGTGTAATTTGTATCTTGATACAAAATCCAAAATCAAGTGATACAAATTGTCCACTGTTAGACATTGATTGTATGCATTTGAATTTGTGGTTACCATATTACGTGTAATATTATTTATGGTTACCAGATTACGTGTAATATTATTTGTGGTTACCATATTATTTATTTTATTTTTTCTATGTCTTTGTGATTCACCTATGTAAAGCCTATGTTTGCCCCTCGAACAAATTTTGTAAGTAAAAAAACATCACTGGTGGCTTATTAAACTCACCTCACATACTGTAAAATCATTTATTTTCGCGGGGTGTTAATTTCGCGCAAACATTAAAAATGACTGATTCGCGGGGTTTAATTTTCGCGCACATCGACTTAGCAGTAGCAAAAATTTAACGAGCAAATCTACATGCACTTATAAAAACAATAATATTTATTCAAAAAGTCAATGATCAAAAATTTATTGTCATTAAACGTATTCAAGTTTTGAAGTGGTAACGATAGGCTACCTGTCGCCAAGTTTTCCCGGAAGTAAACATTTGGAACGGTTTAGTTTGATCTTTAACTACAAACAATAGTGTTCGAATGATGTGATTTCTCGAGATCTCGTTCTAAGAAATTAAATACCGAACCGAAAATATACCGACTCGAGTGTCCTGTACCGCAATACACACCGAATCGAAGCTCAAGCGTACCGCAATCAAAACATGAGGACACGCATATCAAGAGTGGATTCCGCCAGGCCGGATTATTGTGATGACTGTGTTTGCACAACAAACAACGTGCATATCGGCGTACACACTTGTGAGATCCCTAATTAGTGACTCGTCATTAATGAACGAACCATACATAACTGTGAGTAATAAAATGTGTCAACTAAATTATTTGTCTGTTATTGGTTTTCTTCACGTTCATAACCATTATATTTCGCGATGTTTTATTATTCGCGCATTATTGCTTTGCGCGAAAAGCGCAAAAATTAAACCCCCGCGAAATATTATGATTTTACAGTATACAAATAGATGATACACCCTTGTATATATCAAATACCTACAATTGTTGGTTAATACAGTATTAAAAAGCTACATTTTACTAGTAACGATATAAATTAACAAGTTAAATACCTGAATTTAGGAGGGGGGGAGTACTATTAATACACAGGAATGACACTCGTGAAAGGTTCCACATTTTAATTATGATGTTTTGTCTGATGAAGAGGGTCAAATGACCCCAGAAACGTCATAATTAAAATGTGGAACCCTTCACGAGTGTCATTCCTGTGTTTTAAAGGTACTCTTCCCACCCCCCCCCCCCCCCCCCCCCCCCCCCCCCCCCCCGCCTCCCCCAACCCTTATTTCATATACTTTTTTGTACCGTTGTGAATGATTTATTTGATTCAAAACTTTGTCATTCAATGTATAACTCCATTCTATAAGCGTAGGTTAGCACTGCCTGTAGCCAACTTAAATACCTGGAACCTCTGGTACAACCTCTCTTCTGAGAACCATCACGCTATCCTCTCGGTTCTTCTCCCGATATTCTTCCATGGCTCCAAAATCAACAACATACTGCTCAAAATTATCATCCATTGGGAGATTGTGCTCTTTCTTCCCTTTTACATAGGACTCTTCGATTTTCTGACTGACATCATCATCATATTCTTTCAGGTCATCATCTTCGGGGTCCAGGTAATACCATCTCATTGCAAATGGAGTCAGACTCTGCTGATCAGCTCTTTCCTCTTTGACGTCCATTCCAAAATGTCCAGACTCTTCTTTGTTGTCAGAAAAATGTTTTCCCTGGAAGTTTATGCTTGAAGCACCTTCTTGTGAACTTGATTCAAACTTATCAGTAAATGAATGGTGCAATGGTTTCACTGGTACGTGTGATGAGGTGCTTGGACTGCTCCAGGACTTGTTTTCCCTAGGAAGCTTGGACAGCGGGCCAGCATATTGGTTCTCATCAACATCTGATTCTTCAAATTTGTCTGGACCGTCATCGGGTTCCCAATCTGAAACCATGTATTAGTTATGGATGAAAGCTACACGATAAAGTTCACAGGATGTGAGAACAGTGATAAATTGTTCTAGCAGCATTTTGGTAAATACTCTCTGAATATTTCCAAAACTCAGTAATAAAAATAGAGCCATGGGCTCTGTAGCTCATCAGACTTTTGATAGAGATAGGTGTTGTGGTTTAGACCATGGGGTCATGGGCAGTGTAAGAAAGATAGCCTGTCCCAACGTCCGAGTTATTCACAATCAAATAAAAAAAGGCCCATTGCCCATTTGGGGTCAAGGGGTCACCGAACTTACAATTCAGAATCCCCATTGTCCAAGGAGTCTACACACAACTATTAAGCTGTCAAGACCTTTTGGAACTGGAGAAGAAGATGAAAGTAGGATTTTAAGGTTTTGACCCCTGTGACCCCATTTGGGGTCAAGTGGTCACCAAACCTACAATTTAGAATCCCCAGTGTTCAAGGAGTCTTCACACAATTTTTCAGCTCTCTAGACCTTTTGGAACTAGGGAAAAAGATGAAATTAGTTTTTTTTAGGTTTTTACCCCTGTGACCCCATTTGGCGTCATGGGGTCACCAAACCTACAATTTAGAATCCCCGTTGGCCAAGGAGTCTACACACAGCTTTTCAGCTCTCTAGACCTTTTGGAACTAGGGAAAAAGATGAAATTAGGTTTTTTAGGTTTTGACCCCTGTGACCCCATTTGGGGTCATGGGGTCACCAAACCTACAATTTAGAATCCCCGTTGGCCAAGGAGTCTACACACACCTTTTTAGCTCTCTAGACCTTTTGGAACTGGAGAAGAAGATGAAAATAGGTTTTTCATGTTTTGACCCCTGTGACCTCATTAGGGGTCATGGGGTCACAAAATCTACAATTTAGAATCTCCAGTGCCCAAGGAGTCTACACACAACTTTTCAGCTCTCTGGACCTTTTGGAACTGGAGAAGAAGATTAAAATAGATTCTTAAGGTTTTGACCCTTGTGACCCCATTTGGGGTCATGGGGTCACGAAATCTACAATTTAGAATCCCCATTTGCCAAGGAGTATGCACATAAAATTTCAGCTCTCTAGAGTCATTGGTTCTGGAGAAGAAGTCGAAAAAGTGAAAAGTTTACGAATGGACGGACGGATGGACGCCGGACGCCTTGCCATGCCATAAGCCCATCGGGTCTTTCAGACCTGATGAGCTAAAAAATATATATATACATACTGATCCATAAACCAACATGAACAAATGTGTGTCATGCTAATATTGTTTTTTACATGGATCATGTTTTTTTTTATTGAAAGCGATGATTCCTGTTTAAATTTTGAAATCTTATCAGTAAATTGTTTCAACTGGATTGGTTAATAATCATGTGAACTCTTTTAGCGGCATTCTATAAGTTGAAGTGGTATTGAAGTACAAGATTTATCCATATGAAATTTCTTAATTAACAGGTTTGGGACTTTTCGGTACAGCTCCTTCTACCAATATGATTGAAAACAGTATAAGGAGATGTACCTCAACATTACCATCTGTTAAGAAAGAAGTTTGATATTCAAAGAATACTTCATTAATAACCATGTGCCATTAGCATGTGTGTAAAAACAGAATTGTCTGATTAAAGGGGCAAAGCAGATGAAATTTCTTTAAATTTTCCCTAATTAACATTAGTTTATGCCAAATGTATCAACTTGAGAGTGTCAAAACATCTTGTTACTCAATCCAACATTTTGTAGTCATAGAGGAAATATTCAAGTATCACCCAAATATCACTGGCCATTTTTGTGTGAACCCCTTTAAATCATTTGAGGTAAATAGATTCATATAGCTTAACAGATCACTGTATCTTCATTTCATAACTTATTCTTTTGATGAAAAGTTATTGTTATGCATTGAGAAACATTTTCAATTTCTTCACCATATTTGTCTAAAAGAACTTAGATTGAAATCATCCCTTTGATATTGACATGCCGATAGTAGATTATTTTCAATGCATGATGATTATGTAACTATTGCTTTCTGGTATCAGTAGCTTTATGTCAGAAGTCTGAACATTGAGAATTAACATCAGATACCTGCAAATTCCGTCTCGAACTGCCTATGAAAGTCATTAATGGCTTTCAGAATATCATAAGATTGTCCATCAATCTGTAAAGTCTTCTTGCCAGGTTTTGAAATGTCTTTAATTTGGACCTTATCATTCTGTAGGCCTATTGCTGTAATGTTTTTCTTCTGAAAATAAATGCAAAACATTCTTTGGTAAATATTATTGAAGAAAAAATAAAATATTGAGGAGTGAATCTAACAAAATTGTGAATATTATGAAGAGTGCATTTTCTATACAAATATACCATGGACTATGCAGCTTATCAAACATTACATGAGTTTGCAGATGATCTATACACCATCAAATGGTTCACATATTGCTCAATCCTTGTCCTTGCCTCAAGGTTATTTTCAATATGATTCCTTTTGGCAAATGCCACTTTAATACCATTCTTAACATGGACTCTTAGCCTCTTCTTGGTCAAAACTTTTTGCCACTTTGTTAAGAATCAATTGTGAAAACCATCAATCCAAAATCTACCATGAAAGTGCTGGATACTCGATTCTGATTGGCTGTTTTGTCCGATTCCAACATAATACATACATTGACTTCTGACTATCCGACTGGTCACTTCAAAGTTAGTATTCTGCTTTTAAGTGGGATTAATCTCTTTCAAAAAGGAATTAACCATATTTGTTTTCGTGTGTTTGTAAGAAGCGAGCAAATTGTTTTGATAATATGTCATATTTTGTACTAAATAAAACGTTGGAGTGATCAATATGCGTAAACTAAGCTTTCCGCAGCAGCTTTCCTTCGAATACGGTAACAAAACAATAACTTCATAATCCTTTTTTACGACGCCATATTGGTTTACTGTTAAGAGTCATCTATTGGCTTCATACGGATATTGTGGTCTTTGTTTGCTATCAAAACAAGAAAACAGACTGCTTAAAACGATTCTATATTTACATTTGTACTACGTACCATGACAAAATCATTTTGTGAACATGCAGTATTATGCATTAATTTGTTAAGGGTTTAATTCATTTTCAATACTACGATACAGATAAGTTCATTTTTGTCTCCTGAAGTCTGAACCTTTTACACTATGCTTTTCGCTAGGAAAAAGGGTTCGTCATTAAAATCGTCATGGTAGAATGGAGATAAACCTAGTGTGTTTGAAAATCAGAGACATGTTATACTGGATTGATTGGGCGTTCGATTTCAATCTAAAATTTACTTGATATCGATACATGTCTCTGATTTTCAAACACACTAGGTTTATCTTCTAAATCTTTTAAGTAACTTGGTGTGCAGAAGACCTATGCTCCCTTTGTGTTTGCAGTGGGATAACCTATGGCTGTAGTTTGTACAAATAAAGAACATGTTCTTCTTCTATAGAGACCTTGATCCTCGGATTTTGACATCAGCAAAGGCTACATGATGATTGAAACAATGAATAAATTCATAAATAATAAAGTGAACATTATTATACGCATTTCTAAACTGTTCAAAATAATGATGATGTGCTGACAAACATCCATATGTATATAATCATTATGTATATGTTGACATCTGTCATTTCGATAAAATTATTGATACACTGCATTTTACCTAGGATGCTACCCTGATGCATGCATGCAAGAGAACTCAGGGTAGCTCTCCAAGAAAGATTGAAATAGGATTAATTCTGGTATATAATGTGATAAAGCACCATATACCCAAATTACTTCCTAGGAAGAACATGTACAGTACATAAAAATGTAATTACACTGATAGACGGCGGGAGGGACAGCATTCCAACCACCCAGGAATCCTTGCAGAACTCTGACAGAACCTTCTTTGCATTTAGTATAAGAGGCTGTTCATCTGAGGTGATGGTAAATGTTATCTGTCCTCTTTCAGTCTCAGACTCAGTCATTGACACTGGCTGCAAATCTAGAAAAAAACCAACTTATTGACCTTTGAGGGTTTTCATAGAAGCGTTAATCATAACCCAACTGTTCTGGGACAAACACATCAAAGCTGGCTGTGTTCTTTCAATCACAAACCAATGGGACATTTATCGTGATTTCGTTGATTTTGATTGAAAATTAAGCTAATTGTTTCCAATGGTTCTAGTTAAATGATTGAATATATTTCATGTAAATGGAACAATCAGAGACAATTTGGTTAATAAAAACAAACCAACAAAGTCAAGAAATCACAAAGAAGTATTAGTAAGAAAAACATAGACTAATGGCTAAAAATCAACATCTTTCATCTATAGACGATAAAACAAGCCCATGTATTGTGGAACTTTGACATCACTAATAATATATTGGTCGGTCAAAGTTCATCAAAGTTAAGCTGAACATGACCTCAATTTGTCAGCTCCTAATGTTCTCCTAATGGTACATAAAGAACATTTCAACTAGTTGAAACAATATTTCATGGTGGTGTTTTTTTCCTAAGATACTATATTCTATTTTCCAAATCTTTTTGTATTTTATGAGGGTTTACAAATAACATATATATGTCTGCATATATATATATACACTCTTTTGAGTTTTTTTTTTTCCAGCATTCTTACAGTAATCTCATGATCTACTGATATTATGAGAAGTATTCAATAATTCTCTTTCGAGATAATTGTTATCTTCAGAAAACTATTAGACTTTGCAATTTTTTATACATGTACTCCACACTATTGACCACATGATCATATCAGTCCCTGTAAGACACAACAGTTACTCTTGTTGCCTTGTTGTAAGTAAAAGATATTAGTTTATAATTTCTTACCACATTTCCTTTTGAGACAGTCAGAAAATTTATGAAATTGATCCATTTTGTATATCACAACATAGACTTCTTCTATTATAGTTGGTTTCCTCCTTCGATTGTTGAACTGACGGATAGCATCAAACATATCTCTCGCCATTCCTTCAGCAGCATCTCCTGGGAAAAGCATAATTTATGAATTTAATAAAAATTGTATGAAAACCAGAGATTGAATACGTTTGACGAAAAGCAGGTTCAAAAGTACTGAATTTGAAATGTGATATTTTAACAACACCCTCGCATACCTGCAAAAGCTCACAGATACATTTAGAAAAAGTGAGAACGTCTTATTTTACCTGCGATTCATGAATATATTATGGAGAGAAATCATAAATCCCTAAAAAAAAGTGTACAGTGACTGAATCATATCAAAGCTTATCGTAATGAGGTATTGTGATACAAATATATATGAACTTGAAAATTGACAAAAACTCTTATCTCAATGAGTATTTTCACAAACTGAATTTCTGGATGGACTATCACCAAAATTTGTTATAATTATTCACCAAAATTGGGATCATGATTTAGTTTTTTGTATCATGTATGATAATGCACATTGCATTGGTGTATCATGATATACTGAATACTAATGGGGCCAGAGCTGAACAAAAATTATTCTAATTGACTCCTCTTGTTTTATCTTTGAAGGGCATTCTAAAATGACAAGGAAGACAAGAAAAACGATAAAACAATGTTAAATATGTTAGGCATATCAGGATATCTTATTTTATTATATTTCGAATGGTGAAATATGCCATTTACCAGTGAAAATAAAACCCGTATTTTCACTGAGTGAAATAATAATGGTATTCTACTCAGTGAAATGATGCAACAATCATATGACGTCGTCTGTGACGTCATGAAACAATTGAATGACGTCATGCAACCGCCGCCCTAGCGAAGCGTTTTAGCTTCTCCATTCATATAGTTAGGGTCATTTACGGGGGTTTTGAAAACATAATAAATAGAACATTTGACATTTCTCGTCTAATACCATGAATATGATCTCAATATCACAAATAAGTGTTTGCAATTAAAATGGCATTATCTTACGAAAACTAATAAAATAGATACATTTAATTTTTTGTATCTGATATCATACGAGGCATGCCCTTCTCATAATACAAAGTTTTGCTGACCATGAAATGTCTGCTGTAGCACATGTTACTAAAGGCAAGTAAACTATCAGATGTAACAAAATCAAAATTTCAAAGGAAGTGTAGTTGTCTGTATTACACCTAGCTATGAAACCTGTCATCAAATTAGAACACATTGGGATCATGGTTCATTTCATGTTAACAAGAATTTCAAGTGCTTAGCAGAACATGAAAATGGGGTCAAAGTCCCCATAAGCAACTGTTGTCTGATTATTTAACCCCCACAGTTGCAGATAGTAAGTTCAACACATCGCATTAAGTGGCAATTTGACAATGCATTTAAGTTGAAATAAAGTGGTTTATTGGTGTTTGAATTATGATTTGATGTGAAATTTAGAATAAGGCTTATATTGCATTGACCTCCAGGCCATCATTTAGGGCCACAGGGTCACCATAACTTCAATTTATAATTACCCTTCGGTAAAGTACCTGTACACAAGATTTCAGCCATCTAGGGCCTTTATGTTCTCAAGAAGAATATGAAAATAGCTTTCACGGCATTGTTCCACATGATCTCATATGATGCCACCTTGTTTGAAGATTAATCTTTTTTCCTCACTCGATAAGTTGAACTTGGCATTTGTAAAGAATGGATTGATTATGATTTCTACCATATGATTTGACCATTTCTAGTTATTCTGCTGGGTTGCACAGGGGCCACATAAGACTAGTTACCACAGCAACAAGAATATTCCTGTTAGTTCCATGTCAGATCATATTTCAATGACATCAAAGTTTTAAGTCACTCAGAAACATATACATATTTAAATCCTACTTTGAATCATTAAAGCCTGAAGAACTTCTTATTTTCACAGTGCTACATTTTGGAAATCATATATCATCACCTGTCTGCATGATTGGAAAACCAATATTCTTGTAATCTTTGGAGTCAGCATACTCCAAACACCTCAAAATGGCATCTTTCTGGCCATATCTGAGTTTATTCCTGTCAATGTGTACAACTGTTACATCGTTGTTCATCTGTACACTTGCAATTCCATCACGCCTCAATTTGTCACCTGAAAAATAAAGCCATCGGCTTTGTAGCTCATCGAACAGTAGCAGCTCATCAGACTTCAAACAGTTGCACATCTTTTTAGGTGAATAAGCAACCTAATTAAAAACAGAATAAATGTTACCAATTGCAAGACAATGTTTTTACTTTTAAGAAGCAGATCATAAATCTTAGAACCAAATGCAGCTTAACTATGCAAATCTATTTTCCTGTCACAGGGTCACCAAATCTATGAATTAGAATCCCATCAGCTAAGGAGTCTGTTCACAAAGTTTCATCTTTCAAGGTCTTTCTCGGATTTCTTGAGCCAAAGATTCTCCATCCTGCTACATCAGCGTATTTGTCTCCACCTAGCTCCATCATATACCCTGATATCCTTTGGCCTTAAACGCTCGTATTGCTTATGGCTGGTTAATCATGGCTATTTATAGCCTACATTGACTTTGTTTGAACATTGTCATCCGGGTGTTGCCACTATTGCTGAATGCGAGTCATTTCATTGGCTTGCTATATTTAGCGATACGATGGATGCCTTAAGTTGTTACAATTTTTAATACCCCCTAACGACCTTGTTAAACTTATAATTCTCATTATTGTATGCAGGTAAAAACTAGCAAGTATTTTATAGTGTCAAGAGGAACCTAAAGAGAGTTCATATGTCATCCCAAATGAGCTATAAAAAAACAATGTAAGCGCAAAAATATGTTTTGATGTCTTTAAGATTGAAATGAACTTGCTTCAAGGTATTTTCAATGTTTTTTGTTATCTATTGATAGTAAACATTTTAAAAATCTTTAATCTTGTTAAACTTGTTGAGAACCCTTGACATACTCTGCACTAACCTTATGGTGAATAGAGAAAACCTGAGACAAGTTTATACTCACAGCTGATATTTGTATCGTCTTCAAACTTTTTACCACCAACTTTCAGAAGAGCCTTGTATAGATTGCCTGAAATAGTTGAAAAGTACAACCTGCCAATTGTTTTTAATCATGCAGATACTGAATCAACATACACATGCATATATACCTGTAACCATGTAACTTAGGTATTTTAAAAACAGCATTTCAATGACCTCAGCTTGAAACACTTATTAATTGACTTCAAAATTTATTTAGTTCAAGGAGGTATAAACTTTGTGTAAATCTGCAAATAATTCAGTCGATGGGCATGGCTAAAAATTCAGTGACGTACGTCACAAAATTAAGTTCATGCAAGTATAAACTGATTTTCTTTTATAGTGTTCAGTGAATCAGATTGGTGCAAAGCAATTGATATTTTTTTTATTTCAAAATAAAGGGAAAAATTTGCAACAAAGAACCCAGTTTATGATTTTTTCAAATTTGAGAAATCTTGTAGTATGACAACTCTGGAGGTCGATACCAATTAGTGACTAAACTCCATTGCTGGAGACACAAAAAATAGAAAGAAAGTCAGTAATTATTGTAAGAACCATTTGCCAAAATGACTTTTGCAAGATTACTCTTTGTTGAATGAGGCATTAAGTTCCATTCCCTTTTGTCAATGCTTTGTAAGAAGACCTCTAAAAATACCCATAAGATTGACTGTTTCGTTACATCGGATACCGCTGGTGAAAATAATCTTATCAGGAAGAATGAGAAATAACTCAGATATAATTGAGAAATAATCACAAGTACTTCGAATGCAAAAGTTTTCAAGGATGCGCCTCAAAAAAAATTTTATTCACTTTCAATTTAAGTTTTATAAATGGCCGTAAGGTTACCAATTCTATTAGTTATAAAGCTCACTAGACTAGCTTTCTGTAAACCCAAGATTTTAAATAGCATTTTAACTCATTAACGCCGAAAGCCGCGTATATGCGTCAAAATAATGAGATCCACAGAGCCGCATATAAGCGTCCGTTAATTAGCAGTTTCTTACAGCGAGAGACGCCTATGTGCGTAAATAGAAAGCATCTCTTATTCAGTGAGAGCCGCGTAATAAATTATGCGTACGTCATATACTATAACAATGAACTTACTATTATTTTAAAATCAGTTTAGCATCCATAAGTGTAGATAACAGTTTCGTAAATAAGATGCTATCCTCAGGAAAGCAATAAGAAATGAAAATCGTTGTTTTTTGTGCAACAATATGCTACGTTTGGTAAATGAAAACATTCTGCATATGTTGGTCTTGGAAGGGAAAAATAAACACTTTGAAAAGAAGGTTTATTAAATCAGATGAAACGATTATAGTCTTTGTGAAGTTACCAATTTTGAAACATTGTTAGATACTTTTTATTTGTTAAACGCATTGAATTCATATATCTAAGACAAAACGAGAGGAAGCCTTATCATAAACATTTATGTACATGTATTCATAAATCATTTGATAAGAATTTGAGGATATTGAAAGTTACACTTTGATTTTAACTTTACTTCTTGAATACCTCACTTTGGGATGGCATGTCATGAATTATCAATTTGATAATTGCATGTTATCAATATTTTGAACACCAGTGTTGTTCTACTTTGAATACTATTTTCAATATGACAGTTTGTTTGAATATTACTTTACTGAACTAGCTGAGCGCATCCTATATCAAGCACGGTCAGTAGCTGTCCTGTAACAATAATAGTTTTAGCATGTACATGTTTTTTTTAAAACTTCTACAATATCCTTCATAGATCCACGACCCTGTCTGCCATTGAATGGATACATTCACATGTTAAATTATAATTTAGATAGTTGAAATACTGACACACCGTATCTACTCAACATGATGGGTAGATGTGCAGTATTTGTATTTACAAATGAAAATGCATATAAATCAACGTATGTGAAAATACCCTTGGAGCATGTTTATGAATTGAAATCGGAAAACCCGCAAAATATCAACTCAATGCTGAAATATCACATGTTATATTCCTGTAAAGTATCAATATCCAGCACCTGCATCTATCTTCACGAAACTATAAAATAATCAAGACTTTATGGCACAAGGCTAGACAGTGTCCGTTCAACTATTGCCCTCAAAGGCCCCCCCCCCCGCGAAAAGACGGCTTCTTTGAGCCAATTGGTCTCGCTACAGCGAGCAGCGTCTGTGGTCAGTGGCCCAGGCGTTGAGCCGTGAAGCTGTCTCGGCGTTAATGAGTTAAGCTTCATTTTTGCTTCTTGAGGAGAACATCATTAGCTTACGAGTCTGTACACAAGGTTTCATATTTCTTGGCCTCTTGCTTCAGGAGAAGATGGAAATAATTTTTTAAGATATGGCCCCTATTAGGGTTCACAAGCTCACCAAATCTATAAATTAAAATTCTCATGAACATTATCTTTCATCAGCGCCTGTTTTTATATTTAACTTTTCATTTACACTTCACAAATTAAACACCTTTTTTTTATCCTAAATTTAAACATTTTTGCCCCCTAAGAATCGTAAAACAAGTAAATGAATTTTGCCTAGCCTTAAATGCAAATCATCAACTGTCAACTGACCTTTGAAAGACAATGATGCATCCATTGGATTGACAACAGCTTCAAGTGATTCCTGACTGAGGTCCCCCTGCTTCACCACAACAGGTATGGAACCAACTTTAAACCTCCTTTTCCTAGGGGGCACCACTGGGGTTGGACTCGTCGGAGATGTCCCGCTACTACGTTCGCCACTTCGTCCACCAGATACAGCTCTTTCTGCTTCTTTGAAGGCCTAGATAACAAAATGGATGTATGGAATATGAAATGGATATTTGGATATATGAATTATTTGCCGACATCTATCAATGAAAATAAACTTGGTTATCAGTAATTCGTTCAAAAATCACTGAAACGTGTCATTTGTTAAAGAGTGACTGATAACAACAATGTTCTGAAGTCATTACACGATGCTCTGACGTAATGACATTAAACTGTTGTATGCCGAGGCCTGGATTATTTTGGAAGGCCAACTCAACACATATGTCATCTGATTTTGGCGAAGAAACAAAAGCACTGATCATATGATAAAAGAGAATTTGTCATTTTTGGACAAATACCATGTCACACCGGAATATAAAAATGATGTTAAGAACATGAATATCTCAAGATTGTTTGTAAAAGGTTTGAAAATGAAATGAAAGGTAGGCATTTTCTACTATGAAAAATATTAACATTTTCTATTTCAAATATTTTATCACATGAAGGGATTTTTTTCATATACAATGTACAAAAGAAGCAAACACTAGATTTAATCGTATGCCGGTCTGTATATAAGAATTTCTTATGCTCAAGCACTCAAACAAGTTAAATATTCTGGGACCCATGGAAGACCTGTTTTTTTCACTCATTACTTACAATTTTCTGTTCCATTTTGAAAGGAGTCTTTTTGGAATACTTATAACCAAGGGCTAGTCTGCAATAACTTAATCCACTTACTTGTATGGATTTCTCATCTTTCGGGTAGATGACAAATCGAACATCCTTGAGCTTTGAAGATGGATATTTCGTTTGGAAATCTTTCACAACATCAAACAAAGCTTTTGCTACTTCGTCCCTTGGATAGCCAAGATTACCAGTTCCAAGGGCAGGGAAAGCGATGCTTTCATTCTTGTATTTGTCAGCAGTCTCCAAAATTTTCAAAACCATCTTTTTCAACTCCTGAAATAAGTTGTTTGTTGTTCCAATAAAGAATGAAACAAAATGTGCCTATACAACATATAGACCTCACCTCACTTGATCAGTTAAAAATAAAATGCAACTTCAGAAGATGAAAAACAATTTGTGTGACCCCTGTAACACCTTTGAGACAAAAAAATTAATGGTTGAAGGATCCCTTGCACCAATCATCCTGGAGTTTTGTAAATAGATTTTTTAATTTTTATTAAAAAAAGTTCAAAACAGATTGTGACTGTTTAAGCCACCTAAAAAGAGAGCCTAAAAAAGAGGTTGATTTTGCAAGACAGGCTGAATTTTGAAAATCAAGTGGTCTAAGGCAAGGCAATAACTCTGAAAATACTCATTTCATCATTCATATATGATATCTGCATCACCAAAGTAAATCCAAAACATGTGTAAAGTTTGAGATAGAGCGACAAGACAAAACATGACTATATAACCTTTTCCAGGACTGACAAAATCACATCATAAACCTGAAGGTTTTTTTCCTGTTTTCGTTTGTTGATTAAAATTCATGTCTACTGTGGCCCTTCAAAATAATTTGAAATTTTGTAAATCACCAAATATAGATACCTGAAATAGTTACTATGAGAAACCAGGGCAAAGCTCTTGCAACAAGTCAAAAGTGAGCATGGCTCACATACCCCTGCAATGTGCAACAGGGTAACATCTCTGTGAAAAATATTATTTTAGAATTAGCTTTCAAACTCTATCAAGAATATCATCAGGACTACCCAGAAACAAACTGAATAAATCTAGATGCTCCAGTTCCAAGAATTTTTTTCCCCCAATTGTGCAGTTATTTGCAAGATATAAGAGCAAGAAGTCTGTGAAATAATACATCAGGACTATTTTTTTATCTCAATGCACTCAAAATGTGCTCATTTGAAGATAGGCATTGCTAATTGCATTGAATTGTAGTGGCCTTTCAAAATCAATAACTCAGGAAACAGATCATCAGAACTGCATGGTCATATATCATTCATCAATACAGATAAAATATTTACTCATTAAACTTGTCCACATAAAAAAATTATATATGAGGATAAACAAGTGCTGGAAAATACAAAAAAGGCCATTGCTCTGTAGCTCATCAGGCTATCTAAAATCGATTTTACAAATGTTCACAGGGTCGCCATTTGGGGGCACCAGAATCACAATATCAATAAATCATAATCCCCAACAGCTAAAGAGTCTGTACAAAAGGTTTCAGCTTTCTAGGCAGTTTGCTTCTGAGAAGAAGATGAAAATAGGTTTTTAGGGTGTGGTCCCCTCAACCCTTATTTGGGGTCAAAATGTCACCAAATGTATGAAATATAATCTCCTTTAGCGTAGGAGTCTGAACACAAGGTTTCAGCTTACTAGGCCTCTTGCTTCTGGATAAGAAGATAAAAGAAAGGTTTTTAGGGCATGGTCGCTGTGGCTCTTTTCAGTACTTCCGATGGACGTTCACCCAAATTTTGTTTGAAAAAGTTCAAACTAAGAAGAATGATCTAGATCACATGACCATGTTCTCAACCAATCACATTCTGAAACATGTTTAAGCTCCTAAGTGCAAAATCATTTATCACTGACTTTCAACTCAATCACCTGAAATAACCTTCTTGGATGAATTACTTACATAGGTAGAACCTTGGAATAACGGCATGTTGCAATGGTACACTCTATTGCAGTCCAAATTTCCAGGCCCTGTATGAACAAACTGCCAATTGAGCAGTGAATATTCCTTTTTCATGACTTTGTCACATTCCTTTTGGAGTTTGTCCCCAGCTTCTTTCAGAAGTGATTTGGACACAGCACCGGTACCAAGTTGAAGGGTGGAATTTGATGTGTTCACAATGATGTCCACCTGAACAGAGCAAGTATTTGCTTGAAATATGGAATGATTATAAACAATTCAAAACAAAAAATTAATGTATTTTTTAAACCAAATAAACGATGGTTATTCATCCATGAGTCAAGCTTATGGGTGATTGTGTTTGATCTTCATAAATTTGGCATTTACGTTAGCAACAGTATTGTGCACACTGAAATGTAGTTATAAGAGTTTACACACCTAGGTGTGATATGTTCCACTTCTTTTAACATTGGTTCATTCTCATATCAACCTCTTATGATGTAATCATCGGTTGTTTCTCCATATCTCCCTAGGGCACTATCACATACCATTCAAATCGGTTATTTTGTCCTTTGTTTTGGCCTAACTTTAGAATCCCTCACCAAATTTACCTCTCGTGAAAAGAATGTTTTTTTTAATTCGAGAACACTTTTCTTACCGGACATGCGCAGACGCCATTTTTCATCGAAGCGAGAGGTGTTAGACTTGACGCCATTTACGTTTACCGTGACTGAGTTTTGCCAGGTTGGCGGTTTTGGAAATTTTAGCCCTTTGGTTAGAAATTGTTGATCTTATTTCGCACTAGGCCCCACGCTAACATCGTGTCTTGTGGTTGAGTGTTATTGTTGAGGGATCGTGACAGTCATGATTTCAAGAAATAGTTACTTTTTTGTCAGGAGGCGAATTAAGGTTCTCTTCGATTTCGACAACATATTGGGTTTTTCCGGGCGTCTGATTGACGGTTTACAAAGCCTTGGATATATTTCGACGATGTTATTTAACCATTGGATCCCCTTTTAGATGCTGCATTTAACAGAGGTTAAATAGTACTGTCATTTTAGGTTGATGTCAGTCATTTTGTGTAAGAATTGCCGTATTTATTTTCTAATGTGACCGAGTGATTCGGTGTTTGATTCGCGGTACATCTAGGCCTAGTAGTTTCGATTACTGACAATAGGTTACTAGTTAACCCCTGGACACATGTCGATATTCTCATCCCTTTGACTAGATACATTTTTGTTTCAAGGGTAAAGTTAAATGATGTAGTAATGTAAGCCTAGCTTCATTTTGAACAGTAAATATTCTGGTCCGGGGTGTAAATTTCCGGGCCTAGCGTTGTGACAAGTCACCAAAGAAAAAAGTATGATTAGATCTGATAATAAAGTTTACTACAAGGTAAGTTTCAATGAAAATGAATGATATATCTATAAATATTTTAACAATATCTTAAATGCATTTGGTAGCGTGCAAATTTAGTTTCATTAACGTTGAAGTTAATGAAAACATCGATATTTTCACTTAGGCTAGGAATTTCCTGTGAATCCTTCCAAGTTATGTTTAGAAATAACTATGTTCATTCAAAAAATGATACACAAAATAATTCCTTACAGATAAAATGACAATCAGTCGTTGAAACACTCATGTGACCGATATTAGGCAGCATCATAAACTGAAAATTACAAAAACATAACGTAAACAAAAACATCACCGTTTCTGTCATGAGATTTTCCCCAAGTACCTCTTCCTTATTTGGAAACGTTCGTCACGTGAGGTAAGAATTGACCAATCAGCGACCAGATACGTCATTGTGATTTTCCCTCGATTGCCAAAGATCGGATGGATGTTTTTGAGTAATACTAAAAATCGTGTTTAAACTATCGTCTTTCAGACGAAGTTTAAAATTAAACTTTTGCCGATAGACACGAAAATGACCTCTATTTTCGTCTAAAATGTCTCCTTACGGAGATCAGCCCGCTGTCGCGAGCTTCTCTTATATATAGGGCGCCGCAGGTGCGTGAACTGCCTTCGGCAGTCAACACGCGCCGCAGCCGCATGCTTTTATAAACATACACCACGAGAATTTTATGGTGAGGGATTCCAAAGGTGCTCCTTTGTTTTTAGTTGAAGGCTATATGGCATAACCACCAACTACGCAGGTGGATGAGATGTTCAACCTACACAAACGATTAGACTTGTGAAATTTTGATAGTTTTACAAATTAAGTATATAAGACTTGACATTAGCGAATGCAGGATTCGAACCAAGGACCTCTTTGCTGGCCAGTAACGCCTTTACCATTTGAGCTAACGAGGATCCCTGCCTGTAACTGATCATTTTGTTGTGTCATGTCTGTACTGTTTTCCCCTTGGTATATGAAAATATATAGGTGTAAGGTTATGTCAATTTCTAATCTCTAGAATCAAATATTTAGCCTCGCGTTATGACAAAAAAATACTCAACTCGGGCTAACGCCCTCGCAAGTTTTTTTGCCATAATCGCTCGTCACCCGGTCAGATTTACTACTTAATTATTTTTTTATAAAATAATTTCATTTCTTTACCACGATGTGTAAGTCAAATAGCAACCTCCGCCCTCGGTTGATATAGAAAATCATTTCTATATCAACCTCAGCGGAGGTTGCTATTTACTACATAACCCCTAAATAAAATAACATTTTTCTGAGAAGCTTCCACACAAATCTTAATCACAAAAACAAAAACTTAAAGTAAACTACTTAAACTTTTAACAGAAAATGACGGGTATTTTTTTGTGGGAATGAAATTCAAAGAGATATTCCTATCTTACACAAGAATGTTACCAGTACATGATTGTCACATAACCCAGTTGAAACAAGTTTACTGAGGATAACATTTTGGTTGATTTAGCTTTCAGAACTAGATAAATGAGAGCGCACACACAAAATAAGAAAAAGAATGAGGAGTAAAGTTATTCATTAATGCAAAGAGAGTAAAAAGCCTTGCTAATTTGTCTTATTATCATTTGTTGCTTTGTGGATATTTTATCCATACATGAAGTTTATTTTAATAATGTTGTGAAATTAGTTAAAGTAAAGCGCCTGTTTTCATGTTATTTTTCCTCAAAGCAACATTGTGGACCATAGCCGACAGGTAAGGCTCTTTGATAATATTAAAAGACAATATAATGAATTCTGAAAAAAAATAATAAAAAAATAATAGCAAATCCTTTGAAACTCAAATTTTAAAAAGAATTATACTTAAATGTCTTCAGAAAGATGGATGCCATACCTTGAGGATATCTGATGACACGACTATAATTGTGACTCAAAAACTACTAAATTTCAATAAAGAAACTTTTCCTTACTATTTGAGGATTAAAAAAAATGGCTGATAGTTTTCAATATCACTCCAGCATCTTTAGAGAAGCTTATGTTGTCAAAATGTATACAATTTACAATCCCTACTAGAAAGGTTAAAACTTGTAACAGACATATTGGTAATGAATTTAATTGAACACATAGAGGATTTTTTACATTTATCATCCAATACCATGTATATCTTATCGAGTGAAGTAGAAATTAACATTTTCACGCCTGGCACAGCCACACGGTTGCACACTATAAACATACAATATTTCTACTTCGCGTGATGAGATATAAATATGGTATGCGACGAGAGTTATTTCTTTCAGTGAAAATATGGAATTTATTTTCATAGCTAAATGGCATATTTCACCATTGAAAATATAATAAAATGTTACCTTTTCTTTGGCTATTTCCCCGACCTTCACTTTGGCTATTGATTTCTTCCCTCTTTGGTTATGGTTTCCATCATCTGAAAATGTTATTGATGATTCTGTTTGATTATTACAGGTCAAAATAAATATAAAATGTTTCTAAACTAACGCGCTTAATTTGTAAGATCATTAATGAAAAGACAATGCTTACCAGACCCCTGGGAACCAACATTTTGAACATCCTGAAAGGCCTGAAACAATAGAATGAGAATGATATAAACATCATGGCAAAAAGGTTCTTACATTTTCTTTGTTTATGAAACAGTATTAGATAAACTAGATTCTTATACTGCTGTACCATAGTTTTTTTCACAAACAATAATAAGATTATATTCTGATATTCATTTCCAATCTTTGGTTATACACATGGTACAGCCATACAAACCATTGGAAATCACAATCGGCCATTAAGTCCCAGACCAATTGTAACAGTTCGTCAACGACGAATGCAAAGGGCACAACAACATCAGAATAGGAGATGAAGATAGGAGACAAGCACAGAAAAAAACAGGAAATGCAAAAGGCCTTTGGGGCTTGAATGGGAAGACAAGGCTCCAAATAAGATGAGTATCTGCGCAAAATACGCACGGGTAATTCAGATATATGCATTAAAATAAAATCAATGATTGACAGATATGCACAACTTTCCCAGAATAAGAGTCGGATATTTGTTTACAGGAGTGATAGTGACTTGTCAAAACAAAGTTTCATTTGTACATGTCTGATCTTTACATCTCGAATAGTAGCAAACTCGATGCCAACCTGTATGAAAACAAATATTACCAAGTTTATATTCCATCAAAGAGAAAAATCTCTCGTTTATTTACAGATTAAACGTGTGGAAAATATAATCAACGACTAACATCGAAAAAGGTGCAAACATGGAATGAGGATATGAAAACGATAAACTCATATACTCCTTATTTTTTTCATGTGATAATTTTACTCTTAAATTTTTATTTTGAGGAGTGAAATACCCCTGGGTCAAAATAATTATCTGGAGCCCTTGGAAGATGTTCTCAGTACTGCCACTTGTCATTGTTATGCAAACAAGTCATGCCCTCAGATCCATACCTTAACATCATTACCCTTTTTCTGAAGTTTTTTTATGCTGAAGGTTATTACCACCTTAAAACCATATATCAAGAAGTAAATCTCCATATGTTAGTGATTTTAAATTGATTTGATTCCATGATATAGAGAATCTCACCCAAGTGTCTTCTGATATCAAATATACCAACACGAGTTAATAAAAGTTACAAATATCCAAGGCTTGCCAAGGATATTTATATTTTTATCAACGAGTGTTGACATATTTGATATTAGAAGACACGGGGGCGAGATTCTATTTATCATCCAAATTCATTTTTCATTTCGATTCCGTGAAATCTGTATATTTCAAAACACTGCACTACTTCAAGACTGTCAGTGTGGTGATATCATAGCACTGTGATCATGTTTATGACGTCATAGCATTGTGACGTCATTGCTTGATGATGTAAAACAATTTGTGATGTCATGAACTTGACTGTATCAGGGCATTGTTCAAAATCTACTGTCCAAACGATATCTCCTAGCTTGATCCTACACAAGTGATATCTCCTGTGGAACACAGTTTTGGATGATAAATCCTTTACTGTCAACATTCAATAATTACCTTAAACTGTGTCGATGCATCAATTTTGTTTTTAGGTTTCAGTTTTTAAAAACTATAAGCTGACAATGGAGATGTATTATTGAAACGATTCAATGCTTCATTAATAGGATGAATCAACATTAAACTTAACTACAAATTAGTTACATGCATTTGTTATGGCATTCAAACTGTGAGACCTAAAACAAGCTTACAGTTCAAGGGAGATGACTCTGTATTGAAGTAACCGTGTTTATAGCATTCATAAAACACTCTTTCAGAGATATGACACTGTTGTTAATTACATTTGTTGTTACATACCGAATCATGTTTCAGTTTCAAAGGATAATTATTTACTAATGTACACAATATATTTATGAAAAAAAGGATCAGAGACAAACCTTCAAAGCTTTCTCGCTTTTGTAAATCACAACTCGCACTTCTTCGATGTTTTTATTTTCTTTAGCATACTCCATCACAGCGCTGAACATGATGTTTGCAGAGCTCTCAGGTGCGTATCCAAGTAAACCGGTACCCAGGGCAGGAAGAGATACTGTCTTCATATTCAGACTATCAGCATGCTCCAGCATTTCAGACATGACATTTTGAAAGGACTGGGGAAAAAAGTCAGGTATCAAAGCAAATGGAATCATGACATGATTTCTTAAACAAAGTTTATCACATGATGAAGTACACGAGAACCTTATATGTAGAAGGATAATCTGATTAGAGGAGTTTAGTTTAGGCCAGGGTTTGACAGGAGGAAAACATTACCCACACTTATGAAAACAATATTATACACGATCTGTGATTTGAAAATTACACTTGGTACTCAATGAACAATAAATGATATCATACAAGTTACTTAATAAACCATTAAAACCATATCTTTGGATTTACACAAACAAAAACTTATACCTCTCCTGCATGGACTAATTTTGAAGGGCAAAGGCAGCAGTGAAAGACGTGTTTACATTTCAGATTCCCCCCATCTGTCACCACAAACCCTCCCTCATGTAGTTTGTATTCTTTTTCTTTGAATTCCTTTTCAAACTTCCATCCTCCTGCAGCTAGCAAAGACTTAGAAATTGCTCCTGCCTTCAAGTCAAAGCCTTTGGACACTGTGTTGACTATGATGTCACTCTACAAGGAAAAGCAGAGCCATGACTCTGTAGCTCGTCAGCCTTTGCATTGTTGATGTTCAATACTAAGATTCATTCCTATTAGTTCTCCAAGTGAAATACATCATCAAAATTGTTCATTGACAGCCTCAGGGCATTAGACAAGATATCTTAAAACAAATAAAAGCTGTTAAATATATTTTTGTATCAAACAAGGAAACAAAAACAACCAAATAGATACAATTTAAACATTGCAAAAACTAGTCAAAGTATTGTAGTGACTCAAATTGAATGGTGCCAAATCCTGTCCGTTGACAAAATTTAAAAGACAAATTTTATTAACGTACAGGATTTTGTGTTAACAAATGAAACGTAACATATATCCAGGCTTTAGAAATATTATGTATTGAATTAAAGTAGAAAACATCGTAACAAAAAAGCTTCTCTGACATACTTTGCACACAAATATGCTTGATTATCATTTCCAGTTTGCAAAAGAGAAGTTAAGAGTTGTATTAATTTTGCATTCAAAATTGAGCATATATTTAATTCTTAATTCATTATATAATGGACATAAAAACATAAAATGCAATTCATCTTCCAAAACAATTTTGCAACAGGGCAAAATCTTAATTCTCTGGGGATATCATTTCTTCTTCTGGTATTTTTCATTATTTTCAATTCACCTATTCATAAAAGTGTTAGAAATCTTCGTATATCTTTATTTCGAACAGTTAACAAATACGATTCCATTTTAAATGATGTTTTCACAGATGAGTAGAAATCTAAATTTGAATGTTCATGTAATAGAGAAAGAACATTTTGAGTGTTACAGTCTTTAACCCTCTGGGCGAATTGATTTACAAATGTATCACTGTTGCTAATATTTTGAAACTCCCATGCATAACTGAAACCATATGTACAAATCATGTTTTTGACATAACTAACCCATGATTTACGATCATTTTCGTCATCTTTTTAACAAAAGGTAACATTGTTTTGGGTACCTTTTTTCATTCATACATTATAGTTTACACCAGAATTGTCTGGGTACTCCTCTATTGAAGTCTGATACCCTCAATTAGAAGACTCTGGGTATAGAGGTTAAAAATAACGTGTTAACAGCTGGTAACTGCATATTTCTAATATGAAGACCAAGTTTAAAGACTCCAAGTGCAGTGGTTCATGAGATTTAATGTTAACCAGAACCGGACGGACTTTCATACAGATGTATGGAGCTGACATATTGTCACCTATTCCACTGAACAAAATCAGATTTATTTTTTTCAAATAACAGTTAGGGAGTAACTCTATTTGGATTCATTTACACACTCTTTTATATTTGCTCTCTTCTAACTAGTGGAAATATTCTCTGTAAAAAGTAAGGACATTAAAAAAAGCCATTAAAACATGCTTTACATCTGAACAATGCGTCACCAACATCCATCTTTTAACTAGCCCCTTTGTTGTCCACCCTTCGCAAATAACATCAAGCAAATACTCAGAGAAAAAGCAACAATTAGGTTTCAATCAATTTCTCCCAAGTTACTGTGAGCCTGGTGCAGTCTTATTGTTATGGCAGTCCCAAATGAACAGCGGACATCAAACCATGCAAAAAGCCAATTTGATCTTTTAGGTCTGATGAGCTAAAAATTAACTAAAAGCTCATATTTTAGTTTTAAAAAAGTGGACATTTTTTTTACATTAGGTAGGTTTTAGGTACATTTTAAGATGTATCATTTGTGCGAGTATCCTGATTTTGAGTTGTCTTTTTTAATTACTCAATGAATTTTAAATCTTAGGGAAAAAATAAACTGATTAATGGAGCATCATATTTTTTTTAACATCCTAATATTTATAAAAAATTAAATACGTTATTTTTTTCAACATTTAAGATTTAACTAGAGTAACACAGCCCAAAGTAGATATCTTAATAAGAGATAAATTAATGAATACATCTACTGTGTTAAGAGACATTTTCTCCTATCACCCTTCTGCTCCTATTTTGTCCACTATGATCCCTTACTTCATACAAGAGATAATATTGATACAATAAGCGGGATGTTCACGATTGATGGCTCATGCAGACATCATATATAATTATGGCACACTTAATTTTCAATACAGAATGATTCACAAATAAAAAATATTGTTTTAAAAGCTTTCACTGCATCTTAAAAATATCATAAATTATTTATAAGCATTCACTGACAAAAGTAAATAAAAACTGGTCTAACCTTTTCCTTTGCAATTTCTCCTTCATTGACAATGAACTGTATTTGCCTCTGAAATGCTAGAATATTGAAAATATTTTTTAAAATCATTTATCCTGTTTCAAAAACATGTGCAAATGTTAATTTTTTTACCACAGGTAAATCAATATTTTAAATGCAAATTGAAAATCCTTTTTTTGAGTAACACCAAAGATGGTGTTTACTTTTTTAAATTTATTCAATTCAAAACTGATTTGACAGAGATTACAAGTAAATCGTTCAGATTTCAAAACTTTCAAGCACTTCTTTTTTAAAAAATGAAAAAAGGCATGTTAATTATGAATATGAAATCTGAAACTTAAAATTAGTTGTTTCTTATAAGTATTTTACCTAGACGCAAAATGTCAGAACCAACATCAAAATCCAATAGCCCACCTTTACAGAAATGATATATTTTATGTCTGTTAGTATTTGAGTCGTCGACAAGCTTATTAGATGATTAATTAGCCAATAACACTCTTTTGTATATGATAGTTATACTAACTCACTTCTTTTGTTTCTATCAACACGTTTTGGTATTTTGGGTTCAGGTGAGCTGCTTCCTTTTCCCCTTTCTCTGCAGTTGCTGTAACCATGTCCAGAGGTGTGTCCAGAACTGTGTCCAGAACTGTGAACCAATGTAGCTCCTCCCACAGCACCCCCAAGGGACTCGTCTCCGCTCTCATTGGCTAATGGTTGAATCTTATGACTAATGACACACCTCTCTGTGTCACCAACATATTTCTCTAAACATCCTAGAAATCCTGAACTCAAAATTTGGGTTGAGCTTTCTGGTGACAAGGCTAGGATAGCCATCTTCAAATCTCTAACAATAGCCTTGAAACTTTCAAGAGCCTCTTTGTTAACTTGTCCAGAAATAATGACTTCATTGTCTGGTCCTTCAAGGAATATGCTGATGTTAAATTTTGTTTCAAGTGCCTTCAAGTCTTTTTGTTTAAACCTTTGAAGGAAAAGCTTGTGATCTTTAGGTATTGTTTCCTTGATGGATTCTTGGAATGATGTCCTTGATCTCTCTTTCTGTTTTCTCTTCATCATTTCTTCCTCATCTCTTCTCTGAGCAAGGATACCATCAACAATTTGACAAGCTTCTTGAAATTCTTCACGCTCGGCCACGAGAACCAGTTCATGATGATAGTTACCATAGTCTAGCAGGTATGAGCCATTTTTCATATGTTCCATTGCTTTCAAGGCTTGTTTGAACTCTTCAGTTGTTGAATCAAAAATTTTCTCTTTCAAATGTCTGTCAATCCAATTTGCAATGTGATCCAAGTCTGCATCTGAAGTTGCACAGATCATCAGCTGTCTGCGGGACTCGTACCAAGTACCCTCAATATTTTTCCCTCTCATTCTCAAATGCATGAGTTGTCCACAGGTTTCATCCATTATGTATTTTTGCTTTGCCATGGAACATTCAACTTTCCTTTCTTTGAACTGTTTGTTGAAGTCTTGAATAACTACCTTCACATGTGACACGGCTTTTGGCTTGCCCCTCATCACAATCATTCTTTCATTCTTCATTTCAATGTCTACATATGTCCTCATTTCTTCCAGTTTCTTTGTAGTCAAAAGCAGTCGACTTTGTCCAACAGTAAGTTCAACCTCTTCCTCAACGACCAACTCAGACTTTTCTTGTACAGGACCAATGCTTTCAAAGTAAACTGACATCAGCATCTTGTACTCCTTGGCCAATTGATCTTTCTTTCTCAGAACAGCTTTAACATCTGAAATTATTACAATGTTATACTACAGAAATATTTATCATTGGAATAGAGTTAAAGAGTTAAATCTATTTGACGTTATGAGAAAATAATCAAAATCATCGACAGAAAATCTCTCTAGAATTTGAACTTGAAGATGTCGGAAAAAATTGAAGTTACTACCACTTGTGACTTTAATTCAGGGTAACTAAACGTCAAGGAAATTGAAGCCAAGATTACATATTTCAAAAGGGTTTTCTTCCAGAGAAAATATTTGTTTAAAGTAAGCGAGACGAAATCTGCAATACACTACCTGCAAAAGTTACTTGTCCTCCTGACAAAACAAACATAAGTTAAAGGTGGCCATGCAAGTTAAGATTCATCATTTCAATTAACCAAAGTAAATGTAAACAAGATTTTGGCATTTCTGTGTTCATGTTATCAAAAAGAAAGAGTTAAAAATCAGTGTTCAGGTGTACAACCTCTTTGTATGTGCCTACAATCATACTTCTGATTGGCTAATGTACCTTTACACAATATTTCAGCTTTCTGGAGCCAGTAGTTCTTAAGAAGAAGTAGAAATATGATACATACCATTGGGAGAAGAAAAAGTTATCACATGGAATATGTCCTTGCCTCTCTTCACAGTAGACGTGTCTTTAGGTTTTGGTGTGAGGTTAGTATATAATTTCTGCATATTACTCTCATCAGCCTGGTCAAACAACACACAGATGCTGATTGAAGGCAAAAGACGTTCATATCTGATTTTTTTGTTCTCCAGTTGCCTTGTTTTAGACATCTTAGTCAGTTTTTCCCAGTCTGCAATATGAAAACATTAACAACTTCATGCCAGATCACAAAAACTAGTTAACCACGAGACGTATATGCTTAATCACAAAAACTAGTTAACCACGAGACGTATATGCTTAATCACAAAAACTAGTTAACCACAAGACATATATGCTTAATCACAAAAACTAGTTTACCACAAGACAAATATATGCTTAATCACAAAAACTAGTTACTACAAGACATATATGCTTAATCACAAAAACTAGTTTACCACAAGACACATATATGCTTAATCACAAAAACTAGTTTACTACAAGACATATATGCTTAATCACAAAACTAGTTGACTACAAGACATATATGCTGAATCACAAAAACTAGTTAACCACAAGACATATATATGCTTAATCACAAAAACTAGTTTACCACAAGACATATATATGCTTTATCACAAAAACTAGTTTACCACAAGACATATATGCTTAATCACAAAAACTAGTTTACTACAAGACATATATGCTTAATCACAAAAACTAGTTAACCACAAGACACATATATGCTTAATCACAAAAACTAGTTTACTACAAGACATATATGCTTAATCACAAAAACTAGTTAACCACAAGACACATATATGCTTAATCACAAAAACTAGTTTACCACAAGATATATATGCTTAATCACAAAAACTAGTTTACTACAAGACATATATGCTTAATTACAAAAACTAGTTTACTACAAGACATATATGCTTAATCACAAAAACTAGTTAACCACAAGACATATATATGCTTAATCACAAAAACTAGTTTACTACAAGACATATATGCTTAATCACAAAAACTAGTTAACCACAAGACATATATGTTTAATCACAAAAACTAGTTAACCACAAGACATATATGCTTGATAACAGACAAAAAAAAACCCAGATGCAATTTCACTGAGCATTTTCCAATTGCTGTACGGATGAACATATTAGAGAGGAAATATGCACCATCTTAAATTATAACTTTGGGAGTTTGTTTTCATGATAAAGTTAAATATGTATTGTAAACATCTTTGAAAACAAAGATTTGGCTAAGATAAAATTTCAATTAGACAATATCTTTGAAATATGCAGCTGTTTTGAAATTAATGGTTAGGGTCTAAACTATTTCATCTTAGTGATGTGCAGCTGTAAAGTAATCTATTGCTAAGATTTTAATTACACCATCTTATTCATATGAAGCTGTAATGTAATTCATGGCTAAGATTTTAATTACACCAGTCCATAAATTGAAGCTGTAGTGTAATTTATGACTAAGATCTTAGTTACACCATCTCATTAACATGAAGCTGTAGTGTAACTTATGGCTAAGATATAAGTTACAACACCTTACTGATATGCAGCTGTACTGTAATTTTAGTCTTATTAATCAGTGCTCCAATGCTTTACGACTGCCTTCTTAAGTGCTAAATGAAACATTTCCAATCTCCCTTTCTTCTATAACAGCTAAATCATTCATTTTTACTGTTGTTATTCAGATGTATATTCTTGTAGCAATAAGTAGCAATAATCTGTTGTGCATTATATAACAAACAAATTGTTCCTTGATAAATATTGACTCAAAACATAGATGACAACTAAAATAAACATTGTTATTGAGGGGAATTGCAATATGATAAGCTTTCATATAAATTAGATTTAAATATAATTTACCTAGCTTGAAATGGTCACCTTAAATCATTGTATCACCCTTCATATACCTGTTACTGAATTTTTGTCGTTTACTCTTAGAATTAAAACGCAAATTTCCTTATAAAATGCAACAAACCTGGCTCATTATCTACAGTCACAAGAGCAGCTGTTTGGTCCAGAGAGAATTCCAATTTCTTCACCTCACAATCACCACAAACTTCTACATAGTTGCTCAAAGTGTCTTCATTCAGATCCACTGGCAGCTCATGGCAACTCAACATCTTCTTGCAGTAACCTGAGATTCCAAATGATAATTATCCAATTTTTAGTTCAAGTGAGATATATTAATGATTCAAAATTCGAAACCAATAATATCATCCTCACTTTTGCCTTAAAGGCATGTCCAACAGTGCAATTTGTTGTATACAAGATGTTGCATGCCACAAATTGCATGGGTTATATAACTTTTTTTACAAATATTTGAAATATAATTTCTCTACGAGGGTGAACCCTAAGCCCTTTTAAAAAGGTGACCCCCCCTTCTAAATTCCTGGATCTGCCACTGTACTATCAGATATAACAGCTATGAATGCTTGGACTGATTAAAAAAGCAATTTTAACACTAACTTCAGGACTTAGAACTTATCTTTTTGGGGTAATTTACAAAACATGTCAGAAAAATAAGTTGGGGAAAACAATAGTCAATGGCTACAGTAAATCATTTAATATTTCCTGGCGATTATACATTTCAAAGAAATTTGAGCTGGTGATTATTAAAAGCAAGACAGGTAACCATTTTCTTGACTGACAGAGGAAAGATACCATGATATATACCAACTTTGATTCACAGGTGGGGGTTATAAACTAGGAAAGACATGCAATGATTATCACTAGTATTTAAAGACATATCTGTATTATTTATCTTGCATGTAATAAGATTTTTTTTAAAGCTTTGAATGCAATAGTATATGGCAATGTCACCTCAAATAATAAACCTTATATAACACTCAACATAATAATATAATAAACCCACCTGTTGTAGAAGGTTTACCTATCCCCCTCAGATCCTTTTCAAAATTCTCTGCTTTAACCTTCTCAATCAACGCATCAACATCCTCTTTTGAGTCTGATGATGCTTGGTGTTCTGCAGATCTTGCCGAAGACTGATTTTGTTTGCTCAACTGGTAACTTTCACTGCCTGAAGGTTGTGTCTGACCACTGTTGATAACTGGGTGCTGTGTCTGCCTGCTGGATGCTGCAGGCCCTTGTGGTTCTGGTACTCTGCAAATGGCAAAATCTTGATTCTGCATCTGTTGGTTTGGTCCTGATGGATAGCCTGGATTCTGCATGTGTTGGTTTGGACCAGATGGACAAGCTGGATTTTGAATGTGTTGGTTTGGACCAGATGGATAGCCTGGATTCTGCATCTGTTGGTTTGGACCAGCTGGATTCTGCATCTGTTGGTTTGGACCAGCTGGATTCTGCATCTGTTGGTTTGGACCAGATGGATAGCCTGAATTCTGCACCTGTTGGTTTGGTCCTGATGGATAGCCTGGATTCTGCATGTGTTGGTTTGGACCAGATGGACAAGCTGGAATCTGCATCTGTTGGTTTGGACCAGATGGATAGCCTGGATTCTGCATCTGTTGGTTTGGATCAGATGGATAGCCTGGATGCTGCATATGTTGGTTTGGACCAGCTGGATTCTGCATCTGTTGGTTTGGACCAGCTGGATTCTGCATCTGTTGGTTTGGACCAGATGGATAGCCTGGATTCTGCACCTGTTGGTTTGGACCAGACTGATAAGGAGGATTCTGCATCTGTTGGTTTGGACCAGATGGATAAGCTGGATTCTTCATCTGTTGGTTTGGACCAGACTGATAAGGAGGATTCTGCATCTGTTGGTTTGGACCAGATGGATAAGCTGGAATCTGCATCTGTTGGTTTGGACCAGACTGATAAGGAGGATTCTGCATCTGTTGGTTTGGACCAGATGGATAAGCTGGAATCTGCATATGTTGGTTTGGACCAGATGGATAAGCCGGATTATGCATCTGTTGATTTGGACCAGATGGATAAGCTGAAATCTGCATCTGTTGGTTTGGACCAGATGGATAGGAATTCTGCATCTGTTGGTTTGGACCAGAAGGATAAGAATTCTGCATCTGTGGGTTTTCACTATTAAGAAAAGCTTGATTATTCATCTGTGTGAAGTTTTGAATATTTTGAAAAGCCTGATTCTGCATTTGTGAATTTTGACTTGATGGATAGGCTGGATTCTGCATCTGTTGGTTTGGACCAGATGGATAGGCTGGATTCTGCATCTGTTGGATTTGACCTGATGGATAAGGAGGATTCTGCATCTGTTGGTTTTCACTATTAAGAAAAGCTTGATTATTCATCTGTGTGAAGTTACAGATTGGATGACCAAGGTGTTGTGAACCTTGCGCAGACACTGGTGCTGACCCAGTTTGCATATTGTGAGAAGAGTTTGGCATGTGGGTAACACCTTGGTAACAATTACCTTGTTCCTTGAATCTAGCACCTTGAGGTTCGGATGTGTCCATTGGCTCCATCTTGTAAGTCGGAAACTGAAAAGTAATTTTGTGATTTGAAAAACAACACAGTATCTAATGAAATAACAATAGTAGCAGGTGTTTTTGTTATTACAAAATCTAGGGGATGTTCATATTTATGTACATCAATAACTTATCAATGCATATTTATGATAAATTTTTGCCGGACATGAAATAAAAAACCTTGTTACTTTGTGACAACATCATGTACTATATCAGTTAAAATTTATAACTCATGGATAACTAAAAGTATACACCCCATAGCATTCTCTCCCAACAGAGGTAGCTCTGTCATAAATTCCTATACAACCTCTGTCTTGATACAGAGGTTTCTCTGGCTTCAGGATGTTCCCCTAGCCGGACAATTTTGCAACTTAAACTACCGTATATTACAATGTATAACACGACCCAGTGTATAAGGCAACCCCCTTTCTCAGCCCCCCAAATTGCTGTCAAAATCATTTACCTTGTATATGATTATAAGGCGACTCCCCTACTGGAGGCAGGTCGACATGAAGCAGGCGGCACTTTGAGAGATTTAGTTACGGTAAGTTGACATATCGGTAATTTTTGAAACAGCGTCGGTGATTGCACAATTAACTTTGATTGCATCCAATCAGCGTTCTACATTTTGTTCCCCGAGAAACCTTCCTATTAAGACAAGAGGTTGTATAGGAATGTATTACGGAGCTACCTCTGGGGGGAGAATGACTTCACAGTGATGGAATTCATTTTTTTTCAGGACCTGCACCTAGTGCAGTTGAATGTTCTTACCAGACTGCACCTGATATACTCAGGCTGCACATGATTCTTTTTGTTTGTTCCATTTAAAAAGTTTTATTATAGAATTAAAACTTTAATTTCTGTTTTGTTTTTACTAAGATGTGATAGATAAACTGAGTGACCAAGAAAAATAACAATTATCGTTAAAGAACAAATGCGAGCATGAAAATCATAGCATGATACCCTTAGGTGCCAAAGTTAACAATTAAATAATTTGTTATTTATTAGCATTGTTCTAATGTGACCAATCTCATCCCTTTTTCCATTCGTTGCAAGAAGAATACGTTTTTGGTTTTGGTTTTGGTTTTGGTATCAAGTTTTTCTAAACAAATGCGTTTTCCCCGAGGTTCACACTACTTGTACTAGGGCCAATGTAATTTTCTGTCAGTGAAACATGTGTTGTGCTGCTAAAATACCCTTTGATCGCTCACTTGATCAAGTTCATTTTCCTTTTGTTTTGCAAAATAATTGAAGATTTTTGCTTGCCCCGGTCCCGACATCTTACTTTTACTCTGACATAAGCCTGGAAGACTCAGTTTCTTTGCGACAACGCATTTTAACGATGTTAAAATCAAGTGCAAAGGAATTCTAATGAAAATGTCAGAAGACCACGAAATTACAATTTTCAATCCTTTTCATTGGTATGACTTGCGAAAAATATAAGTCAGAATATGTATGTGATTATAGCCGGGATGCAGGTCAAACCTATTTTTGTTAAATGCAGAAGTAAATCTCTGTCACGTATCCCAAACATTTTTTATAAAGTTGTTGTGAACATATTTTTTATCATTCTGACGATGATAAAATTTTTATGAAGTACGATGAGGATGAATATTATTTCTAACTGCCAAGCATGCCTAAAGGTGTTCCAATTCATTCAAACAAAGAGTGAGGTTGGTAATTAGCTTACCTAACATGTAAATGGCTTTATTTCAATTGTCATTGAAATCATGAAATATCAACTTAGACCAGATATGGTATTTTGACTCTATTGTAAGCCACACTAAAAATCATAAAAAATTCTGTGTCACTTTAAAAAGAGGATAGCGAAGATTATTTTTAAAGAGTTACTTGCCCCTATACTAATACCACAGGCTTTAACCGGAGATCGCCCAGATCATAAGGTCATAATATCAGACCTTGTGAGAAATGAAGCTGTTTCAAGGAAGTTCAAATCCTACTAGAATATAATCTAACAAAAATTATTCCTTGAAACACTGTAAATTCTTAACACCCTGCCATTTCACTGTTCTCTTCATTTTTCAACAAAAAAACTTTAATCTTAAATTTATCAGTATACAAAGTAAGAAATAATAGAAGTTTCAAAACTGGTTATACTTATACTATATCACACGTACGTAAGATACGGGCCTAAATGAAATTTAATGGCTCTGGTTAATCCAAAGTCCTACCTTAAATGGGCTAAACAGAGAGAATGTTTGGTTAACAGAATTTTTTTCCCGATGTATTTTCCTCTTTTGATAACCAACTATAAGTAAGTGATACCTGTGTCTTCTAAATCTCTGCTGGAAATATTAGAGTGGCAACACTTTCCAAATATCTTTACCCTTCCACTACTTCTTCGACGACGCCATTCCTATGAATCCTACTTTCACTTTCGTTTTAACAGGGTCACGTGACCCGTTCAAGGATCCTTTGTATTGCCACGTTTGATAAAAAAAAATTCAAAGAATTCTAAACGATAAAGGCGTGAATTTTAGGAATATTTGAACGCTAAAGCTTTAATTCGGTTAGGGTGAAATTGTTTATACTGTGTTTACGCACATCTTTATCATTACACATCCGGTGATGTAGATAATCGTACTAGGCTTACCTCCCTTTCATTAGAAATCGATGGAGCATAATGAAACTCAGTTACACAAGAGTTACTTCCCCTTCATTACAATTGCGGCGATGGGACTGACTTTGAATAATTGTTCCTTAATATATGTAGTTAATACTAGAGCTGTGACGATATATCGCAGTATCGAGAATCGCGATTAGGTCTCTGAATTTTACTTTAGATCAGCAGGATTTGTACTTTTGAAAAATAATAGGTCCTAGATAAAAAAAAAATCGTTCACTGACGACTTGAATGCATATTTCAGCAAACAAATCCCGGTGGTTCATGATAATGAGTGATGTTATGAAAATTGAGTTTTTAAATAATGAGTCTTCAAATTAGCACATTATAAAACTTTGTTTGTCTGATCAATGTAAAGTGATGACAATAAAAAGAATTAGATTAGGAATAAACGGATTTGTAAAGATATAAATAAAGTGATTAAGACCAGATTTACAAAATGGACCCATCAATGGCTTCATATTTAAAAAAAACGGAATGACTTTAATCATCCTAAATTTCCTAAAACATAAATATAAGGTGGAGAGCCTCGCGAGAGTTGCTATTATAAAATATTTGATATAGGCCTAAAGTTCCCATGTCACAATTCTAAAACCGAAACATTATTCGAACATTTCTCTAATATCAGTACCACAAGCACGGGAGAAATCGTACAGGTCATATACAATTTACAAGGCACTGGGGGAGGGGGGTATATAACTGAATCCGAACACCTTCCCCCCCCCCCCCCCCCCCCTCACCCCCCCCGCCCTTCCCCCTTTCAAAAATCCTGGATCCGCCACCGCAAGGTATTTCATATTGCCCATTTAAAATAACCCCAACAAATGCAAGTGTCAAAGTGGAACATGTGCATTTGGCTTTTTTAAATTGACAATATGAAGGGATGTCGCAACTGGAACGAAGCTTTTTACCTCGATCTGGGCACTTCCGTCCTACGGTGACGCCATAAAACTCGCTTTTCACTAATTGAAGTAACGTAGTTAAAATTAAGCAGGTGACAAAGACGTAATTCTTCTTTTAAATTGGAAGTTTGTCATTTACACAGGGGCGTGTATCGCTTAGAAAAAGCCTAAGAAAGACATATATACCTATAGACCCTACCCTACTACTAAGAAAGACATATATACCTATAGACCCTACCCTACTACTATAGGGTAGGGTCTATAGGTATATATGTCTTTCTTAGGCTTTTTCTAAGCGATACACGCCCCTGTGGTATTATCTAGCTTATAAATTACCTACATAGATTTGTCAGGTGATTGAAGCATTATTTGTAAAAATATCATTGTATGTTTATTAGTTGAAGTTAAAAAGTACTGAACTTGCAATACAAAAGAGAAAATTTCATAAATAGGCTGATGAAAAATTACGTTTAACAAAATAGGGACGTTGAGTTAACTTGTGTCTATTTTGAGCACTTTCACTTGAGCAATTTACTTGCTCTGACGTCAAAGCAAGCCTTAATTTACATACATTATCTATACGTAGGTATTCCTACATATATGTTTACGCTTGTAAAGACCTTCACAGGTCAAAGGTAAAGTTCAGAAAGTCCCGTCAAATAGATGATTTCCTGTTTATATCACGCAGGACTGCATTCCCTTTGACATGAATAACTCGCTCACGTGACACCTGCTAGAAAAACACATTTGGTGCGATTAGGTCTATCCCTCTTACCATATTAGTCAACATTTTCTTTTAATATCAAACACGTAATTAAGTTGATTTAAATGCAAAAGTGTCAATAAAAGTTTCTGAGGGAACGACTCAATATCACTAAAGGCTTCACAATTACAATGTTCACGGGTCTTTGTTATATCAAACATGAGTGTTTTGACACCTTGTACATTTGTTTAGTAAAATCATTTATACATATGTTTGTTGCCATCATCTACACATTTGAAGGAGCACCTCGTGATGGTTTAAGCAAAGCACACAAAAGCTGAAATACATAAATACAAGGGAATAAGAAAAATTATTCGAGACTCTCCTTTAAAATGAAATGCAACATTACATGTATGACGTCATAGCTTTTTCATGAAATGGGTTTTGTAAAGTAAAAAAAAATTCAGCTTGCATTTATAAGAGAGCTTAATATAATTACTCTTCTAAAAAAATTGACTCTACTACAGGAATCCCTATTACATAAGGGGACTCCTGCCCAGTGAAGCAGAAGCCGATTTTAAGTAAATGGATTTCTTGTTTTTAAAGATCAATTTTAGTGTGTGAATGGATGAGTGAGTGCAAGAGAGTAATCTTGTGTCACAAACATTATTTTTGCTTCTGTCCGAATCGCGGAAATGGCATGGTATATAAAGTTAAAACTGCTCTATAAACGTTACGCTATAACACGGTAATGATTGGGCATAAGTTCAACCTAGAAGTATGTGCTACGATTATTCGAGTCAAATCATTTTGAATATCTAATTATATGACGTTCAAGCACTTAACAATATCAAAACGTTTCACTTTATGCAGGGTAGGGGCATTGCATGACTTGCGAGGTAACCAAACGAATTATCAAACAAGTATAACTAATAAAACTAGCTGCTACAAATGAACTAAGATACTCTGTAAACAAACATTCAATGCACTTTCTCTCGCAGTTGAGAAAAGCTTAAGTTATCAGGAATAGGAAAGTTATGATAGACAGTCAGATAATCATATTTATGTCTCACTCTTATCTCTTTCTGGTATAAAAAAACAGCCATATTGCATCGTATATTAAAAGTGAAGTAATTACAAAATTGAGTAAGACAAGTTGCTCAGCGACTCATCAGATAGAATACATTAGAAAAGGTGCAAATTACATGATTTATATATACACACATAACTGATACATACATGTATTCGTTGTATAAGAATAAATTTCATATTTGAATTTTGAAAACTCCTTAAAGAGGCAATGCTCCTATTGTCCAATTCAGCATAATTCATAAACCTAGAAATTCCGAATAGCGAAAAGGACACCATCATCTAATGATTAATAGACTTCTAGAATATTAATGAGGTATTAATTAGTGAAATATATATAGTAGTAAGATGTAGTTGTATAAATTTACTTCACCATTCAGTTCTACTCATGGTTTATTTCAACATAGTTTATTCGTACCATTCACACAAACATCTATGAAAAAGATATTTCTGGATAACAACAACTTTATTGTGAAAATACACAATGTTTCGTAGTAGATGCTTACTCGTTCATCAGAAAACAGTGACGGATGCATGTCACTTTTAAATGTCCCTCAAGGACTTCATGTAGCAAGTTACAAATTACCCCAAAATTAGTAGGCCAAAATATATACAGGGCATATGACATGTTTAATGATTCTTAAATATTTCCTTATTGTCAGTATACTGCGGGTGGGGGGAGGGTGTTCGCTACCTGAGTAAAATGAAATTATCCCAATTTTTTTTAAAGAAATAGATTAATTGTAATAAAATAATGGCACCAAACAATAATTTCCGTAATAACATTATAGATATGAGCTATTTGATATTTACAAGTTACGTGTATACCGTCATTCATCACGTTTCCAAAATGACGTCCGCGCTATAAAAACATATGATCACATAAATCGAAGATTAACATAATATTGTCATTTATATTCCAGTCAGATGTTATTTGTAGAGATAATGACGTTTCACATCTAATTGCAAAATAGTATTTCTTAGTTTAGTAACAGTTACCAAAAACCGTCATTCACACCTCTGTAATAAGTCACGGTACAACAGACATGCCTTGAATAGCCATATGCTAATTTAGTAATGTCCATTTTACCCAATTCATGAATAATTCATATCGATAATGACGTTTTAGAACAAATTGCCAAATAGTTTTCTAAATGGAGCACCTTTGCTTGGGCAATAACCTTGCAATGACGTAAAGTCACGCGTCGCTAGCTACGCAACTTTTTGTATACAAGCGTTCACGTACTTGTTTATACTTGTTTGTTGACCTCAAAGGTTCGGGTCAGGGTCACAATATCGAGACGATTTCCTTTTCGTGACATCGCAGAAACGCCAATAGCATTTTGTGAATTATAGACAAGGCTAGATATATTATCAAGGTTAAATAAGACACATTGTTTACAATCTCTCAGAGACACGTCTCCTTACTTCGCCTAAAGGAAAGTAACTGTGTATTGGAAAATGATAAATGTAAAATTCGTCCTGATCGCAAAACAAACACTTTCCGTTACGTTCTATGCTGATAAATACCATGACTATCACACCCTCATTGTAGATTGTGGGGGAGAGAAGGGGAGGGGTGCGTGAGAGAGGGTATTATATTTTTATACTTTTACCTTATGCAAGTTTGTCCGATGGTAAAAGGTCCCTATTAATTACATCGAAATAAGCATTATTTCGACTTTGCACACGGCAATGTGTTCGTGCGGGTCATATCTCTATCATGCACCTTGTGTATGGATATAGCGCTTTATAAATACTCATTATTATTATTATTATTATTATTATTATTATTATTATTATTATTATTATTATTATTATTATTATTATTATTATTGTTATTATTATTAATCTCTTTATCTAAATGACATTTGTTTCTTACGGGTTTACATATCGGTATAAACTTGCATTCATATATTGTGATGCTTAAAGATAATATATCCACATAGGAGGTACAATTAGCGGAAATACTTCATAACACAGTTAAGAATAAATATCAACAACGTTTTAGGTTCACATCAACCTGAAAATAGCAGAAAAAACGTGTTTTATAAACACTTCCGGAAAACAGACGCGAAATGTTTTTTTAGCCAATCAGGTGCTAGGGGGGTTGTGACGACATAGACAGGACTCGTTAACGACTGGCTTATCTGTGTCATTGTTTACATTATAGATTCCAGCGGTCGTGAACGTATATATTTCCAACATCCTTTGGTGATATTGAACATGAAACATGACGGTAACACTTTTTTCAATTTTGAATACCAATATTGTTTTACTAATGCTATTAATAATAACTGATAATTTATAATTTATCTGAAATGGTTGCATTTTAAAGACAAGTATTGTTAAGAATATAACTGCCCACCAACATTTATATCGCCGTCAAGGTTGTAGATACTTTTATGACATCTTGATAAAGAGAGACAATCTACCAAGCGTGAGTTGCTGAACATGAAAATTGTTGATAAAGAAATATGTTCGTTTTGAATGGAAGAAAAAGAAAATGTGGAACATGTGTTTTATTATTTTAAGCATATCAAAAACTTCTGGTCTCGATTAGAAATGTTCTTAAAAGACAAAATCGATACAAAATACCTGATTTTGTCTTAACTAAGTTTATAGTCTTTTTTGGCTTACAAGACTCCAATTAATTACTCTTTTAGCCATATTATTCTACTAGCCAAGAAATACATACCTAATAATAGCATTAGAAGGAAAATTTCCTACATTTAAAAATTTTTAAAAATCTGTAAACGAGATAAATTAAAATAGAGAAATATGTTGCAACAAAAAACAACACATACTTATTTGAACATAAATGGAGACAAATGGTGAAAGATTTGCTGGAGTAGTCAATCTTTATATCATTATAGACCATTAATAATATGCAGGACAATTATCTGAAATACAAGTCTATGTCTACATTATGAATGACAAGTAGTAATACTCCATGTAGAAAAGATGACAGATTAAAGTTTATTTGAATGTATGTAACTTTAGACATGTAAAAAATGATCTTTGAACTGATTTAAAACATAGAAAATAAAAACGTTCGATTGATGTGTTCTTTTGCTTTATGAAAGCACTCGGCATATCATCGTCATCATAAAAATATCAACACGAACTTATATCAACAACATCTGATCATATCAAGTGTTCGCTGTGTTCAGTAGATGTTTATAGATAATCAGAAACATGATAAAAACGTATTTTTAGTAGATGCATAAAAAACGCCCTTGAGTGATCACGTCTACATATTTATCCAGCTTGTCATTTATCGGCGGATATTTGTCAGTCAGTACACGTCATAGTTGTACAATTTTATATACAATGTCATGATATCCTCGGCATAGGAAATGAATTTCTCGATATTTCTACACAATGTAAACTGATTTCCGTATTTCAAATATTTTCCTTGACGATAACATCACCAATTCAAAATTGATTGCATGGACATTGTCAATTGTATACATAATACTTAACTTTTATTACATACATAAAAGCATAAATCCGACGAAACAAAATGACGTTATTGTAAGATATAAATTTCATAAAACATATTTTTGTATACGCTAACATTAAATCTATGAAATTTTTTTGAAAAAGAAATAAACTCATTTTCTTAATTAGTTGTTTGTTCTTTTTGTGTATTGGTAAATATTTGCTATACTTGCTAAAGGAGGACCTCAACAGCACTTAGAACTATTTCCTATGCAAAGTCATGTAGAAAGACTATGTTTAGTGTATAATATTACCTTTAGACACTCAGATATATATGTGTGTATACACTCTTTGCTTAGATAGGCCTTGTCGCATTTCCTCAACTTTACTGTACATGCACTCCAGGCTACTGCGACGAACCTCAACGGGTTGACAGTAAGGTTTGAATTAGAGAGGCATGCGGGCGAAGATGGGTCATGGGTGAGAGACTGTTTATGCCTAATGTTCATACTTTTAACTTCGCATAACTTAACATGTGTTGTCAATGTTCATGTAAACAAACCTTTTTACGCTGAACGAGATAATACTGACAGGTAAAGGCAGATTATGATGTAGGATTGTAATCAATCTCTTTGCGGACAACATCCGGTGCGGATGCCAGTAATCAGGACGATAGTTTCTCAAGTAGAAACATGTTGGTGTTTTGAAGGGTCCTGAAGGTAGGGGAGGAGTGAAGAGTGAATTATTACAGACGGACGGATTGTTTCTTAAAATCTCACCTCAAACAAAATTTCCAACATTTACAATGCATATAAAAAAGAAGTTGAAGTTGTTTGAGACACATATACCAACTTCATGCATTGTGTAATGTTAGGACGTATCGGCTGTTGCTGAAAAGTATAACTTCACTGCTAACCGGTTCAGTAGTTTGACGAGATATAGGTAAAGTCGCGAACGAAAACCGGACAATTACGCTGTATAATATGTCATGTATTTGCAATTTTGAATGAATATGTGAGATGACACACAACTTCCTGAAAAGTAAGTCTAGATTTGTCAAGAACAATAATGTGAAGTAATCATTTCTTTGAGGCCAAAATTTTAATTACTTATTTTTTAAAATTCAGAAACAAAATGTCAAAACGTTAAGTCTAAAAGGCTATTGATTTCCTTCTTAAAACCAATTCTTTTAACTGAAGATCGCAATTTGATTGCAGTCTTTAACATCGAAGAACAAATCATTCTCGTATAACCATATCCAATACGATCATTATAAAAGGTAAGTTTAATAACATTAAAACATTTGCGTATCTCATTTCAGAGACTACCTTAAATATTCACCCACTCGCCTATGGCAAAAGTAGTATGTAAATTGTCAAAGAAAGATTTATGAAATCAATACCGTAAGGCATGATTTTTCTAATCCTCAACAAAATTATATATTACATCTATGTATCTTTCTATCTACATTTGATATCTTTGGTCCGAAATGGAAACTTTAGATATCACCAAAAACAACTTTAAAAGAGCCAAGATGATGTTGTAAAGATAGTAAAACTACAGCGCCTGTTCCCATGCAATTTTCTCTCAGAACAATATTGCGGACTGTAGCCGATAGGCCAGTCTCTTTAAATCTTCGACATCTGGCTTGCTAATACGCGCCAACTGCACCGGAATTCCTACCAATACAGGTATGGTGATGAACCTATTAACGCGCACGTGACCGGTATGCTTGATACATTAGCGTGTTGCTTTCTTATTGTTTCCGGAAGCCCGTGGAGACGTCGAGTAAAACCTTATCATATCCTGCAACAAAACTGTCACATTTGTTTTACAGTCTCTAATTGGCACGTGTCAGCATTATTTATTTTTTTTATCAACTTCCGTATTTAAGTTAAACACCTGCCTAATACACGTGACTACCTTGTGATCTGATATCTTTAATTAGAGTTTCATATTTTATAAACAATAGGTCCATTAATGTCAATTAGTTTTTGTCATTTGGAGT
The DNA here is from genome assembly GCA_921293015.1 of Phorcus lineatus. Taxonomy (NCBI): domain Eukaryota; kingdom Metazoa; phylum Mollusca; class Gastropoda; order Trochida; family Trochidae; genus Phorcus; species Phorcus lineatus. The sequence goes on along the minus strand of OV121088.1, from coordinate 26,926,316 downwards.
CATTAAATTTTAACTTTCGCACGAAATAATATAACAGACGTCTCTTTCATATCATTTCAGAGGGTAAATATTGCTGTATACTTTTTACATCAAAATTTCATATTGAAAACATTTGAGGATTTCCATGAATATTTATAGATTTTCAAACAATTGTTTACCAGACAGGTTGGAACTAACTGCCTCAAAGACAGTTGAGCGTCTTGCTCTTTTAAGACACATATAGTTTATAATCGTATCACAAGTTAAGTATACAGATATAAAAATACACACACACAAAATATATATATATATATATATATATATATATATATATATATAAAATATATAAAAAGACACACGGATTTATTCTAAACAACCAGCCAATTGTTTAAGACACTTGCCATATCAAAATTGTACATAAAATAAAGAGGCGCAAAATATCAATAGAACACAGATAGGATATTGAATAAATGAATAAATAGGCAAATGATAGAATCAAGAAAATAATTGCCGTCCTAAAGCATATTTCTTATTATAGTTCATATGCATTTATTGCGTTTGGAGTTAGTTTCCGTCAAAAGCTTGATAAAAACATCAAAGTCCCCCTTTGCATTGTAATATTCTAAATTATATTAACTTTGAGGTAGTCTTTCGTTTAAACAAATATGCAACAAATACCGACTTACTTTCTTCAGCTTGTTTCTTCATTAATGGTTTAAGCCAGTTTCCATCGACATCCACTTTACTAAGAAAACATCGTAAATACGGGTATATTTTCCCCTTTTTTTACTTTTAATAATATAACAAAGAACAATATTATTTACTCGTAAAAAATTAACCTATATAATCATTGCAAAAAAAATTTTTAAATTGAAATATTATCCTGACGCGACGTGATGTCTTTCACGAATGGCGAATCACGAGTATCTAGATCTTTATTGATGCATTAACTTAAATCTTAATATGATTATCGACTCTGATGTTCTTTATAATGCAAATAATTCTTTCCTTCATTTTTCAATCACCACGCAGTGATATTTCTGTTCTGAAATTCACATGATTACATAGTAATCACGTTGTATAATTTTCCAATCTCTGACTCATCAGTCAACACATGTCAAACACTGACCATAAACAGAATCATGTCGTCACTATTTCGGGTTTATGTCTTTTTTATTTTTTAAAATTCTCATAAGTAGATTTAAATGCATAATTATCACATCTAAGCAGGTTTAAACGTTAAATTTTCATCTAAAGTCACAGACCAATTTGAACATCACAAAGCATAAGAGGAAGCGTGACTAATTAACTTTCATAATCACAAGTGAAGATCGAGAAAAATCCCCGCACCTATTTTGTTATATGTGTATTCATTTAGAAGCTGAAAGGATACTTTTTAAAATATGTTGATGGATGGAGTGATGGATGAATGTTTATTTAGCTATTGATACGATCCCATTTTGAAATAAAAGGAAGCTTCAGATTTCTTTCTGTTTCGCGATAATAATATGGACATTCTAATATTGTTTAATTTGCTTTAGAAATAAAAAAACCCATCGTTTAATCTGATTTATATTTACTTGAATTTTCATGCATTTTTTAAGCTATGTAGGTATATATACAAAGGTAAATGTAGGCATTTGTATATATAAACGTCTACACATGTATATTTAGGAATATACACTTAAAAGAAAGCGATGCAAAACAAACTTGATGTCTCCAAATGTCCAGCAAGATTCAGAGCTCTTCTGACAAGTTTGAAAAGCTAACGGTCTGACAGCGTCTCCTTCAGTAGAAACTATTTGTGCTCATTCTGGTTGGCACAAAATACTGACTTTCTTTCTTGTTTATATTCCTTAATTTATCAGTGAGTCATTTATTTGTCGATATGAACCTCCACAACCAAACACCGTATATCACACCGATACCTTTAAAACTATGAAACTTGGCTGTTTTTTTTCGGAGATTAGCACAATGACTGTTATAAATATAACAAACTGGGCAGTTACTGAAGAGCTTGTTGGTTTTGATATCAGAAATGGTTTAACATAAACAAAAATGTTTTTCGAGATGTATGTATTGAGACACAGAAAAAAATATGTATATGTATATGCATATGCATTTTATTGAACTCGAATATCTGCAAAGTTGAGCGTTAGGTCATATACATTTCTAGACGGTATGCTTTCAGAGAGACAGAGACAGAGACGGGGGAAGGGGGGGGGGGGGAGGGGGAGGGGAGAGACTGTTTAATTAAGTCTTACCTCAACACTCCTGTTTCAAATAACAACCAAAAATCGACTATTAATCTAGAACATTAATAAAATTCAATATGAAACGATAATGTAGTGACCTTAGAGTTCATTTTAGTGTATACTTATACGATATACGTTTCTAGATTTTGAAACTTTTTCAATACAGTCTTTAATGTCAGACTAGATAGTAGGCTGTGATGAGTTAATAAACCAATCCCGTGCATATATAACGTTGACCGTGACCTTAAAGGCAGTCAGACACTTAGTTCTGGTAAATCTTGTTTTTAGACTTATAAACCTCTTGTGACGTCATCTTTGTAAAGCACCGTACCGTCACCTGGAACTAGGACTTGGGCCTTCTTTCAAAAAGCAACCTTTACTTAGATAAACCTTAACTCCCATTCTTCAACATTGAATTAAGGTTAGTGATTTACGTCACCTTAGGGCTTAGTGAAAGGAGGCTCCGCACATTAGAATGTTTAAAAGCCAAGGCAAGTCTGTAACAAATCTCGAAAATGGTAGTGGACGACACCAAGAAAAGTCTTTCTGTTCTTTAAAGACGTCATATGAGGTCTGTCTATCACTGCATGTGAAAATGTCACTTGATGTGCAGCTTCGGTTGAGATAAGACACTTGTGTTAACTGTCTACTTTTACGATTTAGTGATAATCAAAACCGTCTCGAACTTTGATAAATAAAGTTGAAACAAATGATCCTTTTATAAAAACGATCATTGTATTTGAAATTGTGTAACTATTCATTGTATTAATTCGGTCCGGTTTACCGGTGAAGGACTTCAGACTCGGGCTTGATGTATGTAGAAAGACCACAGGGTGGGTCTGGTATGGCAGATAGATCTTCGAGCCTGGAGCACTGTGTTGTAGCAGCAAGCCTGATGGCCTCTCACGACAAAGGCCAGCATTCGAATCTCGGGGGAGACACCAAAACTTTGTAACCCGGGGGTCCCACTGTGTTGTGAACCTTGTGCAAGGCACTTCATCCACTCTGCCCACACAGCTGTAGAAATGGGTACCTGAAAACAGGATGTACATGTACAGCCTTACATGGTCGGGCTTGGCCCACAGTAGCAGCTTTGCAAATACAATTCCTTCATGGTGATGATGTAGGTAGCGCTTTGAGCATGCATCATACGTAGGAAAACCGCCATATAAACATCAACATTATCATTATCTTTCCCTCCTGACCCAGCGGTGTAACTATACACGCCAAGATGTCGTCTTCGTGCCTTAACCTTTACAAAATATATCTGGGCAGTTCAAAATTTGACTTTGTAGCATAAAGCAACTAAACAAGACATGCTTTTTAAGAAAATCATTTTGGGCATAGAGGTAGTCTACCTTAAACGCCCTGTGTTTGACACCTCGTCCTATGAAAGGCGAGCAAACTCTTTTCAATTTAAACCTCAGTTGAGTCCATGGGCGTTGTTTACTACCGCCTCGTACCATGCACACATTTCAATGCAAACATTTAAGTCGTATCTATGCATCATTAGTCACAATCTGTTGAATACTGTCTATATAGTACATTTATTTTTTTGCGATTCTTTTAAAGAAATGAACAGATATTTTCCGCAAACATCTTTAAAATTTCGTACTGCTTGACTTGTCGTTTATCAGTGGATGATTTTACAACATTGATAATTTTCATGAAAATACTCTATACTAGATTTTAAAGTACAATATAATGACATAGAAAATAAATGACTCTCAGTTCAATGTTTTTACAGCTTTACGATGGTGTATGTAATAACAGTCGAGGATTATGAAGTGCATGATATAATGACACCAAAGAAACTTACACTTGGTTTACATTTTAGATGTTCGCCTTCGGACCAAGAGGTCCGTGGTTCGAATCCCGCCAGGGGCTCGGCAACTTTGTCTGCAGTAGAGAACTGTTCTACACGCAGTCAGGTTTGGGTGCAATGCTACACTGAATTTCAGCGCATTACCCCCCATAGTTCGCTAGTTCCAGCCGATGCTCGCAGGTTTCACCGCAATACATAGCCAAAATGTTGTTGCGGGCTTTCTTCCTGCAATAATACTAGCAGCCGCGATATAAGAGAAATAATCTTGAAAGCGGCGTTAAACCCCAACTCACTCACTCACTACATTTCAGATGAAAAAGAAAAATGCTCAGAAAAACTTGACATCCTGATGTTAGTTTTCTGATTGCATCTTTGATAAAGTCACGCAATTTCTTTGACAAGTATTATCCCCCCCAATTTACATTTGTGCATTTCTTCTTTGATTGAATAGTAAATAAATAATGACACTCCCCCTTTAAAAGGACAGTCCTATAGGGGTATTATGTGGAAACGAAATCCAAGGGGATATTCAAGTTTATGCATGGCTGTTATTAGTACATGATTATAACATAACCAAGTTGAAACAAGAGACAAAGGGTAACATTTTGATTGTTTAGATTTGACAACTAGATGATTGTGAGCGTCACTCGGTAAAATATAACAAGAATAAAAAGTGAACCCATTATTCGGCGTTACGAGTGTTAAAAGCCCTGCTACAGCATTACAGGGTACTGTTGATTAGTCAAAATACAAATCATTTGTACAAGTGCGGATATGCTAAGATATTGAAGATCGTATTTAGAACAGTCACATTATGTAATCTTGTTCTTCATTGAAGATCGTATGTAGAGGAGACACATTATGAAATATTTTCTTTATTTCAGATCGTATGTAAAACAGTCACATTATGAAATCGTTTCTTCAATGAAGATCGTATGTAGAACAGTCACTTTATGAAATGTTTTCTTTATTTAAGATCGTATGTTGAACAGTCACATTATGAAGTCGTTTCTTCAATAAAGATCGTATGTAGAACAGTCACATTATGAAATGTTCTTCTTCAATAAAGATCGTATGTTGAACAGTCACATTATGAAATGTTCTTCTTCAATGAAGACCGTATGTTGAACAGTCACATTATGAAATGTTCTTCTTCAATGAAGACCGTATGTTGAACAGTCACATTATGAAATGTTCTTCTTCAATGAAGACCGTATGTAGGACAGTCACATTATGAAATGTTTTCTTTATTTAAGATCGTATGTTGAACAGTCACATTATGAAGTCGTTTCTTCAATAAAGATCGTATGTAGAACAGTCACATTATGAAATGTTCTTCTTCAATAAAGATCGTATGTTGAACAGTCACATTATGAAATGTTCTTCTTCAATGAAGACCGTATGTTGAACAGTCACATTATGAAATGTTCTTCTTCAATGAAGACCGTATGTAGAACAGTCACATTATGAAATGTTTTCTTTATTTAAGATCGTATGTTGAATAGTCACATTATGAAGTCGTTTCTTCAATAAAGATCGTATGTTGAACAGTCACATTATGAAATGTTCTTCTTCAATAAAGATCGTATGTAGAACAGTCACATTATGAAATGTTTTCTTTATTTAAGATCGTATGTTGAACAGTCACATTATGAAGTCGTTTCTTCAATGAAGACCGTATGTAGGACAGTCACATTATGAAATGTTCTTCTTCAATGAAGATCGTATGTAGAACAGTCACATTATGAAATGTTTTCTTTATTTAAGATCGTATGTTGAACAGTCACATTATGAAGTCGTTTCTTCAATGAAGACCGTATGTAGGACAGTCACATTATGAAATGTTCTTCTTCAATAAAGATCGTATGTAGAACAGTCACATTATGATTTTTTTTCTTTATTTAAGATCGTATGTTGAACAGTCACATTATGAAGTCGTTTCTTCAATGAAGACCGTATGTAGGACAGTCACATTATGAAATGTTCTTCTTCAATAAAGATCGTATGTTGAACAGTCACATTATGAAGTCGTTTCTTCAATGACGATCGTATGTAGGACAGTCACATTATGAAATGTTCTTCTTCAATAAAGATCGTATGTTGAACAGTCACATTATGAAATTTTCTTCTTCAATAAAGATCGTATGTGGAACAGTCACATTATGAATTTTGTTCTTTAATGAAGATCGTATCTAATAACAACCTCATGTAATGAATATCTCTATCAAGAAATATCACACCAGCTGACATCAGCTAGTTATCAATCGAATAGAAAGTGTGTCGGTTTTATAAATAGGATTGTCCTGTTAATTGAAATCAATCATATAAACTTGAATAGCTTCTATGTAGTTCGACACTCCCTTTAATATAAATAAACCTTGCTATTGACATACCAGATTATTTGTTACGTAGAGTGGTATGTGTAGGGTATCACAGAGTTATATATATATCTACATATAGATTTGCCACGGGACTCGCTAGCTGAACACGACAACGTTACATTAATATCTATATTAGATGTCTTCGTGATGTAAACTCACAACCATATTATGTAAGGGACAATAATCCCATATGATACATGTATGTTCTTATCAACTGATTACATGTCTACATCCGCATGTTACACGTAAGCGTATGTAACATTTGTAATAATAACAGTGCCGTTAGAATCCTTAGAAGTAATAAGTACAATGGTAGCGTGTTCGCAATTAAAATATTCGTTACATATATTTCAAAATTAGGGGTAGTTAATTATGATTAAGATATGATAATTATGTAGGAATTAAAATGAAAAAGTGAAATAAATATGAAACACCATAAAAACGAGAAAAGGGAAAATTTTGCTTCGCCTTCTTCGAAATAAAAAAAAAATATTAGAAAAATAAACCTTTTTGTGCATTAAATCAGTTATGCTACTTCAACAATAAAGTAAACTGTGCCAGTCTAAAATATGAGAAAGAGAGAATGGTAGCACAATGCATGTGTGAAATCGTGTGGTAGAGAGCGCCCGGTGTTTAATAATCCAAACGTTATCAAGAGTTATCAACACGAGTCACGACCGGAGTCGGTTTAATCAACAGTGGACAGGATTTACATGTACGTATTCACATACATATGTAATAAAGATAAACTTTTGGAATGAATTATCAAGTGTTCGTCCTCTTTTTTCAATATATGTCACCAGTAGAGAAAATGGTACCTTGTTAAGTAACATTCAGTTTTAGGTGTGTGTTTACGCACCGAAATATCTCTACAGAATAATGCAATATGTCTAGATTTTAAAAATCCCATTTGTTTTGTGAAGCTTTGATATCTTAAAAGTTTTCTATGGATGTATATTGCAGCATAAAAAACTCAAATATATACCATCTTCTTTTTTTTAATTTGACCAGGAGCCATCTCTTAAATGCTAAGTATTTACATGGGGCAATTAACAAATCGCCGGCTGTGGTGTCAAGCTTGTCTGTTATTGGGGGATTGTTGTCATATATAAGACTACTATATTTCTTGTTCTCAAGGATAACTAAAAGTGCTCACGAACTACTAGTATTTGGAAAATTGACTTATTATATAAAGTATTATAAAAGATAAGCACATGATTGGCGTGATAATAAAGAATAAAGCTACATTCAAAGGAAAAAGTATATACAAATTTATTTATGATTCATCAAAATCAAGAAATATCTAAGGATTTAATACAACACATTAAACAAAGGTGGTGATACTTAACTGTAACCTCATATTGACGCGTATTTCAAAATATACATTATAAACCTTCTAGAAGTCAACATTTTTACTTGTATGTACGCGATGTTTCTTAACTAATAAGTACACTATTGCAGGATATAAAGTGCGACAATAATCAGTTAAACCCAATAGTTCATAACTTAAATTCCTCATTCTCAACTCAATTAATCTTAGCCCTAATGAAAGTATTCTTGATTTCTCCGAGGCGTTTCATTCCTCATGTAATAATCACTTTTTAAGAATTGTTTTCCAACATTTGGTAATCGTCTCAAGTGAATACAAAGCCTGACTTGTGGCTGAAGAGAAGGCGCAACAATACATTTCCTTGTCTCGGCCCACTACTCCCATCCCCGATGCGTCGTTCAGTAGTTAAGTGTAAGTGGGTACACGGAGCTATACTCGTATTGTTGGGGATTTTCGTGGGTGTGAATATCGTGGTGCATCTGGGTGTGCTTTTAACATTCACGGATACATTCATTATCTCTGAACTTCTATTAACTTCAGCAATAAAAGCCATATAGAAGTTGTTTATAACATTGAAAGAACTTTTCGTAGGATCACTTCATTACTCCATTCCAATAGGAAAACGTACAACAGTGCTCCCTTTTAAGGTCAAACATTTTACGATCGAAAGGGTGGGGGTTAATTGTACCTCTTGCGTTAAACTTAAATCACGGAAACTCAAATTATGATCTACCCGAAACGAATCTTATAAAAATTTCACAGAGCATAACGGAAAATACTTCCCAAAATGTCTACAAATTTTATAAGACTCCTTTACTGATGTGTTTTGAATGTTTACTCTCTGCTGAAATCTAACTTTCATTGCAAGACATAACTAAAGCCAGTATTCATCACTGTTCAATTCAAGCCTTACTGCTGAGCGCTAGAAATCATGCTTACATCTTAGCTCAAATGCGGGGTTTAAGGCACTGCAGCGCGTTCGATGTGGTCATTTCCACAAGTATATAGTGTTCATATTATTCCGTTGCAGCAGCTGGTTTATTTAGAGGTTCAAACACTTTACCCGATCTTCATGTGGTTGTAGAATGTTCGATGTGTCAAGTGAACGTCATGTTTGTCTTTTGGCTCAGTGTGATAACTTTACGAAACATAACGAAAAATAACTGTACAATCGTGTCTTAACGGCCGGATATTTTCTTTTTAGCTTGTATTAAAATATGGTCAAATAATGTAAAGAAAATGTGTGACACGTTAATAAAATATTTTTCTTCTTTCTTCTTCTTCCTCATACGCTATAACAAAACAACTCTCAACGGCAAAAGCAATGTCACCGCCCAAACTGCAAAATAGTGTAATCCAAGATGGATAATTACAATTAACGCATAGTAACAACATGTCTTCAGATACTAACTATAGTAATCAATACATTTTGAAACATTATTCGGTTGTTTGTAAGAGAAATAAGTGTGGTGTTTCTTTGCCATTGCGTGTATGTAACAAGATAACAAGTCACAAAAAGTGCACTACTTGTATATTACAGGAACTACGTCATTTAAGTGCAGTACCATGCGTTGTGTTTGTGGTGTGACGGGGTTAAGTTCCAATCTTCTTTCAAACCGGAAGTGATGATGAACTACGCGGAAGTTCATTCCTCTCATGACTTCCGGTCTGAGTTATTTAAATCTATTAGCTGAACAGACAAGCACAGATCTGTTGCCGGGTTTTGCACATGCCTACACACCAGAAAGGGATCAAAAGAAACATTCAAAATTGCCATACAATTATTCGCGCATCAAGTTCTCCGGATCTTGCCTACATTTGATTTGAGTTATTGTACTATTCTCAAGGTTCCAACGGAAGACAAAACAAGATTTTACAATAATCATATTATATATCACTGTTTCGTGAGTTCCTGAAATATCTTTCACTGGGGGGGGGGGGGGGGGGGGGGGGGGGGGGGGGTAAGCACGGGTTATATATATATATAGAAATAGTATTGTAGAAAAAAAATAAAGGCGAGTTCATGAAAACGAAAATAAAACACATCTGGAAATAACTGGTGTTTATTTAGGCAAATTTGGAGAAATACTGTTTTCGAAAAACGTGCTCCTGCCAATTTAAGTTGTCAAGTAAGGAACCAACTAGTGGTTTCATAAAACTGTGTGACATTGTAAATATATATCATCAAATACTACCGGACAATGCAAATTTAGGAGATAAATCCCTTCTGTTTTTTATTTTGGGGTTGTATATCGTGCATTTTTCACCCCTAAATTTAATTTCAAACCGAGCTTGCGAGGTTTGAAATGTTAATTTAGGGGTGAAAAATGCACGATATACAAGCCCAAAATAAAAAACAGAAGGGATTTATCTCCATTCTAACATGACTAATTAGAAATCATATGAGGAACTAAATCGCCTTGCGCAACAACGATGTGATTAGGTCGAACCAGCACAGACCGGTTCCACTTGCTTTCGAAACTACGGTACAGTTCATTTTCAAAGAACGCGCTTCAATGATAAAAAAATATATATCAAAGCATAAACCAACAGGTTTTAAATAAAACCCTTAAGTATATATTTCATTGAGGATAAATCAACAAAAGACAGATTTTTTATCCCATCAGAGTTACGTTTTTTACGTAAATACATAGGACACCTACCACCCCTACAATACCGACAAGGACTGACCAAATCATGGGACGTTACTCTGAAAGTAGTTGTTTACTGCTAGCGGTAACTTCTCACGCAAGATGTGAACTGATTGAATAAACTATCAAGAAAGCTTATGAGAGGGGTGAAAGGGAAGGAAAGTTGAAGAATAACGTACGTCCCCTCTGTTCACTTGACGAATCGCTATTACCGCGCGTTACGGTAAGAAGCGAGCTCGGTTTTAAATTAAAATTTGGTCCGAAAATTTAGTGATAACAAAATAAACTAGGCCCCTACTTCGAAAAAAATTATATCACAGGATGGATTTATCTTCTAAATTTCATTAAAAAATACGGTTTTCTCAATGTCTGTATAGAATTGATTTAAATTCATTTTGCTATTGTCTAAGGCGATGAAAACAGTAAGTACAACGAATGGAGTTTGTAAACGTGCGCGTATGAATGTGAATCGGTCGTAAATATTTAGAGGTGATTATCGGCGAAATAATCACTCCAAAATTGATTTTGGTAACCAATCAGAAAGCAGTATTTTCATTCTAGTTTTCGTGTCATGTTAGAATCTTCATTTGGGATATTAATGAAGCCTATATTATCAAGCGCAAGATTTAAAATCTGTAATTTTCAAACTTGAAAATAACTACAGTGTCTCAATGCAAGAAAAAATACAACAAACACAAATTGTATAAACTGAAGATCTTTATTGGGTTTATTTCTTGTCTTCTGACAACAACCCGAGATCTCAAACGAATTGTCGGCGAATAAATAGATTCCACATATACAAGTTTTATTTACAAATGAGCACCCGTCAAATTTGACAAAATCGCAAAAATTGCAACATTGTGCATATGCATTTTCAAAGGCACGTGCATATTTTGCATCCGTTCATTATGTACATGTTTATATTATGGCACAAAAATAGTATAAATATGCAAGGCAAAACATTGCTTTTGATACAAAATGAACATGTTTTTTGTCAACATTTTTATCTTTTTCTTAATTCAAACAAAAATGATTATGATCACAATACCTTTGCAATCATTATAGTTCTCGATATAAATCTCATTAAAATAAGCCCGAACCTAACGCCGCGTTGCGTAAGGAAAACTAGGCTCAAACTCATTTTAATGAAATTAATCTCGACTCTGGTTGTATCTATGGGGTCGCGTTAGAAATGAGAAAGAAATGAAGGTTCGAATGAGTTTGAGCTGCTGTCAATTGAGGTACGTTCAGTTTCCTGAAGGGTTTGGTCCCAAAGGAGACAGAATTCACTGCATTTTGAGCACAACCAGACTGAACACTCTACATTCAACTGCAGAACTTTGTCAGATCAAAAGTTAGCAAATCCCCGTTCCGAGCAGTTGACTAGAATGTCCTTTAAATATTCAAGAACACAACATTATTGTCCGCTCCCCTCTAAATCACTGCATGGAATGCGAGACAGATCCACTGTGTCAAGTTACCACTATTATGCTACAGGTCATCTCGACCTTAGACTATAACTACGTTGAGGTTAGCTTATAAGTCTTGGACGGACTTTGACCCCGCCAGTCAGATAGCCTTTGGCACTTCAAGGTTTCTTCTTTGGCGATGGAAGACACCAGTTGGGGGAAGACTTCAGCAGAGTTTCTCCATTTCTGGTAAATAGCACATCGGGATGTTCAAAACATCTTGCGAAAGTAAACGGAATACGTTAGGTTGTAATGGTTGTAGGGTTCGGTCAAACACCACACCGCGTAACACGGTACTTCCGGTTGGAGCACGTGACTCCCGGTAAAGTTGGCACAGTCTGGCTCCATACTAAATTTGAGCATGGCAAGAAGAGGCTCTTGGTGTTTCAAGCTCCTTACTTAGCTTGGCGAGACAAGTGGGGTGCAGTTTGTAGGCACCGGGAAGGAGAAACCATGCCAAGCGATACCGCACTCGCCAGCGCCAGGAGTAAGGGGAGAGCACTCGTGATTGGTGACTGAACCCCGGCGGACTCTTCCGCCGCTGAGCTGGTCCTCGAAGTCTTTAAGCTGCCTCATGAAGTTGAGGTTGGGGTTGATGACGTTGCGTCTCAATCTGATGTAGTCGAAAGCGTTCTCGAGGGACAGGTTTCTCTTTGACATCAAGTAGGCAAGACAGATGGTAGCAGACCGACTGATGCCGGCGTGACAGTGAACTAGGACCTTCCCGCCATTCTTACGCACGTTATCTGGAAATTCAAAACATTAAAATATATTCGTTTTTTTCAATGCTTGTGAAATGATATTTGACACACTACCTCATTAAGCACATGACTTATTCCATTCTTCCAACGCCCTTCATACCCAATGAGAAGGTTAGAGTAATGGCCTTCTTGTTAGTAATTAAATCGTGGGCATCAAGACAATATATAAATATATTTAGTTTGGTATAAACATTCAATCAACCTGACTCGCCAAAATTTAATATAATAAAATGACCCTCAAACATGTCCCAAGTATCTCGGACCCTACATATATTAAAGGAGAAGGTAAGGCCTAAATTTGAATTAAATACATCATTTGACATCCAGATATAGAAAATAGAGCTATGACAAATCAGTAATTTCACAAAGGTGAACAAATAAAAAACCGATATATTTTATTTGATTTGGATTCCCAGCGACAGCATCTATATATTCCAAACAGTCATCTCAGCTCACCTATAAAAGCTATAGCCTTGGGGAACCATGTCAGTAAGTCCGTTGTGGAATTGTCTTGAACTGCAATCTTCATGTAGCGGAAGTCGGAGTCAAAAGAGTTGTCGCAGGAAGTTGAGACGTTCAAGATGTCGGTGAAAGACAGGCGGTGGAGCATCTCCCGTTTGCTGGCGTGGACAGCGTCCCCAAGATAAAGGAAGGGGAGGATCTCCACTGGGTCCTTCTGTGAATATGATATTAAGTTTGATAACTGCATTGATAATTGACACCAAGTTTTCAAAAAAAAAAAAGTTTAGGGATATTTGAATTATGGCTGTCAGTACATTCAATGAGTTATATATTCATGAATTAGAAATTAGTATTTATATATAATTTTCATACCCGTGTATTTTTGAATAATTATAGAGGCATGTTTTGTAACGTTGTGTTCAATTATTACCGTATGTATGAAGTAGGTAATAATTATATAGAATCAAAGCAAGTCTGTGTAAATAAGCTGAATGAGTACGAAGATTGCAGTGGACTGAATGATAAAAAAAGTCATTCAACTTTTCAAAATAATTGACATTTTATCTCATCAAGATTTCTTATCAAAACATTTCCCTTACAAGGAAACGATTCATTTAGGTTCAGGTTTTAATTATTTTCACAATTGAATAAACATGTGTCTACATGAGTATACAGCACATTTCCGCGTCCTTTCACGGGTGGGCGGCGGTTGATAGAGGGAGGGAGTGTATTGAGGAAGGTTTATCAAATATGAACGAGGATATAGATCTTCTTACAGCTGTCTAGCGTTTAAGTGTCGTAATTAACAAATTGAGGTGTGTACTTGGGAAGATGACATTCCACGAAATCAATAAAACTATAATCTCGATTTTAGCAACTCCATACTCGATGGTCAAAATCGTTTTTCAAGAACGTGTAGTTGGTCCAGTAATCAAAATATTAATTATTATCACTGATTAATTTTGTAGAGAGTGTAGTCCTAGGAGATTTAAATTCCACAAAATTCTATCATGAAGTCAATAGTAAAGGGTATAAATCGTCCACAAATATCTTACTGTCAATGAACTGAATGTTTATACGTATTCAGTCTGATCTTCTTGAAAGTTAATGGTTGGAGATCCTTCATTTTTCGTGAAAGTGTATAGATTAAATTAGAAGGAACAATTAATTAAAACTACCTGTAATCAACTGATTTAAAATTATATTCTTTTGGAAACTAGAACTTAAATTGGTTAGATTGAACCGAGAAGGCATGTTATATTTTATTCATAGAGTTCATAGACCCTACTTAGAATTTACAACAGAAATGAAACTGTCCACATCAGTAGTCTAACATACTAGTAAGCATATGGTCACTAATTAGACTTGACTAATGTATACTTCTTCGTAACACGGAGTCTGGAAATCAACATGTGCTATTTACGAGAGAGGGATAATTATATTTCCGCTTAAACTAACTGGCGAGCGTCCAGACATCTAGTGGGAACAGATTGTGGCAGTCATAAGTGCCCGATAAGCCTTTTCACATCCAGGTTAAGTGTTGGCCTATACTAGTCCGTACAGCACTAACAGTAAGTCCTCTGTACTAGCAAATACGTTTATTTGTAGCTAAAGCAGTTAAGACGGAGCATTATGCTAAGTTTCTACGATGTTAAAGAAGTACAAAGTGAATAGTTCGTGGGATTTCGGTATGCGGGGAACACGTGGGCGGGTAGTGCATGAACCGTGAACGCACATCTGCACGTGTATAGAGAGTAGGGGACCACTTAAACAAACCGGCTACCGGAAATACTTAACGGCAACGGAAGCTGTCCCTGTAATTAATAACGTATCTTCCCGCCACAGAGATAGATAGATGGGAGCCTCTCCACGTTATCTCGTCAGACAGGCCCAGTCTGTTGCTGTCGGCTATGCCCTCATAATTAATGGAGGAAACAGGCACATACCGCAATCTTTCAACTCCAGTATCCACCATCGCCCGACCGGAAGTGATATGTAGCGCGTGGTGGCAGCGTTTGAAGTCGAGGGGAAGTTATGTGATTAATGAGGCGGGCCCCTCCAGGTGGAAGAGCGAACAGAAGGTGAGAGACGAGAGACGCTTGAGTGATAATCCGCCTCCAAGGTAGAATAGGAGATGGGAACAAGTCCGAGTTAGATGATCCCAGACAGGATTCTCCGTTTCCTAACATTCCCAACCAAAGCAAGTGGGATGGGGAAAGATGGGAGTTCCCAAGTCGCTGTTAGATAAATTCAAGTTGATCCGCCTCCAACTTTTGAGACAGGTTAGAGAGATCCCCAACCCCTGCGACAGGATGGGGAAAGAGCAGTTACGAAGTCACCTCAATGAGTCGTCTACAGGTTAAAGTCCGGTCCAAAGTAGAGTAAGATGACTTCGAGTGAGATATTCCCAACCAATGAATACGTTCGAATATAGGGAAGGGTGTCGCATCAATGGAAATCTTGCATTTGTAAACCTCTTAGTTTGAATGGGATGATAGTCCCTACCAAAGAGAGCCTTCAGGGTCCGGGGGGAGGGGGATGGTTGGTTCAAAGACGATCAGGAGGGGCGCCACAACACCCATAAGACCCTCTTAAACGTTAAAGAGAGTAGGTAAGAAACGCTTGACTGAGAATTTCTAATTATGTAGTAAAAGAGAAAAGGTGAGAAAGCTAACAGCTACTGCTCGTCGTTTCACCCGAATGCACAGGTAGACAACACCTGTAATTAACTACAAGGTGTGTATAAACAACATCGCCCTACGGCTAAGATTATTTCTTGTCTATATTTAACAGGCATTAACTCTGTGTGGGTATTGAACCTTGAGAGTCGCTAAGTAACTGTTTATATTTAAAGATGCTAGTGCTTGTGTGTATACAATAGACTGCAATGCAAGTTTATTAAAACCACCCATTGCGTTTCAATCAAAATAGCGCTGGTAAAACCTTAAACGAATTTATAATGAGAAAGAAGTCATACAGAGCTTCACGTACAATAATCATTACCTCAATTCATAAATATTATTATGAGAAAAGTTTAACAATAACTCTTCTCCCTTATAAGCGCATATTGTTATTGTGTAAACTACCATCTGGTGTACTGTTGTATGACTTTGTATTGCAAAAAATATGAAAAATCTCGAAACTGTACTTACATTAGCCGAGTTGACCGTTGGAAGGGCGAGGGACAGCTGACCGACCGACAGGGTGTGGGAGGGTGGAGACACGGTCAGATCGGGGAAGGAAGACTGAAACCCAGCGAAACCACCTGCCAAAAAAATTGCGTTTAATTATAAAACCAAATCAAATAAAAAAAACCTTCCACAATCAATCCTTTTCAGTATGCGATTATCGAAAATGAGCCTTTTCCGAAGACTGACTTCTTCGATAATGAATTCAACTTTCACTCGACGCAAAGGAGCCTTTATAAAGTCTAGAAAACAATAACAAGTCTGTTTTCTCCCAGCTTGTAAACAATAAAACAAGGCAGATATAGCTATATTAGTCATCCATACCCTCAAGCAAAATCTAGGCCTCTAGATGAAACGAATTAGCGAGATAGTTGTATGCCTACGAGGTCACACAAATAAGACGCTGGGACTATGCACATGTCGCGGTAAGAGCAAAAACAATTTGAGCAGAAGTTTTATCAACTGAAAGCCAAAGCCTAAACTAACTCAACTTAAGATGAAAATTCATAAGCATCTCAATATTCATAGCCATGATTAAATAAATCGACCATCAACAAAATTTAGGCCCTGTGAGGTCATGGCCGAGATAAGATAGCGTTCACACATGATATCACGACAACACGCGAAAGGACAGATTCACGTACCTGCTAGATAGACAACTCGCGCCCCCTCGACCTGTTGTTTTAAACTCTGCATAACAACGTACAAGTTTGAATCCTTCTCGGCAAGACGTAGGTCCTCTGTGTTCTGGTCGTATGCAACCACTAGTTTGTAATGTCCATCCACGAGCGCGCTTCGCACCTCTTCTTTCTTGATAAGAGTTTCCAGCGCAACGAAGCCGCCCGAGCGTCGCTTTACGATAGGCGGCAAATGAACGTCAACTGACCCCTGCACATGCATCTCGTTGAAACTCATGAATGGACGTGTGTCCAGTATTAATAATCCATCAGTATCTTGACTCTGTAGTCTTTTGCCAAGGTAATCCGTAGTAACTGATTCCATTTTGCTGTGTAAGTTTTGTGTGTTCGTCGCCAATGACTGTGAGATAATGACTCTACAGCATGAATGATAGTAGTTATGAATGAAATAGGTCAAGTCACTTCCGATCACATGACCAAACCCGCAGCTCTCATTGGATGTCGGTTGTTTCACGCTGGGGTACCAATCCACAGAAAATAGTGCGCGAGAAGATTTGTTAATGCATTCGTTGAAAATACTTTTTTGACATGAAAACTACTCCCTGTATTTCATATGAACACAAAACATGTATAAAATAAAATATAGTTATGAAACAGAAACGTTAAAAAGTTTATTTTGCAAGACGAAATGCAGTATGTCGGCCCGTGACATCAGAGAAGGATTGCCTCGCCAGCAGATATCACTCCGCAGAGTCGCTAAGCCCCACCCCTCAATACCATATGAGGATAATGAGGACACGAAACGATTCAAGACGCTCAATGAATGGGAAGCGAAGCGCACGCGATTCAGAAAACCAGACAAGCGTGAAATAATGGGCTTTCCGCCGCGTGCGAAAGGTACACAATCATTTCCGCCCGCGGAGCGCTAATTTATGCGTGTTGTTGTTTATTTATGTGGCGACGTGCCAATTTTCATTCGTTGTGTCAATTAGGAAATCACATTATTACGCACGAGTTGATTCGCCGACTTTTTATAAGTATGACTGGTGAGGTTGATGGCGGAGTTTGCACTTTTGACTTAAATGTAAATCTTATATTATCCTCCTACATGCTTATCTTTACAAAAATACCTCTTGTGCTACTAATTAATTACTACTCCTAGTAAAGGAGTTACCCCTGTTCCGTAGATGGGGTAGAGACTTATTTGACATCAATTTGGAGACATCAAATAACAAGATACCGTAAAACATTAAGAAAAGACATTTGATTATCTACTAAGAATTTGTACCTAGGCTTTACGAAACATTAATTGTTTTTCTGAATATTAGGGTCTTTTATGACAAAAATAAACCAAACAATGAACCAATTACACTTAACTAATGTTTTCGAAGGATATAGACAAGGGCGTTTTATTGATGATCAAATTCTTTATTCTAAAAAGCAAAAGTTCGAAAACGGTATAATTGGAGGTATACGAAGCTATACGGAAACGTCAACATTAAGAAATAGGGAAAAATGTTCACCGATTAGATGTTATATATATATATATATATATATATATATATATATATATATATATATTAGAAACATCTAATCGGTGAACACACACACACACACACATATATATATATATATATATATATATATATATTCATATACCACCCAATTAGAACATGTAGGGAGACTATTATCTCTTTCATCTCTAAAGGAGATAAAATCATAACTTTTCATAACCTTATTTTTCCTTCGTAAATCAAATGCAGGTAATTCATGAACCCGTATTTTGTTTTCTTTCATTCGCAGCAGTTGTGAATGAATTTAGATAAGCATTTCGTTTCCATATGTATGATAAACCCCTTTTGCTACGCAGCCTGTGGTCAACGTAACTGCCGAAATTCGTAGACTAACTGGACCGTTCATGAATCCTTATCTTTAAGATGTAAATCAAAGATAGATTTAAACAAGCATTTTGACGTTGAAGTCATGGCCATGTTGCCTAAACGTTAAAACTCATATAAGATTTACAGTGATTTTTTAATGTATAATTGAAGTTGAACCATCGGTCACATTTCTTCGATTTCGACCCTAAATTGTGGACGTTTTGACGTGAATCCAAATTATATTTTTCAAACTTCTAAACCATGTCCTTTTCAGTGACATTACGAAATATTCATATCACAGCAAATGATAACTCAGTAATAGAATACAAGTACTATTGATATACAAATGTGTATTGGGTCAACTCATATCAAAATTTATCGTGAAGCTTGTATTCATATTTTCTCCTTTATTGCTTACATTGATATAAATATATGAACACGCCCAAGACAATGTTGTCACACCTTTTGCTCGTCCTTATGAAGCGGAAATGTACAGCAATGTGATAGTTACACATCGCACGTGTTATCATTGGCGGGCGGAAGCGTGTCGTCATCGAGGCAGGGTTTAAGATTATTCCTGGAAATGTTTCGATTATTCTTGACCGGAAGTAGCTGTTTCCGGTCGAATATAGTAAGGATGAAACATAATAGTAAAATAGCAATCGTATAAAGTAAAGCTAGACTTATAGTCAGTCTCTGTACAATAACTCTTAAAAGTGTTATTCATTAGATATTAGAAAGGAGGCTCGAATGTGCATTTCGGTAGTCAGATTCAAATCTGGACTTGGTACTCCAGGGGATATGTTGAGGCCCAAATACCATTACCTGCAGTCAGTGTGTTAGACATAGACTAAACTGAAGCGTTTCTTAAATTTCTTCACCGGAGAGGATATCTGCAAGAGAAGTTGAAGTAACAGAAACATTGATAGCAGTAGAAGTTAAATTTACTCGTAGAAACAAGAGTTTGGGGAATGGTAGAGACGTTTATAATACGTTTAGAGTTTGTTTATGTCGTAGAACTGTAGGTAAAGGTGTAGCAGTAACAGTAGTATAAGCAGCAACCGTGTAGAAGAGGTAGTAGAGGTGGCAGTTACAGCAGGAACATTGTAGAAGTAGGAGTAGAAGCAGCAGATGTAGAAGGACTTACTTAAGTTGAGAGTTCAACGAGCGCTTTCGAGCGAAAGCTGATGTCGGAATAGAAGGAGTGTTAGTAGTAGTATTAGTATTATTATCATTATTATTATTAGTAGTAGTAGTAGTTGTAGTAGTAGTATCAATGATAATAGTAGTTGTTGTTGTTGTTGTAGTAGTAGTAGTAGTAGTAATAATGGTAGTTGTAGTAGCAGTAGTAGTAGCAGCAGCAGCAGCAGTAGTGCTGGTAGGTCGAAGCAGCAGTAGCAATAGCAATCATATTTCCAATCGCCGATTTTAATGAACACTTCAAGAACCGATCCTGTTACAAAATTCAATTTACAGTTAAATATTCAGCTTTACTCCTCGTTTAGCCGTCCAACGAACATTACCTGGAAAATAAGTTTTAATTGGGAAAAAAACACATTATAATTCTCATGATTTATTGAAACATTAATATTTCTAAGAATTAAATAACTAATACCTTAATAAACTTCTTGTTAGTCTAGTTTCAAATGCCATGTGGTGTAACTAATTTAATTACTACAGTGCTTCTGTAAACAAGTCACGTGACTTTCATTGACACGTATACACCCTGAAAGGGTCCCTTGAGCATCTCTAAACGTGTTGTCGTAACTTTAATAGATTACTCACTAACACATTGTAACACATCTGTCACGCCACGTAAGTGACAGATTACACAGTAGCTAATTGACAAGGAGCGGTTTGATTTTAATTAACACCAATTAGTTAACTGAGTATTAATTTAGCTGTCGTCCACATGTGATTTCCGTCCAGCAGAAGGTGTCAAACATGTGACATTTGGGGATTTTGTTAGCAAACACCGAACGCATTCTTATCTCCGGATATGTATAATACTGACACATTTAATGGGAAATGGCTTAGAATCAAAACATATGTGAAGACGAAATCTGATATGAAAATAGACAGTTAGATAATTCTTGGCGAGTATGATAAAAGGATGAAATAAAATCAATCTGTGTTGTTTTCCCATTATAATAGGTCTACTTTCATGTGCTATAGAATTTTCTTGAATACTACATTATTGTATTTTATTATATAATGTCGTTGTATTCTTTAAGAAATTAGATTACGTGCCCAGCCTATGATGCAATAAAACGTGTACGATAGATTAAGTGAATATGGGAGTAAATGATATTTCATTATCATACAAATTACAATCCAACAGTGTGTTCTGTTAGATAAATCAATGTTGTATATTGGACGAAAAGGTAAAGCTTCTTATTGTTATGTAAATGTTATTCTCTTATAAATTTTATTACATTTGCAAAATATGAATAAAACAATATCAATGATAATAGAACTTCATATATACATCGCATCATACTTATAACACTTGATTCATTAATTGCAATTACATTATATATTTGTGTATAGACACTTCAATGAATTCAATAAATACATCACCTTTTCCTAAAAAGACTGGTTTATGAAAAATAAAACTTTGATTACATTTGATACAACAAGTAAGTACGAGTTGGTTAGCTGCTGGTATGGTCAGGACTGGTGGTGTTTCCTGACCCTGAGGGTGTGAGTTCGAATCCCGCAAGGAGGTGAGGTGAATTGGGTTTTAACGCCGCTTTCAAGAGTATTCTACTTATATCGCGGCTGCTAGTATTATTGCAGGGAGAAAGCCAGCAACACCATTGTGGCTATGCATTGCGGTGAAACCTGCGAGCATCGACTGAAGCTAGCGAACCATGGGTGGTACTGCGCTGAAATTCAGTGTAGCATTGCACCCAAACCTTACTGGGTGTAGAACAGTTTCCCGCAAGGAACTCAACCCAGAAAATGTACAAGAATTGGTACTATTGCAGATAGTGTGATCCCAAATATAATAATCTTACAAGTAATTGCTTTTCACAAGAAATCCTTAAGGAAAAATATTTTATGGCCCGATCGTTCCATAAATACTGTGTAAGTTATATACCTGAAATACTGAAAGATATGTGATAACTCATTGTGTTCTAGTATTTATAGCATTTCTTTGATAGACTTTATTCTAACCCGTTATTCAATTATTCAATTGTGTCATGACCTTTGACCTAACTTTCATGGTGCGTTTGTACGTTTTACTTTCTATTCATTTCAGGAGTGCTTAATAATATTTTGTCTATTATATCTTGTCATTCACTGCCAAACTGAATCATACTTAAATATACTTATTTATGCTTGATCATATTTTGTTATACTGTGATAGCTACTTTGTATTACTTAACTATGCTTTAAAATACTAAACTATACCTTGTAATACTTAGCTCGAGTTTGTAGAACTAAGTTACACATTATAAAAGATTTATATCTAAAAGAAATAATACTTCTGACAAATGTTCCAAAAAGTGGTTACCTTTATTTCCAGTTTTTTAATTTGACGTGTATGTAGTGACTGATTGGTTACATTAATTCTCTGTCAACTTTTTTAAAACACTTAGTCTAGAAACTCCGTTTGAATGACATTCTGAGATGATGTGGAATCTTTATGTATCGCTTTTTCTTGTATATATGACTTGGGAACAATAAAAAAAAAATAAAAAAATTACACATTATATGTTGAACCGAATTATACCTTTATGCTGTTGAACATTCTCATTTGTAGCAATGAAATTGTCAATCAATCACTCAATCAATGTTTATTCTCGAAAACCACCCACGGTGGTACAAGAGAATACAAGTATACATATATTACATAAACAGACAAGAGTCGTGATATCAGCAACACAATTCATTTGAGCTTTTCGTAAACAATACGTAGATATTTCGACAGGTTCTTAATATCTGACATTCAATTTGTAGAATTATAGCATACTTTGTAGCATTGATATACATCTTGTATGTTTATTCATTGTATTAAAGTATACGCCTTTATATTTCATTTGTTCATCTACTTTGTTTCAATATTGTATTCCCTGTTATACTTAAGCATGATTTATTATATTATATTAGACATTGCTGTCCTTCATCATACTTGTAAATAAAAACATAAAAAAATATTTTAATTAACACTGTAATCCCTTAACATAATTTTGTTAATATTACTAGGATGCTTGGTCCCTGTTATACTTAAGCATGATTTATTATATTATATTAGACATTGTTATCCTACATCATACTTGGAAATATAAACATAAGAACATATTTTAATTAACACTGTAATCCCTCAACATAATTTTGTTAATATTACTAGGATGCTTGGTCCTTTGTTATACATTGTAATTTAGTTTTTCAGACTGTATAATATTTGATTGCCAAGAGAACATCACTTTAGTTATACGGGCTATCGGTGTCGTTAAAAGGAAGGCGTGAGAAGCAGCGACGACAGATTATTTTCTGTTCATGTACGTGCGAGTTGCTGGTACCTCCCGTGGTAAGACATTCCAGTGTGAATAGGTTTCAGGAAAGTAGTACATGACCACACCTAATACTACATTCCCGACAGCTACTTCTGTACGCTACGCCCAGCTTACAAGGATAAAGAAGGTTTAATTGACAATCAGCCGCCTAATCAAAATCAAATATTCCCTATTAATAATCACAAAGCCTAATTATCATTTAATAATGTTATGTAAAGGTTCTTAATTTCTAATAAGTGTCATACTAGGTGTGGTCGTATACCTATAAATAATATACAAAGAAATTAAATTTAGTAAATGATATATGTTGTTTTTTAAATTTCAAACATTGATCTATTAATTCAATAACACGTTGAAGAAATATAATTAATTTAAATTCAAATATCCTGAACTTATATAGTTCAGTTTATTCAAAGTGATAAAAGCTGGTATGCTGTCTTAATTTGTACCTTGAGAGATTCAGTTGACGCATACAAATATACTCTTACCTTAAAGGGACAGTAGTACGATTTGAAAAATCTATTTTTTCAAATTTTACCCATTAAAAATTAATTTATGCCAAATGTATAATCTTCTGAGGGTCAAAACATCTCAATACCCAACCCGATGACAAAATAACGAAACACTAATCAAAAACCCCCAGCGGCCATTTTTGTGTGAACACCTTTCAATCCTTTGAGGTAGGGAAATGGATTCGTTTTGCATAACTGATCATGGTGTGTTTACTTCTTTTAATAAAAAGACATTGTTTTTCAATTTGAAACATTTATTTCCGTTCTCTTGAGATCACTTTATTATCTAAAAAAAAAACTGTGCTACTTTCCCCGGTGTTTTGTAATGTTCAAATTCTATTGAAATAAGCCTTTAAAATAACTCTGGTGTAAACTGAAAAATAGGATTATATGAAAATATTAGAAATATGAATAATCATTCATTTTCATGAAATATCAATCGCTAAAATCTTAATATCCCCAGCTTATTTTGTTCATTATATATATATATTATAACTAATAGCTAATCTAATTGATCTTTCTATTGTTATATATTTATAATGTTATGCGTGAAATGGATATCCATGTAAGAAGTAGGTCATCACGTTGTAAGGAGATAAGATCAAACCTATTATATAATATGCATCCCGATGTCTGTCCATATGGAGAGATTGAGCAAAGAGATAAGGTTCCCGTCACGATTGTAATAACCCTTCCTTATGGCTGGTTAAACAATAATATTCCGCTTAAGGGCATGGCATTGAAATACATGTATTTGAAAAAGCCAGTTCGTTAAAACAGGGCAGAATGAACTATAACTTTGCCTCCATCCCTAATTTCACAAAGTTCCCTCAGTCACCCAAACTTATATGATGTTAATAAAACAATAATATTCAGTATAGGGCATCACAGAATGAAATATTTAAAAAAGTCGGTTCATGAAAGAATGAAGTATAACTTGTCACCAATCCCTAATTTAAAAAAGGTCTCTTATCAACCCACCCTTTATGATGTTAAACAATACTATTCGGCTTGAGGGCATCACGTGTAAATGAATATTTAAGAAACATGTTCGCAGGCTAACAAACAAGAGAACATAAAGGATAGCCTGTCATTCATCCCTAATATAACAAACCTACCCTTGTGACCTTCTCTTGTGAGGTGCTACACAAATTATATTCGGCTTCAGGACATCGTATTGCAATGGAATATAAAAACAAAGTGTTCGTATGAAGGTTAAATTGACTGTATGAACAAGAAAACGAAAATGATATTTCTGTCTGTTACGACTTATTATTTAGGCTAAAATTTAAAAAAGCTCCCATAGTACAAAGTACCCATGGTTTATTAAAATTTAGTCTATGGACATTTTTAATAATTTACTGTTCCTTCATCAATAATATTGTTTATATTTGGGCTCCTAATTTCATATTCTCAGTCAATCAAGACTTGCTGAATGTGGACCTAGACTGTATAAAAGGCTCCTTTATATACACAGTCATGAAGCAGGACTATACCCATAGCTAAAGCATTGAGTTAAGACCGCCTTAGGCAAAGGGAGCTGTTTGCAAGTGGACCCAGGGGGCCCTTTCACAAAGCAATCTTTACTAAGGTTAATCTGTGTTCAGTTATTTACATTGCAGCACTAACTGACTAAGGTTAAGACCTCAGTGCTATGTGAAAGGAAGCTCCGAACATTAAAATAGATAAAAGCCCGGGCATGTCTATAACAAGATTAGAAATAGATAGATTCCTATTTCAATTCTACATATTCTTAAAATGTTCATTCCATAATGATTTTTGTGTGGGTAGATATAATTTATTAATTTCAAGATCTTGACACGTTATTGAGTTAACTAGTCAGTTTATCTTTTCGAAGATGGCATATATCAGTTGCTAATATTGTTTTTCTCTTTACTGATATGCCATATACATCGTGATATGTACATCGACAAACACGGGTCAACCAGTTCAGACATACAGTCAAACATGCCATGCATACTGCACACGTGCATACAGGAAGACTAATTAGCCTCGTCAGCAAAACATGACGTCTACGGTTCACAATCAAACATCATGCATGTCTCTTCGAGTAGGTTTTCTTACTCAGACAACGTCACGTTTATGTCGATGAGCGATTTCAGCTTTCATTAGAATGTGCAAATGTTTTAGATGGATTATCTAAATGTATCTAGTTAAGATGTACAAAAGAAATGATTTTTTGCGAATGTCTTATATGCTTTGCTGTACTTAAAAAAAGTTGAATAAAATTGTTTTTTTTATCTAAATATAGAGGATGTTAAAAGAATTGGTTTTAAATTACGATTTTGATTTTTCTATTCTGCAAATTTTTATATTTGTCTTGTAAAATTTATCCCTGTGTTCTTATTATTGTCTTGTATTATTATTGTATGTTATTATTTTATGCGTGTATGTGTTTTTTTTATTTCTCTAGAAAACATGCAACAGAGCCTTTAATGTGATATGTGAAAATAAATTCAGATAGTTACCGAAACACATAATAAAGAAGTTTAAAATAAATAATACTCGTCTATTATTATTAATCTCATCATCTAGAACGGCAATCACAGAATTTCTTTTTATAATATTATGAATAAATATGCAATAGATCAAAACCGTATATCCGTTATTATGAAAACATGCAAGCCCAATATAATATTTATCACTATTTTTCAGTTTAGTCAGAATATTTTTAGAAAGTCAAGAGCATACAGAACGAACTTTTGCATTAGAGATTAACTCTTAATCCGTTGATAACTTTTGTACAACGTAAATACGTAATACTCTTGACTTCAAAATCATTAAGTAAAACATGCGTTTTATTGTTGACGCAGCTTTGTATTTATTGAAGGATATATATCAATGTATTCAATCAGAATATTTCATAGTCATATTTGACGCTGTCATCAGTCTGCACGCAACGGTAATATACGCAGCTGTGAATGCACGTTGCATGATAGTGTAGGACGCCCTCTATCGGATGATCTATATCGGGAACAAAAGCGTCATTGTGTGATTTCATAATTAGTCACGATTATCTGACAGTCAAGTGTAATTATAGCAAACCAATACTAATATGGATGGTAAAATATTAACTATACATGTATCAGATTTCTAGATAAGCTACTTTGGTGAAAAGAAGTGGACAAAGTATTAATAGAGATGTCAATAGTTTATGCATAGGCAGATTTAGTCTTAACACCCGGACTGTAGGTAATACTATTTTGACCTTATAATAACCTCTTGGAAAACAAGTCTAGATCTGAGATCAGGTACAAAACCGATATCTATGATAATCCTTTCTTATAGTTTTTTTTGGAAATAATGATTATTTTAGTAGAGAGAATCAATATTAGTCTAAAATTGATTAATACATTTACAACAGAGCACACTGTACTAAATATATTTGCACGTAACTTTGACAGTCTAAGACACATATCATTTCTAGTGACTAACGTTCAAGGAGAGTCTCTTGTTAAAGAGAAATTAACCTTCACATTCACACAATCATTACACTGCGAAGCGGGAGGTTTGATTCAGAGGTCAGAAACGTCTTAATAGTCCTGCTTCATGACTGTGTATACAAAGGAGCCTTGTATACAGTCTAAGTCCACATTCAGCAAGTCTAGATTAACTGAATACACATGAAATTAGGAGCCCAAAAAATTTTTATTGATGAAGGAACAGTAAATTATCAAATTTTTTCATAGACTTAATTTTAGTCTACGTCTAAAAGAGCCTGTTATATTACAGATACTCGGAGAGCTGTTGATTATCATGTAAGTCAGTATGCAGATTTATACGTTTAGGGAAAGGGGTGACCAGTTGTGCCTTTTGCAAACCCAATGACAGATTACGTATGTTTTATGAATGAGTAGACTAACAATTTTACTCTGAAATAACCATTTAAATATTTCAATTTTTTAAAATTAAAAGCAAACTAAGATTTATTCCTCTCCATCCTAAACTTGGGCCCTAAAGTCTTTTAAAAGCTTACTCAGGTTTTTATTTTATTTTAGGGTCTGACTGACAGAGTAAGGTATAAGTAATAGTACATTATCTCATACGCCTAGAACATGTGATAATCTATATATTGGAACATCCATCTTGTGAATTACGAATATTATGACAATATTATTACATGACTCTACTAAGTACCATACGTCCAATCTCATACGTCCAGCCTTTTTATTTCCTTCAAGTATATTTTGAGATTTTTATGTAAACTGACATTATTTTACTACGTTAATTATATGAATTTGATTTAAACCGTGTGTTCAATCATATGACATATGATGCAAACATTGACGTCATTTAGCCACGTTTTCAATTTAAGATTTTATTATAAACAGAGCCATTTATTTACCACGTATTCATATATACGGATTTGATAAAAAACTGTTATAATGTTTTCTTACTTTGCCCCTTCACCCACCATACTTTCACACGTTACGAAGATGTCTACGTCATGGAAATGATTAAAATGTCAGCGAATTCGTTTACGTCTTCAAAGTTGAATGAAGAATTTAAAATCGTCCACGTTGATTCCTACAACAACGACGCAATTGATAACCAACAGGATGCTTGATAAGTTTGTACAGGTCATAATGACATTGGCCAGGACAAACAGGTAATCCCTAACCGTAGTAGTAATAAGTAGTTTATATGTACAGTATGGGAAAAAACAATTTCGAAAATTGAATGTCAGGTTTCTTTATTTATAACGACACGAAGACTTGCTTTGGCTGTGAGCGTATGTTACGATCTTGTACATCTTAAAAAACGTGATCTTAGCTGAGGTTAACGTTGATTCCTAAATGTTGTACCTTTACACTATAACACCTTAGCAGACAGACAGACAGACAGACAGACAGACAGACATATGGTTTATTAAAGTCTCACCTCAAACATTAGATATTTACAATACATACAAAACAATAAAAGTTGAGCCACTGCTGTAACGAGTAATGAGAGACTTAACTCTAATAAATGTACACAAAGTGATACAACATTGTATGATTCAGACTATTTATGTATATAGGTATATATATTTTGTTAAAAACAGATGTTACTAACTTTACACGATAAGAATAAAATAAAGTTAAAATTTAGAAGTTTATACATAAGATTTACGTTTAGAAAGAATAAAATGGCAGGTTTTGACCTCAATAAAACATACATTTTGGCCGGAAAGTAAAAATTGTAACTTTTGATAATCAGTAAAATAGATTATCACATAACAGGACCGGAGAGGGAATTAAAGACGACAGTTAAGACAATATTACGTTAGGTGTCTTGATAGCTATAGAAGAATGTTTGCAACGTGCCGACCCTCGGTGTTATATGCCTGTAGTATTCATTGCTTGATAGAAGGTTATTTCAGTAGAAAGAATGATAGTAACTATGATCATTATAGATTTGTAAGTCAGAGTTGAAAGTGACGGAATGGAAGAATTCGTGACTGTAGGGAACTAAATCAATATCGACGAAACCAGAAGAATTTCGTGACTGTAGGGAACTAAATCAATATTGACGAAACTAGAAGAACTTCGTGACTGTAGGGAACTAAATCAATATCGACGAAACCAGAAGAATTTCGTGACTGTAGGGAACTAAATTGATATAGGTAAAACTAGAAGAATTTCGTGACCTTATGAACCAAATTGATATTGACGAAACCAGAAGAATTTCGTGACTGTACGAAGCAAATTAATGTTGAAGAAACCAGAAGAATTTCGTGACTGTAGGAACCAAATCAATATTGACGAAACAAGAAGAATTTCGCGATTGTAGGAACTTTTTGTGTGCCTAATTTGTCCTTCTGGTAGCATAATCGAAATATCAATATTTTCATAAAGCGTGATACATTAATGTTATAGCTTTTTAGGCAATGTCAGTTGCAAGTAAGTCTATAAAATATCTACTGTCGGTACTTGTTTCTATCCAGGACCACAATTGTAACAAAAATGTACAGAGCACTTTGCATGGTAAAAAGACGTGCTTAACTACGCTTCGAGTAAAACCATTTGCTTAGATGCAGCGTCAGTATCTTGAAATACAAAATGTATAAACCATATCTTTTTAACGCAATTTAACACAATTTTACACGATTTTACACATTTTCATACAGTGTTTTTTACAGGATTTTACACAATTTCACTCGAAGCGTAAAAGGTCCATCCCAGACTAGTCAAATTACGACTGTATTTGTATCTGTATTTCTTAGATAGGTCTGCTGTTTCAAATGCCGTCATTGAACCGTTCCTCAGTTTAAACATTTCAGATTAAAATTAACTAAAATGTTTTGGAGTGGATCACTGTCGATCCTCAAACAGGATGTATCTGGTTGTCACAATAACATGTTTTGCAATGTCGATGATGAGTAAGCTTCCCTTTAAAGAGTATGCTCTAATGCATATCCCTGTGGAAATACATTGGCATTAAACGCTCTTCAAAAGATCTGCCTCTTTAAATGTGATATCAAAGGTTTGTCAAAAGAACCTCCTTTACAACTGTTCCTAATTCCCCTCACATCACGGAGTTAGTCATAGCCGTTTCACGTGATCGACAGACTGTTGTTACTGATGCATAACGAGGAGTGAGTGAGTGTTCAATAAACATGACGAATGATTTCCTACATCAAAGCCAAGACTAAAATTGCTGTTTCATAGCGTCCATTAATATGCAACTGTTACATTGGGACGTATCTAGTATTCGGACAGGAAGGGTCTGATAAGGAGATGGGACGGATCTGACTCGGACAGGATTGATCTGCTGTTTGGACGGGAGGGCCTGATTATGGGACGGGAGAGGCCTGATACAGGGACGGGACAGGTCTGATACCGGGATGGGACTAGTCTTTTAGGCGGACGGGACGGGTCTATACCGGGAGAGGGTGAGCCTGATTATGGGACGGGACAGGTCTGATACTGGGACGGGACAGGTCTCATACCTGGGGCTGGTCTTTTAGGCGGACGGGACGGGTCTGATACTTGAATGACACGGGTCGGATACAGACACAGGACTGGTCTGATACTTGAATGGGACGGGTCTGATAATGGGTGGGACTCAGGACTAAGGACGATTCTAAATCGGAACGGCATATACGGAAACCGGTCTGATATTGGGACGGGTTTGATATTGGGGTTGGATTAGTCTGATAGTACATGACGATTGCGGTGACGGATCTGATACTGCTTTCCCTTCTTAACTTTGACATAGAATAAACGAATCATGAAAAAGTCATGATTTTAGGAATCAATCTAGATCTGCCAACAATACATAAACAAAGAAGGTTCCTTTAATTCTAGAAAACAGATATCGGATTGTCCTAGTCGATGAGTGGGTGTTATTTAGGAACCTATTTATAGTTTCGACATACGCGTTATCAAGGAAGTAAACATATAAGTTACCAAATATAACATATCCCAAATGAATGAGGTAAATAAAGCCCTTCATCTTTTTAATTATTATCAATATTAAGCTAAGTTTTAAATTTGAATGGGGAAAGATTAACTTCATATGAACGTGTAATATAAAGTGTACAGACCAAAAGTGATTGTTTGGTTCGTGTCAGGTATACTTTAGCATTATTCTTTAATTATAACAAAATTTCAATCATAACAAACGATGGCTGTATTATATTTCGATGTTTTTGTTTATACATTTATCTATATTCTAATCTAGTCTCCAATAATCCTTACAGGGTAGGTCACTATTATGCTGGTTTACATGCTGGTATATTTATATGTTTTTTTTATATGAGGTGAGCCTCAAAGACACCACCTGTCTGTCTGTTGTCTGTCTGTCTTCAGAATATGACTGTTAGCCGCCGGGGGTAACCAACAGAATTAATGTTCCTCTTTGTCATCAATACGGTTATGCAATATTATCGCAACACAAAAATATTGATGTACACATTATGCAATAAAAATATTGCAATATTAATTTTCATATCGCAATGCATCGCACCAAGACGTCTAAAGTCAAATGTATTCAGAAACAAGCTCTAACTTGGTTAACATGCAAGAACAATTCTTTTGATGTGCAAGGACCCGTGTTTGGCTGCAATACAAATAATGCTGCACAGTTTTAACATATGCCATCAAACTTTACTT
The DNA here is from genome assembly GCA_921293015.1 of Phorcus lineatus. Lineage (NCBI taxonomy): Eukaryota > Metazoa > Mollusca > Gastropoda > Trochida > Trochidae > Phorcus > Phorcus lineatus. The sequence continues at coordinate 26,894,345 of OV121088.1, read as the reverse complement.
ACAAACTTAACTGTTTTCGTAATTGTTTAATTTTCTGAAGATCAGAAGCCATTTGAATTGTATAATGTTTAAACTGCATAAAGAAGTCTTAAAAGTTGAATGTAGAGATTATTCAATGAACATGCAATATTATTGCAATACATGAGCTGTTTATCGCGAAATATTGATACGAAATTTGGTGCAATACTCAACCCTTTTCATCATAATCAAATAAAAATATCATCCTTCAACTTCGTTCTTACTATCAAAATGTTACCGTATAACCTAACCATGCTAATGTTTCCTTAGCCAAACAGTTTTTATTAGACTTACGCTCATCCATACAAAATTAATTCGTAAAAAAAATTTATTTTCATAAAGAGGAAAGGAGACGTAGATAGATGGCATTTTCAATCAAAAGCTAGACTTGTTTAAAATTTTATGTTTATTACTTTCGTGAAATCAAGATTAAGGTCAGTCTAACAATAAGACCCTGATATGAAAATTTAGTCAATAAATCTAAAATTTGAGAAAAATGAAAAAGAGACCGAAATTTCTTCATTATCAGCTTAAAGCTTTCAAATCACCTTATAGACTTGCTAAGGCTTTTATGTCATTTATGGGTCTTGATGAGAGACTAGGTTATTGTATTATGAACTACGGTCCATGTGTTGTACTAAGCCATTATAGGAAAGCGTGGGTGTGTATCCGTGATTCTACAATACGCTTAGTGTGATTAATATACAAGTATAATCAACCTTTTGTAACTCTACTCGGCCTGACTCTGCGTGTAGCGACTACAAATAGAACTGATGTAGCTACATTTTACACAGACAGGTACGTAGTTCATTATTTGGTTTAGATAACTAAACCTGACATTGAAGATTATCTCTCGTCTGACACCCTAAACCTTATTCGAGTTGACCGATGTACTTACGCTTTAGAAGAATTGGCTTAAGGTAGCTAAACCGACTATTTGAAGATTATCCCTCGTTTGACACCCAAACCCTCATATTGGAATAAAGTCAAGTCGATCACGATTATCGCTAATCTAGAAGGTGAAAAGAGGAGGATAGTTGTCAAAATTGTCTCAAAAGGATTGTCAGGCCATGAGTTCAAGTATTATATTCGAACTGAAGATTTAAAAAAACAAGAGGGGCTCCTTTCTTGAAATTGATTTTAATGCCGTGTCTTAATTTTAACCTAGTTTATCATCTGTGAATATTGAAAAGGGCGGGGTTATATCTCTTTAAGAGGAGGGGGAATCACTCGCGTCTCGCGATGAACCACAGGCCCTCGGATCATTCAAACAAATTACAAAAAAATTTTTTTTTTTTTAGAACACCCCCTTAATAGAATTGTACCTCTGTTCTATTCAGGGGTTTTCTCAAAAAAATTAATGAACAAACTTTTTTTTGTGGTAATTTTTTTAATGATCCGAGGGCCTGTCAGATCTTATGGATCTGTCACGGATCAAACCTCTGAATTATTATAAAATGATATAATAATATTGGAAAATGTATTCAAAAGATAATCAACAATGATTACGTTACATTATTTAAATTAAAAAAATGATCTTCACATAAATGAGAATGCGTCAGAAACGAGTTTATTTTTTTCACAAATTTGTTGCTCATAGCTTACGTCTGATCTGTATGATTATTTCGTTGTTTTATTTTGCAGGTCTAGAATAATATTTAACGCAAAAGAAAATGTCGTTGCTCACTCGTCGCAAAAGGGACATTTTATCAACTAGGTAAAGTTAATAATATTGTGGATGAAATGATGATAATTCTAAGATGATAAAATTAAATTTGCAAATTAAAATGAACAAATGCAACTGTTTGCAGCTCTACACAGAAAGGCTTCGAAGACTGACAGCTCAAGCGATGTTGAAATACATAACTCTGTGTCCAAAATAAATGGTCAAAAACAATAAATATAATGATTAAAAATAAAACTTAAAGTTGGAAATTTACAATAATCTGAAACAATGCAAAATGAGGCTTGGTTGGCTTGTCCGAGGTGACGGTAACCGAGACTGGCAATATAGACTGGTAACCTAAACTGCTTGGACAAACCCGTGTGGGAGGCGCCACAAATAGAACTGATGTCACATATTCCTAAAGAGGAATTAGTGTATCACATTAGTGTGTCATTCATGTGTGACGTATTTAACATGTGCTAATGACAGTTTTCTATATTTTTCATATTGTATTTCTCATCTTATTAAATATATTTCTAAATGTTTTAAGCTAACTCTCCCCATAACCGATTTTGCGTTTTCAGATTTCTTGAGAGGAACTAATTCCAACTAGTCATTTATGTGATAATGATAGTTGTTGATGTATAGTATTTCGTATTAATTTACCAAAGTTGTTTAATTATATATTTCGCGAGGGGCGGGATAACGCAGTGGTTAGCGCGTTCGGCTTCGGATCAAGAGGTCCGTGGTTCGAATCCTTCCAGGGGCTCGGCAACTTTGTCTGCAGTAGAGAACAATTTTACACGCAGTCAGGTTTGGGTGCAATGCTGCACTGACTTTCAGCGCAGTACCACCCATGGTTCGCTAGCTTCAGTCGATGCTCGCAGGTTTCACCGCAACGCATAGCCACAATGGTATTACGGGTTTTCTCCCTGCAATAATACTAGCAGCCGCGATATAAGTGAAATAATCTTGAAAGCGGCGTTAAACCCCAATTCCCTCCCTCCCCCCTATTTCTACGTGATTTGTATCTTAATATCAAACTCCTTTCATCAACGTTTTTTGTGGATTTCTATCCAAAAAAATATTTAATATTCTCTATATGTGACTGTGCTTTAAATTCGATGGTGATAAGGAAGTAATACTATTTTTATACCACATCCACACAACTCGTTATGATATATTATTATGACAATCAAAGCTGAAAATAATTTTATATAGTTATCAATCTTTATATATTTTTTTCCATTGTATAGTATAAATAATACTTTATGCGGAAGAATACCATAGTTTTTGAGTCGCTTAATGCGTTTTATTACCGTCTATGTGTATGAATAAGTCTATCCCATTGAGTATGTTAAAACGTTACTGGTTTTTGTCTTAAAACTCAATGTATAAATGTATTATGCTGTAATCACGTTTAATTTTTGTTATCGTTTATTTACACAAGCATATTAAAGTGATTAAAACGTCAAATGTTATCGATATGAAGAACATAGAAATATGAGTATTATCATGTTCTTAATTGTTGTACCTGATAATTAAAAAGTTTAAATGTACTTAACTTGTTTTAAAAGGTATTTGTAATAAACGATAAATTTGAGAGGAAATGCTGTAATTTAGACCGTATGAACGGTCATGCGTTCGTATTTGTTTGATTTGTATTCGTGAAAACAAACAAAAATTGTTTTGGATTTTGAAAAAAAGAAGACATTATTTTGTCATGTTTGAAAATTGACATTAAACAATAGATTAATTATGTAATCTTTTGTAATTATTTTTGTGTGTATATTTACTACATATGTTTCCGTTGGACTTCTCCCTAGGGCCCTATTCATGCATTTGAAAAACATAAAAAAGAGACCGCATTGATTTTCTAACAAGGAAACCAGATAAAAGTGAAAATAACATTGACGTTATTCCTTTTGTCCCCCGTGGAGTTGAGCTTTTGAAAGGAGGTGATGAAATTAACATGGAAATGATCAGTGAAAGGAAAAGTGATTGTACACGACTCAAAAGATCATACGGAGTAGAAATTCATTATCACCATTAATTACTACATGTTTTGAACGAACAGTGATATCATTCAGAACAGAGCCAATATTTACAAATGGTTACAAAGCCGTCGATGTGTTTTGTCGATGTGACATTCTATTCGTTCGCTCCTGAAATATTCTCAGCTGTGCAAATCATTTCTAATCGTTCGCTCCTGAAATGTTGTAAGTCGTGAAATCATTTTTAATTGTTCGCTCCTGAAATGTTCTCAGCTGTGCAAATCATTTCTAATCGTTCGCTCCTGATATATTCTAAGCTGTGCGAATAATTTCTATTTCCCCCCCTGAATTGTTCTAAGCTGTATTGTTTGTATTATGTACACTTACGACGAGTGCTTGTGACTAGGCCTACTGTTTTGGTTCTTTTTGTCAGACTATAAATTCATAAACAAACTCTGTTGATTTTTAATATATCGTAAAAGGTAAAGGAAAGGGATGTGAATTTTTTTTGGGCAAAGTCAACATCCCTAATTCCAATTATTACATACATACATACATGCATGCATGCATACAAACATACATACATACATACATACATACATACATACATACATACAAAGTGATCAAAAGTAACGTAATCGTTTTGAACGAATAACAATTCACGTTTCCGTATCACATAAAAGCTATATACGTACATTCCCGCTTTACATGAGTTTAGGTAAAACTGACTAAGAGTGGATACACGAGACTTCCGCTTTACATTCAGTCATGTTGTCTTCATTCATACTCATCGATTAGCAATAGCCTTGATGGGATCACGTGACCCCGTCATTCATAAACAATCCCTATTTGGAATTAATCATCAAACGCAGTTGAAATGGGTTTGTAGTCATGTTTCTACGCTGAATGAAACGTATCGATTGTGTGTACAGCTCAGATAACGTGTCGAGTTGATGTACCTCGTGAGAGATGGAACTTCACTGTAATGACCATCATTTTCATCATTTCATCACTATTACCATCATCATCGTCTTGGTCATCATCATCATCATCATCATTTTCGTCGTCGTCTTCATTGCCGCAATCATCATCTTCATCATCGTTATTTTCGTCGTCGTCTTCATCGCCGCTATCATCATCTTCTTCATCGTTATTTTCGTCGTCGTCATTATCGGTAGTTCATGAATGAAACGAATCGATCGCATTAACAACATTCGTGACAGATTGACACAATCGAAATTGTTTATAATTTATTCACTTTTTTAATCGATTGAATAATTCATAAACCATACATTTCTTTTCAGAATGCCCATGCGATTTTTCCTATTATTGCATGTTTTTATATAAAGTTTCAATCCATCTGTTTCGACAGATTTTCATGTTGTTGTCCAATGATGGTCACTTCGAAACAGCAATTAATTTGTCTTGATTTTCACACTATAAATCCTAAAATAGCAATCATGTTACGTGACCTCAAAGAAGGAAGGTCACTGTGACCTTTTATCCTCAATATGTCTCAATTGTCGTCATCTCAATCATCCTGGTTTCATTTTCCTTAACCTGAAGGAGACATGATTATAATTGTTTGGATTTTTCAAGAATACTATTTTTTTTTGACATTATTCTTGAAAAAATTTAAGTTTTGGTTTCTATAATTCTTTCAACAACATTTACCAAGACGTCGTGGCAATATTGTTAAAGATAAGGGAAACTCTATTCACACAATGGGTACCATTAGAAATTTGTCACCTAAAAATAAAAACTAATTAAAACAATTAATCGTGATATTTTACATGTTGATAGATTATCGTACTACGAATATAAAACAAGATAATGCAAGTAAGACTCAAAACATAAGATAACACTCATCACAAAGGAAGAAATGACAGTGCGAATAAAATATTGATTCCGATGAACACAAAACGACTAAATAAAGCAAACTGTTCTTAGAAATTCCCGCTCCTGAGAAAGAGACAAATTAAACGCAGCCCCAACCATGTATGATGAAAGTGTTCCCGTTCCTGACCGTCCACCCACGTTTGAGTAGGCGTCAAGCAAGGTGCAGCCCTGAGTTCACTTTGAATTGTTAGAGGACCTATGCTATGTTCATTTTTTTCATTTCTTTTTCGATGTTATTTTAACGGTTAAAAATAATATTCCTTAATTGGTCATAGACGACATTTGAGGATTTCACGGAGATGCGTATGTTTTTATTACGCTTTATTTGCGATGGCGTTTGTTAATTTAATGAAATATCTAATTGCCATATTTCTATGTTGTCTATTATCTTCAATTATTAAAAACCATTAGTCTTTCATATTAATAAGAGTTAATTAGGCAATCCTATATCTATTGTACAGAAAAAAGACTGTTTTCTGTAATAAATCTTGTATGAAATCACATAAAATTTCAGTTCATTATTGTATTTCTCTGAAATCTTAATACATGTTCATGAAATTCATACATTCAACAACTTACAGGTTTATCACGTGATTGTCATCGATATTAAATTCAGAGATCATATCTTATCGAGAGTGATTGAGGGAAATATAGAAATAGAAAGAGAAGTAGAAGGAGAGAGATGAGGAAATGATAAAGGGAGACATTAAGGTGTGAAGGAAGGACGGAAACAACAACTCAGGAAGTTCCAAGGAAAAGGAAACGTTGGCAGAGAAACAACACGTTAATTTTCGTAATATGAAACCAATAATGCATGAGGTATTGGCAACTATTATAGATAGTGAAGTACGGATGTTAACGGTAAATACTAAATCCAATTGTCTATGAAATCCAAGAATCAAGGAATTGTGTGTTAAACCAAAACAATCCGATAACCTAATGTACTCTTATCGCTGAAAGATCCCATTGCAAAATATAAAGAATGATATCAACACCACCCGAATTTAAATATTAAAGAGACGTGGGCGGTTGTTGTATATGATGACGTGACGTCGGTGTTTTGACTGGAAACGGGATGTGTGATCATGTGATTGTCACTAGACAGTGATATGTCAATATTTTATATGAAATTTATAATGTAACTAAGTGTAAATATTAAAAATATTGTATTTAAAACTAACATTGTTACGTAAGTTTGTTGAAGTGAGTTAAAACCTCACTTCTTTAGTATTTGTTCTGACGATTGTGAATTCAATTCGTAATGCCAGAATAAATACTTTTATAATAATTTCAATCAACTATTAACAATGTCGACAAAAGAAACAAAAATAAATCAGTTGATATATTTGCATAGTCATCTATCCTTCGTCCTCTCTTTATTTCTCTCTTAAACTGTTTCTCTCGTCTATCCATCTCGCTGTCAGGTTGTTATCTTTTTGCTCTCTTAGCACGTCTCTATATCTTGTCATCTGTTTTTGTAAAATGTTTCTGTTTAAGCCGGTATTTCGACCCCATCGTATTCTATATTCCCTCGTTTTCTCTTTATCTCTTATTATCTTGATATAAATATTCTCTCTCAAACCTCCCTCTCTTTGCTCTATTCCCTCCTCTATTCCTTCATTCTGTCTATCCATTTCCTGCTCTCTACCTTTATCTCTGTCTCTGTCTCTGTCTCTGTCTGTCTGTCTGTCTGTCTGTCTGTCTGTCTGTCTGTCTGTCTGTCTGTCTCTCTCTCTCTCTCTCTCTCTCTCTCTCTCTCTCTCTCTCTCTCTCTCTCTCTCTCTCTCTCTCTCTCTCTCTCTCTCTCTCTCTCTCTCTCTCTCTCTCTCTCTCTCTCTGTTCATAACGAATATATAGTGTGATGAGACAACTGATTCAAACGTTCTGTATCCACTATCGTGTATATATGGTTACGTGAAAATTATGTTTGCTGGACAACAAAAGTTATGTATCTATGTAAATTTCAATATATGATGTTTATATTCATTAAAACTGAAAATTATCAATAAAATATTTCAAAATTTCAATTTCCAAAAATTTGAGAAGGCAGATAAGGTTTTCTCGTAGAATAAAGGAATATAGTATGTACTAATGTTTTGAAATGCATGACATCATGGTGACGTATACATCGCTATCAATAACGAAACATATCCACATGTCCTAAAATAGCAGCATACTTATGTATTTTGTAAGCATTTTGACGAAACAAGCCCATGTGTGTCACCAACCTTATCAGTGAGCAAAGCATGTCCTGGTAGCTTGCAATGACAATTATATATATATGCAATAGTGAAAACGGCTATAAAGTAGAGCAGTGTGAAGTTTGTTTACAATGACATTCGGGCTATCTGTGCGTGTGTTTACATAGACTTGATGACAGTCGCCTACCTGATCTTTTTCTATTCTCAAACATCATGGAAATATATTTGCTATCTGAAAGTCAAGAATGAATATTGTCAAATTTTCAATTTCGTTAAGAATACCTTTTCAATATAGGTGAATATTCATATTTCTCGAATCATCAAGAATGTAAATTGATAATTTCCTGCATTTGGGGGACTACTTGTCAGTGTGTATGTTGAAAGTGTTATTCAAGCTGTCAGTCAATTAGGACACGTGGGCGTTCGAGACACCAAGGTTACACGAGGGTCGAGTTGACGCATGCGATGTGATGTTAGGTTACCTGTTAGTCGCTTGAAGTTATTTTATGTTTCAAAAAGCTTTCAATAAATTTCTGTGGATAATTTCTATAAGAACATTCGTATTAAACGCTGCAAAAATGATCCGAGTTGACCAGACTTACAGATACACTACGTCCAGTAACTGTCATCAGCTTTAATCACACGAAATTCAATTTTATCTTGAAAAGGATAATTCAAAAAAAGTTTTGCAACAAGTTTAATACGTTATTCCTCTTATTTTGTATTCTCAACCCGTATGCACTTTATTACATATAATAAATAATGATATGTAACAATACATTTTCGGAGACTGATAATTCCATGTAATCTCTTAAACTAAACACTTTTCACAGTATTTATAATTGTATACATTAGTATAATGCTATTTATTTCATATCTGTTCAAATACACAAGGTGTCTTTTCCGGGTTTTCCAGAATGTTTGTAATTTTTGTTAAAAAATAACGAAATGTCGAAATTCATTTAATAAACGATGTTATCAACATATATGACTTTCTCGGACATTATTAAATCATTTTTACTGTACCACGTCATAAAAGAGGTTCTAAAAAACAATCATTCTTTAAAGGTGCATTTTTCAGAAACATGAACAGATATTGTGTTATTATTTGAATTTCATTTAGTTGTTTTCTGAAGACAAGATGAAGCTCTGTTTTAGTCGCATTCAATGCTCGTGGACTGAAATGTCTTAAATCTTTTCATAGTGACGTTTATTTTGTTACTTAGTTACAAATAATGTTACAGTAACGGTATATTGAATAGCGTCTTGGCGACTTGTATAAAGGCTAGTATCTAATAACAAAAAGGTTTGTAAACTCTCCTACAATTGACACCTACACTACCAAGGTGCATTGAGAGACACTTAGAAACGATACGTCCTAAAGCGTAGGCGAGTTACCTTTCTATACCTTTAGAAGCCGAACTAAAATAAACAATTCTTGAACAGTATACCGTTGTATAACATTCAGCTATTTAAGTACAAACCAGGGGATCTCATTTCTTTTTCTTTGTTAAAATGTACCCTCGATTGATGATGTATATTCAGAGAGCATTTTGGGTTGATTCAGCATATTGCTTTCGAATAAATATTTTCAGTCCGAGCTCTGAAAAGGCTTCGTGTACATTTTGGATTAATATTGAAACACCATAATTTCATGATATCTGTCGATGTTTTACGTTCTATATTTACATACATGGTTTCTACGGGTGTTTTTAGGTCCCTTCTGTATCATCCAGAATTTAACAACGGTTTCAAAGTCTATTTCAGTCAATGAGATACTAATAACTGACCATATGGATAAATCCGGAAAGGACATGAATATTATTGACTATACAGTAAATATATTACTCCCTTCTCTCCTCACTCAAATGCACATTATAAATATTGTCGCATTTCCTTTGTACATATTCTTCCTTTTGAACATGTTGTTTTATCTGGATTTCAATCTACGGATTGAAATCTGGAGGTAATGTATAGATTTTCATTCAGTCATTACTTTTTCAAAGACTAATGTATCACTTCATCACTGGGGCTAATACATAATAAACACCCCTAGTTTTCTATACAGTGGACAACCACATCTAAGTTTGCATTATTGTAGTTGTATGTATTAGTTAGATATCAGTTTTAAAGTTTTTCAGTTTCCCCTTCGGTGCCATCACATTTCATTGCCTGTGTCCTACCGCCTCTGAAACTTAACACCAGTTTACTACCCCCCCCCCCCCCCCCCCCACACACACCTTCTCTTACCCCTCTACCTATCCTTTAACTCCTATCCAGTACAGTGACAAATGTTCGAAAACGTGCCATCCTTTTTTTATTTCATCTGCTTCCTGTAAGTAAATGTTATTTATGTCATAGAGTTACATCATTAATAAAATAGCCCATTGAAATCTCACGTGAACATACAATTACCCTTTTTAGTTTGCTGTTACAAGAATTGTTCAAATTATGTGCAAATTGTGTGAAAATTTGGCAATTCGTTCACTCATAGTATGAGAGTCACGGTATTTCCACTACGTAATAATGGTTTAATATAGTGCTTATTCAGTACTAAACACAGATGCAGATCACAAAGTGACTCACGCCCCGCCCACTCTGTCCGCCTCTTCCAATCAGCTAATCGATATCGATCTGTGTGAGTCTGTTGATTGCCTCGTGATAATGCGGATCTTTAACACTTGAAATCTAAAGATGAAGATACAGCATCCCTCCAACACCAACTGATCAGAGCTTTTGTAAATTTAGTCATAATTCTTTTTCAGTGCTCTTTTTATGACTACTTGCGTCTTTCTGTTTTACCTACTATCTTAGATAACTATGGGTATGAGATTTGGCCATAGAGTTGTGAGATAATGTCTTATGGCTTTTTAAATTTACCTTGATATATAAATAAGTAAATATGACGACTTTCGTACATGTAGGTGTTTGAGGAAATGAAATATGAAAATGAAAAATGAAATAAATAACCAAATATCAGTAATAAAATGGAACTATTTCAATAAACAAGAAATATTGCAAAAGCAGTCGTTTTGTAATGTTAGTTTTGTAACTGAACTGAACTTTATTACACTAAGGCTGCAAACAACAGCATAAGAGGTACATGTATATATATATATATATATATATATATATATATATATATATATATATATATATATATAGGTAAAAAGGTGAAAGGTCGCACGTGAAGTAAATGAAGAAAATAAAATACTTCAGACGACACTTGCTGTAGATATCATTTTAATGATGACTGGATGCGTCGCATTTCGACTTGATAACAAGTGTTTTCAACAGTGTGGAGTTTTCACAACATGGCAAATATATAGGTACACATGCTTAACTATGTAACAATGTACAATAGACTTTGATTGATTAGCAAGTGACAAGTGGTTAGCTTGATTAGTTTACAATGCGCTATTTACGAGGGATTAAGAATTGAGTCATTATGGTAGCTTCTTCCCGGTCTGTCCCAGTCGATCAATTGATCTTTTGTTTCAATCGCACCGGTGACATGACCTGTATACATGTAATTTCTAGGAGTATATGTTTTAGCGTCTTTCTTGTTATCAAGTCGAAATGCGACGCATCCAGTCATCATTAAAATGATATCTACAGCAAGTGTCGTCTGAAGTATTTTATTTTCAAATATATATATATATATATACAATGATACATGATACATTGCAATACAATAAAAGGCTGACATGCAACAAGGTTGTCATAAATTATCATTATACACAGAAAGACAAAATATATTAAAGAAGCTGTTCAAAAATAATATCATACCATGCCTTGATTATGTGCAGCCATTAACAGATTCCGAGGGCCACTCTTTAGACGCTAAATATTATTCACAGTACATTTATCGACAGCCGAAAATAGAAACAGTTCCCAAAATTAGAAACATCATTAATGGAACTGATCATTGTTATCAAATTCTGCATCAAATATTAAAACAATTTTGTAAAATATTAATTCATACATTTTCAAATGTGTGATTTTTTAAAAACGATTGTTTGTTTGTGGACTGCGTTCGTGTGAAGACAGTTTTCAAGAGGTTTTCGCTTAAATCACGGCCCCTAGTATAAATGCAGGGAGAAAGCCCCAAACACTAGTTATGCGTTTCAGCAAAACCTGCTACCATTAGCTGGAACTATTCAGTATCCACTCATATATAGTTTAGCATTGCACCCAAACCTTAGTGCATGTTGTGTTCTTCGGTCAAAGTTGTCGATGCTGGTGGGATTCGAACCACGGTGCTTTTGTTCCGAATTAGAACGCGCTAACCACTGCGCCATTCCGCCCTTGGACTGCCTAAGTAACTATGAATAATTATGTTTTAGTGATTTATCGATCGATGTCTGTTGTCTTTTATTCTTTCATGCAGAGAACGAGAAGTAGGCAAGAGCAGATGAACAGTGTTTACTTCATCTAGGCGTTATTAGTTTTATAATGATGTAGCCAGATATTATTATCAACATATTCAATGATTATTGACTGAAAAAATATTTACATAACTTTAATTAGATATTGAACAAGATCTTTAATCATTGCTTTTACAACCTTTAATAAAACTACACACATTTTTACTGAAGGGAGAACACAATTGAAGAACATCATTCACAGTACATTTGTCGATAACCGGAAATATATAAAATCTCTAAAATGATGGCTTCAATAATTTGTTAAGTACAAATGTATCTCAAAATACTATCAATACATTTCCAAAGTCATTGATTAATTTCTATGAAAGGACTGGATTTTGTCCATCGGGTAATCAAATGTAGTGTTGGTTACAGAAATCAATGTCTGGCTGTTGATTAATCCACCATGCAAAGGACATATGGTATCGAAAAAGTCAATCTCATTGAAATCAGCTCGAAACTTGCTCCTCGTACCTCGCTGCGCAGCGAGGTACATAGGACAAATTTCGAGCTGATTTCAATGAGATCGAAACAAATGAACTGTGTCTTATTCTTTTGTTACTTGTGTTAAATTAACCAGAAACTTTATGTTACACACTGAAATGGTATTTACTGAAACGATATTTTTATAACGTCAGTTAAATCAGTTAAACAAGTTTTCAAATGTCGCCTTTTATTTGCTCTATCTTCAATGAAACTAAAAACAATTTTCACTCGTGGGAAGGCACTATTGAGAGAATGTCCATGGTTTATTTGTTGATAACCGAAAATAGAAAATTCTAAAATTAGAAAAACATTGTCAATGGAACTAATAGATGAGGTTAAATTAAGCATCAATAATTTACATAAACACAAAAGTATCTACACATATAATGGATACAATTCAAATTTCATTGATGAGTTTCTGTGAATGGACTGCATTTTGATCTAATGGTGTGGGTGATTGAAATCATCAAAACTGTCTTTTAATCATGAAAATGAAGCGAACAAGTTCTCTTTCAGTCCGGTTTGTTGGTTTTGTAATACTGTATCATTTACACAATAAAATGTTATTGACTGATCAAATATTTTCATTACTTCAGTCGACTGATCTGTTTTCAAATACGCTATCATCAATGAAAGTAAAAACATGATTTACTCTCGGGAGAGCTTTATTGAATAACACAATCATCGAAAACCGAAAAAAGAACCAGTTTCTAAAATTGGACACAATAGAAATGAAACCGATCGATGGTGCCGGATTCGGCATCAATCATTTACAGAAAGTATCTCAAAATAGTAATTTATACATTTCGAAATTCATTGAAGAGTGGATGTGAATGGATGATATTATTTCCTCTTTATGATGATATTGGAAGTTATTGATACAAATCAATGGCTGTTATTTTGTCATAATGCAAAGAACGGATAATAGGCGTAATGACCATGTAAACGTGTCTATTTCTAGATCAATCATATGTAGCATCAGTGACAATGGTCAGCATGAATGACGTCATTCAATGGTCAGCATGAATGACGTCATTCAATGACCATCATGACCTACTAACAAAACACAATATAAACGTCCTTGAATCTAATCAGTTTGCAGTTATACTTGAACATTTAAAGGGACAGTGCGATTGTATTTTTTACTATTTCACACAATGACACTGTAATTAAAATTGAATGATGGCACTCAAAACACAAGACCATTTACCAATTCTCTTAAATTTGATAAAAGTAAATTATAAAACCTGTTCTTCCAGCTGTCGTGTGACAAAAAAATTATAATGGAGACTTTGCTATATAGTTTAGTCTCATTTCCGCCCACAAGCCCTGTCAGCGCAAGCAGGCGGTATTAAACATTATAATATGTTTATAGTAACATAGCTCACATGATATGCATCAACATTTTTACATGAAAATCTATTTAGGGAAAAGATAAAAGAGAAGTGAAAGAAGAGGGATAAGGAATTGATAAAGGGACACATAGAGTTGTGGAGAAAGGACAGAAGAACGGAAGGACGGACACAGCAATCAGGAAAATCAAAAAAAAAAACATTGGCAAAGAAAACAATAACAAAATTATTCTTGTATGAAAAAAACAATACATGAGGCAAAAACAGCTCTTACACATAGTGAAGTAGGGTTGGTTACGATTGGTTCTATATGGGATTCTCTACGTAAACCTAACCCTTCTTCATGACTGTGAATTCAACACAAGCCCTTAACACACACACAATCTATAGGTCCTCATTCAGCATGTCTGGATTGACTGCATACACAGATGATAAGAGCTCGAAGAAAATAATATTATGAATGGAGGAATAGTAAATTATTCGAATATTTCATTGACTAAATTTTGTCTAACGAAAACCAAGAATCAAAGAATTGTGTGTTAAACGTCATAAGAATCCTATATCCTAGGTATATTTAAGATCCTATTGCAAAATACGAAGAATGATTTCAACACCAACCGACAGATGAAGGCGATTGTTGTATACGATTGCGTTACGTAGGTGTTTTTATTAGATACGGTATGTGGCCAAAATAATGTTCATGAAATATGAAAAAAAAAGAATGTAACTATGTAAAAATATAAAAAATATGGATATATCAAAAACTAATAATGATAACATACGTTTGTTGAATTGAGTTGATTGCTCTCTCTCTCTCTCTCTCTCTCTCTCTCTCTCTCTCTCTCTCTCTCTCTCTCTCTCTCTCTCTCTCTCTCTCAATAACGAAACATATCAACAGAAGCATAATCATGTATTTTGTAAGCTTTTTGTCGTTATCGTTGAAAACAGGGCTATAAAGTAGAGCGGCGTGAAGTTTGTTTAAGTGTCATCAATCATATCGATGCATGTGTTTACACAGACTCTCTGACAGTCGCCTTATTGATTAAATTTATCCCCCAGCATCATGGACATTTATTCGCTATTTGAAAGTCAAGAATAGATTTCGTCAAAATATCAATTTCGTTAAGGATACTTCTTAATCAATGGTTAATTAATCATATATTTAGAATGATAAAGAATGCAAGTTGATTGTTTTTAAGTTTCGGGGACAAGTTGTCAGTGTATATGTTGACAGTGTTACTCAAGCTATTAGTTAAATGGGACTAGTGGGCGTTGGAGACACCAAGTTTACGCATGCGTTATGATTTTAGTACCCTGTTAGGAGCTTGTAGTGATTTTATGTTTCAAAATCCTTTGAATGCAGTTCTGTGGATATAAATTCTATAAGCACAGATGTCGCATCGTGGGCGACCTAATGATGATTCGTTTCCTACGCTGCAAAACGATTAGAGCTGAACAGACCTACGTATACTACATCTCATAATTATAATATAAAAGCATAAACATAAGCAACAAGTTTGATAAGTTATTCCTCTTCTGTATTAAAAATATTTGGGTGTGTATTTTAAAAACCCATTTTATATGTAATTATATATGATAAATGATAATATGTAACAATAAATTTTCGGAGACTTATAAATTCATCTAGTCACTTTAACTCAACAGTATTCAAATCATGAAAGTATGAAATATCTGTTTTTAAGAAAGACAAATATACATTAATCGAAGTCGAAAATGACTGAAACATAATTTTTGGATCCTATTTACAGCAGAAATCAAGACAAAAATGGGTTGGTAAGTCATATAACATGTAAACATGTAAATGGGATGCATTATCAACATCTATACAAATTATCATAGAAAAAAAGAAAATATTGTAACTTTACATTTTAGAGTCCAAAATCAAACTTAAGAAAAGGGCCGGGGGAAAGGGTCACTATTTGAACGGTTGATTCCGAAAATGATATCTAAAGGGGGTGGTGAACTCCTTGGGCACAACTTTTTGCAAGGACTTAGTGTAGATCCTAAAACTCTTTTAATATCAGCTCTGTATATAATATATTTAGTAGTGACTTGGCGACTTGAATGAAGGCTACTATCCAATTAAAAAATATTAGTAAACTCAACTACAAGACACCTACACGAGATGCATTTAGAGACACGTGTAAACGATAAGTCCTTGAGCGTAGGTGGCTTGCCTTTCTATGCCTTTAGAACCCGAACAAACATAAAAACATATTTGAGCACATGAATACTGCTGCGTAATATTCTGGTGTACAAATACAAACTCTAACCGGTAATCCTTTTTCGTTTTCTTTATGAAATGATGAATGATGAAATATATCCTGTCAGTATTTTACCTACAATTTAGCATATTGCTTTCAGATATTTATTTGCACTGTGCGGGACTCGGGTCTGAAAGGGATTCATGTACATTTTGGAAAAATATTGAAACACCAATTAAACTTACGTTTCTGTCAATGTTTTGCGATCCATATTTACATACAAAGTATTCTAAGGTGTTTTAGATCCTTTCTGACAAATGCATTATCAAGTAAGAATGGAACAACCGGTTTCACAGCTTTTTTCACTCAATGAGATACAGATAGAGATTAATGATTGACGTCTTCAGTAACTACTTGTATTCACTCATTCGCTCTCCTCATTAAAGTGCACATTTAAATATTTTTTCCGTCACTTTGTACGTAATCTTCCCTTTGAACATTAACCTATCTTCTTCATTCTATATATGAAAATGATCTTCTGATTGAAATATTGAGGAAATATAAACATTCATTCATGCTCTCATTTAATCAACTAATCATCTATTTATTAATTCAATCAACCAATCATTCTTCCATTCATTCATTTTTCAAAGACTAAATGACTTCAGTTATCACCGAGGTAAGTGTTTACTATCCTTACTAACCGATTGTGTCTCACACAGTGTTAAGCCATATCGAACTACCATTAATATTATTGTAGTTGTAGTTGTACATATTAGTTCGTTATCAATTATGAACATATTCATTCTTCCTATAATTGTCAACTTCAGATATTTATTCATTTGAAATGTTAATGATTAAAAGTTTTGTCTTTATTTCCCCACTTTACCTCTGTACCTGGGAACATTTCACAGCGTTACTCCCGAGTTCATCACTGAGACAAATTGTATGCAATTGACATGATAAGCGAAAATTCTAAATACAATGGCTGACCCACCTCCCACGCACGCTCATTTCGCTCAACGTTTCTGTGCTTGTCGGCCAGGCTGCTGCGAAGGATCTCGATAGTCCATAGAGAAATCAAATGAAAACTGCAACTTTTTGCCGAAGAGAGCGCTGCACTCGAAACACGAAATTTGAAGCCATTACTTTATTTGGAGCTGTTATACTATTACGAAACTCATTATCACAATATTCTTTGGCTTTCAGCTATCAATGTTGGTTGTGAATTATCAGTTCCTTATTGTCACGTGTTCCTTTTAGTTTCCCTTTTTCCCTTTCGGTGCCGTGACATTTAATTGCCTGTCTTTTATTAGCCCCCCAAAACTTCATACCAGTTCACCCCCACCCTATCCCTCTACCCTATCCTTTTTCTCCTTTCCAGTATAGTGACAAACGTTCGCGAACTCGTTATCCTGTCAATGCAACCTGTAAAAGGTACCCTTAAACCAACGAAGTGGGCCACTAATCTCATTAAACTAAGTTCTTAATTATGTTTCACTAGATATTGACGTAGTGCTGCACATTTAAGATAGTGTTTTAATGAGATTGTTCTACCACTTATCTCCAACCTAGCACCTGTTGTCTAATAATAAACGTGCATGTTAACAGATTGTGTCATATCATCATCTCTGTTAGCAAGGGTTATTTATGTTACCGAGTTATATCATTTATAAAAGAGCCACATTGAATACCATATTTGTTAATTGTTAAAAGGTCTGTGTAAATAAAGTGCAAATTGTGTGAAAATTATAGAATAGTATTAGAGTCACGGTATTTCCACTACGTATAAATGGTTTAATATAGTGCTTATTCAGTACTAAACACAGCTGCAGATCACCAAGTGACTCACGCCCCGCCCACTCTGTCCGCCTCTTTCAATCAGCTGATCGATATCGATCTGTGTGAGTTTGCTGATTGCCTCATGGATGCGAATCATTAACACTTGAAATCTAAAGGTGAAGATACAGCACCCCTCCAACACCAACTGATCAGAGCTTTTGAAATTTCGTCACAATCATCAGTGCTCTTTTTATGATTAAATTATACGTCTTTTGGTTTTACCTACTATTTTAAATAACAATGGGTAGAGTTTCGGTAAGTAAAACCCACATCACTAGACTGACGTGAAGTCTCTGTTAATATACCTTGAAATTAGTAATTCATTATAAAATGACTATAATTGTCTTTCAGATTCACACGCCTCTATATGTGGTACTGACACACCTTTAATATTTATTCTTAAATCTTTTGTTTTAAACTGAATTCATGAAAGAGGTTAAAGAAGTTCGTGAAATAATGTCTTCGTTGCTTTAACAAGTGGAAATGGTCTATTTCAGTCTGTTTTTATCATTTTTGTAGTAAGATAGACAGAAAGTTCCACACCAATCTCAAAGATTTGTATTGAACAAAATAATATTTTCATTATTTTAGTCAACATATTTGTTGAACAAGCTTTTCAAATATAAACAATCCTTCAAGCCTTTTATCAAGCCTTTCATAATGAAACCATTTATATTGCCCATTCCGTGACGCTATTGAAGTTCTAACTGAGAAAAAGAAAAATATCAATGCAATTAATCGATGGTGCCAAATTTTCCCTCCAAAAGTTACAAAAATAATCTAAAAATAGAAATTCATTAATCTCCTTATTCATTGATGAGTGTTTATTCTTTCCCATACATGACCATATTTCAGGTGGGTGATTGAAAACAATGTCTGTCTGTTATTTGGCTATGGAGCTGGTAACAAAAGAAAATCGAAAACAAGTGAACAGTGTCTATTTCAGACCAGTTTGTTGTTTTTGTAACACTGTTACAAAAATTATCATTAACACACTCAAGTGGTATTGACTGAACAAATATTTTCATTTCTTCAGTCAACTGATCTGTTAAAAAATATTCAAATATCACCTTTTATTTACTCTATCTTCAATGAAACTCCAAACAATTGTTTACTCTTGGGAAATCATTATTGAATAATGTTTCACATTACAATAATCGAGAACCGAAAATAGAAACAATTTCCAAAATAAGAAACAATAGTAATGGTATCGATCGATGGTGCCGGATTCGGCATCCATCAAACATTTACAGAAAGTATCTCAAAATACTAATTTATACATTTCGAAATTCATCGAAGAGTGCAAGTGAATGGTGTGAATAATTTTGTCTTTATGATGATCCAGAAAGTCTTGATACAAATCAATGTCATAATGTCAGTATTATTAATTGTATGTATGATATATTTGTATATGAACCTTATGATAAGTGTACCGGCTGAACATGAAAAAACTATTAGGCTAAAATAAGTGATGAAACCTGTCTTTCCAGCTGTAATTTGACAAAAGTTTTATGATGGAGACTTTGCTTTGTAGATTAATCTCATTTCCACCTACAATCCCTTTCAGCGCAAGCAGTCGGTACAGAACATAATAAAATGTTTATTGTAATAATGGCATCATTATATGCATCAATATTTTTACATATTTAAGTGACATCCATTTGTAACCTAGACAAAAAACATAAATTTACAATAAAAATGAAAAACATCAAATATATACAGTTGTCCTCACATTTTTTAAAACAATTCATCATAATGTTTAATAACATATTCAATTTCGGACCCGTTTTGTTTTGATACGAACATGTAAAATCTCGATTATATATTTAAAAGTTATAATTAAAAATGAAAATGGAAATATTGACACATTATTCATTCTTATCTCAAGTATTTCTTTTCTAGTATCTTGTTATTTTATGTAAATAATGTAATCAGAATTATGATTTAATACTTCATACATCTTAAGAAGGACTTTTAAGACTGACAGATAACTGACTTTCTGATGTGTTTTTAATAGAATTTCGGTAAACATTGACCCAGTTTTTGGACAGACATCGTACCTCATCTATTACATAAACGCCCTTTTCAGCGTTTATTTGACGTAGGCACGTCTTTGGCGTCTATGCAAATATTCTTTCAATTGGCCTTCTACTTTCTATTCATTAAACCTCCACGTGGAAACAAATACCTATAATGTTGGCCCAACATCTTTCTATTCACACAACTTGCCGTATGACTCAGAGTCTAGATATGTGTGATTTGTCCATTTCGATGATTTGGAGAGAACTAAGACCCCCGCCAATTTATAGAAAGATTCAGAAACAGAATCACATTTTGAAAGTTTTGAAATTGAAATCGGATTGGTGTTTGATAAGAGATCACAAATTTGAAGATTTGCAAGATACAATAAGTAAGAATTTTAAACTGTCTCTGAAACAATTCTCTCGATCTACAAAGTTTGCATTTTACATATTTTTTAAATATACATCGAGCAAAAATATTTAGTGTATCTGAATTCAACAGAATCGTCATTTAAGGACATTATGGGCGTCCATGGTAGTTTACGTACATGTAGATTCACATTCGCGAGCTAATTCATTCTTATTGTTTTAACTTAACGATTTGAGGTTGTGAAAATGATTTTCATATGAAATAGACGGTGATATGGCATCAACCCAAGCCTAGCAAAAACAAAGCTGGTACCTTGTCAAGTACATTTACTTAAATCGTACACTAGTGTCTAAAGTCACCACACGTAATCACTTGGAACAGTATTGTATTTTGAGAAGTATCATGTTCGGTTTCGCGTGATACAATTTACATTACAAAGCAGAGTATCGGGTAATTAACACATGTCCTTCTTGGTGACGACACATTTCGTCATACGCCTGTATTCTAAACCACGTATTTGGTTACACTGTAAATAGACAGACAGACAGAGATATGTTATTTCTGTGACACGATATGTTACAGTTGAAATATCATCTATAATAACGAAGAGTACAACGTATCACCCTGCCATATCCTTGGCTTATGGTAAACTATAACTTACATAAACAACAGGGGTGATTGTGTTAATAAATGATAAGATACATCAAATAGGGTACTACATGGGTAAAATGAAATAGGAATCTAACAGTTTACAGCGGAACCTATCATTAATATTATCAAGTAAAAGTTTAATGGCTACCCTTCCTCAAGTCAACTGAAGAAAGTTTTTCTTTCATTTTCTTCATCAATATTTGTTTTTTTTCATAAAAAATTAATGTCACATGAATACATCCGTCATTTTCACCAGAGTCAGCTTGCACAAAGGGCCCTTAGGCTAAGGTGATCATAACTCAGTTGTTATTAAAGGGTAAAACTTAGCACTAAAATAGTTGCTCAAACAAGGCCGAGGACCCACATGCAAAAAAGCTCCCTCAAAGGTAATCGTACCTCAGTTTCTAAGCCTTTGTGCAAATAAAGCCTAGCTTTTGACCATAATTTACCAAAGGCTAGGTACCAATTGTTTTTCAATTCTTTTTCAACGTATATAACTTGCATAGAGTAATTGATTAAATACGACTCTTGGCCTATTCGCACAGAGATCCCTAGGCCCTTAACGTAATCGTAACTCAATTTGGTAGCTAAAGACTAGGAAAGGTCTCCGAACTTCGAAACCTTTGTGCAAATAGTGCCATAAATTACCAAAGTTTTGGTAATGATTGTTTTCCTATTATTTTTCAAAATATAACAATTAATAGGTAAGATTTTCGAGAATATGAATCAGAGAAAGTCTATTATGATATCTCTTATGGTATTGAATACTGGTGTGGTGAGGTTAGTTGGTGTTTAATACCGTTTTCAAGATCATTTCACTTATAACGCGGCTGCTATGATTATTGCAGGGAGAAAGCCCGCAACACCATTGTGGCTATGCGCTGCGGTGAAACCTGCGAGCATCGGCTGGAACTAGCGAACCATGGGTGGTACTGCACTGAAATTCAGTGTAGCGTTGCACCCAAACCTGACTGCGTGTAGAACAGTTCTCTACCCTGGCGGGATTAGAACCACGGACCTCTTGATCCGAAGCCGAACGCGCTAACCAAGGCGCTATCCCGCCCCCAAATACTGGTGAAGTAAGTATGATGAAAGACAGTGCAACTGATACTGTCTCCCTGTAAATGGGACAAGGCGTGTGAGACGGTGATAGGAGAATGACAGATGTCACCTTGTGCCTGGCATCAACTACATGGATAGTATCTATTTCACTGATATAATTTAGTTTTTTACTTTCATATGAATGATAAAGTATACAGCTTTTAGATGTAGTTTGACAAATTGATGATGAACCTAACTCTATAAACATATTTTCAAGCAAAGCGAATTCGAGACTGGCGTTTTAAGTTTTGCGTTGGTGGTGAAGTGAGGAGATTTTGGGTTTAAAGCCGCTTTCAAGGTTATCACTTTTATCACGACTGTTAGTTTTTTTGCAGTAAGAAAGCCCGCAACATTATTGTTTGTGCGCAAATTGCTTAGCAATAGTTTCTTAAACTTAGCTTACGCAAACAGAATGACAAATTTGAATGTTAAGTGTTACAATTTATAATATAACTAGTATCCAAATGAAAATAATTTCGACTTCTTCACACATAAAAGGATGCCTTCTTTTTCGATTGAAAACTATCAATTTGGCGTTTAGAAATGAAAATATTACATGTTTCCTATTTAAAATCAACGTAGCAACAACATGTATTAAAACCTGATGATCACATTTGTGTGGAACCGGTTGTTAATGAATTGATATGCAAAGATTCATCTTTAGTCTTTTATTTTTAAGAATATTTTACTCATAAATCATGAAGACTTAATTTTACATTCTTTAATAACAACCTTTCAGTTTTGCTTTAATATTTTCAGTATGTTGTTTCAACATCATTAAACAAGTTATTCAAATGCCTATTTAAATATTCTTCCAAGGAAATAAGTTCATCATTCCACAAAGATTGTCAATATATCAAAATGACTTTTTATAAAAAGTTTTGGATAATGAACATCAATTTGTTTGTTTATTTATGGTGTGGTTAGTATATTGTGACAAACCTTCTGATAAATTTAGATTTAATAACGTATATTGCCTACGTAAATCTTATAGAAGAAGACCAAGATTCTTTCAAAAGGCTGATTAAAAGCAAACGTATCAGAATCTTTCTCAGTCATACATCAATGATGACGTTCAGTCTTCAAAACACTTCCTATCTATTTCACACTTATCAGAGTTATTAGTTATCAGAAATCCCCGGATTTTGTCTATTATAAAAATGTTTAAATTGTTTATTGTCGACGTCAACCAACTCGATTGTCAAACCAAATTTTCGTTGTTGAGAACAATGGACAAACAAAATCGAGGGGAAACCCGGATTGTTGAATGTTGAAATTTAGACTGGGCCTATGGCCTCCACTACAAAGAAATAAAGATTGATTGATTGATTGACAGAAAATGTTACTGTCAGCAATTAAAGGGGCAGTAACCAGTTTGAAAAAATTATATTTCTTCAAATTTTCCTCAAACGATATATGCTGAAAAAAATGATATTCAAGTTAATCTTGCAGTGAACAGTTGAAGTTAAAAGGTTGCGATTTGAATCGAAAACCAGACAATGAAGCGTATAATTATTAGTTAAAAGAAATTTTGGAAACTTACCTAAAGCAGACAAAAGGCCAGAAATGAGTAGATAGTGTTTGTTGATTAATGTAACCAGTAATGTTAGCTGGACGCGTTCTTTTCGATTTTCATTGAATACTTTAATTTTATTTTTTCATTTTGGGATGAATATGCATATATATATCCATGCCGGGTATTGTTTGTATCAAGCTTCACAATATGTCATAAAAATCAGAACAGAACAGAATTTTTTATTTTTTATGAATCGTACAAAATGATATGTAGAACATACATGATATCAATCCTAATGTACAAGTAAGATTAGGAAAAGTTAAGGTACAAATCTCTAATAGAGGAGTATAATCTGCTTTCATGAGTGAGATAAATTTGTCGATATATGGATTATCACAGAAATAAGAGGGAGTATCTTTTTACTTTTATCAGAAAGAAATGGACATAAAATTATATGATATTCATCACAGACAAAAGGGTTATGACAGAGTGTACATATTCTGTTTTCTCGAGTAATATAATATCATATTCCCGTCTCAGTGATTAGATGTTCTTAATTTCGTTAACCATGTACGTAATTTTGATGGGAGATTTAAAAGATAGGGTTCTTAAGTGAAAAAGTTTTTTAGTATTGCTAACGCTTTCCTTTTAGAGGGTTTTTGAGCATCGGCATATCGTGATTGTTTGAAATCACGGTGTCTCTTTAAAAATTACGTGTTCAACGATGAGTCAGCAACTTCAATGTCATTGCATAAGCTCCCGTGTCATTAACAAAGTGCACATAATCCGATTGGCCATGATTATTTATCGCTAACATGTGTATATATACAGAGGTCCCTCCCCAGGACGTATCGTCGTGCACGTGCCCTCTTCAGATGCGGAGTTGCCCATATACGAGTGGTGGACGGTACACTAATTTACCTCTAAATGGGAGAGACCTTTTTAAATATGAGGGTTGTGTGGAATATGAATGTCACGTGTTATTTTATTGTCCTCTTATAGTTCTTATAAGTTCTTATAGATAAATGTAACAGCATATGTGATAATTTTAATCAGTGGAGTATCTGTGATAAAATTTCGTATTTTTGTTCAACCCAGAAATTGTATTAATTTATGCTGTGTGTGTCTCTCGTAACCCTGAATAGGTGGCTCGGCAATGTATGTTATATGTATATTTTAATGTATTTTATTCTGCAGTGTACGAGGTGAGACTAAAATAAACTATCTATCTGTCTGTCTGTTTGTCTGTCTGTCTGTGACATTGAGATAACTACATTATGTCGAAGTGACTTAGAATTAAATCGAAAACTCCCTTGTAACATGTTCAAAATTTTATTTATCTATCTATGTTAGAAATATATTCGTCTTAGATAATTAATTGAAATGATAAACTAAGAAAAATAAAAAAAAAGGTGCAAAGGATACATCGTTAAAAAGAAAAAGTAGATACAAATTTTATAATTAGCCTATCAACAACGAACAGGAAACGACTGATCTCATATTTGGTTGAGAAGAGACAAGAAATGAAATTTATATTGTAATTTTGTAAAATAAATACATACATGTTAGTAACGGCAACCTAACACGACCTGAACGTATTTGAGGTGTGAACGCTTTAACTATTATCAATAATAAATAACATAATCATTGTCGATAAAAAAGACTGCAGCTAAAATAAATTACAAAGATGATCGAGCCTACAAAAAAACATTTCATGAAATAATTTAATAAAAAAAAGTCTTGCACACCTAGTTACACGTTAATCCGGGTATTCTGCCCGTATAGTCTGTAAATCATTCAACCGTGAATAGTCAAGGTGACTGACTGACTGACATGTCATATCGACAAGCTCTGGTCGGTTCAAAGACAGACAGACAATCAGATAACAAAATAATAATAATAATAAATATTTTTTAAAAATTAAAAAACATGATAATAATAATATAGTTTATTAGTGTCAAGTGTTACATGTGATAAAAATTCATCATACAGATAAATACATACAAACACCACGCCTAAATAGGCCGAAATGACAACTCAATCATACGAATACATTAAATGAAATAAAAAATATTACACAATGATTATTTGAGCCTCATCACACAGATACAAGTACATTGCATGGTTATGTACATGTTTTATAAACGGATATGACGTCCACATGTGAATGTGTTTTATTTATGTACTGAAGTGTGACGTATATAAATTATGGACCATATGTGCAGAATGAAAATAAAGAAATATAAAATGTTGAACCCACCTTACAGATTAATGAGACACTAAACGTGTAAAAAGTACAAAACTTAAATATAGGATATATAATACAAATATTTACATGTAAAGCGAAAAGTTCAATGAGCAAAGGCGCCTGTCATCGTTTAAAAGTAAGATATGAGGTTTTGACATTACATTTTTCATCTAATCAATATCTTTAAAAGCTATAAGATTAACAATACATTATCTCACATTTGCTTGAAATGACATATTTTTCAGATGAATACAATGAACAATGTAATAAAACACGAAGATTAAAGAATACTTTTTAAAAATAAAAACACGTTTTCATCCTTTCGAGCAAATTCATATCTTTCAGTTTCAACTCTTAGAGGAGCAACATCACATATAAAGTCTTAAATTTGCTAAAGATACTGAGATTGGCGTGTTGATAAGCGTGCTATCCCACTGGGTCGAAAGACTGACACTTTTTGTGTCAGCACTTTCCAGCAAAGTAGGAGACATTTCTGAATATAGAAATATAGAATACATTTGAATGCGATACGTCAGGATGGGAGTGGCGTGTCGAAATTGCAATAGCGTAAGATAAACAACTACGTACTTCCTGATCAAATGAAAATCGAGTTTGTAGTAAAACGCAATCTTGTTTAATTGTTACCAAATACAAAGAAATATTTTCAGGAAGAAGAAATGATCAGAAATGTAAAATGTATACCCGAAAAGTAAAACATTTTCAACATTTGTTAACAATATCTGCACTTATGTAACCATGTATGACCTAGCTTGTGTTTTTTATTGCGAAATTGTAACAAATTTACATGCATAAGATTTTTCAAAAACTTTTAACCTAAGTTTCATAGAGATACACGTTGTCGTGTTGAACACAGAGAGACTGGCAGGAAGGTTGATAAACAGATAAATAAGAGATCAGAAATGAATTTTCATAACTAAAGGGGACATTCCAGTGGCAGGGCGTGGTGGTGTTCAGGGGTTCGACCCCGTCCCCTTTTTTGATTATTTTCAATGATCGCCCTGACCTCTCGCCAAAATTCTTAGTTTCTATCAAAGTTATTGGATCCGCAACTGCATTCTGCTCTGATAATAGTGCCTTATTCAGAAGAGTAGGGTTCGGAGGGGGGAAAAGAATGAAATAATTCTTCAGAAAATAAACTTCGTGTTGCCTTGTTCAATGTACTTTTCTGCTCATCCATCAAGTAAAATGTCTCACTGTTTGCCTCCCTGTTCACACTAGTACAGTAATGATCCTATTCGCTCGTGCTACGAGGATACACTAATATACACTCTCTCAAAATGAAATCTAAAACCGATTATTACTCGCCCATGTAAGATACTGCAGTGTAATTATTTATACCGCGATATTAAACTAGTGTAATACCGCTGCACGGATGATGACATCATAATATTGTTTGGTTGGTTGGCTTTGTCACAATGGCAGCCAAGTTGTGGAAATGTTTCGTTCAGCAATTATGCTTGATTACTGAGGTCAAGTAATAAACAGAATACTAAACTCGCTATCGCTCGTTTTATACTTAATTTTTAACTAGTTTAATAAAAAATAGTATTAAATGGAAGGTCGTTCAGTATCCTCTATTTATTTAATTGAATATAAGCTTCAGAGATATTTCATTCTCAGTTCAAATCGAAAGTTACTTTTCAATAAGTAATCTTTAATGCTTAGCTGAATATAAGATTAAAATATTATCCAAAAATTGTGTGGTTTAGATATACCAAGGCCTACTACTGACTCTGTGTCTGCCTGTGTCATATAAACGTGTATACAGGCTCATTGTCTGCGTACCGATCCCTTTCCTAAACACGTATTGTTGAAACCTGTCAGGCCGATAACCTTCAAATTAAACAATTTATCATAAATATACTATAAAGTGGATATGATTAAGTACATATGATGACATATAATCTGCATATGGATTTGTGCGTACGACGATATATAACATCAATGGATTGGTACATACGATGACTTATAACATGGATATATATCAGTAAAAATATTGATATACAACGTGAAAATAGATTGGTACAAACGGTGATATACAAATTGGATATATGGATTGGTACAAACTGTGACATATAACGTGGATGTATAGTTGTACATACGTTGATAATAACGTAGATATAGATTAGTACAAACGGTGATACATAAAGTGGATATAAATCGGTACAAACGGTGATATATAAAGTGGATATATGTTGGTATAAACGGTGACATAAAACGTGGGTGTAGATTGTACATACGATGACATATGCCGTAGATATATGTTGGTACAAACGGTGACATATAAAATGGATATATGTTTGGTAAAAACGGTAACATATAACGTTGATCAAGATTGGTACATACGTTGAAATATACATTATGACGTGGATATATGTTAGTAAAAAAGGTGATATATAACGTATATATGTTGGTACATACGATAACATATAACGTGGATATATGTTTGTACAAACGGTAGTATATAACGGTGATATTCGTTGGTACATACGATGACATATTGGAAGTGGGAACATTGCTAACGTTTTTCGATCAAATGAACTTTTTGAGGGTGTAATCGAGGATATTGGATGATTCACGTCATTGTATACGAACTTTGTATCAATTCGTGCAGTCTTTCTGATCAGCCCAAAATCACGTGTGGATTATGCAGAAGAGCTCACTTTTATGCTAAGACTAAGAAAGTATACTCTTTTTTTATCACGTTATTTGCATTATATATAATTCGTTATTTTACCTTTGTTGATATATACTGGTATATCTAAATGTACCTGTATAATATATTGCATTTGTATTTGCTTATTAGATTGTACACTCGTGTCCATAATGCCCGACCGAATGACAGGATATTTATTTTATTTCAACCTGAGACTGAATTGTGAACTAGTTGTGTAAGAGATGATAAGTGAATGGTTTTTAAAATGGAAATAAAAAATACTAGTTTTTCTCTCTATTATGGCATGAAGTGTGCAGGAGTCTTTGGGGGCGATACCAACATTGAATGCATGAAAATACAGTACTAAAGTTAAATTGTTCCATTTTTATATTTTAAAAAATGAAATCGAACAAAGAGAAATCCATATTTGAACAGAGGCGATTGAAGCGAATATTCAACATTAATTCCATCTTTTCCGCCAATCTTACCCGAGGTTTGTATTCGATCATAAAAAATCTCTCCCCGTTGTTGCTTGTCAGTGCACAGGAAACGTTTTGCTGACAACAAGGGACAAGAAAGCATAAAACTCGACATCAAGTTCTTAAAGGCACACTATCACACTGAAATAAAGACAGCGCATGAATAGGATAACAATGTTGACAATTGTTTTCAAATCAATAAACGGAGTTTTAAAGGAGCAAATTCGGTAAACCTACACGAATTAATTTCCTAAACTCAAATGATAAAAATGTGTCTACAGCAAATTGCTACATGAAATTCGCTTGGTACGTGAAAAATGTTTCTTCGACTACGGATAACAAGGTTGAGTAGTGAAATCTTTAAATGTCTTAAGATTGTACGATTTGCATTAACAGATATCAATTTGGAAAATGTGAACAAAAACACCATTTAAAAACGTGCTATAGTGCCTTTAACGCCATTAGGATCGATCACGGCCTGCATATACACAGTAGGCCTTTTGTTTAGCAGTGCATGCCAACGTGGGTCTGTGTACATATAGGAAAACACCCAACGTAAAAACAAGTTTGCATTATAATAAGGCAAAGAAGCCTTCTTATGTAACCAGTTTAAATGTAATGAGGTATGTTAACAACACGGTTCGCTGTTTAAAGTACTCGAGACGTGTTTTCAAGAAGAAGACCCGCTGTGTAACACTTGGCACACTGCCATATAAAGCA
Organism: Phorcus lineatus; assembly: GCA_921293015.1. Classification (NCBI taxonomy): domain Eukaryota; kingdom Metazoa; phylum Mollusca; class Gastropoda; order Trochida; family Trochidae; genus Phorcus; species Phorcus lineatus. The sequence goes on along the minus strand of OV121088.1, from coordinate 26,864,452 downwards.
TTGATTCAATTCATTTGACTTGCATTTGGCATTTCTTACTGGGCGTAACGTTATGAATATCATTAGACAGGCTGCATACAGCATGAATATATCTATTACGCAGTAATATCTACTACCTATCTAAGGTAGAACAAAACACTAAGAGACAAACATGATATGACATGGCGAACTTAGATTTACTGAGTTTCTCAAAGAATGAAACGTTTTAAAGTTTGTATAATTTATTGGTTTTGCAAACGTGTAATCAGAAAACCAGATTTGATTAAAAGAGAAATCTTCATTGAAAACAGATTTAACAGAGAAAAACAGCGATAATTCAGGTTGTATACAGTATAGTCATAGTGGAGGAGAAAGGGATTTATTGAACGAGCATCTTTTGAATAGGGCTTATACAAAATACAGGTGACAAAGTTGGTTTTACCCAACTTAAAGTGACACAGAGTACGCTTGATCAAAATTCTTTGTTGCTAAATTAATAACCCATATACCATGTGTCCTTCTTAAAATTCAAATCATTCCGGAAAAAAAACACATTTTCATCACTTTAATGCCCAAATTATGACAAGTACTTGTTTTCAATGATTATTGCAATATACGTGTTACGAGGTTGAAATTCAACGTCCCATATACTTGTAGTCTACTTATGTGATATTCTTAACACCACCATACCATTTTTGTCGTTGTGCATACTCTAGAAAAGTTTCCCAATTACGTTTGAATCACCCCACTGTCCGGTTTACGATCACAAAACACAACTCTAAGCTGTTTAAACCCACTATACTGAACTGATAAGCATTAAAATGGTAATCGTTCTCGACATAATAACACCATTTTAAAAGTTTGAAATGATTTACCCCCAACAACATAAACTGTACCCCTTTTTAGCGAAGAACATACATTAATTTGCATAGTTTGATATGGTATTGTATGGCGTGGTGTGGCATGATGTGGTGTGACGTTGTGTGTTGCCGTGGTGTGTAATGGTATGGTATTGTATGGTATTGAATTGTAAGGTATGATGTGTTGTGTTGTGGTGTGGTGTGGTGTGGTGTGGTGTGGTGTGGTGTGGTATGGTATGGTATGGTATGGTATGGTATGGTATGGCATGGTATGGTATGCTATGGTATGAAGAATGAAATCTATAAATGGAATTTCGCGGTGACTTAAATATCAAAAAGTATTGGACATGTATAACTACGATCACATTGTTATTGCCTTTACAGGAGTTTTATTACAGGAACAATACACATCGCTCTGTATTTGTGAACATTAATATTCTGCACCCTAATGAGATCACAAATTTGACAAATGAAGGCTGACTATGACAAGCCATCTAAATCTAAAACGTTTCCGTTATGTTCTCACATGCACAAAGAGATGATTAAGTGTATAATAACTAAAGACCCTATAGTTAGGTTACGGCGCTTCCTGTCGGAGACAATACCACACGCCCAGTGTCCCAGCTGTCTTTCACCGGATACATCAACGTTAGAGGAAGGCTTTCATCCTTCTGTGGCTACTAATTACTAATTAATCTGATTTCCTGCTCGAATAACAAACAGCAAGAAATAAAGACAAAACACAAGATATCCGGGATGCAAACACCCGTTGTTGACGGATGTCGTTTTTAAAAGATCGATTAAATTTATAGAAATGCATTTTGTAACTGCCGGTACGAATTCAAGAAAATCAATGAAACAATTATGTTTTTTGAGTCCTGGATGAAAACACTCGTCAGTTGGAGAATATTGTGAAAATATCGATGAGAATTTCCGAAACGAATTTGTTTAAGTGAGAGCTAGAGGAATAGAGATGATAAACAAGTGTCCACTAGTAATTCTTAAAACTAAGTTGTGTAAACATTAGTTCAATATTGCCCCTGCATTGTCTCCAATAGACATAATAAAAGGAAAATACCCTCCAATAGTTATCAACTAATGTCCAACCTCCAATGATTCATTCAAGGGTTGCCAATATTTTGTGGTAAATACATCTAATAAATAAATTGAACACATTAATGTTTTACTTGAAGGCAAAATAAGAAGCTTTTTTAAAGAATTTGAAGTTTTTTGGCACTTAGTTAACATAAATATGTCAGAGGGTAGTGACCTCCAATAGTTACGAGTGACTTAATTTTAAGTTCCTCTATGGTCCTCCAAATCTAAACAAACCATTAGTTTGGAACGAGTGACTCTTGCCAAAATAATGGAGACTTTTTCGGACCATATCCTACACAGAGAGTACATTGAGTGGAGCACAGGGGCACAGGGGCACAGGGGCACAGAGGTAAGCTTGTAAACCTCTCACCCCGTTTAGTCCTGTTGGGGCCGCCGAACTTTGTTACATGGCCCCTGTTATGTGTTGGGTCGCTTGGCAAGGCACTTCATTCAAATTATACACAGAGTACAAGTTGCATGAGTGGGTACCTGAAACACGGGAAAGTAGGAACCTAAACAAATATGGTGTCAAATAAAAATATAGAATATAAAATTGATTATATAGAATTCTACTACGTCTCTGACGTCATTCGTATCCACGTGAGATAGCGCATGCGTACTAGCCTCATTCTAGCTGCATGCCTGAAGCGTAATGAACGTCGGTCAACCTGTCCGTCGATTTTACGTCTTTTTTGCCTCTAATACCGAGAATAGACGCTATTACTCGGTGAGTTAGTTGGTAGACGCTACCAACTTTATACCAAGTGAGCGAAATCTTGTTTTAATTACTTCCCTACCCTACCTGTCGCCTCTTTCAAGAGATTAGCTTTCAACGTGAACGTGTCTGAAACAAAATGGCGGGCCCATCCACCTCGTCGGTGGATTTGGACATTGAACTGGGGGCAGAGGAGGTGTGTCTCACAACTGATGAGGATATTTTGTTAGAGGGTGACTCACCAGTTACTAAATCCTCTGAAAATAACCAGTTGATGTCTTTCCTTGGGAAATTGAGTGACAACATGTCTCTTATGGCAGACTCTATGGCTAGCATGAATGCGGCGTGGCAGACGGCCACTCAAAACCCGGGTAAACGACCTATGAATGTTTCTGAGGTTGAAAATGGTCCAAGAAAAATTTCGAAAACTGACTCAGTTGTTTCGTCTGACGACGATGATGTATTGAATTTATTGAGAAACAATCCACCGAGTTCGGCTTCCCCGGCTCCTGACGCGGGAAATGTGGGGCTAGACCCTGAATCGTGCGATGCTTTTTTGCAAGACATCGAGCAGTCTTATGACGTCGAAGATGTGACCTCAGAACTTATTTCTGAGAGTTTGTCCAAATTAGTTGATAAACGTTTTTCTGGTAAACTATCAGTGGACAAGATTAAAGCTTTGAATGAAAAATACCATCGGCCTTCGAATTGTGAGAAATTAAATGTGCCGAAAGTGAACTTAGAAATTTGGAAAAAGATGAACAACGGAGACAAAAGGAAAGATTTGCGTTTTTGCAACATTCAGAAATCCATCATAAAAGCGAGCATGTGTGTCTCGAAATTTGCAGACTCTGCATTGAAAGCACGTGTTGAAGGCAAAATGCCGGATTGGAAAACAATGTTGCAATTGTCAGCTGACACACTGGCCTTGCTGGGTCATGTGACCCATAACCTTTCGCTTAAGCGACGTGAAAGTTTACGTCATGTAGTTGGTAAAGAATACGGTGAAATGTGTGCTGCACATGTGCCGGTTACCAAGTTTTTATTCGGGGACGATTTGAGCAAACTGCTTAAGGACGTCAAGGACATGAGTAAGATTGGTGGCATGATGAAAAATGATACCAAAAACTTTCCTCAGAAGAAGTCTTTTTTATTCAATCGGAACGGTCAGGGGAAGTTGAACCGTTACCAGAATCAAGGCGAAAAAACTTGGTCGAACAACAAGTTCAAGTTTCAGAAATTCTCCAAGAAGAAAGGAGAGAGGGGGGAGCAGTAGACTCCACTAGCGCCTTGAAGGTGAGTGATGTTGATACTAACTTCATCAATTATCTGATAGATAAAGTTGAACAATTTGAGGCCGGTAGATTGAGATATTATTTTGAAAGCTGGCGACAGTTGACTTCTGACCCGGAAGTTTTAGATATGGTAAAAGGTGCAAGTATTGAGCTTGAAAGTTTCCCTTATCAATCAAATTTGCCTTGTGGCTTTAAATTTTGTGAAAGTGAAAGAGAAATTATTTCCTTGGAAATACAAAATTTATTGGGGAAAAAGGTCATTGAGTTGACTAATCATGAATCAGGCGAATACATTTCTAATGTTTTTCTTACGCCTAAGAAAGATAATACATTCAGAATGATTTTGAACTTGAAAAGTTTCAATAAACATGTTGAGTACCATCATTTTAAGATGGATTCTTTATCTTCGGCTGTCAGGCTCATGCGAAAAGGCTGTTATATGGCATCTGTCGATCTGAAAGATGCTTATTATTGTGTTCCCATAGCTAAAAAAGACAGAAAATATCTCAAATTTGAATGGGAAGGAAAACTCTATCAATATACATGTTTTGCAAATGGGCTATGTTACTGTCCTAGGAAGTTTACAAAACTTTTAAAACCAGTTTTTTCTGCTCTTAGGAAAAAGGGCCATGTCTCCAGTGCTTATATTGATGACTCTATCCTATTTGGAGAAAATTTCGGTGAATGTAAAGAAAATGTGAAACAAACTGTTGATATGATGAATAGTCTGGGATTAGTTGTTCATCCTCACAAGTCGGTGTTCAAGCCCACACAGGAAATAATTTTCTTGGGTTTCATCTTAAATTCTGTTGACATGACAGTAAAACTTACCCGTGAAAAAGCTCTAAAATTAAAAAATGCTGTTCAAAAGCTCAGAGAGAGTTATCTCCCTTTCATTAAGGAAGTCGCTCAAGTCGTTGGTCTCATGGTAGCCAGTTTCCCCGGGGTCATGTACGGCCCTCTGTATTATAGACAGTTGGAAATAGAGAAAGCTGAGGCACTAAGTAGAGTTGGTTGGAACTTTGATAAAACTATGTTTTTGTCTGATATTGCCAAAGCAGATTTGTTATGGTGGGAAAATTCCATTGAAACAGGTTACAATGTTGTGGATAGGCCTGTGCCCGAGCATATCCTCACTACTGATGCTAGTCATACCAGCTGGGGTGCTACATTAGATAGTGTTAGAACTGGGGGTCAGTGGACCCCTCAGGAGGCGTGTCTACATATCAACTATCTTGAGTTGTATGCTATCTTAATGGCCATAAAATCTTTTCACAGAGAAATTTGTGGTAAGAGTGTTAATAAGAGCGTTAAGTGATAATACAACTGCCATCTCGTGTAACTCCCATATGGGAACTAGTCACTCAAAATTGTGTAACAGTGTTACAAGACAGATATGGGAATTCTGCATATTAGAAAATATTTGGCTGACCGCTTCTCATATACCTGGTATTCATAATGTTGAGGCTGACTTTGAATCTTGAAAAATTCGCCAAGAAGCTGAATGGAAACTGAATGAGCAAATTTTTACTCGACTGTTTAAAAGATTGAATCACTTTCCTAATGTTGATTTATTTGCCTCAAGATTAAATCATCAACTGAAGCCATATATCTCCTTTTTGCCAGATCCAGAAGCTTATGCTGTCGATTTTTTCTCTGTCTCGTGGAAAGATTATGATTTCTATGCTTTCCCTCCTTTCAGTATAATACCGCTGGTGTTGCAGAAAGCAGAGGGGGAGGGGGCGACGGGGACGATCATTGTTCCTTACTGGACAACGCAGACCTGGTGGCCACGCCTTGTGAGGTTGCTCATAGCCTATCCAGTACTACTACCCAAGGGGCAGAGGACTCTAGTACTACCCAGTCAACCAAAAGAAGTTCATCCTTTGCACAAAACTCTAAGACTTGTAGCATGCCGCTTGTCGGGCAACTGCTTGATGGTAAGGGACTTTCAAAGCGGTCTACAGAGATTATCGCTAGAAGCTGGCGACCAAATACACAGCAGCAGTACTCAACATATCTTAAACAGTGGCAGTTGTATTGCAGTAAACGGCAAGCTGATCCCTTTTGTTCACCTGTAGAACTTGGAATTGACTTTCTTGCTGAACTTTCTCTGAGATGTGGTTATAGTGCTGTAAATACCGCTAGAAGTGCTCTTTCGAGTATTATCTTACTACCGAACAACAGAACTTTTGGGGAACACCCGCTTGTATGTCGTTTTATGAAAGGACTGTTTGAGGTTAAGCCTTCTGTTCCGCGTTATACAGAGATTTGGGACCCAAATACCGTTTTGAAATTCATTAAGAGTCAAGACACTTCAGTGATAAATTTGAAAGAGTTGACCTTAAAGCTGGTGATGTTGTTAGCGCTAGTCACGGGCCAGAGATGTCAGACTTTAAGGCTGTTAAAAATTGATAACATGAAAGAATTCTGTGACAGGGTTGTGTTTGTGATAACTGAATCTGTGAAACAATCTAAACCTGGCACTCATGTGCTGCCAGTAGAGCTCGTGCCTTATGAGGACTCTGACCTTTGTGTAGTTTCATGTTTAAAAACTTATTTACAAAGAACTGAAACTCTGCGATCTGACAACCAACTACTTGTGAGTTACCAGAAACCGCATGGTCCTGTGTCGTGCGACACAATAGGAAAGTGGCTTAAGTCTGTGTTAAGCAGTCTGGTGTTGATACAAGTGTTTATAAGGCCCACAGCGTGAGGGCAGCCTCCACTTCCACTGCCGTGTCTAATGGAATTCCAGTGGACATTATCATGAAAAGTGCTGGTTGGAAAAGAGAGAGTACTTTCCAAAAATTCTACCGTAAACCGGTTGTATCATTGAAAAATTATGGTTCGATGTTTTTGCAATCTTTGAATTGAGTTAATGTTCAATTAAATTTGGGTATCTAACCCTGACATAAAATGTCTTTGTCGTGATTGTTGGTATTTTCTTCATGGACCCATATGCTTTCAAGTCTCACGTGGATACGAATGACGTCAGAGACGTAGTAGAATTGATAATCAAACGAGCCTTACCTGTAAGGTGAAGGTTGATTGTAATTCTACGTAGTCTCTGAAAGGAATGGAGTATTCACGTGCCCTCCCAGAGCACTGGTATTAACCCACCCATACAAGAATACTCCAAATATGTGTCCATTCAGTTTTTTTAAGAATGAGGCTAGTACGCATGCGCTATCTCACGTGAATACTCCATTCCTTTCAGAGACTACGTAGAATTACAATCAGCCTTCACCTTACAGGTAAGGCTCGTTTGATTATCAATTATAATCAATATTTTATATTCCTTTGAACATTAATCGTTTTCAATTTCCTGTTACTGGAGCTAGCTGAATCTTGTTTGGGGTTATCGAACAGTTAATGTTTTAAGATCTTTCGTCATATGGCTGGTACTTAATGTCAATGTGCTATCAGAATATTTCATGTTGTAAGAATGGTGGATTGTCGTGTCTTTCTGTCTTTTTCTCGACCTGTCCACGTTCCAGTTTATAAATAAACACATGTTGACAAAAACTGCTGTAAATTTAAAAGTGGTAAATGAAACATGTAATTTTCGTTAAAATTGTTTTTTAATACAAAATGTATAAAATGACAATTTGCTATTGTACTATTCGCCGATAAGTGGTTTGTCCTTTTTATAATTAAAGAGAAAAATCCTTGGGGCATTCGCAACGATAAATATGTCAAATTGAAGGGTGTATGCCTATACATTTACTTTCATAAAAAAACCGCATGATATATTTCGTTTTCATAACGATTGCAAATACACAACATAAAAATCCTGATTTAGGACTATCTACAAGTTGCTTAAAAGTAGCAAAATATTTTTGTATGAAATAATTCAAGTTTTTTTCTTTCATATTGACAACTGGGCAGAACAATGCTTGAGATTATGATCGTAGTAGTCAAGTCAGATAAACCGGTAGGGGTTATCTCCCTTTCGTAAACTATTTATCGGCGCACTCTAACGGCACACACCAGATGTAATAAGTATATGGTGGTGCTTTTTAAGCACACACCTGTAAAAATAGTCATACCAATTAACCAAATAGTCGGAAGAATTATGATTTGGAGAAATTTAGTGCGAAGAAAAATGTTTCATTACTATTTTCCGAAAAGAAAGCATTTTGTAGGCCTATAGTTTGTATCGCTTCAGTAGGCTAATGTAACCATGTTAAAAATGCATTCCTTACTGATGTACATCATGATCCACTAGAACTTAGTTATGATAAGAAATATATATAATACAACATCACATATAAGTAGTTACAAACAAACAACATTCTACATAAACTAAGCTCTGTTGACAGTCCAGACAGTAGCTTCTGTTCAGAGGATATTGAGACACAAGTTCATTTATTTTGGACATGCAATAGTGTAAAGAAAATCTGGCAACAACTAGAATCATGGCTGGATCAGATGGCTCTTACCAATGTTAACATTACAAAAAATGTTTTGATTGGCTATCCGGATGAGAAAAATGATCCCAAAATATCATTATAATTTTTATAAAATATATCATATTTTAAAGCAAGCTGAATAAAAAAAAATACCACCATTCAAATTCAAATGTTTATTGAGTTTAATAATTGCCTTTTCTATTAATTCGGGTCAAATTGTCATAATATATTCAGGTGAACTTTGATTGAATGCCGTACCGGAATGTCAACTTCTGAGGTTGTAGAACCCTTTGTAAAACAAATGAAACCATGATATAACTTTCTAAATAAAATCATAAAACCAAATAAATTTGAAATATACTGACGAAAACTTCCAGTGACTGGCAGTAGACAAGGTTCTGAAAAAGAACCTTACATTTGAAATATTACAAATAATTGACATCTAGTAAATAAGTTATCAAAATATTTAACCTATATATACTGCAGAGTCAAAAATGCAAAGTAATATTCAAATCAGTTCACAACGATAGGAACAAGTAGAACATCGAGGGATTAATCCTATTAACATATAGTCGCATAGGCATGTCGTATATTACATTCATATATACAAAGATACAAAGCAAAACTTCGTGTGTTCACCACTCTTCACCATTGGGCAAAAAGCGGAAAATTATCAAACTATTCAACAAATGGGGATCTTGATGTGTTATTTAATGCCACTAATCAGTGTAAATGATAAATTTTACCGTAATCGCTCAAAAAAGTGTTATTCTCGTAGTACATATTCGCGCTGTCAACCTGGCGAAGGGTTCCAAAGATTAAGATAAAAAATGTTGTTCGACGATATGAAAAAACTTGTCTAGCTGACAAATTCTTGCCTTGTAACTCTTGTAACTTCTATATCAGGCTGTGTAATAATTTCCTCTACCGGACTGATGAGAAGACAGAAGATTGACATTTGAAGGTCCAAAATATCGAAACTACTAAGGTAGTGAATCTTTTGCAGATTTATTGAATAGCATGATTCTCGCATAGCATTATCGAAACCTTGAGAAACCTCTTATTTTATTGAAACGTCTCGTAACCATTTAAGACTAGATTTATAGAAATACTCCGATAGGTGCATTTTCTGAGGAAACGACAATCAAGGACATTCCTGTCTATACATAAATCATTTGAGTAAATATTATTGGTGGTGATATCCCAGCTATGCAGAAAAAGGTTGACTATTTCTATATCCATATATAACCATTAGATTATGTTACATTTGACATTTGTAATGTGAATGCATAACAATAAAGAGAACAACAAAAAGAAATTATTTGGTTTGTTTTATTTCATACAAACGGGTATACAGCTCATAGCACAAATAACCCATTTTACTTTTCTTCAATGTGAACCGGCAGAGGCTTGGAAGTCTCGTCCTTATCCAATAACAAATAACGTATAACAACAACAATTCATGAGCTCCAAGTCACAGCACACAACAATACTACTCAAGAGACGCACGAGGTTCCTCATTTGGAACTGACGATTTCTTCAACACACTTTCTTCGACTGACGAATCCAACATGGCCGCCATCTTCAACCTCAGCTCGGCGTATTTCCGCTTCAGCGCGCGATCCTTCTCTTTGAGGTGCAGACGTTTCCGGTTTAAGATGGCGTCGTTTTGTTGGTAGCGTATCTTCTCCTTGCGTCTCTGGATGGCTTTACAGTGGTTGGAGGTGATGCGTTTGCGGACAATTTCGAGTCGCGGACTGCACATGACAGGAATATCGATACTCAGATCCTGCTCAAGACGTTTGAAAACTTCGCATCGCCCACAATCTCCGGTCGGTTTGGATCTGATCGGCGTCAGACGGATGTTAGGGGGAAAGACATCTTTACCTTTCATAGGGGTGGATGAGCTGTAGTTCCTCTGAATCTTGCCTCGGACAGGGGTGAACATCATCTCCATCTTGATAAATATCCACGAATATAGCAAACACGAAACGAGGTGACAAGACGAGTGCAGTCCTCTGTATCAATCCTTCACACTTTGTATCAACGCGTTTCAGCCTGGTATTCCTCAATTCGAGTCTAGGTCCCCGTCGAATTCTCGAAACCCTTGGTAAAGAAATGACAGCTTCACCAGTCTTTAAAAACTCTTAAATGAACACAAGATGGGTGAAGTTTTCAGCACTAATTCCTGCGCACTTTGTACTATTTAGAGCATGTCAGCTGTAGGCCTAATGCAACTCTAAACCATAATATCCACACGGGAAATTCTACTCGTGGTAAGATCAGATGCAGCTCCAACCTCGACTCCAAGATGAAGATGGTCTGGACACGTTTTGGGATGTATAAGTAGGGGAACACTTCCTGGGAACCGAGTGACACACTGACCACAACTGGCAGACAGACCTATATACTGACCCTCTTGACCAGTAGAACGAGTACTGAGCGAGACCAACCCTCTGAAAGATGTCAGTTGTCTTAGTCCATTCATTAATTAAGGAAACAATGGTGGGCACTTGGACCGTTTCTCTAATTGCTCGTTAATCCGGTTAGACCCCTCCTGTCCTGTGCTTGTACAAGCTATGCACCCCGGGGTGCTACCTACAGGCTTTTAACTGGTTTTCACCGGGGTGGAATTAATTGTTAATTACCCCTTGTTAACGTGCCACTTCAGAAGTCGTTTCTAACACCCGAACTTGCTACCAAGCAACTGCAAATTCAGATTTGACACGTCTCAGTGGATGCTTGACATTTCTTGGTTGTAAATTTGATCAGAAGCTGTCCGGTTGTGACATTTGACGGCAAAGCAAATACTGACTTTAACAACTCTGTTTGACAGCAATACACGGAGGTTTTAATTCGTGAATATACGAAATTATTATTGTCTTTACTCTGGCATTTGATAATTTTTGTAAATAAAACAAAGATTACAATAAGCAGGTTCATTCTAAATTCATTCAATTAAATTATTATTATTAACTCTGGCATTTGAAAATTCTCGTAAATAAAACAAAGATTACACTTAGCAGGTTCATTCTAAATTCATTCAATTAAATTATTATTCTATTTATGAATAATATATATTTCAAACAACCGTTACTTATTCACTGTGATACAAGTTCCACTCCATAGGAAACTTAACTTCTTCACTGTGATACAAGTTCTACTCTTTACAAAACATAAATTCTTCACTGTGATACAAGTTCTATTCTTTAGTAAATGTAAGTTTTTCACTGTGATACAAGTTCTTTTCTTTAGTAAACGTAAGTTTTTCACTGTGATACAAGTTCTATTCTTTAGTAAACGTAAGTTCTTCACTGTGATACAAGTTCTATTCTTTAGTAAACGTAAGTTCTTCACTGTGATACAAGTTCTATTCTTTAGTAAACGTAAGTTTTTCACTGTGATACAAGTTCTATTCTTTAGTAAACGTAAGTTTTTCACTGTGATACAAGTTCTATTCTTTAGTAAACGTAAGTTTTTCACTGTGATACAAGTTCTATTCTTTAGTAAACGTAAGTTTTTCACTGTGATACAACTAATAGTAAAATTGCACCTCGGTGAAACATGAAACCATGACAAGAAATGTCAAGTTAAAAGATTTTCCTACATCCACTGTCCATCACACATGAAGAGAAAATTTGCTATTCTAGTAAACGATAAAAAATCAGACGGATTATCCTCAACATGTCTTCTTTTCATACAAATCCTTTCTTAGTTTTAAGCCTAAATCAAACGAATAAAAGTCTCATTATTTTAAAGATGTAATAGTAATGTTGTCGTGCTTCTAGATAAGGTTGTTTTTCTAGTAAACGAGCAATTATCATTGCGGGGTCATCTTCAAAGATTGGTGTAAACTGAAAGCAAACACTCGTGTATATATAAAGTGGGATTTGTTGGCCACTTATGAGATTATTGGTAATCTTATCGAGTGATTTTAAATGTTTATTTAACAAATGATCTATTAAAATTACGACTTTTGAGGATGAGCGTTTTAATCTGTTCTGAACAACTATCATCGTCTATAATAACCTCGTAAACTCAAACTGTCTACGTAAGTTTATTCTTTAGTGCGTATAGCAATCTGAATTACATGAAATTTCACAACCATAATAATGGTAGAAAGCAGGCCAATTCTAAATTCCAGTGAACATATTTTCACTGTTTCCGCACGGGACAGTTATTTCATCTATGTAGATTTAACCTTTATGATTTCGACTAAAATGTAATGTTAATTTAGAAAAAGAAATGGCTGTACGTACGTCATTGTTATTTCATCATTCAAGGCTTTATGTCTCATATTTCATATCTGGTTAAATAAAGATTTACTGAATGAAAATATGGACTTATAAAGTCTCCTATTTCATACAAAGTCATAAAGCATGACTACTAAGGGTAGTCTATGAAGTTTTATACCGACGTTTTCAACTGATTCACGTTAAAGCATGACAAAGCTTTTCCTAACATGTGTAACTCTGTGAATCGCCTGAATAATACTTATGTAAATATGTCGAATCCTCGACTTTGATGTTTTTTATGCATTGTATAGTCAAATGATTTTTTTCTACGAAGTCTGCTCTGTGTCTGGATCATCTGTCGAGCCTAGTGGCTGCATGGACCCTGATATCCAGTTATCTCTTAATTGCCAAAATCATGAAAATGTATTACTATCACTGATAATCTGAAAACGGCTCTATAAATGTTAAGTATTCGAAGTTATGTGTCTTATTAACGTGTATATAGGTCAAATGACCTACACAACACTATCAACCATGTTTGTCTTTGTATCTGCTGTAAATAATTTCGAAATTACGTTTGAGTCATTGGCGCTCACCACTGTCCGGTTTTCGATCACAACTCAGGACATTAACCCGTTTATTGTCTTTTAACTGGGTTGATAAGTATTAGGATTCTCATTTTCTGAAACAACCACTACTTCGCGTTAAAATAATACCCTTTATGAAGTTTGACATAGTTAACTCCAAGAGATTTCTTTTAATATTTAATAAACCAGTTAATAAACGACGCTTAGCTTGAATCGAAAATACATGAAACGTCTCTGATTAAATTTGGTTCTGCGCTTGTAAAATATTTAGTTTGGCACATGGATAATCCAGAGACTATTCAAAATCTACCACAGGACACCAAATCCTAAAGTAAGTATCTATGTGTAATAATAAGTAAGATTAGGGAAGTTACATATTTGAAATTAATCCTCTCATGTTCTTTTTAACCTACATTGTTCTGCTTGTAAAATATATATTTTTTAAGTATAGACAAAAACAAAACTGTACATGGTTTATAGTCGGTCTAATTGGAGAGGCGAGTTCATGAAGTCCTCTCGCTTGCTTTTAACATGCCAAGGACTCCATAAATATTTATGTAATTTCAATGTAACTCAAGCCAGGTGTGTCTGTGAAATATGTCAACATCACCTTTAACACCAAAACTCTGGTAAACTTTGAATGATTAATCCCTCTTGACAACAAAACGGTCTCTGTAGACAATCTAGGTTGTATGTAAACGAGTCGGTATGTAGTAGGGAAGGGGGGGGGGGGGGGTGTTTGGTATTCAGGAGGTTCCTATTTTGGAATAAAAAGAAATGACTGTAAGATGGATGACCCCCAAGGTGACCCCCATCTGCTTTTCCATAGGAGAACAACCATTTTCCTGGTTCCGCAATTGTAAATCATGGTTAGATTATCAATATTTTTCTAACGATCCCTCGTTCTTTTCACAAGAAGCCCTGAAGACCCATTGCGCACTTGTTTGGCTTGTTGAAGATAAGCTTATTGCTCTAGGAAACATATTCTGAAAGATTATATCAAGTGTGTACTATAGTTGTAATATTATTACATATTGCTGGTAAGGTAGAATTGTTGAACGGTCATGTCAAATTTTCATTAAAAAGAGAAAGTCATCTTCATCTGCTTTCATACGTTTTAAAAACCAATTTACGAAGATATTCTTTCCAAACATCTCACATTTTCATCCGAAAGTGCCTGGAAAGAGATTATTATTCGTTTTCAATGAAAATCACCTTATGTATATGTTCAGGATCCGAACGTTTTATATGAACGCCGATCAAATACCTTCCTAAATCTTTCAACTATAATCTTATATATCATCTTCTTCGGATAAGATTCCAAATTTAAGGTTGACCAATTAAAGCCTCTCATTGTCCGGTTTTCGATCAAGATAGAAACTTTATACCTCTATTGATCTCATTAACGCATCTCATTGTCCTGTTTTCGATCAAGATAGAAACTTTATACCTCTATTTATCTCATTACAGTTATAAAGACTGTTTTCAGCAACAGTTGGTATTCGACAAAGTTTTGCATATGAGACTCCCAACTTCTCATTGAGTGAGTTAGTATCGCTTTATTTGATTAAATAGTTATCAGAGATTTTTTTAACGAAAAGCGATCACAGTTGCTAAGAGCTATCATAACAATGTTTATTGGATTAGTAAAGTTGCAACATGAAAATGACAAAAACGTATCTATTTTAAGAGAAAAAAGACATGTCCGGTGAGGTGTGTATTTAAAAATGGGATATTTATCTAGCATAAATATATATAGGACTTGTGATCATGGCTTTTGACCCAAAGGCCGTTATTCGATTACATAGAAAACAATAAATCTTAAGATGAACATTCACGCCAGGAGATATGAATGGAATAATTCTAAAACATTTTAATTTAGCACGTATTGAAAATATAAAATTTCATGAAAATCACAGTGTCACTGTAACAATCAGCTTAAGACTGAAAACAATACATTCAGAAGATATGTTGTATAATTTTCGTTTTACATCATGTTTTTTCAGCACGTATGCAAAAAATATAATTTCATTTCAAATCGCAAATGTCACTTTAACAACCAGATAAAGGATGATAACATGTTGTCCCAATTCGACAAGAAACCATGACTAGTCGTTTAGAACACGTGATATAACTTAGTTTCGCTTTTGTTAATAAGGCAAGAATCTCAGAGCTATATCGATCAGGATATTACACGCAAGAGGATTGTAAGTAAGGATTTTAACTTTACTCAAACACAGTTTTTTGAAGATTTTAAAAAAAAAAGTTTTCTCAAGTGAATATTAGTTTGGTCATATTAGATGGGACAATTACTCAACCCGATCATGCATCCGTCGTCGTAGATGTAATGATGACGTACCAAGCTACTACCCCTGGCGACCGTTATTGAGTTTTCGCATATCTTAAACGATCACAATAAAATGGATAGTAATTTAACTGCTTCTTTTGATTACAATACATTATCTTGCAATAAGAAACTGTTATTTCGTTTACGGGAAATCACTTTAAATATCTAAAAGAAATTCGTGCTACTGCCCCCTTAAATTCTCATATTAATTTCTCTGCGCTATTTTACACATATACCTAGCGAGATGTTGGAAGTGGAAGTTTAAAGAGTCCAACTTCATTTACTCTATACATATGCTTGTATAAGTCAGCCGCTATCTCGTTTATCAGACACCTATCATCACCTTAAGACTCTTGTTTATCGTTTACTCAGCACACGTATAAGTTTACAGGCTGACCCAATCTCACTTAAAGAGCCACTCCGTGAGTTGTTGGAGTCATATATGTTAAACTTAATTAATGGTGTCATTTGATCGCGAAGCATCGACTGTTATCTAAAAGACACATTCTAAAGCTTATTGATTTTTTACAGTGACAATATGAAGGTAGAACGTCGCGATTATGATCGAAAACCGGACAGTGGCGAGCGTCAAATAGTCAAACGGAATTTTTTAGACTTGTTAGACATCCAGTAGGTCAGTTAGGAGTGGATAGTGTTTGTAAGGTTATATAACCTGTATCCATGTATCCTGGACGTGATATCTACATCTCTGTGCATTTATAAGGCTGTTTTTAGATTTTCATGGAAAACCAGTATTTTGGACATGAAAAGTTAAGATGCATTGATTTTATATCACCACATATGACATTTAAGTTCGTATCAAAGGTAAATAATATGTTATGAAAATCATGTTATGCATATTAAACATGAAACGCCAGATAGACTTATGACTTGGCATTATGTCTGCCATCGGTCCATCAGTTTGTATTTGACCAATCCAACTTATTCTTAACCATATTAAGGCACCTTAATGGTGATTATAACATTTATTGGCTTCGTCCACAATTATTTTATTCAGAACCCAAACCAATGGAAAGCTGAAATTATGCTTACATACGTCTTTGCGATTTGGGATCAATTTTAAAATTGTTGACTCTGAAGCCTAAGAAAACTTAAATATTTTCTAGAACGAAAAACCATATTTTCGTTCACACTACCAAGGATTTATATAGGCCTATACACGTCCTTGACACTACCATCCAGTTACATCATTGTTTTATATATCTTCGTTGCTCCTACATTAACCTGACATCTATCAGGTTATTTGTCTCGTATCGCTGACAGGTGGTTATCAATAGCTATGTTTAGCATGAACTTTTGACCGAATGTAATGTTATGCAAGCAACTTGAAGCTTATGTCGTGGTCTCTTAGTCCTGTCATCCGGGCGGTGTCGCTATTGCTGGATACAAGTCATTTTATTGGCTGGTAATATATAGCGATAGGAGGATTTGGCCCGATAGATATCAGGGCATTGTATCTCGAGAAACTGATATGACAGAATTTCCAGTCTCGGAACCAAACAATACCGTAAAGATAGCTTAGCTATTGATGAAAATAATGTTGCTTTATTCGCGCCATTCCGTATGAATTTAACACTTCAAATAATCATATTTCATCGATAAGATTAATGTTTGTTGGCCAAAGTCAAAATGTTCACAAACTGTAACTTTTAGAAAATAACTCAAATTTTCATATTTAAACTTCAAATGCCTTTTTAGAGTCCAATCACTTTATAAATTTTCTAGAAATAAAAAAGAAATTGATACTAAGAAGAGGCACGTGTTACATTCAGGTACACGATAGATACAACCACGTGATCATCCAATCTTGAAATATGGTCGTCTTTTTAAATGATACAAATGTATTCAGCAGTCACCCGAGCGATGTTAAAATATTTTACAAATTCTAAACGTCATTATGGGGGTTGAGTTTCGAAACCCAGTGCATTTTAAATAGAAAGATATCTATTGTATATACTGCATAAAAGATAGAACATCTGTTACAGAGTTATTGAATGGACCACTAGTCACAGGCGTAAATATTATAAGTCATGAGCTGTCCTTTGCCGTTTTAGCAAGATAGGTCTAGCGACTATCAGGTATGGATAAATATATTTGTAAAGGTTAATAGTTATAATGATTTCTCTATATAATCATTCTGGTAATCTGACCTCAAAAGTGATAGTGTTCTTTGTGAACCTTTGTTTGGCTTTCAACATTACAAAATACCATGTGTTGTCTTGATATGTAAGGAATACCATCAACATACCTTATATGAAATTGAAATTATTCAACGACATTCCTATTTACGCGAATCAGTAACACGTTCTAGTAAAATAAAAAAATGGTTATATAACCTTATTACTTATTGCGTATCCTAATCTTTCTCCCTTTATGCTTAACAAATGAGTGATTTGTGCGCGCCGACAATTTTTCGCTATCCAGGTTTCATCAAAGTCCAGACTAATATCAACAAGTTTCATGAATGCACTGAAATTATAAGCACTGAACTTATTATATCAGTAACGATACTTTTAAGCTATGCGAACCCGTTTCCTAAAAAGAATAAAAGGTGTTCACACAAGAATGGCCGCCAGTGATTTTTGCTTGATCCTTAATCATTTCCTCTGAGGCTCTAGGTTGTAGTGAATGCATTTAACAATACAAGCCATGTGGACCCCAGAACTCTTGCCTCATCTGAAGGTTAGGTCACGACAATGGCTGTAGTTTCTGAACATATATTGATGTGTTACAGACAGCGACGGTTTGAGTTTTAAGTCCAATGCTAGATACTTTCTCAGCTCCATCACAGATTGAACGTAACTGTATTTGATTTTACAACAAGATTTTTCTAGAACTATAACCTTTTCATTTTCAGGCCCCATAAGGCCGTTTTGATATGATAGACAAGAACAGTGGATGATTTTGAACCATTTCAAGTTTTGAATAAGTACTAAAAGGGTTTTATCACCTGAAGGAAAACCTAAATAAACGAAAATGAATTAGCTTGATCTGTCGAAAGCATCAACCTCCAACACACATTTTGATATTGCTTTAGCTTCAAAAGATGGCTTTATTCAAAGAATGGATTTCAAAGTCTCGGGGTGGAAAAGAGGTTCCTTTGAAACTAGAGTGGTACATGCAAAACCTCCTGGATGGAAATCCGTGTGCTCAACATTACATACTGGACAAGGCTAAAAGTCTAAATATCACGCTCCTGTTGAATGTAAGCATGAGATCATTACAGTTGTACGTTAATAGCGGTAGAGAAGATGACATACAAAAATTACAAAGCATGCTTCCAAAGTGGATCGTCAAGAAAAGGATTCCATTTGAAGATCAGTGGGAATCTAGAGAATCCATTGTAGAAGCTGTTCAGACACATTTAAGGAGAAACCAGAAGATTCACCACAACAAAGTCTTTGTCATGTCGGAGTCAACAGGATTCATTCTCGTGGGCACAGATGACGTCATAGAAATTGCTTTAAAGTTGGTCGAGAGGTATATTGAGTCTTTGAAGGAAACGATGGGAGTTTGTAGAGCAGTAACTGGAAGCACACTCGAATCCATCCGTAAACTCGAAAATCCTTCTGGTGACGAAAAAGACAAAATACCGTCAACTGAAGACCCGTCAACTGGATTAAACCTACTTGACTGGAGTGATTGCATTGTTGGGAGTGATGTTATTGCAGTGGCTTTCCTCAATCAGAACCTGTCAACTGATTTAGAATCATTTCTAAAAAAAGGTAGGAGTTGTTGTGTTCATAAGTCACTTACTTAGTGCAAGTGTATGGCGTTTATCCTTTTCTTTCAAGCCAAAATTATTCGGTCTTGTTAATTATTAAAACAACTTTTGATTTTGCAAAGGAAAATGAAGGATAGTGCCTGTTTAGAATATTAGAAATGTCGAAATTAAACACCTTGGTGGGATCACCTTCCAAAGCTTTTTAGTTTTACATTACAGTTTCCTAAATTGTTTGAAAATATAAAGATGAATTTCATGTTGTTTGTAGAGGTTTTGGAAATAATGATTTGGTTTACTTTAGAATTGTGCTCATTAAAAAACTTTACAAACCAATTTATTTCAGAATCACATTATGAAGAGTGGAAGAAAATTTCATCTCAACTTCTGACAAAACAGCATGAAAAAATGAATGCAAATACAGTTCAACCGACTGTTGGTTTTTCCACTTCCGGGAATAAGGCAAGATAATTAAGATTTTCTCCAAAAAATTAAATAACACTGATCGTTGAAGACAAACCTGGTACACTGAAATCATATTCTTAGGTTAATCATTCTACTTCATCGTAAAAATAAGGGGAGATTATTAGGTAGGATGTTATTTTAATGAGATTGAAGCTGCCTGTACCCTTATTATCATTTGGATTTGACAGCTTATAGTTTGCCTGCACAAGATAAACAGAAGATTTGTTGTCCGCTCCAAGTTTTCTTGCAAAATCAATTCTTATTCCGACTCCTTTTTGACCTTTATACCTGAATTGGTTATACATCAGTGATGAGCATAAGGACGTTATGCCCCCATTTCACTGAGCTGCGAAAAGTTGGGGTAGTCACGGACGTTCGCGGATTGGCCTCTACGGCAGAGCCTCTACATATCCGATTGAAAGTTAGACAAAATCCTACGGAAAATGTTTATTTCACCCTCTTTCGGAACAGCGTCCGAACAATCACAGATGCTCCGGAACACAATGCGGGTAAATTACGGATAAGAGACGAAAATAGCACGGAGAAACAGCGGAACGCTTAGGAATGAGTACGATTTGTAACAGAAACCAATCGGATAATTTTTTAGCAAACTCGGAAAATTCGGAAATTGCGCGGACTAACTGCAATATCAGTTTGGCGAGGAAGAACTTCCGAATAACTGCGGAAATATACGGAATAACTGCATATCAAACTGCGTATTGACTTTCGGCAATCATGGTTCGCCTTGATTCTCGTCTTACCTGCGACGAAATCCGTAAAGATCGAATGACGTTCACCTGATTCCTATAAACCGCTTTTTCAAAGATGTAAGGCACCTTCTACCGTGGACAATACACAACAAATGCCAGACCACTCTATAGTAAAATACTTCAAACTATAGAGAGTTACACAACCCTTTGCCACTCTACCCCTTCCTACACCAAATGGCCCTATGTACCCCCATCTTACACTACCCTACCCACCCTACACTACCCTTCCCTTCCCAACCCCATCTTACACTACCCTACCCACCCTACACTACCCTTCCCTTCCCAACCCCATCTTACACTACCCACCCACCCTACACTACCCTTTCCTTCCCAACCCCATCTTACACTACCCTACCCACCCTACACTACCCTTCCCTTCCCAACCCCATCTTACACTACCCTACCAACCCTACACTACCCTTCCCTTCCCAACCCCATCTTACACTACCCTACCAACCCTACACTACCCTTCCCTTCCCAACCCCATCTTACACTACCCTTCCCTTCCCTACTACTGACCCTGCGATTACAGCGACCTCAAAACCTAACATCTCTTTCTTACAAATAGCACGGGCACTAGAAAGCTGAAATATTTGTGTAGAGTGGAATTTTGATGATAGTCTGTGGCCATTGCCGGAGGACAAAAAATATCTGTATGACTTAGAAACTTGAATCGAAAACTACCAAATATTCTGACATTTTATTTTTTTTGAACTTTACTTGAAATTTTATACTTGGCAACTTAAAATTTGGTATTGAGGGCACCGATTAATTGTTTATAAGCTCTTTATGTCCAGATATTTACATGTTAAATCACCTTTTCCTTTGAAAGAAATCGACCACTGTAAGTGTTATGACATTACTTAATGTTATGTAAAGGCTATATGTGGTATTTGAGATGTGCTCATTTTGTTCCTTGTGACAGAATCGACAATTTGTATTCATCCTAATACCGGGAGGTGAAACTGAAGTTGACAAAAACACAAGGAAATCCTGTATCTCAACACTTCTTCAGGGATGTGTTAGCCTGAAGGCTGCTTCTGTTGGACTGGTTGTTGATGTGCCAGATGATGCAGTGAAGACAGTCGGAAAACAAATCGTCCATACTTGTCTTGACGACAGCCATTTGCAAATCACTATCTTCTGTTTGAGAGAGCAGAAAGACATCCTAAGTCAACTTGTGAAGAATGCTGTGTATCAACTTGGTACGATCAACAGAATGAGGAACCCTAATAAAACCAATAAAGAATTGAAAGGTAAGATTTGTTCAAAACAATATCAGTCGCATCTTTTGCTCTTTCCTCACTTTAGGTATCCTCTGTAACCTAGGACTAAGTGCTCCGATTCATGACCCCTGAAACTTTTCATCTTGAAAATTCTTTACTGGAATAATCCACCCTTGATTTAATAAAACTGCAACCAGTCTGATTACAATCGACTATGTTTCGTGGAATAAACGTTTTTAAGTACTGATTCTAGCGAGATTCGAACCTACTCTATCAGGGGCTCCACAACAGGCTGAACGAACCCTCCTTGCTCCCACGTATTGACTCAATCTCAGCAAATCAATCAAAATGAATCCACCAAAAGCCTTGGGTATCAGTATCTAGGGGCAAGTACTCCCGTTTACCAATCGTTAAACTTGATCGCTGCTATCTTTATTTTCAACGCGATGACGTGATTGGTCCCCAGATGACTAGGTTTTGTCTGCGGTAACTGGTGCCAGTACGTGCGAGCAATCAGGCTGATTTCAGACCGTTGTGCAGAGGACAGCCCCTGAAAGAGTACATTGTTAGTTTGAATCCCGCTAGTGTAAATGTTTCAAACCTCTTATTCCTCGGAATACGGTCGATTGTAATTAGATTGAACTGCAACGCCAGTTGAACCAGCAAACTCTTACGGCAAATTTTTGTCTCGAATAGAGGAAATTAAACTGCAACTCCAGCTGTTAGCTCATACTTGAGATAATTCAACCAATCGTACGGCAAGTACTTCATATTCCTGATGATACTTTGAAGGAAGATTTCCACCCAAACCAAGAAAGTGACGTATTTCAAACATCTTCTGCCAAGACTTTCAATCTGTTATTTGTTTCTTTACTAGGCAGCTTATTTGAGTACGAATCTTCCTGATGAAAATTCTCAGGGGTTTTATGAAGACTATTGAGACATTCAGACATTCAGACATCTCAAGAAGCAAAAGACACAGGAAGCTCAAATCTGACACGTTTGGTTAATTGGGATTATATTTCATAGATTTGGTGAACCTGTTAACCTTTAATAATACTTGAAATGAATCCTTATAAGCCAGAGAGTCAATATTCTATAATTTTTTTCTTTTAGACAAAGCCTCAAACAAACATAAACTTCAGATTTGTCTTCAAGTTGATGAACTGTCAAGGGTTGAGGTAAGATAATGTATATTTCAAAACTTTTTAATCCAATTTCATCCCATTATGTCACGGCAAGAAATCTTTCATCAATTCATCTATATACATATGGCGCTATGAACCCGGTTAATTTCTGTAACACACTGTCGTTGCAATACTGATAGAGATTTCACTATGACAATGTCATATAAAAATTTGCCTATTATTCACATTTGATACAATAAAGGTTTATTCTTCCTTACGCAGATTTCAAATAGGTACGCTTTGTTGACAAATGATGTTTCTATGATCCTACTCATTTTATTGCACACTTCTTCAGGCTGATGTTCTAGTGAACTCGGTAAACCCAGACCTTAATATTTCACTTGGTGGAGTGTCTAAAAGCCTGAATGATGCTACAAGAGGCAAGCTACAAATTGCTCTCCAGAAAGCCTATCCAAACGGTATAAGAGAGGGAACACTTGCCATCACTGATTCCTGTGGACTACGTTCAAAAGAAGTCTTCCATGGAACTCTTAAACTCTTCAGTAAAAAGATTCTTGGGATTATAAACAATTCAAAGAGCAAAAGCAAGGATTTTGAGGTTGGTCAAATAATCATTGATTTACGAGTTTAAGTTATCCAAAAATATAATATTTAGGCAGTCAGGTCTCAAAGGCCATATTGACGTGTCTCATTGACTACATCTGACATCTATGGAGACATCTGGTGTAATGTTTTTATATATATATAGTCCTCTTGGAACATGAAGATATGGGTCATTATTCAAATTGAAAAACGATCCTAGGTCAAACTTTCGATGGAAGGTGAACTCTTCCAACAGGATTAATGCAATCACTGGTCTGTGACCCTCAAGGATGTTTCTCTGACGCTCTAATCCTTCATGAGCTGGAATAGAAAGGCGGCACTTACAGGGATGGTTACAGGAGAGTAATGTTGTCCAAAGAGCCTTCTCCATCTCGGAATTGGTTCCTTTTGGAATCGTACAACTGAGCTGAGCAAGGTCTAATCGCTTGAGAGATGGTGGACTCATCCGTCATTCCCTGTTTTCCTCAGCGATTCTGTGAGGGTCCTCTCACGTGTAGATTGAAGTTGCTCATGTTCACCCTCAAAATCTCATCATGCTCCTGGTCATTCATCAATATTGACCCTTTTTCTCAGGCAACTTCCTGTTTTCTCTTCTTCTCAAGCATGTATTTACTTCTTGAAAGCATTCTCGTGAGATTCGATAGCAAAAAATTATAGGATTGCATCATTTAGTTACAATGTGATCCCCCCTGGCGCTTAGGGCCTGCTTTCACAAAGCAACCTTAACTAAGGTTAACCTTAACTCCCATACTTTAACACTGACCTGCGTCATTGAAGGACTCTGTGGTATCCACCTTATATTTTTTCAATGTTCTTCTTTTTATACGTCTTAGGTAGAACATTTGTTCATTGACAGATATCTACATATATAAGTATTCATTTGTAGATTGGAAATATTATTATCAGCAACACAATTCATTTGGTTTTCTTTCTTGTTGTATGTGCCAGTGAATTATAATTGTACCTTTTGCGTTCATTCATTGTGTTTAATGTTTTAGCTGATGAAGGATTTCATCCATCGCTGTCTTCATGAAGTACGAAGCCATAAGTACAAGTCTGTGGCATTTCCAGTCTTGGGATGTGGAAACCTGGGATATCCACCAGAAGATGTTGTACATGTGATGTTCGATTCTGTTGAGCAGTTTTTTAAAGAGTATGGACAATCATATGTCTGCAAAGTGATTTTTGTCCTGTACCCAACGGATAAAGAAATAATCAAGGTTTGTCAAATATTATCGATAATGATGAATTTTAAATATGGTTTTGATTGTTTATGTAGCACCGTGAACACCGGTTAAGCATCAAGGGATATCCTGTAAACTAATTTCAGTTTGGGGCAAAGACGATTTAAAAATGGTATGATACTTGTTTTCACAGATTTTCCATGAAGAGTGGATGGCTCGCAACTTTGGGATAAACTTAAAAGCCAACCCAGGTAATTATTAGAAACATTGAAGACATGATGGTGTCATATATGTATATATATATAAACTCTTCAAAAAAAAAGAAACTTGACACTGAGTTTCAAAGTTCAATATAAAGACCACAGATGCAAGTTAAACATTGAAATGAAAACTAAAACGCTGTTTGAAGATCTCTGTCCAGTAAATTTTATTCAGAATAAGCATGATCCTGAAATGCACAGGTGCACAAGTGTTTCAACATCACAGGGGTGCACAAATGTCAGATCGGGTATGGCCACCATTGGCATTGATTATTGCTTGGCACCGACGACCAATGGATGCAATCAAGTTGTCAATCACATCCTGCTGAATGTTCTGCCATTCGTGCTGAAGTGCAGCAAGAAGTCCTGGAAGTGTTTTGGGTGGTAGATTCCTACTGCGGATGCGTCGATCTGGTGACCTGGCCGGCCATGGCAATGTCTGGACATTGTTACGCTGTTAAAAGTCTTGACAAACACGTGCAACATGTGGTCGAGCATTGTCCTGCTGAAAGAGACCACCATGGACGTTGACGTGAGGAATAACGTAAGGCTGTAGGATCAAGTCCCTATACCGTACTCCTGTGAGGTAACTACCAACATGCACAAGGGGTGTCCTAACACCGTGACGAATCCCGGCCCACACCATGACACCCCCACCTCCAAATGGGACAACCTCCTGAACACAGTTGGCAGCATAACGTTCTCCACGACGTCGGTATACACGTGCTCGTCCATCACTTCGTCGAAGCAGAAAACGGGACTCATCAATGAAGAGAACGGTTCTCTACCTTGCCCCTCTTATCCCCTGTTGACACCACTGGAGACGTTCCGCCAGATGAGGTTACGTTAAAACGGGACGTCGAAAAAGTCCAGCCTCTCTCAGCCTGTTGCGTATCGTTTGGTCGGAAATTCGACGCAGGCCTGGTATCTGCGTTGTTGTTGACGTTGCTGTCCTGGTGCGTTCCCGAAGGTGGAGCAGTCGGATGTACCGATCTTGGGCCCGAGTAGTCGCCCTTGGTCTGCCTGACCTTGGCCTATCATAAACGCTGTTTCGGGAATGGAAATGGGTCCGCAATGAAGAGATGGTCTGTCTGGACACGCCAAAGTGTGTTGTAACATCTCGCTGCGTCGCTCCTGGTTGCAGTGTGCCAATAGCGTTGTTGCATTGCGCTCTGTTCAGTCTTGGCATTCTTCAGGGCCTCCTTTCACAAAGCCTTAAGGTGATCGTAAGTCCTTAAGGTAACCTTAGTGCCATGTTAAAGCATGGGAGTTAAGGTTAACCTTAGTTAAGGTTGCTTTGTGAAAGGAGGCCCTGGTCGCTGTACCGATGTTGTGTAGTCTGAATGAACAGTGGCTGATATGGATTTTTATGACCCTAAAGCAGACGTGTCTGCATGTAAACCTTCATGATCCCATGCTGCACGTGCTTTGGCAGAAAATGCATTTGGACGAATCGCTCGTTTTCGTCCCTGAACAGAACGTTAAATTTTGAGCCATTGTTTTTGTTAAATTTACGCTTTTGAGCAAGCCTTTCTTTAAATTACAGGTATGTATCATGAAAAAATGGACCCGTTTCGAAAAAATCAATTTCGCACGAATGTCAAGTTTCTTTTTTTGAAGAGTTTATATATATATATATATATATACATATCATTATCAGTGATCAGTGACGTCATTGTAGCGGGCAAAAGCAAGTGAAGCAGGCCCTTATATGAATATCTAATTGCGATAAAGATTGAATTGAAACGATAATAAAGTAATTTTTACACTCGGAAATTTGCCATATAATTCGCTCACGCGATATTATAATCTTAATTGATATCTGATAAATTCTCTTCGTCCGTTTCTCCGTCCATGCCGAAAACGGGTACCTCTGGAACAACAACTTATTTCTTTCTCGTTCCTATTTCTATTCTACTCACTGGAACTTGCTTTTAAAATTTTCAATAAAATTCTGCCCTGTAACTACGTTTTACTTACTTAATGTAGTGTCTTATTTTCAATATAAAGAAAAAGCTTTTAATATCATTGAAGTAATTGACACATCAGCAAAATTCTATATTTTAAAGAAATATTCTATTATTCTGAATAAACAATAAACAAAATAATCAAGTCGTTTTGAAAGTTGCAGGGGATGTAGTTTGACCGTTACAAATATTAATTGTATTTTTCAGGATATGGTGATCAAAGATATCACAATGTTCCATTTCTTAAACAAAATAATATGTAATTCACTTATATCACATTTTAGGCATTAATACCCATAGGATGAAACTTAAGTAGTGACAAAGTAGTTGGCCGGCCGTCGGGAAGCAAGCCGTTATTTGAATATTTCCGGCAGGCGATTTAAGATGGAATAAAATCGGTATTAATGAAATTATTACGTTTCGTGTGGACTTTTACGAAACTCTGTTTATAAACCTCTCACTCGCTCAGGTAATACAAAAAATTATATTCGTTTCTTAATTGATGTGACACACTTCCTCGGGTAACTATCTCGATTTACCCCCTCCTAACTAATTTTCTAATCTTTCAGAAACAAGTTTTTCTTGTGGGAAAATAATTCTTCAGATCTTTAGCAAGGACATCTGGAATGATCGAGGCGATTCGGATGGACTTCTGTGCTTTTGGAACGAGGACCTGTATAGAAGTGAGCTGGATTTATTGGATTTTTTATTCAAAAGGGCACAGACTCATCATATTTTTCTTGCGTCGGCATATGTGAGAATTGAAGATTGGCAACTAAGTGGATAAATTAACCTTGTTTAAATGTAGAATACCGGTAAAAAATAAATCTATCAGTTACGAAAAGTTTGTAAGTTGAATGAAATAGTTCAATCACAAGGTTCGTTATTTAACAAGCAAGGACTTTGTGTTACTATAGTAAAATTTACAGGAAAGATATTACCCATTGTAATATTGGGTAATATTGTGATTATATTATTATGCGGAGCTTTTTCAAAACGAATTGTCTTAGAAGTGTTTCATGGTGAAAAGTCAAATGATCTTTTCAGACCCATCAAAGCATCCAGTTGTCGGGGCAGACTTGCAAGGCATTAAGTGGGACACGCATGGTAAGTGAGCTTTATATCTCAGATAAGGCAATTCACCAATCCACAATAATAAGAAAGTTGGCAAAATTGACTGTTAAAAATATTTAAACTTATCAACGAGTAGCGCAATTTTCACTTAATAGGTGGCTAAGTTAATACGTTGTATGCTTCCCCCTCCGTTAATATGGCCTCGCGGTTCGGTCCACCCAAGATTCCATCCCCATCCCCTCTGCTGAACGGGACCCATCAGGTTAAGGGTTAATTTCAAACGTTCTTTATTCATTCAGAAATGATATTAAACGTGTTAAAATACAGGCGTACAGCGTGCCCGGGTTCAGTCTTAGCGTCATACCAAAAATCATTTATATAGATGGTAGATGTTAATTCCTTGCTTGAGGCTCAGCAATACGAGAATATAACATTGTTTGAACTGGCGTTGCACTATGCCTGCCGGGTGCTGAGAGCACAAAACAAATTCCCAATGCACACTGCATTGCATGAAATGGAGATTTATCATAATTATAATCTCTCTTCTTACTCACGAATGATGATTTTTTGTTCATTGGAAATATAGTCATTTATGTTGCTCTTGTCTTGTCCAGCTTCCGACTTGGAACAAAAGAGATTTACGAAAACTGTAGGGGGAAATCTTCCTGCAAAGTTTCTTTACCACATCAGGACTGATGGCCCGGATGTTGAACGTCCCTTGTTGGAAGCTCTGAGTAAAGCATCCATTTCCGGTTGCTTCACACTTCTAGTTCCAATCGTTGATGAAGGTAAAACCAAAAAGACTGAGTCGGCTATATCCTCTACCTTGACAATGACTATGAATCTGTTTTTTCTACATTTAATCCTCAATAACTACTTTCACTTCTTTTTAAAAGGATTTTCAAATCCTACACAATTTGTTTGTATCTTTTCCTGATTTTCATCGAGCTCCGTGTTTTTTTAATTCCTGATCTGGCAATAGAAGAAGATTTTGTGTTTCTATAGAAAAATATAGCAAAAAGGTTGAAAACACAGAAGGTAACAGGCACAAATGTTAGTCTAAGTTGAAATTACTTCACATGGTGACTCTTCCATATACCAAGTCCAATTGAGCACAGCCTAATGGTTCCAAATTAAATTTGCGACAACCAAAACGGCAAATAATTATCTTTCCGAAGACGTTGAGCTCTACAAAAGAAAGACCATTCACATGTTGTTTGTTTCCCTGAGCTAGGCTTTGTAGATCTCTCAAGTGACAGACTTTGTTTCACAAAAAGTGTATGTTGCTTAAATGAGAGCCAGCATACCGTATGTCCTGAATTAAGTTCAAATCGCCTTTCTAAAGTTACATGCTTATCTTAAAAATTACAAAATTGTGATAATTCATTGCTAACAATTTTATCCAAAAACGGACATAGCAATGTTAAGAGGTCGATATTCTGCGTCCCATTTACATTTACATCAGGTCAATGACCTACTAAGCACTATCAACCTATATTTCTCGTTCTGTCTGCTGTAAAAAGTTCTAAAAATTACGTTTGAGTCATTGGAGTTCGCCATTTTCCTGTGTTTGACAAACAATTTTGACTGAGACCTATTCATGTCATTTTACCTAACTGATAAGTAGTCAGATTGTAATTTCAGAAACAGCCACTAATTCTCGAATAATTCACACCAATTATGGCGATTAGAATTTTTGACCGAATAACATAATCTGTGTATGTTTAATTCTGATCAGAAAAAATATGTTTTTCAGTTGAGGCTCATTGGAAATTGTCAATAATAATAGTCGGAAATAGTTGCAAAAATGAAATCCTAAAGGCACCGCCTAATATACCAAGTTTTATCAAGCTAAACCATTTATAGAGATGTTTTCATTGAAACGGCCAAAAAGGTTAAAAACCCAAAAAGGCACCACTTCTTGTTACGATTTTTTAACATACCATGTTTCAGAGAGCAGAGATCTTTAAGTTTTAGAGTTCTGCTCTGGATTCATGATCGGGACTGATAATCTACCATATGTAGATGTAGATGTAGATGTAGATGTGTAGATGTGCGTTTTTGGTTTGGCGACTTTTGAGATTTTTTAAATATGTGGTTACCATAGAACAAACATTACAATTTCGTTTCTGGAGAAACTTTTTGTGTTGAACAATCAGCATGTGTTTAAGACTGAATTTAATAAACAAAAAGTAACAAAAAGCGTATTAAAATTAATTTGTACTCTTACAAAAGGATGCTAAACTCATTAATAATTAAGAGCAATTAATTTACTCAGTTACCTGAATATTGGTTTCAAACAGCTGAATGTATAATACTTATTTTTTGGGAAATAAAAACATTTAAAATTTTGTTTTACTTCATTCCTTTCAGTTAGCAATCTTTCATGGCTTGACTTCTCAAAGACCTTTTGGAAAGTCCTACTACTAACGGAAGGGAACTTAACTGTTGTGACACTTCTTGTAAAGAAAACAGGAATATACAAAGCACTGTTAGACATCATGCAACAACTGAAGGACGGAACCATGCAGTCAAGCTATTCAGACATCTTGTCCTCTGCGGAGACATGCAGTAAGTTGTCAGTTCAATGCGGCCTTTTCTTGTAACCTTTATTAATGTCTATAGACAATGTATAAGATAAGCTTGAGAACTAGCCAGCCAAGAAAAACAGTAACAATTCATCAGCCTGAAAAGTAAATAAATGGGGAATTAATATTTAGACATAGATTCCAAAGTCTTGGTTAAGGAAGTGACGTCAACTTGCTAGACAGCATTAGAATATTTAGAGAATCTCACCCAAGTGGCTTCTGATATCAAAAATATCAACACGAGTTGATAAAAGTTACAAATATCCGAGGCTTGCCGAGTATATTTTTACTTTTATCAATGAGTGTTGATGTATTTCGTATCAGAAGACACGAGGGTAAGATTCTATTTATCATCCAAAATCATTTTTCATTTCCATTCCGTGAAAAATGTATATTTCTGAACTCTGCACCACTCTTAGACTCTCAGTGCGGTGATGTAATGGCACTGTGACGTCATCATCTTTATGGCGTCATAGCATTGTGATGTCATTACTTGATGATGTAAAACAATTCTGATGTCATGAACTTGGCTGTAACAGGGCAATGTTCAAAAGCTACTGTAAAAACGATATCTCCTAGAAACGATATCTCCTAGGAGATATCGCTTGATCTTCCACAAGCGATATCTCCTGTGGAACACAGTTTTGGATGATAAATGTTGAAACACCGCTTTCACTGAATAAAGAAGTTCCTAATTCATACATTTTCCCAATGTTTTATCCTCTTGCTATTTAAGTAGGATATTCAGGAAGCAGGATTGATTTTAAATTAATATCTCCATAATGATCTGATACCACATTGGGTCGGCCAGGTGGGTACAATTACTGCAGTCTCATTTTTCTGCTTCAGATATGTCATCAACATGCCAGTCGTCCAAGGAACCTTCAGTTATGGCTGTTGGTAGTGATACAACAGGCAAAAGAGATTTTGATAAGCTGAAGTCTGAGGTAAAGAGACTAAGTATTTTGATCTACTGCAATCATGTAAAGATAAGTCATTTCTAAAACAGACAGCAGACAGGTATTGATTGCATCATGCCCATGAAAATTTATGTCTTTGAATTTTGTCATTTCACTCCGTAGTCTTGCTGGTCAATATGTCCATATCTTATCCCATTAATTTGATTTTCTTTCGATGTCATCTTTGACCTTTATTGGTTCAAAAAACTTACCTTATAATCCATTATTCAAAGTTGATATGTGTTGGTAAAAACATTGTTGTTTTTTTCTGTATCAAGATGGCTTCAAAGGTCGCCCCTGAAGATCAGTTTCCAGAAGGTGAAAACCTATTCTATGATGTCTCATCTAATCAAAAGTCTTACCTATTGCATCAGGCAAAAGCATTGAATCCACCATCGACTAAAACAGGCCTGCCAGATGATTGGAAGACTGAAAAAATTAGTTCTTTGGTTTATGCAGCAGCCAAATATCTGGTTGGTCAGCAGGAAATGGAAACAACTTGTAGAATACAAGGCGAAAGTGATGGTCACGTGATTGTTATATTCTTTGATACACCAGCCGCCAAGAAAGTTCATGCACAAATAATTGGCTTCAACTGTACAGACGTCGACATTCCAACCACAAAAGATGTTCCTCATTTTTTGGAGATTGTTATGAATGACTTGAACAATGTGTATACTGAACTGGATCAGGAAAAGAAGCAAGTGCATATAGTGTCAACGGAGTGGATTGATTTAGATACAGCAAAGAAAAGAATTCAAAACAAGTTTTCCACCAAAACCAGAAGCCGTCAGAACAGAAGATTTACATTTAGCTCAAACAAGACTCTATCCCTTGATTCTTCTGCTGATAAGAGTTTTAGTCAGAGGTCAGAGATATCTAATCCCCTTGATAATTCTCTAGCTAACATAAGTTTAAGTGAAAGCCTTAATCAATCTAACCCTCTTGATTCTTCTCGTAAGAGAAGTTTAAGTGAAATCTCAGACCAAACTAATTGCATTACCTTTTCTTCTGCTAACAGACGTTTAAGTCAAAGGTCAGACCAATCTCCTCCTTTTGAATCTCTTGCTAACAGAAGTTCTAGTGGAAGGTCAGAACAATCTGAACCTCCGGATTCTCCTCCTTCTGCCACTCCTCAGAACAACACTGCTTTAAATCTCCCAGGACCAGGCTTGGAGAAAGGCACTGCTGTTTTTAAGATAGAGTTCTTGGTTGTTAAAGTTTATATAGCTGATATCACAAAACTGAAAATAGATGCTATTATCAATGCTGCAAATGGACAGCTGAGCCATGAAAGTGGTGTTGCCAGAGCTATTGCTGATGCTGCTGGAGATGCTCTAGAGAAGGAAGGGACTGCTTATGTTTACAAACATGGCCCCATACCTGTATCTGAAGTTGTTTCAACAACAAATGGAAATATGAAATGCAAGATGGTTTTGCATGCTGTTGGTCCACGTTGGAGTGACTATACTGATAAGAAAAGGTGCCTGGAAGATCTGTGCAAAACTTTTCTGAGATGTCTGATTGAAACAAGCAACCGTGGCTTAACGTCTGTGGCTATTCCTGCTTCAAGCTCAGGTATGTGATTGATAACGGTTGATATCATTTGGTTTTGTTTTGGATATCAACAGTTCATTAAGACTTAATTCAATTTATTTCAAGAGCCATTTACTAGAGAACTGAAGTATGATCATTGAAACATTTCCCATTTTCGACCAGCCCAACCCGATTCTGACAGGCATTAACCATTGAGCATTTGTTCTTCTTCCCAGAAACTAACTGACAAAATAAATAAACACTTTTGTTACATGGAAACTGATGAATATATTTGGTTTTGATCTGTATCAAATGTAGGCGTGAAATGGTCACCCTCTTAAAGGTTGTTTTGATTTCTGCTCATAAACAATAACATCTTTACTCGATAGGAACAAGAAATTGTAAATGTTACTCTAAAGGCACTGCACACACCACGGTCTATTTCACGAAATGGAAAACAATGTGACCATTAATAATTTTTAAATCAATACAAGGTTTGCCTAACCAAGTTTAGTTTAGTTACGCAAATCGATTTTCCCAACGTAAATGATTAAAAGGTGTTCAGACTATATGATGTCCATTATAAGTTTTAGCTTAATATGTGACACATTTTTACGACAATGGATTTAAGGGTTGTGTATTGAGATGTTTTTATCACCTGAAGTAAATACATTTTGCACAAACTAATATGATATGTTGAAATTTAAACAAATAATTTTAAAAAAAACGTGCTGCAGTGCCTTTGATAGTTCACAACATATTGGTAGAGGGGTGACCCCAAAATCCTTTTTATTCATACCTCTTTTTAATTAGAAAAAAGCAAAGTAGTAAAAATAATATAAAATTATAATACGAAATACAGACTTTTACACAAATCCTAATCTAAAATACACGAAAGGCAATATTTATTTTGACGCTGGTTGTCCATCAAAGTTCTTGATTTTGCAAATCATTTTTACAATTCTATGCTCTGCCAAAGACCATTGTAGTTTTCATAACATTGAAAACAAAAAACAAAAATCCATTTTGTGTAATACTGTCATAGAGTTTAGAATTATTACCGCATGTAGTAATAGGAAGCCTATATCATGAAGTAGGAATTCAATTTTCCATTCCAAATTCCATTTTATGTTTTACAGCAACTTATAGGATACCAAAGAAAATGTGTGCTGCTATGTACGTGCGTGCACTGAAGAGTTTTAACAAAGTAATCAAGCTGACTAGTCAGAAGGAAGTTCATTTTGTTGACATTTCTGATGGTTTGCTTGTGTGGATTCGTGAAGAATTGAATGCATACCCGGGTGAGCCATCAGATTCTACTGAATTGGCCAAAGATTCAGCTTTTATTCAGCACTGCATCAGTTCAAAACCTGCATACGCTGTTGGAAGAGCACCTGTGGTAAAGTCTTCCAGTAGAAGCTTGCAACCCGTGGTAAAAGGTCCCAGACATAGTGTTCAAGTTGATGAAAAACAATCTGCTGGTGCTGGACCACTGTCAGGTCCAGGGGAGTCTGTTGAGACCAAGTTCCAGTTCAATGAAAATCTTTCTGTCACTGTCATCAATGCCAACATATTCAAAGTGGAAGCAAATGCCTTGGTGTCCTGGGAAGGACGTGGATCGAAGGTATCAAGTCTTTTTCAGAAAAGTGTTATCTCAGAAGGCGGGAAGATCTATGAAGAAGAAAGACAGAAAAGGTTACAACAAGCAGGAAAACGGAATATAATTCCAACGAAGAGTGGGAATTTGATTCAAGGTCAAGTGATCCATGTTTTGGTTAGAATGTCGGTTAATTTGGAGGACTTTGTATCATTGGTGACCAAGCTCTTCGAGAGATGTGTGAGCTGGAACTACACCTCAGTCTTACTCCCAGTCTTCCTTGACTTCTCAAGCACTGGTAAGCAAGTCGTAGATTTCAGTTTATATTATTTTCAGTACTAGTAGCTTTGCCACCTTAAAGGTTCAATGACAGAATGATTATTATTATTTTGTCACAAACATCAATTAAAGGTACGAAGGCTAGATAAGTTATATGCTTGAAAATAACATCATGAAAAAATCATTTTGTAAATTGTTTTTCAAAGCAAAATGGAATACAACCTCTCATGAAACAACAAGTTAATGAATAAAGAAGCAGTTCATTTACAATCTTTTTTTACTTTAAGTTCATCAACAAACATTAAATGCTCAAAATCGTTTTCTAGAATTGATTTTTGATGGACAATTTTGCATTAACTGCATAGGCTGTACTCATATGACTTATTGAATTTTGTATTTTGTAGAGTAAAACTATTTTTCCTCCATATACACTCAGACCTAGCCAATGTTTTCTCAAAGTATATTTGATGTTTTCAACATGGTCTTACATCAACTTTCAATGTTTTATAATGATGCTCTACTGGATGATCACCTCACATTAGTATAACTAATTTTCATGTGTCGATATATCTTTGTATGCTAACTTTGTACACACAAAAAAGTGAAATAAAAACAAAATATAAAAAAAAACACAAAAAAAAATTTCAATGTTTTGATTCCTCATTTTAAGATACTTATAAACAATAAAGAGAAATTAATGATTTTTTCTTGCAGTGAAAGACAAGAAACCTGTCAATCTGTTCATTGAAACTGTTTTGGATGTGTTAACAAAGTTATCAGAAGAGAAGAAAAGACCAATGCTGAGAGTCCTCATCGTAGACCAAGAGGAAAGAGTTGTCCAAGATCTCTCCTCCGCCCTTTCCAAATACCTTGTTTCACTTGGACTTGCACAGAACACTGACAAGAACATTCAGGGTGATAACGATTGCCCAATATGCTTTGACAAAATGACAGATCCTGAACGACTTTCTTGTGGTCATGTATTTTGTAAAGAATGTCTAAAGCAGGCATTTGATACCAAGAAAGCATGTCCAATATGTGGCAGGCTGTACGGGCCAATCATCGGGACAACGCCCAAAGGAGAGATGAGAACAAGAAAAGAATCATCTTCTCTCCCAGGTTTCCCTGGTTGTGGTACCATTGTCATCACCTATAATATACCTGATGGAACACAAACAGTAAGTATGGTCAATTGTGTAAGAGTATAAGGAAGTTCAGTTTTTCCATGAACAAAGTAGTGGTGGCATATCGGGCCTTATCTGTTTGTCCATTCGTTTGTCCTTCCTTCCAAATATTCTGAACCATTTGACAAGGCCTAGTGGTCGTGTGAGTGAGCAGTTTATACAGGCAATGCTGACAGCGTGTTGCCTTGCTTTGATGGTGTTGGTGTCTTCCATTTAGTTTTGTTTTCAATTGAGAGAAGGTAAGTGTACATCAACAGAAATAAGATCCTCGAAATCATATTGATTGTAACAGGGCAACCTGTTATTAACATATTTGTCATTTGACTTTGAGAATTAACATTTTTCTTCTTCTAATTTGAACTCCAAAAGTTTTTATCCTATAGGAAGAACACCCACATCCAGGAAAACATTTTGTTGGAGCTTTTTGGAGGGCTTATCTACCAGATTCGTACGAAGGAAGAAAGGTTCTGCGTCTGCTGAGGGTTGCTTGGAGAAGAAGACTAACGTTTACTGTTGGACGATCTGTGTCTCTTGATTGGGATGTGGACCGAGTCACATGGAATGAAATACTCCACAAAACCAGTAGGACTGGTGGCAAGTAAGCCTCCTCTTTACAAATATGATAGAATTCCCTTGATGAAAGTAAAATCCGAAAGGATAGTGGAGTAAATGCATAAATGAGTAAGCATTTACCCCTTGAGATCGTGAATTTCACAAAATAAATTATGCCTTCTCAAGTCCCTTGCCCCTTTACATATGTCTTGATCATAAGATTTGTAATTGTACGATTTATGACTTTTTGTTTCCTATTAACTACAGGGCCATATCTTACAACATGCTTTAATCTTCTAATTAAGACACTTGGAAGTCAAAAAAGTGTGTCTACACTCTTTAGATGTTAGCAATTTTAAATTATAGATTCAATGACTGGGACCAATAAAGATTATGAAGTTACCAAAAGCTGAGGTCTTTTGTACTGACTCCTTGGCAAATTTAGATAAACATGGTTGTAGATTGATGACCGTCGGCCAAAATAAGTGTAACTCTTTAGCTAATGGAGATTGTTAATATCCCACTGAAATCCGTTTCTTGAAAAGTGTTATGAAATATGACATTTTTTTGTGTTTTAGCTTTGGGTACCCGGATGAAACTTACCTGCAGAGAGTCCAAGACGAACTGGAACAAAAGGGCATCACCGAGAAGGATTTGCAAACACCTATCCATTGATTGATGGACACGCTGACCTCCATGGAGAATCAATGCTAGAAGCTTCCGTGAACCAAGACTGACAATCTTGGTCTTCAACAAAATTGCCATATTCACTGATTACATTTATGGCAATAACTAGTTTACCTAGATTGCAATGATACAGGATTATCACTTGTTTCGTTTAAGCTCATCAGGCCTGAAAGGGTCGATAGGTTTTATGGTATGACACTGTGTTAAGTGTACGTCCCCCCTCCGTTTCATCACTTTTTCGTCATTTTTCGATGTTTTTTATTTAGAAAAAAAAGCTGTGAAAATGAAATGTGTACACGCTCCTAAGGCAAGTGGTATTGTATAGCCCAAAGCCTGATGAGCTACAAACCCTATATGAGTTAATTTATTTTATACTTTTTTTTCATCATGCTCTTTACTTTATATAAACAGTTTCCTTTCGTGGAACGTATCTAGGATGGTCTGAAGCAAGTATTAGCAAGTATATATCTGTTTTAACCAAACTGGTTCCCGGGCCTCGTTCCGCTTGCGCTAAAGAGAGCTTTAGCGCAACTCTCTTTAGCGCAAGCGGAACGAAGCCCGGAAACCAGGTTGCTGTTAAAACTGTCTTATGCATTTTATTTACTATTCATGGAAATGCTTTTCAGTAAAACCGGAAAGCGACATAACACCGATAAGAATTTGAAACACTGCAGATGACGTGATAAAAAGTCAATGTTGCATTTGTTCACTTTTTGTTCACTATCTTATTTACCAGGCATTACTGTAATACTTTTAGCATTGGGAGTTGCACCAATACAAGAGACCCTCCGTTAGTTTCAACTTGTTGAGGTCACATATGCCAAACTGCATCAATGGTGAAGAACGGATACACTATTAGTTTCATGTCAGTTTTGTAGAGTGACAACATAAATGTTTGAATTTTAATTCTTTCAACAACAAAAACGGACATAGACGCGCGTCAATTTGTCAAAAACGTGATTTCTTATGTATATATATTTATATAAGCAGGCAGAAGAATTTTTTGTTATTTGATAGTGTTTGCAATGTTATATAACTTGAATTAATGTTAATGAATGAGGCATATGATTTCAACTTCGACACACACCGACATATGTTGCTAAATATTCAATAAAGCTGATAATTATCAAATATTTGTTATGTTTGGATGGACATATATATCAATAATATTATTTGTGTTTTAAAACGTATGAAAGCGAAATTACATACCATTATAAATCACGGAGTGTATCGTTAACATCTAGCAGAGGTGTTTTAATTTTATAGCTAAGTGGGTAAGCTTTTGGCATTTTCAGTGCCTGCGGTTGCTGTCTGACACTATGGTAATGGACTTCAAACCCGAAAAAGAGTTAACCGAGTTAAAAGAACATAAAGTGATACTAAATAAAGATAGTGTTGTCCAAAATATAACAATGTTACGCATAGCAGTAGATATCAATATTTTGCTCTTTTAAAAAAATGATACATGTATTAATGTTTTCATCATTTGTTTTTGTATTAATGGTAGCATGTAAACAAAATTAAAGTCACGTGATTCAGGCATAAAGAGTGAAGATCTATTGTTTTGCAGATATATGTGTTTGTGTTTGTATCCCCTAATTTTCAATAATATTATGTAGATAACTCTTAAAAGTTATTGATAAACTCATCGGCAAAATAAATTTAACATAAATTTAAATGTCTCTTGGAAACAATTAAAAGTGTGTTAAAGTGTGTATAAATGTCCACATAACCAAACAATCCCAATGACAATGAACCACTAAAAAAAATTCGACATCGTTAATTTTGCGCTTCAGGAAACAAAGAAGTAAGCAGGAGTCAACAATAAAAAATATTCTGTAAATTTCAGCACACCTTTAAAAAGATAATAGGACCACACATTCGTGAGGGAAAGTTAGTGAATAGTTCTTGATAAAAGATGCTTATTTAAAAGACGTTCAAAATCAACAAGACATGGCAACTGTTTTGTGGTCGACTTTGTCGAAACTTATGTGATGTTTCTTTTACTCTGGAGTATATGTACATCATTGTGTTTGAACTATGATTTGTTAAAGTTTCATAAAGAGTTCGTAAATAGATATAAACATATTATAGTTTGATTCAATGTAACCGCTTCTATTCAGCTGTTGATAAGTTTGTCGCATCAGTTTATGGTAACGAAGGACAGCAAATATATACCTTTGTCAATTTTGTCTAATAAATCATATATTGCTATATAAAGTTGCTGTAAATGGTTTACTATGCGAACTTGAAAAGTTTACCAGTTTCCATCTCATAGCTCGTTGTATTTTAACTTTATCATTGTATGAATACTCCATGTTATATGTATCTTGTTATCAGTATCATTATCAATCTGATTAAAATCAGATGGAATTCCGCTTGTTTAATTTCGTTTCGTTTTATTTCCGTTTCGTTTCGTTTCGTTTCAGTTTAACAAGCTATATTCCATCTGACACTGCCCCGTTAAGTTGAATGTCCCGGGCTTACGAGAATTAACCAATCAAATTCTAGGCTATTAATGCCATCAGCCTGGACTCCATACAGCGTACGTTCGGTGTTGCGCGGAGCTAGGCATGGCGGAAACAGCCGATCTGTTCTAAGTGCTTCATTCGGTGTATTCCGCGGTGATTTTCCATCGCATATACGCTGTGACACATGTTGCAGTTAGCATGTTTCTTCAGCGATCATTGAATATTCACATTTCATGTACATGTACTGTAGGCCTAAATATAAATATTTGAAAAATGTAGATATTGACAGCAGACGCTATGTCATCCTGTCTTACAGCCAAAGACTAACATTTGCGTAATGTGTGGTTTCTCTTTACGCAAAAAGAAATTTCAGAAATGGGTGACGAAATTGTTAGAAAGTATTTTACTTGCAATTCTGCTAATACTTGTGTAAACATGGACTTTAATCATGCTTTTGTCGGCTATAATGTAGAAAAGTTAGGAAAGCGGTCCTGTGTTTGGACGGGCTAGCGACCAAAATGCAGAATCGTTTCCAAACAGACATTTTGCCGATAGTTGTCCGAAAGGTTTGGTTATAAGGTATACATACGTGTAGGTACTTTCGTCGTGATGCACCAATGTGAACTTAAATTGTATAACAGAAAAACAACACTTTTCACCGTGTTTTAGACGGTTTTATTATCCCGATCGGGGTGTTGGTTCCCGAACGGGCACTAGGCCTAATACCCGATCGAGGGAATGACCTGACGCGAAGCTTGTTGGTTTCTTGCTTTTACCACCTTGCAGTACATTTGAAAGGGTAGTGAATTACTATAACCAGTAGCCATAATTGCCATACAATCTTCACGGTCAAGTAAACAATTCAAACTTTTGACTTGCTCGACTTTGAGTTCGGAATTTCCAAAAATTCTTCAGTTATTTCGCGTGAATGCGGCGATTTCGTAGACAAAACAATTTCATAGACACGCAACAATTACAAACCTTTATTTATCGAAATCAAAGATTCGAACACTAATAGGTTCGTTTAAGAAATAAAGTGATTAAAACCTAAAATTAGTAAATTTGGTTGTATTTTGAAACTTTTTAAAATAACCCCATATTCATGTGTTGTTTGCAATTCTTTATCTCCTTGTTTGATCTTTAATAAAATAAATTAAGGTAACAGGCCCTTCTGTCCAATGCTTTGCCTTTCGTTTGACTGAACTAAAATGAATAATAAATCAATAATATATGATTGATATACTATATCATTTAAAAAAATTACTCCTGTCTGTTATAATTTCCGATGCTTTGTCATCTTCAATATCTGAAAGTTATATTAATATTTCGATTACCTCTCCTATGTTAGCAACAGTGTAGGTTTAATTTTGAATATTCAAATTCCTGGATCGATAACAATTTCACTTTGCCCCCTTCTGTTAGTTTTGTAATATTTTATCTTTTGACATTTTGTTACATTTAATTATTTGTTTTACAAAGCACTGGGCAAGCACTGGCCCGATGTTAAATTGCTTCCTGGAATGATATAAACTACTATAAAAGATAATAATAATTAAAAATAATGATCAATAGTGACTTAGAAATAGAAATTTAATACTGTCCACGAAATTGTTTTGTCTACGAATTTTTTTTCTTCTACGAGATCACCGCAAGCCATTTCGGGTACTTCAACCGCCGTTTTGAATGGTGACCCGAACAATGGAAGTAACGTGTAATCTGATTGGTTATATCTCAATAGGTTGTTGGTTGGGAGTTCAAGGACGAATGTCAATCTGGTGACCCTTCTAGCGGGATAGTGTCAGATGTTAGTATCGCATATTGATGATGCACAAATGTTAGGCGCGCGATACGTCATCTGATTTTAATCAGATTGTATCATTATGAAAAAATGTCGTGAATTTTCATATATGTATCAATGTTTACAACTTGAATTTATAAAACTTTGAAATTTATCAAATGTTTGATATATGCATGGATTTTAAACAACTTTTGCTAAATCTGAATAAAATTTTGAGATGACCCCTTGTGCCTTCTGTCGTTCAACGTATGCATTAAAAGCACATCAGATGTGTTGGCAGGACATCAGCCATGTTGCTACACATCAGATATATTGTTGGCAGGACATCAGCCATGTTGCTGCACATCAGATATATATTGCCGCAGAAGAGCCACAAAAGCAGCCGCATATCAGCCACAAATGTAGAACATCCGATAAGTAAGCAACATATCTAATCACTTACAGCAGTTGATACCTTAGCAACACATCTAATCTCTTACAGCAGTTGATGCCTTAGCAGCACATCTAATCTCTTACGGCAGTTGATATCTTAGCGGTACATCTAATCTCTTACGGCAGTTGATACCTTAGAAGCACATCTAATCTCTTACGGCAGTTGATACCTTAGCAGCACATCTAATCTCTTATGGCAGTTGATACCTTAGCGGTACATCTAATCTCTTACGGCAGTTGATACCTTAGCAGCACATCTAATCTCTTACGGCAGTTGATACCTTAGCAACACATCTAATCTCTTACGGCAGTTGATACCTTAGCGGTACATCTAATCTCTTTCAGCAGTTGATACCTTAGCGGTACATAGCAAATTACTTACAGTACATCAGATACGTTAGCAGTACACCAGATACGTCAACAGTACATCAGATACATTAGCAATACATCAGATACGTTAGCAGTTCAACAGATACGTTAGTAGAAAACCAGACAAGTTAGCAGCATATCAGAAACGTTAGCGTATATCAGAAACGTTAGCCGTATATCAGAAACGTTAGCCGTATATCAAAGACGTTAGCAGTATATAAGCTAAGTGAGCAGTACATCAGAAACGTTAGCAGTACATAATTAGGAACGTCAGCAGTACATCAGAAAAACGTAAGTAGTACATCAGACACCTTAGCAGTAAATAAAAAAAACGTTAGCAGTACATCAGAAACGTTAGCAGTACATAATTAGGAACGTCAGCAGTACATCAGAAACGTAAGCAGTACATCAGATACGTTAGCAGTACATCAGAAACGTGAGAAGTCCATTAGAAAGGTCAACAACATAAAATGCTTTTTCAATTTGATGATAATGAGAAAGTAACATAAGAATATTTCGTAGTTAAATAGTTAAATTAAAAAATTTCTTGGAATTAAAACACTGAGAAATTTTACAGGAAAGGACCACAAATCGTTCACATTTTGTGGAAATCAAAATATCTTAAAATAAATAAAGTGCCTTGAGAGCTTTCATTCCAAGTGTGGTCAACTTTAATTGATTTGATCTTACCGTATTTATCCATCGAAAGGATTGGGTACAAGTAATCCAGCTTAGCGATACCCTCTCCTCACCTTTACTCACAGGCGCCAGGCTCTGAATGTACAATATCATGTAAGTATATGTACATGTATAGCTACACAGCATAAAATATTAACATATGTTATATAGCTATATGTATATACTTACATGATATTGTTCATCCAGACATAAACATATGTTATATAGCTACATGTATATACTTACATGGTATTGTTCATCCAGAAATTAACATGTTATATAGCTACATGTATATACTTACATGGTATTGTTCATCCAGAAATTAACATGTTATATAGCTACATGTATATACTTACATGGTATTGTTCATCCAGAAATTAACATGTTATATAGCTACATTTATATACTTACATGGTATTGTTCATCCAGACATTAACATGTTATATAGCTACATGTATATACTTACATGGTATTGTTCATCCAGACATTAACATGTTATATAGCTACATGTATATACTTACATGGTATTGTTCATCCAGAAATTAACATGTTATATAGCTACATGTATATACTTACATGGTATTGTTCATCCAGACATTAACATGTTATATAGCTACATGTATATACTTACATGGTATTGTTCATCCAGAAATTAACATGTTATATAGCTACATGTATATACTTACATGGTATTGTTCATCCAGAAATTAACATGTTATATAGCTACATGTATATACTTACATGGTATTGTTCATCCAGACATAAACATATGTTATATAGCTACATTTATATACTTACATGGTATTGTTCATCCAGAAATTAACATGTTATATAGCTACATGTATATACTTACATGGTATTGTTCATCCAGAAATTAACATGTTATATAGCTACATGTATATACTTACATGGTATTGTTCATCCAGAAATT
This sequence comes from Phorcus lineatus, assembly GCA_921293015.1. Taxonomy (NCBI): domain Eukaryota; kingdom Metazoa; phylum Mollusca; class Gastropoda; order Trochida; family Trochidae; genus Phorcus; species Phorcus lineatus. The sequence goes on along the minus strand of OV121088.1, from coordinate 26,820,421 downwards.
AACATGTTATATAGCTACATGTATATACTTACATGGTATTGTTCATCCAGAAATTAACATGTTATATAGCTACATGTATATACTTACATGGTATTGTTCATCCAGACATTAACATGTTATATAGCTACATGTATATACTTACATGGTATTGTTCATCCAGACATTAACATATGTTATATAGCTACATGTATATACTTACATGGTATTGTTCATCCAGAAATTAACATGTTATATAGCTACATGTATATACTTACATGGTATTGTTCATCCAGAAATTAACATGTTATATAGCTACATGTATATACTTACATGGTATTGTTCATCCAGAAATTAACATGTTATATAGCTACATGTATATACTTACATGGTATTGTTCATCCAGACATTAACATGTTATATAGCTACATGTATATACTTACATGGTATTGTTCATCCAGACATTAACATATGTTATATAGCTACATGTATATACTTACATGGTATTGTTCATCCAGACATTAACATGTTATATAGCTACATGTATATACTTACATGGTATTGTTCATCCAGACATTAACATGTTATATAGCTACATTTATATACTTACATGGTATTGTTCATCCAGACATTAACATGTTATATAGCTACATGTATATACTTACATGGTATTGTTCATCCAGAAATTAACATGTTATATAGCTACATGTATATACTTACATGGTATTGTTCATCCAGAAATTAACATGTTATATAGCTACATTTATATACTTACATGGTATTGTTCATCCAGACATTAACATGTTATATAGCTACATGTATATACTTACATGGTATTGTTCATCCAGACATTAACATATGTTATATAGCTACATGTATATACTTACATGGTATTGTTCATCCAGACATTAACATGTTATATAGCTACATGTATATACTTACATGGTATTGTTCATCCAGACATTAACATGTTATATAGCTACATTTATATACTTACATGGTATTGTTCATCCAGACATTAACATGTTATATAGCTACATGTATATACTTACATGGTATTGTTCATCCAGAAATTAACATGTTATATAGCTACATGTATATACTTACATGGTATTGTTCATCCAGAAATTAACATGTTATATAGCTACATTTATATACTTACATGGTATTGTTCATCCAGACATTAACATGTTATATAGCTACATGTATATACTTACATGGTATTGTTCATCCAGACATTAACATGTTATATAGCTACATGTATATACTTACATGGTATTGTTCATCCAGAAATTAACATGTTATATAGCTACATGTATATACTTACATGGTATTGTTCATCCAGACATTAACATGTTATATAGCTACATTTATATACTTACATGGTATTGTTCATCCAGATATTAACATATGTTATATAGCTATATGTATATACTTACATGGTATTGTTCATCCAGAAATTAACATGTTATATAGCTACATGTATATATTTACATGGTATTGTTCATCCAGAAATTAACATGTTATATAGCTACATGTATATACTTACATGGTATTGTTCATCCAGACATTAACATGTTATATAGCTACATGTATATACTTACATGGTATTGTTCATCCAGACATTAACATATGTTATATAGCTACATGTATATACTTACATGGTATTGTTCATCCAGAAATTAACATGTTATATAGCTACATGTATATACTTACATGGTATTGTTCATCCAGACATTAACATGTTATATAGCTACATTTATATACTTACATGGTATTGTTCATCCAGACATTAACATATGTTATATAGCTACATGTATATACTTACATGGTATTGTTCATCCAGAAATTAACATGTTATATAGCTACATGTATATACTTACATGGTATTGTTCATCCAGAAATTAACATGTTATATAGCTACATGTATATACTTACATGGTATTGTTCATCCAGAAATTAACATGTTATATAGCTACATGTATATACTTACATGGTATTGTTCATCCAGACATTAACATATGTTATATAGCTACATGTATATACTTACATGGTATTGTTCATCCAGACATTAACATGTTATATAGCTACATGTATATACTTACATGGTATTGTTCATCCAGACATTAACATGTTATATAGCTACATTTATATACTTACATGGTATTGTTCATCCAGACATTAACATGTTATATAGCTACATGTATATACTTACATGGTATTGTTCATCCAGAAATTAACATGTTATATAGCTACATGTATATACTTACATGGTATTGTTCATCCAGAAATTAACATGTTATATAGCTACATTTATATACTTACATGGTATTGTTCATCCAGACATTAACATGTTATATAGCTACATGTATATACTTACATGGTATTGTTCATCCAGACATTAACATGTTATATAGCTACATGTATATACTTACATGGTATTGTTCATCCAGAAATTAACATGTTATATAGCTACATGTATATACTTACATGGTATTGTTCATCCAGACATTAACATGTTATATAGCTACATTTATATACTTACATGGTATTGTTCATCCAGATATTAACATATGTTATATAGCTATATGTATATACTTACATGGTATTGTTCATCCAGAAATTAACATGTTATATAGCTACATGTATATATTTACATGGTATTGTTCATCCAGAAATTAACATGTTATATAGCTACATGTATATACTTACATGGTATTGTTCATCCAGACATTAACATGTTATATAGCTACATGTATATACTTACATGGTATTGTTCATCCAGACATTAACATATGTTATATAGCTACATGTATATACTTACATGGTATTGTTCATCCAGAAATTAACATGTTATATAGCTACATGTATATACTTACATGGTATTGTTCATCCAGACATTAACATGTTATATAGCTACATTTATATACTTACATGGTATTGTTCATCCAGACATTAACATATGTTATATAGCTACATGTATATACTTACATGGTATTGTTCATCCAGAAATTAACATGTTATATAGCTACATGTATATACTTACATGGTATTGTTCATCCAGAAATTAACATGTTATATAGCTACATGTATATACTTACATGGTATTGTTCATCCAGACATTAACATGTTATATAGCTACATTTATATACTTACATGGTATTGTTCATCCAGACATTAACATGTTATATAGCTACATGTATATACTTACATGGTATTGTTCATCCAGACATTAACATGTTATATAGCTACATTTATATACTTACATGGTATTGTTCATCCAGATATTAACATATGTTATATAGCTATATGTATATACTTACATGGTATTGTTCATCCAGAAATTAACATGTTATATAGCTACATGTATATATTTACATGGTATTGTTCATCCAGAAATTAACATGTTATATAGCTACATGTATATACTTACATGGTATTGTTCATCCAGACATTAACATGTTATATAGCTACATGTATATACTTACATGGTATTGTTCATCCAGACATTAACATATGTTATATAGCTACATGTATATACTTACATGGTATTGTTCATCCAGAAATTAACATGTTATATAGCTACATGTATATACTTACATGGTATTGTTCATCCAGACATTAACATGTTATATAGCTACATTTATATACTTACATGGTATTGTTCATCCAGACATTAACATATGTTATATAGCTACATGTATATACTTACATGGTATTGTTCATCCAGAAATTAACATGTTATATAGCTACATGTATATACTTACATGGTATTGTTCATCCAGAAATTAACATGTTATATAGCTACATGTATATACTTACATGGTATTGTTCATCCAGAAATTAACATGTTATATAGCTACATGTATATACTTACATGGTATTGTTCATCCAGACATTAACATATGTTATATAGCTACATGTATATACTTACATGGTATTGTTCATCCAGACATTAACATGTTATATAGCTACATGTATATACTTACATGGTATTGTTCATCCAGACATTAACATGTTATATAGCTACATTTATATACTTACATGGTATTGTTCATCCAGACATTAACATGTTATATAGCTACATGTATATACTTACATGGTATTGTTCATCCAGAAATTAACATGTTATATAGCTACATGTATATACTTACATGGTATTGTTCATCCAGAAATTAACATGTTATATAGCTACATTTATATACTTACATGGTATTGTTCATCCAGACATTAACATGTTATATAGCTACATGTATATACTTACATGGTATTGTTCATCCAGACATTAACATGTTATATAGCTACATGTATATACTTACATGGTATTGTTCATCCAGAAATTAACATGTTATATAGCTACATGTATATACTTACATGGTATTGTTCATCCAGACATTAACATGTTATATAGCTACATTTATATACTTACATGGTATTGTTCATCCAGATATTAACATATGTTATATAGCTATATGTATATACTTACATGGTATTGTTCATCCAGAAATTAACATGTTATATAGCTACATGTATATATTTACATGGTATTGTTCATCCAGAAATTAACATGTTATATAGCTACATGTATATACTTACATGGTATTGTTCATCCAGACATTAACATGTTATATAGCTACATGTATATACTTACATGGTATTGTTCATCCAGACATTAACATATGTTATATAGCTACATGTATATACTTACATGGTATTGTTCATCCAGAAATTAACATGTTATATAGCTACATGTATATACTTACATGGTATTGTTCATCCAGACATTAACATGTTATATAGCTACATTTATATACTTACATGGTATTGTTCATCCAGACATTAACATATGTTATATAGCTACATGTATATACTTACATGGTATTGTTCATCCAGAAATTAACATGTTATATAGCTACATGTATATACTTACATGGTATTGTTCATCCAGAAATTAACATGTTATATAGCTACATGTATATACTTACATGGTATTGTTCATCCAGAAATTAACATGTTATATAGCTACATGTATATACTTACATGGTATTGTTCATCCAGACATTAACATATGTTATATAGCTACATTTATATACTTACATGGTATTGTTCATCCAGACATTAACATGTTATATAGCTACATGTATATACTTACATGGTATTGTTCATCCAGACATTAACATATGTTATATAGCTACATGTATATACTTACATGGTATTGTTCATCCAGACATTAACATATGTTATATAGCTACATGTATATACTTACATGGTATTGTTCATCCAGACATTAACATGTTATATAGCTACATGTATATACTTACATGGTATTGTTCATCCAGACATTAACATGTTATATAGCTACATGTATATACTTACATGGTATTGTTCATCCAGACATTAACATGTTATATAGCTACATGTATATACTTACATGGTATTGTTCATCCAGACATTAACATGTTATATAGCTACATGTATATACTTACATGGTATTGTTCATCCAGACATTAACATGTTATATAGCTACATTTATATACTTACATGGTATTGTTCATCCAGACATTAACATGTTATATAGCTACATGTATATACTTACATGGTATTGTTCATCCAGACATTAACATGTTATATAGCTACATGTATATACTTACATGGTATTGTTCATCCAGACATTAACATGTTATATAGCTACATTTATATACTTACATGGTATTGTTCATCCAGACATTAACATGTTATATAGCTACATGTATATACTTACATGGTATTGTTCATCCAGACATTAACATGTTATATAGCTACATGTATATATTTACATGGTATTGTTCATCCAGACATTAACATGTTATATAGCTACATGTATATACTTACATGGTATTGTTCATCCAGAAATTAACATGTTATATAGCTACATGTATATACTTACATGGTATTGTTCATCCAGAAATTAACATGTTATATAGCTACATGTATATACTTACATGGTATTGTTCATCCAGACATTAACATGTTATATAGCTACATGTATATACTTACATGGTATTGTTCATCCAGACATTAACATGTTATATAGCTACATGTATATACTTACATGGTATTGTTCATCCAGACATTAACATGTTATATAGCTACATGTATATACTTACATGGTATTGTTCATCCAGACATTAACATGTTATATAGCTACATGTATATACTTACATGGTATTGTTCATCCAGACATTAACATGTTATATAGCTACATGTATATACTTACATGGTATTGTTCATCCAGACATTAACATGTTATATAGCTACATTTATATACTTACATGGTATTGTTCATCCAGACATTAACATGTTATATAGCTACATGTATATACTTACATGGTATTGTTCATCCAGACATTAACATATGTTATATAGCTACATGTATATACTTACATGGTATTGTTCATCCAGACATTAACATGTTATATAGCTACATGTATATACTTACATGGTATTGTTCACGCAGTGTCTGGCACCTGTGCCTGTACTATCTTTAGAATAAAACAAAAATCGTCAATACTTCCTAATTCTATTGATTGTATCGACAATAACTAAGAGAATCAGCTTTCCACATACAAAAAAACAGTTAAACAAATAAAGTTAGTTAAAATTAAGTGATTCAACTCACATACTACTTTCGAAACATAATTCGTCGCGCATGTCGACTGGTAGAATCAACAGGTTGGCCAATTGTCTGTAGCTAATAGCATACTGCTAAATTGGAAACTTTTATATATATATATATGTATATATATATATATATATATATATATATATATATATATATATATATATATATATATATATGTATATATATGTGTATATATATATATATATGTATATATATATATATATATATATATGTATATATATATATATATATATCAAGTCGTATGAAATATAAATGTAGCAATTTATCACCTTCATTATCTCATGGAATTTTTGTGAAATCCTTTTGCAATATAACCACAGGCGACAGCCTGTTAATTAGTTTACAATATCATGTGAGTATATGGACATGTAGCTATATAACATATGTTAATAAGATATCTGCTGCGATGCCTTTAGATTGGTAAACCAAGAAAATCTTAATTATCGAAGGCAAATGGTTCGTTCATAGACAGAAATACGGTCGAAGGGAAACAACTCTGTTTAACATAAGAAAGATCACATGACCGACGTATTATGTAAGAATAAAGAAAGTAAGAAATTCGATAACTTCAACGGGCCCCGCTAACAGAGTCCCCTATGTATAGTCAATAGTCTATACATAGGGGACTCTGTTAGCGGGGCCCGTGATAACTTCAAGGAAGTAATATTGTGGAGTTTAAATCGTCGATATGACTCAGTTAGCTTTTAAAGATACAGATCATCTCATTGGAATAGCATGACACGAAAGGTAACACAACTGATTTATATCAACTGTTCCCTAGATTACTGATCAGAAGGTTATAAGAGACTGGACATTTTTAAGAAACGAGTTCTCACGTTTGTTTGTATATAAAAATGCAGACTATATGTTATTGTTTTCATGACCCCACCCCAAAATATATGTACGAAACTTGGCCTTTTGAAGATATATTTTATATATTAGAACTCTTTTACGACATCAAACTTAAAACATCAGTTCCAATATATGGATTTCGAATACCACTACAAAGATGTTTAACATAGAGTAAATTTGATCTATTGAAAGGTGAATGAATGCATGTATAAGTGGACAAATGTCTTCCTCATATTTGGGAGATACATGTATCCCTTGAACAAATTTTATATTTAAATGACTTCCTCATAGTTGGAAGATGTAAGAATATATATTTGGGAGAAACAAATGAAGGCCTCATAAACTCACTGTATATAAAAAAAAGGCAGTGGTACAAAAAAGTTGATAATCTAAGTATGTATGTATGATTTCACAAACATTTCATGAGATGATGAAGTTTCCAAGAGTAAATTCTGTAAAAGTCTGAAGAATGCAAAAGGTGAATCAACATATCATACTCACAGTGAGATAGTGACCCTCTGCCAAAATATGTCTATGGAACTGGCCTTATGATTAAAAGATTTATGTTTGGTTCTACTTTTAAAATTTATATTTGATAACTCAAGAAAAGGTCCCCATTTGAAAATAACAGTAATAAAATTACAAACACACTTAATTTAGTAATCCTTAGCAACCAATATCTGACATATTGATGACGGTCTTGCTTGCAGGTTGATATGATAAGAGAACAACCAAACATCATTTAAGGCCAAGCAATGGCTGAAGCTCAGGAATCACTGGACGTCAGTGAATTAAAGGAAAACTTTCTGGAATGTTCAGTTTGTCTGGAACACTTTGACCAAGCAGAACGACGTCCTCGACTCCTGGTCAACTGTCTTCATTCATTCTGTTCCCAGTGTCTGGAGCAGCTTCTGGAGAAGGAGGGAAGAGGTCAAGTCACGTGTCCCAACTGCAGACAGGTCCAGAAAGTCAAAGGAAACGCCCAGTCCTTGCCTGTTGATCCAGTCAGAAACAAGCTGGTGGATTATGTCCAGTTCAAGAAAGGCAAGAAGATCCTCTGCACTGATTGCCCAGATGGAAGCCATGCAGTTGCCCGCTGTCATGAATGTCAAAGCTACATGTGTGCACCATGCAAAGAAGCTCACCATCGAAACAGGCTGTCAAGGAATCACACATGCCAATCTTTGGAAGAAGCTTTGAGTGAACCGGTAAAGAATTTTCATAGTCATCACTGCGAAGATCACCCAGACCAAAAGATCAAGTTTTTCTGTGGACAGTGCTCCAACCTATGTTGTGTATCTTGTCCTATCGTGAAGCACAGAGGTCACATCCTTGACCCCATAGAAGATGCTGCAAACTCAATGTTGTCCTCTTTGAAAACCAAAATAAGAAAAGTAGAAAAGTCAGCTTCTGTCCTTAGGGGGGAGAAAACTTCACTAAAAGAAAAATCAAAAATGCAAAAGGTCAATTTGAAACACAAAACTGCTTCAATCAACAAGACCTTTGATGACTTGATTGGCAAATTCAATTGTCAGCGAAATAAGCTCATCTATGAGCTAAGGGACAAGACAGAAAGCACAGTAATTGGTTTAGGAAAGCAGTGCCAGGCTATTGAAGACAGACTTTTACAGATGGAGTCTACCTTGGAATACTTCAAACTAATGGAGAGCAATTCTGATGACTGTGAAGTTCTGTCTGCAGGACCTATCCTGGTCAAATCTATGGAGGCTGCAGCGGCCGTGGACCAGACTCGAGATGTTCAACATCCAACATGGACCTTCTCACCAGGGGAGGTGAACAATGTCATATCAATGGTGCAGAGAACTGGAGAAATTCATTCTGACACAGTAAGTATCTGAAATGTTTACAAAATTCCAGGAAAAATATAGTTCCTTGTGTAAAATCATTCTATTGTATTTATCAGGCATAAGAGATGTCGGAGCTGTGCCCATGAAGTTTGTTTCATGTGACCTAATTACCTGTCTAAAACATCAGAAAACATCAGAAACATGTATTGCAAAACAAATTTATTTCTGGGCCTCGAGTTTATGTAATCCGACATAACATATAACCAAACAATAAGAGAAATAATTATATTTTTATAATAATACTCATCGATTGTTTTGGTATTTTCTTTTATTTCATTGTTGGATCCCATTAATTTCAATAAGGCTTTCGAGCTTTACAGCACGCAATTTCATCTAATTCATTTTAAAACATTTTATGATTGGATGATTGGATATCTGTCATTCAAAGTTGTGTATCTTTAAAAAGAAAGGTAGGGTTAGTAAATTGTGAAAATTCTGGTTATATGACGTAACTTATGACTTAACTGTCCATCCGATAAGTTAGAATAACTACAGAATGACTGGCTTAGGGACTAATGAGTTTGTTTATGACAGTGACATCAGTAATATTCTTAAAGCAGACTACTCAGGCTTTGCAAAGAATTAATGGCTATGTAGGAGGCACGCTGGTTGAGATTTCTGAGCCCTCGTCACGCTTTGCTGATAAAACGTTTCCAATCCAAAACTCAACATTACAGTGTCCCTTTAAAAGCATCTTTCATTTGCTGTCAAATTTCAACCACTTGACATCATGTATGTAAGGAAGAATGGTAGAGCAACTGATTCAAACCCAAAAGGGTTGTTTCTCACTCATCTATCAGGAAGAGGGATAAAGTCAAATAAAGATGGCTGTCTGTTGTAGACGGCATCAACCCAAAGGACTATAGGCATTTCCATCTCACAGGTTGACACCGATCTTGACGTCATCCCAGGGAATAAGCTTGTTGCTAAAGGATCACATCTCTGGGGAGTTCTGAGTTCTGGGGAGAGCATCTGATAAGACAGGAGTTGACAGAGTCACCTACAAGATGATGACATCATAGAGATGATGGTTTATTTCCTTATGACATCATGAGTATGAAGAAAAAGGTCAGCCGTGAAGTTGCAGCAAATGGTGGCAAAGTGACTGCCCCTCGCCCATACCCCACTTAGCATGCAGTCATCTCTAGACTCCACTCTCATTCCCCACTGTAGATTCCACTCTCGGTTCCATCCTTGTTCCTTTTCGAAGGCCCTATTAAAGGTATTCAAATGACTGAAAGCTTTTAAGCCCTCAAGCAATGAATATGACTGACATGATAATTCCTTATGTATAAATGTTATAATTGTTTTATTTCCATTGCCTAAAGTGATGGATGATAAACCATTGCTTATTAATGAAGCAATTTAAAAAAAAAGACCATTCATATGGGTAGGTGATTTCCCCATATATATTTTACTCAACAACTTAAAATATTGATAAACATATACACATGAAAATATAGGAAAATGTGAAGAATATATTTATGCAGTTATTAGCACTGTAATAGACAGATATACCTTGCCATGAACCGATCAGGACTTTTATGCGTAGGTGAGTATTTATGCTTCTGTCTATTTTCTGACAGACAAAACAAAACCATTATGTGTATATCAACCCAACTTTGCACACCTTTTAATCATGACCATGGAACTTAAATTTTGGGACTTGGTCCCAGAGTGTACAATGGGGATAAGGTTTCTTTGAATATAATGCTTCTAGGTAAGCGATAAGTTTTACAAGTTTGTATTAGTCCCAAAGCCAGACATTCTGTAGTTATTACAAGTTTTGGCCCTTGATTGTTTGATTGCATTTTGTGAGAAAGAGAGGTCAAATGCTAGAATGGAGGAAAAAATTTCTCGGAATAATTTTGATCTTAATGGATGAAATTTTGATTTCAGCACTTTTTGAAAAAATATTAAGGTAATGGTTCTGAATCTGTAATTAAACCATTTGCAAATGACAGGTCTGACGCTCAAACGGGGAAAATGTTTTTCATTGACCGTTCTAGGCATCTAGGAGTGACAGTTTCCAGATGAGCGATCCAAGTCAGTCTGGGGCAAGCTCTTTAGAACACCAGGCATCATCAGTAGGCCCAAAAGTGGATGCTGAGGCGTCGATTGAGGAAGTTGATGCAGAGGGGATTGGTATGAATCTCAGGGGACCTTCAACAAAAGGTGGGTTTATAACATTCTTATTACAATGTAGGCTTTAAAGGGGCAGGAGCATTTCAGGGGGAAATTTATCTTTTTTAAATTTTCACTTAGTAACATATTTTTATGCCAAATATATTATTTTCAGGAAGTCAAACACGTGTCAACTTGGTGATTTGTAGTTGTAGTTGAAAGTATACAGTATCAAGAGAAAAGTGTTAGTAGCCACTTTAGTGTGAACGCCTTGCAATCATTACAAACCTTAGAGCAAGTTAACTGAACACGTTGAGTATGTTTTGGAACTGGAGATTGCGTTTCACTTTTCATGAGATACCTTTGTGAACTTTAAATAATTTGCTACTGCCCCTTTAAGACTCTTACAGTTTTTGGTAGCTCCATTTTTCATTCCCTTCCACAAATTTGAAAGGTTGGGTTCATAGGTTTCAGCTCCTTGCATTCATGTGTCTGCCTGTAGGTCCATGTTAAAAAGCCACCCCGCGAGTTAATATTTCTACAAGAGGAAAATAATCTTTATCATATAAAAATACCATCACTCGACAGAAAAATCTATCCCGTAAATTTTGATACCTACAACTCATTTTTGGAAACACACAAGTATATATAATTTGTGCACCATAAGAGACACCTACCCCCTTGTTCGAGCGCACATTTCTGGTTTCCGGTTTCTTACATCACCGCTTGGGTTTCCCAAGCTTGCTTATCACGTGACAAACAGTTTGTACACGAAAATGGCTGATGCGTAGTTGGGCGCATCGGAAAGAAAGCTCCGTAAAATAGATATGATGACATGTCCTGCGAAGGAAATCTGTTTTGAAAATGAAGTCATTGAATTAATCGAAAATGGATGGACCTGCAATCTCAACTGTCCCAAAGAATGCTGCAGCACTGTCAGCCCTATGTAAGTGAACTTCCATCTTGTTTCTTCAATTTCTTGTTTACTTTTGCTAGCACCGTTTTAACTTTGGTTCATTCATATCTTAGACAGGTAGATGCGCGTTTCAATTTGAATCAATTCAACCTGAACATGATATTAAAGGGAACTAGAAAAGTTACTAAAATATCCTTAAAAGCATGTAATGCTAAATTCAGTTTTTGTGTAGAAATACCCAAGTGTTAATTGTTTCCGTGGTATTACGAAATGCACTTTTATGAATGTTATTGCCGATAATGAAAAAAATTCTGAATTAACATGAAAAAGTGATAATGTACATATTTTTCCTCTATTTAATGATAAATAAACAGTTTGTTTTTCATTTGTTAAATCTTGCTGACATTTTAAAAAAAAGATGCCAATTTTTATTAATTTACGTACCTGTTTTCATATATTTCTATAAAGTCAAATTTTGACAATCCAACACATGCCACAACTTCAAATTTTTAGCTCATCAGGTCTGAAAGACCCGATGGGCTTATGGCATGGCATGGCATCCGTCCATCCTTCCATCCGTAAACTTTTCACTTTTTCGACTTCTTCTCCAGAACCAATGACTCTAGAGAGCTGAAATTTTATGTGCAAACTCCTTGGCAAATGGGGATTCTAAATTGTAGATTTCGTGACCCCATGACCCCAAATGGGGTCACAGGGGTCAAAACCTGAAAAACCTATTTTCATCTTCTTCTCCAGTTCCAAAAGGTCTAGAGAGCTGAAAAGGTGTGTTTAGAATCCTTGGCCAACAGGGATTCTAAATTGTATGTTTGGTGACCCCATGACCCCAAATGGGTTCACAGGGGTCAAAACCTAAAAAACCTAATTTCATCTTTTTCCCTAGTTCCAAAAGGTCTAGAGAGCTGAAAAGGTGTGTGTAGACTCCTTGGCCAACGGGGATTTTAAATTGTAGGTTTGGTGACCACATGACCCCAAATGGGGTCACAGGGGTCAAAACCTAAAAAACCTAATTTCATCTTTTTCCCCTAGTTCCAAAAGGTCTAGAGAGCTGAACAATTTTGTGAAGACTCCTTGGACACTGGGGATTCTAAATTGTAGGTTTGGTGACCACTTGACCCCCAAATGGGGTCACAGGGGTCAAAACCTTAAAATCCTACTTTCATCTTCTTCTCCAGTTCCAAAAGGTCTTGATAGCTTAATAGTTGTGTGTAGACTCCTTGGACAATGGGGATTCTGAATTGTAGGTTCGGTGACCCCTTGACCCCAAATGGGCAATGGGCCTTTTTTATTTAATTGTGAATAACTCGGACGTTTGGACAGGCTATCTTTCCTACACTGCCCATGAACTCATGGTCTGAACCCAAACACCTATTTCTATCAAAAGTCTGATGAGCTACAGAGCCCATGGCTCTATTTTTTATTTCATTATAGATTATTATTATTATAATTTTCGGCGATACAAGTCCCTGTGCTCTAGACAGTATGAAAAAATCTAGATTATTTTATCTTTTTTTTTCGTCTCCAGGTATAACGTTGAACCCTAGATTTAAATAATCCCACGGATCAATAGCTTTTGGGTTATTTACATGTTTATACTTGAAAAGGTCGATTTCCGAATTTTGAACAAAATTCCAATCTTCACAAATTGAGAAATGATCAGAGTCAAACTCACTGATAATGTTCAATAGGTTTTCAAAAAACATAAGATTATCTATATTTGGCCCATAAAATAATTGTTTTTTCGTAAATTTTTATTTCAAGTGCAAGGGAATAGTTTCATCCTGCTTTATTCAAATATTTTAACATCTAGGTCTTTTTTTTAATAAAATGGCATTACTTGTATACAAACTAAAGAAACACTCATTTCAGCCCCATTCGATTTTGATTGGCCTATCTAAGTCTGACGTGAAATGCGTATCTTGGATACAATATATAAAACCTTTTTTGCGTATAAGATTGGAAAATATACATCTATTCGCTTTTTTAATTATTTAGTCCTTGGCACTTTGAAGTGAGTATTTTCAGGTTACAGTTCATGTGTATATATTCTGAGTGGTGTGTTTAAGTATGAGCATATACATGTACCTATATATGAGAAGGTGCAGAGAAGAACAGATAAGGAGAGGATATGTATGGAATGGTTGTTTAATACTTTAAAAATGCAGAAAAGATGCTTTTTCAATATTTCAATTTTGTGATATAATGTGAAACAAACTTAATTCAATTAGTTATCAAAAGTAAGTTTAAATCAGTTTTTGTATACAATGTATTTATGTTTATGGTATGTTCAATGGCTTGTAGAAGATGAGAAATAAATCCAAGCCAGTAAGTCAAGTAAACAAATATAAAGTTGAATTTTTTATGCATGTACGAAAAGAATATACCTAAATGATTTGAAAACTTCATATATGAATATGAATATTATTAGCATGATTTTATAACTCCAGTCCCATCTTAAGATGGGGCGGATCCGCAGTTGGGATGATACATTTACACATACACATACATATACATAAATTTACACACATACATTTATATATACATATACAAACACAAACACACATGCTAATTCATGTAAAGATAAATACCCATATTCAAAAGTATTTGTGTCATGTACATACAATGATTTCTGTACTAATAACAGTTTTACCAATATGCCATCATAGTCGATTTGTAGCATAGCAGATCAAAGGTGCTACCTATGTTGTAATTTTCATTACATATTTATGTGTTTTTAATCTAAATTTGATATTTAAGGCAAATAATATAACCTGCTCCACACACATTCATTTTGCTACATACACATTGATATCATTTTTGTATTTGTATTTATCAAGACATGTTGATTTCTAAGTATCAAATATTTACACATGAGCAACATATTTTTTCATATTGCTGATATATAATCTGTAAGTGTTTGTTAATATACATATCTTTATACATGTTTCACATGGTGAACCGTTACCTATAATTAAACATCAATTTAGTAGAGTTAGTGATAAAGGTGGGAGCAAATGATATAACCTGTTTGAGATATGTACATGCTACACCCTACTGATTTCCTTTATGAATACAATAAATACTGCATGCATATCTGGAGGTGTGTTTAGATGGTTGTACCTTTACGGAACATGCACATTTTCAAGCATCTGAACATCACTTTTTTTTTGGAAATGTGGTCTTTGGATCAAGATTTTAAAGTGTATAAAAGACACACCTACCACTGAATAGTATTAGTCATTTTGATTTCAAATACTGACATCTGAAATTCTGAATATGTTGGTATTATTGATAAATGCTTATGTATAATATGAAATGTTTCAAATACATCATGAATGAATCATACACCCAGTTTTACAGAAGGAAGTAGACCTGTAAACAATGGAATTGTAAAAAGTTATTTTGAAACTCATATGATTAAAAATGCTGTCTTCATATTACATTTACAAGTTCTCCCAACCAGGAAGTGTAACCGTACATGTGTACTAACATACCTTTTTTCAAAATGTAACATCGCTTAACTTTTGTATAGTAAATAGATGTATAGAAATGTGCCTTGAACATCACAGAAGTGAGCTGATATATAAATGATACATCTACCCCTGTTTTCTTATAGTATAGTGTTTCACATTTAGGACTCTTGAAACCATTATGTAGCTATACACAGGCATGTATGTTAACAATAACTGTCCATATGGATCTGTTTTCAGACAGTTTTATGTTTTACAGATTTTTGGTGGATCATTTATTAGTACTTGACAATTAAGAAGGGTGTTTTGATCAATACTGTCTAAGGGCACCAGGGATCTCCACTGGGTGGCGTCTCCAAGCTGAGTTTGGTTCATCTGGTTTTTTTTAATTTCAAGAACCAGATCAATCCCTTTCAATCAGACGCTTGTATAATGGTCATTATGAGTCCTTCATCATAAGCTGTTTTGCTAAGGTGTGCCCTGATATGTTTCATGGAGATGGGGAGATCAGTTTTAATATTTGCACCTGTTCAATACAGTTTTGACTTAGTGTAGAACCACAGGGGCGTGTATCGCTTAGAAAAAGCCTAAGAAAGACATATATGCCTATAGACCCTACCCTACTACTATAGTGTATCGCTTAGAAAAAGCCTAAGAAAGACATAATATTATATGCCTATAGACCCTACCCTACTATAGTAGTATGTAGTAGTAGGGTAGGGTCTATAGGCATATATGTCTTTCTTAGGCTTTTTCTAAGCAATACACGCCCTATAGTAGTAGGGTAGGGTCTATAGGCATATATGTCTTTCTTAGGCTTTTTCTAAGTGATATACGCCCCTGTGTGTAGAACACTGTGTCTCTATCCTTCATTGTGGGGGTCTTGGGTTAGTATTAGGGGAATTTGTGAAGTACTTTGGATTAGGTATCCAGTGTACAGTCTTGAAATTAACATTCGTTATAAAAGTATCCATAAGACTCAGTTTGCAATATATGAACTCTCTTAAAACAGACTCAGTGTTTTTGGCTGTTGTTTCCTCAATCAAATTGAATAGCAATTTTGATTTCCTTTCATGAAACTCTCTCTGGATTGCTTTTCGTTTCATCGTTCCACACTGATAGTCCAGATCTGATTTTAGAGTGGAGAGCTTATCGGACAGTTTATCAATCCGTTCATTTTGCATGTCAGTAACGTTTTCAAACTCCTCCACTCGGAATTTGTTTGAGGTGACATCTGTCACAATTTTCCCAAACACTTCCTCAAACTTATCAACCCAATTTTTTAATCGAACTTAATTCTATTTATAGACCCCTGCAGTGTAGTGTTTACACTTTCAAGTTTTTCTAAGAAAAGTTGTTGGGACTCAATAATGAGTTTTTTAATGTCATCGAGGTTTATATTAGGTTCAGAGCATGATCTGGTCCGGCTTGCCGGTCTATTTTCCTTACCTCTATTGTTTGACACTTGTTGATTGTGTTCAGCTTTGATTCACTCTTGTAAATTCAATGTTTCTTACAAGTTTTCCCCTTAATATGTCCGATTTAAAGTCAGGTAAGGGATGATTTGATCATAAGGAATCAATGTACCTTAGTATTTGGCCCTTGTTGTCGTGAATGTCATGTCATCCTTTGCCAAATAGCCGCCTTGACCTAGATAGTAACTTATAACTTCTTTTGACCATGCAGTATGGAAAACTACATGAAATAATCTAAAATTGTTCTAGCGTGTTGTTTCTTCACTCTTTACTTCCGTCATAAATTGAAAATTGGAATGTTTATCTTTACCCCAACTCACCTCACCTCTATTTGATGATTTTGTATGTAAAAAACAAATAGTTAAGGAAAAAAGTTTCTGGAGAACTGAAATTAATGCAAAACATTAAAAAACATTTTGATAGCCTAAATGACATTGTTCTATTTATTATGTGCGATAGTACAAATTACTATGGCCACCAGGCATTGCCTTTGCTAGACCAATTTGATTGGCTAGGTTTATTTGCTGAATATCATCAGTGCTAGAGATTGTTACCCTAGTGAGGATTTCGGTGCATTCTTGCAAGGTATTTTTTAAATTTTACCATAGCCATCTGTATATTTAGATATGTCACAAATTTTAATTATCTTAAAATATCAGTTAGAAAATGACATCAAGTCCCAGCAAACATTCACAACAATTGCTCCCATTTCTCAACCCTCAATGTCAAAGGTTGTTGAGCAGGTCAGCAAGACACATAAATAATGAAGCGGTATGTTTGAATTCAAGTCTCTTTGAACTCAAACAACTTTATCACAGATTTCCTCTTACAAAACAATTGAAATTACAAAATGTGACTATGAGATGCAGGTTGGGCGTCTGTGATCATAAAATGAAGCTTGCCATAGTGCCACAAGATGTAAACTCTTTAAGCCTTCTTGTGCTCTTGATTACTGTGTTGAGTTTTTTGATTGCAATCACCCATGTACATTATGGAAGTTGCATAGCAGCAGTGGATCCAACACAAGGGTTGCATTTTCCTTAAAGATAATTGCTTGAAATGCAATGATAAAGATCTTGAATTTAAAATTTATTCTCACAATTTACAGTCACCACATTTGAAATAGCACAGATTGTGTTAAGCATATATGGAGATTATTGCCCAAAATAGTATGTCATATCACTTAACAGAAACAGTGTGATTATTGTATTGCTTGAGCAAAAGCGAGGGATTACACAATTTGCACTGTTCTGTAAAAGTCATCTGATACACTTTCAAGTGTAATCATTTCCAAATCACTTTAAGTATTCCATTTCAATGACTTAAATATAGAAAGGGCGTGCTTCTCTTACTGCCTACTTCAGTAATATGACCCAAACAATTCATACAAGCCATGAAATTCGAAAACTCACACTGAAACAATCATTGTTATGCAAAAGTGATATGTGCATGTGTGAATAATATGATATTGCTTATGTTGCTTTCTATGGTGTATAAAGGGACCATATAAGAAAATGTATACTATTCATAAATGATAATTACTAGTATTATCTTTCTTTTATGAACATCCTTCATACTGTCTCTTTAACTTACCGGCCTCTCTGATATAGAGTAGAGAGAAGTGCCTCTACAACATGGCGTTTTGACATCTTTCACGTTTCTGCAGTGATGCCACACTGTAGGATGCCATTTTGAGGTTGAAGAGGGAGCCAACATTTGCTTGGCCTTCATTCCTGCACTGCTTTGATCCTACAGCAAGACAATGCAGTTTTAATTTTATGGATTTCTTGTAATATGTCTACAACACATGCACATTTGAGATTAAGTGTTATTGGAATTAGAAAATAGTCACTGGATAGTAAATTTACAAATAATTATGTTCAATTTTCTGTAAAAGTACATGGATCGTAACTGTTGATTTATAGATTAGTCCTGCGAATTTTTTATCATTGTAATTCTCTATACTTAAGCTTTATATGTAAATAATATAACTACTGTTCTAATATGACCTCTGGTTTTTGATTAAAAGTGTTATTATTCGTAAAACCTGTTTGTTGTGACATTATTATCCAACTTGAATTTTATGCCCTGGATATCTTTGTCCCCAACCTTTTTGTTCCTGGAGCAGAACTATGAAATTTATGTTGAACAGTTTATACAATTTCAGGACAAATAGTAAAATGAAAGATGTGACATTGAGTTGAAGTGTGATGTATTCATCAGGGATCACTCCCAAAATTATACTTTACTAACTTGTTTAGTTACTTTTGTACAAGTGAACACTAAGCACCCTAGTAGATCTAGAACTTTGATAATAAATAGTTGAAAGTTTGCTTAGGCAAACTACAGTGGTGTCAGGCCAGATTTTTTAAAAGATGACCATGAAATTTTTTGGACGATCATTTATTTAGAAGTCTCACGATCCCGATAATACTACCTCCCAAAATAAGTACAGGTTTCACTCAAATGTAAGAACCACTGAACAAACATGCAATAGTATCAAAATGACTACTAAAAAATCATTAAATTACTATTTCGACAATTGATGGCATGAAAACAGTGTTTGAAGAGCAAGGATTTGTCGCTACGAATATGCTCATTAAACCTATAATTGGAAGATTTTGGAGAAAGTGTCAAGTAAAATAATAGTAAATTTGTAATCTACTGTTAAACCCCTTTCCTTGAAATCATGGAAATAATATATAAAACTATGACAGTAACTACTTTCCTCAGAAGTTCCAAAAGTGTTCTACTTGGTTTCACATCCTCTGTTCACGTCTTGTTTACTTGTTCACAATGCAATGCGCAAAAATAAACAACACGCTCTATTTTTAGACACGGACACCCGTTTTTTCTCTTTACTGTATCTTCTGAAATTGTGTTAAAAAAATCTAAAAAAATTAGTATAAACTCTTCAGGGAGTCTTTAATTTTTTGTAATTTTCCTGGAATGTTTTTAACTAACCGAGTGGCTTTTTAAAGGGGTTGGCTTTTCTGAGAAACATTTTACGTTAGATATCAAAAATACAGTTTGGGGAATCAGGGTATCAATACCATAATGGAGTTCAATCTTGAGAACTTACTGCTGGATTATTGATTATGAAGGAGGATATCATGTCATCTTAGTAACAATGATTTGATTTATTACTATATAGTATATGATTGATATGGATGATAGTGATTATCTTATCAGTCACTAGTGAAAATAATATCGGAATGTGTTATCAGTCACTATGGTGAGTGTTTTATACCTCATGGGTGTGTTAAAAGGGCATAGAGTATGTTGCCAGGGTCAAATATGTCATAAATGGTCTTATTTCATCAACAAATGGTGGTTATTTCTGAAAATTAACATCTCAATGTTTATCCGTTAGTACACTGACAATATACAGGAAACAAGTCAAGTTTTATGATAAAAAAAATTGACAAGGACGAACACCAATGACTCAAAAGTAATTTATCATAATATTTATAGCAGACACAAGAAATATAGGTTGGTATTGCCAAGTAAGTCATTTAACTAATCTGCAGATTTTCAATTCACAATAAAAAAATAAAAAAACGTCAAAATTTTAAGAGAAAAAGATGCAAATCTAAATATGATATTTGGGCTCCCTAAATATTTGTCACATATTAAATTCATGAAACATCCCCATGGAACATCCTGGATTTGTATAAGAGTGCTTTGTGAGCCAAGAAAACACCTTCGGAAGGAGGGCCTTTTACACGTCTGAAAAGCCCTTCAAGCCAGCTTACAAAGTCCTCTTATCTTCTAATGTCAGACTTCAATTATCTACTATTTGTTCCTGAAACTTTTACTTTTAGGTGAATTTAAGAGTGTGAAATCCCTACTTGTTTAGAAAAATAACTCCAAATGTTCCAAAACAGCAAATACATAGGCAAAAGATTGTCTCGAACCTGGTAATTAATAACTTCAAAACACTATACCCAACGGTTATACACACACAGCCACTAGCTTAATAACCAAGGCTTTCAATTTCCTTCTAAACCAATGACTTAATTACAATCTGCAAATGATATTGTGGGGACGCCTCTTTAGGGATTTTGGACGATGACTGGGAAAGCCATCTTTTAATAATAGGTTTGGTACATAAGAAAGAGAAAGATCTCTCCCTCCATCAAAAGAAAGCCCCTGCCCTCGTGATTAGCTGCCTGGTCAGGCTACAGCCCTCGAACTTGGCTATCTCGGGCGGTGGGCGTTCTTTCCCCAGAAAGCCCTTGTGATTGGTCTTCCTCGTACATAACAACAATAACCTGACATCATAATGACACGCTCATGGCATCAGGTTGTTTGTTGCTGACTCAATGTGATTGCATTTTGATTTTGCTTAAACAATAAAATCATAAAATGGATAAAATGAGATGTCGCTTCTTGACAAATACCGTGTTTAATTCATTGAGTGAGGAAGAACATTTACATTATCACTAGTGGCACAGCCACAAGTCATAATATACAACTTTTCTACCTCACTATGTTATGATTACTGTTGCCATTCCATAATAATGAAATCATAAAACCTTTCTTTTGAACATGTACATTTGCAAAAATTAGCTAAAAGTTTGATAATTTCTATGCGAACTGAAATGTATTATATTATGAATAAAGGTAAACTTGGTTACTGCAAGAAGATGTTGAGTTGCCATGAGCTGCCAGTGGATCTGAATGAAGACACTTTGAGCAACTATGTGGAAGTTTTTGGTGATTGTGAGGTGAAGAAATTGGAATTCTCTCTGGACCAAACAGCTGCTCTTGTGACTGTAGACAATGAACCAGGTTTGTTGCATTTTATAAGGAAATTTGTGTTTTAATTCTAAGAGTAAAAAAAATTCATTAACAGATATATGAAGGGTGATACAGTGATCTAAGGTGACCATTGCAAGCTATGTAAATTATATTCTAAATATAATGTATATGAAAGCATATCATTTTGCATTTGCCCTCAATAATGATGTTTATTCTAGTTGTCATTTTAGTGTAAGTAAATGTAAAGCAACAATTTGTTTTATCTGGTGGTTGGTATTGCTACTAGAATATACACCAGTTATACAACAGTACGAATGAAAGATTTTGCTGATATGGAAGAAATGGGGTTTTTAAATTTTTCAATTAGTACTTAAGAAGGAAGTTATCAAGAATTGGAGTGCAAATTATAAGACTAAAATTACGCTATAACTGCATAGCAGTAAGATGTTGTAACTAAAATTTAAATGATTGATAACACTACAACTTCATATAATGAGATATGGTGTAACTAAGATCTTAGTCATGATTTACACTACAACTTCATATTAAGGTACGTGATTTTGTGTAATTATGATGTTAGCCAAAAGTTACCATACAACTTCATATTAATGAGATGTGATGTAATTATGACCGTAACCATGAATTACAATAACACAGGATATTAAAGAGATGGTGTAATTAAGATCTTAGCCATTAACTATTCAATATTATCTGTTAGATATATATTTCATATTGCAGATTGGGAAAAACTGACTAAGACAAGACATGAGGAGAAGAAAAAAATCAAATTTGAACAACTTTTTCCTTCAAGCAGTATCTGTGTTTTGTTTAATCAGGGTGATGAGGGTAATATGCAGAAATTATATACTAACCTCACACCAAAACCTAAAGACACGTCTACTGTGATGAGAGGCAAGGACGTATTCCATGTGATAACGTTTTCTTCTCCAGATGGTAATTATCATATTTCTACTTCTTCTCAAGAACTACTGGTTCAAGAAAGCTGAAATTTTGTGAATAGGTACTGTAGCCAATCAGAAGTATGATTGTAGGCACAGTCATACAGTGACCCTAAAGATGGCCAAAGAGGTTTTATGCCTGAAAACCGATTTTTAATTATTTCATTTTGATAAATTAACTTAACCACAGAAATGCTAAAATCTTGTTAACATTTACTTGGGCCAATTAAAATTATGAATCTTAACTTACATGGCCCCCTTTTAGGGACAACAGGTGTCACCCCTGAATAACATATCTGTTTTGTCAGGGTAAGTAAACCAAGCTATAAATTACACAATTAGCAGGAATAATATTGGAACGTACCAAAATAAAACATAAGGGGTGTTAAGAAATGTTAACATGTATTTAGAATGGATGTTTGGTCTTCCTTTTGTAACAAATTTCATTCAACATACATGTAGTTAACTTTAACAGTTTTGTCAGCATATCGACATTTATCATAATTTTGGTCTTATATTTCATAATAAAAGGAGATAAGTTGACAGAATTCTGTTTGACGACCTGCTTTTCATGTAATTATTTATTAGAAGAAAATGAAGAATAATTAACATTATTTTCTTATGTTCTTATTCAAAGTTTATTCTTTGAGTTCTACAAACACAGAGGAGAGCATCAAGTTGTGAATCATTTACAGAGCTTTAAATACTCAAGGTGCTCAAATTGCCATTCCTTCTAATCGATGTAAATGAAATAATTATCATTCTTCACAATAAACCTGCAACCAATATTGAAAAGGTTAAGACAGCCGCAATAACATAAGCATATTGTAGTTCATGCGGATTTAACACAATGTTGCTTCAAATACTTTCAGTTATTCAGAACTGACTTTATCACCTGAATACATACATATTTCCAAATAACCCATATGGTATTATGTTTCCACTGAAATGATGGAACTTTTTCCACATGTACCTTGTGCAGATATTATATTGCAGTTTTGGTCATGCTTATTTCATAAATTCTTTTATGAAAGAAATCCATTTTGAAATGTGAAATCTTGGCTACAATTTCCTTGACCTTCAGTGACTCTGAAATAAAGTCACTACTGGCACTCCCTAAAAATCATTTTTGACTTCTTCAACTACAAGTTCTAGAGAGCTTTTCTTATAAAGTTTGATAAACTGAAACCCTTTTTTTTTAGTAAATATTGTTGTAATTTATACATTCTAACAATTGCAGACGTTGAAGCTGTTCTGAGAAAGAAAGATCAATTGGCCAAGGAGTACAAGATGCTGATGTCAGTTTACTTTGAAAGCGTTGGTCCCGTAAAAAAAAAATCTGAGATGGTCGTTGAGGAAGAGGTTGAACTTACTGTTGGACAAAGTCAACTACTTTTGAAAACAAAGAAACTGGAAGAAATGAGGACATATGTAGACATTGAAATGAAGAACAAAAGAACAATTGTGATGAGGGGCAAGCCAAAAGCCGTGTCACATGTGAAGGTAGTTATTCAAGACTTCAAAAGACAGTTCAAAGAAAGGAAAGTTGAATGTTCCATGGCAAAGCAAAAATACATATTGAATAAAACCTGTGGACAACTCATGCATTTGAGAATGAGAGGGAAAAATATTGAGGGTACTTGGTACGAGTCCCGCCGACAGCTGATGATCTGTGCAACTTCGGATGCGGACTTGGATCACATTGCAGATTGGATTGACAGACATTTGAAAGAGAAAATTTTTGATTCTTCATCTGAAGAGTTCAAACAAGCCTTGAGAGCAATCGGACATATGGAAGATGGCTTATACCTGCTAGACTATGGCAACTATCATCGTGAACTGGTTCTCGTGACCCAGCATGAAGAATTTCATGAAGCTTGTCAAATTGTTGATGGTATCCTTGCTGGTGGAAGAGATGGGGAAGTAGTGATACAGAATAAACAGAGCGAGATATCAAGGACATCACTCCAAGAATCCATCAAGGAAACAATAACTAAAGATCACAAGCTTTTCCTTCAAAGGTTTAAACAAAAAGACTTGAAGGCACTTGAAAAAGATTTTAATGTCAGCATATTCCTTGAAGGACCTGACAATGAAGTCATTATTTCTGGACAAGGTAACAAAGAGGCTCTTGAAAGTTTCAAGGCTATTGTAAGGGATTTGAAAACAAGTATCATGACCTTGTCACCAGAAAGCTCAACCCAAATTTTGAATTCAGGATTTCTTGGATGTTTAGAGAAGTTTGTTGGTGACACAGAGAGGTGTGTCATCAGTCACAAGATTCAACAATTAGCCAATGAGAGCGTAGACAAGTCCCTTGAGGGTGCTGTGGGAGGTGCTAACCTGGGTCACAGTTCTGGACACTCTTCTGGACATGGTTCAAGCAGCTTCAGAGAAGGAGGAAGAAGTAGCAGCTCACCTGAACTCAAAATTCCAAAACATGGCAGAGGCAACAGAAGTGAGTTAGGATAATTATCATATACAAAAGAGTATTATATTATCTCAATTAATCAATCCAATTAACTTGTCAATACCTTTTTTTATTTTTTTTTATTTTCCACATTTTGTGATACAAGCAAAACAACATCGTATAAGGAAACCAAGTTAGTTTTATTTCAAAATGTAAATTCTTCAGATGTTAACAGTCTGCCTTCTTCATCTAGCATATCATTAAAAAACAGCACCTTTTTTTATACCACTCATAATAGAAAAACGTTTTTCTGCCTATAAGGATATTGTCGTTGTTCCATTTAGATTGTGATTGTATATCATGTTCATTTACAATTTCATTTTTGCTAAAAATACTTTTCAGTTGTAGTTCAGTCCAAAATTGAAAGACTTTAAAACTTTGCTAAGATAATTTCTGTCTACTGAATTGAAGGCTTTTCGAAGTCAATGAGTCAAAGTAATCCTGGTATCTGATTTGGTATGTTCAAATTAATCATGTGTATAAGTCTTATTACTTTGCCAGTATATCTATCTGTGATAAATCCTTTTTGATCTTGATAATGTAGTCAATGTTTTTTTATTTCTTTTGGCAATTGCTGCAATTTTATAGGAGATATTTAGTAAAGAGATTGGGCACCAGTTTTTCAAAAATTTCTTTTATCTTTTATCATACATGTTATTAACTTGTCCAAACCTCATTCATTTGGAAATGAGGTAAAAATACTAGTAGACATACGATAAAATATTTATTTAAAGGTGGGCAATTTAATATTGTGTTTGGTTCTGACATATTCAAATGAATACACAAATGTGTACTCACACAAATATCAACTCTCACATCCACAAACTCACTCATATTCTCATTCACTTACATTATGCATATAAATTTGCAGTCGATGTACATTCAGACTTAATGCATTAGAATCACTCTTAAGACGTATTTTCTCTCAAACATACAACATACATCCAAAACAAAAAAGGAATCATTATCTGAACAATACAAAATGATGTTTTAGAATGATGCTGCAATGTAGATTCTTTTTTATATTTTGAAAAGGATAATATGTTTTAATCTTCTAGCATTTCTGAAGCAAATACAGTTCATTGTGAAGAAAGGAGAAATTGCAAAGGAAAAGGTGGGTCCAGTTTTTTTCTCTCACTTTTGTCAGTTAGTATTTTATGATCTGCAATCAAAGCTTTAAAAACACTAATTTTCATTTGTGAATAAATCTGTATTTGTGAATCATTTGCATAATAAATGTACCATAATCAATAATGATGTCCTCTAGTAGGAAGTTAGTCATTCTGCTAAATAGAGGTTATCATGCGAGTATGTTTTGGGATGGTAAATATCCTGCAATAGGTATAAACATTGTATTTTGCGAGCCTTGGCGAGCTAAATACATAGTGTTTATTCCTAATGCAGGATATTTACCATCCCAAAACATACGAGTATGATAACCTCTTTATCATACAATGTCATTCTGTATTCATTTTGCCAAAAAAGGTCTGCGGTCATTACTGGAGTTCTAACAGTTATCTTGAAATGTGTGCATTGATATACGCAAATGAACAGCGTAATGACACCACGGTAAATTGACATTAAATTAATCCTCCATTCTTTGCCTTTGAGGCAACAGAGATGTTGTTTTGGCATGATCTAAATGTTCCAGTTGGTCTTAGAATTTGTTTCTAAATAAAAAAGATGGAAATGAAAATAAATTTCGAAAGTATGTGTAGATTTTAACCCGAAAGCGTTCGCTTTTACATTCACATGTACTCAGGCGTCTAACGTATTTCACTCAAAACGAGAGTTCCTTCCCTTTTCCAAATGCAAATGTCAGCTTGTGTAAACACAGTGTTACGGATAGATTAACTAATACAAATTCTATTTAATTTCCAAAACCCAATAAATGATGAAAACATGTATGATACATCGAAGCTAAATATGAGGTCATTGAACATGTGATTCAATCAACCTTGGGTTACCGTGAGTTAAATTTAACTCAGTTCATTCATTGAATTAGCTAGGCCTATATATTTCGGTTGATTTCAGCCAGCGATGTAATTAAGTTACTTTGCACTGCTTGATCATGAACTTCACGAAACAGATGCACAAAGTCCATTTGTTATTTCTTCAACTTAATTTTGATGCATTACATGACGATTAATTTGCTGAAGCCATCCGTTCGTGCAGGCATTCCAAATGATAAAGCGTGTGACGTCATAGTAATTTTCAGAAAATGTTCCGGCACTTGACCTCTGTAATTTGCATCTTTATCCGCATATGACCCCAACGGATATAGAAAATATCCGTTGACTTTATTATGCCAAGAACACTATCCATTGTATGATAAATCAGTGTATATTTATCCGCTCTCTCTCCTTCCTAATACCTTGATCTCCTTCGAGCTAAAGACATTGTATCAAAAGCTATCTAACCAGCCAATGAGATGACTCACATTCAGCAAAAGTGGCACAACTAGAATGGAAAAATCCGTTGAGCTCCAGATAGTAGCTTCACGCTCCTTGCATTATGACATTTCATTGGCTGAAATAATATTGAACTAAGCCACGAATATCAAGCCGATCCAGCTATACGAGGCATTTGAGATCAGGGAGGGTATTAGGAAGGAGCAAGAGCGGATTCCTATACGCTGATTTAACAGGATGGAAGTTAGTGATCACTTTTTAGCTCCTTTTTAGCTCATCAGAACTGAAAGATCAGATTTGCATGCTTATGGCATTGCCTGTTTTCCTCCGTTCATTTGGGCGTGACATGAATTTCCCTAAAGATTTACAAAATCATCTTCTCCATAATGAATTGGCATAGGAGGCTGAAAGTAAATGAGTAACATCTTCCTGACAAGAAGACTAAAATTTGTAAGATTGATGTTTTCAAGAAACCATAATGCTAGGAATCTCAAATTTTGAAATTATTATCTTCAAGCGTGTAAATTTCATTGACTTTCTTTTGATACTAAGGCAGGGCACATATTTAGGGTGTTTCATCAAAACAAATTTTTTTTGTCATAGTGAGCAAAATTTTCACAATATAATCTTTGTTACTTGAAGTATTTGAGTATTTTCAAAATATTTGTATGTGGCTGAGATAGAGCCAAAATATCAAAGTACCTGAGTATATAAAGTTCAAATCTCTATCTAAAGATGTATGTCTATTTATAAATGCAAAACATATTACATTTTCTTGTTTTGGTTGTAAAGGAAATATAAATGTAAAAAGGTCAAAATTCAGTGTCCCATTTACATGTTTATTAGTTTAATGACCTTCTAAGCATTACCAACCTATATTTATCGTTGTGTCAGCTGTCAATAAGTTTCCAAAAGTATATTTGAGTCACTGACGTGTGCCCTGTCTAGTTTTCAATCATAAATCTCGACCTGATTCCTGTTTATCTTCGGTATGCTAAATGATAAGCATTGAGATGATAATTTTCAGAAACAATCATTACTTATAGAGGAAATAACACCATTTATGAATTTATTCATATTTTACCACAACAACTACTCAGTGTGCCCCTTTAATGATTGTAGATTTGTCTTTGAACCCCTTCATATATAGATATGACAGGGTACCTACCCTCAAATCTTCTGTTGTCTTTATTTCAGACACCGATCATGCTAGAAATCTTGAATTTTCAGAATATCATCTTTGTAGGATTGAGACCAAGATGTCTAAATTTCATTGTCCTACCCCCAAAAACTAAAGGCGGGGCAGGGATCCATAAGGTGTGTCGGGGTTGCAAATATAAAAGGCTAACCATTTTTTGAAAGCGTTATGTAATTGTAAATAATTCATATGAAGGATTCAAAGAAGCCAAAGTTCATGTCTGTAGCACAATATGCAAACTATAAACATAAGATTAAATGGTCAGCAATGTAGTGTATGACTGAACTTGTTAAGACTGCGCTTCACTCAGACTGAGCTTTGCTCACTGTAAACAGTAGCTGGAAATCTGATCTTTGTGATGGTCACGGTTTGCTTGATGTTAATTTGGGATGTGCGGTCAAAAAGGGGGTATTCAAAAGCTGGATGTTGGTGAGATATTACATTTTGCATATCTAAGGGACAAGTAATTCATTTCAGGGGCGGTTGAGCAGGGGGTTTTCTCTTTGGATTGTGAAAAAAGTGGCCCTCCCAAAATCGTAATTTTCTTCATGGCCCCTACCATTTAAGCATATTTTTTCATTACCCTCCTCGAAATCATACTTACGAAACTTCTTGAAATTGGTCTTTTAAAGATTTAAGTACAGTTCTACATTCAAAATGTTTTCTTTGATACTTTAAAGAAGTTTCTCCTTTGAAAATAACACTTACACCGTTGTTGAAATAAGAAACAGTTTTTACCCTTCCATTGATGGATTTAAGATGATGTCCGATAATGGTCTGAAGTGTTTTAAATTCAGTTTAATTAGAATTTATTTTACAGCCAGCATCTTAGTTCATTAACTGCATATCAATATAGGTTTTGAAAACAGTTGCTTTTAATACTTAGATATGTTTTACGTAGTTTAAATTTTATCTTCCAAAGTTGAATGAACGCATTCAAACTTTACTTTTAAAGGCTCATTCTTTATTCTTTTTAAAAATTCAAATCACTATATCTTTTTATCTATAAATAACAGAATAGGTGAGCACTGCTCACTCATATATATCCACCTTCAACAGTGATCAAGAGAGCTTAAGATATTGCAATAAATTAAAATTCCATCAAAATACAAATCTTGCCCACGTACATCATTCAACTTAAAACTTGAACATTATTGGTGTAAACATTCCCTCTTGGATGAGCTGTGCCTTGTTCCATGTTCCCTGAACTCTGTTCCCTGAACCTACCTACAGAAGTATTAGTAATAAAACTAAGTTATTATTGCCATTAGTGATCTGCAAATCTCTCCTCAGCCTAGAGTTAGTTATATGGACATGTTCCACAATTACCTCTGTTACATTTTGAAACTCTGTACTCTGGAGGGGTATTGCTTGAGTCAAATCTTGCTTTAGTTAGATATTGCTTTAAATTTGTACTTTAGCATTTACTTCTGATAAAATCAACATTATCAATTATTTTGCACATTTTTTCATCGCACATGAGAATAGGTGTGTTTTATCTAATACTCTGGAACAAATCTGGATTGAGTGGATTATTGGTTGAGACATATCCAATATCAAGTGTTTCAGATTTCTCTTTCTTCCTTACTGTTAAGAGTTCTCTTCTATCGATGGATGTTGCCTTATTGATTCCATCCTCAACCAGAAAAGGCGGGTATCCTCTTTTATGTAGCAACACTTTTAGTTCTCTGAGTCTGATATCCCTTGTATCTTCATTGACACAGATCATGCAAATACGTCTTGACAGGTTGTATGGGATACTTCGCTTTGAATGTGATGGGTGACATGATGAAAAATCCAAGTATTGCTTATTGTCGGTAGGCTTATAACACAAGCCGTTTCTAATCGACCATCTGATATTTTAACAACAGTATCTAAGAAGGGAATTTCATTGTCACTTGTTTCCATAGTAAACACAATGTGTTTGTTCATGTTATTCAATGTCTTATAGAACATATCTAGTTGTGTATTTGAGACTTGTATTATAAGTCTACTGACACTTTGGGAACCAATAGGTATGAATCTTAGTGTTGGACATCAACAAAACAAAGGCTGATGAGCTACAGAGTCATGGCTCTGCTTTTCCTTGTAGAGTGACATCATAGTCAACGCTGTGATCAAGGGCTTGGACATGAAGGCAGAAGAAACTGCTAAGTCTTTGTTCGCCGCTGGTGGTTTGAGGTTTGAAAAGGAATTCAAAGATGAAGAATACAAACTACATGAGGAAGGGTTTGTGGTGACAGATGGGGGGAATCTGAAATGTAAATACGTCTTTCACTGCTGCCTTTGCCCTTCAACATCAGTCCATGCAGAAGAGGTAAGAGTTTTTATTTGTGTAGATTTGATTATATAACTCTAATAATGGTTTAGTGAGAAAGTTGTATGATATTCTTTATTGTTTCTTTGAGTACTTAGTGTAACTTTCAAATCACATAACCTTATTGATTACTTTATTGAACTTCATATTTTTCAATATTAAAGAGGAGATGTAACGCATAATTTTGATTATTACAAATTATAATCTGTATTCGCTTCATTTATAAGAATCAATAGAGCCAAAAAATGAGAGATCTTTTATGCCCCTGTTTTGGATAACTGCCTAATGAGACTGGAGAACGCTTAGTCAAAAACATCGAAGCATGACTCGAAGCCACGCCCAGTGTGTGACGTGCTAGTCGTCAGCTGAAAGTCCAGGCCTTTGATTTTCTAAGTATTTTTAAGCTAATTCAACAGCAAAATAAAGGCAACAGCATGACCGAAAGAAATCCTAAATACGATAAGTAACTACTTCATGATATCAACTTTCCTTCTCAGTCATCAAATACATTTTGATAGGAATGTGACAAATATTGGACGCGGTTTTGGTGGGTGGGTTTATATCAAAAAGGTTTAGAACTTGGTCGGTGAGAGATAATAATAATAATAATAATAATGTGGATATTTATATGGCGCCTTTTCCACGTCCTAGGACATGCTCAAAGCGCTGCCTACATCATTACCCTGAGGGAAAGTGTACTTGCAAAGCTGCTACTAAGCGCTAAGTCCGTACAACCCTATATTCAGGTACCCATTTTAACAGCTGGGTGGACTGAGTGCAATGTGGATGAAGTGCCTTGCCCAAGGACACAACACAGTTTTGGACCCAGGTCACAAATCTTTGGTGTCTCCACCGGGATTCGAACCCGAGTCGTCGGCGTGAAGGGCCAGCACACTAACCACTACACAACTGTGCTCCACAGAGATCCACAGAGATCCACCACTATGGGTTAATTTGTAGTGTTATATCGTGTATTTATCAATATTAAGTTCTAAATTGTTTAGAAAAAATGGAAGTTTTTGTAATAAACGGGAGACAATGTAAAATAAATTGTTTAATGAATACTGTAGAAAAAATATTTTTTTCACTTCACTTTCATGACAACTTAGTACTTAGTGGATGATTCGATTGTTTTCAACAAACATATATAATATTGTTATCTAGTATAACATCTCACACCGTGTGGTAATATCTTTGTCTTTGAAGTTAACAATGACATGAAAACATACCTGGATCAAGTGTTAGAAACATCCTATGTAATCCTAAAGAATGTTGGTACCCGTTATTAACGATCTACTTTTTAAAATGAGTGTCATCGTTTGTAGAGGTGCATGAGCCAAATCTCCTTCTCTTAATTTATTGGTTGAATATATCTGCTACAAGATCATTGGTTCATAATGACTGGACGCCGTGACAATAAACTAAGTAGCAGTCGAATGCCAAGCGTTACGCCAATATGACAGGACAAGGCGTGAAAATTCAAAAGGTATAATTAGAGACCATTAAATCAAGAATTGAAATTGAATACACATTACACAACGGCCACCTCTGTGTCATAAAAGAATAAAACTGGTTAAAACAGTCCGATTGTTGTGACAACATTAGGCAGACGTAATTGATGTACACATGGGATAGTGCACATTTCAGTTCTGTTCACTGGTGCTAATTAGCTGGTGATTTGATAAGCCGTATCAAAATTGTTTATCGGCCGATTTAGAAAATTTTAATTAAAGTTACTGGCAAATTTGAATATATATTTTATGAATGACGAAAGTTGCCATTTTCATTTCAGTCAATCTTTAAGGGTCATATGTTTTTTCAAAACTCCCTCCAATCTTGTTATTTTTCTGTA
Organism: Phorcus lineatus; assembly: GCA_921293015.1. Classification (NCBI taxonomy): domain Eukaryota; kingdom Metazoa; phylum Mollusca; class Gastropoda; order Trochida; family Trochidae; genus Phorcus; species Phorcus lineatus. The sequence goes on along the minus strand of OV121088.1, from coordinate 26,787,069 downwards.
TACAAGGTTTTTGATGTGTACCTCATCATAAGATAAACCGCTGTAAGCCATCTCCATAAACATATTGTCATTTTTCCATTTGCTTTGATACCTGACTTTCTGTTTTCAGTCCTTTCAACATGTCATGTCTGAAATGCTGAAATATGCTGATAGCTTGAATATGAAGAAGGTATCTTTTTCTGCTCTGGGTACCGGTTTACTTGGATACCCACCTGAGCGCTCTGCAAACATCATGTACAACGCTGTGATGGAGTATTCTAAAAAAAATCAAAACATCGAAGAAGTGCAAATTGTGATTTACAAAAACAAGAAAGCTTTGAAGGTTTGTCTCTGATCCTTTTTTCATAGATATGTTGCAGGGTTGTAGAAATCGGTCTATTTGCCCGACATGTCCAATTGGGAATCCATTTCGACCGATTTGAAAATTGACTCGTCGGACATTCGGAAAGTCCTATGACGTGACGGGAAGACTCAAACTTACTAAGTTATCTAACAAGCTATGAATAAAGGCAACTGCCCTGCTTGCATCGGTCAGATAATTAGTTATATAAACACGACCAAGTCAACAAAAAAGTCAAAACTCTTGTTTGCACATATGGCATTATTACGTTGTTAAAGAATAATTTAAGTGGTTGCTATGGCTACCTTTTGTTCTTTCATAAGATATTCTTATATATATAGTGAAAGTTATCACACATCACTATAAATACTTGCTGAGATTTACTCGTATCCATCTCGTACTGATCATGTTACTACACCACAACTGACAAAAAATATGACGACGAGGTGCTATCTAACCCGAAACCGACGATGCCCATTCAACAAGACTTGGCTGCAAAGCTTTGACCGGCTAAATTTTGACGAAAACCTAAACATCATTTTTTGTCATGTATACTTTGTTTTCTAAGAAATAATAATCTCGAACCAAAGCATAATTTGTCACATGTTAAATTGAAGTGTAGTCACATGACCTGATTTTCTTAGGACTTTAATCTCAAACCAATTTGCAATTTGTCACATGTTGATTTGTCTATTTATGTACATTAGAAACATGACTGACCAGAAAGGACGTTCACTGAAGTATCGGCAAAAGTTTAGGAAATCTGCACTAGTAGATCATGCTTCAGTTATTATTTCTTAATCATTATTATTTAATGAAAAACAATTGTGTATCTTTTATTGTCATTTATATATGTTATAATATATGTATGACCTTTGCATTAAAATGCATTATCAAAGATAACTTCCGTTCGACTTCAAATGAAATGTCCGATTGGCAAAATTTTAAAGCTGCAACCCTGATGTATTATGTATAATTGTTCTTCAAACTGAAACATGATGAACAATAAATAGAACTAATGATGTGAAATATCTCTTAATGATAAATTTATGAATGCTTTTAACAGTGTTACTTGAATACTGAGTCATCTCCCTAATGAACTGCAAGCTTTTTTTTAGGTCTCACAGCCATTACAAATAAGTAATGATAAGATAAGTAATTCCTAGAATCACATCAATATACGATGACTTACCAGTACTTATATTTCTTGCATTACTACATTAAATTTCACATTGTGAAAACTATTAAATGCTTTTTCAATGCTTGACCTTTGCATCCAACAAAGTAAACACTGTAAATAGATACCAAAGGTGGGGAAGAAATACCTTAACTAGACGAAATTCCCCCCCCCCCCCCAAGGGTGGATAAGAAATACCCTAGCTGGGAAAGAATTTCCCCCGCTGTAAATAGATACCACTGGTGGGGAAGAAATACCCTAGCTAGGAAAGAATTTCCCCCACTGTCAATAGATACTACAGGTGGAGAGAAATACCCCAGCTAGGAATGAATTTCCCCCACTGTAAACAGATAACAAGGGTGGGGAAGGAATACCCTAGCTAGGAAAGAATTCCCCCCACTGTAAATAGATACCAAAGGTGGGGAAGAAATACCCTAGCTAGGCCAGATTTCAACCCACTCTAAATAAAAACCAAGATTGGAGGGATTTTGTTCTTGATTCTTAAAGACATTGGTCACGTCTAACTCTCATGCAAATATTCGACAGGTAGGTTTTCGAGTTATCTGCCCTTGAAGTTGGCGATTTTCTTAAATTCGACAACTTTGAGTGGTAGCTGCGGGAAAAGAAAAAGGAATTAGAAAATTCCAAGACAATAATTTAGCTTAAGTATCGGTTCTCTACTGCAAATATTAGCAGTGTAGTCTTCGCTCAAAAGTGCATGGGGGCCAGACATTTCCAAAAATTGTGAAAATTCAAGATGGCTTGTAACCACGTAACATAGACTTTTGTCATGATTTTCTTTTTTGCTTACAATTTAACTGAGCATCATTTAAAACAAGTTGCAAGTCTGTAACTGCATTTTGAAAAAAATTTGCAATGTTAAATTTTCAAAACTTTGAGTGGAACTGGACCTTAAATGCAATTAACGAATTCGCTCAAAAGCTATGTACCGTGTCTCCATAGCAAGGGCTATGAGAATATAAAGTTTGTTTGGAATTGAGTCAGTAGTTTTGGCTGAATCTAGCAAAATATTGAAATAAGCCACTGTTGGTGAGAATTCTGCTGTCATGCGTACTTCCAGGCCAGCGTGCAATGATGTAAATTATCTTGTCATAACTATCAAAGACAACTTGTGTGTTGATGCTATGGTAGTGGCGGAGATTTACAAACTCATTCTCATTGACAGAGGGAGCAGTGATTAGTGTATTTTGTGCAATTTGGTAATAATGACGCTGATGCCTCGGTATATTATCATGAGTTGTGGGAAACTTGATCAATTGTCTAACTAAATGTGCGGCCGAAAACACATCAAGGGTCCTTGAGATTGTTGGCTGACTTAGACTATGGTCGTCTGAGTTACAGAGTTGGAAGTTTGAAGTTGCAAGATATCTCAATAATATTAGTACCTTCTGTACAGTGGTGACTGCCTTGCTTATGTGTGTGGTGGGACATAACAGTTGGTCAATCAAACCGCAAATAAACATGATGGAACCCGGCTGTCAAAATGGTATCGGGCAACTAATTCATCATCACTTAGATTGTTTATTACATCTTCTCGCTCATTAAAGTTTCTAGGCAGACGCTGAGCAGCCATTTTGTTTTCTTAATTATGACTAAAGTCAAATTTTCGTAGTTAAGCCTGCAAGGAGGCAGTCATAATGTTTAAGTCAAAAAAGGCTGAAACTTAAGTCTTTTGATAAATTTGACTTAAGTTTTTTTTCAAATTTTAGTCTAAAAATAACAAAAACTAAGTGTTTTTTCAAACTTAAGTTTTTTTACATACTTAAGTTGTTTATTAAAAAATGGCCAGGGCTTCATCAACAGTTTGACATCATTATGTCAGAGCATCACTTAATGACATCAGAACATACATAGTTGTTATCATGCAGTCACTCTTAACTAATGAAACATTTCAGTGTTTTTTTAACCAATTACTGATAACAACTTAAGTTTATTTTCATTTATAAATCCATTACATAGGCAATCAATTCATATACCCAAATATTCATTTCATATTCCAGGCCTTCAAAGAAGCAGAAAGAGCTGTATCTGGTGGACGAACTCAGGAACCTAGAAGCTGGACATCTCTTCTGAGTCCAACCCCAGTGGTGCCCCCTAGGAAAAGGAGGTTTGAAGGTTGTTCGCTACCGGTTGTGGTGAAACAGGGGGAACTCAGTCAGGAACCACTTGAAGCTGTTGTCAATCTAATGGATGCATCATTGTCTTTCAAAAGTCAGTTGACAGTTGATGATTTGTATTTCAGGCCGGACAAAATTCATTTACTTGTTTTGCGATTCTTTGGTGGTAAAAATTTTTAAATTCAGGAGAGAAAAACAAGAGGAGTTAATTTTGAAAAGTTACAGATGAAAACAGGCACATATCTGATAAAATATGATAATGTTCATGAGAATTCTGATTTATAGATTTTGTGAGCCTGTGACCCCTAATAGGTGCCTCAGGGGCCACACTCTAAAAAGCCTAGTTGGATCTTCTTCTCAAGAAGAAAAAGGTCTAAAAAGTTTAGAATATTGTGTATACAGAATACTTGACTAGTGAGGATTATAACTAATAGGTTTGGTGACTTCATGACCCTTTATAAAACATTTATTGAAAAAAATCAAGATTTATCGGAAATTTCAAAAGATACTCATGAATTTTGCATTTGAAGTAATGATTAAACTTGAGGGATAATGTCTCAATTATATCTCAGTTATGTCTCATTCTTCCTGATCAGATTATTTTCAACATCTGAAAAAAGAGCGACTTTTGACCATTCTCTGTATCCCAAATAACAAAAGGGTCTAGCTTCCAGGGACGATCAGGGGTCTTCTGACTAAAATTTGACAAAAGTGAACCGAACGAGGAGTATACTTATAAAAGTCACTTTGGTATTTGGTCTAACTTTAAACATACCATACTATACCGACTTTCTGAGTCACTTATTGTTGATATCCACCTCTTTAAAGAGTTGTCGCGATAAGATTTTTCAAGTCTCAAATTGGACAAAATCGTTTCACCTGAGATAATTGAAAATTCAGTTGTTTTTACAATACTTTTGTTAGAAAGTGTACATATATGCTGGGTTATTCTGATTTAGTATCTGGGTGATTAAAAACAAGCAGGTTGTACTTTTCAACTATTTCAGGCGATCTATACAAGGCTCTTGTGAAAGTTGGTGGTAAAAAGTTTGAAGACCATACAAAAAACATCTGTGAGTATTAACTTATCTTTTGATTTCTCTATTCACCATAAGGTTAGTGCAGAGTATGTCAAGGGTTCTCAACAAGTTTAACAAGATTTAAGATGTTAAAAATTTCACTCTGGCCGGAGGGAAAAAAATTGAAATGTATCCTTTAAGCATGTTAAGTTCAATCTGAAAGGCACAATTACACATACTTTTGTGCTAACATTGGCTGTCTAGATCATGGGACGACACTATAAATGGACACTATAAATGCTTGCTAGTTTTTCAGTTGGCCTGCATACAATGCATGATGCAAGTTTTAAGTTGACCAAAGTCTTTAAGGGATATACAGATTGTAAGAGTCAGTTATGCACAAATTGGAAAATATGGATTGTTGAGGCTTGCTGAAATTATGAAATTGTTCAGTTTCTACATATACCTTAACTACTAAACTGAGAAAAAGGATTACAGATATTCTTTAACAAGGTATATCAATTATTTCCTCTATTTCTATCCAAATTTTAACCATGCCAGCTGCCTTTTTCAGTCTTCATAGTATACACAAAATTTGAATATTGCTGATATAGTAGTTCACGCTGATTTAACACAATGTTACATTAATTCTTTTTAGTCCTTTAGAAATAAATTTATGAACTGAATACAAACATGTTTTATCCAAATAACTGAGAGTGAAGTGCATCAGTGCCATTAAATAAAAAACTTACTACAAATTACTTGCGCTGCATCACTGCACTATTTCTGAGTTCCGTTATTTTTTGCATTTTTCGGCCTAAATTTTAAAGTTTAGAATTTTTATAGTAGCAGAGCCCGTACATCTAGACTACACAGGTCTGCTGCTGATCAAAAAAGAATTGTACAGTGTATTTAATCTGCTCTGAACTTGGAAATTTCAATGAGGGCTTGCAAATTAATTACACAGTTATATTCACACTTTTTAAAAAATATTTGGTAGACATTTTGAAACCTTCAAGCTAGTGGAATCCTAGAATGAAGATTAAAAAGATTTCAGCCTTTGTTTTTGCTTTACTTTTCCAGGCACCTGCGATTTTTTAAAATAAACTTCCAAAATCCTACTTTTTTAAATTGACATGTAACAACATTCCTTTTGGAGATAATAAAATTATTATATTTGAGACAGTATGTCATATTACATTTTTTTTATCAGTTTGACCTGTCCAGTGAACATATTTTCTGAATATCAGAAGTCATCACATTTGTTAATGTAATTGCTTGCTACTAGTGATATTGTGTCATATGCCTAAATTTATTACAGATTAGACTTGAATAGCCCTTATTAAGATATTCTTTGTTGCAAATTGTATATTCATGTGATAAGTCAAGGAAAAATGTGTACCTGTATAATGTTGAATATCATCTCATTATACTTGGACAATAGGTTATTTTTTCTGGGCACACAATACTCTATGGATTAATCAATGGCTCCTTCTCCCTTCTGCTTTGCCCATGATAAGATGTTAATCATATACTAAACAAAATAAGTTAAGGACCACTGAAATATTCAATATCGGTCATTTTTTATGTTTGTGCTAAAATAACACCCAAAGAAAATAAATTATTTTACAGTAGATTGTGGCTTGTTAACCTTCTGACAAACATTCCTGGATTTCTTTCTCAAGGTAATATAATGACTTATTTTAAGGGCCTGAACATGTTTTTATGATTTTAAAAATTTCATTTTCCTCAGTAAACATTAGTTTATGTCAAAATTTATCTTCAGAGGGTCCAACAACTTAATTACTCTACGATCATCCGTTGTTTTAGAAGAAATTATCAAAAAACATTGGCTGCCTTTTTGATATGAACACCTGTATATCTAGGATAAATAGAAATTTTTTTATAGTTTAACTGAAAATGGTACTAAGGTTTATGAACTGCCTCTTTTAATCAATAAACATTATTTTGCATTTGGTAACATTTATCTTTGTTTTTCATGAGGTTGCTTATTCATCTAAAAAGATGTGCTACTGTTCGATGTCTGATGAGCTGCTACTGTTTGATGAGCTACAAAGCCAATGGCTTTATTTTTCAGGTGACAAATTGAGGCGTGATGGGATTGCAAGTGTGCGGATGAAGAACAATGTTATGGTGGTACACGTTGACAGAAATATAGTCAGATATGGCCTTAGAGAGGTCATTTTCAGGTGTTTGGAGTATGCCGACTACGAACATTACAAGAATATTGGTTTTCCAATCATGCAGACTGAAGGTAATGATATCTAATACCTGTTGAAGTATCAGTGTTTGCACAGTGAACATTTTCATCATTTGACCAGTAACTAATTAGCCAATTTAAGATTATAACATGTAATAACGTTTAAAGGACTCAGTACTTTGATCCCATTGAAAATTGATCTGACATGTCACCCGCATGAAAACATTTGTTTTCTTCAGAAAGAAACATTTTCTGGCGTCCCCCGCCCCAAATGCAAAAGCAACTTGCAAAATTGTAAGTATCAGACTAGCCCACCATGGGTGGTTCTGTGCTGAAATTCATTGTAGTATTTCCCCCAAATTTACTGCGTGTAGAACATTTGACTCACATTTTCCAGAAGCAAAAGGCGAGGAAAGCTGAAACTTTGTGTACATACTCCCTGGCTGATTTGGATTCTTTTTTATAGGTTTAGTGACCCTGTCATAAGGGCCACACCCTAAAGAATTCTTTCATATCTTTAAAAACCTGCAAATCTTGTGTGCAGACTCCCAAGCTCATGAGCATTTTAATAAATGCATTAAGGGATCCTGTGACACCCATATGTTATCTATAAGATAAATTAAAGATACCCTGATGAGCTACAGAGCCAATTGTTCTTTTTTTGAGAACTAGATTTATCATTATTTGATTATGCACCTCATAATTATTTTGACATTTTCACGTTCAAGGTTAAAATTCAAGGTCACTGAAATCAATTTAAAAAATTATGAGTAAAAATGTGTTCTTACCCAAGCGGGCACAAATATGCCCTGTATTAAAGTTTTATAATGGTCACGGGAATTACAGTTTTCCTGAAAATAACTTTTATATTCATTCGTTCAGTGACTCCATTGACCCGTGTCAAGGAGACTTCAAAAGAAATATTGTTTTTAATTTCGTATGGAATGATATGAAACGTGAAATGTTTTATATGTTGTTTGTTTTACTATTTTGTTCATTTAGGATTGTCTTGCATAATATATGATCCACAAACATGTAATGAATTGCTCAGACTACATTTAACTGCGCCATGACTTAAAACGTTGTTCGTCACGCATGAATACAATGACCAAGTTTACTTGCAACTCGCCTTCCGAAGGTATTTTCCAAAAGTGCTGTAAATATTCTTCGATTTGACTTGGGTAAGAAAAAGAATAACCAACTCAAAGCTCAAAATTACGGTTTAACTGTCCCACGTGAATCATTGTGATAAAACAATATAACAATAATCCACTCAGGACAGATAAACCGTAATTCCTTGCATCTTGTTGATTATTCTTGTATAAAGTAGCGCAAATGATACTCATGATATCCAATTGCTACTAGTTGTAAGTGAGATTTCTTGACTTATAAATTCAATTGTATCTAGTTGTGGAGAAGGCTTAACAGCCAAGGGGAATGCTAATTTTTTCTATACTCTGCTGACAGAGCCATTGGGGTATATTGTAGTGGCGTGGTTTGTTTGTCTGTCCGTCTGTCCTAAAAAGGTTTTTGAAATTCAACTTCTTCTAGTTTTTGATAAATCTTTCTGAAACATTACACGTGCCGAGGATAAATGTCAGTGATGCACATCCCCCCTTTCCGCATGATGCATTTAATGTTCGTTGTTATTGCCCTTAAAGTTGACTTAAAGCAGTTGACTTTTCAATGACAAAATAACAGTACCTGTGTTGCAAAATTAATGTTTTGTCAACCTTTCTGAAACAATACAAATGCTAATAATGTGAATGTCCCTTTATTGTATGATTCATTTTAAAATGTTTGAAGTAATAACATTCTTCAAATCACTTTTCTTTTTCTTTTTTAAGAGTTTATGTCATTGATGCTTATCTCCCCTCCTCGGCATAATGCATATTAATATTTTTTTAGTTATTTATATATCTTATCAAATTTAGAATGACAGCTCTCTTGCTTTGTCATATTGGAATCTTCTTTCTGAGATTAAAATTTTTCACAAAGAATTCCAGAATTTGATTGTAATGTTTATAAAAAGAATTTTAATGGATCATTGATGAAATAGGAATTTTATTTTTTTACAGTGAAAATGTATGTTTGCTCGTCTTTGCTTACAAGTGTTGAGTTTGGTATTAAAGTTTAACTTTTAAATTGACAAAATTATATTTGAAAAGGCGATGCTACTGAGGGAATGGCGAGAGATATGTGTGATGCTATCGGTCAGTTCAACTATCGAAGGGAGAAACCAACCATTATTGAAGAAGTCTATGTTGTGATATACAAACTGGATCAATTTCACAAATTTTATGACTGTCTCAAAAGAAAATGTGGTAAGCAATTGAGAGCTCATATCTATCAATTGTTATTTATGTGTTTATCATAGAATTATCTTCATTTGAGAATTCTGTTATATAATATAAAGAGCAACAAGGATAATTCTCAAGAAATTTAAAAAAACATGAGAATACAGATTATTAATAATCAAAGGAAAATGAAAAAAAAAGAAAATAATCAATGCCACTTAGGTAGTTCAGTACATCACTACAGCCCAGTCTGAACTATAGAATCCACAGGACACCGGTAATCTTCAATGTAAACAGCTTTTATTTATGACTGTACATAAACGTCCTTGGTCTAGGACACACACACGATGAGGGACGTCTCACAGCTTAAATCACACTAACTGTTACAATCAAAGGGCAGTAACTCTACAAGTAACAATAAAAGTGCTCTTGCACTGGGTCAAACTCAAATAAGTGCATATATCATATTGAAATATTCCTAACATTTAAAAAGCCGTCTTAAAGTAAAAATATTTTGATCTTTGATAGGGTCACATAATCTCTTGAAAAAACATCACCATGGAATCTTGGATAAAACTAGTTGAAATGATCTCCGTCTCCTCTTGAATCTGACGCATGTAGGATTTGGCGAAGATCGGTTTTGTTGTTTTTTTTATGAACTTTGACCGATACAAAAATTAAGGGATAATGTCAACAGCTCCTACCCATAGCCCATGAACATGTGTATTATCAGCTATAGATAGAAACTGTTGATCTTTAAAGGCATCATTCTATGTTTATCTTTCAACTACGTCATTGTGATTTCCTGAGTCTGTCGACTTGTTATTATTCAAAAATATGTAATATCACAAGACAAAAATATTTCATCAACAATTAGTGTGTGAAAGAAATGATTTCATCAACGTAGTTAACGTATAGTGTAACTATAAAACAATTGAAAACAACTGGCCTTTCAATTAAGATCTAAAAAATCTATGAAAACATCCCATTGCATTGTTCTCAATTAAGGAAAATAGCCAGTTTGTTTATGATTGGTTGTTTGTTTGTGTGGCTTTATAATAATGATTAACACTTCTTTAAAAACACTTTTTTACTGGCTATGTTGTAATTATTGGCTTAAACATTCCCTCTGCGATGATCTGTGCACCTTCACTCTGTTCCCTGAACCTACCTAGAGAAGACTGAAAAGTTTTAAAAATAAAACTAAGTTATAATTACCATTAGTGGTCTGCAGCTTCCCTCCTCAGCCTAGAGTTATCTCCCCTTGGCCTGGTAGGTGACAGCTAAAAATCACATTCTCTTCTGTAGCCCATGTGTTCAGCAGATGCTTCCGGAGACTGAACATTTCTTCATCTGCTTCTACATGTGCTTCTTGGATTATATTTTTAAAAGGGTTACATGTTCGATCGACATTTGGTCTAAGACAGTTTAACCGCATTGTGATTATTTGTGTGTTTTCTTGTGTTTTGTGACTTGTGCATTCGTTTTGTGTGTGACATCAGCGTTAATCCGTATGTTGACGGTAGCCCTGGTATAGGAAGTTGGTCAGACCGATCTCTTACCGGCCTACCAGGCCACATGCGTCTGGCAGCCGGGTGAGCTGTCAGCTACTAAACTCACGGATGGCATGGGCTTCCTGCTGGGGCTTGGTCACAGTGTATCGCTAGTGACTGGTCCTTCAAAACAGCGTTCCTACTTGCCTTTGCCTCAGGGCAAGAGTGCAAGATTTTCGGAAAGATATAAAGAAGTATCTTGTCGAGCATTACCTGAATTTGTGGCCAAGAATCAGTCAACATCATTAGGATCACTTGGGACCAGAGTTGATAAGATCCCTGCACTTCCAATTTCTACATCTTTCTCAGAGAAGTCTAGATTGCTATGCCCTATCAGAGTACTTCAATGGTATTTGCAATATTTGCAATGGTATAACAGCTCCAGAAGGAAACTCTTTTTATCCTGCAAGACTTCAGTGGACTACAAGATTTAAAAGAATACCATAGCTTCGTGGTTAAGGTAAACCATTGCGTTTGCTTACCAATCAGTTGACCAGGACACTGTGGATCAGAAATTCTCACCTTAAGAAATTCGGGCACTGGCTGCCTCTTTAGCAGCATGGAAGTCAGTTTCTATTGATCGTCTTGTTGCTGCCTGTCAATGGAAAGAAACTAATACCTTTGCATCTTCTTATCTCTGAGACATAGCTCCAACGCTGGGTGGCTCACAGGAGTTAGGGCCACTGGTAGTGGCTAAGCAACTTGCATCTACTTAACCTCTTACAAAGTTTACAGAAAAAGGGGGAGGGTGGGGTCAATTGATGGATGAACAACGATTGACCTTGATGCCAGAAGACACTTTTAATCGGAAGGTAAGGCACTCTGCTGTTAAGTAGGTAGGTGGAGGGCCGATTATTATCACTAATTTATGCACCTTCCTAATTTTGCTCAGGATATGACGTATGTGGTCCTCCAGAAGCAGCCAAACATGCTGGAAGTAATGTCACAGAACCGGAAATGACCTCATAATGACCGGAGATGTTTTGGGGCTTTAGGAGACAATTGACTGGTAGGGAACCACTGTTGGGGTTTTAATGGAATTTGTGCTTTACCTGGTTTTACTAATTCCTTAACGCATGATTCCAGGCGATGTTTAGTAATGGTTTATGATAATATAAAGCCTCCACCTACCGAGCCAAGGGGAGATAACTCCAGGCTGAGGAAAAGAGCTGCATACCACCAATGATAATTATAACTTATTTTTATTTTATTTCTACTGTATGTAGGTTCAAGGAACTGAGAGAAGGGGCACAACTCATCTCAGAGGTAAGTTTACTAATAATTACTAACAATACAAGTAATTTTTCCTTTTTTCCTAGATTCAAAGCCTGTGTCAATGACAGAGTCCAAGACTGAAAGAGGACAGATAACATTTACCATCACCTCAGATGAACAGCCTCTTATTCTAAATGCAAAGAAGGTTCTGTCAGATATCTGCAAGGATTCCTGGGTGGTTGGGATGCTGCCACTCCCGCCGTCTATCAGTGTAATTACATTTTTATGTACTGTACATGTTCTTCAAAGGAACCAAGTTTGAGGTGTAGGTGTTTTATTACATGTAACACAATTTATGCTATTTCCATCTTTGAAAGCTACCCTGAGTTCGCGTGTATGCATGCTTGGGCAGTTTCCTAGGTAAAATGCATTGTATCAATTTTATGAAAATGACAGACGTCAACATCATAATGATTATATTCTTATGGAAGTTTGTCAGCACATCATTATTTTGAAGCATTTATGAACGTGTATATTTATGTTTACTTTTCATTCCTGTTTGGTAATTTTTCATGAATTGATTCATTGTTTCAATCAACATATGGCTATTGAAGAAGAACAGAACTTTATTTTAACAAACTACATCCATAGGTAACCCTCCCCCTACAAACATGCATCAATGTAGTATGGCGTTAAAGCTTCACAAAGGAATCACATTGAAAATAACCTTGAGGTAAGGACAAGGTTTGTGGAGTATGTGAACCGTTCAAGGAAAATCATGCTGTGTCTTCTAAATGAACTATTCATAACAAGCACAATACAAGTGTTTCTTATTTTTGACTTAAGCCTTTGAATTGAGGAAATTGTTTAGTTATTATGTTTTTGATTGTTTTTTGTATTTTTTTTCAGACAAAAGACATAAGAGAAATAGCCTTTCAGAATAATTATGTCCAAGTAAAAGACATTTCAAAACCTGGCAAGAAGACCTTAAAGATTAAAGGGGAATCTTATGATATTCTGAAGGCCATAAATGACTTTCATAGGCTGTTCAAGACAGAATTTGCAGGTATTTCATGTTGATTCTTAATCTCCAGACTTCTAACATCAAGCTTGTTAAATATATTATTGTTCTTACCAGCACAAATCACTTGCTTAGGGGAGACCGGGGCACATTGGGACAAAAAAACTTATTTTCCCGTTTCTATGAACTCAGTAAACATGAAACTTTGTAGATTTCAAGCATACTTTATTGTCAAAATATGAAAACAAAAAACAATGAAATATTTTAACAAACTTTTTGTATAAATGAGAAATAAATGTTTTAAAAATGCTGTCCCAAACTGCCCCACCCTGGGGTACATTGGGACACTACCCAGGGTACATTGGGACAATATACATCACTGTCTAAAATACTGATGAAATATAGATGATTTCCAAGAAATATCATCACAGTGATATAAACAAAAGAATACTGCTTGTTGAAGTATCAGGTAAATTTTGAATCATTATGGCTCAAGGGTTCCAGGTGTCCATCTTTGATGCTTGTATCTGGTGGTGCCATCATCCCATGTGTCCATCTTGGGTGCTTTCGATTGTCCAATGTGTGTATCTTTGGTGCTTGTAACTGGTGGTCCCATGTGTCCATATTGGGTGCTTTTAACTGTTCATTGTGAGCATCTTAAATGCTTGTAACTGATGGTCCTATGTGTGGGACATCTTGGATGCTTGCAGCTCGAGGTCCAAGCTGCAGTTGTTTTCTAGTCTATTTGTAAGAAAATAAGGCAGAAGTGACTCTTCACCAACCACATTTCTGTCCAGTGTATATATATCATTATATTGAAAGAAATGTTCCGATTCATAAATACTGGGGTAAGCCCAAGTAATTCTGCCACATAAAAGGTTGTATTTGTGACCCCTGAATGAGTTAATTGCCAAGCATCTTCATCCATATTGTAATTTACTCAAAGGACTGTACACATTTTGTCAAGAGGCTTTAGTCTGACTTCAATGGGATACGTAGCTCTGGTTGTTCTCAAGCAGAAACAGCACCATATTGTCAACACTAAAATTGTCTGGTCAACAGAGTGGTTAAGTCCCTCACTGAAAACTGTTGAGGACATTAATCCAGAAATGTGGCCAGTTCTTCTGGAACCAGCAGGAGCCCCAAGTTAGCAGTAGATCCTTGTAATGAACTTAGAAGATATTAATACTTTAACTTTATCATTATAATTTATTACTTATAAGATGTTAAGTATTCCATTTACACAAAACAAAAACATTTATTATGATACGGTGCACATTGAGACCCTGTACTAAAATACCCCGCTAGCGCTGTCCCAAACTGCCCCGATGACCAATAACAGGGTCTCGTGGCAAATTTAAATAGCATTTCAAGAAATTACTTGTTAGAACTTAGCATGATAACCTAGCTCTTCAGATCAATAGGTATCAACTAGGTCCGGTTACTCATCTTTACATCAGATCATAATTACTGAGATACTAATATTTTACTCCCACTATTGAAATTTGAATATAACTTTCCAGTGAGTGAACTACACATTTTCAGCCATTTGTCACATGGTGTATGATGTCACTTCATGTGATATTGACAGTTTCTTTCTCCTTCTTTCGAATCACTAGATATTTATGGTGTCCCAATCTACCCCATGTCCCAAACTACCCCGGTCTCCCCTAGATGATCATCAAGCATAAAATAATTCATAATACCGGGGTAAATAAAAATTATTTTTTTATCATTTTTTTATCATTTTTTTAATTCTTATTCCTGTTATCTTACATCTTGATACATCATTTTAGGCATATAGCCTATAGTATTCTCCACAACAGGTGTTTTCTAGAAAATAAGCATCTAAAATAATCTTATAATAGTATTTTAATGACTAAGGGACATTTCTGTCTACACATTTTAACAGGGAATGGCACACAATTAACTTTGTATCACAAAAACAATAATTAAATTTTCCAATTGCAAGAGAATGTTTATTTTCATAAAAAGAATCAGTTTTAAAATGAACCAACTATGATTGACTAAGCTATGCAAATCCATTTTCCTAACTAAAATGACTAAAGGTGAGGACAAAAATGGCTGCCTTGGTTTTTGCTTGAGCCACTTGATTAATTGCCTCTATGACAAGGGATAATCAGTTTGAGTGATGAGATGTTTGTCCCTCTCCAGATGATATATACAGCATAAACAATTGTTTATTGCAAAAGATTTGAAGAAATAAATCTTGTGCAGCTGCCCTTTTTAATGGGGACGTTTCTGTATTTACACAAAGGTACTTATCTGTACAGCAATTGTACAGCAATGTCGGCTTCTCATTGGCCAAACTGCTGTAGGTTTATTTTTCTATTTTCAACTGGGTCACCTTCATCCCTAGTAAAGGTAGACGTCATACTGCAAAGAGTTATCTCCCTTGTCTCAGTGCATCTTACCATTTAGTCATATCTATTAATCATACTGATGGAACTAGAGTAAGATCTAAGCCATATGAAATGTTGATGCAGAGAAAAAAACATGTGGCTTGCAGCAAGGTTGTCCATGATGCAGCGATATGGAGAGTTACATAAATGTGAAACAGAAAACCAATCCATACATATGTATTAGTTGAGGTCATGGCTTGAACTCTTCTTTCATATTAACTTTCAAACAAACCAGTGCCTTTATTATGCTGTGATGCCTCCTTTTTCTCATCTTCCTACGCAAAGCTTAACTATTGGAGGTCTCGAACTGTCCAAGTTAACCCTTGCTGCCGAGACAAGACTTTCCTGTGCTAGCTCTCTAGCTCACTGCAAAGGAATTAGATAGTCCAATCAGAAAGCTCCTAGCAAAAGCTACATCCGGTGACTCGAACAAACATGGCTGCGCCCATGTCGCAGTCCGTTAACTGAAAGATTTGTAAATAGAAAGTGCCGCTTCCAAAGCGATGAACAATATATTCAAGTTCATTTATGTTTATAGACAATTTGCGTCATTATCTTTCTACAACCCTATCGAGGACAGCGGCCTGTCAAATAATTTATTCTTAAATTGATTCGGTAAACTAATCAAGCTCGATAAAATTGACTATGATTTGAAGCACCGACTCGAAGCACTACGCCCGGCAAGACTTTATTTTCTGTCATTGTACGATTGTTTTTTCTTTCGTGCTTGCAAATACTTTATTGTATACCCGTTGAACCGAAACATTGATTACATTTTATTTATATTAACCGTTAAAATTTTAACATCTCGCGATGTCATAATTAACACTCGAAATGTAGTAGTCTACGACCTCGTTGTATCGCGGTAGTAAACGTTACTCTCAATAAACTTTACTTCTTGCAATAAAAAACCAGGTATGTTGACGTGTACCTTTCAAATATCATGTCGTCAATAAAAAAAAGTAAAAAGAGTAAAACAATTGTTTTATTTACTCCCATTTTCCCTAATTTCAATGGGTCATTTTCATTTTTGAAAATATTACTTTGGTACTTGGTATGTGCTTTAAATCCAAAATTATTCTCTCTCCATGAAATATTTCCCGTTTGGCTTGTACCTGTGTTTGTTAACAGTTGGATAATAAAAAAATGAGACTTGTGCACATGATAACGATAAACAATTGTTTTGGTGTTTTGGTGTCAATGCTTACCAACTAAAAAGTGTGCCCGGTGTAGTGTATTCGGATAAATGATCAGACTTGGGAATGTATTTCAATAACGTTTACTGCATAAGATACAAAACAAGTTTGCCGCCATTTGCACGGCCAGGCCCAAGATGCCTTGCGGTGGGGAGCAGTCCATAACTTCCCGTTGTAGGGAGTAATTATTATGGACATAAATCTCAGATGTTACATTCCTCTTCCTTTAAGCTTGAAAAAGTTTTAAACAAATAACTGAACCATATCAACATTAAAAAAAGGGTGAACTTTGTGTCAATTAAAAGTCTTTGATCAGCTTCTGATGATCTGGTATAAAGTTCACCTTATTTGAAAAAAGGATGTGAAATCTTTAACTGAAATGACTATAATTACAGAAATATGAATGAACACTTTAACGATTAACAGTCAATCATTGGCACACTGGAACACTCATAGTCGTCCTCACAGGTCAAGTCTTTGGGGAGGTCTTGTTGACCTACTTGACCGTCTCAGCTCCTGGGTCACTGTGACATTTGGCTCAGTCACTGTAGTTGTGGTTTCTTCAGCATTTGTAGAAGAAGCAGATGTGATCGGAATCACAGTAGATGGAAATGTGGTAGGAGAGATGTCGTCAGCCTTCAGGTTCACTAAGCTTGTAGGTAGCGTCTCTAAGTGAACTGATTGTTGTTGTTCTTCCGCCTGTCTGCATTTGATGTGGTCAAGATGACGCCGAACTACACGTCCGTCTAATAGTCTGATAATGCATAGGGACTGCTTTCTGCTCACAAGGTGCCCAGGTATCCATGGAGAACCTTTTCCAAAGTTGGTAACGTAGACAGTATCGCCTTCTTCTACCGACTTCTTGTGAGTTTTCCCATCGTGCATAAGTTTTTGTCTGGCTTGTGTTCTCTGCACTTTCGAGATCTCGTCTGGGTGAAAAAGATCAAGATGAGTCCTCATCTTACGTTTGAACATGAGCTCAGCTGGAGATTTTCCTGTTGTGGTGTTTGGAGTGGATCTGTAGTGAAACAGAAATCTTGATACTCTGGATTGGAGAGGCTGTCCCGTTGTCTTCTTCATGTAGTCCTTGAATGTCTGGACTGCACGTTCAGCTAATCCATTTGAAGATGGATGATATGGAGGAGAGAACATTTGTTCGATGCCGTTATTGCTGAGGAACTGCCGAAACTCATTGCTGCTGAAAGATGTACCGTTGTCTGACACTATGGTCACTGGTAACCCACAAATGGCAAATGTTCTTTCCATCTTCTCTATTGTGACTTGAGATGAGGTAGAGTTGGTGATGTGGACGTCCATCCACTTAGAATGTGCGTCCACTACAATCAAGAACATTTTGTTCTCAAATGGTCCTGCATACTCAATATGCACACGAGTCCAAGGGTTTTGAGGATATTCCCAGGGGTGCATCTGTACGGCAGGTGTAGCCTTCGAATTGGTCTGGCACTTCGAGCACTCGTGAACTGTAGCTTCAATGTCATAGTCTATGTTCGGCCACCAAACATAACTTCTGGCTAACATCTTCATTCTGACGATGCCTGGATGTCCTTGGTGAAGCATTTCCAAAACTTTCACCTGACACTGAGGTGGAATAACCACCCTCGCACCCCATAGTATGATACCACCATGGACCGAGAGTTCAGATTTCCTGGACTTGAAAGGATTTGTTACTGGATCAGGGTTGTCTGACCACCCACTAGTGACAAATCTTCGTACTCTTGCGAGTATGGGGTCCTTCTGTGTAAACCTTTCAATGTCAGCAGATGTGATGGGCGTAGAGTCCAAGAACTGTACAACCTCCGCAATCTCTGGAGGCTTAGGTACGGCTGTTGGTGAGATGTTCAATGGGAGACGACTCATTGCATCGGCATGGCTTAATCTGTTTCCTGGTCTGTATTTGAAATGATAATCATATGCAGACAAAGTTAGTGCCCACCGCTGGATTCTACCTGAAGCATTCATTGGTATACTTTTATGTTCTCCGAACAATGTCTCCAATGGCTTGTGATCATTGTTAATGAGGAATTTTCTTCCATACAGGAAGGAGTGGAATTTCTTGATCCCAAAGATAACTGAAAGTCCTTCTTTTTCAATCTGAGCATAGTTTTGTTCAGCACTGTTGAGGGTACGTGAAGCAAAGGCAATAGGGCGTTCTGAGCCATCTTCAAAGATATGCGACAGTACGGCCCCAAGACCATATTGGGATGCGTCAGTTGCAAGAACCAAATCCTTGTCACTATCGTAGTGTACTAGAACCTGCGAAGAATTTAGCAGGGACTTTGACTTGTCGAATGCACTTTGTTGGGCTGGAGACCATCTCCACTTTGCATCTTTCTTCAAAAGTTGATGAAGGGGGGACAATACTGATGAAAGGTTAGGAAGGAATTTTCCATAGTAGTTTAGGAGTCCCAGATAAGACTTCAGTTCAGAGACATTTGTCGGAGTTGGAGCGTTGCTTATCGCTTCAACTTTGTCCATTACTGGGTGTAGTCCTTCGGCATCAATGCGGTGTCCTAGGTATGTCACCTCTTTTGCTTGAAACACACATTTCTCCTTCTTTACCCTCAGGCCGGTACTGGAAAGTTTAGTGAGAACAGCTTCAACATTCTTGACGTGGTCAGCGTCATCTTTACCCGAGATGATAATGTCATCCTGATATCCACAGGTCATCGGAAGTCCCTGTAGAAGATTGTCTATGTACCTCTGAAATATTCCAGGAGATGACGATATTCCGAAAGGAAGTCTGTTGTATCTGAACAATCCACGATGAGTGTTGATTGTTGTGTAAACTTTTGAGCTCTCGTCTAGAGGTAGTTGTAGATATGCACTTGCCAAGTCAATCTTGGTGAACGTCTGGCCTCCTGACAACTGTGCATACAAGTCATCAATCTTAGGAATTGGGTATGTGTCAAGAGTTGATACTTGATTAACAGTCACTTTGTAGTCACCGCATACTCTGACACTTCCATCTGATTTCAAAACTGGCACTATGGGAGTGGCCCAGTCTGAAAATTGAACAGGCTCAATTATGCCTTCTCTCACTAGTTTGTCAAGTTCGTTTTCAACTTTTTGTTTCATGGCATATGGTACTGACCGCGGTTTGAAAAACCTTGGCTTGGCATCAGGATCTACATGGATCTTAGCATGAGCGCCTTTAATTTCACCAATGCCCTCTTTGAAGATCTCTGGATGAGAATCTATGATTTGTTGTGTGGAAAGTTTTGACACTTCACTGATGTTGTTCACAGGTACATGCTCAACAAAATTGAGACATAAAAGACTGATCCAATCACGACCTAAAAGGCTTGGACGGTCTTCGTCAACAACAAGTATGTGTGATGACACATTGTTGTTTTTGTACCCAACAACTACATCAACAATTCCCAACATATTGAGTTTTTCACCTGTATAAGATCTGAGCACTCTAGACGTCTGATAGATTTGAGGGGCGTCATCTCCAGTCCAGATGCGGTCGTAGTGTGCTTTCGTCAAAATTGAGAAAGTGGCTCCGGTATCTATCTGTAGTTTCACAGGTTTCTTGTTCAAGGTTAGAGATACAAAGTAAGGTGGTACTGAAGTCTCAGAGTCTCCAATGTGATATAATCCATATTCTTCATTGTATTCAGGGTCAACTGCAACCTCGTCAACAACATTTGTGCTTGATCTTGAAGATTTTCTACGCCGACATGCCCTAAGGATGTGACCCTTGACGTGACAGTACTTGCATACTTCATCCTTGTAATAACATTTCTCTGGGGTATGATTGTCGGCACCACACCTGTAGCAGTGTTTGTCACTGTCTCCATGGTTACTATGTGGAGTTTTATCATTATTCTTGCTACCTCTGAACTTAAATTTTGGCTGTGAAGATTTGTTTCTTTTACCTTGTGAAAACACTTGATGCACACCTTCTTTCTGTGAGTTGGTTTGCTGAATATCAGAGATATTTCTGTTAGCACTCTCAATTCCCTGAGCTATCTCTAGAGCTTTCTTGTAATCTAATTTCTGTTCAGAAAGTAACCTCCTCTGAATTCTGTCATCCGATACACCACACACAAGTCTGTCACGCAGCATTGTTTCAATCTCCGCTCCATAATCACAATGTTCAGCAATGCTTCTAAGTTCTGCCACAAAGGTAGAAATAGACTGACCGGATTTTCTTGAGCACGTGTTGAACTTAAATCGCTGGATTATCGGCGATGGTCTAGGATCAAAGTGATTTGCGAGCAGTTCTATCAGGTCCTTGTAAGATTTATCACATGGTTTATTAGGCGATACAAGACTGCGTAAAAGACTGTAAGTTCTAGAACCAATGACACTTATCAGTATGGCACGTTTCTGTTCCCGCGTCGTAATTTCGTTAGCTTCAAAGTATGCGGTAAGTCTCTCTGAGTAGGCTACCCATGATTCCTGGTCGGAGTTATACTCTCCTATCTTGCCGTAAGCAGCCATGATTATCCTCGTCGCCAATTCTGTAGTGTATTCGGATAAATGATCAGACTTGGGAATGTATTTTAATAACGTTTACTGCATAAGATACAAAACAAGTTTGCCGCCATTTGCACGGCCAGGCCCAAGATGCCTTGCGGTGGGGAGCAGTCCATAACTTCCCGTTGTAGGGAGTAATTATTATGGACATAAATCTCAGATGTTACACCCGGTAAAACTAAAACAAGTTAAGTCCATTTTTGTAGTAATTGTACCAGAATATTTTAACTAGTTTTGCAAATGCTTTTAACTAATCTTAACATCTAAAAAGTTTGATTTTCATATTTTTCCCAGGATAATTTAATATCTAAGAATAAAGAATGTGTAAACTATTCTTATTTGACGATAAAATACAATTATATAATGGTAACGACCACGATAAATGGGCCTCTGAAAAATATTTGGGGTGCAGTTATATGTTATTTATTTACCAAAACCGGTCCTAATAACAAGAAAAACATCTTTTCCGTCCATCAATACATTTATAAACTGAATCTTCTTGTTTGAAAGGTTCGCAATGCCAACTTCTTTGTAACCTGATCAAACAGGCCAATTTGATTATATTGCAAATGAGACGGCGTCGCCGATTGGCCCTAGTAAGGGAGGTAACTGGAGATAACTAAAACTCGCCAGTGAGGGCGCTGGTATCAAGCCAGAAAAGTCTTATCTCGGCAGCAAGGGTTAACTTGGACAGTTCGAGACTGCCAATAGTTAAGCTTTGCGTAGGAAGATGCCTTTTTCTGTGCACCTGACAAATTTTCAAACTCACTGGCTCCTTTCACGATGGTAGGAC
Organism: Phorcus lineatus; assembly: GCA_921293015.1. Taxonomy (NCBI): domain Eukaryota; kingdom Metazoa; phylum Mollusca; class Gastropoda; order Trochida; family Trochidae; genus Phorcus; species Phorcus lineatus. The sequence continues at coordinate 26,765,170 of OV121088.1, read as the reverse complement.
ATGAGTTACAAATTTATTGAGATTTTAGCGCCACATCAAATTGAATGCTTCCAAGGTTGAACATACAATACTGCAATACTCATTATGTTTATTCAATTTTAAATATCTGTTATTGCCGTACTAGACTATATTATAAGTGCTTTAAACAGTGATATAAAAATCATATTTAATAATAATATTTAATAATAATATATTTATGTAGCGCCTAACTTCCATCCAGTGGGTTGCTCAGTGGCGCTGTTATCTATTAATTATAAATAAAACGCAGACAAGATCAGCTGCCATTTAGACCCATCCAAAATATTAAGCCATATTTAAAGCATAAACAATGGGTTAGCAAGTTTGATATGAAGATATATCATGTGACTGACTGAAATATATAAGTTCTTGTTTTTAATTAACTCAATCACATAATATATCTCCATATCAAATTCGCAGACACATGGTAACTCATAATATCAACCAGTATAGTTAAGATATGTAACTGAAAATGATATCTTGATTTCAGAATTTAAACAGCAATTGTCACATTTATATTTCTGACATCCTGATTTATTCTGTAGCTTTCATTCCATGACCAATACATGTTTTCAGAATGGGAACCCGATGACGGTCCAGACAATTTTGAAGAATCAGATGTTGATGAGAACCAATATTCAGAACCACTGTACACATAACCTAGGGAGAACAAGCCATGAAGCAATCCTAGCACCTCATCACATGTACCAGTGAAACCATTGCACCATTCACTCAGTGACATATTTGAAATAAGTTCACAAGATGGGCACTGGGCACATGGACAAGCAGAAACTTCCATGAAAACAAAATGTCTGACTGGGATGAAAAGTCTATTGAATTCTTGACTTGACTCGATCTGAGAAGTAAAAGGTGCTAAAAGAGACTGTCCCCGTACGAAATGAGATGTTGCTACTTTCACACATCCAATGACCTGAAAGAGTATGAAGATAACACAATTTCGATGTACGGAAATAATGAACAAAAACTGCCAATGGATGATAATTTGAGCAATTTGTTAAGAGGAAGAATATCTGTACATGTAGAAGAACCAAAAAGACATTGTGATGGTTATCCCATTATTACCCTTCATCTTACTTTTTCTATTTTTGTGTAGATTGCTTCTTTTGTAGAAACAACCTCCCAAGTTTTTTTTCTCATAAAATAACCTGTAGGAGGTTTTATTTTTTAAAGTAACAGCTGGTAAAAGCTTTATATTGGAATAATTTGTCAAACGAATGTACCAAATTTTAGCTGAAAGTGTATATTTGAATACTTCTATTTGCAGTCAAATTATGTCTCTCCCTGAAGGGTCAGGGGACAATTTGTTTTTTTCCTGTGTGCTTCCGCGTCTATGTTGGCGTTCCCGGAGCATAACTCTGAAATTACTTGACCAATCTTCACCAAATTTGGTATACATCCTCTTCTTATCGTGTAGGTGTGCCTTTTGGAGGTTTCAACTTCTTTTCAATTTCATATTTGTTTGTGTCCGTGGCAACAGTTTGGACAATCATTTTGAAGAGTAGGGTTAGTTTCTGGAGCACAACTTTGAAACTACGAGCACATTGGGTTTTTTTTTAAGTTCATAGTTATGATTTTCCCCATTTTCATGGCCCTTTTCAAAAACAAGATTATGCTGAAATGGTGTATGGGTGAGACATCTGTGTTTATGAGTAAAACATTTTCTAGTTTTCTCCGCCTCTATATAACTCAAGGGAGGGTGGCTTATTCCTTATATAATCCATATGGGGAGATGGACACAGGGGAGTATTTTTCCTGTAAGTCAAACTGGAGTTACATATTTTTCAACACATTCGATTGGTTGTTGTGAACCAATGAAATTGAAGGTTTTTCCGGTTCTATTTCATTTATCTTTGAAACATTTCCCCGAGTGGTAATTTGTTTATCCATAATCAGCATTTTAACCAGATTTATTTATTCCACATAATTGTCATTTGTTATTTTTCATATGTGCTGCCGCAAAAAACAAGAAATATGTTTGTCAAATTGCACAAATGTATAGAAATTACTGAATTACTAAGTCATAACGTTAAGCTTTCAATGGCGAAGAAAGCGCATGGTTTTGTTCTATTTTAATTTTGTCAATGACACAAGACGCTATGACGTCACAGTGCTGTCGGTTATGACTCAAGAATTTCAGTTTGATCTGTCTTGTAGTTATACTGTGGGGCATCGCTGACCTTTTCAAATTACTACAAGGCTGTTAAATATAATCTTTTTGAATGACGTTTATGAAAGGAGAGAAAAAAATTTAACAATTACAGTTCGCTTTTATTTTGGAAAATTTTCATTTATGACAATTTAGCCATGCGTAGGGAAGTGCCAAGTAAAGGTACAGCACACGCGCATGAATTTGGAGATTCGCTACCCTAATCCTTCTAGATATACTTTTATTTCTATTGTCTTTGAGTTAAATCCTTAAAATATAAATGGGCAATATAAACAATAACCAACAGATTATCTTTCCCTCGTTATATTAATTTTATTCAATGTAGCTAGCTGCATGTATTTAGCTGTTGATAAGTTTGTTGCATCAGTTAATGGTAACAAAGGACAGCAAATGTATACCTTTGTCAATTGTGTCTTGTGTTACTCTGCTACCCAATTGTATACAGACAGAGAATGAAACTGCAACCCAAAATGTTGCCGTAAATGTTTTCCTGTGCGAACTTGGAAAGGTTGTCTGCTTCACTCTAGAGGATCTGAAGGAGTCACTTCAGAGATTTAATGAATTTACGTGTTGCCTCTTCTGAGAATGTGTGGCACTGACCATGTCTGGATTAACGGAATACATTGTGTAGACTTGTTCAACCCCGCCATCCTCCAATTTGAACATCACACACTGGAAACTTGGATGGAGGTTCCTGGTCAAGAAATATCTGGCGACGTCGACCTTGTCAGCAATGGAGCCAGATAAACCAAACCTCTTAGAGGACTGGTTTGCCAAAATGAAGTCAGGACATTGCCATCTAAAGAGCCACTCCATGATTTTCATAACATATTATTCACCTTTGCTACGAACCTAAATGTCATATGTGGTGATATAAAATCAAAACATCTTAACTTTTCATGTCAAAAAGGCATATATATGACAAATACTGGTTTTCCATGAAAATCTAAAAACAGCCTTATAAATGCACAGAGGTATAGATATCACGGTCCAATATACGTGGACACTAGTTTAAAATGTGTCTTTTTTGGTAACAGTCGATACTTCGCTATCAAATGACACCATTAAGTTTGGCATGTATGACTCCAACAAGTCACGGAGAGGCTCTTTAACCTCTTCAAACTGACCAACACCATCCAGGAAAAGCAGTCTTCAAATGACATAATCATCAGCCAACTTTGAGAAGAAGAACGCCATCCTCAACGCAAGAAGTATCCACGATTACATGTTTAAATCGTACGTTAAACTGGAGTAATTTGGTTATTCAAGAAAACAGGACAAACTTTCTGGCATGATTAATAGTAATAGCGAACCATTATCAAACATTGCAAGGTCATGTTGGAGTGTTTTGTTCAACATATCACTTCTCTATATCTGTTTGTGTCCACTGGGGTATATTTTGAACATTACATGGACAGATCAGGCGACATTACGTTATATGATTTTCATAAATAGTGGAGTAAGTATCGGGTGTGACCCCCATTACAGTCAGTACAAGAATAACACGCTTTTCCACGATGTAACACATGATCCTTGTATCTCTGGGCTGTAATTAAGGGTCTCACGAATTGTCACCAAATCTGTCTTCTGGTCGCCGGAGACCCCGCCACAGACCATGACACTGCCACCGCCTTACGGTACAACCTCTTGGACACATGCTGCAGCCTGCATGTCGTCTCTACGTCAGTATACTCGCAATCTGCGGTCTGCTTGGAGGAGGTTGAATTAGGAGATAAACCTATTGTGTTTTTAATTTTTTGTGATTCGAACGTAGATTCGAAACCTGTTGATTTCATTCGGAGCCGAACGCGTAGCGTGAGGCTTCGAATTTAAAATCAACAGGTTTCGAATCTACGTTCGAATCACAAAAAAAATTTAAAACACAATTGGTTTATCTCCATTCTACCATGACGAGTAAATAAACTTTTAAATTACATTTCTTTGATGTCGCGAAAGTTTAGGTGTGACGCGGTCATAGGCATTTCCATTTGAAATAGGTATAATGGGTAACACCTAAATTAAATTGAAGTGAAAAGATAGAGTATAGGGAATGTTAAAAATCAAAGAATAGTCAAGATTTCGAGTCAGATCATTGAGTTTTTCTTGAAACTCATTGCACCAGCATACAAAATGAGAATTTGACTTAGAAAAAGTACTGAATCACCTCAAACAAAATGGCCGATACCGAATTCCTTAAGCTGATCACGTGATCAGTCTTGTGACGTCATGTCACACTGAACAAGCCCATGACGTCACAGTGTTAGAATGAAAACTATCGTGGCCGAGTCTGATCCAGTCATCGCGGCTTGAAATCAAACGTTTTCCACATTAATGCAAACAAATCATGTGATTGAGTAGTAGACTGTTTATATAAGCGATAAGAAGTATGTATGCCTAATGGTAATTGGTAACAGAAGGCTATCAAAAGCACGTTTTCATAATGTTTAGCGGTAGAGCGTCAAACTCCGCACAGTGCTGTTGCGTCTCTCTTTGCATTAGCTAAGATACATAGCAGCGGGGCTATGAATCACCTCCATAGACGACAGTGGAGGAAATCCTTTGTCGCACTTTCGCGCATCTGTTACGACTTTCGCGCACGAAAAAACTACATGAATGCTTCCTTTATACTTATATCTATATGTTTGCACCTTTTTTAAATTTAAAAAAAATCAGAGATAAGTATTTATAAGCAGTCAAACAACTCAGTCGATCGCTCGCGATCGCTCGCCATTTTGAATCATGTGACCAATGACACATCGGGGATTCCCTCCCCAAAATAGATCTACTGGCGAGTTTTCAATGCTCTCCAGGTCAGTTCTATGTAATAGATCACTGTATGTGTCCTTTTACCGTTTCTGTAAATAGTAATTATAGATTGTAGATTTTAAAGATAATTGATCAGGTTGATAAGTTAACGAGATTTATATCAACAATCATTTTATTTCACCCTCACAAGAAAATTTAAATTGTTGTGTTCAGGAACCATCAGGTTTGAATAAATTTCAAACACCAACTCCCAATTAACCCAACACATAGCATTTAGAACTGCTAACTGTTTATAATGAAATTGCCTATGAATTTTAGAATTGTATTGCTTTCTCAAAATAAAAATTACAATTATTTTTTGGGAAAGATGTCACTAATACTAAATTTTTTGACAAATACAACATCATTCTTAATGCCTGGAAGCAGAAAGTAATAGCAAGACTTGAAAAAAATCTATCACCCATTGATAGCAAAGAAAGTCTGGCAAACAAGCTTTTTTTCCTTTTTTTTAATGATAAATAATATTTATGTTTAAGTCAAACATCACAACATTAGTGAGTTGTTCAGTCATTCTTATTACAAATTTAAAGAAATTTTAAACCATCTTAAATTGCAGATAGAATGGGTGAGGTTAAACTACTATTTCTGTTTGGAGAAGTCAAATTTAAGTATGATATGGAATTTGATTTAAAAGATGAACAATGCTCAAACAAGTACTCCATGGACATTCTTGGCACTTGGTTTGGGAAGTCCCTGACATTTGTATTGTCACGAATTTTATTGGATATGGTTGATATTCCAAATAAATTATTATTCACTCTTGGCCTAGTATAATTTTAATTTTAATTTTAGTATAATATAATTTTTACATGTTCTTAAGACAATTATGTATGACTTTACACAAGCTCTTGCTATGTCTCATCAGCTTTGAGGAAATATGAAGAATATTGACATGATGTACAACAAATTGATCATTTTATAGAAATGAATAGTTATCTAACATATGTTGTATCTGGTCTTGGATAAGATATCTCATGTGTCTTTCAAACTGGACAAAAACAAAAACATTAATAAAATGTGCATAAAAGGAAGACTTGTTTATTTCAAAACAAACAAATCTCTAGCATCTTAATTAAAGTCTATTTGAATGTAAAGACCATTATAAAAGTTAAAAGAATTAAAATATTTTTCATAAAAACAAAATAATTTGTTCGGATATTTGAGTTGGATTTGCTTGACACTAGAGGCAGTTTGATAAACAAGAAAATCATATGAAAAACATTATTGGCTTGTTAACATAATTCATCATATAATTGTGATACAAATACAATCTTGAATACTATTAAAATAAATATTTAGGCATTATACAAATTGATAATATACAGTGATCTATTACATAGAGCTGACCTGGAGAGCATTGAAAACTCACCTGTTTTTCCTTTGAAATCTTGATTGGAATAAGCAGGGGTTGTCAGTCAGTCAAATACGGATTGAAATCAAGCCATACCACTGCGTTTATTGGCTGAGAATGTTGGCACCCATGAAAACTAAACTAAACAACCAGGGAAACAATTTGTAAACAAGCATCGGAGCAATCGCACGTGTGTCACTATTTTGGGGAGGGAATCCCCGATGTGTCATAGGTCACGTGACTCAAAATGGCGGCGACCGTTCGCGAGAGATCGACTGAGTTGTTTGACTGCTAATAAATATTTTTCTCTGAACTTTTTTGTTACAAAATAGGTGCGAACTTTTAGGTACAAGTGTAAAGAAAGCGTTGATGTAGTTTTTTCGTGCGCGAAAGTCGTAACAGATGCGCGAAAGTGCGACAAAGGATTTCCTCCACTGCCGTCTATAGGGGTGCGTCTTAGCTCTGATGTAGTGGAAACGACTAGAGAGAACGTAATCAAGCTAAGTTTACTCAGCTATCTTTGCATAGGGCCTTGAGGCAGATGTATTCAAACGCGGTTAATCGGCTATCTAAAAAATCATGTTCGAACGTAGATTCGACGATGAAATAAACCAATCAAAAACAAGGATTTTAAAATGTCATGGTAGAATTGACTTTCGTCTTGCCATATCACGACGTTGCCAAGCGACCCAACGTCCTTGCAATCTGGCTGTTCGAAACCCCAAATTCTGACATTACGATGACTCTTTCTCGCTCTGCTGTTGATAAACGTGTCATTTTCTTCTGCTTTTTTCGTTACGTGTAGTAGATGATCGAATTCACCGCTTTTGATACTCTTAGCTAATACTCTTAGCGTGTTCAATTTATGTTCAAATGAAAAAGAAAAAAAAGAGAAAATTTTTCCGTAAACTGATATGCCTCAGTTGCATTTGGGTGATATGTTTCATTGTTTCAATTTGTTGAATTAGTAAAAAAAAAACATTTAAATATTCTATTCTGTCAGACATTTCGTCAGAATACGAAATTCTTTGGGTGTGTACTTTCTCATGTAAAATGTTGATGTATCAAATGAGTATCAGTATGTCAAATATATTGAAATTTGTCAAAATATCACAAATTTGTTGATTTATGGATGGATGTACCCGAATATTTACTTAATCTGAATAAAACTTTGAGATGACCCCTGGTGCCTTTTGTCATTCAACGTATGCATTAACAGCACATCAGATGTGTTGGCAGGACATCAGCCATGTTGCTGCACATCAGATATATATTGCCGCATATGAGCTACAAAGCAAAACATCCTATACGTAAGCAGCACATCTAATCACCTACAGCAGTAGATACCTTAGCGGTACATAACTAATTACTTACTGTACTTGAGATACTTTAACACTACATTAGACATATTTCTGCACATCAGATACGTTTGCATCATACCAAGTATGTAGCAACACATTGTGTACGTAAGCTTTACATCAGATATGTTGACAGCACATCAAGTACAATAACAGCGCATCAGATACGTCAAAAGCACACCAGGCACGCTAACACCTCATTATCAGATATGTCATTACCACATCAGATACTATGACAACACATCAGATACGTTAACAGCACCAGATATGTTAATAGCACATTCAGATACGGTGGCAGTACATCAGATATGTAATCAACACATCCAGCTATGGCATCAGCACATCATAAACGTTAACAGCACATCAGATATGTAAGCAGCACATCAGAAACGTTAATAGCAGATCAGATAAGTTAATAGTAATTCAGATACGTTTGAAGTACATATGATACGTGATTAGCACATCAGGTATATTAGCATTACATATGACACGTTTGCATTAGATACGTGCATAGCAGCACATCAGATACGTTAGCAATGCATCAGATATGTTAGCAGTACATCAGATATGTTAGCTGTACATCATAAACGTTAGCAGTACATCAGAAACGTTAGCAGTATATCAAATACGTTAGCAGTATATCAGAAACGTTAGCAGTATATCAGAAACGTTAGCAGTATATCAAATACGTTAGCAGTATATCAGAAACGTTAGCAGTACATCAGATATGTTAGCAGTAAATCAGAAACGTTAGCGATATAGCAGATACGTTATCAGTAAATCAGAAACGTTATCAGTAAATCAGAAACGTTATCAGTAAATCAGAAACGTTAGCAGTACATCAGATACGTTAGCAGTACATCAGATATGTTAGCAGTAAATCAGAAACGTTAACGGTACATCAGATACGTTAGCAGTACATCAGAAACGTTAGCAGTATAGCAGATACCTTAGCAGTACATCAGATATGTAAGCAGTATAGCAGATACGTTAGCAGTAAATCAGAAACGTTAGCAGTAAACCAGATACGTTAGCAGTACATCAGATACGTTAGCAGTACATCAGATATGTTGGCAGTATATCAGAAACATTAGCAGTACATCAGAAACGTTAACAATAACAATTGCAGATTTTGTGGAAATCGAAATATATATACAAAAAAGTACCTTGAGGTTTTTTCAAATAGCTTTCATTCCAAATGTGGTCACCTTTGATTTGATATACCCCGTACTGTACTGTAAACGTATTTATTCACAGAAAGAATCGGGTACAAGTAATCCAGCTCAGTGAAACCCTCTCCTCCCCTTTAATATCTTTAGTTACCATTCAACTCTATTGTTATCTTAAGGTCGGTAACTTAGTTGAACACCGTGTTTTGCTCGTGCTCAGGTGGTAAGTTTTCAATGGACACCGGTTTTCAACAAACTTACTCACCTGTAAACAAGTTCAAAGTTTTAAATAGTTGTTTCTCATTGTGAAGATGATTCGTAAAATGACTTGTATTTTGGATCAGGAGAATTGACAAATCTGTTTCGACGAAACCGGGAATCGAACCCATATCATCCTGATATTTATCCAGAGAGCTAACGACTAGACCAACGAATCCAGCTAACATTAAAAAGACATTTTAATGGCCAAATTTTAAAGTGATAGGAATGAGATGTACATGGTTAATTTAGGAAATCCTAAATGTCTACGGTGGTAAATATCACCTCATTTACATTTTGAGATTTAGTCTTTTGTGGTTACTCAGGTGATTTTTACACTGGTTATACTTTCTGTTGTGAGGCAAGTATATTTCAGCATGCTGCACGTGCGAGGCGATTTCCTCATGCTTCTGTCACCTTCCGTATTTAGGTACCGTTTCTTTATCTGGAAGCGCCATTAATATCGTACCAATTTTATCAACAAAAATACCTCTATTATTTTAACGTGTGTTTAATACATTTATTTAAATGTGTTTGTCGCTGTATGAAATCGATTTAAATGGTTGAATGGTAAGTCAGTTACCAACCTCGTTGTCGGCGTGCATGAATTGAAACACCTAGGCACGTGCGATGTAATCCCTCGACGCTCCGCGTCTCGGGATCACAATTCGCACGTGCCTAGGTGTTCCAATTCATGCACACCTCCAACTCGGTTGGTAACTATAACTTGATGTTCAGAATAAATAAAAAATGGCAATACTTTAGCTTCCTGTTGTATCGGCTATAACTATGGAAATCAGCTTTCCACAAAAACGTTAGAGAATTAAAGTTATTAGTGATTCAACTCACATACTACTATCGAAATATTCGTCACTGTCATCTGGACGCAAGCTGCGCATGCCGACAGTTAGAATCAACAGGTTCGCCAATTGTCTGTAGCTAATAGCATAGTGCTAAGTTGGAAACATTTTTTAAATATAAGTTCGTTTTTCGTGCGAACAATGTAAATTATCAAGTCTTATGAAATATAAATGTAGCAATTTGTTATCATGTTCATTTTCTCTAGGAAGTTTGTTGTAAATCCTTTTGCAATACAATGTATAAATATTGTTGGTTTTGTTGTAGCTGCTCTATCTTGATTTGTTAATTGTTTCTTAAGATATCTGCTGCGATGCTTTAGATTGGTAAACCAGCAAAATCTTAATTATTTAAAGCAAAGGGTGCGCTCAGAGACAGCAAATGCGGTCAAAGGGAGACGACTCTGTTTAACAGGAAAACGATCACATGATCATGTAATGTAGTCAAACCGAAAGTAAGAAATTCCATAGCTTCAGGGGAGTCATTTTGCGGAGGTTAACTCGAAGATATTGATTCAGTTCACTGAAGATACATATCATCTAATTGGAACAGCATGACATAAACGGTAACACAATTGAACTATATCAACTGTTCCCTTGAAAAATATCTCATTGATTAAAACTAATCAGAAATGTATAAGGGACTAGTAATACATTACAGAGGAGTTTTCATGTTGGTTTGTACATAAAAATGCAGCCCTCCAAATCTCATTAAAATAAAATCTAATATTGATGCACTACCTTACGCAGATTAAAGATTTCATAGTCTCCTTTAATCACGCTGCCAGGTTAACCTTTATCCTCGGTTTGACCTCTAAATCTCCTTGGCTTGCAGTAGATACATTCAAGCTTGTTTTTCCAACAAACCGAGCTAGGGTAAATTAAAAGTACAATAACACATTCATTCGGATATTTAGGTAGTTCAACATTCAGAAAACAGTTGGAAGTTTTTGGTTTCCGAGTTCTGAAATATACAATGCGCCTGCATCATAGAATATGGGGCAAACTCGCTGATTGGCTGATTTGAATTATGTCAGAGGCAAACCTGATGGAGCCTGATGAGGTCTACATGCGTAATGTAGTGGAGCATTTATATTTCACTTTAATGAGATTGCAGCCCCTCCAAACTCTTGTTATTTTCATGACCACACCCAAAAATATATGTACTTAACTTCTTGAAAATGGCCTTTTAAAGATTTATGTTAAATTAGTGAAGGAAAACTGGGATAAAATAACGTAAATGGGGGTTGGGGTTTCAATTAGGATATATATATTTACAGTATGAACCTAACGGAGGGGGACAATTAGTTCACCGGTTAGTCTTGTAGCCCGTTGTTTCACTTCCTGCGTTACGAGATTACTTCTTGTGTGTGCTGGGCTGCGCTTCTTATGTTTTGGTAGGCACTGATTAGCGGAGACGTCTGCTGTCAGTGGCTGAACTCTGACCCGTGTCAGGGGTCGTCTCGGAGCACTATATAAGTGATCTGGCTTGCTCGGGTTCAGTGGTCTCACTCTCGGGGTTCCGAGCAACTAGACAGGTATCATTCCGTCGTCCCGACAGGTTCTGCCTCAGGATCCACCCATCCCTTTAGCATGTTAGGTTGATGAGGGGATTTTTTGTACTTAGTTTAGTTTCAAGGCGGGCTGTGGGAGAATTAGTGTAGGAAATAGATTAGGAATTAGTTATTAGTTATGGGGTGATTGTAATCTTCTAAAATTTCTATACAAGGGAGGTTTGGGTGGTATTAAATAAAAGTTTACACACTGTCATGCATTTTAAGCGGGTGTTCAGGTGTGTGAGTGATAAACTGGTGCTATTTCACGCTGTTGAGTTTTTTGTTTCATTTTTAGCTCATCAGGTCTGAAAGACCCGATGGGCTTATGGCATGGCAAGGCGTCCGGCGTCCGTCCATCCGTCCATCCGTAAACTTTTCACTTTTTCGACTTCTTCTCCAGAACCAATGACTCTAGAGAGCTGAAATTTTATGTGCATACTCCTTGGCAAATGGGGATTCTAAATTGTAGATTTCGTGACCCCATGACCCCAAATGGGGTCACAAGGGTCAAAACCTTAAAAATCTATTTTAATCTTCTTCTCCAGTTCCAAAAGGTCAAGAGAGCTGAAAAGTTGTGTGTAGACTCCTTGGGCACTGGAGATTCTAAATTGTAGATTTTGTGACCCCATGACCCCAAATGAGGTCACAGGGGCCAAAACATGAAAAACCTATTTTCATCTTCTTCTCCAGTTCCAAAAGGTCCAGAGAGCTGAAAAGGTGTGTGTAGACTCCTTGGGCACTGGAGATTATAAATTGTAGGTTTGGTGACCCCATGATCCCAAATGGGGTCACAGGGGTCAAAACCTGAAAAACCTATTTTCATCTGCTTCTCCAGTTGCAAAAGGTCTAGAGAGCTGAAAAGGTGTGTGTAGACTCCTTGGCCGACGGGGATTCTAAATTGTAGGTTTGGTGACCCCATGACCCCAAATTGGGTCACAGGGGTCAAAACCTATAAAACCTAATTTCATCTTTTTTCCTAGTTCCAAAAGGTCTAGAGAGCTGAAAACTTGTGTGAAGACTCCTTGGACATTGGGGATTCTAAATTGTAGGTTTGGTGACCCCATGACCCCAAATGGGGTCACAGGGGTCAAAATCTAAAAAACCTAATTTCATCTTTTTCCCTAGTTCCAAAAGGTCTAGAGAGCTGAAAAGGTGTGTGTAGACTCCTTGGCCAACAGGGATTCTAAATTGTAGGTTTGGTGACCCCATGACCCCAAATGGGGTCACAGGGGTCAAAACCTATAAAACCTAATTTCATCTTTTTCCCTAGTTCCAAAAGGTCTAGAGAGCTGAAAACTTGTGTGAAGACTCCTTGGACACGGGGGATTCTAAATTGTAGGTTTGGTGACCACTTGACCCCAAATGGGGTCACAGGGGTCAAAACCTTAAAATCCTACTTTCATCTTCTTCTCCAGTTCCAAAAGGTCTTGATAGCTTAATAGTTGTGTGTAGACTCCTTGGGCAATGGGGATTCTGAATTGTAGGTTCGGTGAACCCTTGACCCCAAATGGGCAATGGGCCTTTTTTATTTGATTGTGAATAACTCAGACGTTGGGACAGGCTATCTTTCCTACACTGCCCATGACCCCATGGTCTAAACCGAAACACCTATTTCTATCAAAAGTCTGATGAGCTACAGAGCCCATGGCTCTATTTTTCTAATGTTCTTGTAATAAAATATGGTTATTGTTCACTTGTTCTTTTGTCCTTTTCTCTGATACTTTGCGCTCGATGTTCGGACTGGGAACTGAATTTTCTTAAGTTGTAAGCATATCAACCTGAAAAAGATCCAATTACACAACGCAAAGTTCCACAAAGGTTGAGTACTCCATCTTGCTTTTCAATTCAATATTAGAAAAACTCTGCTGTCACTGGGCACCTGAAACTCGCCTATTACATAAGAAACTCATTTACAACATCTCACTTAAAACATCATCCCCATATCAATATATGTATAGGTTTCGAATGCCATTACTACAAATACATAGATGTTAAACAAGTGTAAATTTGATCTACTCAAAGCGAATGAATGAATGTATATTTGGGAGACATGCGTTAAAGAAAAGGACTTCCTCTTATTTGGTTGATATGATTATCAAAAATGACTTATTCATAGACTCACTGTAAGTAACTTTCCTTTAAGAATTAAAACAATGAAATTCATAAAAGATATTTGGACCATGGTTGACGTGTATAATGTTTTGTAATGCTAGCATTAAAAGTTTGGGATTTTTTTTAAGGCAGTGGTACAAGTTAAGTTGAAATCTAGTAATATTCTAAGAGTAAAGGACTTTGGAATGCAAAAGGTGACTCTACATATCATACTCACAATGTGATAGTGACAAAATATATCTATGGAACTGGCTTTTATGACCTTAAGATTTATGTTTGGTTCTACTTTTAAAATTTTTTTGGATACTAAAAGAAAAGGTTCTCATTTGAAAATTACAGTTTAAAAAATTTACCCATGCAGTTCCAGTAATGGGTGTAAAATTATGTGTAATAATAATGTATAGTATTAATTTAAGATTCATTTTCATTAGAGCTCTTAAGTTATCCTTTGCACCAAATGTCTCACATTTTGATTACAGTCTTTCTTGCACGTCATAATGATTTGAGAGCTACCAAACATCATTTTTGACCTGAGCATCTACAGGAATGGCTGAGGCTCAGGACTCACTGGATGTCAGTGACTTGAAGGAAAACTTTCTGGAATGTTCAGTTTGTCTGGAACACTTTGACCAAGCAGACCGACGTCCTCGACTCCTGGTCAACTGTCTTCACTCGTTCTGTTCTCAGTGCCTGGAGCAGCTTCTGAAGAAGGAGGGAACAGGTCAAGTTACTTGTCCCAACTGCAGGCAAGTCCAGAAGGTTAAAGGAACCGCCCAATCTTTACCTGTTGATCCAGTCAGAAACAAGCTGGTGGATTATGTCAAATTCAAGAAAGGCAAGAAGATTCCCTGCAGCGATTGTCCAGATGGAAGCCATGCAGTTGCCCGTTGTCATGAATGTCAAATTTATATGTGTACACCATGCAAAGAAGCTCACCGTCGAAACTTGATGACAAGGAAGCACACATGCCAGTCTTTGGAAGAGGCTTTGAGTGAACCGGTCAAGAATTTTCTGAGTCATCGCTGCCAAGATCACCCGGACTATAAGATCGAGTTCTACTGTGGACAGTGCTCCAGCCTATGTTGTGTATCATGCCCTATCGTCAAGCATAGAGGTCATATCCTTGACCCCATAGAAGATGCTGCAAACTCCATGTTGTCGTCGCTGAAAACCAAAATAGAAGATGTAGAAAAGTCTGCTGCTGTCATGAGGAGAAAGAAAACTTCACTTAAAGAAAAATCCAGAATGCAAAAGGTCAATTTGAAAAACACAACTGCTTCCATCAAGAAGACCTTTGATGAATTGATTGGCAAATTCACTTGTCAGCGAAACAAGCTCATCACAGAGCTAAAGGACAGGACAGAAAGCACAGTAAACGATTTAGAGAAGCAGTGTGAAGCTACAGAAGACAATCTTGCTCAGATGGAGTCTACCTTGGAATACTTCAAACAAATGGAGAGCAAGTCTGATGACTGTGAAGTTCTGTCTGCAGGACCTGTTCTGGTCCAATCTCTGAAGGCTGCAGCTGCTGTGGATCTAACTGAAGATGTCCAAGATCCAACATGGACCTTCTCAACGGGAGAGATGGACAGTGTCATATCAAAGGTGCACAGATTTGGAGAAATACATTCTGACACAGTAAGTATTTGAAATAATCCATATGTTATAGTACAAATAAATCCCTTTGTGTGCAATGTTTTAAACATTATATCATCCAAAACTTTGTTCCTTAGGAGATATTGTTTGTTGGAGACCAAGCGATATCACCTAGGTGATATTGTTTTGGTAATAGATTTTTAACAATGCCCTGCCAAGCCCAGTACATGATGTCACAATTGTTGTGATGTCATTAAAATAATGATGTCACAATGCCATTACATCACC
Organism: Phorcus lineatus; assembly: GCA_921293015.1. NCBI lineage: Eukaryota > Metazoa > Mollusca > Gastropoda > Trochida > Trochidae > Phorcus > Phorcus lineatus. The sequence continues at coordinate 26,749,593 of OV121088.1, read as the reverse complement.
GCTGTAGGAGTCAAACAGTAGGGCAGTGTTCAGTGATGTCCATTTTTTCATGGAAATGTAAAGCAACTTGATTTTGGATGATAAATAGAATCTTACCCGGTGTCTTCTGATATCAAATATATCAACACTCGTTATTTCTCTGCAAGCCTCAGATATTTGTTATGTTTGAGTTGAGTTGATATATTTCATATGATATCAGAAGACCTTTTGATCTCTAAAATTTGGAGCAAAGACACTTTTCTTTATTATGAGGATGAAGTTTACAGTGGGGATATTACTGTAGTCGCACATGGTATAATCCAGAGTTGAATCAGTAGAATCAGGATTTGTATGTCATCAGTTAAAGACGCTTGTCTATCGGCTACAATCTGCCATGTTGCATTGAGCGAAAATGCCATGAAAAGCTAGGGGCTCTGTACTTTTACTAATTTCACAACATTTTAAAAATAAACTATATGTATGGATAGAATATCAAAATAAACAAATGATTTATGATAAAACTAATCAAGAATGACTTGTAATGCCATAGTAAGGCTTTTTCATATCGTAGTGTGGATGAATGGCTTCTCTTCTCATTCTTGTTTTCTTTTACCCTCTGTGTGCACTCATTTATCAGTTGTAAAATATAAATCAACCAAAATATTATCCTACATAGATGTATAAACGGGGAATGAATTTTGTTTCCACATAACTTACCCCGAAAGGACTGTCCTTTTAAGCCCTAAACACTATGGTATAATTTGATTGTCCTTTGTTTTAGCATGGATATTCCTACTCCTGTTCAAGGGAAAATATTGAAACAAACTTTCTTAACATCTTAAAGAGCCACTCCGTGAGTTGTTGGAGTCATATGTGCCAAACTTAATCAATGGTGTCATTTAATTGCAAAGTTTCGACTGTCACCAAAAAGACACATTTTAAAGCTTAAATATTGTTTTTTACAGTGACAATATGAAGGTAGAATGTCGCAATTATGATTGAAAACCGGACACTGGCGCACGTCAACTAGTCAAACGTAATTTTGGAGACTTATCTAAAACAGCCAGGAGGGCAGTTAGGAGTTGATAGTGTTTGTTAGGTTATATAACTAGTATCCACGTAGATTGGACGTGATATCTACACCTCTGTGCATTTATAAAGCTGTTAGAATTTCATTGAAAACCAGTATTTGTCAAATATATGTCTTTTGGACATGAAAAGTTAAGATGTTTTTATTTTATATCTCCACATATGTTTTTTGGTTCGTATCAAAGGTAAATAATATGTTATGAAAATCACGGAGTGGTTCTTTAATTGCTGCATGGGCTTCCTGACAGAACACTCATTCGTTTCCCTTCAGTGACAATTTTGCTTGGTCTAGATTTAAAAAATTCAAACATTTTGTGTATTTTAGAAACATTTTAGAAACAAGAAAACATTTGGCATTGGATTATCAGGGTGACATGCATTTGCCTTGGGGGACCAAGCTCACTAGTAATAATATATGGGTCAGAATGTTACAGTGGTAAATCAACAGCCTGTTTCTGTAATCTATATTATGTGTCCTCATATATGCCCTAAAATAGCTAATTAAGCTTTATTTTGCCTTGAAGTGTTCATCTCATTTTAATCAGATTTTGAAGATGCCTAAATTACATTGAGGAGTGTCATGATTAACAATTTTTCATTTTTTTCTAAAATTTTAGTTTTTCGTAAGACATTAATGAATTTTGGAAGAATATTGTAGTCAGGCATTTCTCAATCATATTAAAACATTGCAATTTGGCTTGTAACAGTCAAACTCATCATACAGATAAAAAAAATCAGAATTTTTTATTTTAAATTTTTTTTAAATATTGATTTTTCAGGGCTCAATAAAAACAATTTTTTGTACTTCTGGCTCATAACTTTTTACTTGCTTTCTTTACTTACCCTTCTTTCATCATTTTTTTTTCACACACCAATCATGTTATGAAACTAATATGAAGAAAAACAATCTTTTATAGGATTTAGACCAACATCTGTGAATTTCAACATTTTCAACATGACCTTCCCTATACACTATGTTTATTTACAACTTTCTGAAATTTCCATAACTTGCTGCTTCCATGGAAATGTCAATATTTCTAGGTTAGCAAAGTTTTGGTTGTGGTTAAACCTGATGATGCTCTTGATCAAATTATGAAGCTGATTCTTATACAGTTTTTGATTGAGTTCTGACCCTTCTATGTTCGTTGATTTTGTAGAAAAAAACAGGTGTGAAAATCAAAGGGGACAAGTTATTTGTTATTTGTACACACTTTAACCTTTAGGGAAAGAAAATTTTACGTGTGGCGAGTTCGAAAGATATTCTTTTATATCAAGTTCAAAAATTATTTTTAGATATAACTGTTTTTGGCTTATGGCTCTTGGCAGATTTATAAGAGATTGTGGGGGATATGTGAGCCATATTCACGTTTTTGTTGTTCATTTTAAGCACAGTTGGTATAAGCAAAATATTAGCATAAAATAAATGTAGTAAGCAATCAGCTGTAGTGTATGACTGAGCTGTTGACGTTCAGACAGCACTGCACCAACTCATACTAACCAGGGACACATAGATGGAAAGCTTTGCAATTTCCCTTGTTATTGCCAAGGGTTTGGTTAATGTTAATTTTGGAGTGGTGACAATAGATTTGGACTCAGGAGTTGGAGGAAGATTGTTATTGATAAATGATATTTTGCTCATTTTGCATGTTTCTTTGTTTAACTATAACAAATTGCCTTCATCATTCTTCATCAACTCATCTTCTAGAAAGCACATGAGTGTTGAGATATGTAATATTCTGATGACTCTTGATTTTAATGCAATGGGAGATAATGTTTCCAAGTCACTCAGAGAACATTACACAAGGGTAGAAAAAATGTCAGTCACTGTCTTTGAAGTCACAATTATAGACTTCATCATTTTATTCATTTCAATGCCTTGAGGGACAATATATTTTTATATCCATGACTAGCTTTAAATGATGTTGAATCTTTAATCACAATCATATTTTCTAGATGTGTTTTTCTCAAATGTTATTATCTGTACCAGACAAAATCAGTGGTTGGTCGAGGTTTTCTTCCTTGTGGTCGCCGTTCTGCCGTTGGTGTGGGAGGTACCTGGAGAGAGGCACATTTGTCTGAGGAAGACTTGTCTGAGAGAAATTTATCAAACGCTCCAGAAAAAAGGATGACAGGTATTATATTTTCAATTTAAAGTTTTATCAGATAAATGCCGTATCTTAAATTTTAACACCCTGCTACATCAGCATATTTGAATCCGCAGAGCTTCTTCCAAATCCTATTATCTCCTTCAAGCCAAAGGCCTTTTATCGTAGACAGTTGGTCCTTTTTATCTATGGTTAGCTTGTAATTTGTTCAGTTAATGAAATGTTGTTAAAGGAGCTGGAAGCTGACATTTCGAACTCAACAGTTTTTCTTATCCTGGTTGTGCTGCTTTTGCTGAATACATGTTGTATCATTGTCTGGATATAGCTAGTGATACAAGGCTTGTTTCCTGAAGGAGATCAGGATATTTGGAAGGAGCGCTGCAGAATCAACTACGCTAATGGAGCAGGATGAATTTTTAATTTTAATAAGCAGTTTGTATGGTCAAGCTATGTATAAACCTTGTTGAAATTATTTTGACCATTTTTGTCTCGTTGATTGAAATTTTCACTCCTTTACTCGCTGCTGGTATTTCCTATTTCCCACCATTTACTAAATTCTTAACTTGGAATAAACTATATATAAACAGTTGTTACTTTTCTAACCAGCAGGTCCCGTACACATTATTGGACTGACTCTTTCAGTGAAATTTCCAACATATCTAGAAAGGGTTTTTGTTACACAGGAAGATTGTCTTTACTTCCTGCTTCATTAAATAAGTTTCTTGCAAGGTGATAGGCTGCCTAGAGATTGTTATGATACATAATCACATGAGATATATTTTTAGCTCATCAGGTCTGAAAGTTAAATGAGCATTGCCCGTTGTCCATTATCTGCATTATCTATTTGCTGAAATTTGGTATGGAAAATTACTGGGTGTGTATACACTCCAACCTTCATTCGTCTTTTGTCAAAAAAACATAATGATAGAAATCTCAAATTTAGAAAATATCATCTTTGTTAGATTGAGACTAAGACTTCATTTTCCTATCTCCAAACACTGGGACTTGAAAAGGGTGCAACTTTAGGGTGGCAAAAGTTTCTAAGGGACGTCAACCATATTTGGGAAATATATAATTATAGTAAACATAAAAAAATGCCAAAAATGTTTGTGATGATATATACCTAGTTAATCGTCTTATAAACATGTCATCTAGTAAATCTACCTGATAAATCTGTATACATATAATACTAATATGTATATAGTTTCTGAAATTGATTTTTAGCTCATCTGACATTATTATGGCATGGCATGCCGTCCTGCAAGGTATCTACTTGGTTTGGTTTTCTTATTTTCTACCAAAATGTAATAAACAACTTTTACTTGTTCTTGAGGTATCCATTTATGTTAACTATGTAGCTTATTAATGAAATATTTCAAGAACAAGACAACACATTTAAAACATTTATGGTTACATTAAAATTTAACCCTTGATATTGTTATGATTACAAGGTCCAGATCCTGAGTTTATATGCTGTTGGCCATCTCAGAGTACTTTTTTTATGAAAATAATAACTATTCAATAAAAATGGTTAGCTCCCTACTCTGTAAAAACTATGATGTGTGTCTAGATTTCACTGCAGAAAACTCCATAGAGGTGATTGCAGTGTCTTCATAATCAAGTTTTAAAAAATAAGCCATGTTTAAAGGTCTAGATCTCATTAATGAGAGCAAGACTAAATTTCTCATCAGCCATTCTTCATCATTGCCTCGCACAGGTTACAAGCATCGGTTTTTGCTCTTTTGTAAATCTTGAAGTGACTTTTTCTTAGTATCATGAATGTCTAGTAATTAAAGGCTCAGGGGTCAGCAACAATTAACCAGCCAGCTGTCAATCAAAGATATTTTCGGGACCAATCACAGACCATAGTATATTCACCCTGCTAAGCGCATCATTGCAGATGCCATTTTGTCAGACAAACAACAAAAATGTGATTTACTTCCTTGTTTGATTTCCTTTGCATAAGCAGTTACAGTATGAACTTTAAACAAGTAAAGTGTTGACCAGTTTTATTGAATACTGTCTGAATACCACAGTTAAAATTCTAACATGTGTCATCTTTGGATAAGAATGTGACTCTCAGTGAAAAGGACCTTAAAATGGGAAAATTTGGAGCGATGGCAGTCAAGGATAGATTTTTGCAATTTCCCCATGATTTACTTATGAAATTAAAAGAACAAAACCTATGGTAGGTGACTAAAACTGTGGCAAATTTTTACTTTTTAAATTTTTTTAATATATAATCAAGGATTTATATAGCCCAGGATTAGAAGCAGCAGTGGAAAGTCATTAGCGATGCGTGCCTCATATTTTTCTATGCTGCGGGGGGCCTTCAGCGTAAACTCGCTGGGCATGCTGGGAAACCACTGACCACTTTTTAGTGACGAACAGTGAACAATCTTTGGCAAATTGACGGGTTACTATAACATATCAAGGTATGTATTATATATATATTTTTTCATGTGAACTATAATAAAATAAAATATGTAGCTGTTTTGGGGCTTAATAGTAAGAATTAGTTGTAACAAACTCTTTTGCTACGCCCTCCAGTCACGAACATAAGCGCGAGTTTCAAACAACATGGCGGACAGCCGAACAAGTAGAAAACAGTGAAAAGTACGTTTTTGTTATGCCCAATTGTGACTATTTTCTATTTTAAAGTCCTTAGTTACAAAGGTCAGATAAAAGATTTATAACACAGGGTTGCATCGATGTCTTTAGTGTTGAAAATAAATCGAGTGTATTAAAGAGACGTGTGATTGAAAAATGGTCATTTCAGCTAGGATGTAGGGCTTTAGAGTGAAATATTTACCAAACTAGTCTTACATTTAGACCCAATAACTCGCTAAGTAACGTTTTCTTAGCGATATTAATTATATTAATGCATACTGTTATGTCTGGTAAATGCAATCACACCTTTTTTAGAGTCGTGTTTGCAACACATTTTGTTAAAAAACGCATTAAAATTAGGACTATATTTTGTTTATTTGAACCTATTCCTTGACAATTCAATTTCTTAGCAAATGCAGTTGAACTGTGATAAAAAAAATGAGCGAGTAGAAGTGACCTTTCACCACAACTCACAGATTCGGATGGCTTTACCGCAGATTTTTTTTATGTAGTCTTGCATAAAGTTTACCAGTACTCACCAGACAAGGATTTGGACCAACTTGTTTCAAAACTGAAATCTGACAGATGCTATGCAATATATTTGACTCTCTCCAATGATAATAGTTTGAAAGGATCAAAATTTGATAGATTAGAGTATGTTCTTACAGACAAACATGGAATACGCTTTTGGCAACCCTATAGCCATGGACACTTACTGACCATGAAATACCAATTAACAATCACTCCAACCTTGGTGCCCACACTGTATGTTCATGGAAGGGTCATAAGGGATGATCATGACTTTTGGTTAGGACTTCCAAAGTTTGTTACGAGTTTGGAAGATATAAGAAGACTTTCTTCAAAGCTTGCCTCTTGGGACATTTGTGTCGGAAACAACGAAGAGTGCTATGTCAATATGGTTCCTCAAGGAGGGACAATTCATGGCAAGAAGGCTGCTGCCTATAGAGAAGATGTTTGTGCTCAGAGAGGTGACCAAGAATACAATTCAACAGTACGAGCCACTAAGTGCGGCTTCTTAGTTAGAAACCAGAACCGCTGTTCCTCCTGTAAATTATACAGAAACACATTAAGAAGTAAGGCATCTCGAGAAAGGACATTAAAGGAAACCAGTTTTCACTTAAAGAAAACTACCCACAAGAATATGTCCAAAGAGAAACTAATTCAGAAAATTGCCGTTTTTCGCTGTGAGAAGAAAAGCATTAAAAGTGAACTGGAAAAACTTAAGAAAAAAGTGTTTGATGCTATACAAACAAAAGGACACATCTTGACCCAGGCAGAAAATGAAGACATTCTGGAATTAGTTTCTGAATACAAAGGTGAGGTAGCGTCATCTTTTCCCGATGAAAACTCTACTCAGCGTCTCTTTTGGGAACAGCAACTAAAGTACTCAAGCCTAAAAAACAAATCTCTAATGCGGTGGCACCCTATGATTATAAAGTGGTGTCTCTACCTAAAAAGTAAGAGTCATAAGGCATATGAGGCAGCCCGGAAGTCAGGATTTATTTCTCTACCAAGTTCAAGAACTCTGTTTGATTATTCTCACTCTCTTCCTAGCAAGTGTGGTTTTGATCCCAGTTACACAGAGCATCTCAAACAGGAGGCAGAAAAGTTAGGGATGTATGAGGAAGAGTACAAGTCATATGTGGGTATTCTTCAAGATGAGATTAAAGTGTCTGAGGGTCTTGTGTATGACAAGAAGAGCGGGGAGTTGGTTGGATACGTGGATCTTGATAAGACAGGCAATGACATCATGAACCTTGAGAACTCATTAAATGACACTAGTCCAAAACTGGCCTCATCTCTACTAGTTGTAATGGTGAGAGGTATTACTACGTCCCTCAAATATCCATTCTTCTGTCTTGCTACAGCTGGAATATCCTCTGCGACTTTGTATCCTCCCATATGGGAAGCAATAAGGGTTCTTGAGGTTGATTGTGGACTTAAGCCTTTGTTCATTACTTGTGATGGTGCAACACCAAATAGAAAATTCTTCAAATTGCAGGCAGTGGACAATGATGAAAACACTTTTTGGACATGGAATTTGTTTAGTTTCCCTCCAAGGAAACTTTACTTCATTTCAGACATTCCCCACTTGCTCAAAACCACTCGCAACTGTTTTTCCAACTCTGGTGCTAACAACATGTCAAGGCATCTGTGGAAGGATGGAAAGAACATTCTTTGGTCTCACATTTTACAACTGTATGAGGAGCATGTGGAGTCAGCACTCTTCAATCACTGCCCCAAACTTACCCAACATCATGTCCACCTGACGCATTTGCAAAAATAAAAGTTAATCTTGCAGCTCAGGTATTAAGCAGCACTGTTGCAGATGCACTCGAAGGCCTGTATGGGGACCATGTCAAGGAAACTGTTCAGTTCATTAGACACATGAACAAGTTCTTTGACTGTATGAATACAAGAAGCCTTCATGAGGCTCGTGATAAACGGAACCCAGATCTGGCAGAATACAGATCAGCAAATGATCCACGACTGTCATTCCTGACTGAAGAGTTTCTCCAATACTTCAAAGAATGGGAACAGAGTGTCATGACCAGACCGGGAGAGTACAGCCGTGGTGAACGCAAGAGGATGCTGCTCAGTGAACAGACCCTGCACGGTTTGCGCCTATCGATCAGGTCCATTGTAGAATGTGTCAAATTTCTACTTGCTGAAAGGGCTGACTTTATTTTGACACATAGATTCAATCAAGATCCCCTTGAAGAACACTTTTCCCACTATCGTCAGAAAGGTGGTTCAAATGATAACCCGACTGTTTATGATGTGAAGAATACCCTTTGTCAAATGCGTGTGATTGGTTCGACCGCACTTGCTCCAATCAGGGGCAACATTTCATCAAAAAAGAGAAATGTACCTCTAGAAGTTGACAATTCGCCACTAGCAAAGCGAAAAAGATAATGTGAACAGAACAGTGCAATGTGCAATATGTTTGACTCTGAGACTGATATGACAAAAGTGAATTACATATGACTGCTCTGTGATTCATGAAATTGGTGTAACACTGATATTTTGAAACTGAAATAATTACGTGAGTTGTGGAAAGTGAATTAAGGATTACTGATAAGTTATGTGTGATATTTGTGTTTGATCATATGCAGAAAGTGAGATTGTTTTATTTTTGCTGTGTTATCATAATTTCCGAACATATTGATTGATGACAAACCTATCATGTAAAAGGGGTCATCCCCAACTCTTTTTGTACAAAATATCTGAGAAATGAAATGTGTATTAATTTTAAGGATGTTGGATATTTTGAGGACATAATTTCAATAATGTAGAATATAGTTTTTAAATTGCTGTAATAGCAAATGATGAAAAACAACAAAACTCTTCATTTTCGATGAACAGGTATAATTAGCTAAGTACTTATGATTTGCAAACTATGAAGTCAACTTCAAACAAAACATTTGTACATTTTATGATTAATTTTTCTTTGTTTTTTTTTATGAGAAGATATTCAAGTTTTTATTCTCTCGATACATTTATAGTGGCTGAATACTTTTGATTTCTTGATTTACAAGTAATACTTGTGCACTAAAGATCATCTCTTTTCATGAAAAATATTTCAAATGCTCCAAGTTCTCAATAATGCAGTACTAAGGTACCACTTCATCTTAAATGTTCTTTAAGACTTCTCCTGAGGGATTGTGATTTTTTCCTTTTCCTTTGTCTCTGGGAGAGGGCTTGTTGTTTTAGATGTTGTCGTTGGGCAAGGTTGGTAATGGCTCTTCCACGAACATTCATAAACAACTCTGTGATACTTTGCAAAAGAGAAAGTTTCACACCACTAGGAGAATCTGTCAAAAGTTTGTCCCAATAGTACAATACAACAGAATCAATGAGAACTTCATCTTTGATTTCAATCTTGGGCTGGACCATGTAAGACTTGGTATTTTTCATCCTTAGCCGAATAATTGTTTCAATTTTCCGTATCAGAAAGAAAAAATTGTCAGAAGAGAACTTCAGTCTACCACGATCAACTTTCTCTGTCCACCATTTGAACTGTTTTACAAACTGGGGTGAAGTTTGGGTACTGCTAGCAGTGAGTTTATGAAGGGCTTCAGATATAATTGGTTTGTCTAACCTTCTCGCCTTCTTTTCTATGGCGGTTATTAGGAAACCTGCAATGTAGAACAAGGTGGAGTTGTCCTGGTCTGTGAATGATTCATCACTATCAGACTCACTTTCAATTGTTTTTGTAAAGTTTGTGATAATGACTTTTACAAGATCATCAAGCATGCACTGAATGAATATGTTAATGAAACGTTCAGACACATCGATGGGTGAAAGAATCTTGCACAGTTCATTGATAAAGTCAAAGTTTGTTCGCAATGTATGAAAATATTTCCACATAAGTTCTTTGTCTGTTGAAAAAGTTGTTGTTTGACCAAAAGCAGATAATACTTGCTTAAATTCAGAAAATGTACAGTTGCTGATTTGAGATACTAGAGCAGTGGAACTCAATATCTCTTTACTTAACTCTTAAGTTGCTGAATTTTATTTTGACCAGTTTTGCCCCCGTGGCTGAATTTTCCAGCACTCGCCTCGCTACCGTTATAGCGCAATTAGCCCCTGTGGCTGAATTATTTAGCACCGCGAGACGCGACCGTTTTTACAATATATGGTGTATTCACATGGCGAATTACGGATGAAAATGGCCGTTCGATACAAAAGTAGCCCGCCCATCCCGTACACAAATGAACGATCTTTATCCGACAATTTGAATGAAATTTTTATCTTACCTAGAACGATTTCTATTACAATATGAAGATTGTCTTTATTTAGAGTTACGGAAAATCCTTAAATATAATCGCACAATTAATTTTTTTATATTGAATTGAAGATACATAATTCCTCTTTACGATGATATATATCTTTTTACAATGCGACCTCTAGTTAGATTTCTCCAATTATCTAAAGATTGTCTTTATTTCCGGCTGAATAAAATCCCTAATACTGAGCGCGCATACATGTATTATATATCGAATTGTAGACAATTTATTCTTCTTTATGATGATAAAAAATTGTTAGAATATGTCACCCAGTTCAAAAGATATACGCCGCGAAAGATGGTTGGGGGTACCCCGAGGATGCTCCGACATAACGGGAGTTTTAGCCAGAACTAATTCTCCCTAGGGCAGTCTGGCACCGGTACGCTAATTAGTGCCGTTATACCCCCGGGGTACCCCCGAGGCACCAGCATGCGAGAGCCTGTGTTCTAGGCACCAGCGTTGGTTCCTGGCATACCGATCCTCTCGGCGCGTGCAGTCACTCGCGGCCGAACATTCCGAGATAATAAAACCAATCATTCTATACGCACGCCGTATCGTTATCTCCTGCTGCGCATGTACAAATTATACATGGAATTAAAGATAAATCTTTCGTGCTTACGACGGTGAAAAAATAATGAAAAGGTGCCAACTGATTCAAAAGATATGAAAAGCGAAAGAGGGATACCCTCAACTACTTGAAAACAAATTTTGATAAGCGTTCTATTTGCGACACCAGTCGCATCATTCACTGCATCGTTATTATTGACTGCGCATATGCATATTATACATGGAATTAAAGACAATTCTATTCTCTTGAAATAGGTGAAAAAAATAAAAAAAAGTATACAATAGTTCGGGAGATATGAACCGCGAAAGAGCAACACCCTCAACTACTTGAAAACAGATTTTGACAATCGTTTTATTTGCGACATTTGTCGCTTCACTCGCCGCACCATTTTTATTATCTGCGCACATGCATATTATACATGGAATTAAAGATCAATCTTTGTGAAAAAAAAATTTAAAAGTGCCAAATAGTTCGGGAGATATGAACCGTTAAAGAGGGGGACCCTCAGACATTTTGGGAAAAAAATTGATAATTGCGACATTTTTCGCAATATTTGCCGCTTCTTTATTATGTGTTGTGCACATACACATTTCATATTGAATCAAAGCCAGTTCTTTTTCCTTTACGATGATGTAAAAAGTATGAAGTTTCGCCACCAGATTCTAAGAATACAAATTGCGAAAGATCGGGGGTATGTTCTTGATGCGGCTCGTATCGAACGTCCAGTGACAGCTCACATTGACTTTCTCTGTCTCTTTTACGACTTAAAAAAAAGATTATTTTATTGACAATCAGTATTTTATATTACACTTATTCACCTTATTGATGTGAAGAATAAACTTTATAAGGAGAGTAACGCTCATCCACACTTCTGCTTCTTTCTTCTTTCTTCAATCTTCTTGATTATCCCCCTCATTTTCCTTCTCTGACATCAAACTGATATAAGCTTTAGTGCAATCTTGTGACGTGTGATAAATTCTGAAACATGGTGCTGCACATAGAGCCACATTACACTCGCTACATTCGTAAGAAGATTCTTTGCCTACCCTTTTCTTCTTTCGAACTGGCTCATTGCTTTCTTCCACTGCCCTTCGAAAGAGTTCTCTTTTCGCTTTGGAGCAAACAACACACATACGGGAAAGCCTCTTCTTCTTTCCAACAGGCTGAATCTTTGATGGAAAGTGTCGACCATGAAGACGTAAAACACTTTCATCGCTTGTGCTTGGCCTGCCACGAGGACGTCTACGCAGGGAAGGTACTTTTTCCGTGTCGGCGAAGGTGATCATATGCTGCACTAAATCTTTTCTGAATTGACGGCTTGTTTTCAAGGTTTTGTCTTTTGAGAATTCTTTATAGAGAGTGTAAGAGTTCAACATGGCAACGTTTAACACATGAAACCACACTCGCTTCCACCATTTAAGAGTTTTCATTTTGAACGGGGTGTACGACAGCATCTGGTCGGCCCGATCCACACCTCCCATATATTTGTTGTACTTGTGCACAATACGTGGTCTCGTATTTGCTTCCCCAGTCACTCGGTTTTTCTTCCCTGTCTCTACAATTTCAGTGTCTTCTACGGTTGACATGAGCAGCACTGACTTCCTGTCCTCATACCTCACAACGAGTAGGTCTTGATTGTGATAGATCATCATATCCCCTTTCTTCTGTTTTTTCTGTGCCTTCTTTACCTTCTCAGGAATGCCTTTGCGATTGCCTCTCAACGTCCCAGTCGCACCAGTTCCCGTTTCCCACAAGTTTATATACAATGCCACAGAGGAATAGAAATTGTCCATGAACACATGATATCCTTTCCCAGCATAATCCTTCACCAAGTCCATGACGAGATCATACGTTTTCCCACCGACAGAAACAGATTCATTTGTTTTTCCAGTGTAGAGTTCAAACTTGCAAACATAACCATTGGTTGAGTCACACAGCATGTAGGCCTTTATCCCATACTTCTTCGGCTTGTCGGGATTGTATACTTTGAAACTCAGATTGCCTTTCCAAGGCACCAACCCTTCGTCAACACAAATAGTTTGATGCGGCTTGTAAATTCTGGAAAAACGATGCACGATGCGCTTGTACAAATAGCCAAGTTTATTGATTGGTGAAAACTGGGGTGTGTTTCGTCCCGGCATTTGGTTATTATCATTCAAATGTAGGTACGTTAGTAATAATCAGAACCTATCACGAGGCATACATTTGGCAAAGAAAGGCGTCGACGTCACATCACTCGATGACCAATACTCAGAAAAGTTTCTCTGTACAACCAAAGACATTGCTACAGTCATTGCTACGAATACTTTCATTTCTTCAGCATTCGTATCATACCATTGCCTCAACCTTGAACAGGGCTTTAGAACCTTATCGTCAACCTGTTGGTGGAAGTATCTGTTGGTTTCTGCTGCCATTGATCCATAATCATCTTCATGAAAAAACAACCCGAAATAGTCTACAGGATGCGGATTATCAGGCAATTCTATGAAGCGTCCTAATCCCGTGTTGCCAGTAAATTGGAGATCAACACGTCCACGTGGCCTCGGACCCTCTGTCCAGTGTTCCATAAAGTTGTCACGGTCATCAAAATGTGTGTCCATTTCATTATATTGCTCATCAAAGCCACTGAACTCTTCTTCTGTGGAAGTACCAGTCGTAGCAGTTTCACCCGTAGCTGCTAATATGTGTCTTGCAATGTTTCTTATTTCTACATCACTATCAATGTCACTTTCACCATCACTGTCACTGTCACTATCACTCTCATCAGTTGATTCCATATCAGAAGCTTCATCGGCATGGACCTCGTTGATGAAGTCGTCGTCGCTAGATGTTGACGGACCTTCCCAACTCCTGGTTCGCGGCCTCCTGGCCTTAGGCATCTTTCACATCAATCTGTAAATGATTGAAAATAATTTAGGCACACGCAAGATATAATAACATCAACACATGACCTGTTGTACAGAGAAATTCAATGTGAGCTTCATGGACATTCAATTGCCACATTTTGTAAGTGTTTGAAACAAATTTGCCGTTGCGCGCCTTTGGCGCCAGCGCCATCAATAATCCGGACTTTTTCTAATTGTCCTGGCGAAAGCCGGACATTTTTTTCACGATTTGCAAAAATAACAAATCAGGACAAATTCTAACATTGCTGGACAAATTCTAACTTTCGGACAACTTTTCACAATCCTGCCGAACAAGTTCTAATGTCGCCGGACACTTTCTAACTTTCGGACGACTTTTCACAATCCCGCCGAAGGTGCCGATGGCACCGACGGCCGCCGACGTTGTATCAACATTATCAACCCTGATGCCGCCTTCTGACTCCTATGCAACGAGCCGGCGAGTCGCGAACAACTGCCTTCTACGTCAGGAAAGTTCTGATTGTCAGTTGTGGATTACAAAAGTTTTTCAACTCTTGACTTCTCTTCCGAGAATGATAGGTTCCACGGGCCTATCTGTCGGGACGGCCGTAGTCAACGAGCACCCGGCCCCTTGTCTTTAGTTCACTGGAAGGAACTCATGCCATCCCGACATATATAGCAAATTATTTAAAACATCGGATTGCTACCAAACTTTTTTTTCAAAAATGAGTTTCCTCGACCAACAAAAATTTGGCAGAAAAAAACACATACCTGCTGGCGGTGCCCGACGAAAGTCCGCTGAAATTTTTTTTCTCGAACACGAACATTTTCGTTGGACACATTTTCTCATGACCTGATGGCGGTGCCCGGCGAAAGATCCCCGACATATTGTGTCTCAACCACAAACATTTTCGTTGGACAACTTTGCCTTGACCTGATGGCGGTTCCCGACGGCATCCCCGACATACTGTGTCTCAACCACAACATTTTCGTTGGACAATTTTCCCATGAACTGATGGCAGTGCCCGTCGCAAAAATCCCCTAACTCAAAAAAGACATCAATAACGCTATGAATGTAAATCCAAAAGTTTTTTTTCCTTCAACTTTCATGGTTTATAAAACTCTATAATTGAACACTAAAGAAACAGGGTTTCCTTCATAATTTTTTTTACTTATTACATTTATTTATAACATTTTAGCGGCGCTTGTTGAGTCTTTATTTCTATGAGCGCATAAACAAATTGTATATCAAATTGAAGAGAATTTTCTGCTCTTTACGCTGATACCAAACGTTGTTGGGCGCGCCACTTGGTTACAGAAATACGAAATGCGAAACTTGCCAAATTTGCGGCACTTCTTGTGCCTTTATTTTTGTGTGCGCATGTATGATCAATATATTGAAATGAAGAACAACGTTCCGTCTTTATTTAGACGTAATATTTATCAAAATCCGCCAAGTGGTATAGAAAATATCGAGTGCCAAAGAAAGGTACATGAAAATCGAACTTCAGATCACATGAAAAGGACCCTTTGTGCGGCGCTTGCTGCATCGTCGTTTGTTTTAGCGCATGTACATTTTATATATCACTTTGTAGACAATTTATTCCTCTTGATAATGATATAAATGGTTTTGAAATGTGTCATTTGTACACGGGGATATGAAGTGCCAAGGTTTCCCTATTTGCGTCACTAACGGAATTGCGAAGTGCGAAAGTTGTTCTTTTTACGGCACTTGTTGAGTCTTTATTTATTTGCGCGCATAATAATTGATATAGGGAATTAAAGACAATTCATTTGTCTTTATAGTGATGTAAAATTCAACAAAATCTTTTTCACGGTGTAAAAGAAATTCATTGTGAAAGAAAGGCACATGAAAATCGCGCTTCAGATCACATGATAAGAAAGTCGGCAAAATTACCTTTTTGTGCGGCGCTTGCTGTATCTTTATGAATTGTTGCGCATGTACACATTTTACATGGAATTAAAGACAATCTTTTTCTCTATCTTGTGATATAAAAAATGTCAAAATATGTTGAGCACATCATGAGAAAATTGGTGTGACAAAACAGTGTAAAACTAAAAATATATAAAAATCACCTTTTTTGCGGCACATGTGGTATCTTTATTTCACGAGGCGCACATATGTTTTTTACATCGAATTAAAGACATTTTTTTTCTCTTTCAAATGATCCCACCTATATTGAAATCCGCCCAAGGGTTCAGAACATAGGGCGTGCGATAGGAAGGCATGCATAGGGTCAAAATGCACGCGTCTCAGTAAACGATAGCATGCGCGGGTCGGTAAGCTCGTGCGAGAGGGTAGAAAGTGCCCACAGGCTATAAGCACGTGCGGCAGGGAGTGGGGGAAAATTGAGTGATTTTAAAGCTTATTATCGGTACGATAAACGTTATCAATCGTTGCATAATTTTCGGAACATGTACGCGCATTATTTAGAACACCAACGAAACAAAATTCGGTAGCTTAGCGACACACGGACGGAAAGTACTAGCGTTAAACTGACACTACTGCCGTGCAACAATTGCCCATCCTTCGCTACTGTGAACCTCTAGCGTGAGAAAAATAGAGTTTGGATGTCGCATCTCGCCCAGAGGACATGCGGTCAAAGCAAATTTCAACCCGGACAGGCCCGGGACCCGCAACTTAAGGGTTAATGCAATTATGTTAGGTCCGAGAGAGCTGAACGGTGAATTGTGGTGAACATTATCACAAACTTCCTTGATGGCATTCTGAGTGAATTGTAGAAACTCTTCTTCTGTAAACTTGAAGATGTCTGTTGAAGCTGTGCTTGTGGAGGTTGAGTTAGTAGATGTTGACGAGGTGCTCCTTGGGGTAGGATCTGTCTCACTTACATCACTCTTCTTGATTGGAGATGCAGATGTCAAGGACTTGTCACAGAATATCTTGTCGTCAGAAGCTGTAAAATAATATGTATTCAATTCAAATTTATGCACATTAAAATGGCAAATGTCTCCCTTTAGATATTTTCTATAGTAATAATGTATTTTGATACTACTAAATATTGTTATTTCATTTAGTAACAGCACAAACTCAATGTTAATCTTTGAAAATCCAATAATCTGTTTCTGACCATGTATTAAAATCATTAAAATGTCAGCATTGTCATTTCACATGTTGTCATTGTAGAAAAATACTTGTAAACAACAATTCATTTTATATACAGTGGCATATTAATAAATAAGGGTATATAAACTCTTGACAAAGGATACAGTAAAATGAAATTTTACAAATGTTAAAAATTAAAAAAACAATTCCTAACTGAGATATTCATAACATATATTTTATTCTGTATACTTTCACTTCAACAGTAAGGGAATACTTATTAAGTCTAATTTTGGTTACAATATATTGTGGAGCTAGTGTTATTAACAATTTCAGCAATCAGAGATGGGACAATTTGGTTTGGTTGTAATTTTAAATGAGTTGCTTTATTATCTGCTTTTATCCTTTATTAATGATGCTTTTTTTATACATTTATGATTTGACAACTTAAAAAAATACCTTTCAAATCATTCCGTTAATGTTTCTTCACAACATGTCCCCTGAAACCTGACACAGATGAGTAGGTTTTCTCGCATACAGGGCAACGATATGACGTCTTTCTGCTACTTTCTGCCTTGGAACGTTTAGGTTTTGTTCCCTCACGATCACTTCCCTCAGACCACGACTCAGAACCTACATCTACCTCATATTCAGTCCATTCATCTAATAATTCAGACAAATCAACATCGGAATCGTCCCAGTTCAAAAACTCTGACATATCGTCAGAGAGTAATGATATTTTGGAATGGTCATCTTTATATTTAACTGTAAAAACCCATGTGATTTGGCTTAGTTGCGCAATGAAATTAACATCAGCATACATATTACTTTTGGATGGCAGACATATGCCTAAACATGTGTTTTGAACGATAAAAAGCATTAAATCGGCTTACAGACTTCGTGAAAACCCCAACCGGATGTTTGTGTCACTCAGGAAATTCCTTCGAAGAGCGGGTACGCATGCGCCAGATGCGGAGAGCGGGGCGCCGATAAAAGATAGGATCAGTTACACATTTGGCTATCTGAGGCACGCATCGCTAATGACTCTCCACTGCCGTTTCTTATCCTGTCTATACACGTCCTTGATATAATTGACTTATTATATTATGGTTGGAATGAAACAAAAGGCGTAAGCCTGCTGATTAACCACTGCAGTTTAAATTAAGGGGAACAAGAACCCTAGCCTTTCAGACGTAATTGACCAGCAGTTACGTAATTGCCATAGCGGTGGAAAGAAGTCACATGACACGGACTGGGCGCCGGCCAAGCGAGGTGCGGTCATTGTGACAGGGGAATCCCCTATATGACATGTGATCGTTGATTGGCCGATTCATTTTCGTTCCGCTGTTTATAAACAATGTCGTGTGACACACTGCCTGAATTCCAAATTCCAAATTGATTTTATTTTTTACCACTTTAGAACTTTTATTAACTTTATTTCCCCCTTTCATTGCAAATAACTAAGGCATAGGCCCTGCGACATCACCCAATGGTGGAAGCAGACGTTAAAATTCAACCCAACAACAACGCTATGCCTGCAGTCCAAAATGGCTAGCTTTTCTACTATCACATGTCACTGTAAGAACACCTGCAATTGGTCGACTAAACGGGGAGCATGTCCTTGCCGTACAGCCGTATATTGCCTTTTGTTGATAATTATTGAAAATAAGTAAATATCATAATTTTGGAATTTAAGTGATGAAAATGCAATTATTTTGACATGACTTGAACTTTATGCAGGACACATGGTATATGATTTAAACAGTTTAAACACATACATGTAATACACAACATTCAGAATATATATATATATATATATATATATAGACACACACACACACGAAAAAGGAAAAAGGATTAGCAAACATGCAGCAAACGCCTATATAAATGCTTCTCCTGAAACAAACATGAAACGATTAAGATATCAAATATATTGGTGGAAATATATATTTGCAATTATTCTTACAAAACTCTATTTCATATTAAGCATTGTCTACCTTTATACATGGTATATTGGTTACTAATTAAGCGACCTAAACAATTTTGAAGCATACTCTGTGTCACTTTAAAATTCTCTCACTAGTTATGAATAAATTTTTCAATTCTTTTATTTTGGGAAGGTGCCTTAAGCCCACATACAATCATATACAAATAAAACAGAATTAGAGAGGAAGTGAATTGACAATGTTTATTCCAGCTTGTCAACTGAAAACATTGGAGTAAGGAACAATTACTTGTATTGTTAGTAATTATTAGTAAACTTACCTCTGGGATGAGCTGTGCCCCTTCTCTCTGTTCCCTGAACCTACCTACAGAAGACTGAAAATCTCAACAAAAAAACCCTAAGTTATATTTACCTTTAGTGGTATGCACCTGTCCTTCTTCTTCCTGGAGTTAACTCCCCTTGACCAGGTAGGTGGCAGCTTCACATTCTCGCCATACAACCCGAAACATCACCTGGAATCATGCGGGGAGGCATTAGTAAGACCTTACTTGAGAGGGCATAATTCGCTCATCCCAGAGGTAAGTTTACTAATAATTACTAACAATACAAGTAATTGTTCCTAATTATTGGCGTAAACATTACCTCTGGGATGAGCTGTGTCCCGAATTCCACATAAAGAAGGATGGGATCCAGCTCAATGTTGAGGGAATATTCACACCAATAACCCTTTAACTTACTGCTCAATCTTAGGATACTTAGTTGATTGACTATTGATTCTTATGATACCATATTATCTTCTCTTTACCATTATGCATTTCTACCTCTAATCCTATACTTATAGAATGCATCAATTTCCACCACCGGTCAAGCAGATCAGTAAGACAAACACACCACCACTAAGTACTCTATTAGTATGAAATCAGCATATGACGTTATGACCTTACAATTGTTGGTTCAAAACCACCTATATTCGGTTAACACCCTAAACAGTGGTACTTTTCTCCCACAATTGTGTTCTGATGGTTAACATCTACATGGTTTCACGCCTTTTACCCCCGGCCACATGACGTCACTTCCGGTTTTATGACGTCACTTCCGGTTCTGTGACGTCACTCCCGGTACATTGGTCGCCTCTAAAGGCTCTCAAACGTCTTATCCTGAGATGAAATTAGTCAGGTGCATAAACAGTGGTTTACCACTCCACAACATGTGATTGACATTCCTTTACCCCATGTTAGATTGGCCCTCCACCGCCATTCTCTATAATGGAGAAGCCTCACCTTCCCCATAACCAGTTCTTGCAGGTATCAAGGTCAGTCCGTCCTTCGTCCTTGATGACCCGTCCCCCCCCCCCCTTTCTTTTTGCTTTACTTGCAAAAGGGGTTGAGCTTGTGCTAACTGTTGGGCAGCTATCAATGGTCCTAGTTCATGTAGACCCTCCATCGATGAAGCTATGTCCTGCAGATAGGATGATATAAACGTATTCGAACCTTTCCATTGGCAAGCCGCCACTAGGTGATCAATAGAGACAGACTTCCATGCCGCTAATGAGGTAGCTAGAGCACGAATCTCGTGAGAAGAAAACTTCTGATTTACTGTATCCTGATCTATAGATTGGTAGGCAAACACGATAGTCTTCCTTAGCCATGAAGCTATAGTATTTTTTGATATCTCTGTGTCGACTGCGGTCTTGCAAGATAAAAACAGTCTCCACCTTGAACGCCTAAATGATGCTGTCCTCTGTAAATACCAGCGAAGAGCTCTAACTGGACACAATAATCTTGACTTGTCAGAACGAGATGACGAACTTGGCAGAGCAGGAATCCTATAAACTCTCGATCCCAATGGACCTAACGATGTTGACTGATTCTTAGCCACTAATTCAGGTAACGCACGACAAGACACCTTGTATCCTTCTGAAAATCTTATTGAGGAATTATCGATGGCATGAAGTTCGGATATTCTAGCCGCTGAGGCAAATGCAAGAAGAATGCTAGAAACTTTAAACTTGCAGCCTGCATAGGCTCGAATGGAGGCTTCAACAAGGATTGCAACACAATACACAAATGCCATCTTGGAAAAACTGAAGGTGCTGATAAGTCCTTGATTTGGAACGATCTGAGTAGTTTATGTAAAGAGACATTTGACCCTACTGCTAATCCTTGAATGTCAAACACTGAGGCAATGGCTGAATGGTAACCCTCGATCGTCCCATGCTTGAGTCCTTTCTCCAATCCTAAGTATAATAAAAAATCTGCTACCATAGGTATCGAAATGTCCTGGCCTAACAGCTGTCGCTGGACTCTCCATCTATGAAACACGTTCCACTTTGCGTCATACAACTTAGTGGTAGAAGGTCTGATCGCCTTAATGATTGCATCAGAGGGACCCTCCCTGAATCCCTTCTCTCTGAGTGATCTCCTGACAACCTCCACACGTGTAGAGTCATGGCCGCTAGGTTCTTGTGAGTTGCACCCGAGTGAGGTTGGGTAAGCAGATTGTGCCACTGCGGTAGCTGGAGAGGGACATCTGTCAGTAGATCCAATAAATTTGGGAACCAAGTTCTCGTGGGCCACACTGGCGCCACTAGGTAAACTCGACACTTGTGCATCGCAATCGCAAAGGGTCGGGAATCGGACTGACGAAAGTTGAGATTCGAAAGTTCCTGCTTGTTGCAAAGAGATCTACTGTTGGATACTCCCAAGTCTGACTTATGAGTTGAAACGCTTCCTGATGAAGTGTCCATTCTGTGGAAATTACTTGGCCCCTGCGCGACAGTGAATCGGCTAACATATTTAGTCTGCCCGGAATATGCCTTGCCCTTAAAACCATCCTGGCTTGATCCACAATCCCGAAAAGCAAGCGAGTGAGATCCATCAATTCCTTCGAATGAGTTCCCCCTTGCTTGTTCACGTAAGATACCACCGTTGAATTGTCTGTGGCTATCATCACATTCAAGCTGTAAAGACGCCGCCACCACTGGCGTACTGCCTTTATGACTGCTAACATCTCTAGTCTGTTTATGTGTAAAGTCGACTCCTGTTGAGACCAAGACCCCTGGATCTGAAGTTGATCGAGATGAGCTCCCCAACCTTCTTGGGAAGCGTCTGTAATTATTGTGACTTCCGGCGGAGGCTCCCTGAATTTCGATCCTCCCATCACATTGCACTCCTTGGTCCACCACGTCAACTCGTGACGCACTACAAGAGGACACGTTATGCGTTCTACCAATGGATAATGCCTGTTGTCGTTTATCCAAACCTGGAAATGGCGTAGGTTTTGACGACCCCTGTAAGTAAACGCCTGGATCGACGTGAGTGATCCCAGCAGTGACATCCATCTCCTCACAGGCGCTGAACCTTGCTGTAGTAGGTTGAATATCGATTCCTTGACAACAAGCCAACGATCCAAAATGGGCAAGATGAGACCTCGATCTGCGTCCAGAACTGCTCCCAGAAATTTGATCCTGGTAGTGGGTGTTAGTTCTGACTTCTCTGGGTGAACTATCCAGCCTAGATGCGTAAATATGTGGATGATAAACTTTGTCTGTTGCAAGAGAACATCCGTCTGAACATGTCTGCTCAGAAAATCGTCGAGATAACCATGGATTGCTACGCCTCGAATATGCAGAAACTGTAGTACTGGTTTTAGAACCATCGTGAATAGCCATGGAGCGATTGATACCCCGAACGGAAGTACTCGAAATTGGAACCGCCTGCCGTTCACCGCGAACCGAAGATACTTCCTGGAATGAGGATGAATAGGGATATGAAGATATGCGTCCTTCAAGTCCATGCTGACAAACTTGGAGTGAGGATGAATTAGCTTCCTGACATTTGCTAGCGATTCCATCGTGAACTTTGGAGGTTTTAACAAAAAATTCTTGTTCAATATCTTCAGATCTATAATCATTCTCATCTCTCCTGAATCTCGCTTGGGTACCAGGAACACTGGAGAATAAAATCCCCGAGACAAGTCTAGGGGGGACAACTCCACAACTGCCTCCTTCAGCAGTAGTTGATCTATCGCGAGCATCGCTGCCTCCAGCTGTAGCCCCTGTAGATGATATCTCCTTCCCATCGGATATACCGCTAGGGGTGGGCGCACTTGAAACTGCAGTGTTTATCCAGGGATCCCACGTGATCTGTTTCCAATTCTTGGCGAAGCACTGTAGCCGACCCCCTACGGGAGAGGATATGACTGCAAGTTGAAAGACAAAATCTAGATTCAAGTCCGTGGGCATGCAATTGTCGACAGGGTCTGATAGTGTCAAGTCGGCTTGTGTAGAGTCAACGACGTCTGGGGGGAGCTGACGATCCCCTCGATCCTGTACTACCTCTGCCACGAAAATTAGCCGACGAAGGGTTGTTTCTTGGGTTGCTGATACTGGTTCGTTGCCTGACGACCTTTGGTCTGAGCCTCAGCTCTCTCGAAGGCTGAACGATGGAGGGGGGAACGGGTCTGAAGACTGGCACTACCTCTTCTGCCCCTGGGGGCGCCGCGACCCCTGGTCTGGGCCAAGAGAGCCGCCGTCAATCTGGAGTTAAGATTGCGTGAAGTCTGAGCCTCCTGGGAAGATATGGCCTGGTTGCATTTCCCATTAAACATGGATTCCGAGTTCACGGGTTGCTGGAAGAGATCCTCCTTCGAATCCTGGGGCAAGTTCCTCACTCCTTCCAACATATAGGACCGTTCCAGAGCCGTCAACCGTCCAATAGTAACAAGTTGAGCCTCGGTAGCATCGCTAACGGCCAGATAAATTACATCCAAGAATGAATGGGCTAGGGCCACCTCCTCCGCGCTCATAACCACCAGCGATTGCGGCTTCACACCCTTGTAATCCTGGAATGTAGGGGTCAAAAGCTGTCGCAAACCAGTTGATATAGGATAAGATGTCCACCGAACTCCTGGCCGATGAATCGATGTCCTTAACATCCTTACGTGTGAGAGCTAACTTCGCCATAGCTTTTCTCTGAAGTGCCCTAGCATCCAACCGCCCAAAATCCCTGTCAAGATCGGGGGCGGAAGCAGGAAACATCCGATCGTGGATCACATTAGCCTGTTTTAGCTGTGTTTTAGGCAAATTAGAAACATCTCTGGCTTTAGCTAAGGTGTTATTGACCATGCAAGTCCAAACCCGTCTTGACTACTGAAGAATGAGGTAAAGATCTCTTGGGGGGGGGTCGAGCCGTTGGAAGAAAACCTGATGTTCCCAATTCCTCTGGAAGATCTTGAGAATCGTCCTGCTCAAACAAAGACGGAAGTTTCTCCACAAAGTCCACTCCAGTACAAGGTCCGGACCGGACACATACGCCGGCGGAATAATGATCATTCCCTCATGAGTGTCCTACTTAGCATCCATGGACAAGTCATTCCCTGAATTGTCATCCGTAATGATTGGTAAAATCGGCGGGTTGAAAACGTCAACAAACTCCGATTGCCTTTGTTGTTGTTGACCTGGCACTTGAGAGTCATGGTGACCTAAGCCCAGCGGGAAGCCCATGCCGTCCGTGCGCTGAGTAACTGTCAACTCGCCCGGCCGCCTGCCGCACGTGCTAACCGGGCCGGTAATAGATGGGTCTGACCCACATTCCGTTCCACGATTATGATCCACGGGCTGATTGCCCAGCACATGCGACCCGGCCTTTACCGACCCAGTGGTGGGAGGGAGAAGGTTATCGAAGTCACTACCGTGCGTCCCGATCAACCCAGCCCCACTTGCGGCGCTGGGAAGAGAGCGGACACTAATGCTCCCTAGGTCGCCATGACCTGTCAAGGCCGGCAGGCCCCCAGGGGGTAAACACTGCCGCTTGGGGGGGAGATCATTAACCCTAACCTCCGAACTCCCACCGTTGGGGTCGGCAGCTCATTTACCAGCCGTAGTCTTAATCTCAGAGGACTGCTTAGCACCGGAACGGGATTCATTCCCATGGGGGAAGCGGAATTACCCGAGGTACCCGAACGGGGCTTAGATCTACCGAGGGATTTCTTTAAGTCTTTAATTCTTGCCTCATTACGTTCCTCAAGATCCTTGACAGACTTAGCAAAGGAATCAACTAGGTCCTGCTTGAAAGAGGAAAGGAGAGCACTCAAATCAAGGGGTTTAGCTTGGGAAACTACCGAAGTAGTTGCAAAATCTGAGACGATCCTACTGAATCCTCCTTAGAAATAGCAGACGACTTTGATTTGGAAGGGGTAGATCGGGGTTTCTTAGACCTAATCTCAAACATCTTAATCCACTCGTCGTCAGGTAAATCTTTACACATAAGACAGCGTGCTGCCATGGAGCAAATAGAATCCTTGTCACAGAGAAAGCACAAAGAGTGGGGATCCCTATCTGACATAAAACGTTGGCAATTGACACACTTACGTTGAGACATGGTTACTTTGCGGAAAACGCTGATGTCTCACAGGAAGAAAATTACAAGTCACAAAAAAATCACAAAAAATTCACAAATAAACACAATGCGATTGTCCAAAGACCCAATGTCGATGTCACATACCCTTAATTTCACAGGAATTCCAAGTAGCACATGTAGAAGCACAAAAAGAAATTCAGTCTCCTGAAGTAGCTGTTGAACACATGGGCTACAGAAGAGAATGTGAAGCGGCCACCTACCTGGTCAAGGGGAGTTAACTCCAGATAGAAGAAGGACAGGTGCATACCACTAAAGGTAAATATAACTTAGGTTTTTTTATATAGATTTTCAGTCTTCTGTAGGTAGGTGTAGGGAACAGAGAGAAGAGGCACAGCTCATCCCAGAGCGAATGTTTACGCCAATAATTGTGCAAGATTACAAGTACTATATAACTTCCTTGAAGTGTTATAAACAATATATGCGATCGATCTCTTACATAATATCCTTATTATTATTTCCTGTTCCAAGGACAGCTGTGCTTTATTGCTCTATGCCTGGCTGGCTGATAAATTAGATAACTTCATTGTTGATTTAAGCTTTACCGTTCATGCATTGAAAAATGTCTGAGAAACTACGTGGAATAAGATATGTCTAAAACAAAATGTAACTTATGCGGTTTTGATTATGTTCAAGATGAATCCAACTATATTTTATATTTTTCACTATCTTTTAAATGTCAAACACATGTGTTCATTTACTGTGAATTGGCAGGGGAAAAAAAGAGAAAAAAACTATTTGTCAATCCGGGATTAGGACGAGATAATTTTTATTGTCATTTACTAAAGTGAATCTGTCATCAATTATGGCTCAGATTGTTGGTGCCCTTTTCTCTGTAAGACTATCGGGACGCATGATGTACGAGATGAACCCCTTGTCGATGACTATGAAATAATGAAAATATTAAATCAATTTTCGATTGTATCATCATGAGATTATACCTTAAAAATTTTCTGATGAATAGTCAACTGAAATGCAATTTTTACACAGTCTTGTAAGACATACTAAACCGGACCCGAAATAACAGTTTAAAACACCCTATCATCAAGATAACCCTTTTACTTAAACTTTATAACTATAGTGACCAGTATATCCTTCATATATTCATCTTTTTATAATCATCAGTGATATTTTCAAATTATGGCAAACGTGTCTTAAGTTTCTGAAAAATGATTGTGTCTTTGTTAAATGTCAACTTGGTGTTCAATTATGCTTGTAAAAAGTTGGATATAATTATATGAGAATTGTATCAATATTAAAAGTGCATTTATTTTACGGTTGTTTAATCAAGGTTCAAATTACTGCCAAATATAAAAAAACAAACCTCAAACCCCTATCTGCCATAGATAAGAAATTTCAAATAGTCAGGAATTGAGTATTAATGACGAAAATCCAAAAAATATCCACACAAGTCAAAACCTAACTTTAAAAAATATCGAAAGAAATGTGAAGTTTGTTGTGTCCAAGCTTACAAGTAAAATGTAAGCAACTGCATAATACCAGAGTACCAGAATTGTTTATCTAATTTTGTAAAAGGTGAGGGAAATCTAAAAAAATTTTTTTTTAAATTTCACTTTACAAAGATTTATAATTTTTTTCTCATTTCTCATATCATATGGCAGTTCATTGTAGAACGATTTGTTTACAACGACATTCTTACACACGTATCCGGTTGGGTAATTTGCGCGAGGGACACCGCACACGTAGGGTGCAGCGCAGTAAAAACACTGCTGAGTAGAGGGCGCACTGATTGAGATTTACGACTCTCGCGGGGCCTCGCTAATTAAACACTGGAAGTTAAAAATTAAGGTTGCAGACCCCCTTTAAAAACATTCAACCTAGCTACCAATTTTAAACCATTCACGTTTTAAAATTTTATATTACAAATTTACCGTTTGAATATTTTCTGAATATATTCAACAAACAATTATGCACTTACAAATTAAGTTTTGAATTAAGCCCAAACATTACATGTGCTTGTGAAATTAAAAAATTTAACTCATTTTTTATTGCCTTGGGGAACATAGTCACCTTTTTTGCAAATAGTTGTTCTTACATGGCTCTCAAAATAAAATCTATTGCATGCTTCTAGACTGCAATAGTTAATTTTTTCAAGCTAATAATTCTTCCAAATGGCTCATAATAAATAGTTTGCCTCTCCACTTGTTGGAAAAGGCATATAACAACTACGGATAAGAAATAAACTTAGTTTGGATGCAGAATATGGGGTACAGATGTTTTCAGTCGGGAATAATAAGTAAAATGTCCAAAAACAGAAGTTTGTCTGCAAATAGACAATCAATGTTCAGCAAAAGGTGTTATTTCCCAGGACCCTACAGCAAAAATATTTGCCATCTTCCTGTAGGGGTATTAAAACTACTTATTCTGCTACTATGATCACATAATATTAAAAATTGTGATTACATTTTGTATATTTAACTGATATTTGATACAAATTACAGACAAAAAAGTTTATTTTGAAAAATACCTGATGTCATATATAACTTGACCATGTCCTAACTGTTTATTGCAATATCCTGATGAAAAGATTTGATTGAATCCATTAGAATGTATGTTGGAAGTTTTTTAAAAATAACATTCATGTTGAATATAATTGTTTTAATCATAAATTCTGGAATAGCAGATTATGTTATCTTTATTCAAATAATTATCTGTCAATGAAATCTAAGTAAATTTGATATATTCTTGTTGTCAAAAGCAATATTTATTATATATTCCAGGTGCTGACAATATCCAAATGGTTGATTCATATGAAAAGGAATACATTGTAATTAATTTCAAATATAAAGCATCTTCAATTTTATTTGAAAGTGACATTACTGTACCAGAATGGGTACACATCAAAGAAATCCCAAAATTTAGGAGAAAGCTACAAACAGAATTGCCAGAATTTCAGATCAATTTTGATTCTCCAAAAGGCATATCTGTTCAATATGATGGATATAAGACACAGACTGATAAAGACAAACTTCTTGAAGCTTTAACAGCAATACGAAGAACTCTCATCATAAAGACCTATAGGATTCCAACAGAGTACCATGATATTGCCTTAAAGAAACTGCATGAAAGTGATGCTTACCAAAATAAAAAAGGGACGTATTGGAAGTCACATGATGGAGTCTTTGTCTTTGTTGTTGATAGAGAAACCAAGGAAGGTTTGGATGAATTTGTGTCAATTATCTGCTCTTTGCAAAGAAGTGATAAAGGTAAAGGAGAAAACCATCAACCAGATGTTCAGGGTGATCATCATCTTCAAAGAGAAGCAAGAGCCATGGGTGAAGAAGCATCACCAATACTGCATATGTTCCGGGATAATTTGAAACCATGCGAAGTGAAAGCACTAGAAACAAGAGTCAAGATAAGAGATTTAGTGGTTAAAAAGTTGAAACAAAACAAAATATACTGTAGTTTTGACTTACAGGCTGGTAAAATTGAATTTAGTTCTGAAGAAGAAGATATGAATAAAATTAAGAGCGATTTCCACTCTCTTTTCAATCAGGTATCAAAGAATTGTTCATCAGTCCTGAAAGGGTTCAAATTGGAAGAAATATGTGACAATATTTATGCTTCACTTGGTTCAGAATCTGATCTTGTAGTCATCAGTCCTGAGAAAGATAATGTGATTACCATATTTGGCATTGCTGAATGTGTGAAAATAGCTGAAGATACCCTGACAAGATTCATGAAAGACTTTCGGAATGCTGATTTCTATCCTTTCAAAGTGCCTGGTGAGAAAATATCCACTACTCTGTGGCAAGAAGTCATTGACTTTGCTGATCAACAGGGAAGAGTCAAGGTACTGCCTTATGATCATGATCCTTCATCATTATGGGCTTTTGGGAGAAAGGAATGCATAGATGAGTTTCAAAGGATGGTGAAGACACAATGCTCCCAGGAAAAACAATGTCCCATTATGGAGCCTCAGTTGTCATTACTAACAGCCAGAAGGGATGTTGTATCTTACTTAACAGAAGAGGCAATGAAAATGAATTTTCAACTTGAAGTTGATTTGGAAAATAAAAGGTACAGCATTGTTTTCAGATGTGACCAGCAAACTAAGGTAGATCACTTCCTTCGAGACTGGTGCAAAACAGAAGAATTGAAATATGTTCAAGGAACAGAGAAAACAAAGGAAAAGATTGATGCCTACTTGAAAACTTGTGGATCAGACATTTACAACAGATTACTGCTTCAGGTAAATGGATCCAAAATTCATTTGATAACAACTGCAAAAGACTTTGACAGGGTGACTGAGTGTCTAGAAAAATGGAGAAAATCTGTGAAAGAAAGAATGTATTAAAGGGGTATAATTATAAATTACTTCCAATCATAGTAAGATACTTTTGGAACTTCTAATTATGATACTGATTTTTGTCTGCTGTTGCCGCTGTTGGAACTGTCAGACTGAGGTGCAATTTAGGATATCCCCTAACTGAATAGTGTAGTAAAACAAATGACTTTAGATAAGGAAATTAGACTCATGGATTTGAACTTCAGATTGACAAAGAAATAAAAAGCTATTATTCCAGTTTCAAATGACAAAGTCAAAGCATATTTTGAACAGTTTTGGAGCATAACAGTTTACCTAGCAGATTTTGATAATTACTGCCAGATACTTCAAAGGCAAAATTTTCAAAGACAAACCCAGTGTCAGTGACTTAACAAGCCGCATCATTGTTCGTACTAACAAAAGCTGAAGGAAATGCCAGAATTTTTTTAAAATTCAAATCTTTTCTATTTCCTTATCAAGGCATCTGAAAGAGAATCAGGATTTTGGTTATAAGTGAAACAAAAAAAGAAGCAACCTCTTGACATCTGCTTCATCCTTGCATATAAAGCTATTCTATACTTTGTCAAAACTCATAATTGAATAGATCTTTATTGTTAAATAACTGTTATATATTTATATAATATAAGTTACCATGTGTTCACAAGTTTGATATGGAGATATATCATGTGTTCGAGTTAAATATCAAACGAGAATGCAGTTCAAGTATGGTGTTTCACTCGGATACATGATGTATCTCTATATCAAACTCGTGGACACATGGTAACGAATTCATCTCGAAGAGGACCCTTATTTTATGCTTATAAAATGGCTTGAGAGATTGGATGGGGTCAAAATGGCGGCTGATGTTGTCAATGTTATTCTTTTATTTATGAATTTACAAATATGATTTTTATATCACCGTTTAGAGGACCAAAAGTATAGTCTAGTACCCTGCAGCGGTACTAGACGGAAAATAAGAACTAAGGAACTTGAATAAATATAATGAATATTGCGGGGATTTTTAAGCTTTGATTGTTTGGTAGCGTGACCTCATGTATACATTCCACCTTGGAAACGTTCGATTTGAAGAGGTGCTAAAATTGCCGTACATTCCTAACTGTCATGGCAGATTGTTTTTTTAGTTCACCATCTTCAGCTCACTGATAAACACCCTCGCTACAGGCAAGTGAGCCGGTTGGCCAAAGACAAGTATTGTAACTTGTCAATGGTTATTCGCACGAAATTTCATTTTTACAAGAAGTTAATTGTTCCAGTCCAGATATGCGAAATTAATTCAATTAGTGGGAAATAAACTGAACTAGTAACGGTAGGTTTCAACAAACCAGCGTAGCGTAGCCTTTGTTTACAATGGGACAAGGGAGATAACTCTTGTCAGCACGTCGTCTCTCGTTACTAGGGTTGCGCGTGACCCAGTTTAACATAGAAAAATATACCTATGGCACGTGACCGCTTTTGACCAATGAGTATCCGACATTGATGTCCAAGTCGAGATAAGGTGGTTTATTATATATCCCTCTGGCATTCATTGTATATATTGAATGAATGACATCATGTAACCTAGTACTATCTTGCTTTCATTAAGAGCTTTGTATTCCACACTTATGCATTTTAAGGGGTAATATCCCTCCATAGTGTTTCAGTAAAGCTTAAAATTGATACTCTAAATAATATTATTAAATTATTCTTTTCATTAGCTCTGTAATGCTGTTGTAAAGTTTTGCATTCAGGGATCAAAGGAATGCAGTTTTGAATCTGACCTTGGCAATTCTGAAAATTACAAAATTGGATCTTTTTTTATTTTGATAATTGTGATGTGGGTGGTGTTTAATCCTTGTATGATGTTTGGGGTCATGAATTAACCCATGTTTCAATATTTAATGAAATAATTAACAATGAGAGAAAATATTTGATCTATATTTTGGTATTACTTACTCTTCCATTTTTGTACATACTGCTGCAAAACTGAAATGATATTCATATTAATTACATCCATTGT
The DNA here is from genome assembly GCA_921293015.1 of Phorcus lineatus. Lineage (NCBI taxonomy): Eukaryota > Metazoa > Mollusca > Gastropoda > Trochida > Trochidae > Phorcus > Phorcus lineatus. Next base: position 26,717,816 of record OV121088.1, on the reverse strand, counting down.
ATATACCCCTCTATATCTTTTGATATTTGGCTCTAAGTATGTTTTGGATCCTAATGAAACAATTATACAATTTATTTTTGGCTACTGCTAACATCTATTTTAATTTCAGATTTTTGTTGAACTAAATCAATAATCTCTAAGGGTTATAAGATATTACTAAAAAAAGATTTATTATGTTTGGTGTCATATATGAAATGATGTATGTTTTTACATATTTGGTTAAATGGCGTTAAAGCTCATGGATCCAAAAATGATTCCAAACCTACATACATGCGGTAATGCTGCCAGTGGAATATTTTGACATTTCTTCAGCCAGGCTAAGATGAAGATTGCCAGTGACTCTGGTCAAAGCTACCACTCATCAAAGGGCCTGAACAACCCAATTTTATTATGGGATTGCATATCGTCCGATGTCAGTGTCCATTTGTCCAGTAACTTATAACATTTTCATCTCTTTCAAAAGTAAAGGCTTATAAGTTAATATCTTGAGTACAGAGTCCTAAGCTGGCTAGGATTGTAATTAATGGATTTGGTGATACTGTGGCAGCTCCTATGATGATCCTGTGACCATTTATCCCGATGGGCTACAGAGCCAGGGCCCTTTTTTGTAGTTTTTGTAGACTTTTTGTTACAGAAATGTTTATGGACCTACAGAGTCTTCAGTCTTTGAGTGTGTTCATTTTTGCTTACCATTGTTAAACCTTAAATGAATCTTTAAGAAAAAAATTATTATTTAGATGTTATATATTTAGTTTAATAGTTTTAACAATTTCATTTAACATCAGTTCTTGAGTTGATTGTTCCACTTGCTTGGATTGTTTTATTGTCAAAGAATTCAAAAACTTGTTTTAAATGCAACTAGTAATGTATCTGAAACAAATTTGATGAACTAGCAAGCCTGTGCAAGCTTCTATAAATCCATCATGATGGGTCATCATCACCTTGGTTATATGGAATAAAACTTTATGATGAAACTTTGCATAGATAATTGTATTCAAAAAGAACAATTTCCATCTGTTAACAATTTGATATAAAAATCAAGCTTTACTTGATGACGTCCTGATGTCCATTAATTTCTTATGTGGAACTGCAAATCAGTGTTTGATTTTTAGTTAATGTGGCCTGAAAGTCCTCATTGGCTTATGACATAGCCTGTTGGCCGGCGTCTCTCCGTTTTTCCGTCTGTAGTAAATCATTTTCTTCTTCAGAAGTATTGACCCCAAAAATCAGAAATCTTTCATATGGGATTTTGATTTAAAGATTTAGTGACCCTGTACACCCATATAAGGGCCACAGGGACCACGTCTTAAAAACTTTCATTTTCTTCTACAGAAGCAAGAGACCGAGAAAGGTTATACCATGTAACGTACCACCGTAACAGGTGACACCCAATGGATTTGGAGATCCTGTGGAAGCTCATACCAGGAGACCATTTTTTAAAGACAGTTTATTCAAGAGAAGAAAAGGATTGACAAACAAGCCCAAATGGTTTAAGTTACTACCACTCCTAAATACATGAAGTTGTTAACATTCAACTATCAAATTGATACAATGATAGGACAGTAGAACAATAAGACGAATACAGTGCAAGGTACATCGACTAAAAGAAAGGTTACATTACACTAAAAAAATGTATGTTTTCAGAGCAATAAGGTTTCATGGTCAGTTTATGCAAAATTTAAAAAATGGAAAAGCTGGTAACAAACTTGATAATATTTTAGATCATAATGTTGCCAAAACAAAATAACAACAAGTCACGGCGAACATGATCATTTCTATGATATGTAAATAAGTAGTGAAAAGCATCTTCATATTTGTGTAAACATTCTCAATTCATGAAATATTTAATAGTCTGATGAGCTACATAGCTAATGCCTTATTATTTTCTTTTATTTATAAATGATCACTATGTATGTGATAGTCATAGGATATCAAACGAGCTTCCCCTTTCATATCAAGTTTAAGTCCCAAGTGAAATAATTTTGCTTTGTCACGAGCCTTGGCGAGTGACAAAACAAAATTATTTCACCAGGGACATAAACTTGATATGAAAGGGGAACGAGTTTTGTATCCTATTTATTACCCACGTTTTTTACAATGAAAACATCCTCAAATGAAAGTAAAATTTAGCTTCCCTTAAGAAGAACTCAAAACGCGGATTAATACTTTACACTGGTGATTGGAATATCGGACGCTTCACTTCGGAAAACGTACGCTGCTTTGGTGCAATGTAGTTCATTACATTTGATAAAGAAACACATTAAAAAAAACTACAACTGTAAGCAAAACTCATTTAATTATTGTCATTTATAGACTTGGTTTCAGCTACAAATCTGTTATTCAGCTTAAACACGCGAAAACTGTCAACATTTTGAACTGATAAACGTGACCTAAATCTCGACGCAACGTCAGTTGGCCGTCACTCCAGGCGAGTCGTAACGTGGGTAAAGTTAGACCGAAATTTCTGTCGCCGAATGCTCTATTCTCGCTAGCGAGCCCATGGGGTTGCAGGTAGAGCCTCTCGACCTAGGGTAAAGTCTGTTCGGGAACAACGGATTAACAAGATACGTTTTCAATGGCACACGGAACATTTGGCCTCAAAAGGGAATAACATTGAAATTTATGTCTCAAAAACAGTCAACTGGTAAAGAAACTGTTCATTCAATTGCAACTAGTCTTCATCAGAGGACAAGTCACTGTACATAAACAATACGGCGACGCTTGGCGAAACAGGCAAAACAGTAAGTCTGTATCTAGGTACTTGCTTTTCCCCCTGAGAAGTCTTGACAACATATATGCTGAAAGTGTTCAAAGGCCGAATACCATTCACAACTCGTTCAATAACTTTTTCACAGATTTTGACCAAATAATTGATTTTTTTACGGGTGACGCCATCTTTGTTTACATGAGATGAAATGTGGTTTAACCCTTAGAGTGCCCGGGGACCATATAAGGTCCCCTCCCCCCAAACTCCCTACGATGCCACGGGACCATATATGGTCCCCAGCTATTACCCCCATCCGCAACCCAAGAATTAAAATTAAATCTCCACTAATACAGGTTGACAACCATTTTGTTCGACAACCATGGAACATAGCTTCAATTTGATACCACTTTTGTATCATATGATAAGATTTTAACAAAGAAATTAAGGTTTACACACTAAACATTCACAAGGCCAAATATGGTCCTCGGCCATGGACACTGGGGTTAATTCTCTACAATGCATGTAGAAAGATATCTTTACCAAATCCACTTGACAACAATACTAAAATAATCCCAGTATGCATAGCTTTATTTTGATTACCTTTTTGCACTATAGAACCTATTATTAACAGAGAAATCAAGGTTATCACACAAAAACCTGTCTAGGCCACATATGGTCCTTGGCCATGGCCACTGGGGGTTAATTCTCTACAAGGCATGTGAACAGAAATCTTTACCAATTCTACTTGACAATCATATTCTCAGAATCCCTCAGAAACATAGCTTCATTATAAAACTTTTTTTCTGTTGTAAAACCTTATATTAATTGAGAAATCAAGGTTTTGGAAAAAACCTTGTCAAGGCCACATATGGTCCTTGGTCATTACAATTGGGGGTTAATTCTCTACATGGCATGTGTACATTATCACATGCATGTCAGGGAAAAAACAATGTAAAGATTAATTCCAACTTTACTAACAAAATCTTAAGTGTATCTAGTTTAGAAATCACATTATGATTATGAAAAAAAGCTTTTAGAAAAACCAAGAATGGTGATAAACAAGTATGAGTTTCAATTGTGAATAATGCACCATTCTTTGACTATATTTTTCAAGATAATTATTTATAAATCAAGTCATAGTCACACGACTTCAACCGTCTTTGTGATCCATAGACTTTCATATTGTATTTATATAAATATCAGAAAATTCACAGTCCACAGATTTCACAACCACAAATGACTAGATTTCCACTTGTCAGTATCAATGATTGCGAGACCCGATCGAGCCTTCAAAGTTGAAGCGGTTTTTAAAATATTCGAGCGTATATTTCTACATCGAGGCAAAAAATCCAAACCATTATGTGAAAGTTATCATTCGATAATCTCTTTTTAATTGTTGTTCATTAAAAATTTTGAAGCTTAAATCAAAATTGAATCAGGAAATTAATTTTGAAGAGACAGATTAATCTCCGATTTCATGGTTTCAAAAATGACATAATAAATACCTGAGGAAACGTCGTCGTTTTACCAAAAGCTTAATCACTGCGAAACTCTAGAAATGATATAATGCATGAAAGTGGTCTGAGTTATGGCAGTGCATTAAAATATGAGTTTAATATGATATAGTTATTTTGTATCAAATAAACACAAGAGATGCTGTTTTATTTTTGACCAAAATTGAAGATAATTTTAACGCTTGAAAATAATTTTAACGCTTGAAAATGGCATAATAAACCAAATTTATAAGCGGCGTGTTACGAGCGAAAATCGCGTCAATGACTTCCGGGTTCGTGGCACTCGTTCATGCGGGCTTAGCCTCGTTTAGGGTAGCTCATGAATATTCGTGACGTAATATTAAGAGAGGCCTATCAGATGTAGAAAAAAAAACATAGCATCATTCACTCTGTGACAAATTTGAAACAATTAAGTTCACAAGACAGGAAATCTGGGATGAATAGTTTGTTGAAGTCTTGACTTTTTGACTGGATCTGAGAAGTAAAAGGTTTTAAAAGAGACTGTGTCCGTACAAAATGAGATGTTACAACGTTCACACATCCGATGACCTGAAAGAGTATGAAGATAACACAAATTGGATGGAAGGTAATAATGACAAAAAACTGCCAATGAATGATACTTTGAGCAATTTGTTAGAGGAAGAATATCTGCAGAAGAACTGAAAAGACAGTGTGATGGTTGTCCAATTATTAACCTACATCTTACTTTGTCTATTTTTGTGTAGATTGATTCTTTTCTAGAAACAACCTCTCAAGTTTTTCTTCCAAAAATAACCCTGTAGGAGGTTACACCTGGTAAAAGCTTTACATTGGAATAATTTGTCAAAGCAATGTACCAATTTTAGCTGAAAGTGTGTACATTTGTTTACTTCTAATTGTAGTTCAATTATGTCTCTCCCTGAAGGGTCGGGGGACATATTTATTTTGGCTGAGTTCCCGTATGTGTCCTTGTTGGCGTTCCAATTCGTTCTCGGAGCATATCTCTGATATTACTTGACCAATCTTCACCAAAAATGGAACACATCCTCTAATATCATGTAGTTGTGACTTTTGGGGGTTTCAACCTTTTTTATATTTTACATTTTTTTGTTTACGTGGCAACAGTTTTGACTTAGTCCTTTTGAAGGTCAGGGTTGAAACTATATAACCAATCATCAACAAATTTGGCATACACCCTTTTCATATCATTTAGATGTGCCTTTTGGGGGTTTCAACTTATTTTCAATTTCATATTTGTTTGTTTCCGTGGCAACAGTTTGGACTGTCATTTTGAAGGGTATAGGGTTAGTTTCAGGAGCATAAGTCTGAAACTATGAGCACATTGTTATATTTTGAGTTCATATTTTCTTTTTCATTAGTTTCTTGAATTTTCAACTTAGTTTCTTGAATTTTCAATATAATAAAAAAATTAGCGTGGCCCTTAAAGGCTTCTGTAAATTTGTTTATCCATATTCAGCATTTTAACCAGTTTTATTTATTCCACATAATTGCTATTTGTTATTTTTCATTTGTGCCGGCGCAAAAAAAACCAAGAAATACGTCTGTCAAATTGCACACATGTATAGAAATTAGCTATTACTGAATTACTACGTCATGACGTTAAGCTTACAATCGCGAAGAAGGCACATAGTTTTGTTCTATTTTAATTTTGTCATGGACACAAGATGCTATGACGTCAAATTGCCATTGGTTACGACTCAAGAATTTCAGTTTGATTTGTCTTGTAGTTATACTGTAAGATGTCGCTGACCTCTATAAATTACTACAAGGCTGTTGATTATAACCATTTTGAATGACAGTTATGAAAGGAAAGATTAAAATTCAACAACTACATTTTGCTATTATTTTGAATATTTTTCACTCGTGCCAATTAAGTAAAGGTTCAGTACATGCGTTGCATATTCGAAACCCTAATCCTTCTAGAGATACTTTAATTTCTATTGTATACGAGTTTAATCATTTGAAATATAAATGGGTGACATAAGCAATTACCAACAGATTATCTCTCCCTCGCTATATTAATTGTGTTATTCAATGTATCTAGCTGCTTCTATTCAGCTATTGATAAGTTTGTTGCATCAGTTAATGGTAACGAAGGACAGCAAATGTATACCTTTGTCAATAGTGTCTTATGAAACAACAATGTACTTATTTGCAAATGTTAAGATGTACAACTTACTCTGCTACCCAGTTGTATACAGACAGATTATCAAACTGCAGCCTTGAAATGTTATCGTAAATGTTTTCCTGTGTGAACTTTGAAAGGTTGTCTGCTTCACTCTAGAGGATCTGAAGGAGTCAGTTCAGAGGTTTAATGAATTAACGTGTTGCCTCTTCTGAGAATGTGTGGCACTGACCATGTCTGGATAAACGGAATACATTGTGTAGACTTGTTCAACCCCGCCATCCTCCAGTTTGCACATTACACTCCGGAAACTTGAAATATCTAGCGACGTCGACCTTCATAGTGATGGTGCCATAAACACCAAACCTCATAGAGGGTTGGCATGACAAAATGAACAAGTCAGGACACTGCCATCTCAACCTCTGCAAACGGACCAACATCATCCAGGAAGAGCAGTCTAGAAATGACATAATCATCAGCCGACTTTGATAAGAAGAACGCCAGCCTCCACGCAAGAATGATCCACCATTGCATGTTTAAATTGTACGTTAAACTGAAGGAATTTGGTTATTAAAGAAAACAGGACAAACTTTCAAACATTTAAAATGATTAATAGTAATAGAGAACCATTATCAAACATTGCAAGGTCATGTTGGAGTGTTTTTTTTCAACACATCACTTCTTTATATCTGTTTGTGTCCATTGGGGTTATATTTTGAAATTTACATGGACAGATTAGGCGACATTAGGTTGGAAGATTTTCAGAAATAGTGGAGTTGGTATCGGGTGTGACCCCCATTACAGTCAATTCAAGCATAGGCACACTTTCTCATGGAAAATGAGATGTTGGATGAGGTCATTCAGGATATGTTGCCACTCTTCTTGTAGTGTCTGCTACAGTTGTTGTATGGTGACTGGTTGCTGTGGGCGACGTCTCAGTCATCTTCGCAAATGGTCCCATAGATGCTTGATCGGTGATAAGTCAGGGCCAAAGACAACCAAAGCAAACCCTTGATGTTTTGTCAGTTTAAGAAGTCCATTGTGATCCGTTATATGGTCTTGCATTGTCCTGTTGAACAATCATCCCTTACTGCTGCATCTGTAAGAATGGGACCACAACAGGCTGTAACACATAAGCCTTGTATCTCTGGGCTGTAAGGGTCTGACAAATTGTCATAAAATCTGTCTTTTGCGTGAGCAGTCACCCTCGGTCTTCCACTTCTAAGACAGTAAGATGTCTGTTGGAAACCCCCACTCGTGACATTCCCATGACTCTTTCTTGCTGCTGGTAAATGTAGCATGTTCTTCTGCTTTTTCCGTAACACGATTTGTGAATGATAGAATTCACCCCTAAGCATGTCCAATTTATGTGCAAATGAAAAAAATCATGACTTTTGAAAAAAATCACTCCTTCAACTGTTTCCATGGGTTACTTTGTTGCTTTGTCAAAAATTATATCAGAATACGAAAATCTTTGGGTGTGTTCTTTCTCTTTTACTTCAGTTCCTTTGATTCTTGTTATCAGTATCATTATGGAAAATGTCGAGTTATCAAATATGTGTATCAGTATGTTAAATTAGAAAAATGTACCCACTCATCAAGTTGCTAAATGTTTGAGATTTGAAATCTGTCAAAATATCAAATATGTGAATGTATAGAAATTTTGCCATATATGAATAAAACTTTGAGATGACCCCTGGTGCCTTATGTTGTTCAAAGTATGCATTAACAGCACATCAGATATGTTGGCAGGACATCAGCCATGTTGCCACACATTAGATATATATATTGCCGCATATGAGCCACAAAATGAGAACATCCGATACAAGAGATAACTAATCACTTACAGCAGTTGATACGCTAGCGGCACATAACTAATATAATTTTAGTACAATAGTTCTTTTAACACTTCATAAGACATGTTGCAGCACTTCAGACACGTTTGCAACATACCAAATATGTAAGCAACACGTTGTTTGCGTAAGCGTTTCATCTGGCACATTAACAGCACATCAGATACGTTAGCATCAGATAAGTAAGAAGAACATCAGATAAGTAAGAAATACATCAGTTAGAAAGAAGTACATCAGATAAGTAAGAAGTACATCAGAAACGTTAGCAGTACATCAGATACGTTAGCAGTACATCAGATACGTAAGCGGTACATCAGATACGTTAATTAGTACATCAGAAACGTTGGCAGTACATCAGATACGTTGGCAGTACATCAGATACGTTGGCAGTACATCATATACGTTAGCGGTACACAGATACGTTGGCAGTACATCAGATACGTTAATTAGCAGTACATCAGATACGTTGGCAGTACATCAGATATGTTAGCAGTACATCAGATACGTTAGCTGTACATCATATACGTTAATTAGTAGTACATCAGATACGTTGGCAGTATATCAGATACGTTAGCAGTACATCATATATGTTAATTAGTAGTACATCAGATACGTTAGCAGTAAATCAGATACGTTAGCTGTACATCATATACGTTAATTAGTAGTACATCAGAAACGTTGGCAGTACATCAGATACGTTAGCAGTACACCAGAAACGTTAGCAGTAAATCAGAAACGTTAGCAGTATATGAATCTACGTTATAGTTAGCAGTACATCAGATACGTTTGAAGTACATTAGAAACGTTAACAAAATAAAAAAAAATTTCAATCTGATGATAAGCAGAGAGTAATATGATCATATTTGGGTACTATGTTGAATTCAAAAGTATTTTGGAATGAAAACACTGACAAAATTTATAGAAAGGACAACTCTTGCACGTTAGCAGTACATCAGATACGTTAATTAGTAGTTTATCAGATACGTTGGCAGTACATCAGAAACGTTAGCAATACATCAGAAACGTTAGCAGTACATCAGAAACGTTGGCAGTACATCAGAAACGTTAGCAATACATCAGAAACGTTAGCAGTACATCAGATACGTTGGCAGTACATCAGAAACGTTGTCAGTACATCAGAAACGTTGGCAGTACATCAGAAACGTTAGCAGTATATGAATATACGTTATAGTTAGCAGTACATCAGTTGCGTTTGAAGTACATTAGAAACGTTAACAACATAAAATGTTTTTTTCAACCTGATGATAAGCAGAGAGTAATATAATAATATTTGGGTACTATATTGAATTCAAAAGTATTTTGGAATGAAAACACTGACAAAATTTATAGAAAGGACAACTCTTACACTTTTTGTTGAAATCGAAATATCTAAAAATGAATGAAGTACAAGAACCTTGAGGTTGTTTCACAGAGCCTTCATTCCAAGTTTGGTCACATGTAATTTATTTGATTTAAACTTATTTACTCAAAGAAAGGATTGGGTGCAAGTAAACCCTCTCCTCCCCTTTAATTTAATGAGTTGACGTAATGCTAAACCTGTCTCTTCAGAATAAAAAAAAATTGGACGCAAGCTGTGCATGCCGACAGTTAGAATGAACAGATTCGCCAATCATCTGTAGCTAATAGCATACTGCTAAATTGGAAACATTTTTTAAATATGAATTCGTTTTTTTTGCGTACAATGTAAATTATAAAGTGGTATGAAATATAAATGTAGCAAATTGTTTTCATTTTCATTATCTCAAGGAAGTTTTGTGAAATCCTTTTGCAACATAGGGGCCTAATGTATAAAGATTGTTGGTTTTGTTGCAGCTGCTCTATCTTTTTGTTATTTTTTATTTGAAATTTGTTATTTGTTACATTTATACTTAAGATATTTGCTGCGATGCTTAAGATTGGTAACCAGCAGATTGAAAATGTTTTATTGAAAGCAAAGGATGCGTTCAGAGACAGAATAGCGGTCAAAGGGAGATAACTCTGTTTTACAGGACAACGATCACATGACCATGGAATGTAGTCAAAACGAAAGTAAGAAATTCCATAGCTTCCACTTCTAGGGAGTCATTTTGCGGAGATTAACTCGTCGATATTGAGTCAGTTCACTGAAGATATATGTCATCTCATTGCATGAAATGAAAGGTAACACAATTGAATTATATCAACTGTTCCCTTGAAAAATATCTCGGGTATAACTTTAGAATTGTTTCGCCACCTGTTTTTATAATTACTATACATACCTGTACATTCTTCAATAATTATATAGCATATCAAATATTATTTTCCTTTCATTTTATAGGGTTAGATTTTAGGATTAGGGTAAGTGTCATTTTTTTATGGTTATTGTTACTGGGTTAGGGTTAAGATATGTAATTCTAGGTGGCGAACCAATTCTTACCGATGTTCCTTCAAAATTGTTACGATGGTCCATCTCTAGGGGACGGAAATTTCTGTTATTACCATTTTCACCGATAGGTACGTGGTTGTTTCGCGATTAAGCTGCATTTCCTTCAATTATGGAAACTTTTCCTTCTACAAGACACTGTTTCATTTCAAATTTGATGCATTTCCTTCAATTACTTAGGGGGACCTCTACAGCTAGTGCTCTATATGAGCGTATTTGATACGTTTCACAATTTTAAAATGATCGTAGGCATTTTTAATCCAAACATAAGCTTGTACAGCCCTTATCTGGAGCCCTGACACACTGTATGTAACGTTCCTTTAAAAATTAAAACAAAGAACTTCATTAGGACATGTATACTTTTTGTAAGCTCTGTACAACATGGCGGTGGTACAAAAAAGTTCATAATCTTAATAGTATTCCAAGAGTAAAGGACCGAAGAATGCAAAAGGCAAATCTACATATCATAGTAAAAGTGAACTTCCTCAAAAATATCTCATTGGAACTTGCCTTTGTGACCTTAAAGGCACTAGTGCACGCTTTTACGGTTTAAATTGGCTATTTTAAGGTTTAAGAGGACTTATGCAATCACTTAAGCTTTCTATCGATGCAATGAAATACTTAAAATTCTTTACAATTGACCTGCAATCAACAATGAAAAAAATTAGACAGCCGCTGTCGGCTTGGACATATAACAAATCTAAGATTAGCTGTGCACAAAACGGATAAATTATAGACAGTTGAAAGCGGCTGAACACTTATTATGTGCAGCTGTTGAATTTACCTAAATTCTGAACTGAGAACAAATAATGAATTATGTTTTATGAAAGCAATGTTGTAAATAAACCGACTTAATAACACAGCATTAGCATTGCTATTAGATTGACCAAAGCGGTTGCCGTTTCCGCTTTTTTGGTTATAAGCAAAATCTCAATATTTCCGATATCGTAGTTCATGCGGATTTATTGTAACGTAACATTAAATACTTCCGGTCTTTAAAAATCAACTTTACTACCTTAATACGTAAATATTCGTTAAATAACTTACGAGGTAGATTACTTGAGTGAGGATCTTGAATAATATCGAGAGATATGCAGTATCTGTGCAATCGTTGTGTTAAAGAAGTATTGGTGTGCACTAGTGCGTTTAACATTCATGTTTGCTTCTACTTTTTAAATTTCACTTTGATACTTAGAAAAGGTTCTTGTTTGAAAATAACAGTTAGAAAAATACATATTTACCCTTCCAGTAATGGGTGTAACAAGATGTGTCGTAATGATGTATAGTATTAATTAAGGATTCAGCAATTTTTGCTAAATCCTTATTAAGGATTCAGCAATTTTGCTGAATCCTTATTGTTATTGGCGTGTTTTATTTATTTTGTTTTCACCACCGATTTTGTGGACACGATTTAGCCCAAACCGCTAAAGCTACAACAGCCAAACTTCGCAGTCTGGTAGAACTTCATGAGAAGGGGTTCTAATAAGCTTTTGGGCTTAATCGCATTAAGCGTTAAAGGCACAGTACCACTCAAGTTTTCAAAAATTAACATGGGATTTTTTTTCAAAATGCACTTAGAGACCTGAAACTTTTTTTAAACGATAGGCAATTACATTTGGAGAAAAAAAGTAAATCATGGCGACTTCGTAGCATGCATACTTACGCCGCCATATTACTTTTTTTGACTTTTGACATTTCCGGACCCCACGCACCTTTGAGAATCTTCTCCTCCGAAGATACTAGCATCTCAGAGCTGAAAGTTACATATGTTGTAGCTGAAGTACTGAGGAGATAAACGATAGTATAAAATTTTGCTCAAACTTTAATACTTTTTACTCAGCAACCCTTCGAAGTCGGGCGACTTAGCACATGTGAGCATGTTCAAGGGGCGATAACTCAAAAAGTTAGACTCACAACTGCACCATTTTCTCAGGAATGTGAAACCACTATGGGCACTTTACAAATCAATAAAAACATTGGTCGCGAACAGTCATTTCCGTTCACAATAATCGATCAAAATCGGGAAAAATACCTTTTTCAAAATTAACATGGGGTAATTTTTTCAAAATTGACTTAGAGACTTGAAACTTGTTTTGAAAGAAGCATAATATCAATTCAAACAAAAAAGTAAATCATGACGAATTCGTATGTGTCATGGTTTTTTAGCATTATCAACTTCTTTGCAATAATCGCAGTTTGGTTACGAAACCTTGTCACATAAAACATGCTGCTGTGGACTAATGAGTGAGCCAATCTTCATGAAACTTTCAGGGTTGATTGCTAACATGACTATGTTTGTACTGAATGTGCTTTTACCGCGCTGAATCCTGTCGTCGTCGCTTGCGACTATATTTTTTTATTCAGTTTCATTAAAGCTTTTAACTTACAAACCCCCACATACAAACACACTTAATTTAGTTTTCCTTTGCACCCAATGTCTCACTTTTGATAACAGTCTTTCTTGCAGGTTGTAATGGTTTGAGAGCTACCAATCATCATTTGTGACCACAACATCTACAGTAATGGCTGAGGCTCAGGAGACACTGGATGTCATTGACTTGAAGGATCACTTTTTGGAATGTTCAGTTTGTCTGGAACACTTTGACCAAGCAGAACGGCGTCCTCGACTTCTGGTCAACTGTCTTCATTCATTCTGTTCCCAGTGTCTGGAGCAGCTCCTGGAGAAGGAGGGAACAGGTCAAGTCACGTGTCCAAACTGCAGACAGGTCCAGAAGGTTAAAGGAACTGCCCAATCCTTGCCTGTTGATCCAGTCAGAAACAAGCTGGTGGATTATGTCCAGTTCAAGAAAGGGAAACAAATCCACTGCACTGATTGTCCTGATGGAAGTCACGCAGTTGCCCGCTGTCATGAATGTCAAAGCTACATGTGTACACCATGCAAAGAAGCTCACCATCGAAACCGAGTGACAAGGAAGCACACATGCAACTCTTTGGAAGAGGTTTTGAGTGAACCGGTCAAGAATTTTCTGAGTCATCGCTGTGAAGATCACCCAGACTACAAAATCGAGTTCTTCTGCGGACAGTGCTCCAGCCTATGTTGTGTATCTTGTCCTATCGTGAAGCACAGAGGTCACATCCTTGACCCCATAGAAGATGCTGCAAACTCGATGTTGTCTTCACTGAAAACCAAAATTGATGATGTAGAAAAGTCAGCTTCTGTTTTGAGGGGTAAGAAAACTTCACTTGATGAAAAATCCAAAAAGCAAAAGGACAATTTGAAACACACAACTGTTTCGATAAACAAGACCTTTGATGAATTGATTGGCAAATTCAATTGTCAGCGAAATAAGCTCATCACTGAGCTAAAGGAGAGGACAGATAGCACATTAAATGCTTTAGAGAAGCAGCGTCAGGCTACAGAAGACACTCTTGCTCAGATGGAGTCTACCCTGGAATACTTCAAACAAATGGAGAGTAAGTCTGATGATTGTGAAGTTCTGTCTGCAGGACCTGTTCTGGTCCAGTCTCTGGAGGCTGCAGCTGCTGTGGATCTAACTGAAGATGTCCAAGATCCAACATGGTCCTTCTCACCAGGAGAGATGGACAGTGTCATATCAATGGTGCAGAGAACTGGAGAAATACATTCTGACACAGTAAGTAAATGAAATGTTTAAGAAGTTTGGGAATATAACATAGTCCATTGTGAGTCAAAGTTCAATGATTCTACTTCAGAAATAACTCATCTCGCATCTCGCATCTCGCATTAAGGAACTAATAGACTGTGTGCTGCAATCTGCATAGGACGTGTAGAAATAAGAGATAGACAAGTTTTTTGTAACAATGCAATCAAGTGGAGTTCTTCAATTCCTGAGTCCTGACCAAAATATTGTCCTAAGTATAGAATACCAAGGTAGACACACCTGATTTGTCCTGTTGCTTTGCGCTGTAAAATTGAACTTTTCCAGATTCAGTTACAGATCAGCTGATCATGGAGTTCAACTTTGTAATGACAACAATGAGTGAAGCAAAATAACCTAACTATAACCTCAAAACTACAGATGCTGCACCACCGCGTAAAGCTCTCTGAACAGGCTGTAAAATTTGTCATCCGTGTAAGTTTGGGCCTTTATGAAGTTTTGCACTTCATACTCCCACATTTCACATGAAATTTCACCCCTCGCTGTTGGATCACCTAGGGTCCTAAGTTGAACAATTAGGCTGGTGTGAATCTGGAGATTTCATACCACCTGTTGCACCATAAAATATTGTACATCTTCAATCCCCTGTGCCCAATGTTTGAAGTCTTCTTTGGTCTTGCATTTTGGCATCATCCCTGATCACCTTTACTTTTGTCAGCCCCAAAGACTTGCCAAGATGGTCCTTAAATAATTTCCGCATTTCCCCCACTTTTCTGTGCTTATCATCCAGGTTGCTGTGACAGATCGCGATAAGCCAATGCAAAATCATATGAGAAACATTTTACTGAAGAGAGCCCTCAGGTCCCAAACAACCAATTTTGATGTGTTTGCAGCAAGGTTTAAGAAGCCAGCTATAGACTGGTGCATTTGAACACATGCAGGGGAAGATGGCATTTGGCTTTAAACCAAGCTTCTCGGACTCCACACCAAGAGCAGTTAGTTCTTCTTAATGTGCCATTGTTATGTGTCCTTGCAGCATGAATGGACAACAAATGATAAAATGGTCGCAGCACACAACAGAAACAAATATAAATAAGGATTGATAAGTTAAAATTTTTAAATCACAAATTAAATCAATGGGCTTTCACATGTTTTAAGTATATCATCAGCATAACACTTAATTTTGATTGGGAAAAAGATAAGTTAAATATCTTCAACAACTTTAGTTATTTGGTTCAAAGGGATTTACTTTACCTGATTATTTATACCGAACAGAAATACCAAGAACTTGTAAATGACAAGCTGAAGGAAGCCGACAAGGATCTTAAGTGTAAAAGCTCTCCAACTACAAAGGAAATACCACAGCATTCCAAAGAAGATGATCCAATGACTGAACATGAAAAGTACTACCCAGACAGGTTCTTGATTTCTGGTTTAAGCAACAAGATCAGGGAAGAGACTTTGAGTGACTTTGTGGAAGTTTTCAGTGCTTATGAAGTGGAGAAGATAGAATATTCACTTGATATGTCTAAAGCAGTTGTAACATTGAAGTTAGACACAGAACAAAAACTAAATACAGAAGGTAGGTAAATAGGTAGTAAGTAAAATTTGTACTTGTATTTGTATTGATCTCACACTTTTACAAGGATATAAAGGAACAATAAAGAAATCAAAGTAGTAATGTTCATTTGAAAAAAACTGATGCACAGGCTAGCAGCATGCATGCAACATCAATTTCATCACCGTTTTACAATAATGAGATATGAAAACAAAAAATTAAGCCTTATAGGATACAATTACCTGACATTCAAGTCATCAAATGAATTCGTATCAATTCTGATAAGGAAACAAAATGCTAATTCCAAAGTTATGTATAAAATTAAGAAAGAAAGCTTGTTTTCTTGGTTAACTTTGTGACTTGATATTCATTGTTGATACCAAATCTTGTACAATACACAAACTTCATAGTTTTGTCAGCAAACTAACATACATGGCATATTACCCGATTTCGGCGGGTTTACCCGATTTCAGGCCGTCTAACCCGCGTACCCGATCGGGTATGGAAAAAACCCGATTTTAAGAAGTGCTAAGAATGATTTTTCTAAGGCTGTATTACCTATTTTAAATCTTCGATTTGATAAAATTTCAAACTTATCAATAGTTTTTAGTCGAAATTAAAACAAATATTTACGATCGCAAGAGCACGTTGTTATTGTACATCGGTGATTCGAGAATTAATTATCGAGTAGTTTTTATGTCGAAAGGATAGCTGAAGCTCGAAGAATAACGTTTAAGTTAATGATAAGATATTACAATATCATTATAATGGACTAATAAAGATCGACAACATACCTCGTAAACTTCAAAAGATTTAGTAATCGCAAAAATTACCGAAAATGAACGTTGAAGTCGTGAACATTTTCTTACAGGAGCTATAAAAAGGAAACACCGTTTGGAAAATCAATGCCTTTTCTTAACGACAAATTACATTAGAATTATGCTCTCGTGTCCATGACTTTCTTTACGATTGTCTTTCTTCGAGTTATATAAGTATAAATAAATGTATTTATTGTATGTTTCATTATTTTAATAAAATACGAATAACTGCTTAACAGATTATGGTTTATTTTACATTTTCTGTTGTATCGGTAATATGTTGCCATGAAAATGTCACGACCACGTGTTTCGACCAACTTGTATTTACTTCGGCAGTCCGGAGTCGTATTTTCGTACATATAGTTTTAAAAACACGATCTAATTCATGTTTATAGGAAGAATATTTGAAAAAAAAACATATTATCGATGTTTTAATGAGGCAGGTACGATTAAACTATTTGAAATTTCGGTTAAATTTACGTGAAGTAAACGCGTTTATTCATTCAATTTCAAGCACTGTCGATAAACCATTGTTCATCAACACTTCTAGTTCCATTATTGCAAGAAGTGCATTTGTAAACAACGTCCTCTCATCGATCGGTAAATAATGACAAACGATCTGTAATTTTGAAATCTGTCAATTATTGAGATCCTGTTTAAAAGACTTGTATTATGATTTATGTTAGAAATAACTATCTAGGTTCTTATAGATTTATATGTCACAACATAAAGTTATTTTTTAGATAAAACATAGCAATTGATGGTTTATATTTGTAATAAGCTAGTACAAAAATTCCTGCAATGAGGTTTGAAATATTATCTAAAAATAATTAGATATTATCTTGATAAATTATCTGTTAAACAATAAGTTGTTATTTTTAAATATGATAAATCATATGTTCTGCAAAAAAAGGAAAACCCCCATTTCAGACCCTAAAAACCCCCATTGAGAAGGAAAAACCCCCATTTCAGACCCTAAAAACCCCCATCGCCTCTGTTGGATTATGCCATGTATGAACTAACTGATCCAAAATATTAGTTTCTATTTGTTTATCCCCTCACTTCAGAAAGTTCTTTTTTGACTTTATCTTCTTCGTCATCTTAAATTTCCTTGTAAACTTCTCCTATAAGCCCCCTTCTCATTCTTCTTCTTGATTTGCTCTTCTCTGTCATTCATAACCTACAGAATGAATTTCCATTTCTTTATGTGTGCTTGTTGTTCTAGATTGGTCAAGGATAAAGTCAGGAATTGCCAAGCGCCCTCTGGAAGGAATTAGAATAGTGCTCCAGAGACTGCCAGTCAGCAACAAGATCTGTGTTTGGCACGTCCACAGGGATCATCATAAACTCCCTTTCCTAGAGTACTTTGAGAACCCAAATTCAGGAAACAAGGCCAATTCTGCAGTAGATGTCAAGATTCAAAAGGAATTTTCAATTGTCACATTTGAAAAATATACAGGTTTGTAAGGTATAACATTGTTTGACTTTAAGGAATTATCAGCTGTCCATAACCATTTTATTGTCATGCCTAGCAAAGTTCTCATTGAAATCAGATCGAAACTTGTCCCTCGTACCTCTATTAGAGCCATGTCAGACGGCCTGACATTACCTTTCACTTTCCATTAGTTTAACCAATCACATATCTGCATACAAGGAAAAATTAGAAGTGAGTGATTCCAAAGTTAAATATAAGTAACTCCTTCATAAAGAATTTGGATGTTGTAAGAGGTCTTGAAGAACGTTAATTAATGCACATTACGTTTACCCTCCTATGGAGTGGAATTTTAATGCTTTTACTTTTTGCATATCAATATTAATGCATTGTATTGTATTATGTTTTTACTATTTGATTTTGAGTATAATTATTAAATTATATTTATAAGTTCACAAAAATGAGGAAGTTAGATATACTCTTCTTATTTTCTTTGTATGTGTTCTTGCGACGTTTATCATGCTTTTTTGCATGTTAATTTCCCTCGCAAGACATAATATATGTTTATTTACATATTTTTCCATAATGATAAGCATTCTTGTTTGTTTCTGCTGTTTTGCTTTAGTCTCATGCTTATTACTACAGATCGCTATATGACAAGAGTCTTTTGCATGAACTGAAAATCTCTTAAGTCACTCAAGGACCCTCAGGAGAAAAAGTCACAACTTTTTATTAGCCATCAATTAAAACAATAACATACACATATTTCATAACATTATTCATTAAAACAGTAACATTCATGGTAATTTTTTAAATTTTGTCTTCAAAATTGTCCGGGCCACACAAATAGCCTTTGTGAGCACTATTTAGCACTAATCTCACAATAGAGACTTATCAGCACTATACAATACACCTATCTGGACATTTCAATACTCTTTATTGATACAGATGTTCCACCCAATGGATATTGTCAATTTTGGAAATTGAAAGTTAATATCGCAAAAAACCAAGGTTGTTGTATTTTGAGGTGGACCTGTAATAAGTATAGAACATGTTTTGTGTTAGGTGGTCAAGAAATTCAATTCCAAGACTCTTATAGCTACCTTGGTATATCCCTCAATAGAAACAGAAAGCTCGATTTTGCCATTAAACAGTTAACACATAATGCATACCTTCACGTTCCAATATATGAATCACACTGAAAGTTTCTCAGAACCCAATACCAGTGAAAGGTGCTCCTGTTTGGCATTTCCACAGCACCATTACTGTTTCCACGTATCACAGCGCCAAGTTTACATTTTCTATACCATTTGGAGGATCAAGTTTGAAACGTACATAAACAACTGCCTGATGAGCTACAGCATACGTCAGTTGCTTGTCAGACTTTCCAAGAACTCTACATGTGTCCTGTTAAAACCCTTAAGGAATACATCACTAGATATTCCCTCAAGAGGAGGTCTCCCCTGCAACTAAGGGTGAGGTATAAACAGAAACACCATTGCTCTCTGTCTACATCAGACCATCCTGGCGGTTTAGGACCCCCGTGAGTGTTAGCATCCACTTCATATCTCTGTTCCTGCCATTATGGAGGGTTGCTTCAGTAAGTCCATTTCTGTCTTTGTGAGCCACTACCTTTGTGATCGTGCGGTGAAGGATGTCAAGGGTCTCCAGTCATTTAGGCAGGGAGTTGTCGCTCAAAAACTGACATTAGGTAAATATACCTCATTGTTGCAGCCTCTCCCTTAAGGCTTTCCCACGTTGTGGCGTTCCCCTTAGTTCTTTTTGCTATATGTTATGTTCTCCTTTTGCAGGGGGTTCTGACATTGGTCCTATTGTGTTTTTCTGATGGTTGGTCCTCTCCTCTGCTTTCCCTCCATCCTTTTCTGTCAGATGAACATCAATATCAGAAGTGGGTTAGGAATTAAGAATTTATCAAAATCTGAATATTTTATATATTTGATAATACTTACCCAACTTTTTGGATTAAGCCCGCCCAGCGATGTCTCACTTCCTCCCCTCAGGCGGCCTCCTTTGGACCTATCATATGGAATGTGATTTTGTCAACATGGACACGTGACAGATTGGTTGGTTTCCTTCTGGTTCCTAGGCAGTGTTGTCATTGTCATATTCCTGATTTACAGAATGAAGATGGGATGACATCTTCCAGCACATTTTTTTTTTTCAATTTTTTTTATTGAAAGTATAGGTAAAATGCAATATCAGAAGTAGGGTAAGTATTTTTAGATGTCTTAACTATTCAGATTTAAAAAAATTTCACTTTAACTTTGTTGACTTTAGCAAAGAGACTCACTGATTTCATTTTCTAACTCCTAAAAGATATGTTTCATAATGTTTTTACTCAATTTTGATATGTGCAAAAATTCTGGATATCAGTGGATATCATTTGATTTCACCTTACTCTCTATGTATCTCAAAATAGTTAATATAAAGAGATTATTACCCGTGGAAGTGTTTTATGTTCCTTTTACGAAATGCGCGTCAATTTTTGAAACAGTGACGCTTCAAACAATTGTTTTATGACTTCATGGATGACTAAATATGGTAACTCCCACTGGAACAATTGTTTTAGGCAAAGGTGAAATGTGCACATGTGCTCATATTGATAATATGTCACCACAGGTCGATTATTGACCACATGGGTGATAATTGAAAAAAAAAAGCATCACAGGTGTTGTAGATGTGGCAAAGCTGAAATAACTTGTCCCTTTTATATAACCTAATAGATACTACTGAACAGATATGAGCAGTATGATGGTACTTTTAAGCAAGAGTCAGTAGTTTTAGATAAAATATCATGTACACTATTTTATACATTTGACTCTGACAGCATACAGTATGTCACTTTAATTATGCCCCTTTACTATACAACACCATCCTTCCCTGCATGACTGTAAGGTGCACCAGTCTCTATCCCTGGCTAATTAAAACCTTGCTGCCAACGCACAAATTCATGTTTTGAGTGCAGCGCCCTCTTCAGCGAATAGTTACAATTTTCATATGATGTCTTTTTGAACTAACATGATACGTCACAGCAGCCTGGATGGCAAGTGTAGAAACGTTTGGGAAATGCAGCAAGGCCTATCTCAGCAGGTCATTTGGGCTGACGTGTGGGCCATGCGTGATGATACAACACTTGTGTCCCATTACCAATGTGTTGTGTCTGTATCTTTCAGTGAGGGACTGTGTTCTCTCTCACAAGCCCCACACATTGAGTGGACTCACCCTTGTTGTAACAGACTTCTATGACGAGTTGGGACCAGTGAAGCAGGCTGCACCACAGACAAAAGAAGAAACATTCAGGTATTAAGACTAGCTAGCTAGCTATGTATAATGTATTTCAAAGTCAGGTCCTATAAAAAGTTAAGTGTCAATCTTTGTGTTATTCGGTCAATATGGTGATATTTTTCATAATGTCCCCCTGAAAGCTTTGCGTGAGACAAAATGTTTTCGCTTCTGTCCGTGGTTCAGTAATTCTGTAATTCCGCAATTCCGTAATTTCTTTTTAAAGAAATTCTGAATTTTGTTGTTGTTGGTTTCCATGGAAACAATTTTAACCTAGTGCAAATGGTTGGTAGGGTTTGTTATTGGGCCATATCTCAAAAACCGTTCAATATTTCTTTTACGAAACTTGGTTTGTGGTTAGGTCTAGTGGTGGAGTGGTGCCTTTTGATATTTTGGTTATTCTGAATTTTCTCTTCTAGTTTCCATTGACACAATTTGAACTTATAATTAGTGCATATAGAGGGGATGCTTTCGTTTCCAGGCCATGTCTCAAAAAACGTTCAATATTTTTTTTTTAAAACTTGGTATGTGGTTAGATCTAGTGATGGAGTGGTGACTCAATTTTTAAATATTTTTCTGGTTTCCATGAAAACAGTTTGAACTTTGTGCATATTGGGGTAAGGTAATTTTCCATCCTATACCTAAAAATTGAATGAGTATTATTTTACTTAACCTCAGTCCTGGTATGTAGTTGGATCTAGTGCTTTGGTGGGGTGGTGCCTTTTGCTACTTTGGTTATTCTTAATTTTTCATTTTACTTGGTTTCCATGGAAACAATTTGAACTTAGTGGATATTAGGGGCTGTAGATGCTAATTATGATATTTAATGACTGTGTGTAATAATTATGATAACCTTTTGATGACATGTTTGGTATGGATTGTTTCTGGTATAAGTGGCAATAAGATGATTTGGTTGGATTAAAAGCTGGAAGGGGGACATCCCTGTGCATCACATATATGCACATATTTTAGTTTATAACAATTTTACTAATCACACTACATGCTTTTGCACCATGATTAAGAGTTCATTTTCATAACAACACTGGCATAATAGAGATTTGTTACAAATTCTTGTACCTTTCTGGACAATATTCATGCAGGGTTCAAACCCTAAATATCAGAGTAAAGCAACCATTGCCAGAACTAACTGTCTGAACAACTTAGGTGTCTGATACTGTGGGACAGGTAGTTCAGGCAGTTGTTGCCCAACTCGGAGGGTTCGGATTTGATTCTTACAACTTGACAAGGAACTTAGCCGCAGATCATCTAAGTACAAGTATTTATAATAATCCAGTTGAGTGTGATCCCAATTATATTAATCAATGTTACAGTCTCACTAATAATTTGAAGTGCAAGTATTTTGGATCTTTATTCTTTAACATTTGTGTTTCTGTCACGGGCCTGTCAATGTCTATATCATATTGTCATATAGTCTATTTTGTCATATATTTGTTTCATATTAAGCCCGGTTTGTCTAACATGCTTACCGTTTATCTCAAGTTGTCCCTGTTTGTCTGTCTCATATTAAAATCTGTTTATCTCAAGTTGTCCCTGTCTGTCTCATATTAAGCTTGTTTATCTCAAGTTGTCCATATTTGACTGTCTCATATTAAGCTCTGTTTATCTCAAGTTGTCCATATTT
The DNA here is from genome assembly GCA_921293015.1 of Phorcus lineatus. Lineage (NCBI taxonomy): Eukaryota > Metazoa > Mollusca > Gastropoda > Trochida > Trochidae > Phorcus > Phorcus lineatus. The sequence goes on along the minus strand of OV121088.1, from coordinate 26,694,843 downwards.
GACTGTCTCATAATAACTCGCACTCTAGTTCCCTGTTCGGGTAATATCAACTTAGTTTGTCTAATGTTGTCTGTGTTTTTCTCAATTTGCCCTGTTTGGCTCATATTAACTCATCTATTTACATGTTTGTTTCATGTTGTCCATGTTTTTCTCATGTTGTAAAAGTTAGTCTCATATTAACTCGGGGTTTTTCATATGTTGTCCGTGTTAGTTTCATATTAAATCAGTTTGTCTCATGTTGTCCATGTTTATCTCATATTAATTTGGTTTGCCTTATATTGTCCATATATCTTCTCATGTTTGTCTCATGTTGTCCATATTTGTCTGAAGTTATTCAAGTTTGTCTCATATCATGATTTGTCTCTTTTTGTCTATCTCTGTCTCATGTTGTCCATGTTTGTCTGATATGAACTCGGTTTTGTCTAAAAAATTTCCATCTCTTTCTCATGTTGTCCATCTCTGTCTCATGTTTTCCCTGTTTGTGTCATTCAGTACCTGTTTGTCTCAATTTAGACCTGTTTCAGTTTTCCCAGTAGTTGGCCCTGTTTTCCAAGTGAGATTATTTCAATGTACCACACAGGTTCGTGTCCAATGGAGAAGGGATGCTGATGAGCAGACTTGTTGACAGTTTGAAGTCAGACTACAACTTGCAGGAAGTGACAATAAAAGATCTGGAGGTCAAACTTAAGGGAGATCACTCTGCTGTGGCTTCAGGCATTGAGAAACTTCACTCCACTCGGAGTGAGATTAAACAAAGAGAAGTAATATGCTCCAAATTGAAATCAGAATATCTCAACAGTATTGCTGGAAGGAAAGAAATGATAGCAATACTGGATTGGAAAGGTATTCTTGCATCGTGGATATGTCACTCAGCAAGAATTACCATTTATGCCTTAAGTGACAGAGATGTATCTGTTACTGCAAGAATGATTGAGAATGACTTGAAAGAAGGGAATTTGGATGTTGGCCGACAATTTCATGGCTTAAGAGATCATTTGGAACATAATTTTGACAAGGGAAAATTTTTACTCTGCAGAAAAAACAATCTTTGGTTCCTTGCTCATAAAGAGATCTTTTCAGATATGAAGAGTGAAATAGACTGCTTCCTTCGGCAGAATAAACCAAAGGAAACTCGACATGTTTCACTTTCTGCTGAAGAATACAGAGTCTTTGAAATTGTCATGCCCATGAGCAGGATAAGGGATGATCTACAAAGACGTTATGATGTAGAAATACAAGATTCTGGGACAGACATCGTGGTTAATGGACATGAGAAAAATGTCAGAAAGGCATGTGACGATCTGAAAAACAAAATCAGAAAAGATGAACTGACCCTTGACAGCAAAGAATCAGAACGATTCCAGAAAGTTGGAAATCATGGCATACTTTTTAAACATATTGAAGATACCAAAAAATGTGTTGTAAAGATGGAAAAAAAACTGGTCCCAGTCACCGGAGAAGATGAGGACCTAGGAGCTGTAGGAGGGTCATATGGATCCAAAATGGAGTTGTTTGGATCCAAAAAGAGGTTGTATGGTTCAGATGAGGGGTCACATGGATCAGATGGACATTTCTACAGGAAAGAGAAGACTGACATTGGAGACAATGGGTGGAAACAAAAGAACAGTAGAGGAAACAAGAGTAAGTTGGAGTTGTTGTGGTAATTTTTTTCACTGCGGTTATATTATTAGATGAATTTAATGCAAATAATATATATACAAATATCATATGAAACAAATTTTTTTGGTAACATTTGTTGTTTGCTCAAATGAAATTAATTCAGTAAATTATTGCTATTTGTTAAATGAAAGGACGGCATTTGAGAGGGGTATTTTTAGATTTGGTGTCTGAGAAGTATAGGATGTTTACATGAATATGTTCTAAAAACATATGTAACTATGAGTGATTAAGAAATTCAAATCTCTTTTGGCCCCAATACTAAATGCATTCTGGTTTTTCATCTATGAGAAGTGAATTCCAAAGGCTCCCTGATGTACCTTTTAGAATTTCAAACCAAGAATAGCTAAATTTCAACATATGTGGTGGAACATGTTAAAGTCAAATGTGGTTGAAAAAGAATATACTCCCACAGTATAGGTGACTGTCGTCTGAACCATCAAAATCATCTTTAAGAAAGTGAAACGTACATAGTTTGGCTAAAGTTTAAGAACTCAATCTTTCTAAGGCTCACATATACCAGTGCTCAGAAGAAAGTATACCCCCAGTGAAAAAGGTGTATCCCGGTGGAATTCCGGTCTTCAGACTGGAATATATATACTGGGAATAGGCGGGATGACCGGGATTTTTTCTTTAACAACTGGAATCCCGGTTCCTTTGTGAAAATAAAGCACTGAAATCCCGGATCAAACCGGGATTTCTAAAAACAGTAATACACGAAAGTTTGATTTCTTAACAACATTTAATGGTTATTCATATCAAAATAAACTTCGATCATAAATAATATTAAAGACCCTTGTGAATTTAACCTCTCAAAATCATAATTGATTATGAAAAGCGAACAGAGAAATAAACATAGTGATATTTTTTAGCTTTCAAGGTTTTTATTTATTCAGAGTTGCATACTACACTTTGCAACAATTAGATGAGATGCATTTTAATTATAACGATTTAAAATAATCACTTATATTAAGAAGCAGATAATTTTATGATTGAAAAAAGGTCTGCTGTGAATTTTAAAACTTTCTTTTCTGTCTTTAGCATTTGCATGAATTTCAAGTGCAGATGAAAGGAAGATATATGACATTGAGATTTTGCTTCCCATTGGCCGATTAAAAAAAATGTCAATGCAGAATTACAGACTGCCCAGGATTGGCCTTATATATAATATCCTTTGAACATTGAATATAAAATCACAAGAAAACTGGATAACTGTATGCAGACAGATAGCCATTGTTATTGAAGACATCATATCAGAATGTCATTTAGCTAAGTTAAGGAGAACTTAGACATTATTTTTCAGAATTTCTGTTGAAATCTAACTATGTTCAACCAAATTTGGTGGCACGGACATGTATGCCAGAGTTTCTTTTGAGGCATGAGACATGTAAACACATTTGCGTCTCAGATATGAAACTGGGACTAACTGTGTGTTTGTGTTTAAACAAACAGAGGTAATGTGAGGACACAATGAATCTGGCTGATTGATATATTTTCTAAGAATTTTATGATCCTTGCAATCTTTGTCAAATTTAAAAAATGTTTCCAAAGATTTTCTCATAACATTGACCACTGCAAACAACTCTGCATCTGCTTCAATAAAATATTCAATTGTCCCAAACATCTGGTTGTCTTGCAAAACACTATAGGAGTTTCTGCACTTGACTCTTTCATATTGATTGCTGTAATAAACCCTGTGGAGAGTCTGCAGTCTGAAAAACTTATGGAAGATGGTTTTGGTTCTGAGGTTGAAAGTATATAATCAATGAATCTGTCATCTGGCTGAAACGTTTTCTTTTTTCCGAGGATAACATCTTTTGTACAGGTTTCTTGTAACCTGAAAGAAGATAATATTTAATAATCTAATGTTCAAATGCAGTTTGAGTCTGCAACCTGTGTATTAATTTATTCTTTTGATTATCATTAAAATTATTACGATCAATGATTTAATTAAGTTTTATGCTAAAAATCAAAAAAGTTCCACAAAACACTTACAATTGATTGTAGGGCTACGTGTACAATTAATTGTAACCAATGTTTAAAGAATTGGCTACAATTGATTGTTACTCTACAACTGCTTTGCGGAACTGGGTCACAAAAGAACAAATGTTAATGGATGTAAACAATCATTGTAAAATATATTACCTGTCTGAATAACCCGTTAAAGACTGCAAGTAATGTTTAAGTTGATGATCCATATTCTGGTCCTTGGTCAGATCCTCTACTAAGCTGGGAAGGGACTTGGCAATGTTGACAGCAAACGACACCTGGGCAAAAAATGTCAATTGGGCACCTATTTGTTATCATAAAAGCTTGATATATGTAAATATGGCTTTGATATAAGGCAATTTAAACTTTATGAAATTCTTGATTGATTTGAAATAGAAAAACAGATGTTGCAGTGTGGACTTATTGATCTTTATATCTAACCAAGCCTACTTCTGAAGTTCTTCTAACCTGTTTTGTAACATGACGAGTTCCATGGACCATTTTCTTCAAATGTGAATTCATCGACTCAAAACCAAAGCATGATGGTGTGAAGAGGGGTCCATGAAGCCTGACGAAGCGAGGAAGATGCCTCAACAAATGCACATTCATGGTTTGTTTCACACTGCCTGTAAACAAATGATGTTACCTTGTATATTTTAAATTTAATGACATAAAGTAAAATATATTGAAAAGTAACTGATCTAGGTGTTATTACGTAAATTGTTTCCTCAAATCTTTTATTAACAAGAAGTTAGCAGTTACTTTTTGTTTTCTTACCATATATTTCAGGGAAGAAATAACAGAAATCCAGAATCATGTCCTCTGCCTGCATCAGCTGATCCATCTCTATTTTTTCCTGGTTCAAAATGACCATGGCTGTGACCAGCAAGGCATAGTGACAGAGATGGAGAGGCTTCATGACGTTCGACAACAATGGAATAGAGAAGTGGAACAACCATTCATGACACTCTGTAGCTGCAAAAGCGATATGTGTATAGTACAATAAACATACAACTCGTCAGGAAAAACTGTAGAAACTTGAACTTCTACCTCCCCAAAAATGTTTAAGGCATTAAGAGTTGACACTGACAAAAATGATTAATTACAAGCAAATAATCCTTTAAAGATTGCAACTTTTCACAGAAGAGGGCAGTACACTCTAAACACAAATTTTGGCTGATAAGCAGCAAGCTTGAAATATGCCTGTGACAAAAATTGTCATGTAGGGTAATTTTGGTAAAGAAAGGTATACATAAGTTAAATATGTGTATAATTCTCACCTTTCCAGTGACTATGCTCAGAAAGGTTTCGGGGTGTTCTTGCTACAAATCAGGAACTTTTATCTCTTGCAACTTACTGTTTAGAAAGGCAATCTACAAAACAAAAGAATAAGATATTTTCCCCCGCAATGTTCACTAACTTAACAAAATGAAAGAGATAAAAAAAAATTTAATATATGTCTTTGAAGAAAGCTGTCAGCAATGCTTTCCGGCCTGACCATCAAAACCAAAAAAACATTCAAATGTTTATGACTTATTTTTGACATAATCACCCTTGACCTCAATGCATTTGCTCCAGCGTTTTTGTAACATCTACAACCACTCTGAAAACCACTTCTTATCACGAGACCCCAAAAACTCCTCTACTGCAGCAGTGATGTAATCGTCAGTCTCAAACCTTTGTTTTCAGTCGAGGGAAGAGGAAGAAGTCTGAGGGAGCTAGGTCTGGAGAATAGGCAGAGTGGGGGAGAATCCTGAACCCATAATCCCGTGCTGTACTGACTGGGCGGTGTGAACGGGAGCTTTATCCTGCAACAGCCACACACCTTTGCGCAGTTTACCCCTTTGTTTCTCACATTGAATTTTTCTCATAATTGATTTCATTTGTGTAATAAGTGGCATTGATTGTAGAATCTTTCTTTAAATAAACAATTATTGTTACCCCCTTAGAGTGCCAGAAAATGGACAAGATTTGAAACTTTATGGGGTGGGTGATGTGCTGTGTTTCCAGTGCACGCTTTGGCTTTTTGTCCCAGGATCAAAATGATCAACCCAGGTTTCATCTTGAGTAACAACATGAGCGACAAATGATTCTGGGTATGCGCAATACTCGTCAAGAAATTGCTGACTGACCATGACACGTTTTCGCTTTTGGTCCTCAGATGACATTCTGGCGACCCAGTGTGCTGATAACTTTTTCATATGTAAATGTTCATGTATAATTCATTCAACGGATGTTTTACTGATGTGGTGAGTATCAGCTTAGTATCTGATACTTACTCGCCTGTTTTGCCTTATTGTGTCAAGAACAGCCTCAATGTTTTCACCTGTGGTGACATCAGATGAACAACCAGGACGGGGCTCGTCTTTAGTGCTTGCTCTACCAATGTATAATGGTGCTATATGAAGGAGAAGAGTCACCTTATGTTGGTGACATATCCCCATGAATTTCCTTTGGAGTGTATTTTGTTAAACTCAGATATTTGATAACAGCCCTACATTCACTTTTCTCTGTTTCGGTAAAAGATGTTAGGGTACCTTTGAAAAGGGGCTATCATATGCAATAAAAGAGTATGCATCTCGTGATTTTCATGCCATATTCACATGAATGTTCTTCTTGCATGCACAGTATGGTTGCATTTCAGGCATGTTTTCATATGCAGGCCGGATACTTTTGGGACAACCCTCGTTTCAGCTGAAGAGATCAATCAAAGTATTTCAAAGATTTGGCAAGGCGTTTGCTTCAGGTCTCAAAATCAAGGCTTTTAAATGGTTTTGAGAAAATGCTTCAATTTAAGTATTAAAGATCGACTGAAATGACTCATGGCAACTTTCGTGATACATTGATATTTATTCTAATTTGCCAGTAACTTGAATTTGAATTTTCGAAAACGGCCGATAAACAACTTTAATGCAGCTTTTTACCAAATCAGCAGCTAATTAGCACCAGTGAACAGAACTGAACTGGCATGTGATCATTAAAGTGTGTCCTGCCGGGTGACGTCCTAGTTGGCACCTGTATAACCTCCATGAAAAAACAACAGCAAATCTCACAGTTTTAACAAAGTCATCCAAACAACTCCAACCATTTGATAAATTTATGTTTGATATGTCTTTAATTATTTGTATTGTTTCAAGCGAAAGACAGTGTTTTAATACAATGCTATGCGCATTATCCCATAGCATGTGCATCATGTGCATCAAATTTCACAACAATCAGATTGGTTTAAATAGTCTTTTCTTTTATGACACACAGCTGGCTGTTATGTAATCCTATCGCATTCAATTTCAATTCTTGATTTAATGGTCTCTAATCATACCATAGAATTTTCTTGCCTTGGACCCGCCAAGCAGTATTTATGTCGTGTCATATAGTGTAACTCTTGGCATTCGAATGCTAATTTGTTTATTGTCACGGCGTCCAGTCATTTTGAACCAATGAACTTGTAAAATATATATTCAACCAATAAATTAAGAGAAGGAGATTCGACTCCTGCACTTCTTCCGATGATGGCACTCATTTAAAAAAGTAGATCGTTAATAAACGTGTACCAACTTTCTTTAGTATTACATGAGATGTTTCTAATGCTTGCACCAGGTATGTTTTCATGTCATTGATTGTTAAATTCAAAAGCAGAGATATTGCAACACGGTGCGAGATGTTTTACTAGATAACAATATAATATGTTAGTTAAATACAAACGAATCATAAGTAAGTAAGTAATAGTACTAATTGTCATGAAAGTGAAGTGAAAGAAAAAAAAAATTCTACAGAAAACATTAAACAATTTTTTTACATTTTCTCCCATTTATTACTCAAACTTTCATTTTTTGAGACAATTTAAAACTTTGTATCTATAAATACATGATATAATACTATGTGTTATCCCAAAGTGGTGGATCTCTCACATACCAAGTTCTAAACCAATTGATGTAAACCCACCTGAGAAAAACTTGTCCAAGGATTGTCAAAGTCCAATCAAAATGGCTTTGACAACTGAGAAGGAAAGATGACATCATGAAGCAGTTACATATCGTATTTAGGAATTATTTCACTCATGCTATTGCCTCTATTTTGCTGTTGACTTCAACAAAAATCAAAGGGCTGGAGTTTCAGCTGAAAACTAGCACGTCACACACCGAGCGTTGCTTCAAGTTATGCTTCGATGATTTTGTCTAAGAGTTTGAAAGTCTGATTAGGGCAATCACGGGTCCAAAATATTGGACTCGAGTACTCGAGGGGTCTGACTCGAGTACTCGAATTTGTCACATTTCAGAAATAAAGATGTAAATGTAAGTGTAACTGTGTATTATATTTTGAAACAACAACATTTATCTAAAAGATGAGGCATACACATGCCATTTTAGATCTTCAACTGACAACTTGCTAAGTCAATCAGGTCCCAGTTCTGACGATACCACAATGTATCAAAGTTTATTAACTATTATTCATCATTTGTCTTGCTTTAACATTTTAAATTTGCAAGTGACAATGACATGCCGACAACTTCATAAAAATTAAAATTTGATATAATGTTCACCGAACCTTTGCTTTTCAATCTACAATTCTTACGGACTGCCTCATCGCCATTTGCAAGACCATGCATATCACGTGACGCACATACGATCAGCCATTTCATAGTTTTTTTTAATCGCAAAACTGCCAAATGTTCCCAGTGTTGTCTGCTTTCATTTGTTCTGGTTAGTAACACTTGGATGTATGCTTGACAAAAGCTTTTTCATCGTCTTGAGAATGGAGGGAATACAGATAATAATTTGTAATACTCAAAATTATGCGTTACGTCTCCTCTTGAACACTTTTTATCATTACATGATTATTACACCCAATTACAAATTGTCAAGGATTTGTGACCTTGAGTATCAAAGTTTTTTTAAAATAAGAAATAGCTTTTTGAGAACTTTATCATTTATTGATAATACCCAAGGCATAGGAATACTTTTGACATGTTGATATTCAAGTTCATAGCTCAAAGTCACAATTAAGTTATGTAATCACTATGAAATTATGATCTGAATTGTTTGAAGTCTCATAGCATCCAAATGCTGTTATTTGTAGGTACAATTGCTGGACTTTAATGTTCGATTGTCTTTTGTAGTATATTTAGAAAAAATTCCCATTTTGATGTTTATTAGCCATTTTTGGCTGTGAAGAAGGCGGAACATGTGATGGCAAAACCCTCAGTTTCAGGGCTGCTCTGCATTAATTGTGGTGTCCTGAAAATGCTGAAAAACATAAAATGCCTTTGTCCAGTATTATGCATCATGTAAAATATTACCTCTGACTCAATCCAACACAAACTGCTAAACTGTACATACTTGTTTCACTAAAATAGATATATACATACGAGCCATGATCCCTAGATGTGCCTGTTATGAGTTAAACCTCAATCTGAATTTCTGTCGTTTCCTTTAATACATAACTGATACTGAACCAGCAGTAAATTTTCTCCCCAACTTTATTAATAGGTGTCAGCTTCTCAAAATATGTCAGGCAAGCTAATCTTTGCAATAGAAATGTGCATTTTAGAACTATATAAAATTATTTTTATTTTGGTTAGATAGAATTTTGTTTGAATGCAATATTTGTATTTATAGATTCTGTATTCATTCTTTGGTAAGTCAGGTGTATATGAGTGAGCTGACTGTGCTAACTAATTCTCTTGTTCTGTCAACAGGTAGAGAGGATACTGACTCAACCCAAGGGGGAAATGATACGCTAATGAAAGTCCCTGTCGGACCCTTCACAGTCACTGTGAAACATGGGGACATCTCAAAGGAGCGGAAAACCTGCATTGTCAACCCCATCAACACCAACATGTCCCTCAAAACAGGTGGGTTGTATTGCAAGGAATTTATATCATAGTTGCATAGTCGTGTTTCCATTGAATTGAGTTTGAGTTCAGTTGGCTCAGAACATCGATGGGATATGTTTTGAATGAAACCTTTGATCTCTCAGACCTTCTCTTTGTAAATTTATGTATAGATATATTGATTCTTTATTGAAGTACTCATATTTTGCTTTGTGATTTACTCAGATTTTCCTTAACACATCCATGCGTTGCTGAATCGTATTGGAATGTGTGGGGAGCATCTGCATCTGATCTTCCAATTGTAGTGGCAAGTGACAAGCAGTTTTTTAGAGAAGGAAGCTCGTTAGTGATGGTTGTTTTCAACTGATAATCACTTACAACATTTTAGCAATTTACATGATAGAGTAAGATATTATATTACTTTGTTTAGTAAACAGGTTGTTAAAAATAATCATATTTATATGACCACTTATGTTATATTTTGAGTAATGATAAAATGTTAAATGCAATCATATTGCTCTGGAAAACACATATCAGCCCAATATGATGTCTATAGCGCAATTAGAATGCAAAATACAACCACCCAAATAATTCTCAAGGACAGAGGGGCAGAATTTGGGTTAGGATGATGGTAAGAATTATATGTTGCTGATTTCAAGAATCCATTTGTGTTCAGTTTGCAAAAATAGTATTTCAGTTTCTGCTCTGCATTTCAAGCAGAAGAACTGGTGATATTGGATGGGAATGAATGGTTTGTTTAACAGTTTGTGAGGTTGGCATTTGTTAAGGGATAATTCTAAACCCCTTCTAATCCAATTTCTGTTACAGGAAGTGTTTCCAAAGCCTTAGATAAAGTTGGTGGGAAAGAGTTTCAGGACAAAACAAAACAAGTTGGTAAGTAAAACTTCAGCACTATGTTTCCCTTACAGTTGATTGTGTTAATTGTCCTTGTAATGAATAAGAGGGAGAGGATATCAAACAGTTGTCCAATTTAACAAGTTTGTAATATAATACCAAAAAGACATTGTTCTAATTGAGAGGGATGGTTGGTTTCTGCATTTAGAATTATACATTTTTGGGACATTAATGTATTTCAATTATTACAACAATATTTGGCAACATTTGGAGAATGATAATAGTTTTGTCCAAATATCAAAATTGGGCACTTTAGTATAAAAACTTACAACCAGTTTCAGTTTTTGTAAATTTGATTTTTTTAAGGTCTTGAAAAAGACTTGTGCAATATCTAGAGAACCGTTTGATTTTTTGTGTGTAATCTTAAGACTTCTAGGTTTTCAAAATAGTAAACAAAGACCATAGTTTTATTCAAATTATTTTCTTGACAGATTACATTTTGAAAGCAGAGCATGTTGCCTTTGTGCATCTCACCCACGACACTGGAGTTTTACATCTGGACAGACAGTACCTGGAAAAAAACACAATTAATGCCATTGCCAGCTGCCTGAAGGTCTCAAAACAGCAGAGGTTTAAGTCCATTTCCTTTCCTATTCTACTCACAGGTAAATATAAAAAAATCCATTTTTTTTATTTTTACAACTGTAGGTTAAGGATTCCTAATAGTGGTATGTTTTTTGGGGATATAGAAATTACCTCTGTCTGTCTGTTTATGCCAGCTGTTCCAGAAGTCCAAAATCATAAGGCCTAGCATATCAAAAATTGATATATGGAGCAATCAGCATATCAAGTGGTACCTTGTTTGTTTTCAACTTCTTCAACAAAATTTTTGTGGAAACACAAGTCATAATACTGTTTCCAAGGTAGAACCTTAAAGCCTTAACTCTAAGCACACAGAAACTAAGGATCTCAAACAATCATCTTCTAAAGGATAGATTCATTACCAATGATCTGTTAAGGATACTTTTCAACTAAAAATATGAGTTGTTACGGGTTTATTAAAGAATACATCTCCCTGATCTTATAATATGTGGTAGAAGTTTCGTCTGAAGCTTTCACTTATAACACTAAGCGCCTTTCAACAGAATTATATTTGTTAAACCTGAATTCCCAGAGGTGGTTCTGTTTTGCAAAAAATGTCAATCATGGGAAGATTGTCCTCACTTAATTAACTCACAAAACACTCATTGGACTTTTTGTATTTACAAACAAGAAGTAAGAGACGAACTGACTCAACAAGAAACTTTTTCAGGAATTAACTCATTCTCTCAAAACAGAGGTAGCTCCATCATAAATCCCTATGCTAACCTCTGTTCTAATACAAGCACTCTCGGTCTGGAAATGTAATAGACTTATTGGATGCAATAACAATAGGTTGTGCAGTCAGCATTGCTGTTTCATTCAAAAAGTCTCAGTTATTTAATATTTTTTTTCGATGTGATTCAGAAAAGCTGATCCATCTTTAGTAACATGATCTGATGACAATAGACTCATTTGCATTTGTTGAACGGTGTATGTGGAAAGGTTTTTCAAAGCTTGTAAATGCTATCATTTCATAAAGTATAGACCTGACTGTTACTGAAATTGACTCCACCCCTCTAGCCCCCCGTTCCTCTAGCCCCCTGTTGTTACAAGCCACTAATTAGTTCCTCTAGCCCCTCGACTGGCTGTTCCATTCACTGTGTTCACCCCCCTGTAAATGAATAGGTTACCATTGCCGTACATGTTGATAGGCTATTGGTAGTTAGGTTCATTAGCTAAGGTGTCAGAACTTAAACCGTTTAACAAGACAACAAATACTGATTCACATTGAACTTTGAGTAACATGGTCATTTTGGTATATGTTAAACTTGATATCCACTAAACAACTCTTTCCTACTCAAGGTCTACTCAGATGCGATTTCCTATCGTATAAAACAAACTACCAATTCTGCTCTATGGATGTGAGGTTTGGGGCTTCTCAAATTTAAACATTTTAGAAAACGTCCATAGACTTTTTATGAAATCAATTCTTAAACTACCGAAGAGCACACCATCCTGCATGCTGTTCGGGGAGACCGGAAGATTACCTACAGCAATGTATATCAAAAAACGAATTATTTCATTCTGGTTTAATACAGCTACCAATATCAACCAAAATAAAATTCCGTTGTGACATATAATTTTCTTTCAGATATATTACAAAATGGCAGATATGGTTCACCGTGGCTTTTGAATGTTCACCGTATATTAGATGAATGCGGTTTGTCAGAAGTGTTTTATTATCCTCATTTATATAACTGCAATTGGCTTATTTCCAGAGTATTTCAGTGTTTGTCAGATCAGGCCGACCTGAATTGTTAAAATGTGAAAACAATATTGAAACGTTTAACGCCCAACTTTGTGTGATTTGAATACCTTTACGCTCTTGGGTATTTACTCAGTAAAGTAACAGTAAAAACAACATCAGGTAGTCCAAAGACAATCACCAAAGACACTCGCATCGTTATCTCAGCTAATGAACTCTTAAGCTGCTGGTTGATTAACAGTATCGGCTAATCTGACTGAGGGGAGAGAACACAGTGAATGGAACAGCCAGTCGAGGGGCTAGCGGTACTAATTAGTGGCTTGTCACAACAGGGGGCTAGAGGAACGGGGGCTAGGGGAATGATGCCCTGAAATTTACCATTTCTTAGCTAACTTTTAAAACTTTGTGACAAAACAGTTTCAGCCATAAGCTTTGATCAAAAACCTTGCAATAATGCATGCGAATGATTCAAATATAATTTTGGAAACTTTTCTGGAACAGACAAAAAGAAAAAATAATTTGGTAATTTGAATAGGTCATATTACAAGAATATATGTAACTTGAATGAAAAATTTTGGAACATTATATATGTACTAAATTCCCTGAACATGATAAAAGGTATTTGCTTGATTATCATGTTACATATTATTAGGATTATTTTGCGTTCAGGGATGAGCATGCAAGTAAAATTACAGTGATCAGCACTTAATTATGATATTGTGGCTGCTGGCATGTATCAAAACAAAATAATATTTGTTAATGATACTGTAGGTCACTTGAAATTTTACTCTATGCTAGGACTAAGAAATCTAGTTTAGTGAGCAATTCTACATGAACACAAATTCTGTTAGAAACAGCCATAGTTTACATCCAACTTTTGTGGTTTAAAAAAACAAAACATGACAAAATTGTCTATCAATTATGTATCATCTATGTAATATCTTTTGCTCATCAGACCTGAAAAGACGGATTGGCTTATTGGCATTATCTTCAATTTTTCACATTTTTAGCTCATCAGGTCTGAAAGACCCGATGGGCTTATGGCATGGCAAGGCGTCCGGCGTCCGTCCGTCTGTCCATCCATCCGTCCATCCGTAAACTTTTCACTTTTTCGACTTCTTCTCCAGAACCAATGACTCTAAAGAGCTGAAATTTTATGTGCATACTCCTTGACAAATGGGGATTTTAAATTGTAGGTTTGGTGACCACTTGACCCCAAATGGGGTCACAGGGGTCAAAACCTTAAAATCCTACTTTCATCTTCTTCTCCAGTTCCAAAAGGTCTTGATAGCTTAATAGTTGTGTGTAGACTCCTTGGACAATGGGAATTCTGAATTGTAGGTTTGGTGACCCCTTGACCCCAAATGGGCAATGGGCATTTTTAATTTGATTGTGAATAACTTGGACGTTGGGACAGGCTATCTTTCCTACACTGCCCATGATCCCATGGTCTTAACCCAAACACCTATTTCTATCAAAAGTCTGATGAGCTACAGAGCCCATGGCTCTAATTTTTAATCTTCAACAGGAAATGATAGAAATGAGGGGAAAATCCAGATTCATTTTACATAGATATTAATGTATATATATATATATTTTTCATTGCTAAAAATACTTCATATTTAGATTAACTCTTCAAAGGTCAGTTTCTACTTGCTATATCAGTCCAATTATTTTTGTTCATTTCAGGAGACACAGCTGAGAAAATGGCAGCTGATCTCTACAGTGCATTGCTTATGCTTGACCGTATGGCAAGTAAGACAGTTGAGGATGTTTCAGTGATGATTTATGACAAGTCACAAGCTGATGTCTTCTGTAGGAAGTTTGTGTCTTTAAAGGGTAATAATTCATTAATTACAGCTTGACATTTTTAAAATTTTGAAATATGTAATAAACCAGTAAGTTTACATCTGAAATGAAATATGTAGACAAATTTGTTTTCGTAATATATTATATGCACACTGCGTCTTTTTATTCAGTACAGTTTCGAGGTGAGGTGGTTATTTTGGGTTCAATGCCACTTTCAGAGTATTTTACTTCTATCATGGCATATATTGCAGAGAGAAATCCCACAACACGATTTTGGCATGTATTGCTGTGAAACCTGCGAGAATCAGGTGGTTCTACAAACCATTGGTGGCACTGTGCTGAAACTCAGTGTAGCATTTCACCCAAACCTTACTTCATGTGGAACAGTTCTCTCCTTCAGACAAACTTAACGAGCCCCTGTCAGGATTCTAACCTTGGACCTCTTGATCCAAAGTCTAACAAATCTTTTCTTAGATCTAACAATTGCACTTTCCATGTCCCTATAGATTTGAACGTTGCAAGTACTTGAGACAATCAAACAGGAATGATAATTGCATTTCCAATATCAATGTCATATGTCAACTTTGGTGTTCTTGAGTAATGAAGCATTTGCAGAGTGAGGTCAAAGAATTATGTCTCCCCCCGAAGGGTCGTGTTCACGAGCGTTTCCGGAGCATAACTCTGAAAGTACTTGACCAATCTTCACAAAATTTGGTATACATCTTCTTCATATCATGTAGATGTGCCTGGGGGTTTCAACTTCTTTTTCAATTTTTAAAAAAAAATTTCCGTTGCAACAGTTTGGACTTATAGTCAATTTGAAGGGTAGTGTTAGTTTCCAGAGCACAACTCTGAAACTACATGACCAATCATCACCAAATTTGGTACATATCCCATTCATATCATGTACATGTGCCTTTTGGGGGTTTAACGTCTTTTTCAATTTTTAAAGAAAAATTTCCATAGCAACAGTTTGGACTTATTCAATTTGAAGGGTAGTGTTAGTTTCCGGCAATCTCATTAAAATAAAATCTATCATTGCTGCACTATGTTACGCAGATTATAGATCTTACTAGGCTCCCTTACTCAAGCCGTCACGTTAACCTTTGCTTCAGTTGACCTCTAAATCTCATTGGCTTGCCGCAGATACCACCATGCAATCACAATGCGCGTCTCTTGGTGGCCTTCAGAGAGCTTGCAAGTAATTCTTCTAGTAGAAGTTGAAACTCTTATAATTTTTTTATTTTACACAGAACAGGTGAAAGTTATTTGCATATGTTCAGTCTTTGATGCAACAAGGGTCAATCTCATAGCATATAAACGTGGCTTATGACTAATATATAATTATCAAAAAACCTAGTATTGGTATTTGTACATGTTTTGATTGTTTTTGTGTCTCAGCATGTTTATGGGTAATTTGTTTCACTAAATTAAAAATTATTCAACGATTACTACAAACTAAAAGACGAAACGTTTATTCAACGTAACTGTTTCAGAAATAAGCATTGGGATTGATACGGTCTACTAAAGAATAACGTTGAGGAATGCAGATTTTGCTTTGCGAAAGATAACTCCATAGCTTCGATTTGACTTGTTTGTCCAACAAACCGAGCTAGGGTAATTTGAATGTTCATAATATATGAATTTGGGTATATAGGCAGTTCGAGATTCGGATAATATTCAGAGGTTTTTGGTTTCCGAGATCTGAAAAGCGTACAAGCAAAATGCAACTCGCCAGCTTATTTGAATTATGTCAGAGGCAAACCTGACGACTCATGTAACAGAGCCTGGTGAGATCTACATGCGTAATGTAGTGGAGCAATTAGATTTCATTTCAATGAGATTGAGTTTCCAGAGCACAACTCTGAAACTACATGACCAATCTTCACCAAAGTTGGTACATATCCCATTCATATCATGTAGATGTGGGGGTTTCAACTACTTCTTTTTCAATTTTTAGCACATCAGGTCTGAAAGACCCGATGGGCTTATGGCATGGCATGGCTTCCGGCGTCCGTCCATCCGTCCGTAAACTTTTCACTTTTTGGACTGCTCCAGAACCAATGACTCTAGAGAGCTGAAATTTTATGTGCATACTCCTTGGCAAATGGGGATTCTAAATTGTAGATTTCGTGACCCCATGACCCCAAATGGGGTCACAAGGGTCAAAACCTTAAAAATCTATTTTAATCTTCTTCTCCAGTTCCAAAAGGTCCAGAGAGCTGAAAAGTTGTATGTAGACTCCTTGGCCAACGGAGATTTTAAATTGTAGGTTTGGTGACCCCATGACCCCAAATGGGGTCACAGGGGTCAAAACCTAAAAAACCTAATTTCATCTTTTTCCCTAGTTCCAAAAGGTCTAGAGAACTGAAAAATTGTGTGAAGACTCCTTGGACACTGGGGATTCTAAATTGTAGGTTTGGTGACCACTTAATTGACCCCAAATGGGGTCACAGGGGTCAAAACCTTAAAATCCTACTTTCATCTTCTTCTCCAGTTCCAAAAGGTCTTGATAGCTTAATAGTTGTGTGTAGACTCCTTGGACAATGGGGATTCTGAATTGTAGGTTTGTTGACCCCTTGACCCCAAATGGCAATGGGCCTTTTTTATTTGATTGTGAATAACTTTTAAGAAATACATTGTTGTTTTCTTTCCTAGACAAATTTGGCCCGTCACAAGGACGGACTAAATAATTTTACAGCCCGACCTTAACCAAAGTTACCCGTCTTGGACGTTGGGACAGGCTATCTTTCCTACACTGCCCATGACCCCATGGTCTAAACCCAAACACCTATTTCTATCAAAAGTCTGATGAGCTACAGAGCCCATGGCTCTATGTTTTAATTTTTTTCCCATAGCAACAGTTTTGACTTAGTCAATTTGAAGGGTAGTGTTAATTTGTGGAGCACAACTCTGAAACTACATGACCAATCTTCACCAAATTTGGTACACAACCCCTTCATATCATGTAGATGTGCCTTTTGGGGTTTTTAACTTCTTTTTCAATTCTTTTTTTTTCCCTGGTAACAGTTTGGACTTATTCATTTTAAAGGATAGGGTTAGTTTCCAGAGCATAACTTTGAAACTATACATGACCAATCCTCACCAAATTTGGTACACAACCCCTTCATATTATATAGATGTGCCTCTTGGGGGTTTCAACTTCTTTTTCAATTTTATATTTTCTTAATCTTAAATTGAATCATATGTAGTTATTATTTTGTCAAAACTGTGGAGATGTTCATTAACAAAAACCTAAAGTTAATGTTGTTTTATAGAAAAATTCAAAATTTTATTTGAGTTTAAAAAAACTGTTAAGATATTTTTTTTAAAAACAAATATGCTGAAAAGGTGTACGGGGGAAACATCTGTTTTTATGAGTAAAAACACTTTCTAGTTCTTACAGGCTTTGGCTTGTGGGATATCCCTTTTGCTGAATGGGTAGAGTGTCTGACTCAACCTGTAGGTCCTTGGTTGGATTCCCACTGGTTGTTGAAATTGTATTTTCTATCCTGCTTCTTTCTTTAACGGTTAAAGAGGTCAGTGGACACGTTCATGACAGAAAACTGTGCCTCAACCATCCAAAAACTGTCAGAAATTTTCAATGTCAGTTTTAGATTTGATCATGTTACCCTGTCGAAATGTCACTGAGTGCAGCTGATGAAGGATTAAACATTTACTTTGAATTTCACAATAAGGAAGTTGTTATCCCAGAAAATATGGTCTCCCTTCAGTATATCACTTCTACACTCCCTTCAAAGGCTTGATTACGACAAGTGTCAACAGTTTAATGGTATCTATTTATAGATTACACGGTAAGCACAAACACCTCAGAGTCACTTAACCACTTCAACCTGTATGGTTACCATGACTGTAAAATACTATGACAAATAGACGTTCTAGTCATCCTATAAACTCAAGTTTGTCAATTTTATGAGATGGAAAGGACCATTTTCTTATGGCTAGGGTTGCAATAGCAACCTGAAAATTCTCCAGATCTCTTACCAATAAAACACTTCGTGCCATGAAATGGAGGGACATGCCATCTTCCATATCCTATTATAACTTTCGTTACTTTGCACGTGATATGAAGAGGATAAACCTTGCCAATCAGTCAGCCTTCCATTGCTCAAATGATGGACTCTATTGGTTACCTTGTCCTTACTGTCCACATGCTGTTCAGCTCTATAAATGTATCTCTGTCATGTTAGCCCTACTCCATTTTTAACTCCTGATATTATTACTGACTTTTGACATTTGATTTTGGTCTGATAAATTCAGCTTTTAAATGTATCCAATTGGGTATTGTTGTTCCAATTCTGAGTTTATTTTCTATGTTCATAGTTGCTTTATATGATGTGTATAGAAAGATCTGATGAAGATATGAACTAGCGTTAACCCTTTATTACAAACCAATCCATCATACTTGAACTTTTTCAGTGATTTGTATTCTTCTCTTCAAACATTTCAGGGGGGCCGACTAAAAAGAGTAGATTGGAAACACAGTTTGTATTCCATCTTTATTCTGACACATCCAGCAGACTAACTGATGGCAAAGAGACACTCAGAGGTTACGCTGGAGACAGGAAGATAATGGAGGTTGTCTATCTGCCGAAGAATGTTACTGTAAGTAAACTTGTCAGAAGTTAAAGAAAATAACTCAGATGGAAGGAAGATAAAGGTTTGAGCTCCGTTCAACCTTATGTGTGTGCATGCTTGTGTTACAGCTTTTTCTCAACAGTTCATGTAGGGTAACCTAATTTGGTGTGAGGCTTCAGTGTATACTGTAAAATCATTTATTTTCGTGGGGTGTTATTTTCGCGCAAACATTAAAAATGACTGATTCGCAGGGTTTAATTTTCGCGCACATCGACTTAGCAGTAGCAAAAATGCAAATCTACATGCACCTTGCAGCAAACGTATTCAAGTTTTGAAGTGGTAACGATACCTGTCGCCAAGTTTTCCCGGAAGTAAACATTTGGATTCTTTTTCAGAAGGGATCCTCCTTGGGGTACTTACTGCATAAAAATCTGTATCTTTTGCTATATGACAGGTTGTGACTATTTTTTAAATAAAAAATATACAAAAAACCACTAAAACGTGTTTTTGTACTTTTCACCACCCTAACAGGGCCCCCTACCCTGGCGATAACCGTTCCGCCAGGGCCGGTAACTCTATTAGCAAACCACTTATCAATCTGTCATCACACAGTGAAGACGTGCTTTCGAGCTGAAGATTTTGCTAAGTTTTGAACTGAGTTCCACTTTAAGAAAACTGACATGGACAAAGAGACTGTATGTGTGGTAACTTTTATTCTATCTAGCAATAGAATAGGTTCGCATTTTCGCATTCTCGCGTTGTGACTTAGGGATTTTTCAAACCTGTCGTGGCCACGTGCTCGCGGTATGGGTTGGAAAATGGACAAACATGACGAATTCTCGAAAGATTTTTTCCCGACTAGAGGGAAATGCTCAATCTTTGGTATGGAATTCGTATCTGGTTTGGCACTTGATGTTATTTTTTGATAAATACATCTTATTACGTTGGGACGATCGTTTGTGCCTGGTTTTTTAACTTGGCCAAAACTTTCGTTTTCTGACGGGCAAGCCAGTGTTTTTTCATGCTCTTTTTATTGCAGGAATGTTGTATGGGCTTGCTTGATTAAGATGCCTTAGCATTTTATTACTATAAAATCTCGCGGCTTCTTATATTAGTGTAGGCGCATCACATATGTATACACATAGGTACATATTAGTCTACTTATGGGTTAAAACACCTTGTATGATTCTTGCAGTCATTCAAGCGGTGCTTTAACTGCGGGGGGAATTTTCCCCAAGCTGACGCACACGAGCTGTGCCTGACTTGTCTGATGGAGGACGGACATGATGACTCTGAGTGCAGCACCTGTTCGGGGTTCTCCACTAGGACCAGACGTCGCCGTTCCCTAGATGCCGCCTTCATGAAAAGGGTCTTGGAGTCAGGCGGCAATATTCGTGCTTGTACCCCTCCCTCTAAACAAAAGGTGAAAGGTAAGGCTAGGGACAAGACACCGGTGTCTCCCCGGGTTCCGTCGGACTCCTCTGGAGTGTCTGACTCGGACTCGGGGGCCCGGTTGTCTTCAGCTAGGGTCCACACACTGACACCTTCACTTGACAATATTAATTCCATAATTAAGGGGCAAATGAAGGGTCTGATGGGGAGTTGATGTCGGAGCTCCGCAAGGAGCTTCGTGAATCGACGACCCGGTCAGGCCCCGATGCCCCGTCGACTGGCACACTAGGTACCATTGTCGACGCCGGCACTGACAATGACCCGGGCCTTGTCCAGGGTTTACGTCAGGCGGCCGGTGCTCCTAGGCCGGGTCCCTACCAGGCCGCTAAGAGCAATACTATACGGATCCCCCCGACCGCTGGGACCGGTACCCCAGAGAGATTAGGTCCCGGCGCTTCGGTGTCGGGGCCCGCACCTGGGCTCCGTGGTCCGCTTCCTTCTCTGGAACGAAGTAGGGAAGGCGGGGAGGTGTTCCGCATTCCTCTTCTTCCTTCGTCTGCCGTTCCGATCGCTCCCGCTGACACCTTGTCCTCCACGGAGGGCTCCGAGGTGTCGAGGGAGATGGAGGTCGAGGGGGATGGGAATGACGACCCGTCTGACCTACCGTTTTCCACGGCGCTGAGGGAGGTCCGCGAGAAATTCGCAGAGGCCTTTCCTCAGGTCGTCGTTCCTGAGAAGGAGGCAGACGAATCGGGGTTTCGGCTACCGGGGGGAGCTTTCGCTCAGCGGAAGGCCTCCCAGGTGCGTCTCCACATTCTGGATTCGGTGGCGGCTGATTTCATTTCCCCTCTCCTTTCGGGTACCCGTTCGCGCTTCGACTTGCCGGGGCTTAATAAGAGGTATCCGTTGGGGGAGGCGGGTTTGTTTGATGTGCCGTCGCCAGACCCGGATGTGTTGGCCTCCGTCAACCCGGACTCCTTGGGGGCCCGGGGCAGGTGCGTGCCTCCCTTCAAGTCTAACGAGTCGCTGCTTAGGCAGCTGTTCCGCTCTTTTGAGGAGAGCTACAGGAACGGCTGTCAGCAGTTGCGCGTGGCTGTCCATGGGGCTTACCTGGGGTCTCTCCAGGCTAAGTCTCTTGGGGAAGGGAAGGAGCGTAGCGTTCCAGCTATGCTCCATAGGCAATTGGCGGAGGTAGGAAGTCATCTGTCTGGCGACGCTATTAGGAGCGCAGCCAGCCAGGTGATGTGTGCAGTGATGGGGCTGCGCAGACTGTGGTTGCACCATTCGGAGCTGCCGCAGTCAACACAGAATGTACTGCTCGCACTCCCCTATGAACTCGGTTCCACCTTGTTCCCGGGGGCTGCGACGGTCATTAAGGACACCGCTGACCAGCTGGCACGGGTCAAGGGCGTCAAAGGCGGCCTTGGCAACGTTTGGAAGCGAAAGTCCTCCCCCCTGGCTGACCTCCACACTGGACCGCCTGCCAAAACCTTTGCCAAGTGGCAGCTGCCGCTTGGCGGAGGTGGTGGGGGTCAGTACCAGGGGAAGGGGAAAGGCAAGAAGGGCAAGGCCAAGGGCAAGCTGCAGGCCAAGGGCCAGCAGCAGCCTTTTCGGGGGAACAGGGGCCCCAACCAGGGCACCTAATCCCCCATGTTCCTATCTTGCTGACGTCTCGACAGGGGGCCGGAGTGCCGCCAGAGTCGAACGTCTCTTGCCTTCTCCCGCAGGTTCCAGTAGGAGGCAGGCTGTCCCGGTTCCTCTCGGAATGGGAAGAGGCCACGTCCAACCCCTGGGTCCTGTCCACGCTCAGGGACGGACATTTGCCTCGCTGGAAGATTGGGCCACCTTCTTTTACCGGAGTGAGGCGCACCCCGGTGCCATCCTCCCCGGAGAAGGCGGAAGTTCTTCGCGCCGAAGTCGTAGCTCTGCTCGACAAAGCGGCCGTAGAGATTGTTCCGGAGGGCCAGGAAGAAAGCGGGTTTTACTCGACATACTTCCTGGTGACCAAGAAGGACGGAGGCTTCCGGCCCATACTGAACTTGAAAGGTCTCAACAAGATGTTGGAGATACCGTCGTTCAAGATGGAAACTCTGAGATCTGTGATATCATCGGTAGAAGTGGGGGATTGGCTTTTGTCTATCGACCTCAAAGATGCCTATCTCCACGTACCCATGCATCCCCAGTTCAGGCAATACCTCAGGTTTGCTTTCGACGGGGTTTGTTACCAGTTTCGTGTGCTCCCCTTCGGCATCGCTACGGCGCCAAGGGTGTTCACCAAACTGATGCTGATTCCGGCACAGGTGGCCAGGTCACAGGGCAGGGTCTGTCACCCGTACCTGGACGACTGGTTGATCAGGGCCTTGGGTTGTCAGGAGAATCAGGAACCCACACAAGCCATTCGCAGGATCCTGGAAAGGCTGGGGTGGATAATCAACCTCAAGAAATCGGACCTCACAGCAGTGCAGGACCTGGTTTTCTTGGGGGCCAGGTTCGACACGGGAGCAGGGGTGGTTTCCCTGGCTCCAAACCGTGTGGCCAAAGTATGCCAGACCACGACGTTTTTTCTCCAAACCCCGACGCACCCGGCACGTATGTGGCTAAGGCTGCTGGGGGACATGGCAGCTACAGTCGATGTGGTCTGGAGGGCTCGGTTGAGGATGCGACCGATACAGCATGCTCTAGCGGGGCTGTGGTCGCATGCCGAGAGTCTAGAGAAGCCGGTGACCATTCCAGGGTGGCTTCCCACTCATCTGGAATGGTGGCAGTCCGAGGACAACTTGACCAGGGGTCTGCCCTTGGAAAAGCCTCGTGTGACAGCCACAGTGCAAACAGACGCTTCTCTCTCAGGCTGGGGGGGGAGTCCTGGGAGATCACTCAGCCTCGAGCCTGTGGTCTCTGGACGAATCCCAATGGCACATAAATGTGTTGGAACTGAGGGCGGTCAGGAATGTCTTCAGCTGGTTCCTGCCGTACCTTTGGGGTCAGGTGGTCCGCCTGGAGATGGACAACCAGACCGCCATGTCATACATCCTGAAGCAGGGAGGAACAGTGTCACCTACTCTCCTAGAGGAGGCGTGGCAGTTCCTACTCTGGTGCGACCGGTACAGCATTCAGGTGATACCAGTGTATCTCCCGGGCGTGGACAACATCCGAGCCGATGCATTGTCACGTCGCATGCTGGCTCCACACGAGTGGATGCTCCACCGGGGGATATTCGAAACTATCTCCCAGTTGTACGGGTCGTTCCAGGTGGATCTGTTTGCGTCGTCAGTGAACAAACAGACGCCTGTGTATTGCTCCAGGATCCCAGATCTAGCAGCTCTGGCTCACGATGCCTTCGCGATAGACTGGGGGGGAAGGGTGCTGTGGGCTTTCCCACCGATACCTTTGATACCCAGGGTTCTGTCGCAGGTAGCCAGCCAACAGCCTGTCCTGTTGGTGCTCATGGCACCTCTGTGGACAGCGCAGAGTTGGTTTCCGTTACTACTCAGATTTCTCGTTCGACCTCCTGTACTATTGTCGGGGAGGCCGGACCTTCTCACGCAGGAGGGAGCGCCACACCCGAATCCCAGAATTCAGTGGGTGGCCTGGCCTCTGTCCGGAGTCGCCTCCAGGAGAGCGGTATTCCTGCACGAGTTACAGATACAATACTGGCTTCGCGGAGGGATTCCACAAACACTCAGTACGAGGATAGATGGGCCTGTTATGCGCGCTGGTGTGGAAATAGGGGGTTACTCGATCCCTTTTCTGCGGGTCTAGTACCAGTCCTTGAGTTCCTGCAGTCCCGATTGGATGACGGCTTGGCCGCATCTACGGTGAGGGGTTACTCTACGGCCATTTCGGCTTTCCACGTGCCTGTGGATGGAGCCCTGCTGGGTAGTCATCCATTGGTTCAGCGTTTCTTAGCAGGTGTGGACAGGATCCGCCCGCCTTTGCTGAGGATCAGCCCTTCATGGGAACTTCAGTTTGTTCTAGACTGGTTGTCCGGTCCGACGTTTCGGGACCTGAAAACCTTGTCGATGCAACTTCTGACATGGAAGACGGCCTTTTTGGTGGCGGTCACGTCTGGCAGGCGGGTAGGCGATATCCATGCGATGTCGGCCGATCCCGAGCTGACTGTCTTTCATACGGACAGAGTCAGCATCAGGCTGCCGGTCTCATACCGACCGAAGGTTGATCATTCTTTTCATGTCTCTGCTCCGATCGAGCTGCCTGCGTTGACGCAGGCGGCGAGGTCGACGCAACCCCACATCCTTGATGTGCGTCGCACCCTCAAAATGTACGTCAAACGTACGAAAGAGATCCGTAAGGATAAGCAATTGTTTTGCTGTTACGGCGGCAATAAGGCCGGCCTTCCAGCATCTAAGCAGACCATATCTCGATGGATAGTATCCGCGATATATTTGAGCTATGTTCATAAGGGGCTGCAGCCCCCAGAAGGTTTGAAAGCTCATTCGGTTAGGGCGGTAGCAACCTCTAAGGCTTATGCTGCGGCTCTGCCCATTGAAGAGATCTGCTCCGCCGCTATTTGGAGCCGGCCGAGCACGTTCATCAGGCACTACCAACTAGACAAGCACTCTAGCGAGCGCGCTCGGTTTGGTCAGTCGGTTCTCTCCAGTGGACAGAGTCAGATACCCTCTAGCTGATTGAGCTTTTTGTATCGAGGTGTCACTGATTTTATGTTACAGTTTAGCGGGATAACACACTAACCCACTAACTCACTGTTATATCGGACCCTAGCTGAAGTCAACCGGGGGGTGACTTCTCTATGTGGGATAACGATTATTTTTTGCCTAAGACCTTCCTATCTTCCTTTGCAAAAAAAAAGGGGGGGGGGAGGGTAGATTGGCTTAAAACAAGGGGTTTTTTAACCCTGACATAAGTACCCCAGGGGTGAGCGAGGCGCCGGTCCTGTCGGTACGGCGAACAAGTCTCTGGTGAGTACATGAGTTTTAGAGCTTATTTAGCTCTTAGTTAAGACAGAATTCCACTCCCAAGGACTCTTCTTTGGGAGTCTGTTTTATGCAGTAAGTACCCCAAGGAGGATCCCTTCTGAAAAAGAATCGAACAAACCTGTAGAGGTTTCAGATTCTTTGAAGAGGATCCTCCTTGGGGTACGGCCACCCACCTCCCCTTATTCTGTCTGGCTATGCTGGATTGATAAGTGGTTTGCTAATAGAGTTACCGGCCCTGGCGGAACGGTTATCGCCAGGGTAGGGGGCCCTGTTAGGGTGGTGAAAAGTACAAAAACACGTTTTAGTGGTTTTTTGTATATTTTTTATTTAAAAAATAGTCACAACCTGTCATATAGCAAAAATACAGATTTTTATGCAGTAAGTACCCCAAGGAGGATCCTCTTCAAAGAATCTGAAACCTCTACAGGTTTGTTCGAACGGTTTAGTTTGATCTTTAACTACAAACAATAATGTTCGAATGATGTGACTTCTCGAGATCTCGTTTTAAGAAATTTAATACCGAACCGAAACTATACCGAAGCGAGGGTCCTGTAGCCCGTTTCACAAAGACCTCTTACCGGTACGACCTCGTAAAGCAGGTCGTAGCCCACCTCTTACCATTTTTACCCGTTTCACAAAGACCTCCTAAATTTACACTGCGTCCTAAACAGCCCGAAATTTAGGACCCCGATTGACCTGTCGTAAATCATTTAGGACGTCGTAAACACAACAAAGATGGCGTCAAGGGTGTTATTACTTGATTTATTGAGAGAACGAGGATTGAGACGGGAAAGGGTATTCCGAGACAGGACCAATGTTCTTGATACTTTGGACGACATTGACATTATGTCAAGGTACCGTTTTCCTCGGAGAGTTATTTTAAAATTGACTGAGAAAGTCAAACCACACATCGAGAAGTCTACCCGGCGTTCTCACGCTATTCCTGCACATATACATGTGTTATGTTCACTCCGTTACCTTGCAAAAGGGGGCTTCCTAAGTGAAATCGGGGACATACACGGGGTATCTAGATCAAGCGTATCCAGAATAATCCACACAACAACTGTGGCGTTGATTGACGTACTTAAGCTTGTCAAGTTTCCTACCGATACGCGACCAGTGATGGAGGCTTTTCATGACCTGTGTGGCTTTCCCCGGGTCATTGGATGTGTCGATGGGACACTTATTCCCATACAGGCCCCCTACATTGACGAAGTCGCCTACGTCAGCAGGAAAGGTTTCCATGCCATCAATGTACAAGCCATATGCGACGCCCAACTTCGGTAAGTTTACAATCTGTGTCCTTCACCTTAATCGTTTCCGGTATTCCGTTCGTAATCAATCCAATTTCGCCTTTTCAATCTCATAGATTAAATTCTTATTGACTGGTGAATTTTGTTGTGCTATATGTGATCTCATTGTGTTAAGATTGCAATATATAAAATACGTTATTATAACTATGACTCTCAATTGCAGTGGTAGGCCTATTTAGTTTTTTAGTGTTGACTTGAAAGTAATTTTCGTACAAGTTGAAGACTTGCTCAAAGCATTGTTCAGTCTTTAATGCTCTCCACGCTGAGGTAAAAACCATAGCGATGTTTTACTTATTCCTCTGTTAAATAGTAGTGACATAAATTTTTTTTTAAAAAGAGTCATTACTTCCTGATAAGCTATTAATGTAACTTCATAATTTGAAAAATACAAACAATTGAGATTAGTTTAATATATAGATCCACAGATGTCAAGATATCATTTCATCAGTTATTGATTCATTTTATGTCCCCATTTCTCCTAGGTTCACCAACCATGTAGTAGCATGGCCAGGATCGACACATGATTCCCACATATTCAATGTGTCCGATATAAAAAAGTACCTTGAAAATGCAAATCAAAGTGGATGGCTTCTAGGAGACTCAGGGTAAGTATTAGTAATGCCATATTTTTATAATTCTAAAATATCTTGACTCTCCCTATCGTTTTTAAAAACTTTAATTTATTTCCATGAGTATGAATATGAAAACTTGATATATTGTTATGTCAAAAACTTGTAAATAAAAAACATATATTTGTGTTACAGGTATGGATGTAAATCCTACCTACTCACACCATTGGCCAATCCCCGCACCCCCAGCGAGGAGAGATACAATAGGGCTCACTGTGGGACACGCAATACAGTAGAGAGGGCTTTTGGAGTGTGCAAATCACGATTCAGGTCAGTTTAATTTTCACAAACTGAAATTAAATTTTAATGAACCAATTTTTAAAAAACATAAATAAGGAAATTATCAGCTGAATGGCATGTACATAAAGTAGTTCAGTTTTGCTTTAATTTGCATTAATTAATTAATGTAGAATGTGAAAAAAGTATTGACTTCTAAATTATTGATAATTGAATGCATCACTACAGTTCTAAATCAAGCTTTTTAGTCACAAATCACAATTACCTTTTTTAATGTAGCTATATATTAAGTTACATCATAATTTTTTATAATGCACAGATAGCATATGAGTGAAATCAATTTGAGCAATATGTTTTTCAGATGCCTCCACCGGTCAAGTGGCTGTCTGCTGTTCCAGCCTGAGCGCTGTGTAAATATTATAGCTGCCTGCTTCCAGCTACACAACCTGGCCATCAACCTGAAGCTGCCCCAACCCAGAGAGCCCCTGCCCACAGGTGAGGGTGAAGTTGAGGGAGAGGACAGAGCCCCAGACCACCAACACTGTGGTACTCAGGATGGCCAGGCTGTCAGGAGGCATCTCATTGAGACCAGATTCTCCAGTAAGCCCACTATTCAATATTGCCACATTTTCTGAACATATATGTATGTAATAAAATTGATAATAATAATCAATGTATAAACATATCCGAAAACAATCATCTTTGAGACCTGGACCACCTTTCATAATGTAAATAGTAACAACAAGTCAATCTTTCATTGATAATGATTTCATTTCAACATATCATTTTAGAAATTTGTTGACTTTTACATATATTAGCTCAAAAATCAGTTACAAATATTTTTGACAATTTCATTGAATTGAGCTGCAAAAACATGTTATATTGGTCTAAAAAAATCATACATTGATTGAGTAAATATTCCAATAAAAATTAAAGTTGTCAGAAATGAGAGCAACTTCAAATTTTACATGTGCAATATCATTGAGTAAATCAACTAATATGATGAGTTAACTATCTCTCAAATTATCTGTTAACATATCTGCTTGTTTGACTTTATATCAAAATCTAATAATTGGTGAAAGGGAGTAATGTTTTGATTTTTCATTTTCAAATTTTTCTTTCTCTAGATTGAGGCGCTCCCTCTGAATAGAGTTGAGGACCCTCAGCTCAGTCAAGATGTCCTCGAACACCTTCAATTTTTTTTCTTCCGTACGACTAAATTCTTTGAATTTGCTGTCAGTTGAGTCTGAAATATAATTTAAAATGAATATTCCATATTTGATACATTTTGATTCAAATTGTATGATTCAACATCTTGTTTGTTTGTATATTATCATATTTTAATATCTAGGATTTCTAAACTTTACTTTTGTTCATAAAGACTTTTATATGAAAACTTGATATAAAACATATTTTACTTACTTTCACATGCAGACCTCTTCTTAGATGGTCCTACCTTCTGTTTGGCTGAAGAATGAATAAATGGAAATTACATGTATTTTCTTAATCTTTGTTAATGCTTTGTTTTATTTGACATTGTGATATCATTCATGTAACCTCATGAGACTCAACCACTTGAATCATGAGTTTGTAATGCATTATCAATGTGGATGTGGCAGGTGTTTTAATTACATCTGTCACATTGTCTTTCATTGAGTCTCTTGTCATTCTATCATTCTCATTTATCATGAGTTGCAATGAGTACCTGGAGTAGTAGACTGTAGGTCACCTCTGTCTTCAAACTGAGTGGGGGGTGATAGAGGGGTAAAGAATACTTCTTGCTCTGAAAGTACAGGTTTGTCAGTTTAGATTTTAGAACAAAAATGATAAATATATGTCTTCACTATTATTAAATAACCCTGATAAATTCTATGTAGTATGTAATACTGTATGTTATATTATATATTTTATATAATTATTCATGCTATTCAAAGAAATATGTTACGTGTTACATTGATAATTATGTGTAAATATCACCCATTTGTACAATTAATAGAGGTATGCCAGTATGCATTTGAGATAAATGTTTGAGCAATTCCTAACCTTCACTGTCTTTACTACACCCAGGAGTAGGCTCAGCCTCACATGCTAGGGTTGGTTCACTCAAATGAATCTGACTCACTTCAAAGTTTGTCACTGCAAATTGATTTTGAAATGATAGATATAATAAATTGATTTTAAAATGCTTTTCTTTGAATTGGGAATTGTAGAATTTAATATGTTTATTACAACTTTGATATATACAATCATTTAAGAATTTTTTTTATTACAAATTAGAAATTAATCTGATCATCTTTTGAAATAAATGGATAAAATCATAAATGTTGTGATGTACTAAATGTTTAACTTGCCAGGAGTTTCTCTGCCACCTTTTATTCCATCAATAAGGCACTGTGGGATAAGCTGGAGAATCTGAAAAAAATAAATTGTTGATAATATAATTAAAAAATTATCCTTCAGTAAGTTACTGGGAATACTGACTGATATTTGATATACAATCATTATGATCATTGTGATAAGCTATATTTAGGAATTAATTTCATTTATTCTATAGATGTTAATATGAACCGCTTATATTGAATTTGAATGCAAAATGTAAAAAAAAATTTGAGGAAAATGGTGAGGTAACAAATGTCTTATTTTCACATGTATACCTTGCTCTCCAGTGAAGAAAGCTCCTCAGGTGGTGGCCCTCCATCTGTGGAACTCATTCTCCCCCTCCTTGTCGCCTCCGCCTTTTTGGCCTGACCCTTCAAATCTGTCCACTTTTTTCTAATTTCCTCCTCACTTCTGGTGGTTGTACTTACTGAATTTACTCTAAGAATGAAATATAACAATGAACTTGGATATTTAATTTTGATTACATCCATACAGATTTCATAATCAATTCTTGTATGATTTGTAATATTAACACCAATGAAATTCATTCTTTGCCAACATTTCTAGCAAATATCAATTACATTTTTAATAGAAGAGCCTATTTATTTACGCATTACATATATTTCCAGTCTGAAATATATATTTGGAATTATTATACCCCCGCCTTACAGCGTAAGCGGGGGTATATAGCGTTCATTCTGTCCGTCCGTCTGTCCGTCTGTCTGTCTGTCCGTCTGTCCGTCCGTCACAAATCTTTGTCCGGTGCATATCTCCTAAACTATAAATGCTAGCTTCACAAAAATTCATACAATTATCAACCATGATCCCTAGATGTGCCTTTTGAGGGTTAGACCAACAAAAGATTTTTATTTTTTGCGGTTTCCATGGAAACATGACTAAAACAGCGACTCTATGACCAAGTCCTTTGTCCGGAGCATATCTCCTAAACTATATATGCTAGCTTCACAAAAATTCATACAATTATCAACCATGATCCCTAGATGTGCCTTTTGAGGGTTAGACCACCAAAAGATTTTTATTTTTTTGTGGTTTCTATGGAAACATGACTAAAACAGCGACTCTAAGACCAAGTCCTTTGTCCGGAGCATATCTCCTAAACTATAAATGCTAGCTTCACAAAAATTCATACACTTATCAACCATGATCCCTAGATGTGCCTTTTGAGGGTTAGACCACCAAAAGATTTTTATTTTTTGTGGTTTCCATGGAAACATGACTATAACAGCGACTCTATGACCAAGTCCTTTGTCTGGAGCATATCTCCTAAACTATACATGCTAGCTTCACCAAACTTCATACACTTATCAACCATGATCCCTAGATGTGCCTTTTGAGGGTTAGACCACCAAAAGATTTTTATTTTTTGCGGTTTCTATGGAAACATGACTAAAACGGCGACTCCATGACCAAGTCCTTTGTCCGGTGCATATCTCCTAATCTATACATGCTAGCTTCCCCAAACTTCATATACTTATCAACCATGATCCCTAGATGTGCCTTTTGAGGGTTAGACCACCAAAAGATTTTTATTTTTTGCGGTTTCTATGGAAACATGACTAAAACGGCGACTCCATGACCATGTCCTTTGTCCGGAGCATATCTCCTAATCTATACATGCTAGCTTCCCCGAACTTCATATACTTATCAACCATGATCCCTTGATGTGCCTTTTGAGGGTTAGACCAACAAATGATTTTTATTTTTGTCCTGTTTCCATGGAAACATGACTAAAACAGTGCATCTAAGAGGAAGTCCTTTGTCCAGAGCATATCTCCTAAACTATAAATGCTAGCTTCACCAAACTTCATACAATTATCAACCATGATCCCTAAGTGAGCTTTTTGAGGGTTAGACCAACAAAGAAAGCCAGACTATAGTTTGAAGCGGGGGTATGTGAGCTGTGCTCACTTCTTTACTTGTTTAAAAAGCATATATTTTATAGTTTTCTCATACCATAACATTTAGTTTATTCATTTATCAACATTTTAATGCAATGTCACCAACAACAAATTATGAGACATTTTATAATCGATTAAAAACGTCTTCTTTGGTATTTGGTTAAATATTACATATGCATAATACATTTTACTGACGTTTCAATTTATAGTTCTGAACCAAAAGAAGTTTTGTAAAATGTCAAGATCGAGCTAGACTTACTTTGTCGTTATTTCCAACCATGTCTTCTTTTTAATGTTATTGGTGACCGTATTTGTCAGGGTAGAGTTAATGATATGGAGGCTTGATTCAGTGGCAGAAACAAGCACCTCCAATTCTGTTGATGTGAAGTTCGGCTTTTTCGATTTCTTTTTAATCTCCATTTTGACACTGTCGTCTGCGACCAAGGGACGTAACTCGTCACGACAACGGTCGCTCTCAAACGTCGATCATCAAGTTCAAACCCGTGTATAACGATGATAAAAATATGATAGGCTTAATTTATGTATATAATAGATTATTAATCTGTGTTTCTGTTTAGAAAAAGTGTATTATTAAAATAGATCAGCTATGAGTTGCTTTCAAAATACTCTCAGATATTTTATTAACGCTTCACCAAATATAAGCGTAAACAAATACTTGTGTCATAAAGAAGGGTTTCAATGTTTTTATACTGTATTCATCGGACGGGATAGCAAAGTAAAATAACGGGAGAACTCAATTCAAATTCTTGATTTCGTTTTTTCCTTTACAACCGTAGTAAAATACAGTGACCCTTGATCTATGGTTGTTTTTAATTATGCGAATAGCCGTTCTTTTCGTTTAATTAAAAAACATATTAGGTTGATATGGTTTTCAAATGTGTGTTTTATCGTTTTGCATTTGATGTGCATGTTTTTAAGATCGTATACCAATATCTTTAAAGATATATGTCAGATATAATATTAGATACAATTACAACTCAAGAAGATGTGCTTTATTCAATAAAACAGGTGCCCGTCCTGGTTAAATCATCTGTTGCTATGCAACCAAGCACCTCCTACTTGATATACGACATGGATTTACGACCCCGTTGTACGACATGGATACGACCCCGTTGTGAAACGGTCGTAGAGCATGTCGTAAGAGGGTCGTAAACAAGGTCGTATATGCTACGACCTCCTAAATTTAGGAGGTCTTTGTGAAACGGCAAACTGTACCGCAATACACACTGAATCGAAGCTCTAACGTACCGCAATCAAAACATCAGGACACTCATATCGGCGATCAAGAGTGGATTCCGCCAGGCCGGATTATTGTGATGACTGTGTTTGGACAACAAATAACGTACATATCGGTGTACACACTTGTGAGAGCCCTAATTAGTGACTCGTCATAAATGAACGAACCATACATTCCTGTGAGTAATAAAATGCGTCAACCAAATTATTTGTCTGTTATTGGTTCTCACGTTGATAACCATAATATTTCGCGATGTTTTAGTATTCGCGCATTATGGCGTTGCACGAAAATTAAACCCCCGCAAAATATTATGATTTTACAGTAATTACCATTCTCACACATTGCAGAGGAATTGATAACTATGGATTTTTTAGTTTATCATTGGCACCATCCGTCCGTTACACATTGTGTCATGCTCATAATTTTGTAACTTATTAACCATTTCAATTGAAATTTGTCATGGAAATTCAAATATATGTAATCATGTGTTATTTTCAACTACTTTGAAAATATTTTCATAATATTTTTTAATTTGGGGGAAAAAGTGATGAATTTGTAAGTAAACTGTTAACAAGACCTGTCCGGCTCAAAACTTCTAAACTTTTCATCCAATTTTGACCAAATGTGGTATAAACATGCATCATTAGAAGGAGGTGTGTCATGATTAACAATTTTTAAAATATTTTTTAAAAATTTATGGGGTTTTTTTCAGATTATATGGGAACTCCGTTAAAAACTGTTAAACATCTTGTCCGGCCTATAACTGCTAAACTAATCATTTCATTTTGATCGAATTTGGTATGCACATGAATAGTCACATGAAGGTGTGTCATCATGAACAATTTTGAAAACATTTTTGTAAAATATTACATTTTTTTTTTTTACACAAAATCAGGACTCTTTTAGGAAACTGTTTCATATCCTGAATTTCTAAACTCATCATCTAAATTTGAAAAAAACTTGTTAGTGAGATACATAATTACATGTAGCTGTTTGTAAAATTTGCCTTTTTTGACAATAAATAAGGATTCTGTTACAAAGTTTTTTTAAAATCCTGTCAACCTTCTTAACCAATCATCGAATGTGGATTGAATTTGGTAGTGATATACATAAATACAAGAAGGTGTGTCATGATTAACATTTTAAAAACTTTTTTTCAAATTTTTGGGTAAGAGGCTTTGACTTTAATATTAAACTGTTTCACATCATCTGGAAAAAAGCATCTGGAATTTTGCTTCATGGATAGTTCTTATATTGCTAATTACAAGTGAAATTCACCACAGAGATCCAGATATACATAAAACGACTGAAATGATCTCGGCATATAGCTATGCTATTTTGTCTTATGGGAATTGTATGTACAATATGATCACAAACATGATTGAAAACACACATGTTTTTCCTTTAAATTTTGTGAGTTTGACAAAAATATTTTGATTTTGTTTTGTTTTTGGTTGAACAGTCTCATCTTTTATTCTTTACATCATTACAAATGACATATTATTCAGAATTTTTTTTAAAGGAATTTATTATTTTAAATACAGTCATAGAATAGTCACAATTTGATAAAATATATAATACCTATATGGTGTATAAGTATTCAGGTCTCACGAAATGAATGCAATTATCCCCCACTGTATATAAAATTCAGATAGAATGCTTTGTATCATAGACAAGAGTGTTAATTGATACACAAATGCTCTGGTGACTTTGTTGCTGTATTTGTGACTAGATACCTCTTGAAAAAAGCATATACCGCTATTTTTGTTTTGTTTGAAATTTATCCAACTGCTTTGACCTCCTGATGAGAGTTCCTACTAATTTTGATTTGACAATAGAGGTTGTGTTAATACCTCTTAAGCTTCGTTTGTATCAAACTGGGCAAATCAAAATGTCCCTCCCTGTCTTAGTCTACTTCAATAAGTTTTTTTCACAAGTCTCCTTTAAAAATAAGCTTTCCTCTTATAAAAATCTATAAAATGGGTTAAAGATGTTTTCATTAAGGTGACTATTACACCAAATTATACTCTCTATGTACCAGGTCATTAAGTTACTGATCTTCATACACAGGAGTGTCATTTTAAATTGGCAATGAGAAGCCTATAATGTGTATTGAGTAAAATTCCATTGAAAATTTTTAAATTTTGACACATGTATTTTATTCCTTTAATGAAATGCGGAAAAGTATATAGGTGACATGGTATTATTCATATAGCAATCTATTTCTTTTGAAGGAGAACGAAATAAGCCTATCTTTGAGAGGCCATGATGTTAAAGTGAGGTTCCCGAGTCATGGAATACTCGAGGTCCAGGGAAAGCCAGCTCATGTTATGAAAGTTCTGGCAGTTCTGAAAATGTTGAATACTTATAAGAATGGTATGTCTTATGTTCTTTAAATATATATATTACCCGTATGGGAGGATGGACACAGGGTAGTATTTTTCCTTATAAGTCACACGGGAGTTGCACATTTTCCAGATATTTGATTGGTTGTTGTGAACCAATGAAAATGAACGTTGTGCCAGGACTATTTCATTCATCTTTCATTCAGGCCTCGCTAATTAAGAAATTACTAAACGAAGAACACGGATATAACAAACTCCAAGGGACCAACGAGTTAAATTCGCCATATCCGGTGTTTGCTATTCGCGTTTGGCCACCATCTCGGATCATATCCCATCATATTATTATGATTAATATTATGTACATGTATAACCATAAAAATAACATTCAGATACAGGAATGTTCTGCACTTCCCATCTTTAATCAGCTTTAATTAAAACACCTGGGTCAAGCATCTTGCAACAATTCCAACAATATCAATGGCTAACATACGTTTGACAAGCGATGTTTTTCTTAGATTTTACACCCAAATCGACAGCCTCTATGATTCGAAGTTTAGTGTCAAAAGTGATAGCTTTACGTTTGCCCACCATGTCATGGACATGTCAGGTATTTTTGTTTACTTAACAGTCAATTTCTAACAATGTTGATTGTACTGCTAATTGACTGAAGCTGACACTGACCGAGTTTGCTATAAGTAATGTTGATTGGGCCTCTGTGCGTGAAATTCAGTTGGCTATATCCGTTAATTCGCTATATCCGAGTTCGCTATACATGTATAATTTTAATGATATTATGTAGGGCTTTTGATGGGACTTAAAAATTTGTACGCTAAATCCGATTGTTCGCAATATCCGATTGTTGGCCATATCCGAGTTCATTATATCTGTGTTCTACTGTAATTCGGAAAAGATAGTCGGTTATTCCCCATCAATCCTTTGTTATTGTCTATATCTCTATAGTTGTTCTCATTCTTCTTAATTTAGAAATAGCATATTTGCGTGAAAGTATGCCCTTGCCCTGAACTAGAGCTTAGTTTAAAAAAAGGCCAAGGTTCAGAACAAACTTTTACTTTATTGCAAACATGATTGTTAGGGTTGCAGTATTGCTTTACTAGCATGTCAACTTTAATTCATTTAAGTTAAATTTCCAGCTTTCCAAATGTTTATTTTAAAATCAATAAGGTCCTGATTTGAAAATCCATGTCCCAGGCTATTGCTAGTGGCATCTTTTAACAATATACATTGTTGTTTACTTCATGCACTTACTAGGGAGTCTCTGGAAATAAGTGCTTTATTGCATAATTGAATTTAAGCTGAGCCTTTGATCTTGTAAATGAAAATTTTTAACAATATAAATTCAAGATAGCTGGCAGGCATAGGTTATCAGGTCATTATTGAAAAGCAACACAGGTAGCAAGTGGTACATAAAACAAGCACATTCTATTAACGTAAAGAAAATTTAACAGAAGAGTGCTCAAAGGAATAAATGTATTTTTTCTTAGTTCTTTTGGTTTTTGAAACAGAGTAATAAATGTCTTCTGACTGAAGGAATTTTAAGCTTAACCAACATAATTGTATAATTTTTATTGTATAATTCATGATCTGTTTCAGATGAAATAGAAGACTCAGAAGACTCCTTTTAACTCATTACGCCGAGACCTGCGTATAAGTGTCAAAATAACGAGATCCTCACAGCGAGAGCCGCATATAAGCGTCCGTTTATTAGCAGTTTCTCACAGCGAGAGACGCTTATTTGCGTTAATTGAAAGCACCTCTTAATCAGCGAGAGACGCGTATGTGCGTCCGTCGTATAGTATAACAATGAACTTATTCTTAAAATCAGTTAAGCATCCAATAATGTAGATAACAGTTTTGTGACTAACGCCTGTGGAACACAGTTTGGGATGGTAAATCCTTTTCTGTGCCACCTTTTTAGCATGCCTCACCTGAACTTGATAGTCCAATAAGGAATTTCTTCGAGGCAGGTATTATTTTATTTTTAGAGATTTTATAGATAAAATATGATTAGGATTGAGGACTACATTTATCTGTCTGTTGAAAGGTTTTATCAATTTTACTAATAGAACATTTGAAACATTTTTAAAAAAAAGTTTTTTTGATGCAATTACTTTTGATTTATGTTAAAATATTCATTTATAATGTGTTTTCTTTATATTTACAAGTTTCTTTCCCTTATGTCCCACCAAGTTAGATTTAGGAATGCTTGTATATTGTTGACTTGTGTTGGTATAACTTCTCTTCTTATCGGAGAAAAAAAGAAAGGCATGTTCGGGTGAAATAGCAGAGATCTTTGATTTCATGTCGATCACAGTTCTTCACATGGTATATTATACATACACACATATAGATGTCAGAAACTCGTTTTGAAAATGAAAGTTTACAAAATCATTGCTGATTTAATCATTAAGTTTACTTCCGTTTCAATCAAGAATGAGTTATTTATCAGTCTCAATAGAAAACGTACAAAGAAAACTGCTTTCACTCGTGATCCAGTTTGTTATTATATCATTATAAGATTTTATAGAAGCAATCAATCCGTTTTGCAGTTTTGAATGATTAATGTCCAAATTTTCCAGAAATGTAGGGTCGGCCAATCGGAATGTGAGAATTGAAAGTTTTTATTTATTTATTTATTTATTTATTTATTCGGCGAATGTCTTTGATCAGTAGTGAAGGTATGTTTATATGTCTCTCTGTGTGTCTTGTCTTGCTAGCAGACGAAACGAATGACAGAGGTCTGCATTTTATCAAATTTATTCTAGTTTCCATGGATGTGTATGAAAAAATAGGACAGTTGCCTTATGACAAGTAAATATGTGAAGAAGTGAAGAAACTTTTTTTTATATAGATTTTTTAAAGACTTCTTAACAAATGTAAAATGAAATATGAATTAAGTCCAAATAATATGGAAAAACCCTGCTTAATTATTATTCACAGTTTACAAGCTAATCTTTCTTATTTCCAAAACCAGATTTTAAAAGGTCCAGTGGAAGAAGAAAACTATGAAAGACACAGATGGCCCTAATGATGGAACGGCTTCTCTGGCATCCCTGTGTCTCAGCTTACCTTGTAATTCCATAGTTCAACCATGTCCTTGGTTTTACCGTCATAATGCAGGGAAACAAAAGCTCCAATTTTTCAATGTAGTTTAGGTTTCTCATGATTGAGTAAAGGTCACAGATAAAGCAGCAAATAAACTGTTGATATGAATATTGGCTGAGGCAAAGTCCTAATTAGTGCTATTTGTGATCTTTCTCTGTTTAATAATTTTAAGCCTTAACAGTGCTATTTGACTAAATGTTAGGTTTCTGGCCAATTTGTTTAACCCGCCCATGTTCTGAGAAAAAAGTTTTATAAAATGGTTTTAATCAAGAATATAACTGATTGTATCAGTCTCTTTACTCTTGCATATTCTGACATAATTGCAATTAGCCAATCACAAAGACTCTGAAGGGCTTTCGGTATCAGTATCTATGGTCAAGTAGTACTACATATTTACCATTCATTAACTTGATTACCACTGTCCGTCTTTCAAATCGGATGATGTGATTTGTACACTTAGACTAGGTTTTGTATGAGCTTAACTGGTTTAAAACGTTGGGGAAATGAGGTTGCTGTCATTTGTTGAGTTTTTAGAACTGTTTTCCTCAAAATGGTCCATTCTAATCAGACTGGGTTTCTGCTGAGGCACTAATGTCAGTTGATGTTGGCATTTCCTTCTGCATTGTGAACTTTTTTTATCTTTATACCTCCTCAATCTGTAAGTGCATGTTGATCTATCAAATATACTGAGCTAACTGTCTCACATAAATAGACTAGCTGAATTTATATCCCAGCTCCATGTCTATACAAAAAAATCCAGAAGGTGAAACATACATACTTACATGATGTCATAAAACACTTGTTCATGACGTCACCATGGGGGTCTGTTGCAAACAAAGTAGGTTGCTTGTGAATGTCTCTATGTGTTAAAGTGGAATAGAATTGATAATAAAGAAATTATCACACTCAGAAGTATGTCATATGACTTTTACAAATCTAATGCAAATTTGTTTGTAACCCTCACTCTCGCTTAAGTTACAAATATTAACACTAGAGTCATAAAATCACATGACACATTCCTGAGGAATTAACCTCTATATATATTTATGCACTATGGTAAAGCTTGTTTGTGGAGGGGTTTGCTTTATAGTTACTCTTTGATATTTTTTTGGAGCCTGATAAAGATACTCCAGTTAGATATTTATGTGACAGTATTAAATTCGGTAAATAGGGGGATATGAACATTTATAAGACACATGTATTGTCATTTCTTTACTTTGATCACCTGATGAAATGTTAATCATGATATAATATTAACTTCTTTTGACGAATATATTATGGGCATGATTAAACAATTTTATTTGATACAAAAAATTTAAAACTAGTAGATGCTTTGTTATCTCCCTAGCTGATAAAAAAACATTTATTAACTATGCTTATCAAATAATATTACATGGAAGTTTATTTTGTATATTCTCTATATTTGATAAAGGTTAAAGAGACATTCCTTGTCTTAATATTGTTTGGCTTTTTAAGCAGTCATTACAATAGTTTCGGTTAACTAGGCAATATATATATGTATATGAATAAAGTTCACAATCAAGATTTCAGCTCCAAGGTATTGAAAAGTGTGAAGTAAGAAGTAAATACAATCCATTTTAATTGCTAGCGCTTACAGCTCAACGAACCTCTCCAGGCCAAACATGGAACGTAGGATGCGTTGCCAGGCAACTTAATTTTGTACACTATGACATCATAACATTCTTATGTCAAAATATAAGTTACAATAGGATATACATGTACAGCGTAACATTAAGTTCTAGAATTTAACCTTGGTGAAAACATTCTCATAAATCTACTTTCTTTTGTCAACTTGCTATCTTGTTAAAAATATTGAATTGTAATCAGTAAAATAGTATGCATTGAGATCAGTAAAATGGTATCCGCAAGAATGCCATGTTTATTGTTTTGTGATATGTATATATTAACCTAATTAAGTATCATGATACGTATCATATCTTGACCTACCTGTATCATGACATCCCTACTGAAATATTTCTTCAACCTGTTTGTTCATATCTATTGGCACAAATAAATAACTGCACATTAAACAATTAAATTAGCCTTCAAACAATACATTAGCCTTCAATTGCAGATCCGCCTAGGTTAAATTAGGTACAACTTCAAAAATCGAACCAGATCTTTTATGATTGGCTTATTGTAATATTGATTTATGGGACATATAACATTATAGCTTATAACGTTGTAAGGAGAGTGCTAGTTAGCTAAATTAAATAATTCACCTTTTTTTATCTTTGTTTTGTACTTCAAAATTGATATTATCTACAGTGTCATGTATACTTTGAGATAAAAAACCAAATTGTTGCTAAGGGAGAAACCATCCTTCAATCATTTCAGTCCAGTGGAGTTGGATCAATAACTGGTCAAAACTGTGGTAAACTGAAAACAGTTTTGGTTTGTCTTTTTTTGTAACGATGTCAAATGATATTTTAAGTTGATGTTCTTCCATTTGAAATATTTTATTGTGAAAAGTATGATGTTTTTCAATGCCTTGACCTAGTCCATATCAAATGTATTTTACTCTTGTGTTGTTAAGTAGATTTGGGATAATGAAGTATAAATGGCTAAAGGATTTTTCTTGTATTGGAGTTGATGATTTTATTGTATTTAGAACAAGTGTATGATTATGCGACTGTTGACTCTTCTTTTGAAGGTGAAATGTGATACTGTGGAGAAAGTGTGTCATCTGACTCTATGAATTTATCTAACATTTTCATATGGATAGAGTGTGTTGAACAAGTTTTGAAAGATATATGATACCCTTTTGGAGGGATAGTCGCAAATATCTTTAGAATAAACATTCAACATGAACTGTTCTCCTGAAAATGAAAATAAATGTTTCCAATTGCAAATCAATGTTTTTTAATCAAAAGAAACAGTTTAAGAACGAACTTAAAAAGATTGGTTAAGCCTTGAGGATCCATTTCCCCACCTGGTTGGATGAAAAGGTGTTCAAATAAAAATTGCTGCCAGTGATACTTGATAATTGCTTCAACCTGGTCCAGTAATTAAATGTTTGATCCTCTGGAGACTACACTATGGCGTAAACTAATTTTTCTTTTCGTAAATATTTACTTTTTACACTGAATATCTTGTGAATATTTTTCTGTCAGATGTTTTATTACTACATAAAGGGTTATGTGATGATTTATAAACAGAGAAAAATAGGGATTTCCTGATGCTTACCACCACCTTGATGCATATTTTGTAGCTTGAATTTTAACTCCTTGCTTGAAAACGACAATAAACATCAAATAAATTTTCAACATTCATTCTTTGTGTTTTGTCAAGGATTTATACACGTCCTTGGTTTTGTTTATATCTAAAGGATATAATATAACTCATTGTCAACAAAATCCTAAACCCTAAATAAAATAGACTACCGGCATTTGTCAAACGCCGCAAAGCAGAAAGTTTGACATTGTATTCATCGGCGTACATACATACCTCAGTTTTTTAGTTAACGCAATTTCTAACGAACTCTCACACAAATAGTCTTCCATTGGATACAGGCAATTATGCAGATACTAATTGTGTTATATCAGGTATCCGTTCTTATATTCTAAGCCAAAAATAGGTAGGCTTAACTTCTAACCTCTGACCTAAGTCATTTGCTAGATGGCTTATTTTCATTTCATAAGAAATATTTTGCATTTTGAACAAATTTGTTATCTGGAAAGTTATTTCATTACAAAAAAACCCTTCTCCAAAATCTTTTTGCAGAGGTTACTGACATTCGAGGACTATTTTCTTTGTGACATGAAGTCTCAAATTTGCAAATTTAGTGTTGGCCCCCTTCAAATATGGGCTTGACCGGGTGTCAATCCTCTTTCCACCCTTCAAGTTTTCTAGTCTTATACGGTCGTACCTACGGATTTGACTATATCTATATCATTACTATATCCCCATTGTCCAATGAAAGTCAATATCAGATTAATAAATATAACTAAAAGGTGTTCTGTTTATTTTTATGATA
Organism: Phorcus lineatus; assembly: GCA_921293015.1. Classification (NCBI taxonomy): domain Eukaryota; kingdom Metazoa; phylum Mollusca; class Gastropoda; order Trochida; family Trochidae; genus Phorcus; species Phorcus lineatus. The sequence goes on along the minus strand of OV121088.1, from coordinate 26,652,190 downwards.
GATAGATTATTGAACCAAGTAGATTTAGCCAAATCCTCAAGTGCTATTCCCTGTATCAAAAGTTTGCCAAAAATATGAAGTAGTCACAATCAATGCAATAATGATAAGAGTAACCACTGAAACGAACAAAGTTAATTCCCATTTTAATTTGTGCATTTATATACAACACACGCCAGTTGGGTTTTTTAAAAATTGATTCAATGCTAGTGTCACTTTTAACAGGGAGCAAACAGTTTTCTTTAGGCCTCCACGAATGTTGATGTCGTCTGTGTTTTCCTGTAATGTGGAGCTTCGACAGACAAGTTTGGTTTGCAGTGTCTCTTACGAAATCTTAAAATATTTCCTAAATATCAAATCTTTTAAAATGAAATTTTTAAATATCTACAGATGCTAAAATATGGCCATGAATTAGTAATTATCGACAATGTTTGGCAAATGGTGGGTGAATGTTTTAAAACGACATAACAGACAGAACAATGACAAATTTAGTTATTGTTGATCTATCATTGGAAGAGTTGTCAATAAATAACTGTTATAATTTCCTTATTAAGATGATTTCGTGCCAATTTTGTCTCACTGTAATATTCATTGTTGGCCTACTTAACCTATGTGGAAGATTCTTTGCTTTTGTCTCATTCTGTATCACAATAGAAAAATACAAACTTTCAGCAAGATACGTTAAAGGTTACAAAATATGATTTTTTCATGTTTTCTTGCATAACTACTTTGGTGAGGTGAATTGGGATTTAACGCCGCTTTCAAGAGTGTTTCACCTATAAAGCGGCTGTTAGTATTATTGCGGGGAGAAAGCCCGCAATGCCAATGTGGGACTGGCTATGCATTGTGGTGAAACCTGCGAGCATCGACTTGAACTAGCGTGTAGAACTGTTCTCTACTGCAGACAAAGTTGTCGAGCCCCTGGCGGGTGATATTAAGGAATAACTCATATAAATAACTGAGAGAAGAAAATCAAGCTGCGAAGAAACAAGATGGATTCAAATATCTACTCTACCATAACATGTTTTTTTTATAAAAGTAATTTTTAAAGTAGTTCATGATGTTTGTGGAGAAGTTTTACATTTCATACCTTCCTCAAAGTTATATTCAAAAGTTTAAAATACCAAAAAAATCTGAATGATAAACTGTTAGCCAACAGCATTTTCATAACGCACAAAAATAATCTGTCAAGTTACCTGAGATCGTTCGACGATGGCCCTTCGCACCTGAACATTAAATTTGATTTTCTAGTAAACGATCGACACTCAGATGGATTATCCTAAAAAATCTTCCTTAAGACCAAAGTTTCAGTGTTTGAATCTAACATTGAATGAAAGAATTGAAGGTTTGTTTAAGCGTGTCGATCTGTGTGCTTCTAGTATTTATTATCATTTATATAAAAAAGGAGATACAGTGTTTATAATTATTCCACATTATGCCTAAAAAAATTCGAATTGAGGATCGCTTTCGAATCTGACAGAACAGTCTAGAAATTCGAATGACATGAAATTGCAAGCACGTGCTAAGAAGAAACATTCCTTGAAGTACAGGGATTAAAAAATTTCACAAACATGTTTATTCTTAAAAAAACAGATTCTCGAGATTTCAAAAACGAAGTTTGAACTTTCTTCTGGCTATTGTTGTGAGATGTTTATACCCATATTAGATATTGAATGTTTCATTTTCATCTCAAGTTTATTCCGATACGGACCTTCTAAATGAGGTATCAAGACTGTTATTGAGTATACTAATTGGCAATGATGGTGAAGGACATATGTTTACCCCTCTACAACTACTCTCATCATTCAGATATAGGTTATTGGAGTAATACGTGTAGAATATATGGGAAGAGATCTTAAAGGAACACTTTAGCTGAGGAATTCCCTCATATGTGAAATGGTGTCTTCAAATCTGCTTACGAAATTGAATTGTTTTATATACTGTGCATCTAGCCCCGTGTCTGGACCAAACTTTAGTTTTTTATGTACAATATTGGCGGCAATTTGGCCCAAAAATAAATAACAAAACGACACTCACGCATTTACATTAATGTAGCACTTCGTGTCAACTGTAATAATGCGTGATAAAACCAAAATCTGTACGATGTAAGGACAAGCTGTTAATGACAATAGGGGCTGCTAGTCTCGGTGATCTATAGGTAGAACATGGCTTCTTCAAAATCACATACAAGTTATTGTTTTCTTTTAGACACGATTGAAAATATCTATTAAATCACCAAGTACAAATTGGTAATGTTAGAACCACAATATATAACATAATGATAATAATGGGTTCATGTAAATGGTAGTTCTACGAGGGTCTTTTTCGGTACTAATAGAAGATCAGAGTAAATCAAAGTTTTGGTGGATTGCACAATATACAATGAATATCACCTGAATTAGTAGACTGACCGACCGATTGTCGGAACCTTATCAAAGATGTCAGAGGTTAGAGGGTACTGTTTGCAACTTAAAGGTATTTTGTTTTCAAAGCTGCCACAACTCTAGATCTGCATAAGAAGGAAAGTTTCTACAGGGGAAATCTTTTGTGAAATGTCAAAAAGTGGTAATTCGGCCAGTATATTTCATTATACTGTCATCATAGTCATATTGGACTTGTCAGCCCTCCACATGCAATGAAAGTGGTCACCATAACATACGTCAAACAGTTCTAACCATCTGACCTAAAGCATTTGAAGTCAACATGCATTTGAAAACTGAAAGAAGTACAGTTAAGAAAGACAATCATTGACTTCAATAGTGTGAAGTATTTAAAGCCACACTTTACGTTCTTTACAGTATTAAATTCATTACTATAACTATTACCCTATCATGTATGATAAGGCCGTAAGCGAGCTAAGCCAACGAGGAATTGTTTATAGCAACTTGTGTCAATCATTTACATGTATCTCTTTACCTATTGGACGACGAAGACTTTTTTTAACATGACATCAAAGGCATGTACTGAAAATGTCGACAAACTCCAAAAACAAAAAGAATACATTTTTTAAAATATGATGGCACCAACCCTTAAGAACAAAAAGAAATACACTGTCGAATATATGATTGCACTAACTCGAAAATAATAAGGATAAATACATACCAGTCTTCTTCTCTTCGTATTTATTGAAGCTGAACGTCGTGTGATGTGGTCATTCTTATTTTAGAAATATAGTTCTCCGTGATTTCGCCTCGGTAAAGGGTCGATTTAATTGACAAAAACACATTGGAAATACTAATTTGGACAGATACCTGAGATATTTTTTGACAAGATTTAGGCTATCAGTACTGTTAGATTTAAAAGTCCAACAAAAAGATCGAATAAATTTGGATGAGATATACATTTCAGTACTTTATACAGATTTTAAGCATGCATATGTCAAAAGACACTAGTTTGAAAAGCAAATCTTCCTGGTTTACTTATCTATTGTTAAATTCACAATGAATAAGTTGTTATCCAGAAGATCTTGCTTTTGGTATGTTCACCACATCAAAATGCATTTCAAATACAAAATCCAATTTACCCGATTTTTCAGATGAAGTGGGTTGTAAGAAAACGGCGCAAACTTGTTTTTAGTTCATATCCATCAACTTTGGTACGGACTTGGTTAGGCTACATGATTGCTTTCGAATAAAAAGTCATCTTTGCATAGATGCATTAAAATGTTGTCAAACCTGTCCTCGCCCTGAAGTAAATGAGGATCGCCTGTCTTTTCTTGTAGAGAAAGTGTTCCATGAGAGTATTGACTCGTGTACTTTTAAAGTGACCCGTGAGTTTTATGATATTCATGAAATTTGTACGTGTCTTAAAAAGAGCAAAAATATCATGTAACCTGAATTAAGTTCCAATCGCCAATGTAAAGTTGCACCTTTATCTCTAGCTGAGTAAACTTAGCTTGATTACGTTCTCTCTAGACGTTGCCACTACATCATGTATCTTAGCTACTTTATCTCCTTAATGCCAACAATAACATAAGTTTCGATTGCAAATTTAAAAAGGCAATACAAATATTCAGAGGTCGATATTCTGCGTTCAGTTTACATGTATATCAGTTAAATGACCCATTTAGCATAACGAACCTAAATTTCTCGTTGTGTCTCCTAAAGTAACCAAAATTAGGTTTGAGTAATTGGCGCGCGTAATTGTCGGGTTTTCGATCATAATTCTCGGCTTTTTTCATGGTTATTGTGAGTATGTTAACTATTGACATGTTAATTTTAAGGCACAACCGCTATGTGAAACATGGCCTGTGCCCCTTTAATGTTAAAAGGATAGTATTTATGGATGACAACTTCTTTATTCTCAGAGTTAACCGTTTCAATACAGATCCAAGTATTAATGGAATACATGGCAAGTGTGACAGTATGCAGAATAACACGGAATGAGATAATATTACAACGTTATATCAATGATGTAGCAAAAGTTATTTGGAGTTATTTGTAAATAATGTTGTGAAACCTCCTACTCGGTCTTATTGAAGATTGAAAAATATCCTCACAGTAACATTTCAATGCATGGTTAAACATCTTGTTGTATCAAATGTTAAAACTCGTTCAAAACCGGCTTAGAAGTTACGACATTTAATGCAGTTCCCTAATAGTGAAAAGAAACACCCTGAGATAGGCTTACAAGAGTGTGATTAACAAAGGCAATGGATTTAGATATCTTTTTTAAGGTTTAAATAGTTTCATTTGTATGGTTATGCAGGTGTGAATCGAACAGCCTTAGAATAAATATGTCAATTTGTTTGGATCATAATACGCTTTCAATGGGTATTTACAGCAGACTACACATCTGTTATTGAGAAGAAGTTAAAAACATTCCCTGAGAAGTGCATGTGAGAGGAGAATTTGCAAGTAATGCGGGATTGCAGAACTCACTCAAGCAATATCTTAAAGCAGTTCGGTCGCCACTCAGCTCTAAGTTCTGTCTGGAAGAAACATTTCAACTACACTTGTACTACCCAATATCCATGGCTGATGATTCATCTTGCAAGAGCAGTTGGATTGGAAGAAAACGTACAGGAACCTCAACTACTATTTCTGAAGGTATGCTGAGGGCAGTTCAATACTTTATTGGTGAACAGTTTTATGCTTGTTGTGATGTGGAAGTTGATAAACCTGGTTCCAGAATAATTTTCTTCGTTGACAATGAAAATGCTTCGGGTGTAGAACAACGGATTCAAGGAATTATTCAAGAAGAGGAGTCTGCAAAGGATGCAGACAAAGATAAGGCCAACAAAGTGGCGGAACAAGCTATGAAAGAGTTCATGGATGTTTACATCGAGTATCAACCAGAGAGGCAAACCATGCTATTGTTTGCAGAGGATTGGACTCTGATGGATAAGGCAAAAAAGAAAGTGGTATCCCTTCTTGGACGATCTAAAGTTTCTTCAAGGGGAGCACGGCGTTTCAAGGAATTTCAGATCACCGAAGCAGTTTCCTGTCCTTCACCACAGGAACGGTCATAAATAAAGTGATACCCCTCTTTGAAATTATTACCTTGGTTAATTCAAGGGGAACACAGTGATTTATTAGGTCCTAAACTGTTTCAAAGTATTGAACTAGATGACAGTGACAGTAACAAAGTTTGTGCGAAAGGATAAAAAAATATATCCGGTAAAATATGAAATTTTGGAGTTTCGATAAGACGTTTATGGGTAATTGACAAAGATATGGTCATGGTTGTTTTTATTACATTGTGTTCATGCAATATATTTGTATCAAGGATGTTCAATCTGTTTCAAACTCATCTACAAAGAGACAGACAGACATTTGTATTCAGTAACAGGCCTCCGGCCTAAAATACACATACATAAACACTGTTTATTATTGTTCATGTACAATTCGTTGAACTGATGTTTAACTGATATGGTGAGTATCAGCTAAGTATCTGATAGTCACTCGCCTGTCATGCTTTATTGTGTCAAGAACAGCCTCAATGTTTTCACCTGTGGTGACATCAGATGGACGACCAGGACGGGGCTCGTCTTTAGTGCTTACTCTACCCCGTTTAAATTCAGCACACCAATGGTTAATGGTCCTATATGAAGGAGCATAGACCCCTTATGTTTGTAACATATCCCCATGAATATACTTTTGGAGTGTATTTGTTTAAACTCAGATATTTGATAACAGCCCTACATTTAGTTTTCCCCATTTCGGTAAAAGATGTGATGGTACCTTTGAATGACAGGCTTTTATATGCAATTAAAGAGTATGCATCTCGTGATTTTCATGCCATTTACACGTCTATGAATGTTCTTCATGCACGCATACAGTATGGTTGCGTTTCAGGCATGTTTTCATTTTCAGGAACAACCCTCGTATATGTTGAACATGTAATTTTTACAGCATAGATGTCTCAAACTTGATGTCATATATAGGGGATTTTATAACTATAACAAGGCATAGCGCTGTTCAGTGTCGCTGCTCAGTGTCGTGCTATTTAATTTCAAAGGCAATATTTATTATTTTTTAACTGACCACCAAAATGAATGATTTGATCATGTGTGCAATTTTGTTTAAGATTAAATCAGTTAGGTTTTGAACAAGGTTTATTCGTTATTTTCTTTAAACAGTGACACAGAAATAATATTTGTAATTATCTCCTCTAAACACAATTCCATTCTATGACAAAGGTTTTGGTCCAAATGTATTTCGACCGTTTTAGGAGGCTTTAACACATGTTAACCAATAAAATATTTTTATTATCTTACTTACAAATGAAAATGTTACACTTGAGTTTTTATCTGAAGAATCATGTCCCCAAAACTAATTTTTGAATTTTTGTTTTACCTCACATGAAATGCACGTGAAAACAGTTGGAAACGTTTATAACAGGCTCCTGTATTCATAATTTCATACCATATTTCGATTACAGCGTAGGTACATCTAATACACGTGTATTGTGACAGTGTCATAAAGTGCTGAGTCGGCCATTGTTATCCAGGTGGCATGTTTTATTATACTGTATAACCATATAGTCATTGGTCTTGTCAGGCCTCTCTAGGCAGTAATAGTGGTTACCATGATGACCATGAAATAACCCAAACCATCTGACCTTAACGATTTGGGTGTAAGAGGGGAACATGAATATGAAGACGTAAAGAAATACATTCATCGATTTCAATAGTGAGAAGGTGAAATGAAGTATTGAAAGCAACTCTTAACATTTCTTGACAGTTTCCAATAGCCTTGACAAAACATTTGAAAGCATCAACTCAGTTTTGAGAAAGGTCGACGTGACCCTAACTTTGAACAGCTCAGAAAGTTTAAGAGCAAGTAACTTCTATGACACGATAAAAAAAACAACCTTTGAGATTGCAATGTAATATCTGTTTGGCATATCTAAGTCATGTGATTGATTATTTGATCCTACTCGACTAAGTTAAAAAAAAGTATACTATTATTGTCAATGTACTTCCTAGAACCTAAGCTTTGCTTTTTAAAAAGAAAGAAGAAAAATAAATCTTCATCCTTTCAATTAAATTTGCATTGTCATATCATAGAGACAAACATTTACTAAGCAAACACAAACCTCATTAAGTGTCATGAACAGTTATGGTTTGGCCGATCTAATAACTATATAACTAATAATCACGCATTCATAAATGTAAGCCAAAATCAATCAATGCTTCATACTACACTGAGAAATATATGTACAATATTTGTCAACACCAGTTTCATAGTTCAGTGAGAAATACATTGTAGAGTGTCTGTCAACACCAGCTTCATAGTTCAGTGAGAAATACATTGTAGAGTGTCTGTCAACACCAGCTTCATACTACACCGAGAAATACATTGTATAAAATATGTCAACACCAGCAGTACTGCAAATATGTATTCACTATGTACTAATACACTTAGATTGGCCCAATTGCAAGTGACAAGTAAAAATACATTTTAGAATATATGATTGAACTCACTCTAATGAACAAGAAGAAATAAATATATATAATATGTTTCCACTCCACGTATATCCAGCTTAACCTCATTGTAGTTATTGTAGTAATTCTTATTTCAAAATTATGTTACTTATCTACCTTTAAGACCAATTACAGGGTTAATCCGATAGACCTCACAAATTAAAAATTGGAATAAAAAAGCGTTAATACTGGGAACTAGAGTTGTTACAACAATTACACTATCCGTACTTTTATCGTAAATTTAAAATTCAAAAAACAGAACAGAACGAATAAACTTAATTCGATGGAATTATAATCAGAGAAAGATCTTTTCCAAGCGTTATACATATAGTATGTTTTCATATGTTGATAAAACCTATCTATTATCAATTTCATATTATAAAATTTTATCCAGGAAATACATGCTTTTGTTATGTAACCACATCTAGATACCCTTTAAATAGGCAGTTCGGATCAAAAACTTAAATTCATAGAAACTTAATCATTTTACTATATACTGATCAAAAACCAACTCAACAGAAGAAAGCTAACCGGTTTCCGCGAAATTCGTTGGGGAAATGTACTTTATTGCCCAGAAAGGTGTGTACTGTTAGTTGTTGTTTTGATCTCCCGACAGCAGCTAAGCCCCACCTATTTACTGGTTGACCCCTTATCTGCATATTCAAATATGTGTGTCGGACACGAAGTGGCTTAGCTCCCCTGAATATGTTAGGGATCAGTCGTTAAAAAGTGTTAAAATGTTTTAACATTAAACAGTTGTAACGAGAAGCATTCGTAAAATATCAACTTATCAAAATATTTCAAGCACTTTATAGTGCAAACGAAAAAGCTTTCCTTTCTTTTTCAAATTAGATCTGTATGCAAATAACTCAAGAATAAGCGTCAATTTCTAGTATAAATGTTTCATTTAAAAATGTCATAGAATTAACCATGCCCTATTACAAAATTGGTATCCGCACATCGATGTAACACATCTAAAAACAAAACTATACTAACTGTTTATATGCATTTTCATCTTCTTTCTTAAAAAATCTAGACAAATTAAAGGTCTTATTGTTTGTGAACATTATGTGTATTTTTAGCTAATTTGTTTTACTATTTCATGCATATTCATAGAGGTATGTTTATATGTATATGTATATATACAGCAGACCGTCAAATTATTTAAGATATTATTAACAAGGCTACTATCTATTCACTAAGTTTATCTCTCTTGTACTACTCTTTAGATTACAAAGACATCACAGAAGAAAACCCCCACAAATGTTTAATGCATTGTACTTAAACTAATGAACAAGTGATAACTATACGGTTTATAGAACATATCATGATCATGTGACACACTATTTTCCTAAATATATTCCCCTAAATTTGCCCTGACCCTCAATCCAACGTGTCACGTAATATTGTGTGATCGCTGTGTTTAGAACCAACAGATGCAGGATGGGTGGGTTTCAACACTTTCGATATTTATTTAGATGATTTGAAATATTCACCCAACATGTATACGGCGAATATTCAAACAGCGCACAAGGAAGCACATATCCACGTTTGGGAGAGTATTGCATATCATTAGATGACGTCATCAAGATCAAGTTTTCTCTGACAGTAGGAGATGCGCATTAGAACTCCGAACTACCTACTTTAAAGACTAATCCAATTTGCCTGGATCATGATATTCCTATAGGTTGTTAGTAATCGGAGTAAGCTTGTTTATAACTCAGATTTTTTTTATTTCCATCAAGATTATTTGGCTACATGGTTGTTTTTAAAAAGCTTTCATTGCATAGGGTTCCAAATGAATCATCACCGTTTCAGTTTTGGTATTAACATGTTGTAAAACCTGTCCACGTCCTGAAGTAAATGTGGGTCACTTGGCTAGCTTATCTCGTAGAGAAAGTGTTCCATGAAAGTCTTGACTTGTCTACTCTTCAAGTGACACAGGGTATCATGATTTTCATGAACTCCGTATTTGGCTTACATAGAGCAAACATATAATTTAAGTCCACGTTAATATAAAGTTCAACCTTAATCTCTTAAATGTCTAAATTATGACATTTTCTTGTTTTCGATTGCAAATCTAAAAAGGCAAAAAAATAATTGAAAGAAGTCAAAATTCCCATTTACATGTACATAGCTAAATGACCCACTTAGCATAACCAACCTTTATTTCTCGCTCGGTCTCCTAAAATATCTTCCAAAATTAGGTTCGAGTAATTGGCGCATGTCATTATCCGGTTTTCGATCGTAACTCTCGACCTTTTACTTGTTTCTTGTCACTATATTAACTAATAAGAATTGACATGTTCATTTTTAAGCACATCCACTTTGTGAAATGTCACAATTTATTAAGATTGGCATATTTTACCCGAACAACATACTCTGTGTCCCTTTAATGTTAAAAGGACAGAATTAATGGATGGAAACTTCTATATTCTCAGAGTTAATCTTTTCCATAAAGATACAAGCATTAATGAAATACACAGTAAGTGGGACATTTATGCAGAATTAAACCGGATGAGATAATCAACTAATACAACGTTATATTACTTGTGTAGTGAAAGTATTTTGTATTTGTTATTTGTAAATCTTACGAAAACATTGTGAAACCTCCTACCCGGTCTCACTGAAGGTTGAAAAATAGCCCAACAGTTATATTTCAATGGATCGTAAAACCTCTAGTTGCATCAAATGTTAAAACTCGTGCAAAGTGACTGTTAGGTTATGACATTAAATGCAGTTCATGGTGAAAAGAAACACTCTGAAATTGCCTCAGTGAGATTAACGATTGAAATAATCCAGTGGCGTAAGGTCTCTTCTTTACGGTACCCAGTGACCAAAGCAGTTTAAAACGTTTGAATAAATATCTGTTTGTATCAGAATACGTCTCAAAAGGTGTCGACAAAAGACTCCTTTATTGAGAAGTTGACTAGTCGCTCAGCCCTGAGTTTTATGTCCCGAGTCTGTTTCGTCATTTAACTCAGGACTACTAACACACTAGCTGCGGCGATGATAGTTAGGGTAAGTGTAAGCAGTTTGTAACTTTATATGTAAATACTTATTACGTTTATCCATACTGTTATGGACAAAGAGAGTTATTTCAATAGATTTGAATTACTTGCAAGGTCACGTATATAGTTGCAAATATCCATCATCTAACTGGCATCTCAGGAATTGACACAAACTGTATGTAAAATCATAATTTTTTCGGAATTTGAATTTTTAACTTCTTAATGGAATAATTTAGAGACAATACATGCATGAGCGATGAATAAATCACATTTCCAATAATTGACATATTTTAGACTCTTTGAAACATTTTCTATTTCTAAAAGACCGTAAAAAATCTTGCATTTGAAATCTATTTAAACAGAGACCCCGTAACTTGTTGAGTCACATGTGGAAACTTTATCAACGGTGCCATTTTATCGGGAAGTACCAACTGTTTCTAAAATATCTAATTTTAAGTTTATCATTAACTTTTAAAACTAATGTTAAACTCAAAATATAATATGAAATACATTTTTGTAAACCAATTGTCTTAAACCCTGACACGATAAATAGTGTCATCTATGTGGAGATACATGTCTTCAATAGTTACGCTGTTTTAAAGACTCTGCATAAAGGATCAAATCTGAGTCCCGTTTTGTTTAGAAGAAGAAAAGGGAATGTGAATATTAATTTGTGTAAGGAATACCACGATTCAAAATTTTGTTTGAAGGAGACTCCAGATATTCTATTTAGCATCAGGTGAGTCAAAACAACCAAATTCAATAGCCAGGAATGATGTATAACAATCCGTGTATTCCTCCCGACGTTTTCATTTTGAATACGTCTCCTATTCATATCATTATTCGTTCTTATATTGTGCTTTCACTTTGTAACCTACGGGAAGATATTAAAGAAAATATTCCATAGCCGTTTATTTGCCAATCTGTGGTCTGTGTTCCAGGGGCACAAAGCAATCTTTACTTAGGTTAACCTTAACTCCCATTCTTTGAAAGTTTAACTGCGTGGCATACAGTCACCCCAAGGCTTTTTGAAGCAGGGTCCAGGCTTGTCTTGTTGAATTCTTCCTCAGGTAATCGTGTGGCCCAGAGCTTCCACGTAGTTACAATGGACATAGGCGACGATGAGCAGCAGGTTGTAAATCTGTTACAGTAGACAAAGGTTTAATACAAAATGAACTAAGAATAAATCTCAAATTTTTCATCTATAAAGCACAAGTTCAAAATATACGCTAAATCAACGCCAAAATATGCGATTACCACTTTCAATTGTTGCAGTTAAAACACTTCCAACGCCCCGTTCACAACGCCTTGGCACACATTAGCAACATGCTCTGAAGTAAAAGAATGTTTGAGACATTATTGCTCCCAATGTAATGAATGTTAACCATGAACTAAGACACATGTCTCACTAGAAATCGTGAAGTGTACACTACCTCTGAAAACAAAAAATGTTTAAAAGAAGATAAGCACTTGCTTAAAACATATTGTCAAAACAGTAACATAAGTAGGTCGTTGGCCTTCCATCGGCTCCATATAAGCGTACATGCAACGTTCTAACAAATATTGGTAAACATATATCTGATTTACTTTCCAAGCTTACCTTTCAAATGAATAAACCAGTTGGTTAATTGATATTCAAATAACGAATAACCTAGGTTATAGTCGTACTTACGCATTTATATCGGAGATTTTACAAACGCTTCCAGCCAAGCTGATTTCACACTTGGACCAAACAGGCCGTTACTTAAGGCCCGGAAAGCTTATAAAGAGAAATCTTGAAGCCGTGGTAAAAATAGTTAATTTTGAAATTTTGAGATAGGATAAAAGTTGAGTAAAAAGAAGGGGGAATAAGGAGAGAGAGAAGGGGGTATAGAGAAATATTTGATTTGTCGAAAAGGTGTTTTTATAAAATATTTAGACCTACCTGTAATAAATATTGGTAATGTTATTGTTATTGAGAAAACCTTTTTATTTCATTAATTACGGGTGACTGCTACATACGTTGATATATACGCAGGGGGCTTAAACCCTTCGACTAAAACGCGGTATGTTCATACGGACATTACAAGTTAGTTGAAGTATGTCCCGTCAAAGCTTTATGCACTCTGTCATGTGAATTTTCTATCATTCAGCCTTCCCGGCCATGAACCTTTATTTTTAGACCGCGAGTGTCTGTTGTTTGGTCGTTGACAGAGGTGTTGATTGAAATTCTGTCTGTCGTTTGGTTTGATGTTGGTTTGAACACGGTAAATAACAAAGGAGTCATGGTCTAACAGTAAACCGTTATTCTAATAGCAGCCAGTTAGTTACTATTAACTATTCCGTTCGTTGTTCCTTTTCTAACAACCTGCAAGTTATTCATTAGTGATTATTTCTACATAAGTGAATATATATATATATATATATATATATATATATACACACACACACCCAACCACCCACACCCACACCCACCCACCCACACACACACACATACAATGCCCTGTTACAGTTATGCATGACATCACAACGGTTTTACATCATCAAGTAATGACGTCACAATGCTATGGCATCCCCGCACTGAGAGTTTTAGAGTAGTGCAGTGTTCAGAAATGTACATTTTCACGGAACCGAAATGAAAAATGATTTGGATGATAAATAGAATCTCACCCTCATGTCTTCTGATATCAAATATATCAACACTCGTTGATAAAAGTAAAATATCCTCTTAGATGAGATTCTCTATATGTGAATAAAGTTGACAATCTGGAAATTGATGTTCACCTCCCAAGTATAAGATATTGAAAAAGATGACATACAGCTGCATGCCAAAAGTTTGTTCATATTCCTGTATATTTTACTGCAAATATCATGTAATTTGAGATGCCTGATGTATCGTAGCCTTGCGAAAGACAAACGTATTGAATTGCACAACGTATTGAATTTTCAATACACATATGAAGATCCATTCTTCTTTAAGGCAAATGTTTATTGTACCCCACAATTACCAATAACTGTTTTGGCAGGTCACTGCCAAATATTACAGTCAAAATTACGAAACACTCATTTTTATTTTTCTCCATAAAATCCTCTACAAGTTATCATCTTCTTAGAAATTACGACACGTTTGTACCTTAGCACAAAGTCAATGTGATTATGTTGGTTTCAACCTCAGAGAGTCGATATGGAACATTTTATTCGACATTTAACGAAATCGAAATTCCGAAAATGTGACCCCCTCTGTCTTTATCAATATGCCAAAAATCGAATGTTTGCACCAGAGACCAGACGATCGCAAAAAAAAGTTCAAGCTTTTTCATATATGGACAGTTGGTGATCCATTGTCAGTCTTGCTGAAGCTTTTCTATTGACGTTGAAACGGAACCCAAATTACATGATATTTGCACTAAGATTCAGTGGTAGTGGACAAACTTTCGGTATGCAGCTGTAGGCCTGAAGAGGCTCGTTGACCTGAAAGCGCTAGCCATTAAAATGGGGTTTTTTACTTCTAACTTGAGGCTCGTTGAGCTGAAAGCTCTAGCCATTAAAATGGATTAGTTTACTTTTAACTTCACATATATATACCGGCATACCATCAAATACCTTAGAAATAAGATTCGGGGAGGCGTACACATTGGCGTCGTACACAGATTGGGAAAGATTGGGTAACGATGAAGTTGTTTCAACACCACTAACTTGGTATGTCAGACCTGAACCTCTATGGAATTGCTATTCATTGTTGCCGATAGGATACACATTTTCAATAGAAAATGAATCAACAGTAACTTATTCATAAATCTAATACCTGGCGGGCTAGCTATTCAATATTCGAACGGTGAACGTACAAGTTAGTTATGCGTGAAAAAAATACAGCCATTCAGTTATTCGTTTTTTTAATAACATACATGCAATTCAAATAACGAATAAAAGATAGTTAGTTAATATGTTCAAACTACAGCCTGGCGGAATGGAATAGGTGTGTGTTGCGACCTTCTCACGTGGAAGGAAAAGAATGCTGAAATCTTGAGTAGACAAACGTGACTTACATTATGTATATAACACGAAAGATTTATAAGCTGCAGGCCTTTAAGTATAGCAAATTTGACAAAAATAGTAAGCACTTGATTTATAATTCATCACTTGTTTCACATCATATCAATCATAAATTTGTTCTTTGCAGTTTGGTATCACATGAGAGCAACCAAACATCACTTGAGACAACGGCATCTACAGGAATGGCTGAGGCTCAGGTTTCACTGGATGTCAGTGACTTGAAGGAAAACTTTCTGGAATGTTCAGTTTGTCTGGAACACTTTGACCAAGCAGAACGACGTCCTCGACTCCTGGTCAACTGTCTTCACACGTTCTGTTCTCAGTGCCTGGAGAAGCTTCTGGAGAAGGAAGGAAGAGGTCAAATCACGTGTCCAAACTGCAGACAAGTCCAGAAAGTCAAAGGAACTGCCCAATCCTTGCCTGTTGATCCGGTCAGAAACAAGCTGGTGGATTATGTCCAGTTCAAGAAAGGCAAGAATATTCCCTGCACTGATTGTCCTGATGGAAGTCACGCAGTTGCCCGCTGTCATGAATGTCGAAGCTACATGTGTACACCATGCAAAGAAGCTCACCTTCGAAACAGGCTGTCAAGGAAGCACACATGCCAGTCTTTGGAGGAGGCCATGAGTGAACCGGTCAAGAGTTTTTTTATTCATCGCTGCCAAGATCACCCAGACTACAAGATCGAGTTTTACTGTAGAGAGTGTTCCAGTCCATGTTGTGTATCTTGCGCTATCGTCAAGCACAAAGGTCATCGCCTTGACCCCATAGAAGATGCTGCCAACTCCATGTTGTCATTACTGAAAAAGAAAACGGAAGAAGTAGAAAAGTCAGCTTCTGTTTTGAGGAGCATGAAATCTTCACTGGATGAAAAAAACAAAATACAAGAGGTCAATTTGAAACACACAACTGATTCCATCAACAATAAATTTGATGAATTGTTTGGCAAGTTAAACTGTCAGCGAAATATACTCATCACTGAGCTGAAGGACAGGACAAAAAGCACAGTAAATGGTTTGCAGAAGCAGCGCGAGGCTACAGAAGACAGTCTTGCTCAGATGGAGTCGACCCTGGAATACTTCAAACAAATGGAGAGCAAGTCTGATGACTGTGAAGTTCTGTCTGCAGGACCTGTCCTGGTCAAATCTCTGGAGGCTGCAGCTGCTGTGGATCTAACTGAAGTTGTCCAAGATCCAACATGGACCTTTTCACCGAGAGAGATGGACAGTGTCATATCAAAGGTGCACAGATTTGGAGAAATACATTCAGACACAGTAAGAATATGACATTTCCAGTTTGTTCTAGGACATGATTTGTAATCCAATATAAATTTTAATAATTGACTTTCACTTGTTATCACATACGAAAGGCCTTCTGGGCTTATGTCTTGGTATCTCTTGTCATACATGTCTTTGTCATTAAAAATTCAAAATGGCGTCGATCGATAAGATTATTTACAAATGGATCAATTTCAAATTGATCAAACTGGATTCCCAATCGTAGTAATTTATTAATTTTTATGAATTAAATATAATAAAAAACCAATAGAATATATAATATTTATAAAAGTAATTTTATTTCATTATTTTGACAAACGCGTGTTGACATCGTTGCTTCCGGTTTGAATCGTTATGGTATATCTTTAAAATTGTCGATTAAAATGTATTTCAAAGAGTCAAGTTGGTAAACCATAGTTCGATGTAACCACCTGTCAACCGGAGAGGTTAATCTCGACCGAACCTCGCTATGCTATGGTCGCCAACTGATGAAAAGATAACAAACATGCAACTAAATTCATCGAAACTTAGATTTATTGTTTCCCAACTGGCCCAAGGACCAGCCGAGTTAACGAGGGAGGGGGTGACTCTTTCTGTACGAGGCCGTCGGAGCTCTTTGTTGGGCGTACACCTGTACGTCGGATCTATGCTGCCAGAAAGGGACGGTAACGAAAAGGTTCTACCCCTTTCGTCTTTGCTTGGTTCATGCAGATGAACTCAGGCGCCAACCCCAGAGTGACCGACCCCACGTCTCTCACATCAAAACGCATGAAGCTCTGAAATCCTGGCTGCAGACCACGTTGCAACCAAAAAGGCTGTTTTGATGGTGAGACGGAGAATTGTCGTCTCTGTCAACGGCTGGTAGTGATCCGACTTAAGGTGAGACGGAGAAGTGTCGTCTCTGTCAACGGCTGGTAGTGCTCCGACTTAAGGTGGTTTAGTACCACTGTCAAGTCCCAATCTGGAGGCCTGAGTTTCTTCCGCCCGTCCTCGTTCCGGTACTTCTTGATGAGGTCCTTAAAGACTGAGATGTCAACCTTCCATAGGACGGACATGGCCACCACCAGGTTGGTATAATTGGAGGACGCTTTGAGCTTCCTCACCTCCCTTAGATGTAATAGGGATGAAGGAATAGTCCTACTAGGTGAAACAGCTCCAACACCAGCGCCAGGAGGGAGTCTGCTTTGGTTGCGCCCTGTTTGTTTATGGCCCAGGCCGCCGCTGAGGTGTCCGTGTGTACACACAGAATCTGCCCTCGCAGGCGACCTGACCAATGGCTGATTGCCAGTCTGATTGCGTCCAGTTCCAGGACGTTGATGTGGCGTTTCGCTTGCGCTGAGGACCACACCCCCGCCGTTTGGTCTGCTCTGAGATGAGCCCCCCCCACCCTGGGGTGGAGGCGTCCACGTAAAGGTGACACATCGCTGGGGGCTGCCTATGGGGCACTCCCACCAGCACGTTAGTCTCCTGCTGCCACCAGCAACTCAAATACTTTAAAATAGATCAAACCATCTTGATGTTGTTTTACAGAACCTTCATTCAAAGTGTCCTTACATTTAACTTTTTAAGTTGGTTTGGGAACCTGTCTGTTCAAAATAGAAACAAATTGATAAAAATTGTGAATACCACATCTAAGATTATTGAAACGATCAGCAGTTTTTATGAAGCGCTAACTCCAGGAGATCTGTGTTTCGTTCCATCCGTTCCAATATTACAAAGGCTTTGTAGTTGACGGTGTCCAGGTTGGCGCTGAGGAACACCAATGACGTCGTCGGTTGGATGTCTGACTAGTCGAGGTTGACCAGCCATCCCAGCCGCCTGAACAAAGTCTCATTGAGCCTCCAGAACAGATTGGGATCTGTTGTGACCCAACCCGTCATCCAAGTACATCGCAAACTGCATGTCCACTGTGTGAAGATACTGAACAATGGGTTTGGTCACGTGAGGCCAACGAGATCCCGAAAGGGAGGACGTTCCAATGAAAGTGGCGACCTCCCAGACCGAAGCGGAGGTACCTGTAGGCTGAGGGATATCATTGAGTCCGAGGGCTCCAGTAATCGCATTACTGATGGCACGGTCAAGAGAAATGGCGGCTGATCTAGGAAGGGTTGGTTGAACGCCTTCATGTCGTGGATCAGCCGCCACTTTTTCAGGTCCCGCTGGCTGTAGAATCCTGGGGTGAGGTCTTGGAGCGGGAGCTCCTCCAATGCATGTTTGGAGATGAGTATCTCCACCTGCTCCAGGGTCAACGCGAGCCGGTCCGGCTCTAGCGGCCATTCTACCTGAGAACAGGTTAGCAGGGGGCGGTGTACTACGGGAATACGAAACCCCCGGGGAAGCAGGGAGGCACGAAGCCTACATCCCAACCCCTCAGACAGGAGTGCAGGCGCCGGCGCGACGAAACACAGGCGCAATTGATCCAAGCGCTGGAACCCAAGCGCGGCTTTGACCAAGCCCAAGCCCTGCAGACGCAGACAAGTGCTGACAGGAGCAACCATAGGCAAGCGCTGACAGGCGCTACCACAGTCAAGCACTGACAGGCGCTACAACAGGCAAGCCCTGACAGGCGCTACCATAGGCAATCTGTTGTGACCCAACCCGTCATCCAGGTACATCGCAAACTGCACGTCCACTGTGTGAAGATACTGGACAATGGGTTTGGTCACGTGAGTGAAAAGCCACGAGGCCAACGAGATCCCGAAAGGGAGGACGTTCCAATGAAAGTGGCGACTTGCCAGAACGAAGCGGAGGTACCTGCGATCCCATGGTCGATGGGAATGTGCAGGCACGGGTCCTGTAGTCCAAGGGATATCACTTTTCACTTTTTCAGGTCCCGCTGGCTGTAGAATCCTGGGGTGAGGTCTTGGAGCGGGAGCTCCTCCGATGCATGTTTGGAGATGAGTATCTCCACCTGCTCCAGGGTCAACGCGAGCCGGTCCGGCTCTAGAGGCCATTCAACCGGAGAACAGGTTAGCAGGGGGCGGTGTACTACGGGAATACGAAATCCCCGGGGAAGCAGGGAGGCACGAAGCCTACAACCCAACCCCTCAGACAGGAGTGC
Source organism: Phorcus lineatus (assembly GCA_921293015.1). NCBI lineage: Eukaryota > Metazoa > Mollusca > Gastropoda > Trochida > Trochidae > Phorcus > Phorcus lineatus. Next base: position 26,632,885 of record OV121088.1, on the reverse strand, counting down.
AGGCGCGGCGCGACGAAACACAGGCGCAATTGATCCAAGCGCTGGAACCCAAGCGCGGCACAACCAAGCCCAAGCCCTGCAGATGCAGGCAAGCGCTGACAGGCGCTACCACAAGCAAGCGCTGACAGGCGCTACCACAGGCAAGCGCTGACAGGCGCTACCACAGGCAAGCGCTGACAGGCGCTACAACAGGCAAGCGCTGACAGGCGCTACCACAGGCAAGCTCTGAGAGGCTCTACCATAGGCAAGCGCTGACAGGCGCTGTAACAGACAAGCATGCAGGTGCATGCAGTGAAGCGGGTTGACGAGAGGTATAGCCCCCGACTTCCAAGCCAAGGCTGCTCGAAGCGCAAGCGGTTGCCGCCAGCAAGGGCAGGCGCAAGCGAAGGCGCTACCAGCCAGGAAGCAAGGAAGGCCTGGTGTAACAGGCCGAACTTTCCCCCTGGCCAGACTTTCCCCGGGGAAGGGCTCAGTCTTCACTTTGGAAACTCTGGCCTGGGCAAAACCTTCTCAGCCCTTGATTTTATCCACACCTTTTTCTATTGTCTTCACTCATAGCAATTTGGACCCCACCTAACTAATACTTACAAATCCTCTTCTTTTATCCATAGTGTATTCACTTATATTGGGAAGCTATATATTAGGCTACTTTCACAAAATTGCTTGTTTTTATTCTATAATGTGAGAACTATATACAGGTGGGTGTTTATCTAAAGGGGGGAATTCTGGTTAAGCTAGGCTATTTCTTCCCCACCCTTGGTATTTATTTAGAGTCGGGAAACTCTGGCCTACCTGGGCTATTTCTTCCTCACCCATGTTAGTTAAATACAAGGGGAAACTCTGATTATCCGTGATATTTATTTAGTGCAGGGTGACTCTAGCCTAGCTGGGCTATTTCTTCCCCACCCTTAATATTTATTTAGAGTGGGGCGACTCTGGCCTAGCTTGGCTATTTCTTCCCCACTCTTGATATTTATTTAGAGTGGGGCGACTCTGGCCTAGCTTGGCTATTTCTTCCCCATCCTTGGTATTTATTTAGAGTGGGGCCACTCTGGCCTAGCTGGGGTTTTTCTTCCCCACTTTTGGTATTTATTTAGAGTGGGGCGACCCTAGCCTAGCTTGGCTATTTCTTCCCCACCCTTGGTATTTATTTTGAATGGGGCGACTCTGGCCTATCTGGGCTATTTCTTCTCCACCCTTTGTATCCATTTTAAGGGGGAAATGCTGGCCTACCAAGGTCTTTTCTTCTATAGAAATATGCCTGGACTGATTGACAGATTTGATATTTGCTTTAATCAATCAACATGATACATTGAAATAAAATTATGATTGGTAGATTGGTCACAGTCAACTGTAGTAGTAAATTAGTTTCTACCAAAATTCAACCTTAATTGAAGGGCATCATGTTTAAAACATGTGTTTGAAACTCATTTAGATTTTTTCCTGGGAAGAAAACGCCAAGCTAGGCCAGACTTTTCCCCCTGAAAACCAATAAAGACTGAGGGTGGGGAAGAAATAGCTTAGCTAGGCCAGAACTTCCCCCCTGAAAATGATTAACAAGGATGGGGGAAGATATAGCCTAGCTAGGCCAGACTCTCCCTCCTATAAATAAAGACTGAGTTTGGGGAAGAAAACATCTAGCTAAGCCAGAATTTTCCCCTGAAAATAAATAATAAGGGTGGGGGAAAAAAGCCTAGCTAAGCCAGACTCTCCCTCCTATAAATAAAGACTGAGGGTGGGGAAGAAATAGCCTAGCTAGGCCAGAACTTCCCCCCTAAACATAAATAACAAGGGTGAGGAAAAATAGCCTAGCTAGGCCAGACTTTCCCCCTGAAAATAAATAACAAGGGTGGGGAAAAAAGCCTAGCTAGGCCAGACTCTCCCTCCTGTAAATAAAAATTGAGAATGGGGAAGAAATAGCCTAGCTAGACCATGCTTTCCCCCTGGAAATGAATAACAAGAGTGGGGAGGAATAGCCTAGCTACGTCAGACTCTCCCTCATAAAAATAAAGACAGAGCATGGGGAAGAAATAGCCCAGCTAGGCCAGATTCTCCCTCCTGCGAATATAGACTGGGGTGAGGAAGATATAGCCTAGCTAGGCAAGAACGTCCCCCCTGAAGATGAATAACAAGGGTGGGGAAGATATAGCATAGCTAGGCCAGACTCTCCCTCATTATATATGAAGACTGAGGGTGGGGAAAAATAGCCAAGCTAGGCCAGAATTTACTCCCTGAAAATGAATAACAAGGGTGAGGAAAAAATATCATAGCTAATCCCCGAATAGAAAGTGAAACTATATTTAGACGAGAAAGGCAGAGAAGTTGTCAATATAAGTTAATGTCTGTACATTATGTATGGACATAAGAACAGGATTTGTTAAGCGGGGTTCAAATTGCCACGAATTTTGACAAAAGAAAATAGGAATAGGAAGAATCAAGGGTGAGGAAAGTTTGGCCTAGTCTTAACTTTCCCCGGGGGAAAGGTTTGGCCTAGGCTATTTTCTCCCCGGGGAAAGTTCTATTTTCTCCCCGGGGAAAGTTGAGACTGGGGAAGAATTGGCCTGCTACACCAGCACGAACTGCACGTGCAAATCATGCCACGGATGAAATTGACAACAGCCGACTGAAGCAAACTGCTGACAAAGACACTGATAACAACAAAATATTATCTAAGGGAGAAGCCAGCCACTTCGGTAGAAGCAGAAAGCACCCCCAAATCGTTACTGCGAAATCTGGAGAAAAAAACCTAAAACAGTCGAAAAACTCCGAATTAGAGAAGAGCTATCAAGACATGCGTGTGAACTTGATGGCCGACAGAAAAGCAATGACCATATAAGGTAGGCCACCTGATGGGGGTATTGAGTGCAGCTCACTTGAATGATAACTCTGTCTTTACTCTGTGTAAGGAATGTCGGATTAAGACAGATTAGAATAATTGGGCATATTGTTAACTATCATTGAGAGTATATTAAATGATAAAGATAATCAAGTTTATCTTTCACTCTGACTGTTCACGAGGGCCTATTTTTATCTCTTTCCCCATATAAAAGGCCTAGAAGGCTGAAATCTGCTGTAGACACATTGGTCAACAAGGATTAGAAATTGTAGATCTGTTCCTTTTGAGATGTCAAAATGAGGGCCTAGAGGCAATGACCTAATTTCTATGTACATGTTCTCCAGTGGGAGGAAAAGGCTTAGAGAAAAGTTTTTTTAGTACAGACCCCTTATCTTTTGAGGTTAAAATTGATAGATTTCGTGACCATGTGGCGCTTACATATATCATATATCATATGTAGACTGATGAGCTACAGAGCATAACGTCTCTATTTTTGAATAAACATTAGAGTTAAAAATCAATTTGACAGGTAAAATCAAGCCGTTCAAAGAAACGATTCATAGCACATGGATTTACAACTTCAGAAATAGAGAGCATATTTTTTGGTGATGCTTAAGTGCAATTATTATACCCCTGCCTTACAGGGTATATAGTCCTTCTGTCCATCCGTCACAAATGTTTGTCTGGAGCATATATCCCAAAATACATGATAGTTTCACCAAACTTCATACACTTATCAACCATGATCCCTAAATGTGCATTTGAGGATTAAACCAACAAATGATTTTTAGTTTATGCGGTTTCCATGGAAAGATGACTCTATGACCAAGTCCTTTGTCCGGAGCATTTCTCCTAACTATGCATGCTAGCTTTAACAAACTTAATACACTTAAAAAACATGATCCCTTGGTGAGCCTTTTGAGGGTTAGACCAACAAAGAAAGCCAGACTATGATTTGAATAAGCTTTTCAATTTGATTGTAGTGTCTCAATGGATGCATAATTAAAAAAAACAATTAAGTGTTATGGTAACTAAATTCCTGTATCGATCAATATGGCAGGATTACAGTTTCTGGATCTTCAGGGAAAAGGGTGTGCATACAAGGCTTGAAAGAAAAATAAAAGAGAAATTTGTCAATAAAGAATGTCTTCATAAACAGAAAAAGATTAACTGCTGTATTATTTAAGTATGAAAGTTAATTATTTAATTAATTATATTCTTTATATATTTTGATTCAGAAAAGAAAAGAAGTAACAGACATTGATTCCAGAAAGAAGGATGTCCATGAAGAAGGTATGCTTTAAATCTTTAAGTGATAGTTTGGCAGTGAAGAAAGCATTTCAAGGTTGAAATTATTTTTGGATATCCCTTGCCATTGTAAATGCTGATGGCTTGGGAAGACAAAACAAAATATGTTTCTATCCATTTAGAATCTTTTGAAACTCAATCTCTGGAACAGGGTTGAATTTAATCAGAATGTATGAATTAAAGATTTGGTAATCTGTTGCCCCAAATTAGGAAGGACTACTACCTTAATTTCCCAGAACCATGTATCTTAAGAAGTTTAATATTTTGTAAGGCTTATTGGTAATCAAGTGTTTTAATTTTGACTCCCATGAACCGTAATTGCATTTTAAGTCTTATTATTAGTTATTATGTAATTAAACAAACACCTTACATTATTTTTCAAAGTCACAACAGCACTGACCATTTTGCAATCTCATTAACCATGGCAACAATTTTTTCCAAATAAAGTGACAGCCTACAATATGAAAAACAGACACCATGCAGTTGATTTTTGACCTTTACCTTATTTGCAAGGTCTCCATGGCCCTTTGACCACTTTTCAAACTCTTTTTAACCCAGCATCTCTATATATGGTAATTCACCACTAATTGAATTTCATTTTACTTCTTCTCATGCAACTTACCTCTTATTCAAATGTGTGACAGAATGTGTGATTTTCATGGTCAAAACAACTCTCTTCCATTATCATTGATGACATTTTTGAAAGTCACAAATCCTACCAAATTGCAAAACTAGTAAATTTATCCCATTCAATTCATTATTAGCGGAATCAAGATGACTTTGAGATGTTAGTGACCTGCACTTATGCAAGTTATTATAGCCTTATGCCTTATGTCTTATGCATAGTTATTATCCATATGTGCTAAGATAAGTCATGACATAAACTGCGATATGTTGCACATGTATAATAAACCCTAGCGGCAATTTGATTGGTCGAGTGGTGACCACGTGACATCGGAATGTGGGACTACTTTTTTCATTGATAATTTTTTACTATGTACAAACTTTATACTATGACTTGCCTTAATCTTGTGACCTCCGAAACTTTGATCGTTTCTAATAAATCATTCCGGATTGTCGGATGCCCAACACAGAAATATTGTTTCGCTTCTGTCGCTTCAAACTCCAGCAAATAGGCAGTTGTCACTCCTGAATTCTCGCGACGTTGACGCGTTACCAGTCAATTCTTGTCAAAACATTCTCCCGTCGAAACAAAATTCACAAGTCTTTTCAGTCCAGAACAACGACAAAGCAATTCCCTCTGAAATTATCTGTACAATCTTTGCTGGGCCAATATATTGAGGTGTTTTCAACATCAGCATTGCAAATGCAACGGGTGCGACTGCCAGTGCCGTTCAATCAGCTGATCACCCGAGTGCGAGTGAACCCAACCCGAAGCGTCGACGTATCTGTCCTGTGGTCTTTTCAGATTTTTCGGATGACGATTAAATACCACATGCCGATCAAGTGCTGACATCGTTTGAACTAAAGTTGTTGTTCAGTCGTTAATCTTGTCACCTTTCTATTTGACCCTTCATGTTCTTATTGTCAAAGTTTCCGACAGTGTGTTCCTTTCGAATGCAGTAACAGTTACTCAGGCTACGTGATCGAAGTGATTCTCTCAAATGTGAGGTAATATTTAAGTTTTTTGAAAGTTACTGGGTTTATGTATTTTCTAAAACTCAATTTGAAAGTGAAAATGATAAATGAAATGAAAACTATGTGACGTTTTCGAGAAAGAGTCGTGTTATGACGATTTCAAATTGGCGCTAGATTTAGTCTTACCACAACAGAGTCAGTGCACCGCGACCATGACCTTGTCGTCACTGTATTCATACGTCTACTGCTATATTTAGATCGCGGCTGAATATGAATATCTTGATCATTTTGGAATTAATCTTCGTTGAGAAGATGGATAATAAAGAAATTAACACACTCGCGTGGATGTCATATTGTATTTACAATACTCGTGCATGAAAAATGATATTTCCCTCGCTCTCGCTCGGAAAAAATATCATTTTTCAGTCACTCGTGTTGTAAATACAATATGACATCCACGCTCGGGTATTAATCTCTATATATCATATAATGTTAATGAGTTATAGAGAATGGTTCTACAACCGATATGTAATGTATATATAAAATCAAAATATAATTACACTTGCCAGCTTTTTTAGAAGCATTTATTTTCTCATTTTTTTGTATCATGATTAAAGAAATGTAATATGATTTTTATTAATTATATTCTGATATTGTGTTAAGACATTTTTTCTAATGCACTGGCACTGGACAACTTTGGTGATATTGTATTTCACCTGGAGAACTGTTCTTTTAGTTTTGAACATATACAATACAAAGGCTAATGACTTTCAGAGCCTATGGCTGTATTTTAACTCAGTAGGCTTGAAATGGGTTGATTGGCTTGACATGGCATCTGTCTCTCTATCCATCCTTCCGTCAGTTTGTCTGTAAAGTTTTCATTGTTCCGACTTCTCCAGAATGATTGTCCTAATAAGGGCGACATGAACCACGACCTAAAAACCTATTTTTATCTTCTCCTGAAGCACTGAGAGGCTTAAAAACTGATATCTTTATATAAAGAGACTCCTGTGCTGATTGGGATTCAATTTATAATTCCAGTGACCATAAATGAACACCCTATTGACAACGCCCTTAATTCCTCTTTTTATCTTTTCTCCATAAGCAAAAGGCCTAGAAAGCTGAATTCTTGTGTACATGCTCAATAGCTCATGGGAATTATAGTTTATAGATTTTGTTATACCGTTACCCCCAAATGTCGTACCTGTGACCATGGATAACCTGACTAGCTACAGAGCCAAATGCTTTTTTAAAAATTGTCTCTCTTGGTATGTGAAATCTCAAGAAGGAATATGATGGCATAATCATAACAAAATTCATTCAACTTGTTTCTTTCTTTCAGAATTTGACTCTGAGGATTACTCAAAGGTAATAGCTGAGATATTATGAACCAAAAAAAAACGTAGAATATTTTCCACTAGATATTTCTGTTTGAGATAGTGCAATGAAATGACATATTCATTTGAAAAATATTAAAATGATATAAGGTAACATGACATGTGATGTTGCAGTAGTTTACAGTTGTAGTGCTGAATGCCATGATCAACTTACTCAATCTACTTGGTAGATTTACCCTGTGAAAACTAAAATTGAAATAAAAATGGGATTCTCAGTAGGATCCTACCAGAATCCCGCCAAGATCTCAAAGGGAGAAAATGAAGGGATTTGCTGGTATCCTACTAGAATATTTTGGTAGGATTCAGGTAAATATTTGGGATCCTGGTCAAGTTCCATCCATATCCAAATGCTATTCTTACTGGGTACAATTGCATTGTGAATTTGATGATATTGACACTTTGCTGGTTATTTCAGATTAAACAGTAAATCTATAATCATATTAAAGAATATATGCTATCAATAAATACAGTCATGTTATTTGACTTAATAGCTGATTGGGATTCTGATTCATAGCTTTGGTGACCATGTGACCCCTATGAAGGGCCACAGGAACCATGTCTTCGAAAACCTGACTTCTTATTCTCTAGAAAGCTGAAATCTTATGTACTCTTTCACTAATGGGGTTAAAAGATCTATGTGACGTTTGACCCCAAATATTTTTATGCTATTTTCGAAAGGCCAAGAAGGCTAAATTTGTGTGTTCAGACTCTATGCTGATGGGATTATGATAAATTGATTTTGATCCTGTGGCAGCTTATACAGTGACCTTGTGACCATTTGTTAAAATAGACATAGATAGCCTGATAAGCTACAGAGTCAATGCCTATATTTGATGACGGCTTATATTTTGGACTAACAAAGAACCCAGTAGATTGTTATGGTTTTGTCCTCATACTCAAGGTAATTATTGCAATTTAATGTACTGAATAATAAACATCAGCTAATTTAGCCTACTATGGAGGTTCAGAATGAGATAGACTTTTTCTAGTTCATTGGATTTTTAAGCTTGTAAAAGTCTATATTTTATTTTGGCTTGAGCCTTATTTACAATTAAATAATTCTATGTGAATTAAGAACCAAGCAGCTAATGCCTAAATGATAAATCAATTATTCTTCTCTAGCTTTGGGGGCCTTTCCACTTGGTTTATTCATAACTGTCAATAACTATACTTCATTTGATAACATTTTAAAAATATCTATAATTTTATTCCCCATTGATATTATAAAGTTTACATTTTTAATCCATTGAAAGAAACATACTTCTCAGTGAGTATATTTACTGTACAACGTCACTTTTGTATGTTTTCAGGTTGTTCCAAATCTCACTTTACATGTGAATCAGGCAATCGTAGATAGCCCTTTGTGGGTTGATGCTCAAACCAATCTGTCAAAACTTGGCACGGTATCCACAGATGGAAGAGGACACACTATCATAGAAGGATCATATGACAATATAATGAAAGCTCGAGACCATCTGATGCGACTTCACTCCAACACTCTAGAAACAAAAGAGGATCGCTTTAGTATTTCCAAATCCCAAATGGATACAAAATTAGAGCCACCAATTGACGTTTCACCAGCCCACTATGAGGCTTTACAGTATTTCCTTGGAGAGAAGTCAATCAGAGAACATTGTACAATTGTAAATGAGAAGAATATGAAACGGCTTCATTTCGTTTGTAATGAACAAAATAGACAACTTGTAGAGTCCTTGAAGATGCAGGCAGAAGAGATTATGCAGGATGAATATGATTTTCAAAAAGAAGCCATTCAAGTATCTCAAGAAAAGGCTGCATCAGTCCCAAAAGATGTGATGGAATATATGAGCAATGTGTTTATGAAATATATACCCAACGATCATTCTATCTTGATTTTTTCTGAAGATTGGAATGTAATGCCGAAAGCCAAAAGAATGGTCAAAATCAATTTGGGACAGGTAAAAACAGACCGTTCTAAAAGACGATTTTTAGGACCCAAGAGTTCAACTTCAAAACCAGAAACCAAAGATCGCTCATTCGTTGTCGAGTCTGGTTGTGGCAAAGCAGAAGGCGAACACATCACTGTCAAAGTCTACAAGAGAAACATAACAGAACTAACTCTGGATGCTATTGTCAATGCTGCTAATGGTCAACTTCATCATGGTGGAGGAGTGGCCCGGGCAATAGCTGCGGCTGCAGGGGATCAACTACGTGCTGAGGGAAAACGGTATGTGTTGAAGAATGGCGACATTCCAGTCACTGAATTGGCTGTAACAACAGCAGGAAAACTCCCCTGTCGGATGGTTTTTCATGCAGTTGGACCAAAATGGGACAAATACACCGACAAGAAGAAATGTCTGGAAGATTTATGCCGAACAATTTTGAGATGCCTCTGTGAAGCAGAAAACAGGAAACTAACGACAATAGCAATTCCACCAATCAGTTCGAGTGAGTAAACTTTTGTCTTTGATATATCTGTGTTCTAGAGAGTAAATATCACTACATTTTGTTTGTTTTCAAAATTACAGTTTATCTCTTAACTCCGAAGTTATTTATGTTTTTTTACTTCTTTCAGATTTATTTAAAATATGCTCGACACTCTCAAAGTTGATGAAAACAAATGAACAATGTCATTTCTCATCTGGCGTCAAGCTGCAATGTGTATGTGCTCCATTATCCATAGCCAAGTGGGGTTATGATACTATTGTTCCGTTCTAATGATGATAAATGTAGAGCTACAGAGCCCATGTCTCTATTTTATTAACCATTTTATTTATGATGATAAAAAACATTCAATCATATGTTTGATTACAGTCATGTTATTGCATGATTGCATGTTATAAAACAGTTATTTCATACTCTGATAGTCAATCATGCAAAGACTGATGAACAACAGAGCCATTGGATCTATCATTTGAGAATACATCATTTATCTTCTTTTTTTCTCAGCAATCTTTGGGGTGCCACAAGAAGAATGTGCCAAGATGTATGTTCGTGCTCTCAGAAGCTTTGATTTGACAGTCAACCAAGGGTCTTTGCTAGAAGTTCATTTCGTTGATGGCAACCAAAAGATGATTCAAATCATCACAGATGAAATGTCGAGGAACTGGATGAGTCAAACAGACAAAGAAGATGTCAAGAGAGATTCGGATTTCATCGAGCACTGCTTACATCCTGGTGCTGCAGACGTCAATTATCCAAGTGACCAGTTGGATTTGACCAGCAAGAATAAATTCAAAGTTGGTAAAAAAACCACTAACTGTTCCATTATTGGTAATATGCCAGAAGGAGAGATGACAATAAGAGTAAACTCTCTCTGTCACCTGCCAGGCTATGAGAAGTTTCCAACCATTGAAATTGTCTACACCTTCTTGGATGGAATACAAAAGGTATTTGTTAAAATTTTTGGTTTTGTATTAATGCTTCAGGTTTTCTGGCTTTGGTGAAGAGCATTTTATTTCATGTTCCCAATGTTGAAAATATTGACCGCGCATTTATGGTATTCTTTGCTCTTGCACGTTTGGTTGATATTTTGCGCAGAAAAAGCAATTTTCTGAATTCCAAAATGATGAGCCACAGCTACTATGCAAATCGCTAAATGTAGAAAACGCTGATTCAAATTAATACCTTCCTACACAGCATATATCTTCAGTCATGTCAGTTACATCTGTAGACTTTCACAATGTTGTCGCTACACAGAATTTTGCTTACTTGAAAACTTAAAGAGCCGCTCCGTGACTTTCATAACATATTATTATTTATTTACCTTTGATACATACCTAAATGTCATATGTGGTGATAAAAAATGAAAATCTAAAAACAGCTATATAAATACACAGAGGTTTTGATATCACGTCCAATATACATGGATACTAGCCCTTAAGCTGTTTTAGATAAGTCTCCAAAATTACATTTGACTATTTGAAGCTGTTTGCAATGTTCTACCTTCATGTTGTCACTGTAAAAAAAACAATAACCTTTGAAATGTGTCTTTTTCGTAACAGTCGATACTTCGCGATCAAATGACACAATTGATTAGGTTTGGCTTACACGACTCCAACAACTAACGTAGGGGCTCTTTAAAGAAAGATGATATTGTGTATACATGTAATGCTTGTTTTCAAAGTCTAATATTTTTTCTTCTCAAAACAGTCACTTATCTATCCACATCTCTTGATGACCTCATGAGTATCAACAAAAAATAATAGTCATCAACAAATATGTAAAGAAGTTGAAAATTATACAATTTGATTGTGATCAAGGCACTGCATGCTTCAAATGGCTAGTGAATTGGATCATAAGGGATTAAGTAGCTATATATAGGGTATGTGTGTGTGTGTGCATGCATGCACGTGTGTGTGCGTGTCTGTCTGTTTGTGCGTGTCTGTCTGTTTGTGTGTGTCTGTCTGTTTGTGTGTGTCTGTCTGTTTGTGTGTGTCTGTTTTTGTGTGTCTGTATGTGTCTGTGTCTGTCTGTTTGTGTTTGTCTGTGTCTGTCTGTTTTTGTGTGTCTGTGTATGTCTGTTTGTGCGTGTCTGTCTGTGTGTGTCTGTGTCTGTCTGTTTTTGTGTGTCTGTGTCTGTGAACACAAAGCAACCATTGACTTAAGTTTTTTCTAATGACTTGGCTACGAGTTTTAAGTTGAGTCATTTTGTGAAGACAAGTTTTAGGCTGAACTAAAAGAAAATCTCTAAAAGCTTCATCAATCTTAGATCTTTTTTATAGAATACTGTCCCTGACGTCCTATTTCCATCATGTTCATTAGGAAAATCATCCACACCCTGGCCAACATTACAAAGGGACAAGGCGCACTGCTTATCTACCAGATTCTCCAGATGGACGAGAGGTTCTTGCACTTCTGAAGGTGGCCTGGGAAAGAAAACTTACCTTTACTCTTGGACGCTCTGTGACTATTGGAGATAATCTCGACAGAGTCGTATGGAATGAGATCCACCACAAAACTAACAAATATGGGGGAGCGACAAAGTAAGATTTTTCACCACATGTTTTTCAATAATTTGTAAGAGGAGTAGATGCCATATCAAAGAACATCTAGAGAACAAAAAACATTATTATACTACTAATTGCAGATGTACATATCTTTATACTGTTTTGGAGAAGTTCATTGGCAAATTCCAACCTACAGCCTTGGAGTCTTGCATCATTCACTTAACAGCCTAACCATTCAGCCACAGAGTAAAAGAATACAATAAGTGATTCGTAAATCAGTCAGGACATGAAACTATTAATCACTAAGTATTATTCTATATGAAGAATAAATCCAAGCACTCTAAAACAGGAATTCTCCCTTATCTCTGGAGGTATCCTTTTCTTAACTGTGACTGTTCTGTTATAGATGCATATCTGAGGACTATTACTGTCTTTTTACCCTTTCAACTTTGGATGCTTTGTTATGCAACTTTAGAAACAGATATTGGATACCAATGCAAATGCCTTTTTAACTGTGTGTTCTGTGATAGATGCAAATTTGAGGCAGATAGAGTCTTTTTAACTTAAGATGTCATCTTTCAGTTTTGGATACCCGGACCCAGGCTATCTGAAGAGAGTCAAAGAGGAGCTGGCAGCTAAAGGTGTCACCGTGGGAGTGTAGTATAAATGTACCTGAAGCGGAAACCTTGTGAACAGATTCCTTAGCTGATTATAATTAATGGATTTGGGATCCCTGTGATCCTAATAAGGGCCACAGTGACCACACCCATACATCTTCTCCAGAAGAAAGAGGACTAGAAAGCTGAAACCTTGTTTAAACACTCATTGGTTGAACGGTGTTCTAATTTGTAGATTATGGTGACCCTGGGACCCTGTTTAGCGCCAAAATGCAGCGCCCTAAGAACTTATTTTCATCATCTTCTCGAGAAACTAAAGGCCTTAAAGCTAATAGGTTGTGTACAGAGTCCTACGCTGATGAAGATTGTAAAAAATTGATTTGGTGATCCTTTGGTAACAGATATTGTGACCCTGTGAACATTGATAAAAGATATTCTAGATAGCCTGGGGAGCTACAGAACCAAAGGCTCTAATTTTACAAGTTGGTTTCTTTTCCAGAGCATAACTTGAACACTTAATGACTTGGAGACCTCAAATTTGGGTTTAATGTTACCTATAGTGTGCTAATATTGCTTTTAATGTTAAAACTCCACGGTGACAAAAAAATTCCTTAATTTTGATCAAAAACAGCAAAATTGTACATCTTTGTTTCCTTCAGGTGCATTTCCCAAAACAAAAACTAAATCATATGACTTAGAAACTTCAAGTTTGGTATGAACGTTACCTATTGGGAGCCAATAACATTTCAATATGGCAAAATTTTACAAATCTATCTTTTGCTTTTCCAGAGCATTTCTCGAAAATCATTTGACTTGGATACTTTAAATTTGGTGTGAATGTTAACTTTAAGGTGTTGCTTTGGCATTTATGGGTTAAAAATCAATGATGCCAATGTTTTTTTAAGTTTGACCTATAAAAATGACAAATTTTCGAATTTGTTTCTTTCCTGCAGCATTACTCAAACAAATAAATGGCTTGAAAACTTCAAATTTGTTTTGAATGTGACCAATGGGTCGTAGATGTTTCTTTTACTTACAACAACTTCTAGGTGCAAACTCTCTTTGAAATTATGACCTTAACAGCAAAACTACAAGTTTGATAATATATGTGGTCTATGTCGTAACTTTTAACTGTTCAAATATGCTTCTTGCTTTGAATGCGATCTTCAAACATATTGATATGATTTAATACACGTTTTTTCCAATAACTGATATTGTATAAAGCCGATCAGAATATTGCGCTCACTTTTGCCTTTTTTTGTTGTTGTTGCTAAGGATTCATGTGTATTAATACAACTGTTTATAGTGCCTCAAAACTACTACATCCATATATATATATATATATATATATATATATATATATATATATATATATACATATATATACATGTTGTTGCTACGCATATACCATAAACAATGGCACGGGACGTATTTCATGACGTTATTTGCATACCACTTTAACAATAAACAGTGAATGGTACATCAACATGGTATAATATTATGAACAGTTCAGTTTAGACTTATATCCTTTAATTAATAAATGTCGTTCATTGATTTTCCTCAGCTCTTAATTCTCTGTGCGCAATTTATACATTGGACAGATTGTAAACTGGGGATTTGAGTTAGTTGCATTGTTGTATAAGTACCCGCAGTCTTACTCTAAATACATCTCATGTTTAGCCAATATATATTCTTCGCCATAATCAGCGTATTTTAAAACATATATTTCTAGAGGTGCAAGACACGTTTTGCATTGTATTGAATTCTGTGTTAGTTCTAAAGGTGAAAAAAAATAACTTCTAAGATGTGTTGGCATGTCCTGCAATTGTTTAAGATTTGAATGTTTGAACATCATCTTTGTCACTGTTTTCAAATGATTCTGAATTAGTATAGTATAATAACATATGATTTATGTATGCTGAATGGTTAACCTGGTTTTTTATGAAATGAATTTCATCAGATTTTAGTCAGTGTAACAGTTTCACTTTTTTGGCATCTTGATAACCTTGATTTTGTTAAAAGAATATTATTTTAGATTAGTTATATTAGATAAGATAGGCTCACGTTTGCTAGGTAAGAGGCAAGGAGTTCATAACTCGCATCAATATTTATCCTGGCATTTGCAAGCATTTTAAGAACTTTGCTTGCAGTCTAGCCCACAATGTTGAAATTCAAAACACTCTACCCTTCCCTATTGTCCTACAACAGGGCTTACCAACTCATTTTTAAAAAAGCCCTGATGTAGAACACATGAGATTTCCCAACTTCTAATGCAGCGAAAATAGCTCATGATTCGCATTTAATCAAAGTAGGTATGGCTATTGTCTGAGAACCTGTACGAGATCCGCAATTTTCATAAAAAAGAACCCAAGCGGAAACCTGCGAACAAGGCGCTGTTCTGGACTATTTTTAGATGGTTCGTAGGTCATAGGGTGTAAGTTTTTGTTGGGTTATATCCTATATGAATGACCCTGAGACAAGGTGGTTATTTTCAGTGCTACTGACTTAACTTCATAGATGTTTTATTCTGAATATGTTAATACGAAAGTGAATTCTTGATTCTTATTGGCTGACTTGAAGTATTTTTAAACGCTGAATGACAATGAATATCCGCTAATTAGCGACTAATCACAGCAAAGGTCTTCTTTTCAATTGCTAATCTAAAAATGCAAAAAGAATAGTAAGACGTCGAAATTCCTCTTTACACGTATGATAGTTAAATGGCCCATTTATCCTAACAAACCTAAATTTCTTGTTGTGTATCCTAAAACTAAGTTTCAAAATTAGGTTTGAGTAATATTGGCGCACGTCATTGTCCGGATTTCGGTCATAAATCTCGACTTTTTCCCTGTTCATTGTCGCTATGCTAACTGATTACCATTGACATGTTAATTTTAAGGCACAAACTTCATGTGAAATTAATGAAGTTTGACATATTTCACCCTTCTTTCACCACACTCTCTGTGTCACTTAATATTCAAAGCTCTCTGTGTCCCTTTATTATCTCTTTAAAGCACCGTACTTATGGATGACAACGTCTTACTCTCTTACCGTTTCGCTACAGATTCAAGTATGAATGTAATACAAGGCGAATGTGACATTAATGCTGAATACCACAGAATGAGATAATCAAGTATTAAAACGTTATATCAATTATGTAGTAAAAGTATTTTGGAGCTATTTGTAACTCTTACAATGATAGTGTGAAACCTACTACCGTGTTCTTGATAAAGGTTGGAAAATATCCTCACAGTTACATTTCAATGCAAAACCGACTTAGAGGTTATGACAGTTTCCTGATAGTGATAGTGAAAAAACACACCCTCAGATAGGCCCACAAGAGTGAGATTAACGAAAGCAATGGATTTAGATATCTTCTTTAAGGTTTCACTAGTTTCATTTGTATGGTTATGCAGGTGTGAATCGAACAGCCTTTGAATAAATATGTCAATTTGTTTGGATCATAATACGCTTTCAATGGGTATTTACAGCAGACTACACATCTGTTATTGAGAAGAAGTTAAAAGAATTCCCTGAGAAGTGTGAGAGGAGAATTGCAAGTGAATACTTAAATGCAGGATTGCAGAACTCACTCAAGCAATATCTTAAAGAAGTTCGGTCGCCACTCAGCTCTAAGTTCTGTCTGGAAGAATTCATTATTTTATAAACATTTCAACTACACTTGTACTACCCAATATCCATGGCTGATGAATCATCTTGCAAGAGCAGTTGGATTGGAAGAAAACGTACAGGAACCTCAACTACTATTTCTGAAGGTATGCTGAGGGCAGTTCAACACTTGATTGGTGACCAGTTTTATGCTTGTTGTGATGTGGAAGTTGATAAACCTGGTTCCAGAATAATTTTCTTTGTAGAGAATGAAAATTCTTCGGCTGTAGAACAACGGATACAAGGATTTATTGACGAAGTGGAGTCTGCAAAGGACGCAGACAAAGATAAGGCCAAGAAAGTGGCGGAACAAGCTATGAAAGAGTTCATGGATGTGTACATCGAGTATCAACCAGAGAGGCACACCATGCTATTGTTTGCAGAGGATTGGACTCGGATGGATAAGGCAAGAAAGAAAGTGGTATCCCTTCTTGGACAATCTAAAGTTTCTTCAAGGGCAGCACGGCGTTTCAAGGAAATTCCGATCACCGAAGCAGTTTCCTGTCCTTCACCAGAGGAACGGTCATAAAGAAAGTGATATCCCTCTTTGATTAATTAGCCTCTAAACTGTTTCAAGTTATTGATAATTGAACTAGAGGAAATACCATGTCATATATGACAGTAAAAAGGGTTGTGCGAAGGAATAAAAAAGGAATAGTTCACATTAATTAAAGAGCCACTCCGTGAGTTGTTGGAGTCATATATGCCAAACTAAATCAATGGTGTCATTTGATCGCGAAGAATCGACTGTTACCGAAAAGACACATTTTTAAGCTTATTGGTTTTTCACAGTGACAATATGAAGGTAGATCGTCGCAATTACGATCGAAAACCGGACAGTGGCGCGCGTCAATTAGTCAAACGTAATTTTGGAGACTTATTTAAAACAGCCAGGAGGGCAGTTAGGAGTTGATAGTGTTTGTTAGGTTATATAACTTGTATCCATGTATATTGGACGTGATATCTACACCTCTGTGCATTTATAAGGCTGTTTTTAGATTTTCATGGAAAACCAGTATTTGTCATATTTATGTCTTTTGGACATGAAAAGTTAAGATGTTTTGATTTTATATCACGACATATGACATTTTGGTTCGTATCAAAGGTAAAATAATATGTTATGAAAATCATGGAGTGGCTCTGTAATGAAATTTTTTAATGTTTCCATAAGACGTAAATGTAGTTGTAACGAAGATATGGTCATGGTAGTTTTAATTCAATTTTTATGTGAACTTGCGTTAAGCATTTTCATGCCGATTCAAACTTATTGTTGTACTTTACAAACAGGAAGTTATCAAACTTTTTGGTATGAAATGATGTGCATGAATGAATTTGCCATATTTTCATGATATTTGAATATCAATTTCGCAATATTTCCTCCGATATATATTATGTTTCATGATCACTATGGTTATTGCTTTCTGGTTAAGGAATAGTAAGTAGTTTCCTTGACTGGTAGTAGTCAGATGATCGCTAGCGTAAATCCCTGTCTTTATGGTCCAAGTAAAAGTTTCTTCTTCGATAATAGACCTTTTCATACCTAAGGTACATAAAGTGGGCGAAAACTAATAGTTACTTTTCAATAGTTTTTGCTTGTGGCAAATGTAATCTCAAATCTTGCCACCAGTTATTCAAACTTAAGATGTTTGGTTATACTTTTGAAAGTCACAATGGCTTTGCGAGCTTTCTCACATTATACATGCATCGTTATTGTTATTTTCCAGAGTAGGTAAATATCCTCGTTTCCCAATTTCAAATCTTTCAAATCAAAATTAATTGCAAGTGATTTCCTATTAAGATGAATGTTCAAGATAACAGAGAGTCAAAGTTGTCTGTTTCGAACTAACGTTTGCTGGTTTCCTTCTTGAATTGCCCCTGTGGAAAATTTCAGTAATCAGTAATTCACCTTCATGTACCCTTCTGCACCCTTAACTCGACATCGTAGACATTGAAGTTAACGATTGTTACTATTGTCCTAGCATTATGGATTTAAGTTTTTACTTCAGACATTTAAAAAAAACCTTAGTTATGTTAATGGGTGATTTTAACAGCACAGATGTCTCCTATTCAAAAAGCAAAGGGGAGTGGACAGTGCTTAGCGTCGTGCTATGTACTTTCAAAGGTACTTCTTAGTGAATATAAATAATGGAAGATCTCGGCCTCTCAATTATGAATCGGCCAGTCCTTGTTTTCGCGCTCCTTGTTCTTACGCGTCAAGAGCGTTATTGTCAATATTGCAATAACTAGAAGGAATCGTTTCTCAGTTGATTGTTCATTGATGAATGAAGTCAGTTGTACATGATTTGCTGGGCTTTCGACATCTTTTTGTTTGCTTTATGCAATGCGAGGTGGTGAAGAAGAGCATGTGAGCCTATCCATGTTTTAGAATCGTAGTCACAGAGAGACTGTACACTAAGTGAATCACAAACGGTTATGTGACGTATATTGTGAGATTGCCAGTTTAATATTTTATCAGTGAAATAAACCAGCTACCAGTCAACAAAAGCAAAAAACTTTTAATTTTTACTGATCAGAAGGAAAAGAATTAAAAGGAAACCCTTGGATCTATCGATAAAATGTAATGTGTTTGAACTTTTATCACTATAATGACTGATTACAATGTTCTTATGTAATGGATGTGAAAGGTCTGACAAATTCATGATTTTGTTGTTGCTTGGGCAAAACATTCATTCTTGAGTTGATTAAAGGCCAATATGGTCCAATAACAGTATAAATACTAAAATCATATCATATGATATGATTTTCTAACTATTTATTATTTTTTAACTGACCACCAAAATAAATGTTATTGTTTACATTGATAATGTGTACAATTTTGTTTAAGATGAAATCACTTAGGTTTTGAACAAGATTTATTCGTTATATTCTTTAAACAGTGACACAAAAATAATATTTGTAATTATCTCCTCTAAACACAATTCCATTCTATGCCAAAGGTTTTGGTCCAAATGTATTTCGACCGTTTTCGGAGGCTTTGACACATTTTAACCAACTAAATGTTGTTCTTAATCTTACTAATAATTGAAAATGTTACACTTGAGTTTTTATCTGAAGAATCATGTCCCCAAAATAAATTTTTTTGAATTTTACCACGCATGAAGTGCACGTGAAAACAGTTGGAAACGTTTATAACAGGCTCCTGTATTCATCAATTCATACCATATTTCCATTACAATGCAGGTACATCTAATACATGTGTATTGTGACAGTGTCATAAAGTGCTGAGTCGGCCATTGTTATCCAGGTGGCATGTTTTATTATACTGTATAATCATTGTCAATGGTCTTGTCAGGCCTCTCTAGGCAGTAATAGTGGTTACCTTGACGACCATGAAATAGCCCAAATCATCTGACCTAAACGATTTGCATTTATGGTGGGAACATAAATCTGAAAACGTAAAGAAGTATAGTAAAGAAATACATTCATCGATTTCAATATTGAGAAGGTGAAAGGAAGTATTGAAAGCAACTCATATCATCATACACACGCATATCCATTAGCCCTGACAAAAACCTGTCAAAGCCTTAAGTCCGTCTTCAGAAAGGTCGACGTGACCCTAACTTTGAACAGCTCATACCACTTACCAGGTATCGAGGACGAGAGCGCATGTCAAACTATTGGAAACTTAGAGGCCAATATCTCACTTAAAACACAGTCAATTCCAACTATTGGAGTGAGTGAGTTGAGTTATTGTTTAACGCCGCTTGCGAAATATTTCAGCCATTAGCGGCGTTCCAACTATTGGAGATTGCTATCCACTGCCATATTAATGTTAACTAAATGTAAAACACATCAAATTAATTAAAAAAGCATGTAATTTTGCTTCTATTTAAAACATTATTGTGTTTTTTTAATTGTTTAATGTTTTTACCACAAATTATTGGCAAACCTTAAATAAACTTTTGGAGTTTGGACATTAATAGCTGAAAAATATTGGAGTGTATCTTCACTTTAATTTGTCTATTGGAGACAATGCAGGGGCAAGATGGAACTAATGTTTACACACTTAGTTTGAATTATACTTTACGGCTTCCCGTTTACTAACGTTTTTTAATCACACTAGATGGTGGTTTTGTTTATTAAGATTAATATAAAACGGGAGTTTGTTTAGCTTTCCATTTATTACTCGTTGTTTTATATTGCCAAAATAGCAGGAAAATCGCTCACATGACCATTGCAGTCACTGACGACGAAATAATGTAACTCGCACTGAAAAGTTTCATTTGTATGGTTATGCAGGTGTGAATCGAACAGCCTTTGAATAAATATGTCAATTTGTTTGGATCATAATACGCTTTCAATGGGTATTTACAGCAGACTACACATCTGTTATTGAGTAGAAGTTAAAAGCATTCCCTGAGAAGTGTGAGAGGAGAATTGCAAGTGAATACTTAAATGCAGGATTGCAGAACTCACTCAAGCGATATCTTAAAGAAGTTCGGTCGCCACTCAGCTCTAAGTTCTGTCTGGAAGAATTCATTATTTTATAAACATTTCAACTACACTTGTACTACCCAATATCCATGGCTGATGAATCATCTTGCAAGAGCAGTTGGATTGGAAGAAAACGTACAGGAACCTCAACTACTATTTCTGAAGGTATGCTGAGGGCAGTTCAACACTTGATTGGTGACCAGTTTTATGCTTGTTGTGATGTGGAAGTTGATAAACCTGGTTCCAGAATAATTTTCTTTGTAGAGAATGAAAATTCTTCGGCTGTAGAACAACGGATACAAGGATTTATTGACGAAGTGGAGTCTGCAAAGGACGCAGACAAAGATAAGGCCAAGAAAGTGGCGGAACAAGCTATGAAAGAGTTCATGGATGTGTACATCGAGTATCAACCAGAGAGGCACACCATGCTATTGTTTGCAGAGGATTGGACTCGGATGGATAAGGCAAGAAAGAAAGTGGTATCCCTTCTTGGACAATCTAAAGTTTCTTCAAGGGCAGCACGGCGTTTCAAGGAAATTCCGATCACCGAAGCAGTTTCCTGTCCTTCACCAGAGGAACGGTCATAAAGAAAGTGATATCCCTCTTTGATTTATTAGCCTCTAAACTGTTTCAAGTTATTGATAATTGAACTAGAGGAAATACCATGTCATATATGACAGTAAAAAGGGTTGTGCGAAGGAATAAAAAAGGAATAGTTCACATTAATTAAAGAGCCACTCCGTGAGTTGTTGGAGTCATATATGCCAAACTAAATCAATGGTGTCATTTGATCGCGAAGAATCGACTGTTACCGAAAAGACACATTTTTAAGCTTATTGGTTTTTCACAGTGACAATATGAAGGTAGATCGTCGCAATTACGATCGAAAACCGGACAGTGGCGCGCGTCAATTAGTCAAACGTAATTTTGGAGACTTATTCAAAACAGCCAGGAGGGCAGTTAGGAGTTGATAGTGTTTGTTAGGTTATATAACTTGTATCCATGTATATTGGACGTGATATCTACACCTCTGTGCATTTATAAGGCTGTTTTTAGATTTTCATGGAAAACCAGTATTTGTCATATTTATGTCTTTTGGACATGAAAAGTTAAGATGTTTTGATTTTATATCACGACATATGACATTTTGGTTCGTATCAAAGGTAAAATAATATGTTATGAAAATCATGGAGTGGCTCTGTAATGAAATTTTTTAATGTTTCCATAAGACGTAAATGTAGTTGTAACGAAGATATGGTCATGGTAGTTTTAATTCAATTTTTATGTGAACTTGCGTTAAGCATTTTCATGCCGATTCAAACTTATTGTTGTACTTTACAAACAGGAAGTTATCAAACTTTTTGGTATGAAATGATGTGCATGAATGAATTTGCCATATTTTCATGATATTTGAATATCAATTTCGCAATATTTCCTCCGATATATATTATGTTTCATGATCACTATGGTTATTGCTTTCTGGTTAAGGAATAGTAAGTAGTTTCCTTGACTGGTAGTAGTCAGATGATCGCTAGCGTAAATCCCTGTCTTTATGGTCCAAGTAAAAGTTTCTTCTTCGATAATAGACCTTTTCATACCTAAGGTACATAAAGTGGGCGAAAACTAATAGTTACTTTTCAATAGTTTTTGCTTGTGGCAAATGTAATCTCAAATCTTGCCACCAGTTATTCAAACTTAAGATGTTTGGTTATACTTTTGAAAGTCACAATGGCTTTGCGAGCTTTCTCACATTATACATGCATCGTTATTGTTATTTTCCAGAGTAGGTAAATATCCTCGTTTCCCAATTTCAAATCTTTCAAATCAAAATTAATTGCAAGTGATTTCCTATTAAGATGAATGTTCAAGATAACAGAGAGTCAAAGTTGTCTGTTTCGAACTAACGTTTGCTGGTTTCCTTCTTGAATTGCCCCTGTGGAAAATTTCAGTAATCAGTAATTCACCTTCATGTACCCTTCTGCACCCTTAACTCGACATCGTAGACATTGAAGTTAACGATTGTTACTATTGTCCTAGCATTATGGATTTAAGTTTTTACTTCAGACATTTAAAAAAAACCTTAGTTATGTTAATGGGTGATTTTAACAGCACAGATGTCTCCTATTCAAAAAGCAAAGGGGAGTGGACACTGCTTAGCGTCGTGCTATGTACTTTCAAAGGTACTTCTTAGTGAATATAAATAATGGAAGATCTCGGCCTCTCAATTATGAATCGAATCAAGAGCGTTATTGTCAATATTGCAATAACTAGAAGGAATCGTTTCTCAGTTGATTGTTCATTGATGAATGAAGTCAGTTGTACATGATTTGCTGGGCTTTCGACATCTTTTTGTTTGCTTTATGCAATGCGAGGTGGTGAAGAAGAGCATGTGAGCCTATCCATGTTTTAGAATCGTAGTCACAGAGAGACTGTACACTAAGTGAATCACAAACGGTTATGTGACGTATATTGTGAGATTGCCAGTTTAATATTTTATCAGTGAAATAAACCAGCTACCAGTCAACAAAAGCAAAAATCTTTTAATTTTTACTGATCAGAAGGAAAAGAATTAAAAGGAAACCCTTGGATCTATCGATAAAATGTAATGTGTTTGAACTTTTATCACTATAATGACTGATTACAATGTTCTTATGTAATGGATGTGAAAGGTCTGACAAATTCATGATTTTGTTGTTGCTTGGGCAAAACATCCATTCTTGAGTTGATTAAAGGCCAATATGGTCCAATAACAGTATAAATACTAAAATCATATCATATGATATGATTTTCTAACTATTTATTATTTTTTAACTGACCACCAAAATAAATGTTATTGTTTACATTGATAATGTGTACAATTTTGTTTAAGATGAAATCACTTAGGTTTTGAACAAGATTTATTCGTTATATTCTTTAAACAGTGACACAAAAATAATATTTGTAATTATCTCCTCTAAACACAATTCCATTCTATGCCAAAGGTTTTGGTCCAAATGTATTTCGACCGTTTTCGGAGGCTTTGACACATGTTAACCAACTAAATGTTGTTCTTAATCTTACTAATAATTGAAAATGTTACACTTGAGTTTTTATCTGAAGAATCATGTCCCCAAAATAAATTTTTTTGAATTTTACCACGCATGAAGTGCACGTGAAAACAGTTGGAAACGTTTATAACAGGCTCCTGTATTCATCAATTCATACCATATTTCCATTACAATGCAGGTACATCTAATACATGTGTATTGTGACAGTGTCATAAAGTGCTGAGTCGGCCATTGTTATCCAGGTGGCATGTTTTATTATACTGTATAATCATTGTCAATGGTCTTGTCAGGCCTCTCTAGGCAGTAATAGTGGTTACCATGACGACCATGAAATAGCCCAAATCATCTGACCTAAACGCTTTGCATTTATGGTGGGAACATAAATCTGAAAACGTAAAGAAGTATAGTAAAGAAATACATTCATCGATTTCAATATTGAGAAGGTGAAAGGAAGTATTGAAAGCAACTCATATCATCATACACACGCATATCCATTAGCCCTGACAAAAACCTGTCAAAGCCTTAAGTCCGTCTTCAGAAAGGTCGACGTGACCCTAACTTTGAACAGCTCATACCACTTACCAGGTATCGAGGACGAGAGCGCATGTCAAACTATTGGAAACTTAGAGGCCAATATCTCACTTAAAACACAGTCAATTCCAACTATTAGAGTGAGTGAGTCGAGTTATTGTTTAACGCCGCTTGCGAAATATTTCAGCCATTAGCGGCGTTCCAACTATTGGAGATTGCTATCCACTGCCATATTAATGTTAACTAAATGTAAAACACATCAAATTAATTAAAAAAGCATGTAATTTTGCTTCTATTTAAAACATTATTGTGTTTTTTTAATTGTTTAATGTTTTTACCACAAATTATTGGCAAACCTTAAATAAACTTTTGGAGTTTGGACATTAATAGCTGAAAAATATTGGAGTGTATCTTCACTTTAATTTGTCTATTGGAGACAATGCAGGGGCAAGATGGAACTAATGTTTACACACTTAGTTTGAATTATACTTTACGGCTTCCCGTTTACTAACGTTTTTTAATCACACTAGATGGTGGTTTTGTTTATTAAGATTAATATAAAACGGGAGTTTGTTTAGCTTTCCATTTATTACTCGTTGTTTTATATTGCCAAAATAGCAGGAAAATCGCTCACATGACCATTGCAGTCACTGACGACGAAATAATGTAACTCGCACTGAAAAGTTTCATTTGTATGGTTATGCAGGTGTGAATCGAACAGCCTTTGAATAAATATGTCAATTTGTTTGGATCATAATACGCTTTCAATGGGTATTTACAGCAGACTACACATCTGTTATTGAGTAGAAGTTAAAAGCATTCCCTGAGAAGTGTGAGAGGAGAATTGCAAGTGAATACTTAAATGCAGGATTGCAGAACTCACTCAAGCGATATCTTAAAGAAGTTCGGTCGCCACTCAGCTCTAAGTTCTGTCTGGAAGAATTCATTATTTTATAAACATTTCAACTACACTTGTACTACCCAATATCCATGGCTGATGAATCATCTTGCAAGAGCAGTTGGATTGGAAGAAAACGTACAGGAACCTCAACTACTATTTCTGAAGGTATGCTGAGGGCAGTTCAACACTTGATTGGTGACCAGTTTTATGCTTGTTGTGATGTGGAAGTTGATAAACCTGGTTCCAGAATAATTTTCTTTGTAGAGAATGAAAATTCTTCGGCTGTAGAACAACGGATACAAGGATTTATTGACGAAGTGGAGTCTGCAAAGGACGCAGACAAAGATAAGGCCAAGAAAGTGGCGGAACAAGCTATGAAAGAGTTCATGGATGTGTACATCGAGTATCAACCAGAGAGGCACACCATGCTATTGTTTGCAGAGGATTGGACTCGGATGGATAAGGCAAGAAAGAAAGTGGTATCCCTTCTTGGACAATCTAAAGTTTCTTCAAGGGCAGCACGGCGTTTCAAGGAAATTCCGATCACCGAAGCAGTTTCCTGTCCTTCACCAGAGGAACGGTCATAAAGAAAGTGATATCCCTCTTTGATTTATTAGCCTCTAAACTGTTTCAAGTTATTGATAATTGAACTAGAGGAAATACCATGTCATATATGACAGTAAAAAGGGTTGTGCGAAGGAATAAAAAAGGAATAGTTCACATTAATTAAAGAGCCACTCCGTGAGTTGTTGGAGTCATATATGCCAAACTAAATCAATGGTGTCATTTGATCGCGAAGAATCGACTGTTACCGAAAAGACACATTTTTAAGCTTATTGGTTTTTCACAGTGACAATATGAAGGTAGATCGTCGCAATTACGATCGAAAACCGGACAGTGGCGCGCGTCAATTAGTCAAACGTAATTTTGGAGACTTATTTAAAACAGCCAGGAGGGCAGTTAGGAGTTGATAGTGTTTGTTAGGTTATATAACTTGTATCCATGTATATTGGACGTGATATCTACACCTCTGTGCATTTATAAGGCTGTTTTTAGATTTTCATGGAAAACCAGTATTTGTCATATTTATGTCTTTTGGACATGAAAAGTTAAGATGTTTTGATTTTATATCACGACATATGACATTTTGGTTCGTATCAAAGGTAAAATAATATGTTATGAAAATCATGGAGTGGCTCTGTAATGAAATTTTTTAATGTTTCCATAAGACGTAAATGTAGTTGTAACGAAGATATGGTCATGGTAGTTTTAATTCAATTTTTATGTGAACTTGCGTTAAGCATTTTCATGCCGATTCAAACTTATTGTTGTACTTTACAAACAGGAAGTTATCAAACTTTTTGGTATGAAATGATGTGCATGAATGAATTTGCCATATTTTCATGATATTTGAATATCAATTTCGCAATATTTCCTCCGATATATATTATGTTTCATGATCACTATGGTTATTGCTTTCTGGTTAAGGAATAGTAAGTAGTTTCCTTGACTGGTAGTAGTCAGATGATCGCTAGCGTAAATCCCTGTCTTTATGGTCCAAGTAAAAGTTTCTTCTTCGATAATAGACCTTTTCATACCTAAGGTACATAAAGTGGGCGAAAACTAATAGTTACTTTTCAATAGTTTTTGCTTGTGGCAAATGTAATCTCAAATCTTGCCACCAGTTATTCAAACTTAAGATGTTTGGTTATACTTTTGAAAGTCACAATGGCTTTGCGAGCTTTCTCACATTATACATGCATCGTTATTGTTATTTTCCAGAGTAGGTAAATATCCTCGTTTCCCAATTTCAAATCTTTCAAATCAAAATTAATTGCAAGTGATTTCCTATTAAGATGAATGTTCAAGATAACAGAGAGTCAAAGTTGTCTGTTTCGAACTAACGTTTGCTGGTTTCCTTCTTGAATTGCCCCTGTGGAAAATTTCAGTAATCAGTAATTCACCTTCATATACCCTTCTGCACCTTTAACTCACAATCGTAGACATTGAAGTTAACGATTGTTACTATTGTCCTAGCATTATGGATTTAAGTTTTTACTTCAGACATTTAAAAAAAACCTTAGTTATGTTAATGGGTGATTTTAACAGCACAGATGTCTCCTATTCAAAAAGCAAAGGGGAGTGGACACTGCTTAGCGTCGTGCTATGTACTTTCAAAGGTACTTCTTAGTGAATATAAATAATGGAAGATCTCGGCCTCTCAATTATGAATCGGCCAGTCCTTGTTTTCGCGCTCCTTGTTCTTACGCGTCAAGAGCGTTATTGTCAATATTGCAATAACTAGAAGGAATCGTTTCTCAGTTGATTGTTCATTGATGAATGAAGTCAGTTGTACATGATTTGCTGGGCTTTCGACATCTTTTTGTTTGCTTTATGCAATGCGAGGTGGTGAAGAAGAGCATGTGAGCCTATCCATGTTTTAGAATCGTAGTCACAGAGAGACTGTACACTAAGTGAATCACAAACGGTTATGTGACGTATATTGTGAGATTGCCAGTTTTATATTTTTTTATCAGTGAAATAAACCAGCTACCAGTCAACAAAAGCAAAAAACTTTTAATTTTTACTGATTAGAAGGAAAAGAATTAAAAGGAAACCCTTGGATCTATCGATAAAATGTAATGTGTTTGAACTTTTATCACTATAATGACTGATTACAATGTTCTTATGTAATGGATGTGAAAGGTCTGACAAATTCATGATTTTGTTGTTGCTTGGGCAAAACATTCATTCTTGAGTTGATTAAAGGCCAATATGGTCCAATAACAGTATAAATACTAAAATCATATCATATGATATGATTTTCTAACTATTTATTATTTTTTAACTGACCACCAAAATAAATGTTATTGTTTACATTGATAATGTGTACAATTTTGTTTAAGATGAAATCACTTAGGTTTTGAACAAGATTTATTCGTTATATTCTTTAAACAGTGACACAAAAATAATATTTGTAATTATCTCCTCTAAACACAATTCCATTCTATGCCAAAGGTTTTGGTCCAAATGTATTTCGACCGTTTTCGGAGGCTTTGACACATGTTAACCAACTAAATGTTGTTCTTAATCTTACTAATAATTGAAAATGTTACACTTGAGTTTTTATCTGAAGAATCATGTCCCCAAAATAAATTTTTTTGAATTTTACCACGCATGAAGTGCACGTGAAAACAGTTGGAAACGTTTATAACAGGCTCCTGTATTCATCAATTCATACCATATTTCCATTACAATGCAGGTACATCTAATACATGTGTATTGTGACAGTGTCATAAAGTGCTGAGTCGGCCATTGTTATCCAGGTGGCATGTTTTATTATACTGTATAATCATTGTCAATGGTCTTGTCAGGCCTCTCTAGGCAGTAATAGTGGTTACCATGACGACCATGAAATAGCCCAAATCATCTGACCTAAACGATTTGCATTTATGGTGGGAACATAAATCTGAAAACGTAAAGAAGTATAGTAAAGAAATACATTCATCGATTTCAATATTGAGAAGGTGAAAGGAAGTATTGAAAGCAACTCATATCATCATACACACTCATATCCATTAGCCCTGACAAAAACCTGTCAAAGCCTTAAGTCCGTCTTCAGAAAGGTCGACGTGACCCTAACTTTGAACAGCTCATAGCACTTACCAGGTATCGAGGACGAGAGCGCATGTCAAACTATTGGAAACTTAGAGGCCAATATCTCACTTAAAACACAGTCAATTCCAACTATTGGAGTGAGTGAGTTGAGTTATTGTTTAACGCCGCTTGCGAAATATTTCAGCCATTAGCGGCGTTCCAACTATTGGAGATTGCTATCCACTGCCATATTAATGTTAACTAAATGTAAAACACATCAAATTAATTAAAAAAGCATGTAATTTTGCTTCTATTTAAAACATTATTGTGTTTTTTTAATTGTTTAATGTTTTTACCACAAATTATTGGCAAACCTTAAATAAACTTTTGGAGTTTGGACATTAATAGCTGAAAAATATTGGAGTGTATCTTCACTTTAATTTGTCTATTGGAGACAATGCAGGGGCAAGATGGAACTAATGTTTACACACTTAGTTTGAATTATACTTTACGGCTTCCCGTTTACTAACGTTTTTTAATCACACTAGATGGTGGTTTTGTTTATTAAGATTAATATAAAACGGGAGTTTGTTTAGCTTTCCATTTATTACTCGTTGTTTTATATTGCCAAAATAGCAGGAAAATCGCTCACATGACCATTGCAGTCACTGACGACGAAATAATGTAACTCGCACTGAAAAAAATTTTGTTAGGTAAAAGTGATATGTGCTCATAATACTCGCTACTCATATTTCACCCTGTGGGTAATAAATCTCTTTATCCAATGGACAACGGATACTTTTTTTAAAAATTGCCATTGAAAGCATTTCCTGAAAATATCCTTTCTCTCAAATGAAAAAAGCATTGTGTTCTCTGCCTCCACATTGGCTACTAGTTCCAACCCCGAAGTCAACCATTGCTGTTTCTCAAAACAACTCATTGTATCTGTGTGACAACAAGGGTATTTAACCCTGTTGAAAATATAAAATTCCAAAAGATATAAATTCCCCATTGGACAATACTATATTCACATGGTTACACATAACCACGATCTCTAACACAATTAATTTAGAAACACTTCAAGTATGGCATTGGTTTACTCCTAGAATAAAATATACTGTAGTTTATTGAAATCGAATATATCACTTTACTTTTATTGCAATGGGGGAAATGAATAGATCGAAAGTTGAAGATAAGTTACTGCTATAACACGATAAAAAAACCCTTTGAGATTGCAATATAAAATATGTTTGGCATATCTAAGTCATGTGATTATTTGATCCTACTCGACTAAGTTTAATAAAAGTATATTATTATTGTCAATGTGCTTCCTAGAATCTAAGCTTTGCTTTTTAAAAAGAAAGAAGAAAAATAAATCTTCATCCTGTCAATTAAATTTACATTGCCATATCATAGAGACAAACATTTACTAAGCAAACACAAACCTCATCAAGTGTCATGAATGTTTACATTATGGTTTGGCCGATGTAATAACTATATAACTAATAATCACGCATTCATAAATGTAAGCCAAAATCAATCAATGCTTCATACTACATTGAGAAATGTATGTACAATATTTGTCAACACCAGCTTCATACTACACTGAGAAATATATGTACAATATGTGTCAACACCAGCTTCATACTACACTGAGAAATATATGTACAATATTTGTCAACACCAGCTTCATATTTTAGTGAGAAATACATTGTAGAGTGTCTGTCAACACCAGCTTCATAGTTCAGTGAGAAATACATTGCAGAGTGTCTGTCAACACCAGCTTCATAGTTCAGTGAGAAATACATTGTAGAGAATCTGTCAAAACCAGCTTCATAGTTCAGTGAGAAATACATTGTAGAGAATCTGTCAAAACCAGCTTCATACTACACCGAGAAATACATTGTATAAAATATGTCAACACCAGCAGTACTGCAAATATGTATTCACTATGTACTAATACACTTAGATTGGCCCA
Organism: Phorcus lineatus; assembly: GCA_921293015.1. NCBI lineage: Eukaryota > Metazoa > Mollusca > Gastropoda > Trochida > Trochidae > Phorcus > Phorcus lineatus. Next base: position 26,602,022 of record OV121088.1, on the reverse strand, counting down.
ATTGCAAGTGACAAGTAAAAATACATTTTTTTTTTACTCCAATGAACAAGAATAAATAAATATGTATAATCTGTTTCCACTCCACGTATATCAAGCTTAACCTCATTTCTTGTAGTAATTCTTATTTCAAAATCATTTTACTTATCTACGTTTAAGACGCATTACAGGGTCAATCCGATAGACCTCACAAATAAAAAATTGGAACAAAAAAGCGTTAATACCGGGAACTAGAGTTGTTACAACATTTACACTATCCGTAATTCTATCGTAAATTTAAAATTCAAAAAACATAAACAGAACGAATAAACTTAATTCGATGGAATTAATCAGAGAAAGATCTTTTCCAAGCGTTATACATATAGTCATATGTCAGTAGAATATAGTACAAAATGCAATATTTTGTAGTTAACCTGTCTATTATTAATTTCATATTATAAAATTTTATCCAGGAAATCTTGCTTTTGATATGTTACCACATCTAGATGCCCTTTAAAGACTAATCCAATTTGCCTGGATCATGATATTCATATAGGTTGTTAGTAATCGGAGTAAGCTTGTTTATTTCTCAGATTTGTTTTATTTCCATCAAGATTATTTGGCTACATGATTGTTTTTAAAAAGCTTTCATTGCATAGGGTTCCAAATGAATCATCACCGTTTCAGTTTTGGTATTAACATGTTGTAAAACCTGTCCACGTCCTGAAGTCAATGTGGGTCACTTGTCTAGCTTATCTCGTAGAGAAAGAGTTCCATATGAGAGTCTTGACTTGTCTAATCTTAAAGTGACACAGGGTATCATGACGTTCATGAACTCTGTATTTGGCTTACATAGAGCAAACATATAATTTAACCTGAGTTAAGTCCACGTTAATTTAAAGTTCAACCTTAATCTATTAAATGCCTAAATTATGACATTTTCTTGTTTTCGATTGCAAATCTAAAAAGGCAAAAAATAATAGAAAGAAGTCGAAATTCCCATTTACATGTACATAGCGAAAGGACCTACTTAGCATAACCAACCTTTATTTCTCGCTCGGTCTCCTAAAATATCTTCCAAAATTAGGTTTGAGTAATTGGTCCATGTCATTGTACGGTTTTCGATCGTAACTCTCGACTTTTTACTTGTTTCTTGTTACTATATTAACTGATAAGAATTGACATGTTAATTTTTAAGCACAACAACTTTGTGAAATTTCACAATTTATGAAGATTCGCATATTTAACCCGAACAACATACTCTGTGTCCCTTTAATGTTAAAAGGACAGAATTAATGGATGACAACTTCTATATTCTCAGATTTAATCTTTTCCTTAAAGGAACAAGCATTAATGAAATATAGAGCAAGCGGGACATTTATGCAGAATTAAACAGAATGAAATAACCAACTAATACAACGTTATATTACTTGTGTAGTGAAAGTATTTTGAAGTTATTTGTAATTCTTACGAAAACATTGTGAAACCTCCTACCCGGTCTCATTGAAGGTTGAAAAATAGCCCAACAGTTATATTTCAATGGTTCGTAAAACCTCTAGTTGTATCAAATGTTAAAACCTGTGCAAAGTGACTGTGAGGTTATGACATTAAATGCAGTACATAGTGAACAGACACACTCAAAAATTGGCTAATAAAATTGAAATAATTCAGTAGCGTAAGGTCTCTTCTTTACGGTACCCAGTGACCAAAGCAGTTTAAAACGTTTGAATAAATATCTGTTTGTATCAGAATACGTCTCAAAAGGTGTCGACAAAAGACTCCTCTGTTGAGAAGTGAATACTCAAGTGCGTGTTTGCAGAATCGACTCAAGCAATATATCGAGTTGACTAACCACTCGGCCCTGAGTTTTATGTCCCGAGTAGGTTTCGTCATTTAACTCAGGACTACTAACACAATATAACTGCGGTGAAGTTTGGGTAAGTGTAAGCAGTTTGTAACTTTATATGCAAATACTTATTACGTATATCCATACTGTTATGGATAAAGAGAGTTATTTCAATAGATTTGAATTACTTGCAATAATACGTTTATAGTTGAAACTATCCATCATCTAACTGGCATATCAGGAATTGACACAAACTGTATGTAAAATCATAATTTTTTCGGAATTTGAATTTTCAACTTCTTAATGGAATAATTTACAGACAATACATGCATGAGCGATGAATAAATCACATTTCCATTGATTGACATATTTTAGACTCTTTGAAACATTTTCTATTTCTAAAAGACCGTAAAAAATCTTGCATTTGGAAACTATTTAAACAGAGACCCGTAACTTGTTGAGTCACATGTGAAAACTTACCAACGGTGCCATTTTATCGGGAAGTACCAATTGTTTCTAAAATATTTCATTTTAAGTTTATCATTAACTTTTAAAACTAATGTTAAACTCAAAATATAATATGAAATACATTTTTGTAAACCAATTGTCTTAAACCCTGACACTATAAATAGTGTCATCGATGTGGAGATATATGTCTTCAATAGTTACGCTGTTTTAAAGACTCTGCATAAAGGATCGAATCTGAGTCCCGTTTTGTTTAGAAGAAGAAAAGAGAATGTGAACAGTTATAATCTTTTTGTGTGTGGAATACCACGATTTAAAATTTTGTTTAAAGGAGACTCCAGATCTTCTATTTAGCAGCACGTAAGTCAACACAATCAATATTCAATAGCCAGGAATAATGTATAAAAATCCGTGTATTCAGATCGACGTTTTCATTTTGAATACGTCTCTTATTTATATTATTCTTTGTTCTTTTATTATGCCTTCACTTTGTAACCTACGGGAACATATTAAAGAAAATATTCCATAGCCGTTTTTTTGGCAATCTGTGGTCTGTGTTCCAGAGGCTTAAAGCAATCTTTACTTAGGTTAACCTTAACTCCCATTCTTTGAAAGTTTAACTGCGTGCCATACAATCACCCAAAGGCTTTTTGAAAGCAGGTCCAGGCCTGTCTTGTTGAATTCTTCCTCAGGTAATCGTGTGGCCCAGAGCTTCCATACAATGGATATAGGGGACGATGAGCAGCGGGTTGTAAATCTGTTACAGTAGACAAAGGTTTAATACAAAATGAACTAAGAACAAATCTCAAATTTTTCATCTATAAAGCACATGTGCACTCAACACCAAAATGTACGATTACCACTTTCAATTGTTGCAGCTAAAACACTTCCAACGTCCTGTTAACAACGCCTTGGCTCACATTAGCAACATGCTCTGAAGTAAAAGAATGTTTAAGACATTATTGCTCCCAATGTAATGCATGTTAACCATTAACTAAGACACATGTCTCACTAGAAATCGTGAAGTGTACACTACCTCTGAAAACAAAAAAATGTTTAAAAGAAGATAAGCACTTGCTTAAAACATATTGTCAAAACAGTAACGTAAGTAGGTCGTTGGCCTTCCATCGGCTCCATATAAACGTACATGCAACGTTCTAACAAATATTGGTAAAAGTATATCTGATTAACTTTCCATGTTTACTTTTCACATGAAGAAACCAGCTGGGGTTTTTTTTATATTTAAATAACGAATAACCTACATTATAGTCGTACTTATACTTGTTTTTTTTATCTATATTGGAGATTTTACAAACGCTTCCAGCGTAGCTGAATTCGCACTTGGACCAAGCAGGCCGTTACTTAACGTCCGGAAAGATTATAAAGAGAAATATTTTAAGCCGTGGTCGAAATTTGTAGTTTTGAAATTTTGAGATTTGAAATGAGTTAAGTTAAAAGGAGGAGAAAGAAGGGGAGAGGAGAGGGAAAGAGAAGGAGTAGAGAGAAAGATTTGGTTTGCGGAAAAGATGTTTTGTAAATGATGTTGTTTAGATCTAGACCTTTAATGTATATTTTTAATGTTAATGTTATCAAGTTATATTTTTCCGAATATCCTTCCGAACGCCGTTTTATCTACTTAATTAGGGGTGACTGCTGCATACGTTGAAACATAGGCTTAAATCCTTCTACTAGTTCTAGTGAGACGCGTTATGTTTATACAGACATTACATGTCAGTCCAAGTATGTCCCGCCAAAGCTATGCAATCTATTGTGTAACTTTCTATCGTTTAGCTTTCCCGGCCATGAACTTTTATATTTGGACCGCGAGTGTCTGTTTGGTCGTTGACAGAGGTGTCGACTAAATCACGATGCAAAGTTCAGTCTGCGGTATGGTTTGATGATGATTTGACCACGGTTAATAACAAAGGAAGCATGGTGTAAAAGTAAACCGTTATTCTAATAGCAGCCAGTTAGTTACTCATATATATTCATTTGGTCGTTAGTTTTCTAACATCCTGCAAGTTATTCATTGGTGATTATATACCGACATGCCAAGAAATACCATAGAAATAAGATTTTACGGATTCGGGATGGGGACGTGGGTTCGATTGGCGTCGTACACATTGATTGTGCAGATTGGGAAACGTAGAGGTTGTTTTATCACCATGGAATTGCTATTCGTGCTAACCTTTATGATACACATTTTGAATAGAAAATGAGTCAACAGTTAATTATGTATAAATCTCATACCTAGCTGGTTAGTTATTCAATATTCGAATAATGGTGAAAGTGCAAGTAAGTTATGTTTTAATAAAAACAAGCATTTAGTATTCATTATTTGAATAACATATAAGTAATTCAAATAACGAATAATAGATACTTGATATGTTCAAACTTCAGCCTGCCGATATGGAATAGGTTGTTGCAAACTACTCACGTGAAAGGAAAAGAATGCTGAAATCTTGAGTAGACAACGTGACTTACATTATGTATATAACACGAAAGATTTATAAGCTGCAGACCCAAGGCCTTTCAGTACAGCACCATGTGAAGAATAACATTTTTAAATGACACAAATAGTAAGCACTTGATTTATTATTCATCACTTGTTTGATATCATATCAATCATAAATTTGTTCTTTGCAGATTGATATGATATGAGAGTAACCAAACATCAATGGAGACAACGGCATCTACAGGAATGGCTGAGGCTCAGGTCTCATTGGATGTCAGTGACTTAAAGGAAAACTTTTTGGAATGTTCAGTTTGTCTGGAACACTTTGACCAAGCAGAACGACGTCCTCGACTCCTGGTCAACTGTCTTCACTCATTCTGTTCCCAGTGTCTGGAGCAGCTTCTGAAGAAAGAGGGAAGAGGTCAAGTCACGTGTCCCAACTGCAGACAGGTTCAGAAGGTCAAAGGAACTGCCCAATCCTTGCCTGTTGATCCGGTCAGAAACAAGCTGGTGGATTATGTTCAGTTTAAGAAAGGCCAAAATATTCCCTGCAGCGATTGTCCAGATGGAAGTCACGCAGTTGCCCGCTGTCATGAATGTCAAAGCTACATGTGTACACAATGCAAAGAAGCTCATCATCGAAACAGGCTGTCAAGGAAGCACACATGCCAATTTTTGGAAGAGGCTCTGAGTCAACCTGTCAAGAATTTTTTGATTCATCGCTGCCAAGATCACCCAGATTACAAGATCGAGTTCTACTGCAGAGAGTGTTCAAGCCTATGTTGTGTATCTTGCCCTATCGTCAAGCACAAAGGTCATGATCTTGACCCCATTGAAGATGCTGCAAATTCCATGTTGTCAGCGCTGAAAAACAAAATGGAAGAAGTAGAAAAGTCAGCTTCTGTTTTTAGGAGCATGAAAACTTCACTGGATGAAAAAAACAAAATACAAGAGGTCAATTTGAAACACACAACTGATTCCATCAACAATAAGTTTGATGAATTGATTGGCAAGTTGAACTGTCAGCGAAATATACTCATCACAGAGCTAAAGGACAGGACAAAAAGCACAGTAAATGGTTTGAAGAAGCAGCGCGAGGCTACAGAAGACAGTCTGGCTCAGATAGAATCTACCCTGGAATACTTCAAACAAATGGAGAGCAAGTCTGATGACTGTGAAGTTCTGTCTGCAGGACCTGTCCTGGTCCAATCTATGGAGGCTGCAGCTGCTTTGGATCTAACTGAAGATGTCCAAGATCCAACATGGACCTTCTCAACGGGAGAGATGGACAGTGTCATATCAAGGGTGCACAGATTTGGAGAAATACATTGTGACACAGTAAGTATACGAAACATATCTCAAGTATTATGTGTGTGTGTGGGGGGGGGGGGGGGGGGCACTGAATTATTAGGTTGACAACTTCAGTCAAACAACTGTTGTTGCTTTGTTGAGTTTCATAATTTATGATAAATGTTACATTGTTATTCAGTTGTACTTTATAAATCATAATGCTACATACAGAAACCAACAAACAGCATGAGTAAGGTGTGTTAGTTCCTGAAAATTATTACCTAAATTAATAGAAACACTATCATTGTTAAAAATGACACAACGCTAAGATGGGTCTAAGGACAAGGAGACTTTAAGATGTTAGTTTCCATTCTACAAAGAAGTTTTGAAGAAGAAGAAGAATTTAGAGATTCCTAGCAAAACTGAAAAAATGGGCGTTCTATGCCAAACGGTTTCTGAAAATAAATTAATGGTTTGAGGGATAATGGCTGCCTCGCCCATATTTGTAAATGTGCAAGCATGCAAGGTGCCACCACACAAGATCTTATGTCTTGAATTGCAGCAATAAAATAGAAAATGTGGAAACATTTATGGCCAATGGGATTGGGGCTATGACCTTCGTATCCATCTGGATGCAGCTTAGATTTGGGGCCATTTGTGAAACTGTCCCGGCACAGCTACCATATACTCTACTCTCTAGCTACAAAAGTTGCCTAGCCTCAACATCTGTAAATCTTATGAACTGGCACTTACTGTGTCTCAAATATTACACTCTTGCAAAACCTACCTCTTGTATACACATACATATACAAATACATACAAATATCCACTCTCACACTCACAAACTAATACCATTATATTCATGTACTTACACACTTTGCATGAAACAAATTCTCCAGATTATTACTTTAATACAAATAAATTAATATCCATTTCAGAAGAGGCACGTGTCACCAGAAAAGGGTCATTTCAAGAAAGTATCTGAAGGAGTCCTCATGTGCCAAAATGATCCTAACGAAACGCTAGACAAAAATGACATTGCTGACCTGTCCCCAGAAAATGCATTTGTGGTTTCAGAAGATCATTTCATGGCTGCTCAGCATTTGATAGGCAAACAGGAAATTGAAGAATGTTTCATTGTGAAAGATAAACCTCCATCAGAGAAACATATATTTTTCAAGAACTTTCTTCATGATGAAGTGAAAAAGGCTGAAGCTGAAAATATCGAGCAAAGAATTAAAGGAGTGATTCAAGGGGAAGTGATGTGTTCTGAAACAGATAAAAAGATGGCTGAAGAGAAGGTTGCAACAAAGGCCAAGGACATATTCCTCATTTACAAGCCAGACAGAAACGCAATTGTCATCTTTACTGAAGATTGGCAGGAAATGTCAGATGCAAAAAAGGAGGTTGAAAGGATAGCCTCTCACACGAAACAAGACAGTGATGAAGACAAGCATCCTTCAAGTTCTTCTAAAATAGATGAAGAGGACACAGACTCTTTCAGAGGGAAAACAGTCACAGTAAGAGTGTACAAAGCTGACATTACCAAGCTGGATGTGGATGTAATTGTCAATGCTGCTAATGGGCGTCTAAGCCATGGGGGTGGAGTGGCAAAGGCAATAGCAGATGCAGCAGGATCGAGTCTCACAAGGGAAGGAAAGTCTATTGTTGACAAATTTGGTCAGATTGCTGTTACTGATTTAGCAGTAACAACTGCTGGAAATTTACCCTGCAAGAAAGTCTTCCATGCAGTTGGACCACAATGGCCAACTGGCTCAACTACAAAACAAAAAGAATGTCAAATTGACCTCTGTCTCACTATTCTTCGATGCCTCTGTGAAGCTGAGAGTTTGAAAATGAGATCCATCGCTATCCCATCCATCAGTGCAGGTAGATAAGACAGGTGTTTGTATTGTAAAAATATATATTGTGATGTTGATTTTAATCCCAATCCAATTCAATACACATAAAAAATTAACCTATTATTAAGAAGTAAAAACTTAGTGTTTGAAAATCACGTTACAATGGTTTGATAGCAAGTAAATTTTCAATCGAAACCAAACGAATAGCCTGATGTTTCAATTATCAATCCATGTCTCTTATTTTACACATAAGGTGTTTCTACCGTGACGTTTTTCAATATTTAAATAATTTGTCTCGACGAGTTGCGCTTTGTAAAAAGTTCCAACTTCCTGAAACAAAAGTGACCTCGTCTGTGCCGGGGGTTTTGTACCTACGTTTTCAAAATACATTGAACGTTAAGTTAAGTTAGATTTAACAGAATATTTTCCAAACATTTTTCTCACGATTATCAAAACAAATACCAAAATTGAATTGTTTAAGCAATCTTCCCTCCAGTTCATCATAAATAACGACATCTTTATAAAGCAAATAATGACGCCAACCAAGAACCACTGTAGCGTTGTGATACAGAATATGACGTCAGAACTGTTTGCTTAGATACTGTCATCGCATTATTGCAGTATTCGAATATGCCCTTGTATGCATTGTGGTGGAAATATTCAACTTATATTTAAGTTAGAGACCGATTCTAGAGTTACAAGAGGGCTAGTGTATGTATTTGTGCACAGTAAAACGGTTTCTTGAAAACGGAGCAATTAAAAGGAAGATATTCGGTCAAGTGATCTGACACTCATTGAAATGCCGATAGACAAAATAGCATAGGCTGAGAAGACAGGATAATATAAGTTTATTTATGTTGTAATCATTTCTGGCCACCAGTGGTAAGTAATCTTTTTCAAATCAACCTTCATGTATTTCAAGATCTCTGTGATGAATTTGAATTTTAACCAGCCAAAAAAAGACATATCCATACTCCATAAATGACCCTCACATGTTTTTCTCTCAAATATAACGCCTTTTCTCGAAAAAGAAAATACACAAATATTTTCAAATTTGTTAATGACTGACCCTCATGTATTCAGCATCTAATACCAACTTTGAAAAATCAGATGATGATCAATTGAGAAGTTATGAACAGGACAAGATGTGTAACAACTTTGTAACAGAGAAGCCACATTTTACCAAATACATTTGTATTGCGAAATTTAAAACAAATGTCGTAAAAATCGTTAATCATGACTAACCTTCACGTAATTGTTAATTTTATACAAGATTTGCCTAAAATTAGATGATTAAGTTACAAGTAAAGAGCCAGACTGAATAGAAACTGGGTTTTTTAAAGAGTCATCGATTTTTCAGAATTGTTGACCATGACACACCTTCATGTAGTTGTGTATATCAATACCAAATTTTATCAAAATTAGATTATTGTTTTAGAAGTTTTTAGCCTGACAGGACTTTAAACAGTTTTCTGACAGTGGACCCATGTTTTGTAAAAGAAAAAAACCGCTACATTTTCAAAACTATTTTAAAGTTGTTAACCATGACACATTCTTTTATTAAACCCCAAAATGTTTTGAAGATATTTTCAAAATAATTAATGAATGCAGATTAAAACATGGATCACTATGACAGATTTGAACTGAAATGGTTACAATTATGAGCCGGACATTATGAGTAACGGACGGACATACAGACGGACGGTGCCCATTATAATACCCCCAGGACCCTCCGCAACTTCATTGTTATGTGGAATAGAATAGTCTTTCATGTAAAAAATTATTATGGCAATGATAATGCTCTTATTTTTTTCTGAAATAAAAGGGAGACTACTCTCATGACCTAGTCCTTTGATGGAGCTGACAAGACAAGTTATTTACTATTTGTTATGCCCTTTTTATTACTTTCAAATTAAAGCCATCACAAAGCTCTGTCCTTTTTAAAAATGAATTTTTATTTGGTTGCTGATGAGTGAATTAAATCTGTCTTTGTTTCAGCAATATTCCGAGTCCCAGCAAATTTATGTGCAACGGCATATGTGCGAGCATCAAGGATTTTCGATGAAATAAGTAATGCGGTTCATTTGAAGGAAGTTCATCTTGTTGATGTTTCTGATATTATGGTGAAGGAAATCCTAACAGCTTTTGGATCCACCTGGAATAAACCTGTATATGTCTCTCAGTATGACAGAGAGAGGAAATTTGTGAAGATGTGTCTGGAGAATACAAGGAAGAATAGTCCTAAAGTTAATCCCCTGGGGAAAAAGTTAAGGGATTTTTTCAGTTCGTAATAAATTTATAAAATTTAGGAAACAAATTCATGAAAACTACATAAAAAGCTTCATGGAAAGCATTTCATGAATTTTTAGCTAAGCAAGTCTATTCGGCAAAAAATGAGTTATTGCATGACCAGTCGTTCGTTCAACGAACATCGTGCGACGTTCGTAAACGTTTTACATTTACGAGGCGAAGTCAATATGTTCATAGAAGTGAGTAATGATACACCCCTGTAGACATCATCGTTGATTTCATTATTGAGAGGGCCATCTGACGACAGTTTACAGACCTAAACAACCCTTCCTTTCATTTACTCGATATGTACAGCCTGTTGAACACAGGTACCTTCCTGTAATCATGAAAAGTTCTCAAACTGAGCATCGTGCGGTTATCAAGTTTCTCCCTGAAGGAATCAATGCGACCAAAATACATAAAGATTTGACCATATGTATGGAAAAGAAGCCCCTCAATATTTTACTGTTGTTAAATGAGTTAAAGCGTGGTCGCAGCTCCTCTGATGATGACCTACTGTCAGGAAGGCCTGTTGGGGCCAGTACAGATGAAATAATTGAACGGGTCAAGTTCTTAATCTTGTACGATTGTAGAATAAAGGTGGACGAGATTTTCTGCAAGATGGATGTCACAAATCGTAACGAAACCAGAGAGATGAATTCAGTAATGAGCTCTTAAACATCTACATTACTGATCCCGATAACCTTCATCCCGTCTGGTTACAGGAGATGAAACGTGAATTCATCACTGGGATCCTGACGCAAAGCAAGAATCCATGCAATGGAAGCATAAGCACTCTCCTGCCCCAAATAAGTTCAGAACTCACTGAACCTTCTGCTGGCAAGATCATATGGCGATCATTTTCTTGAATTCAAGGGTCGTGATACTTATAGATTATAAACTACCTAACAACAATAACAGTTTACCTGTTTGAGCAATTCAGAGTGGCGATCAAGAAGAGTCGCGGTATGTTGACTGCTGGAGTTATGCTACTTGATGACAACGCTCCAGTACACCAATCTAGTTAAAACTAGATGTATTGATCCGTCAATACATCTAGAGAATTACTGATTGAGGTCATGTTCAGCTGACCTTTGACTAATTTTGAACCGACCAATAAAATGAAGGCAGGAAGACAGCTTCCAACCAATCAAAGACGGGTTTCCTTAGCATCTCGGTCAATGTCACCTGCTGACGTTTACCCTACGTTTGTCTATATTTATCTTTAAAAACTTATTTTGTCATTGTTTAAACTAATTTGTTGATTTACTTTTGCACAAATGACCAAATAAACAACCCAAAAATATCCCGTCAATATTATCTGCACAGAATTTATGCAGTCATCATATTTTCATTACGAAACATCGGTAACATTCGGATTTTGTAATCGAGGTGCTTAAGAACGGCGAAACAATCGCATTGACCCGCGATTCGAAGAGCTGGACCAGCTCTCTTTTGATTGGCTGATGTTCGCGCCTGCTCGACACGGAATAGGCCTGTATTTCTCTAGATGTATTGACGGATCAATACATCTAGTTTTAACTAGATTGCCAGTACACAAGAGTCATATTGCATTGACCGCACTTCAACAATGTGGCTTTGAACAACTTAATTATCCCTACAGTCCAAATCTGGCCCAAGTGACTCATACCTGTTTCGAAATTTGAAATCACACTTGCGAGGTACAAGATTGACAATGATGATGAACTCAAGGAAGCTACTTAGGCGTGTCTGAAGTCAAATGACTTCTACCACAAGGGCCGCAGTTTCAAAGACAAAAGGGCAAATACCATCGAGGTCGAGGGAGGTTATATCGAAAATTAAAATCAATATCACAACCTTCGGTTTCTGTTTAATATCCACATCTATGAACTTATTGACTTCCCCTCGTACGACCACTTATCCAGAGGTGCCGCACTCAAAAGCTGAAATTTTGTTTGGAGGTTCCTTGAGGTATGAAATCAAAATTTGTAATCCAATTCTTCTAGAGAAGCAAAAGGTCTAGAAAGTTGGGTCCTTGTGAACAGATTCCTTATAGCTGATAGGAACTTAAATTGATAGAATTGGTGGTCATGAGACCCCTACAGAGGCCACGCCCTAATAACTTAAGAAACAGAGCTACAGGGCCAATTTTGTTTAATGGCCGTTTTTCTATTTTCATTGAAACAAGTAAATAAATAATGTTGGCATTTCAGAGGTAAAGATGCAACTTTAGAACAGCGATTTGCACTTAACTCTAAATATATGATGTTTTGGTTTTCATTTAAGCCATGTAAAAAATAAATGAAACATACTTTGTGTTCCCTAAAATCTAGACTTCTACTCTGAAACTGTTTAGCGTAGGAAACCAAACTTTCTCGAGAATATTAACTTTGCTACAGGGAGCCCCAAGTTTGTAGATTGTGATATTGTCACCCCCTACCCTTCAAATCGGGTTCAGCCTCAAAACTTATCTATAAACCATCTTTTAAGTCCATTTATTAATCAAAATGTATTTTAAAATCTAGTGGCAAAACAGTGACAAGAAAGTATGTATAAAGATGTTTTGAATGCTTATCACCATAATTGTCAATGTTGATATCAGTGTCAAACCATTTGTGAAAAAAATCATGGAAAGATAATGCATTACATAAATAAAAAAAGTCTATGGTGCCTTATCAAAGATCACTCTGGGCATATCAAGTGCATTGTAATCGTGTTTCTGAGGACTGTCCGGCTTTTCTGAAGAGTTCCATTCATCACTTCATTTGAAAGACTTAGCGTAGATGCATAATAAAGTGACTGTTTTTATATTTATTTACCGTCTTTCTTTATCCGTTGCAAAGTGCTCATAGAATGTTCCGTTGAAGGAGCAATTAAATGCAGATTGGAATCAAGCCAGAAACTGTGAGCATCTTTGATAGGAATTCTATCTAAGTTGATTTGATGATGAATAGGGACATTTTTTTTTATAGATAAGCAACTTCTTTATTTGGGATAGAGACATTTCAACATAGATTCTAATGTCGATGTTTTGCAAATCACCATTTAGTTGACTAAAACGAAAATGATGAACCAACCGTTATTTCATGAGGTCATGCTATAGTGACGACACAATCGGACCGTTGTTCGCAACAATTACTGTTTGTTACTGTAGGTTGTTGTTTTCCTTGCATTTGTATTTGAAAAATAATTAAACAATTATGGAATTTATAGACCAATCGAACAAAAATTATTGATTTCAAAATCATTCTGTATAAGTGAAAAACATTCTCAGTTAAACGATAGTGTAACTATTTGGTTTAAACATATTTATTTCAGAAAAGAACTGGATTGGTAAACAAGCTAGAAGCTTATGTTAATACCGCTCCAAAATACAAAATATAGAACATGTCATGGTGATTGTATAATGAATATATATACTTATCTATACATACGCCAGCAAGATAAAGAACATGTCATGGTGTATATAAAAAAAAATATATATGAATATATAGTCGCCAACAAGCTTTACCAATATAACAATGAAATATATCAATTATGGATCCGATGCAAATCTGCCTGTTAAATCTATAAATTCGTGCACAGATATCAATAGTTCGTGATTTACATAAGAGGAACAATTTGGGTTTCCAAATAGGACCGATCTCAGGTCAAAACCTTTGTTATAGAAAAACATATTTTCCCTTATATTCATGAACAATGGACATGAAAAGAAATAATGGGTCGAATCTTCATAGTTATGGCCACAAGAACAGTCGGGAGTTGATGATATGAATCTTTCATACTTGTGTGCATTTAAGTTGCTGCATTCAAGTCTAAGGCGAGAATGTATTATTTGAGAAAATCTACTACCATAATGTAAGTCGAAATTAGTATGCATTTCAGTTTCCGTGTCTATGGCTTTTTTGAATGTCGATAAAGATGGGGAGTTTCTGTGTTCTATCGGTAATGAATTCCATAATTTAACTGTGTCAGGAAGGAAGGATTTTGCATAATTTACTGTTTTACAGTTTATGGTCTGAAGTTTTGAGTCATCGCGAAGATTGTAATCAACAAAATCTGATATCTTATGAGGCACAAGGTTGCTAAGATAACTTGGTGTATTATTATTAACCATACTATAAAACAAACTTAATTTGTTTACATATCGTCTATGGATTAATGGTTTGCAATTTGTTTCTTTATATATTTTATCATGACTCGTACCACGGACGGCACCACACACAGTTCTCAGAGCATCAAGATTAAGTTTTTCTAACATATCTGCTTGTTGTTTTGTACAGTTATCCCATATATGACTACAGTAGTCAAATACAGGAAGAATGAACTGTTTGTACATTATCTCTAATGTTTTTCGGTTCAATCTATATTTGAGACTCCTAAGACAATTAACCATTGGGGCAACCTTTTTAACAGTTTCATTTATATGGTCATTCCAAGAACAGTCATGTTGTAAAGTAAGGCCCAAATGTTTGTGACTTTGAACCGAGTCAATAGTATTATCATTCATGGTCAAATCTGGCATTTGAACTGGTTGCAATTTTCTAGTAAACCGAATAGAAACAGTTTTATTTGGATTAAATGATACCTGCCATTTGTCCGCCCATTCAGAAATTCGCTTCAAGTCATCATTTATATCAGCAGAAGTTTCAACGGGATCCCCAATAATCGCGTATAGGGATGTATCGTCCGCGAAGAGCCGTATATTGCAATTGATGCCTTCAACTATATCGTTGATATATAAAATAAACAAAAGCGGCCCCAAGACGGAACCTTGTGGCACGCCAGCGAAGACTTGCCTGTTGTCAGATCGGAAACCATTAATAACAACACTTTGTTCTCTGTTCTCAAGGTAGCTCTCGAACCATGTTAACAAATTTCCATTTATTCCAATTTTTTTAAGTTTGTAAATTATGCCCTTATGCCAAACTCTATCGAAAGCTTTACTAACATCACAAAAGACCGCTTTTACTTCCTTACCTTTATCTACTGCTTCAGCTATGAAATCATAAAGATATGTAAGTTGATTGACAGTAGAGTCCCCTGGTGTAAAACCGGATTGTAGGTTAGACAATATGTTATTATCTCTGAGAAAATTATAGACATGTTTAAATACACATTTTTCAAAAACTTTGGCCACACAGCTTGTCAGTGCAACAGGTCTGTAATTCGTGCAATCATTAATACTTCCCTTTTTATGAATAGGAACAACGGAGGCATCTTTCCAAATTTGCGGAAATATCTTTTTAGAAAGCGATAAGTTAAAAACTTCTGTAAGAGGACCCGCTAACAGTTCAGAGTTCATTCTTAAGAACTTATTGCTAATGCCGTCTGGCCCCGTCGCTTTTGTTGTATCTAATGAAGACAGAATATCATGAACTTCATTTGTATAAAGATACAGATCACATAGAGGATTGTTAATGGTAGGAATAACGTCTTCAATTTGCCTGTCAGGATAATTGACTTTAGTTTGATTAGTGAAATATTGGTTCATTATATTTGCAATATCCAAACTATTATCATATAGTTTATCATCGTAAAGTACGGGAGGAAACGTTCCTAAGGAAATTTTGTTTTTAGTGAAATTTTTAATGAGACGCCACCAAAGTTTTGTGCCATGACTTTCATTAACCATTTTATCAATTTTGTCTAAGTATTGTTGTTTTGCATTTCTTACTGATGATATCACTTTATTTCTGTATTGTCTGAACTTTGCCCAATTAGAAGGTGAATTACGCCGTTTTGCCAGCTTATGTATACGATTACGCTTACGAATAAGACTGCGAGTTTCACTATTCATCCATGGGGCATCGTTTGGTCTGATTGTGACAATTTTGTTTGGAATATGTTTGTTGCACAAATTCATCATGGTAGTGGTTATCTGGTCTGTTACTAGATTAACATCATGAGAGGAAAGTATTTCATTCCAGTCAACAAGACTAAGTTCTTCAGCGAGGGCATCAATGTCAGCTAGCTTATAGTAAAAAATCTTTCTTTTATAGGTGGATGATTTTGTTAGGTTCTCATTCAGGGAAACATAAACCGGACAGTGATCACTACATATGGGATCAAGTACACCAGAGTCTGTTATAAGGGAAGCATGCGATATAAAGATAAGATCAATCAAAGTGCTAGAAGTAGGCGTGATTCTTGTGGGATCAGTAATGATTTGAGATAATCCATTCAATACTTTGATTTCATCTATTCTGTTTGAACACTTTGAGAGAATATCTTCATTAAAGTCACCAGTTACTATTGTGACTAAACCAAGATCAACAGCGTTACTGATAGATACCTCTATTAGGTCCCAATAAGTATCACTTTTGTCTGCTCTGTAGAAAGTTCCTATAAGGTAGCTACGTTTTTTACATTTGATCTTAACCCATAGTGCCTCGAGAGCAGGCAGGTCTAAAAGGTCCATACACTCAAAGGTCAAGCATTTTCTTATATACACAGCCACCCCTCCACCCCTGGTCTGTCTATCTTTTCTAAGTGGAAAATGATAACCTGGTATTTCTAAATGTTTACTTTCTATATCATTATGTAACCATGATTCAGTTATACAAATCACGTCATATGGTTCTAGTTCAGCTTGGAGTATATCTAATTTATCTCTTAAACTACGTACATTCAAATGTACAATTTTAAGATCGGATGTATGCAAGGGTCCTGGATTTGGGTGTACATCACCACAGATCAGTAGTAGTAAGGTGATAAGCAGGGAAACTCGGTTGTAATAAAGACAAAGTATTGAAAAAAGATAGCATTGATTTCTAAATTTAAAGGCAGATTTGCATTGAATGTGACAAACAAACGAACCCACCGATTGTCTATATTGCATGATATCAATCATTGTCAAACAAGAATGTATAAGCATCAAGGTTGGTGGGTTCGTACAAGACGATTGATTGGCAAATAAAACAAGTAGATATTAACATTAGAAACTCACGTGACGTTTTTGCAAGTAATGCACTGCATTTTGTATTGTTCAAACATAAATTGTAATTGCATGACAAAGGTTTCTTGAGGCGAAAGAAAGATTTGAAATAATGTGTAAAAGTGAAAAGAATAGAAAATAAAAAAAAGAAATGACGTGAAATCATCGTTTTGATGAGAGATATGGAGAATCAGATAAAAAAGGATAACACATGTGAAGTGTTAATATGTAATAATAATAATAAAAAATGATTGCATGAGTGTTGAGTTTTTATTCTATAACTCTGTTTATAAGTGTATATGACTGTTACGGTGTTTCATAAGTCTGTGGTTTCGACAACTCCAGTTCGGTGTTAAGTAAGATGCACGTGCAAGACGAGATAACCTGTGAAGCAGGGACAAGTGTCGTGTTGGCAGTGGTAGACTGGATATGTCGATTTGGACTAACTTTGTTATGGTAAGTTTAGTTTGTACTTGCAATATGATTTTTATTTGTTATTTTAACATGTGAATATAAAGTGATGTGTATAGTTTTGGATTTATAAGGATGATTGATAATGTTTGACTACGTGGCTAGTAGTGTTTTCATAAAGATACAAGATAGGAACAGGAGTAACGACTGTGTAAATGGAAACAATAATGTTGTGATGCTACTTCATAGTTATATTATATTTCCCCTTGTGAGCATGACTAAAGAAAAAGAAAATAGTTGAACAAACTTAGTCAACTGAACAAGAATAGAAGTGAGTTAAGTATAATAGAGGTTAATATATACACAGTCCTCCCTTGGACATTCCCACAAAATACTGTTGAACAGAAACATGGTGTTTACACATGCATGTCTAAAGTTGTTAAACCTTAGTTAAGTCCAGTCTTATAGATATTTGATATCTAGCATTCATATTCCAAACAACTCACATTGTATTAGTAGACAAATAATACACGCAAAGATTCATAGTTTGATGCAGAAATTCACAAATATATTAATGCATCTTTAAATGGTTAATCTGTTCACAACGTATTATAAGCTGTAAACAGAGATAATTAACTGTGATGTGTTTATGTATATCGTCCTCCCATAAATGGTTATTGCATATACATATACAACCATATACATATGTACATACACACATACATATAAATACTTGTACATACATACGAACACATACATACATACTTGTACATACATACGAACACATACATACATACTTGTACATACATACGAACACATACATACATACTTGTACATACATACGAACACATACATACATACTTGCACATACATACGAACACATACATACATACTTGTACATACATACTTGTACATACATACATACTTGTACATACATACGAACACATACATACATACTTGTACATACATATAATACTTAATTACATACAGTACATGCATACTTGTATATCATCATCATAGAGATCTAGACATGCAAGCACAGGATGAATTGTTTGTGAAAGAGTCAACATTGTCAATCTTACTGCATGATTTCATCTGTACAGTTTTAACTATACACGCAGTTGTATAGATGGTGGTTAATCAGTCTTTGAACTCATATACACATACATGAATTCGATACAATTCGTGTTTATTTATTTTGACTTAAGTTGAATGTCATTACGAGCCTAGTTGATTCACACACATCCTGAAAGGTTGATTCGTAACAAAATATTTCCTTTCTATAAATTATTTCATAAATCTAACATGGGCAGTGTCTCAAATGCACTTTTACGACTTGAAGAGTCCTTCATTGACACCTATAGACCCTCACTAAATAAACAATGAGATGATTACCCTTAAATCACTGACATATATCTCTAACTACAATTGAGCTATTTAAAAACAAAAGGGATTATGTCACATTAACATATTGCTCAAGGGGTAAACTCATAAGAGAGTGATTGTGTCAATCAGAAGACCAACAAGGAAGAACCATGATGTCACCTGATTAGCATAATTTACAATATATCCTTGTACATTGTACGTATATTTTGTTATAAAAACGCTTGTAATGCGATGTTAACGATCATATCGTTTCATCCCTGATGAGTCAATACTATTGACGAAATACTAGTATCGGATTAAAATGATTCTTCAAACGACTATGTGAAGTATGTTATATTTAATCTATATGTGACCTTGCGTTTGAACCAATTCAACTTTTCATATATATATATATATATATATACTTCGAAGAAAGTATTGCAACACTATCTTTCTTGATTTCTTCCTAAGTTCAGCAACCATTACTGAAGATATGTCGGTTTCTCTCTTGTATATTTGTATATAGTCATGCATGAACTGACAGTGTCATCATTTATTTAAGTCTGTTCACCTTTGCTACATTTCAACTGAATCTACAAACACGAAGCCTTATGCATTTCTTCTTTGGAATGAACAGAAAATACTTTAACCGTAGTTTTAAGAGGTTTAACTCTAACGTTTGAAGCGAGACAGAAATGAGACACAGAATTATCATCTCTGGCTGATTGACCTTCCTGCTCACCAGCCACGCCACTGCAACTAATTAGGTTAATGATGAGTCACGTTTCTATCATGGATGCAGTCTCGCTTTAACATCAATCGTTGAGTGGGACGTTCAAAATTGTTATTTTCAAAGAATTTAAAGATTTTTTTTTTACTTTACATATGTAACTATGGCAGCTTAAATATATTCGATATGCTTGCGAGAGGGCGCAAATGATAACAGCTGCCTAAATCCTGACCACGGGTCATTATTACTTTGAATATATATGATTAAACATTAAATCATCTAAACCTGCAACTTCGCCCTGATCCCTGGAGTATCCTGACATTCTTTTGCCTGTGATGACCAGCCTGTCCAGTGGGACGATACCAATGGCGTTCAAGGAAGCAGTTGTTAAGCCGTTACTCAAAAGTCATACTTGGGTAGTACATATGTTGAAAACAATAGACCTGTGTGTTTTAAGTTCTTGAGAAAGCTGTCAAGCGCAGGTTGGTTGTTCATCTTCATCGAAATTACCTCCATGATAAGTAACAATCTGCTGATAGAGGTCCCCATCGAACGGAAACAACCCTTTAACATATCATAAATCACCCTCAGAACGCTTCAGATAATGGACAAGTGGTGTCTTGTGTTATCAGATCGATCGGTAGCGTTCGATACAATCGACCACGTTGCAGGGTTACACCAACTTAAATACAAGTTTGGAATCATGTTCTGGCATGGTTTACGTCATATCTCTCTGATAGATGCCAAACCGTACAGATTACAAATTTATTTTGTCTCCGCCAAATGAATTTCTATCCTTTGAAGTCCCTCAAGGATTCGGAGCGGCCTTGATATAAGCTCTTCGGAGCTTGTTGGCCAATCCATTCATGTATTTATATAAAAACATGAATAAATATGTTTAAATCAAGTCCCTCAAGGATCTGTACTTAAACTTTTGTTTACGATATACCTCAAGGCCCTGTGGCAAGGTGTTCACCATAATGGCTATGCGACATTGTACCCAAGCTCATTCCAATGAGAACATTAAGAACTGCTGCTCTTTATCTTCTGGAGACGACGTCTTTTCGTCATCGCTCTTCAGTTAGCTTGCTCCCTTGCTCTGGATCTCTCTTCCCCATGATAGTTGACTGTCACCAACCCTCGGGAACTGCAAACTAAAAGACATTCCTTTTAAAAATATATTATCATTACTAGATTTCACTTTTCTCTGCTTGTAAATACTGAAAAAACATTTCTCATATCGCTTAGAGCAGACACTTAGTGTCCACTTAGTAATCCACTCATTATTAATATCATTATCATAAATCTTTGCAGAAGCATTCAAATATTACAAATGCAATCCGTTACAACTATTAAGACTTACTCATATAATAATCAATTATTTGTGATGATAATCATGATGTCCATTAATTTATTATGTGAAACTGCAAATCAGTGTTCACTATCTATGTAAACCATCCTCTATTACAAGTATATTGATTCTTCATTATTTTCTCTTACTGTAAAACATCAACAGTGTGATATCTTGTCTTATAACTGAAACATAACAAAAAGGGGATCAACTAAAAGTTAAGAGGAATTAGAAGTTTGAATGAATGTAGGTCAATTCGTAGACCAAACGGATTGTAGACCTTAATTCTGTTTGATTCTGCCCGTCAATTCGTAGGGTTACGTTCGTGGACATAAAAAATAATCATTAACAACGAAACGTTTTTATTTTTTTTTAATGAAAGCAACATTTTAATGTTAGCCTAAACAAAACTAAGCTAGAAAATAGTAATTTGAATACGTACGTCTCGAGAGATATTTCTAATCTGGGACAATCTAATAAGATTATGATATAATCAATTTTTTTGGTGAAAAAATATTTCGTAAGGTAAGTATGTTTATAATCTATTTTCGCCTACACCATATACAACATCAATCAGCAATGATAGGAGACTTACGTACCATACACTGAGGCGAAGAAGTTGAGCCCCCCCCCCCCCTCCATTTGTTCAAGCGGAATTTTTTTTAAGGCACCCTACTCGAAATCAAGAGGTGAAAATAGGGAGAATTTGCATGCACCCTACCCCTTTCACATGATAGATCGCCCCTAAAATTTTGGATATATCCTATATTATAAAGAAGACTTTTAGAATTATATTTTCTAGGAGAAATCTTATTCACATTGTAGGCTGAAGCTGATTTACACAATATCATGACTCGGCCCACTGACTATGTATTATTGTTGAACTAACGGAAGGAGTTACCCCCCTTCTCGTAGTGTCGTAGTGATACATCACAAACGGTAAACAAAAAAAGATCGTGATTTAACACTTCAAATATATATATCTACATGACATAGAGATGAATTAGAGAAATTCTAAACTTTCTAAGCAAAATTATACCTACCCATCACAAAGAAATATAGTAGGGCAAGTAAAAAGAAAACACGTGCGAACACCCTAAAAAAAAAGTTCCTTTCACGACCGCCATTAAATTAAAATCATGTTGGAAGGAAATATTCAAAAAATCATGGCGAAAAAATTACGCTTATAATTTACATAGGGAGTTAGAAACATAATGAAAAAAAACAAAGAAGTAATTAGCAAGCAGAGAAGTAAACACGAAGTCAAAATGAAATTGAAATGCATGCGACAAGAAATGGAAAACGACGAAGGTAGGGAGTTCGTTTATTACATATATCATTTCTATAAGGAGGAATTAAACACAGAGTTTTATGACTTGGGGGAAATAACTTTTAAAAAGAAACAGTCTAGAAATCGATGTACGTCTGTCATGTGTTTCGATAAGGGATAGCGTGACGTCTCTCGTGGTCACGTGACAGGACTGGCGGTGGATTCGCGTTCACTGACATGTCACTTACATATCTCGCTACCGTTTTTCAGAAATAAAATCTCCATTCATGTTCTTCTAATTTGTATCTGTATTAGAAATATGAATTTACTATTAGTTTGGGTAAGTTTATGAATTTGGATTTTATTTAAGAATTGAATGTCAGTTTGTGTGTTTGCAATGGAAAATGAACGATGTCAAACCTACATTCAAACTCGTGTGAACCAAGCGAGCTTGCGAGACCGTGCTCTCAACCAATCAGCGTTCAGGATTATGTGTGAACTTCAAAGTGTGAAATTATAACCTTATGAACACATCTAAATAGCTAGAAATTCATCTATATATAATGTCCTTTGAATTAATTTTAAACTAATAAAAACCTCTCTTTAACCCTTCGCACAAATACTTGTGTAACATACCTGCAAATAAACCTAAATATCAAAAACCAACGAATACATGTTACTTGTTTCGGTCGTTTCTTCGCAGAATGTGTATCAGTTTATCCTATACTTGGAAGAGAATGTTTAAAGCGCAAGCCGTGCAGACATTTTTGTATTCCTTGTTGTTCTGAGGCAAACACTCACTCTGAATCCAACTTTACTGTTCTCTGGTCTAGATTTCAATGTTTTCATGCATCTCGCAAAAATGTCCACTCAAAAACTCTTTAAACTCTGTTGCTGAGTCGTCTGTGTGAATGTTGGACCATCCTTTTGTTAGACTTTTCAGTGGATGATGGATTTGTATCCGAAATTTTGCAGATACATTATGATTTCACAGAGATGATATTACCTTGATATGCACTCCCACGTCAAAGAGCCTATTCTTAAATCAAATTTGGTGGAAAATAATAACTGTAAAGTTCACCTTGTAATTTATTCGATATCAGACTTACATATTCCGACTCTCTCATACGATACAGGATGACCAAAGTACAATGAATGTGATCAATTAATGTTCATTTCCTATAGCCAAGTCAAGTCAAGAGAGTTTATCAGGTTAAAAACCAAAACAATTTAAACTCATTAAACTCTTTGCACATGGCGGGGTACATATCTTTACAAATTCAAGATTACAAAATAGTAAGTAGTACATAGTAAATGTCTTAGAGTTAGGGTAAAGGTATTCAAATAACACAAAGTCGACTTTCGTTTAAGGAGAAAGCCCGCAACACCATTGTGGCTATGCATTGCTGTGAAACCTGCGAGCATCGGCTGGAACTAGCTAACCATGGGTGGTACTGCGCTGATTTTCAGTGTAGCATTGCACCCAAACCTGACTGCGTGTAGACAAAGTTGTCGAGCCCCTGGAATTCGAACCACGGACCTCCTGATACGAAGCCGAAAGCGCTAACCACTGCGCTATCCCGCCCCTGTTTATCACTCAATAAATCTTAGGTTTTATAGGAATTTATGACGGAGCTACATCTGTCAGGAGAGAATGCAGTTTCCATGAAGCCCAAAACTTCACAATCATATGAAAGAATAGGAGAAATAACCGATAAAAGCAGCTGATACTGAATGTCTTGGGAAATATATGCATTATCATTTAATATCTTGTAAAATGAACCAAGTGCCTTTAAACTTTGCTCAGATAAAATTTGATGAGCTAACGAAAAACTTCCACCGGTTGAAAATGCCATTCCAAAATATTTAAAACTACTAACGACCTCAAGAGGGGAACCATTATAACACCATTTCTCAGCCTTACCTTGGCGACCTCCTTTGCAAAAGATAGCAATCTTAGTTTGTTCGGTATTTACAGTTAATCCAAATTTTGTGCAGTAGCTATACTTCCTTTCAAAACCATCCCGTTAACCTTTAATGCTATTGCTAAATAATACCATGTCATCCGCAAACAACAGCAGGAGTAATCGTAAATGAGAAATATCAACTCCCAAATCATGAACCGAAGAAAGTTCCACTACTATATCATTAATGAATAATGAAAATAATATTGGAAAAAGATTTCATCTTGCCTGACGCCAATGGACGACGTAAAGAAACTGGAATGGACAGTAGAATTTAACGTCCTCCTACATACTGCGCATGCGAACTAAATACCAAAAGTTTGAGCTTATACCAAGCTTAAACAATTTATACCAAAGTGTATGTCTATTAACATAATAAAGCTGAATGTAAGCAATCTCAACATCACAATATTAACAAATTTGAGTTCACATTGACAAGTTTGCCTGAATAGACTGTCTATCAGTATCTTGCTTGCAAATGAATGTGTTGTCATGCAAGGATGAAAGTGTAAATAAAAGTTACTACCCGAGACTCCGGGGTTCATGGTCTATGAATCCCTCAGCACGTGCGGTATGCACACCCGAGCCCGCGGAGCGGGCGAGGGTGTGCAGCACGTGCTGAGGGATTCATAGACCATGAACCCCGGAGTCGAGGCGTGGTAAATTATTTACACCCTGGCTAAAGTGTTATATCAAGGATCTGTCAAGGAATTCATTTCGTGTATTTGTTTTATAACTTGTGATTCTGGCAAAATATTCTAATGAATCCCCCATGAATACTTAAGAAGAAAATGGAGATTTTACTCTCAGATACATGCTACCTAGACGGAAAGCTCCGAAATGTACTATGTACTATGACAGTTGTTAACTTGTAAAAAAACAAGACAAAGGCGTAGAGACATTTCACATTTTAATATTGACGTTTGAACAGTTGTTCAATACCAGGTGAACAGTTTGTTCAGGAGACTTTGATTCAAGAACCACTGAATCATTGGACGAACCGGCAGTTTCCGGCGAACATTTTGCCACCACAGATCTTGGACGTTTACCAGCATGGTCGATTCCCAGGAGGATCTCTGACACTTTCCGCTTTTGATCGTCAGATGTTCTTTTATATGCTTGAACAGCATTGCTCCTGTGTCCAGTCTGTTCCATGATGATTTGCTCGTCTACTCCAGCGTGGTAGAGTCGCGATGCAGTCGAGGCTCTCAACGAATGGTTAGTAAAGTAACCTTCAATCGCAGCTGCTTTCATCATACTTTTAACCTGTTCTTCAAGTGTATTTTTCCCCACCGGTTTATGTGAGAACCAAACATTGTCCTTCACATTCAGCAAAGGTTTGAAGTACAAGATTGTGGGATCTCTGTTTGGAGGCAGTTTGGATTCATATAACTCAAACACAGACACTGGACATTTCTTACGGTCGTTTTTGTTCTCATATGCTCTTGCACTGTGTGGATTTGTGTTTCGGTTCTTCAGACCTCCAGTGTAGGTCTTATTAACAGATTGAGTATATTCCAAATAGCGGCTTCCGGAACTGTCGACCTTTAAGTCAAAGTTGTTAAAGGTCAAAGATCTGTGCTCCTGTCCTCCACGCAAACCAAAATTTAATCCAATCATCCAAAAGAACGTGTTGTACAATCTTTGGGGAGAATCAACTCCAAGAAATCCCTTTTCCCATAAAACACTCTCAGTTTGAGGAGTAATTATTTGTACCTGTTTGCGTGACACTTTAATTCCCTTTGCACACTTGTCCTGCATTGTAGTGTCCAATGTTGTTTTGAGATCCTTGTAGATTGTATCCTGGAAGAAGTCAAGGTCTCTGCCCTCATATCGAAGGTGCCTCTGAATTCCACATATGATCGAGAGTATACTTTCTCCTTTGTATTCCTTGCCATCCGTCTTCCTCAAGGCGATGATGAATAGACACATTGTGGTATTTATATCCGCATCCGACATATCCACTAGAGTGTTGGTACAACCATTCAGGAGGTTGAAGATATATCCGTGCTTACGTCTGTTGTCGACAACCGAAATGAATTCGTCCCTCCATTTTGTGAAGACATTTACAGCCCATCTGTTCTTTTTAAGGGTGTTTCCGGTATGTTGGGCTTCTTTCTTGTCGCCAACAGCTCGGCGCTCACATCTTCGAAACGTTTTGAGGTATCCTAAAATATACAGATGTCAATGAAGCTCAAAGCATTTCATAAAACAGTTTTGTACATAAAAGTACAGAATCTAATAAAACCAAACACTGTAGATTGAAGGATCAAACAAAATTGAGGTACTGAAAGCCGATAGCAAATGGCGAATATACCAATATAACGTTTTATAATTTACATTATATATTATTACATGAAAGCAAATGTCGAAAAATTACATTTGAGAATCCGAGAAACTATGTTATGTTAAGTATTCATGAATTAAATGAGATAACTGAGAATGTAACAGTTTACCGAAATGTTTGGTACGCAAGAAATTGTGTCAATTTCGTTGGCATTGCGTTAGTCAAACATCAATTAATGGTGGTTGCTTTGCGTTAGTCAAACATCAATTAATGGTGGTTGTACTTTATACCATCACTATTTTTTTCCAATTTAATGAGTTAAATCGGGTAGAACTTTAAACAACTAGAAGGTTTACTTACTCCTTTGGTATCATTCGTAGCAAATGGTTTGACAGGTCGACTTGTTGCAATTTGGCAAGGACCGGCATCATCCAACATATCGGTAAGGTCTACTGCTGTATCTACAGCCGCCAGCTGAGAATCTGTATAAATAGAACAAAGCACTTATTACTACTTCAATAAAAATGTTGCCGAGTACAACAAACTTGGAATATCCAACGGCTGAGGAAATTTAGTAGAAATTCATTCCAAAACAAGTTATTTATCCATTTTTCAAACGGAACTTACACATTTTCGATGTGTGTGTGAACACCATTTAATTTAAGTCATGTGAAGAGTTCAAAAACTAAATGGAGTCATTCCAGATGATTTTTAAAGTATACAGAAAAGTTCACCTGAAATGTGTGGAATGGTTTTCGCTACATCCAACAGGTGTTCATATTCTTCCCCTTCAGATGGTTCGCTGACAGGTTCTGGAAATGATAACAACGTACTCTGTACTCATGATTTGATTTAAACATAATTTATTCATTTAAGAACGGAACAAGTTATCTAACTTAGGTTACCTTCTCACAGGTATTTACAGTTATAGCGTTATACAAATATAACTGTGACATGGACAGACATAATACAGAAATTTACGGAGAATTTAAGACACACACACGCATACACACATGGACGGCTTTAAAATGGCCTGGTTTTGAAAATAGAATAGATTATTGTTGCCATTTAACAGTAAATCGAAATTTAAGGCATCACCATGTACATGCAAGTTTAGAAGATTAAACACTTTCTTTCTGGGCGCATGCTATAAAGGACACTCAAACGTGAAATGAAAAATATTTTCGCATAGGTAACAACAGTGTACATCTTTGTACTCATGTTCCAATAAGGAACCGACAATCATCTACCGCTACTGGTACTTTACAACGATTTCTAATGAATTACCAAGCACGAATATCAGGATATCACTCTAAAATTGTAATATTTAGGGTATGCTTTACCTGTTTCAGGCAAGTACCTGTCCTGTGTCAAGGACAACGCTAAGCCCTCCGAATCTTGTCCATGTTCATTTGCCACTGGAAATCAAAATATGGAATATACTATTCGAACAAGCTTCAGAGTATAGCATGCACATTCTGCAATGTATAAATTTAAAAAAATAATTTATAGGTGCTGCGAAGCCTTTTCCAATACCTTGGGACATTTCAAAATATGACTTCAATCTATCATACATCAAACTTCTCTTACATGATTGAATTGTCAGTCATTTGGTTAACTGTAAAATAAGGAAAATACTCACATGTTTCTCTTGTCAACTCCGACATATCGAGCGCCTGACTAATTATATCGTCGGACTCTGAGTCCAATTCCATGACTTCAGACGTCAAAAGACAACGATCAAGTGAGTCGTAAGTTGCCTACACCACGTGCTTATATGAATCCCTGTGCACGTGTTTTATGCCGATTAACGTTGTAAACGCTGCATTCGGTCGCATCGTTCTTCGTGTTCCCGACCACCGCAATGACAAGAGCGTATTCTTGCAGAAATGTGTTCTTCCAGATGGTATAAAAGTGATATTCCAGGTATTAAGCGCCAAGGTTATGACTCTAAGTTTACGTTGCATAACGGTGTGGATCTCTGTTCCAATCTTAACCTGGGTGTAAATAATTTACCACGCCTCGACTCCGGGGTTCATGGTCTATGAATCCCTCAGCACGTGCTGCACACCCTCGCCCGCTCCGCGGGCTCGGGTGTGCATACCGCACGTGCTGAGGGATTCATAGACCATGAACCCCGGAGTCTCGGGTAGTAACTTTTATTTACACCCTGGCTAAAGTGTTATATCAAGGATCTGTCAAGGAATTCATTTCGTGTATTTGTTTTATAACTTGTGATTCTGGCAAAATATTCTAATGAATCCCCCATGAATACTTAAGAAGAAAATGGAGATTTTACTCTCAGATACATGCTACCTAGACGGAAAGCTCCGAAATGTACTATGTACTATGACAGTTGTTAACTTGTAAAAAAACAAGACAAAGGCGTAGAGACATTTCACATTTTAATATTGACGTTTGAACAGTTGTTCAATACCAGGTGAACAGTTTGTTCAGGAGACTTTGATTCAAGAACCACTGAATCATTGGACGAACCGGCAGTTTCCGGCGAACATTTTGCCACCACAGATCTTGGACGTTTACCAGCATGGTCGATTCCCAGGAGGATCTCTGACACTTTCCGCTTTTGATCGTCAGATGTTCTTTTATATGCTTGAACAGCATTGCTCCTGTGTCCAGTCTGTTCCATGATGATTTGCTCGTCTACTCCAGCGTGGTAGAGTCGCGATGCAGTCGAGGCTCTCAACGAATGGTTAGTAAAGTAACCTTCAATCGCAGCTGCTTTCATCATACTTTTAACCTGTTCTTCAAGTGTATTTTTCCCCACCGGTTTATGTGAGAACCAAACATTGTCCTTCACATTCAGCAAAGGTTTGAAGTACAAGATTGTGGGATCTCTGTTTGGAGGCAGTTTGGATTCATATAACTCAAACACAGACACTGGACATTTCTTACGGTCGTTTTTGTTCTCATATGCTCTTGCACTGTGTGGATTTGTGTTTCGGTTCTTCAGACCTCCAGTGTAGGTCTTATTAACAGATTGAGTATATTCCAAATAGCGGCTTCCGGAACTGTCGACCTTTAAGTCAAAGTTGTTAAAGGTCAAAGATCTGTGCTCCTGTCCTCCACGCAAACCAAAATTTAATCCAATCATCCAAAAGAACGTGTTGTACAATCTTTGGGGAGAATCAACTCCAAGAAATCCCTTTTCCCATAAAACACTCTCAGTTTGAGGAGTAATTATTTGTACCTGTTTGCGTGACACTTTAATTCCCTTTGCACACTTGTCCTGCATTGTAGTGTCCAATGTTGTTTTGAGATCCTTGTAGATTGTATCCTGGAAGAAGTCAAGGTCTCTGCCCTCATATCGAAGGTGCCTCTGAATTCCACATATGATCGAGAGTATACTTTGTCCTTTGTATTCCTTGCCATCCGTCTTCCTCAAGGCGATGATGAATAGACACATTGTGGTATTTATATCCGCATCCGACATATCCACTAGAGTGTTGGTACAACCATTCAGGAGGTTGAAGATATATCCGTGCTTACGTCTGTTGTCGACAACCGAAATGAATTCGTCCCTCCATTTTGTGAAGACATTTACAGCCCATCTGTTCTTTTTAAGGGTGTTTTCCGGTATGTTGGGCTTCTTTCTTGTCGCCAACAGCTCGGCGCTCACATCTTCGAAACGTTTTGAGGTATCCTAAAATATACAGATGTCAATGAAGCTCAAAGCATTTCATAAAACAGTTTTGTACATAAAAGTACAGAATCTAATAAAACCAAACACTGTAGATTGAAGGATCAAACAAAATTGAGGTACTGAAAGCCGATAGCAAATGGCGAATATACCAATATAACGTTTTATAATTTACATTATATATTATTACATGAAAGCAAATGTCGAAAAATTACATTTGAGAATCCGAGAAACTATGTTATGTTAAGTATTCATGAATTAAATGAGATAACTGAGAATGTAACAGTTTACCGAAATGTTTGGTACGCAAGAAATTGTGTCAATTTCGTTGGCATTGCGTTAGTCAAACATCAATTAATGGTGGTTGCTTTGCGTTAGTCAAACATCAATTAATGGTGGTTGTACTTTATACCATCACTATTTTTTTCCAATTTAATGAGTTAAATCGGGTAGAACTTTAAACAACTAGAAGGTTTACTTACTCCTTTGGTATCATTCGTAGCAAATGGTTTGACAGGTCGACTTGTTGCAATTTGGCAAGGACCGGCATCATCCAACATATCGGTAAGGTCTACTGCTGTATCTACAGCCGCCAGCTGAGAATCTGTATAAATAGAACAAAGCACTTATTACTACTTCAATAAAAATGTTGCCGAGTACAACAAACTTGGAATATCCAACGGCTGAGGAAATTTAGTAGAAATTCATTCCAAAACAAGTTATTTATCCATTTTTCAAACGGAACTTACACATTTTCGATGTGTGTGTGAACACCATTTAATTTAAGTCATGTGAAGAGTTCAAAAACTAAATGGAGTCATTCCAGATGATTTTTAAAGTATACAGAAAAGTTCACCTGAAATGTGTGGAATGGTTTTCGCTACATCCAACAGGTGTTCATATTCTTCCCCTTCAGATGGTTCGCTGACAGGTTCTGGAAATGATAACAACGTACTCTGTACTCATGATTTGATTTAAACATAATTTATTCATTTAAGAACGGAACAAGTTATCTAACTTAGGTTACCTTCTCACAGGTATTTACAGTTATAGCGTTATACAAATATAACTGTGACATGGACAGACATAATACAGAAATTTACGGAGAATTTAAGACACACACACGCATACACACATGGACGGCTTTAAAATGGCCTGGTTTTGAAAATAGAATAGATTATTGTTGCCATTTAACAGTAAATCGAAATTTAAGGCATCACCATGTACATGCAAGTTTAGAAGATTAAACACTTTCTTTCTGGGCGCATGCTATAAAGGACACTCAAACGTGAAATGAAAAATATTTTCGCATAGGTAACAACAGTGTACATCTTTGTACTCATGTTCCAATAAGGAACCGACAATCATCTACCGCTACTGGTACTTTACAACGATTTCTAATGAATTACCAAGCACGAATA
The DNA here is from genome assembly GCA_921293015.1 of Phorcus lineatus. Taxonomy (NCBI): domain Eukaryota; kingdom Metazoa; phylum Mollusca; class Gastropoda; order Trochida; family Trochidae; genus Phorcus; species Phorcus lineatus. Next base: position 26,570,460 of record OV121088.1, on the reverse strand, counting down.
TCAGGATATCACTCTAAAATTGTAATATTTAGGGTATGCTTTACCTGTTTCAGGCAAGTACCTGTCCTGTGTCAAGGACAACGCTAAGCCCTCCGAATCTTGTCCATGTTCATTTGCCACTGGAAATCAAAATATGGAATATACTATTCGAACAAGCTTCAGAGTATAGCATGCACATTCTGCAATGTATAAATTTAAAAAAATAATTTATAGGTGCTGCGAAGCCTTTTCCAATACCTTGGGACATTTCAAAATATGACTTCAATCTATCATACATCAAACTTCTCTTACATGATTGAATTGTCAGTCATTTGGTTAACTGTAAAATAAGGAAAATACTCACATGTTTCTCTTGTCAACTCCGACATATCGAGCGCCTGACTAATTATATCGTCGGACTCTGAGTCCAATTCCATGACTTCAGACGTCAAAAGACAACGATCAAGTGAGTCGTAAGTTGCCTACACCACGTGCTTATATGAATCCCTGTGCACGTGTTTTATGCCGATTAACGTTGTAAACGCTGCATTCGGTCGCATCGTTCTTCGTGTTCCCGACCACCGCAATGACAAGAGCGTATTCTTGCAGAAATGTGTTCTTCCAGATGGTATAAAAGTGATATTCCAGGTATTAAGCGCCAAGGTTATGACTCTAAGTTTACGTTGCATAACGGTGTGGATCTCTGTTCCAATCTTAACCTGGGTGTAAATAATTTACCACGCCTCGACTCCGGGGTTCATGGTCTATGAATCCCTCAGCACGTGCTGCACACCCTCGCCCGCTCCGCGGGCTCGGGTGTGCATACCGCACGTGCTGAGGGATTCATAGACCATGAACCCCGGAGTCTCGGGTAGTAACTTTTATTTACACCCTGGCTAAAGTGTTATATCAAGGATCTGTCAAGGAATTCATTTCGTGTATTTGTTTTATAACTTGTGATTCTGGCAAAATATTCTAATGAATCCCCCATGAATACTTAAGAAGAAAATGGAGATTTTACTCTCAGATACATGCTACCTAGACGGAAAGCTCCGAAATGTACTATGTACTATGACAGTTGTTAACTTGTAAAAAAACAAGACAAAGGCGTAGAGACATTTCACATTTTAATATTGACGTTTGAACAGTTGTTCAATACCAGGTGAACAGTTTGTTCAGGAGACTTTGATTCAAGAACCACTGAATCATTGGACGAACCGGCAGTTTCCGGCGAACATTTTGCCACCACAGATCTTGGACGTTTACCAGCATGGTCGATTCCCAGGAGGATCTCTGACACTTTCCGCTTTTGATCGTCAGATGTTCTTTTATATGCTTGAACAGCATTGCTCCTGTGTCCAGTCTGTTCCATGATGATTTGCTCGTCTACTCCAGCGTGGTAGAGTCGCGATGCAGTCGAGGCTCTCAACGAATGGTTAGTAAAGTAACCTTCAATCGCAGCTGCTTTCATCATACTTTTAACCTGTTCTTCAAGTGTATTTTTCCCCACCGGTTTATGTGAGAACCAAACATTGTCCTTCACATTCAGCAAAGGTTTGAAGTACAAGATTGTGGGATCTCTGTTTGGAGGCAGTTTGGATTCATATAACTCAAACACAGACACTGGACATTTCTTACGGTCGTTTTTGTTCTCATATGCTCTTGCACTGTGTGGATTTGTGTTTCGGTTCTTCAGACCTCCAGTGTAGGTCTTATTAACAGATTGAGTATATTCCAAATAGCGGCTTCCGGAACTGTCGACCTTTAAGTCAAAGTTGTTAAAGGTCAAAGATCTGTGCTCCTGTCCTCCACGCAAACCAAAATTTAATCCAATCATCCAAAAGAACGTGTTGTACAATCTTTGGGGAGAATCAACTCCAAGAAATCCCTTTTCCCATAAAACACTCTCAGTTTGAGGAGTAATTATTTGTACCTGTTTGCGTGACACTTTAATTCCCTTTGCACACTTGTCCTGCATTGTAGTGTCCAATGTTGTTTTGAGATCCTTGTAGATTGTATCCTGGAAGAAGTCAAGGTCTCTGCCCTCATATCGAAGGTGCCTCTGAATTCCACATATGATCGAGAGTATACTTTCTCCTTTGTATTCCTTGCCATCCGTCTTCCTCAAGGCGATGATGAATAGACACATTGTGGTATTTATATCCGCATCCGACATATCCACTAGAGTGTTGGTACAACCATTCAGGAGGTTGAAGATATATCCGTGCTTACGTCTGTTGTCGACAACCGAAATGAATTCGTCCCTCCATTTTGTGAAGACATTTACAGCCCATCTGTTCTTTTTAAGGGTGTTTTCCGGTATGTTGGGCTTCTTTCTTGTCGCCAACAGCTCGGCGCTCACATCTTCGAAACGTTTTGAGGTATCCTAAAATATACAGATGTCAATGAAGCTCAAAGCATTTCATAAAACAGTTTTGTACATAAAAGTACAGAATCTAATAAAACCAAACACTGTAGATTGAAGGATCAAACAAAATTGAGGTACTGAAAGCCGATAGCAAATGGCGAATATACCAATATAACGTTTTATAATTTACATTATATATTATTACATGAAAGCAAATGTCGAAAAATTACATTTGAGAATCCGAGAAACTATGTTATGTTAAGTATTCATGAATTAAATGAGATAACTGAGAATGTAACAGTTTACCGAAATGTTTGGTACGCAAGAAATTGTGTCAATTTTGTTGGCATTGCGTTAGTCAAACATCAATTAATGGTGGTTGCTTTGCGTTAGTCAAACATCAATTAATGGTGGTTGTACTTTATACCATCACTATTTTTTTCCAATTTAATGAGTTAAATCGGGTAGAACTTTAAACAACTAGAAGGTTTACTTACTCCTTTGGTATCATTCGTAGCAAATGGTTTGACAGGTCGACTTGTTGCAATTTGGCAAGGACCGGCATCATCCAACATATCGGTAAGGTCTACTGCTGTATCTACAGCCGCCAGCTGAGAATCTGTATAAATAGAACAAAGCATTTATTACTACTTCAATAAAAATGTTGCCGAGTACAACAAACTTGGAATATCCAACGGCTGAGGAAATTTAGTAGAAATTCATTCCAAAACAAGTTATTTATCCATTTTTCAAACGGAACTTACACATTTTCGATGTGTGTGTGAACACCATTTAATTTAAGTCATGTGAAGAGTTCAAAAACTAAATGGAGTCATTCCAGATGATTTTTAAAGTATACAGAAAAGTTCACCTGAAATGTGTGGAATGGTTTTCGCTACATCCAACAGGTGTTCATATTCTTCCCCTTCAGATGGTTCGCTGACAGGTTCTGGAAATGATAACAACGTACTCTGTACTCATGATTTGATTTAAACATAATTTATTCATTTAAGAACGGAACAAGTTATCTAACTTAGGTTACCTTCTCACAGGTATTTACAGTTATAGCGTTATACAAATATAACTGTGACATGGACAGACATAATACAGAAATTTACGGAGAATTTAAGACACACACACGCATACACACATGGACGGCTTTAAAATGGCCTGGTTTTGAAAATAGAATAGATTATTGTTGCCATTTAACAGTAAATCGAAATTTAAGGCATCACCATGTACATGCAAGTTTAGAAGATTAAACACTTTCTTTCTGGGCGCATGCTATAAAGGACACTCAAACGTGAAATGAAAAATATTTTCGCATAGGTAACAACAGTGTACATCTTTGTACTCATGTTCCAATAAGGAACCGACAATCATCTACCGCTACTGGTACTTTACAACGATTTCTAATGAATTACCAAGCACGAATATCAGGATATCACTCTAAAATTGTAATATTTAGGGTATGCTTTACCTGTTTCAGGCAAGTACCTGTCCTGTGTCAAGGACAACGCTAAGCCCTCCGAATCTTGTCCATGTTCATTTGCCACTGGAAATCAAAATATGGAATATACTATTCGAACAAGCTTCAGAGTATAGCATGCACATTCTGCAATGTATAAATTTAAAAAAATAATTTATAGGTGCTGCGAAGCCTTTTCCAATACCTTGGGACATTTCAAAATATGACTTCAATCTATCATACATCAAACTTCTCTTACATGATTGAATTGTCAGTCATTTGGTTAACTGTAAAATAAGGAAAATACTCACATGTTTCTCTTGTCAACTCCGACATATCGAGCGCCTGACTAATTATATCGTCGGACTCTGAGTCCAATTCCATGACTTCAGACGTCAAAAGACAACGATCAAGTGAGTCGTAAGTTGCCTACACCACGTGCTTATATGAATCCCTGTGCACGTGTTTTATGCCGATTAACGTTGTAAACGCTGCATTCGGTCGCATCGTTCTTCGTGTTCCCGACCACCGCAATGACAAGAGCGTATTCTTGCAGAAATGTGTTCTTCCAGATGGTATAAAAGTGATATTCCAGGTATTAAGCGCCAAGGTTATGACTCTAAGTTTACGTTGCATAACGGTGTGGATCTCTGTTCCAATCTTAACCTGGGTGTAAATAAAAGTTACTACCCGAGACTCCGGGGTTCATGGTCTATGAATCCCTCAGCACGTGCGGTATGCACACCCGAGCCCGCGGAGCGGGCGAGGGTGTGCAGCACGTGCTGAGGGATTCATAGACCATGAACCCCGGAGTCGAGGCGTGGTAAATTATTTACACCCAGGTTAAGATTGGAACAGAGATCCACACCGTTATGCAACGTAAACTTAGAGTCATAACCTTGGCGCTTAATACCTGGAATATCACTTTTATACCATCTGGAAGAACACATTTCTGCAAGAATACGCTCTTGTCATTGCGGTGGTCGGGAACACGAAGAACGATGCGACCGAATGCAGCGTTTACAACGTTAATCGGCATAAAACACGTGCACAGGGATTCATATAAGCACGTGGTGTAGGCAACTTACGACTCACTTGATCGTTGTCTTTTGACGTCTGAAGTCATGGAATTGGACTCAGAGTCCGACGATATAATTAGTCAGGCGCTCGATATGTCGGAGTTGACAAGAGAAACATGTGAGTATTTTCCTTATTTTACAGTTAACCAAATGACTGACAATTCAATCATGTAAGAGAAGTTTGATGTATGATAGATTGAAGTCATATTTTGAAATGTCCCAAGGTATTGGAAAAGGCTTCGCAGCACCTATAAATTATTTTTTTAAATTTATACATTGCAGAATGTGCATGCTATACTCTGAAGCTTGTTCGAATAGTATATTCCATATTTTGATTTCCAGTGGCAAATGAACATGGACAAGATTCGGAGGGCTTAGCGTTGTCCTTGACACAGGACAGGTACTTGCCTGAAACAGGTAAAGCATACCCTAAATATTACAATTTTAGAGTGATATCCTGATATTCGTGCTTGGTAATTCATTAGAAATCGTTGTAAAGTACCAGTAGCGGTAGATGATTGTCGGTTCCTTATTGGAACATGAGTACAAAGATGTACACTGTTGTTACCTATGCGAAAATATTTTTCATTTCACGTTTGAGTGTCCTTTATAGCATGCGCCCAGAAAGAAAGTGTTTAATCTTCTAAACTTGCATGTACATGGTGATGCCTTAAATTTCGATTTACTGTTAAATGGCAACAATAATCTATTCTATTTTCAAAACCAGGCCATTTTAAAGCCGTCCATGTGTGTATGCGTGTGTGTGTCTTAAATTCTCCGTAAATTTCTGTATTATGTCTGTCCATGTCACAGTTATATTTGTATAACGCTATAACTGTAAATACCTGTGAGAAGGTAACCTAAGTTAGATAACTTGTTCCGTTCTTAAATGAATAAATTATGTTTAAATCAAATCATGAGTACAGAGTACGTTGTTATCATTTCCAGAACCTGTCAGCGAACCATCTGAAGGGGAAGAATATGAACACCTGTTGGATGTAGCGAAAACCATTCCACACATTTCAGGTGAACTTTTCTGTATACTTTAAAAATCATCTGGAATGACTCCATTTAGTTTTTGAACTCTTCACATGACTTAAATTAAATGGTGTTCACACACACATCGAAAATGTGTAAGTTCCGTTTGAAAAATGGATAAATAACTTGTTTTGGAATGAATTTCTACTAAATTTCCTCAGCCGTTGGATATTCCAAGTTTGTTGTACTCGGCAACATTTTTATTGAAGTAGTAATAAGTGCTTTGTTCTATTTATACAGATTCTCAGCTGGCGGCTGTAGATACAGCAGTAGACCTTACCGATATGTTGGATGATGCCGGTCCTTGCCAAATTGCAACAAGTCGACCTGTCAAACCATTTGCTACGAATGATACCAAAGGAGTAAGTAAACCTTCTAGTTGTTTAAAGTTCTACCCGATTTAACTCATTAAATTGGAAAAAAATAGTGATGGTATAAAGTACAACCACCATTAATTGATATTTGACTAACGCAAAGCAACCACCATTAATTGATGTTTGACTAACGCAATGCCAACGAAATTGACACAATTTCTTGCGTACCAAACATTTCGGTAAACTGTTACATTCTCAGTTATCTCATTTAATTCATGAATACTTAACATAACATAGTTTCTCGGATTCTCAAATGTAATTTTTCGACATTTGCTTTCATGTAATAATATATAATGTAAATTATAAAACGTTATATTGGTATATTCGCCATTTGCTATCGGCTTTCAGTACCTCAATTTTGTTTGATCCTTCAATCTACAGTGTTTGGTTTTATTAGATTCTGTACTTTTATGTACAAAACTGTTTTATGAAATGCTTTGAGCTTCATTGACATCTGTATATTTTAGGATACCTCAAAACGTTTCGAAGATGTGAGCGCCGAGCTGTTGGCGACAAGAAAGAAGCCCAACATACCGGAAAACACCCTTAAAAAGAACAGATGGGCTGTAAATGTCTTCACAAAATGGAGGGACGAATTCATTTCGGTTGTCGACAACAGACGTAAGCACGGATATATCTTCAACCTCCTGAATGGTTGTACCAACACTCTAGTGGATATGTCGGATGCGGATATAAATACCACAATGTGTCTATTCATCATCGCCTTGAGGAAGACGGATGGCAAGGAATACAAAGGAGAAAGTATACTCTCGATCATATGTGGAATTCAGAGGCACCTTCGATATGAGGGCAGAGACCTTGACTTCTTCCAGGATACAATCTACAAGGATCTCAAAACAACATTGGACACTACAATGCAGGACAAGTGTGCAAAGGGAATTAAAGTGTCACGCAAACAGGTACAAATAATTACTCCTCAAACTGAGAGTGTTTTATGGGAAAAGGGATTTCTTGGAGTTGATTCTCCCCAAAGATTGTACAACACGTTCTTTTGGATGATTGGATTAAATTTTGGTTTGCGTGGAGGACAGGAGCACAGATCTTTGACCTTTAACAACTTTGACTTAAAGGTCGACAGTTCCGGAAGCCGCTATTTGGAATATACTCAATCTGTTAATAAGACCTACACTGGAGGTCTGAAGAACCGAAACACAAATCCACACAGTGCAAGAGCATATGAGAACAAAAACGACCGTAAGAAATGTCCAGTGTCTGTGTTTGAGTTATATGAATCCAAACTGCCTCCAAACAGAGATCCCACAATCTTGTACTTCAAACCTTTGCTGAATGTGAAGGACAATGTTTGGTTCTCACATAAACCGGTGGGGAAAAATACACTTGAAGAACAGGTTAAAAGTATGATGAAAGCAGCTGCGATTGAAGGTTACTTTACTAACCATTCGTTGAGAGCCTCGACTGCATCGCGACTCTACCACGCTGGAGTAGACGAGCAAATCATCATGGAACAGACTGGACACAGGAGCAATGCTGTTCAAGCATATAAAAGAACATCTGACGATCAAAAGCGGAAAGTGTCAGAGATCCTCCTGGGAATCGACCATGCTGGTAAACGTCCAAGATCTGTGGTGGCAAAATGTTCGCCGGAAACTGCCGGTTCGTCCAATGATTCAGTGGTTCTTGAATCAAAGTCTCCTGAACAAACTGTTCACCTGGTATTGAACAACTGTTCAAACGTCAATATTAAAATGTGAAATGTCTCTACGCCTTTGTCTTGTTTTTTTACAAGTTAACAACTGTCATAGTACATAGTACATTTCGGAGCTTTCCGTCTAGGTAGCATGTATCTGAGAGTAAAATCTCCATTTTCTTCTTAAGTATTCATGGGGGATTCATTAGAATATTTTGCCAGAATCACAAGTTATAAAACAAATACACGAAATGAATTCCTTGACAGATCCTTGATATAACACTTTAGCCAGGGTGTAAATAAAAGTTACTACCCGAGACTCTGGGGTTCATGGTCTATGAATCCCTCAGCACGTGCGGTATGCACACCCGAGCCCGCGGAGCGGGCGAGGGTGTGCAGCACGTGCTGAGGGATTCATAGACCATGAACCCCGGAGTCGAGGCGTGGTAAATTATTTACACCCAGGTTAAGATTGGAACAGAGATCCACACCGTTATGCAACGTAAACTTAGAGTCATAACCTTGGCGCTTAATACCTGGAATATCACTTTTATACCATCTGGAAGAACACATTTCTGCAAGAATACGCTCTTGTCATTGCGGTGGTCGGGAACACGAAGAACGATGCGACCGAATGCAGCGTTTACAACGTTAATCGGCATAAAACACGTGCACAGGGATTCATATAAGCACGTGGTGTAGGCAACTTACGACTCACTTGATCGTTGTCTTTTGACGTCTGAAGTCATGGAATTGGACTCAGAGTCCGACGATATAATTAGTCAGGCGCTCGATATGTCGGAGTTGACAAGAGAAACATGTGAGTATTTTCCTTATTTTACAGTTAACCAAATGACTGACAATTCAATCATGTAAGAGAAGTTTGATGTATGATAGATTGAAGTCATATTTTGAAATGTCCCAAGGTATTGGAAAAGGCTTCGCAGCACCTATAAATTATTTTTTTAAATTTATACATTGCAGAATGTGCATGCTATACTCTGAAGCTTGTTCGAATAGTATATTCCATATTTTGATTTCCAGTGGCAAATGAACATGGACAAGATTCGGAGGGCTTAGCGTTGTCCTTGACACAGGACAGGTACTTGCCTGAAACAGGTAAAGCATACCCTAAATATTACAATTTTAGAGTGATATCCTGATATTCGTGCTTGGTAATTCATTAGAAATCGTTGTAAAGTACCAGTAGCGGTAGATGATTGTCGGTTCCTTATTGGAACATGAGTACAAAGATGTACACTGTTGTTACCTATGCGAAAATATTTTTCATTTCACGTTTGAGTGTCCTTTATAGCATGCGCCCAGAAAGAAAGTGTTTAATCTTCTAAACTTGCATGTACATGGTGATGCCTTAAATTTCGATTTACTGTTAAATGGCAACAATAATCTATTCTATTTTCAAAACCAGGCCATTTTAAAGCCGTCCATGTGTGTATGCGTGTGTGTGTCTTAAATTCTCCGTAAATTTCTGTATTATGTCTGTCCATGTCACAGTTATATTTGTATAACGCTATAACTGTAAATACCTGTGAGAAGGTAACCTAAGTTAGATAACTTGTTCCGTTCTTAAATGAATAAATTATGTTTAAATCAAATCATGAGTACAGAGTACGTTGTTATCATTTCCAGAACCTGTCAGCGAACCATCTGAAGGGGAAGAATATGAACACCTGTTGGATGTAGCGAAAACCATTCCACACATTTCAGGTGAACTTTTCTGTATACTTTAAAAATCATCTGGAATGACTCCATTTAGTTTTTGAACTCTTCACATGACTTAAATTAAATGGTGTTCACACACACATCGAAAATGTGTAAGTTCCGTTTGAAAAATGGATAAATAACTTGTTTTGGAATGAATTTCTACTAAATTTCCTCAGCCGTTGGATATTCCAAGTTTGTTGTACTCGGCAACATTTTTATTGAAGTAGTAATAAGTGCTTTGTTCTATTTATACAGATTCTCAGCTGGCGGCTGTAGATACAGCAGTAGACCTTACCGATATGTTGGATGATGCCGGTCCTTGCCAAATTGCAACAAGTCGACCTGTCAAACCATTTGCTACGAATGATACCAAAGGAGTAAGTAAACCTTCTAGTTGTTTAAAGTTCTACCCGATTTAACTCATTAAATTGGAAAAAAATAGTGATGGTATAAAGTACAACCACCATTAATTGATATTTGACTAACGCAAAGCAACCACCATTAATTGATGTTTGACTAACGCAATGCCAACGAAATTGACACAATTTCTTGCGTACCAAACATTTCGGTAAACTGTTACATTCTCAGTTATCTCATTTAATTCATGAATACTTAACATAACATAGTTTCTCGGATTCTCAAATGTAATTTTTCGACATTTGCTTTCATGTAATAATATATAATGTAAATTATAAAACGTTATATTGGTATATTCGCCATTTGCTATCGGCTTTCAGTACCTCAATTTTGTTTGATCCTTCAATCTACAGTGTTTGGTTTTATTAGATTCTGTACTTTTATGTACAAAACTGTTTTATGAAATGCTTTGAGCTTCATTGACATCTGTATATTTTAGGATACCTCAAAACGTTTCGAAGATGTGAGCGCCGAGCTGTTGGCGACAAGAAAGAAGCCCAACATACCGGAAAACACCCTTAAAAAGAACAGATGGGCTGTAAATGTCTTCACAAAATGGAGGGACGAATTCATTTCGGTTGTCGACAACAGACGTAAGCACGGATATATCTTCAACCTCCTGAATGGTTGTACCAACACTCTAGTGGATATGTCGGATGCGGATATAAATACCACAATGTGTCTATTCATCATCGCCTTGAGGAAGACGGATGGCAAGGAATACAAAGGAGAAAGTATACTCTCGATCATATGTGGAATTCAGAGGCACCTTCGATATGAGGGCAGAGACCTTGACTTCTTCCAGGATACAATCTACAAGGATCTCAAAACAACATTGGACACTACAATGCAGGACAAGTGTGCAAAGGGAATTAAAGTGTCACGCAAACAGGTACAAATAATTACTCCTCAAACTGAGAGTGTTTTATGGGAAAAGGGATTTCTTGGAGTTGATTCTCCCCAAAGATTGTACAACACGTTCTTTTGGATGATTGGATTAAATTTTGGTTTGCGTGGAGGACAGGAGCACAGATCTTTGACCTTTAACAACTTTGACTTAAAGGTCGACAGTTCCGGAAGCCGCTATTTGGAATATACTCAATCTGTTAATAAGACCTACACTGGAGGTCTGAAGAACCGAAACACAAATCCACACAGTGCAAGAGCATATGAGAACAAAAACGACCGTAAGAAATGTCCAGTGTCTGTGTTTGAGTTATATGAATCCAAACTGCCTCCAAACAGAGATCCCACAATCTTGTACTTCAAACCTTTGCTGAATGTGAAGGACAATGTTTGGTTCTCACATAAACCGGTGGGGGAAAATACACTTGAAGAACAGGTTAAAAGTATGATGAAAGCAGCTGCGATTGAAGGTTACTTTACTAACCATTCGTTGAGAGCCTCGACTGCATCGCGACTCTACCACGCTGGAGTAGACGAGCAAATCATCATGGAACAGACTGGACACAGGAGCAATGCTGTTCAAGCATATAAAAGAACATCTGACGATCAAAAGCGGAAAGTGTCAGAGATCCTCCTGGGAATCGACCATGCTGGTAAACGTCCAAGATCTGTGGTGGCAAAATGTTCGCCGGAAACTGCCGGTTCGTCCAATGATTCAGTGGTTCTTGAATCAAAGTCTCCTGAACAAACTGTTCACCTGGTATTGAACAACTGTTCAAACGTCAATATTAAAATGTGAAATGTCTCTACGCCTTTGTCTTGTTTTTTTACAAGTTAACAACTGTCATAGTACATAGTACATTTCGGAGCTTTCCGTCTAGGTAGCATGTATCTGAGAGTAAAATCTCCATTTTCTTCTTAAGTATTCATGGGGGATTCATTAGAATATTTTGCCAGAATCACAAGTTATAAAACAAATACACGAAATGAATTCCTTGACAGATCCTTGATATAACACTTTAGCCAGGGTGTAATGTATGTTGCCTGTATGCAGTGTGACACTTTAATAAAATACATTTCTTCTTCTTCTTCTTCTTCTTGTATGATGAATAATCGCTTTCAGAATGAGTTTTGTGTTATAAAGTTTTAGACAACAGAGTGATACAAATCGTTCTTCATCACTCTTCTAGGAAACTGAAGCTATTATGTCAATGAACATTATTTACCTGGTGAGTTGGGTTTGGTTTTCTTCTGTGTATGCATTCACTTTATTATACATTTCTAACGCTTGATATAGAACTTTATATACTATGATTACAACAACCTAAAAATAATGAATTATATCGTTTTATTTCATTAGATGTACAACAAGAACAAACTTGTAGATCGAAATTCTACTTCTCTTCATCATTTATAACAAATAACGTATAACAATAACAGTTCATGAGATCCAAGTCACAACACTACTCCAGAGACACACGAGGTTCCTTATTTGATGCTGAGGATTTCAACAGACTCTCTTCAAATGAAGAATCCAATATGGTCGCCATCTTCAACCTTAGCTCGACGTACTTGCGCTTTAGTGCGCGATCCTTCTCCTTCAGGTGGAGACGTTTCCGGTTTAAGATTGCGTCGTTTTGTTGGTAGCGTATCTTCTCCTTGCGTCTCTGGATGGCTTTACAGTGGTTGGAGGTGATGCGTTTACGGACAATTTCGAGTCGCGGACTGGACATGACAGGAATATCGATATTCAGATCCTGCTCCAGACGTTTGAAAACTTTGCATCGCCCACAATCTCCGGTTGGCTTTGGTCTGATCGGCGTCAGACGGATGTTCGGGGGTAGGACATCTTTACCTTTCATAGGGGTGGATGAGCTGTAGTTCCTCTGAATCTTGCCTCGAACAGGAGTAAACATCATCTCCATTTTGGCAAATATTCACAAACACAAATAAATCAATCACGTAACAGGTTCGCCGTATATGATATAGAATCTGCAAAAACCCTACGCCGGTTTTACGTAACGGACGAGCTAAATTTAGCTTTTCAGGTCCCGATAGAACCTCTGACTTTCCAGGTGAAGTAAGACCCAGATTCCGAAAAGAAAATAAACACTTCCTGTTGGCCTGGTGACACAGACTGACCAATCGATATGCTGACTTTCCTGACTTCAGTAGAACGAGTAGCCTGCTGAGCTATATCAACCCTATAAAAGATGTAAGTTGTCTTTGGTCCATTCACTAATGAAGGCAACAAGTGTGGGCACTTAAACTGTATCTCTAATTAGACTCCCGCTCGACTGTGTTTATACAAGCAATGCACCCTGGTGTGCTACCTACAGACTTATCTTATCTTATATGGTTTTCTCTCTGTCCAAATTACTTAATTGTTTATTGTCTCTTGCTACCGTGCCGTTTCAGAAGTACATTGCTACCAAGCGACTGCAAATTCAGACTTGACACATCTCTGAATCTGTGACATCCCTTGGTTGTAAATTCCATCAGAAGCTTCCCAGTTATGACAAATGACGGCCCAGCTAGTTTATTATTACGCCTTCATCACTTCTCGACAGCAATACACAGGAAAAAGGAAAATTAAGCCGTATTCAAATTAGGGTCATAGTTTGCATTTGAGAACTTTTAATAATCCTGTTTATTTTACCATGTTTCGAATAAAAATCTTTATCGATAACGCTGTTTAATTTCAAATTTCATAATTGATAGTCGTCACAAATGATGCGAGCTCTGTCTATTTATGAAACCTGGCGTGTTTGGAAGAAGGACTAAAATATTTTCATGAAGCATATACATTTAAGTATTATCTTTATTATTATTATCTTACCGTTGTCTTTCTAACTTTAACGTACTGGACAGTCACCGCCCTGGAGATTAGATTCCAATAATGATTTTAGCATACTCAAATTACAGCTGAGGATGTTTCATCGAATAAAAACGTAACAAGAAAAAGCAACAGTTTTCACATAAAGAAACACTTAAATTGGGGAATGAATTTGCTTTGATTTGAAATCGTAGGTTAAGGATTGAAATCCTCGACTCAGAAACTACAATATGGTCACGCACTGTACGTAATAAGTTTACACATGTATTTACCAAATCGCCTGATATACGTTATTGTATGACGTGATTTCTGCATTTGAAAGAATACTTTGAAGACGCAAACCTTGTGGTGAAAGTGAATGTTGAAAGTGTGAAATTTTTCAAACCCACATGACATGCCGATATAAAGAATGAAATGAAAAAATTGAACATCATAAGGAAAGTAAAACATTACATTGATCTTATAATGAAACAATTCTATTAAATTTGTGTTTGATCATGGTGTCACACATACAGATCGTGTGAATCAGATTAAAACTCTTAACCATGCACATTTCAAACATTCCTATATAAATATTGACGTCGACGTTCAACCCTCGAGTTATTTACAGTTATCCACTGTTGTTGCTAGGAAAGGTTTAATCTACTTTATCGGAGGTTGGGTGTGAAAAGAGATGTTGACATATATATCGCAGACACACTTGGCTGGAGTTGCTTTGAAAATACATAAACGTTTTTTTAATCATGAGCATGTTTTAAGGGTTTGAGAGGATTAAAGATATAATTCTTACATCGTAATAAGACTGGCTTTATGTACTTTGGCGAGTCCGATGTTTACTGTCCTGTGAGATTTCTTTAATAGGTTTAAGTTAAAGAATAATGCCAAAAAAACTATGTTTCAATGTAAAATTGAATCAGAATATAACACATTCCCTAGGCAAATCCCATACAAAGATCCCCTTCTCTTTTTTAAATTCTTTTTTTCCCCATTCAATGGAAATACTTTGAGATATTCTGAAAACAGTGAACCAATGTGCAACACTAACATTACGTTAGGGAAACGCAGCGAAAGTTCAAAATAAACCCCTTGTAGTTCAGTAACCATGCTTTTCAATCTCTGAAAACCACAATACATGCTTAGAAACACGAGTAAAGCTTACCCTACTATGAAAACATCGTTCCTTCAATTTATATAAAAGGTCAAGTTTGTCTTGATATTGTCTTGATATTTGACAATTTGGGTAGATATGCTGACATCGATGAAACAAGGGACAACCTGGTACCCGTAATTATATTGTTCCTGATGAAAATAAACACTTACAATTTAAAAACTCGTTTATCAATATTCAAAATTTTGCAAAAGACGTGTATATTAATGAAGATGTTACTTTCGTTCATCGCTCTATATGCTAAAGAGTTGTCACTTTCGAGTTCTACATCTACAAACTGTAAACTCCTAGATCGTTTTTTTACGTAAATACGTAAGTACAAATTGAATTACTAAGAAGAGAATAGTATCTTTAGATTAAATTTCTACTTTCTGAAGGTGAGATACAAATAACTGACCAAATAAATAAAATGTCATGGATATGTTTGATAGTACGTTTCAGTGAATAACTGTATAACATGCTCTCCTAACTCAAGTGTACATTTCGAAGTACATTTTTTCTGCCTTTGCTTTGTACAAATTCATCTTTATGAACATCTTTCAATTATCTTATGAAAGTTTATATATGTTCAACGATCTTCGGATTCTGAAGGAGATAAAGGAATTCATTCATCCTTTTATATAAACTGTTGTATCAGCATGATTCAAAAATAAAATAATGTTAAACAGTGTTTTAAAACGGTTACAATATTTGAAATATACAAAGATGGTTACATCTTATCTATTGGTAAAGGAAAATATTTAAAAAGTCTTACTATAAAACGAAATAAAGTAAGAAATTTTTTTGTATCGCTACCATGCGCTGCTTTTCTGAAAAGGGAACAATCTGACCGACGTTCGCATTAGTCATTGAAATTTTAGAACATGGAAAAAATGTTAAATAAAGTTATTTCAATGTGAACTCATACATTCACTAACAATTCTGCACTTCCGCACATTTACGACCCAGGAACTTCACAAATTTTCTGAACTGTTGTGTCAAATCTGAAATTGTAGTCGCTTGGTAGCAACTTCCGGTGTTAAGAGCCAATTTCTGAAAATGGCTAGTTATCAAGGGGCAATTAAAAAGTAATCTGACTAAATGAAAACCAATTAAAAGCCTTTAGTTGACATTGCGACTCAGATTCCATAACATTGCAAGTGAACTGGCAGATATTATTGTTAATATCAATGAACGTAAATGTATTCTTTGTAAAGACGATGTCGAAGACTTTTATGTTAGTATGTCCATGTTTATCATTATTGACGTCCGTCTCTATTTGGAATCATCAAACTTTTAACTGTTAATAATGTTGAAGAAAAGTGTAACCATGGGAAATATTTATATAAAACAGGTGGAAAATAACCCACAACAACTACTGAAAATAACTGAAACTTTGACGATTTGTGATTTGTCTTTTGTATTCTTATAATGTATACTTGCCCTCTTCCTGTCCTGTAGATAAACCAAATGCTACTTGTTTGCTTACATTTCATGTTTTAATCTCTTCATATTTATAAGTTGAGCATGTATAAAACATAGAAGTGTCCATGCCTCCCATCAGAAATACGTATATCTGAGGTCATGATTGCCTTCGTCAAGCCTCACCTTTAAACTTCACAAATTTGAATCCTTTACAGAACTTCTGCACATCAAACAATTTGCAAAGTAACCATATAAGGAGAGCCCTATCGGGGTGTTTTTGTGGAATGAAAATGCAAGGGGACAATTTCGTTATAACACACTTAAAACATCTTACCGAGGGAAACATTGTTTTTTGTATTTAGATTTGACAACTAGATAAAGGAGAGCGCACTCTCTTTAAAATAAACCTGGAATGAGAAGTGAAGCCATTCCTCAGCGCCACGAGCGTTAAAAGCCCTGCTAAGTGTTTACAAGGCATTGTGGATTAGTCTTATCATAAATCATTTGTTAATTTTTAGATACTCTATCCATACTTAAAGCTTATTTTTATAATATTTCAAATAACATGTCATTTCCCCTGAAAACAACAAGGCACATGAAACGTAATTTTACTTATTGATTGATATTTTTAACTGCAATTTTGGTTTAATGCTTTATTTATATTTGACAATTTTACAGGAAATGTAGAAATACGAGTGTGTTGTTTTAGGCACTGTGTGCCAGTCAGTATCTTAATCAGTTAGAGCCATGATTCTTCTACTTCTAACTTGGCTTATTATGTAGAAATATTGGTTTGATGGACCCTGCCAAGCAGATTAGTCTTGCTTGGTGAAGATTCAGTTGATTGATGCAGTATGCGCTTATGAGCTACAGAGGAAATGGTTCTATTCTTCACAAAGGGTGTTCTGAAAGTACATCTGCTGTAGGATTTACCAATGCATAAATATGTTTGCTCTACAATCATCTTTCCATTGTTGGGCCTTCCCGCAAATGGCTGAAATATTGCCCAACCAGCCTTGAACAATACTTCACTTACTCATTCTTCCACTACAGAAATATGTAGCATGTGAAGGTCAGGGCAATTAAACATTTTGAAAGTTAAATAATTTTGGGACAATGAACATAGATGTCAGAAGGGCCTACCAGAGACGACCCACATGTTAGGATCAAGAGTGAAGTTAAACTGAGGCAATATTTCGATGCAGACAGTTATGCACTATCAAGCAAGTAAAGTCACAAATCAGCTTCTAAAGGCCTCCCCACACCAACACAGCGCGTCGGCAGCGCGTCAGCAGCGCAGCGCGTAGCGCGCGTTTTTTTACCCCAGACTGGCGCAGCGCATCAATGCGCGTCGATGCAGCGAAATAATATATGGAACAAGTGACCAATGATATCTTGTTATAAAATTATCATTATATTCTCGCATGTGGATGAGTGACCAGAGAACGACTGTCACATTAATATTATCTGTGATCAGTACGAAATGGATCGAGAAAAGAAAATATTGATGTTGATGTACGTCTACTGGAGACGTAAACAACAACGCCAAGTTAAAAGAACTTCTTGGATGCATGCTATTCTGCAACAAAGACAAACATATGGAGAATATTACCGCCTGGTCAAGGAACTGGAACTAGACAGTGAACGTTTCATACAGTATTTCAGATTGAGCAACTCTTCATTAATCTGTGTTTTGGGCATTTTGCAACACGTGTTTCTGATGACAAACGGAAATTACGTCAGAAGTAGGGGATTCCCCGACGCGTCGAAGCGCCAGGCAGCAAAAATCACTTTTTTTGCGATTCAGAAATTTTGTTGCTGGCGCGCTGTCGGCGCGCTGCGTTGGTGTGGGTTATCAATCATAAATCAACATGAGCAATTTTTTTGTTGCGGGCGCGCTGCGCTGCGCTGCTTGCGCGCTGTGGGGAGGCCTTCATACATCAGAAGTAAAGGTTCTGATATCTAAGTTCAATAGCAAAAATAATCTGGGTATAAAAACAATTGATAAAAGTCTGATGATCTGCAGAAATCATGTTTCTGTTGACAAATATTTTAAAATCCCTGCTATATTTGGGGAATCATATGCATATGACTTGTTCCAGACTTGGAAGTGATTAAGTTTGTCATCAACAACACAAAAAATCTTGATTATAATGTTTTATTAACCATTATGATACAGATAAAGTCAGTGGCAAACAATCAGCCCTCTGTCAATGTTCAGACACTCATTTCAATTCAAAGCAACTAGAACATATATCTTGAATAAAGATAGTTTGGACTGTGTCACTCTTTCCATGCCATAGCAAATGTTACAGCTGCACATACATCATGTCCAGGCATATACAACCCTTTCATGCCAATAAACATTTTCAGTTGTAAGCTTTCTGTGAAGCTCAAAATATGTAAATTTTTACCATGTTTCATTACAAATGATGTAATAACTTGTCAACTCAACAAATTTCAGTTTTCCAGCCTTATGTCCTTTTATTGCAAGTGTTGAACTTGACAATGTATTTAAATAGGCAGGTCGAAATGAAGTACTGAAAAAATGTATCTAAAGAACTCACTTGATCATCTTCTAGGTATCAAATATTACTTCTTTAATATATCACATACTACTGCAAAAATTATCAACACTTGCCTGCTATGTTAGTGTCATGTTATAAAAACTGGAGGGTTGCAAGTATCTTGGCCTTAGAATGGAAAGAGTTAAACCACTGAAATGAAAATAAACATAGTTACATACTTTTTCTGGATAATGGTATCATAATCAAGAATATTTCTGCTTATCAATTTTCAACAATTAGCAATAGCATGCAAGCACAAGTGTAAGTTAGAAGTATCGTTTAATTAATTCCTTATGTAATTTTTTCAAGGAAGCCTAAAACTATTGATAATTAACTTTTTAAATTTTGTAAGTTATAAGAGCAATTTTCCATGGTGTTTCAATTTGATTCTTTTCAGCTGCAGAGCTGTAGCTATATAACCTCTTCGACCAGTATCATAGAGTTTATCGTCAGGGTATCAAAGAGCCTATTTGGCGAAGCAACTGTAGCTCTTAGATTCTTTTATGCTTCCTACTTTCAATCATTACTTATCACATACACCATTACTTCATCACTTTATCAAATATCTCATAATTAATGTAAAAAAGTAACAAATCTTTTTTGTAAAGCACAACATAGCAATTAGACAGGAATCATTATTTTGATATGTTGATGATCTTTTTCACTTTTCGAAAAGGGAAAAAGACTTAAAAGACATAAATCCCTACAAGTTTGATGGACTCAATGACAGTGCTCCTTATGAAATATAACTTCTGTTGTTGTTGGGAACACCTTATCTTAGCAAGCCCTGATGCTGCATTTATAGCATTCATTTTGATGAAAATCTTTTAAATATGAATCATGTAAGACAAAAAGATCATTATTAATATTCAAATGATAATTTGAGTGTTTCACCCACACACTTAATGTCAATCAAATGTCTCTTTGCTCTATTTCCACTAGAGCACTGTATAATGAAAAGTACTTTCTACTTGATTTTAACATACACAAATATCAGGATAATAATCATGCTGTACAATGCAAAATATGTTGGATATTTCAACCTTACTTTGGGAAAAAAGTCAAACTTTAATCGCATTGTGAGAGGTGACACCACCATATTCAACAAACCAGGTCCCTTATTAAATTATTTTGTATTTAAATGATGGATTTCACTGAATATGTTGCTCCAATTGACATATTGTGTACAACAATTGACTGATTTGCTCATATGAACAGATATACTCTTTTAATCATGTGCGATCTGTAAATGTGAAGATCAAATCATTGTTTTAAATTAGCACCCCTTCACCTTCACCCCACTCAGTAACATTGGTTTTTGATATGTTGAATATAGCAGTTAATCATTTCAGATCATTTAAAAACAAATACAAGAGTAAATTAACATGGCAACAAAAGCATTAATTTTGTTGAAAGAGGTCTACTTAATTCTCCTGCAAAAAGTACAGAGATATGAATATTTAAAAGAAAAAACGAAGATTTGATACTTCTAAAATCTTAGAACTACTTTAATAACCCAAAACCTTTTAGTACAGAGTTTAAAATTGACAACTTATTAATTATAGTAGTCACAGACAAAGTTGAACCTATTGACTTAATATGGAACCAAAGTTGCAGTGCAAGTCATCAGTAAGACATATTAAACCAATAAATCTCCTTCAAACAAGGTGGTAAGCTCACACAAATCTTATTTCCAACTTCAATCAACAAATTGAAGCTATAAGGACTTTTAGCTATAAGGCCTGAAGTCCTTCGAAGAAAATTTCCCCGAAATGCACAAAATCAGAATGGTAACAATTTGTCAACATTCTTAACATGAATATATTTGTTATTAATGAAAAAGAATAAAAATCTTCAACTCTATAAAAATCTGATAAAAAATTATAAATTCAAAACCTCAACTAAATCAGGTAATGAGAAATCCCAAATGAGAAATTCCAGATTCCCAGCTATCATAGTTTTTCAAATAAGATTTTCTGAAATCTTAGATCTCCTCGGTCTGTTAATAACATGGTTTTGTCAGCTTGGAATTTGGTAATTTTACTATGTTTTATGCCTTTGTTTTTCAACCCAAATTTTGACTAATGAGTTTGTTCATATTTACACAAGGAGCATACATACGAAAAATTAAACATCTAAAATTTAATTCATTCTTGCATATTTTACCAAAATAGAAATTATTATGTGTTTTGAAGAAACAAAATTGACTCGGTCTTATAAGAATATTAAAGTACTATTAATCATAAACAGACCCATTTTGACAAGCAAGGCTATCAATAGGCACATATTCAATATGTTATCATTTCATTACCTTTATCACATTAAGATCACATAATCTGTTTCAGTTAAAGAATCACTCCATGATTTTTGTGACATATTATTTGCTTTTGTACATATATATATGTGCAATTACCTTTTATGCTTATATCAATTCTAAACATTTCACATATTCATTTCTTGATGCCAAACATAAAACAATTGATAGTTTTTAAATGAGAGACAGCTCAAACAAGTGAAAAAGATTGAATTAAAAGATGAATTAATAAAAACCTTCACCCGATAACTCGATTAATGGAACATTACCAACACCAAAGTGTCGTTTTTGCTGCTACAGATTAGTTTCAAGAATTATGTTTGATTTATTGAGAGGTTTGCCCCAGAATACACTGTCTGGTTATCAGTGTCATTGTATAGAACCAAATAGAGTTAATGTAATACCTCTCAGAAACTGTCAGTATTTCTGATCAAATGACACAATTGAAAACCGTTGGCCTATGTGACTTCAACAACTCACAGAGTGTTTCTTTATGATTTTTGATGGGCTAACTATAGGTACCTCGAGTACATGATCAAGTGTCCTGTGGATATTCATAGTTAGACCCACAAGCATGGTTTTACATAAAATTAGTGATCAAACCAAAGTTAAGTTAAAAATATTAATGGTTTATAAACAATACATCATATCAATATGATAATTGTAAGAAATGTAACACTAAATAGGATTATGTTACAAGATAAACAGTTAAAGGATAATAACTCATGTACTCATCATAAAACTATTTCAACACATCAAATATCCAACAATATTTAGGTTAAAGATGTATGTTTTCATTCACTAGTTAAATACAAAAAACATTTAAGGCTTTAAAGCTCTTTACAAATAGTATATGAAAATAACTGTGCACTAATGGTTTTCAATATGAAAGTTGTGTTTTGTTTTTGTCATTCATAATTTGGTTGCATACCCTACATTCAACAACAACTTAAGGATACATCATAAAAGAGTATATTCCAAAAGCTTTAAACTAAAAATTCTTAGACACTTTTTACAAACTTATGTATTAACATCGAGACATTACAAAATACATTGAAAATTTACAACTATCAAGATTTTACACAAATCTTTAATGATTTATCTATCAACCAATTAAAATAGGCTCAATTATAACCACTCTCCCTTTCCATACTAAAAAAAGACCCTATATAAATTCACAAAATCCTTTTTGGAAATTTTTCGAAAACAAAACTCTTTTTATAAACCTCTATTAACTAAAACAATTATGATATATATAAACCATACTGATATTCCTAAATACTAAATACAAAGTCATACATTTTTGTGCAAAATATTATAATATGTACATATCCAGGTTCTTTATCATATCAAACAACTCCAAATCATAACCTTAATGGCGGGACAATGCCATTCTATGTCATTCTCAACTCTGAAGCAAGATAGCTAAGATGCTCTGGTAACAATCACAATACCTTCACTTCCAATCAGGGTACCTGATTGACTACTGCTGGGTTAATAGTCAAAGTGTTTTTTTCTCTCTTTTCTCCCAAGTAATACAGAGTTACTGAAAAGTAAATATATATAGTATAGTATAACAACTTTCTTGACATATATGCAAAAATATTTACAGGTATACTTTTGTTTCCATAAGGAGGTTTCTTTTCTAATTCATGCTCATATACAACTTGAAAATAAATTATTATTAGATATCGACCATAAGTAGAGTTTCTTGTCCATGTAGCCAATACAAGAGTCAGACTCAAAATAAACATTCAACTGAATCTCCTCTTGAAATAATCATATGCAACGCACAGCGAAGGGTCATTGGTCACAGATCTGGTGACAAAACTGCGCTCAATGGTGCTGAACTTCACTGACAGCCGTCTAGTGACAATAGGTCAACATGTCTACTGTTAATGTTAGTCACATTTGTCATCAGTTAACCTATGAAATGTAATGTTTTACCTCTCTGCTATAGTTGAGAAATGTTTCCCAATTTCTAAATGAATGTATTATCAGAGGCATGATGTAAAAAAGATCAGTTTTACTTATGAAATAACATCCACATATCTACATATATAGTTTGAAAATGTTTAAGGATTTGAATGGTTAAGTATAATAACGTTAAAGCAGTCATCTTATGCAACGCTTATCCTATTTACACATCACACAAAAACATGTCTACGCTTGTTAGGCATCAAAGTTATACACATGTATTGACATTTAACTCCATTTGATCAGTTTTACCTTCTGAAATGTTATCCACACAAGCAATATTTACAGCAAACAAATTAGATATTTGATATGAACTATTTACCTCGTATACCTGCTTAATATATTTTACTGAGACAGAAATCAAACAACCTTCTCAATTGTCAGCAATAATTAAATTTTTAAAGACTTACAAGGGTGGATAATATCAAACACATGCTGTTACAATTTTTCTATTTACACATCACAAGGAATGTACATGTATCAAAATATCACATGAATTCAAATAACTATTTCTGTAAAATGTCTCAACATCCTCTCTGTCCCTCTCTTTGGGCTTTAGAATGTTAGTAATGAAATCGTTTGCCTCTATTGATGTCATTGATGTCTGCCTTTTGCATATGACCAACCTCTTTTTGTCTTGCTGAAAGAAGATAGCTTTCCTTCCCTTGTATACAAAATGTTTATGTTTACCGATGTTGTCATTTAAGTTAAGTTAAGTTATCTATTCTAAAGTATTTTCAATATGGTTCATTGTCAATAATTCTAATGAAAAGTGATTACAGTTGAATATATGAAATCACCCATTTTAATGGAAATATATAAAAACATCCAATGACACAGTGTAGACACATGTTTCTTCTAGAAATTCAAAATTTATCCTAAGAAGCTATTGGCATCCTGGCAAGTAGACATGTCCCTCCTTCATTCAATAGCTGTTTCCAAGTCCTTCTCAGTGATTCCCTTTTGCTTGAGTTCTTCTTGGACTCTCTGCAGGTATGTTTCATCCGGGTACCCAAAGCTAAAACCAAACACATTGTCATCATAATTAAACATTGACATCATAATTAAAACTGAAACTTATCTACATAGTTTAGACACTTGTATACAATTCAAGAAAAAGACAACCATATATGTTATTTAGGCATGCACTTTAGGTCCTTGGTATGGGTCATGGAAATAATGTTAAATATCCCATTCGAAGGAAGTATATACAAAATATTTGTAAAGTTGACATAGTATGTTGAGTGTGACCCCTCATAGATGACAGCAAGTCACTGGGTCTACAATTACACCATTATTGGACAAGTTAGACTTACATGGGTCTTTCTGTAAAAAGAATCATATATGTTGAAAATGGATTGAAAAACAAAACAGAAACGAGAAAATTATTTCTGTTTGTATCAAAAGTATATTACCTTGGTCAGGCAACTATGTTAATATTATGAAAAGAAGAAACTTTTACCCTGATGAGCCACCAGTCATCTTGGTTTTGTGATGTATACCATTCCATGTGACCCTGTCTTTATCTCCACCACGTGTCACAGATCGTCCAACAGTAAATGTTAGTCTTCTTTTAAAAGCAACTGTCAACAGAGCCCGAACTTTTCTACCTTCGTATGTGTCTGGTAGATAAGCTTGCCAAAAAGCTCCAACAAAAGGTTTTCCCGGATTTGGATGTTCTTCCTGTTGGATAAATATTTATTTGTCAATTAAAAATAGTTTATCAATGAATATTCAGCAGGTTGTGGCCAAATCAGAGTTTTGAGAAATTTCTTGTGCAAATGTAAATATGAAGATTATCGTAAAAGATAAGAGCCATTGGCTTTGTTTCTCATCAGGTATTCAATATTAATTTTGTCGTAAGTTTGAATACTTGCATTTGAAATAATAACAGTGGGTGCGGCAGTTTGTACCTATATACACTTGATACTCAATAATTCATGATTGCAGTTGTGCAGAAGAATGATATATATTCAATATATATATCATTTAAACGGGTTGGTAATGAACTTATATGAAGGCCAATCTTCAGTTTGTTATTTTTAAAGAATATATATAAATATATTGTTCCAATTTAGCCACATGGTCACAAAATTTACAGTTTAAATTCCCCTTCTGCCAAGGAGTCTGTACACACAATTTCACTGTCAGATTTATAAGAATGTCACTGAATACAATCATTAAGGATGGGTATCGCTCCTCATTTTTTAATCGCAATATATTGTGATACAGAATAGTTTATTGCACTATGTATTGCAATATATTGGTAGTTTTCATATTTTAATTATTCTTTCCATGCTCTATGATTTAATAACAGCAAATATATCAGAGATCAATGTTCAACTGTCCATTGTTTTGTATGGAGAGATAATTTATTGATTGGTTTTGGACTTTTGACATGTCTGTGTTATTTTCACTTAGTTTACACTTTGTTTACAACATTTTGTAATGTTTCTCTGCAATTTTACAAGGAAATTGTTAATTTAAAAACCTCTGGTATATCGGCTGTTTTCAGAAGAGTGTAACGTACATATTGTGTAGATTCTGTATTGCAATGTTCCGATATACCGTATATACCGATAACACCGCGCCCTCTTTACAATTGTCCCTTGCTGATTTCATGTTGCTGCTTGGAACAACAAACAATTTTCAATAAGGTGTTATGATGACCCAAATCAAATCATCATTTAAATATAAATGTAAAAAAACCTGCCATGTTTTGCCATGAAACATCAGTGATTAATTAATTTTGTTAGTATGCTTTGTCCTGGTTGCTGAAACTAATAGAAAACTTCACTTTTCAACGTGTAGAGAATATGAAGTCAGACAGAGTCCCATGATGAAAAATAAAACGGTGTCGATATCACCTACAAAGACATCATCATGTGCCTTCTCTTGGAAATTTTCGGCAAATATTTTTTGAGATATTCCACATAAGAAGCTTTGAGCAAAATTTAAAGATAATCTAGAGAAAACTTCTTAAAATATGATGCTGACAAACTTAACTTGAGGTTAACTTTCTTTCAAATGAACAGTAATGGTTAACTCCTGAAACCTCCTTTTCAAAAGGTGAATCCCCTCCTTTCAAATTTCCCATATCCACCATTGTGCTTTGTGCAAAATAAATGAATATACTGAATGGTTCTTGGGATGTGGCGCTACCAAGCTTAACATGCATGTTTCAATGCTGGCAAATAAAGTTAGAGTCACCAAAATCAACTGGTATCATCCCAATGAGCAACTGTGTGTAAGTAATAGCTACCACTACTGTTTTTGTTTATGAGTTGAATCAAGAACTACATGGACAGTTTGTGAAGCCAATAAGAAGCCTTTGACATGTCAAGGCCCATATTATCTGTGCCAAAAATTTAGCTTTCTGCAGTTGTATAGGCTAATCAGATTACAGCTTTCAAAATGAACTTGATTACAATATCAACAACCAATATAGAGATATTAACCTGTCTTGCCTGCAGTAATATACCACCTAATATACAGGACAGTTTTTTCATTAAATCTTTTCATGCATTTAGTCAATTAACTCTCTCAAACTCTGTTAAAATCAAGTCATAATGACAACGGTTACCCTACAAACATGAACTAGGTTATTTTCTTTACTGCTGGAAAAACTTTATAGATCTAGGAAACATGCGATGATTGTATGAATAAAATTGTAGAGATATTAGTTTTCATAATTTTAACTTTTGAATTAGGCTGCCATAGAAATTTTTCCATTTTCAAACAGAAACATCTGAAATTGTTTATTCTCAAAGCTTATTGAAGCCATTAGGCATAGTGGGTGTAGGTATTTTTGTAGACACTGCTGCTCTGTATTTGTAGCCTAATGGAACCATTCTCAAACAATAAATTGGTGGTTCATGATATGACGCATAGATTAACAAGAATCATAAACAATTACATTTCAAACACTAGATATAATGAACTTTTGTTCCATTGTCCTTAATCAATGTTCATTATGCATCATTTAAATACTCTTAACACAATTAACCATACTTACTGTTTGTGTTCCATCAGGTATATTATAGGTGATGACAATGGTACCACAACCTGGGAAACCTGGGAGAGAAGATGATTCTTTTCTTGTTCTCATCTCTCCTTTGGGCATGGTCCCAATGATTGGCCTATACAGTTTGCCACATATTGGACATGCTTTCTTGGTATCAAATGCCTGCTTTAGACAAGCTTTACAAAATGCATGACCACAAGAAAGTCGTCCAGGATCTGTCATTTTGTCAAAGCATATTGGGCAATCTTTATCTCCCTCAATGCTCTTGTCCGTGTTCTGTGCAAGTCCTTGTGAAGCAAGGTATTTGGAAAGGGCGGAGGAGATATCTTGGACAACTCTTTCCTCTTGGTCTACGATGATGACTCTCAGCATTGGTCTTGACTTCTCTTTTGATAACCTTTTTAACATATTCACAACAGCTTCCATGAACAGATCGACAGGTTTCTTGTCTTTCACTGCAAGAACAAAAATCTATTTAATGAACTGTTTGTAATCATCTAATCAGAAGATGACACAGAAACACAGAAAAAAATAAATTTTAATAACCCATTTATGCATGCATGGCGTCCAAAAAGTAGGATGCTATTTTGGTGACCTGATTCTATCTTCATACACAAAATAAAATATTGCTCTTAACTGTTTGTTAATATAAACATGTTATTCTAATTGGAAAGCAAAGTTAAACAGTTGAAGAGCAACGGCCTTTTTATTATATTGATCCAAAAGTAAAATATTGATTTATCCAGTTTGCCCAAATTTGAGTTCAGTTTTTAAAAAGTTTATCTGTATAATGAATTTCAATTTAACTTGGAAGGTCTAATTTCCAATGTCATTTTTCATCAAGAATTTGAACACAGCAGTCACATAGAATCTGGTCAAGAGCATCACCAGGTCTAAAGAAGTAATTGTTCTTCTTTCTGTTTTCTACAGAACTTGAATAAGTTCTACGAATATATCTGCCATTTTATAGTCAAGAGCTGATCATAGGTTGTTCTGACAGAGATTTCAATTGTATCGTTCGACCAAACATAATGTTTACTATCCTAGAAAGTGGATCATGTCATTTTCAAAGATGAATGTGTGTTTATGTATGACCCGAGCAGGAGCGATGATTATATACACGTTTGTAGAGTTTCATATACCCATTTTCAAGTGTGATAATTATTTTATGATTAGTTCTATTCCATTTGAACATAACCTGGTGCATTTGCGACAGCTAGCTAAAGTGACATGACAAACATTAATTGGTTTAATGATGTCTTGAACAATGGTTTTATGATATGTCAAAAATGTGGATATATGGTAATTAACGCTGAAACAATAATTGCTAGGTATTTATGTCCACATGTTTATACATATGAAAAATAATCATGATTTTTGAGTTGGTTTTAAGTATATTCATTTACTAGAGTGGGACATGTCCCATGGTGGAGGGGGACATGCCACACTTAACTATCTATTTATAGTTTGGAATGATATGGCAAGAGAAAATTACTGAGTATATCTCAGCGAATCAAATTTTACATTAAAAAGTGAAATGGTAACTGTCATCTAGCCATGCTGTATAACTAGAAATTTCAAAACATGTATGAGTTATATTTGCATAATCTAAATGAAACTGTATTTGTGGTAAGTGTCTAAAAGGACAACAAAAATTACACTAATCAAATCATAAAAACGATTTTAAAAAATCACTGTCAAGGAAAATGACAACCTATTCTCTTGCATGTTAGGAACAACATGTACCAAAATTAACAAACAAAATTACATGAAAATCTAGAACGTCATCCATAAATGGGTTAATTAAAATTCCAAAAAGGTTCTTTAGATCATCAGGGTATCTACAATTTTATTTCATAAACAGAGTCACCATACATGCTGCCACAGGATCACTAAATCTATAAATAAGAATCTGGGAAGCTGCAAGCCTTTTGAACATACATTTTGTGACAGAACATTTGGTTGTTGTATACATTCTATGTATTTTCATATAGAATAACATTTTTTAAATAACATAATTGAAGATAATGAAAATTGAAATCAATATCTTGCAAACCGGAGCTTAACTGGAGCTCTGATTAATTAAAACATTTTGGGCAGCTGCAGGCGTTTTAAATATATATATATATATATATTATATTATATATATATATATATATATATATATATATATATATATATATATATATATATATATATATATATATATATATATATATATATATATATATATATATATATATATATATATATATATATATATATACACACACAAAACTTGTTGCTGTATGCATTGTATGTATTTCCATACATCTATGTCATTCAATTACCGTTAAAACTCAAACTGAATTTTTCAATATTTGTTTTAAAAGCATAATTACTGACAATAAAAATTGAAAAATATATCTGGCTTACCAGTGCTTGAGAAGTCAAGGAAGACTGGAAGTAAGACTGAGGTGTAGTTCCAGCTCACACATTGGCTAAAAAGCTTGGCAACCAATGATACAAAGTCCTCCAAACTGGTACTCATGCCAACAAAAGCATGGAAAACTTGATTTTGAATCAATTTTCCACTTGTTGTTGGTACAATATCTCCTTTTTTGGTCCACTCCAATTTTTTCTTTCTCTCATCTTTATACTTCTTCCCACCTTCTGAAACAAGGTTTTTTTGAAAGGGATGTGATGTCATCGCTCTACAATCTTCCCAAGACACCAATGCATTTGCTTCCACTTTGAATATGTTGTCTTTGATGACAGTGACAGAGACATTTTCATTGAACTGGAACTTTGTCTTCAAATCTTCTCCTTGACTGGACAGTGATTCAGCTCCTGCATAGGATTTCCCATTATCAACTTGCAGACTTTTACCAGAAGATTTTACCAAAGGCCCTATTCCAACAGAGTTTGCCGGTCTTGAACTCAGACAGTGCTGGATAAAAGCTGAATCTTGAGACAATTCAGATGAATTTGGTGGTTCAAGCCATTTTTCTTTCAATTCTTCTCTAATCCTGAAAACCATGTCATCAGTAATGTCCACAAAATGAACTTCCTTCAGACATGTCTTCGTGATAACTTTGTCAAAACTCTTCAGTGCACGCACATACATAGCAGCACACTTCTCCTTTGGTACCTTAAAGATTGCTGTAAAAAAGTTAGAATGTTTGATTAATGATTTAAGATTCCAATTACAACATGTAACAATTATAAATAATCACCTTGAGAAGAGGATTACACAACCAGGATTTTCAATAAATAGTATTTTGTATGATCAATAATATGTACATTATTTGTAGCAACTTTTAGTGAATTTACTTAAACTTAATATTTTACAGTAAAATAGAAACCAGTGTTCAGACAATGGGGATTGTTGTTCCAAAAACACTAGCCAAAGCTCAAGAACTACGAAATTAATATAACTCTGGAAAGATAATCTATCATTCCCCGTCACTCATTAGTTATTGTTTATATTCCCCATTTGTTTTTTAACGACTCAAACTTTAATATAATAAAGAGATAAAAGTTTCCTGTAAAGGATTAGGGTGGCAAATCTCCAAATTCAAATGCGGTGCTGTGGCTTTACTTGACACTTACCTACACACGGCTAAATTGTCATTTGTGAAAAGAAAATTTAAAAAAAGCTAAATGTAAGTGTTGTTGAAAGTTTATCCCTTCTTTTTATAACTGTCATTCAAAATGGTTACAATTAACAGTTTTATAATGCTATTGAAGATGTCAGTGACGCCCTTCAGTAAAACAACAAGACTGCTCAATCTGAAATTTTTGTGATGTAACTGATGGCACTGTAACGTCATATAGGTGCTCGTGTGTATGACGTCATGACAATAGAACGAAACAAGGCACTCTTTTGCAACCGCATGCTTAAAATATTATTCGATAATCGCTAATTTCTTTAATTTTGGACAATTTGACAGACTTATTTCACCCTTTTTGAGGCAGCACACCAGAGAAATGACGAATGGCCACTCTGTCGACTTATTAAACATTGTTAAAATGTAGAATATTGGTTAACAAATCATCAGTCAGGAAAAGTTTGAAAGATGAATGAAATAGTCCCGTAAGACTGAGGGTGGGGAAAAAATAGCCTAGCTAGGCCAGAATTTACTCCCTGAAAATAAATAACAAGGGTGGGGAAGAAATAGCCTAGCTAAGCCAGACTCCCCTCGAATAGAAACTAGTTGGACGAGAAAGGCAGAGAAGTTGCCAATATAAGTTAATGTCTGCACATTATAGATACAACAACAGGATTTGTTAGTGTAAGTTAAGCGGGGTTGAAATTGCCATGAATTTTGACAATAGACAATAGGTATAGGTAGAATCAAGGGTAGGGAAAGTTTGGCCTAGGCCAGACTTTCTCAGGGGAAGATAGAGCCCAGGGGGGGGGGGGGAGTTTGGCCTAGTGTAAAATTTCCCCAGGGAGAAAATACCCTAGGCCAAACTTTCCCCGAGAGGAAAATGGCCTAGGCTATTTTCTCCCAGGGGAAAGTTTAGACTGGGGAAGAAATGGCCAGCTACACCGGTACAACGTTAATTTTCATTCGTTCACAACAACCAATTAAATGCCAGGAAAATGTGTCCCATATGGGTAATATTAATGCGAAATCACTTAGTTTATCAAAATCTCACAAAACGGTAACACACACCTTATGAAATTCATCATCAGCTACTTTCAACACTGATTGAAAAAAGACAAACACTTTCCAATTTTTAAGCACATTAATTAATCATATGAACCATAATTGAGAAAGTTGACGCCAAATAAATACCTGCACTGATTGAAGGCATTGCAATGCTAGAAATTCCCCATCGATCAGCTTCACACAAGCATCGGATAATAGTCCTGCAAAGATCTTCAAGACATTCAGACTTGTTTTTGTAGTCCTCCCAATGAGGTCCCACTGCATGGAAAACCATCTTACAGGGCAACTTTCCACCGCTTGTTATTCCAACTTCTGAGACTTTTATCTCACCAAACTTACGATAGTACTCATGACTCTCTGTTTTCATTTGATGTCCAGCAGCACTGGAAATAGCTCGAGAAATGCCACCACCATGACTTAGATGACCATTTGCAGCATTAACAATGGTATCTACGTGCAGATTTGTGATGTTAGCTTTATACACACTTACATTTATGTGTGCTCCTTTCGCATCACCCTTGTCATATTCAAATGACATATCCGCTGATTCCACAGGACTTGAAACCATTTGGATATTTGGTGTGTTCTTGAAAAGTTCTCCTCTGCTTAAAGACTTCATACACTGTCCAAACAGAGACATCATGAAAAGGTAAAACTCAGATTTAACAATCAACTTGAATGTGTGGAAGTAACTATACATCAAACATTTAGATGAGCAAAAGTCAAGAAAACATCCCCCCTTCACTCCTTCATTTCAAACCCTAAAAAGAAGTTACGGTTAATTCTTGAAAACAAAATGCTTCATTAATAAACAAGAAGACAGAGTCAGCATTATCCCTGCCAAGTGGCAAAAGTGTCAAATATATACTACTCAAAAGAAGTTAAGGGTCAACTAATTATTTTTGTTTGACATTTTATTAGACACAGGGAACATGTAAATCAAAACTTTTTAGCACACTTTTGGTCAGAATGAGTTCAATATGCACTTTTTATACACAACTATTTTCAGGATCTGATGAAAATTCGCCATTTTGAGCATAATGAGGTCGATCAAAACTGTCTCCGATAATCTGATAACTTTGTTAATAATGAGTGAAACCACCACATGCTCGTTATGGAAGGTTTTTAAAATGCCTAAAGTGTTCGTAGAAAATGCATAGTGCACGTGCAAGGACATAATCCAAGTCCAAAAAGTCGCACCCTACTGCGTTTGGGCGATGCAAACAGTTTTGTAGAGCCTTGTTTTGAGCTTTAGACAGACTTTCAAAATGGTTTTGTTTCAAAATGACATATACCTTGTGCACAGGTTTTGTTGTCAGGATATCATGAACCAATTTTGACACAATTTCCGCCAATAATTTTATGTGCATAGACAATTACCTGGTAGAAAAAAAGGTTTGACGCTAAACTTCTTTTGAGTAGTATATCATACGATAATTATGAAGCTGTATTCTTTAAGAAACCCTTATAAACTCTTATTTTTATTTGAAAGTTGAACTCTTAGCAGATCATTTCATTGCCCTTAAGGTTTCAAGGTTCGACTCTTTGCAAAGCCAAGAAAGAAGTCAGACAAAAAGGAATCACTACACATGCTGGCTGTTCTTAATGACATAGCAAGTTTCAGCCTTATTTTTAAAACAATTTTAAGTTATGTTTTCATGCAAACAGCCAAAAGGAAATGTAGGAAGAATTTGAAAACCCCAAAAGGCACCACTTCAAATGATGATTGTTTCATATACCAAGTTTCAATAAGCTACTCCTAGTCTTTTTTATAGTTCTGGTCTAAAAAAATCTAAGTTGAGTTTCCTTTAGGTCAGAAGAAACTGCATTGACTTTTCTGATAACATACCAATCTAAAAAAAAAAATTGCATGATAGCTACTCACACACAAAAATGGGGACATTCTTTTTTTCTTCAATATTTCAAAAAAGTGAAAAATTATTGCACATGCTGAGCCATGCTTTCAGAAACAAGTGTTATTTTTATCTATTTATACTTCACTCATATTCATTCTCATATCTTTATTGAAATAATAAAAAATAATAAAAAGAGAAATAGGAAGAAGTTGAAAACTGCAAAAGGCTCAACTACACATGATGATTGTTCCATATACCAAATTTCAATGAGCAAGGCCTTGTGGATTTTTATTTCTGGTCCTAAAAGGACAGCCCGCACGGACAAACTGATATAATGCAATAAGCCTATCCGGCCTTAAAGGCCAGATGAGTTAAAAAAATATATACACAAAGATGGAAAATTTAATTCTTCCATATATGTAGCAAGTTCTTGCCTACGTCTGTT
This sequence comes from Phorcus lineatus, assembly GCA_921293015.1. Taxonomy (NCBI): domain Eukaryota; kingdom Metazoa; phylum Mollusca; class Gastropoda; order Trochida; family Trochidae; genus Phorcus; species Phorcus lineatus. The sequence goes on along the minus strand of OV121088.1, from coordinate 26,536,188 downwards.
GGTTTCGGAGAAGCACATTTTATAATATCTTAGGGAAATGCCTGCAACAAGAATAATTAAGTATGAGGGGGTAAGGTAATCCCAACTGAATTTCAGCTTTGAGGATGCAGCAGTTTTGGAGAAGAAGTTGAAAATGTAAGAAGTTTACGGATGACACCCAATTGCGATTGAAATAGGACCTGTGCCTTTTTTTGAAGCATCGCATTTGAAAACGCAGGCAAATCCCTTTGATGACATTATAATTTAAGGGTATTTTCCACCTCGTGACGTGATGTAATATCTAACACGTGATCTATAAATCACAATGTATCAGACGCTTTGAGTGTGAATGGAAAATGATATTCCCCAACACACGCGTCAAAATTTTCGCTCGTAGTGTGAAACGTGCCTTAATTGATGACAGATACTTGATGCCTGACAATAGGCCATGCCATAAGCCCATCTGATAGTTATGACAGAGGTTATCAAACTACGGATTGATCTAAAAGAACGGAATAAAAATGACATATCAGAGAATGACGTAAGTTCTATTTTGGCCATAAGGCTGATGTAAATGAAGGTCATGACAGATATTATAAGACAATGGTGCAAGGACCAAGGTTTCCAGACAAGCTGCAGCATGTGCTTCAAACTAAGGTGTAGAGAACATTAGCTGTCGTATCTGCAATGAGAATAGTTCATCAAGACTGGACCAAGGCAGTCATTCACATCTAGACTGAAGACTGAAATGATGAATAGTTATTTTGCATTGTTTTGTTTGCCATAAGTTCAATCAGTAATTAAGTGACAACTCAAAAAATGAAATTTGGTTTATTTTGTTGATGTGCATTGAACTGTCACTGATGTCATGGTGGGTGACTGAGAGTTAGGACAGCTCTTTGGTGGCATGAATGTGATGTACACTTGATGAATTTAATTCAGTTCTTCCGGCTCAATCTCAGCAAGATACTGTCAATTTTCTTCAATTCTATTGAAGATCACATGCACTATCATAACTATAGATTAAAAACTACGTGTCTTGTTGTGCTATAATCTAAGTTTAATTAATGACAAGCGCCCAAATGTATTCCACATTCCATACATGTAATAATACATCTCACTGAAAATTCTAACAAAACCGGTTCAGGACTCATCGGTCATGATGCAGATGTATGACCTCGTAAACACAGAGCAGAGCCACTTATCCAAATTTCTAGACCTGTCACTCACAACTCAATTAGGTGTTTCTCTTCTTCCACAAATCCCATGTTCAGGAATGAAATAAAAGCTAGGAGAACCAATCTGTCATCAGTCTAAAGGTTTCAAATTAGAACAAAACATGTCACTCTTATCAAAAGGACCTGCAGCAAAAATCTCAACCCTTTGCTTTGTGTCGCATACATAATTTTGCAACAGAGTTTCATAAAAAATGATGAGTTAGATTCAAAATTTTGACTCAGCTAAACATACAATCTTTGTTTTGTAATATGACCAGAGGACCTAAAACCATTTTATTGTGTTAAGTTTTGCCCTTTCCTCCATACTTGCCCTATTGAAGATTGAAGGGTCTCCGAACTCAGGAACGATGGTCAGCCAATTTTTTTCTTACAAAGAGCAGAGCACTAAGAATTCTTCTCGTTACCAGGTATCTAACATTAACCTCATGCTATTTCTCATTTCAAAGACCCTACAGAGTTCAGCACCTAATCTATAATCCCATCAGGGTTTTAATGCTAAAAATTACAGGAGGTTTTATGTACTTACTGTGACCGCTTGTATTTCTCCAAATCTGTGTACCCTTGTTATGATATTGTCCATCTCTCCAAGTGAGAAAGTCCATGTTGGTGGATGAACATCTCCAGTTTGATTGATTGTAGCTGCAGCCTCCAGAGATTGGACCAGGACAGGTCCTGCAGACAGAACTTCACAATCATCAGACTTGCTCTCCATTTGTTTGAAGTATTCCAGGGTAGACTCCATCTGAGCAAGACTGTCCTCTGTAGCCTCAAGCTGTTTCTTCAAACCATTTACTGTGCTTTTTGTCTTGTCCTTTAGCTCTGTGATGAGCTTATTTCGCTGACAATTCAACTTGCCAATCAATTCATCAAAATTCTTGTTTATGGAATCAGTTGTGTGTTTCAAAGTGACCTCTTGCATTTTGGATTCTTGGTCAAGTGAAGTTTTCGTTCTTCTCATGACTGAAGTGGACTTTTTCACATCTTCCATTTTCATTTTCAAAGAGGATAACATTGAAATGGCAGCATCTTCTATGGGGTCAAGGATGTGACCTCTATGCTTGACGATAGGACATGATACACAACATAGGCTGGAGCACTGTCCACAGAAGAACTCAATCTTGTAATCCGGGTGATCTTCGCAGCGATGACTTAGAAAATTCTTGACCGGTTCACTCAAAGCCTCTTCCAAAGACTGGCATGCGTGCTTCCTTGTTGACCGGTTTCGATTGTGAGCTTCTTTGCATGGTGTACACATGTAGCTTTGACATTCATGACAGCGGGCAACTGCATGGCTTCCATCAGGACAATCGGTGCAGGGAATCTTCTTGCCTTTCTTGAACTGGACATAATCCACCAGCTTGTTTCTGACCGGATCAACAGGCAAAGATTGGGCGTTTCCTTTGACCTTCTGGACCTGTCTGCAGTTGGGACAAGTTACTTGACCTGTTCCCTCTTTCTTCAGAAGCTGCTCCAAGCATTGAGAACAGAACGAGTGAAGACAGTTGACCAGGAGTCGAGGACGTCGTTCTGCTTGATCAAAGTGTTCCAGACAAACTGAACATTCCAAAAAGTTTTCCTTCAAGTCACTGACGTCCAGTGAGTCTTGAGCTTCAGCCATTTCTGTAGATGCCTTTGCCTTAAATGATGTTTGGTTGCTATCAAGTCATGGCAACCTGCAAAGACACAAAATTATGATTGATCTGATATTCAAAGTGTTGAAAAAGAAGCCACTATAAAATGTCCTGAGTTAAGTTCACATCACCTTACTAGGCTTGCATTTTCATTCCTAGAATGCCAAAACCACAACAATAAATTGTTTTCAGGATGATTTAAGAATGGCCATATGAATGTCGAGGGTCAAATTCTACCTGCCATTTAAAGATAACATTAGTTCATGACCTACTACCTATTGGTTTTGAGGGCTTTGCCTCTGGCTGTAACCCTTATTAAGTGTCACAGAGTTATAACATCTGTGTTTCGATACACAATGGCCAAGCTTACTGTTCACATAATTTCAACTTCTAGAGTCCGTGGTTCTTGAGAAGAAAAGAGAAAAGTAAACATTTTTATGAGAGACAGAGGATCCTAAGCCATAATCTAAAAATGGAACCTTTGGCTTTGTTGCTCATCAGGCATTCTATAATTTATTCTATAAATGATCCATATGAGCTGCTACAGGATAACAGAATCCATTAATTATAATCCTCATCAACTAATAGGAGCTTGCACACATTAACCTTTCGAAAAAAAAGGGACAAAAAAGTGTTTAGGATGTGGTCTCTGTGGCCCCTTACAAGGAGTGTTATGTTTTAATCACCTCTTTAAATTTCATTTTTATCTCTACTGTATCAAAATATTGATAATATTTTACTTTCATTGATAATCGAAAACAGCCATATAAATGCTAATACGGTAAGTTGAAATTCTTCATCCCATTCACATGAATATTAGTTAAATGACCTATGAACACTACCAAACCATCTATGCAAGTTTCCAAGTTATCTTTAATAGATAATAGATATCATTGTTGAGATAGGAAGATTGATGCAGATAGGTGTATATCAGGAGTACGAGTCTACTGACAAAATGACCAATGGTTAGAGAAACAAATTAAATGATGTATCTACAGAAACTGCAAAAAGTATATAGGTTACCTTAACAAGCCAATCTTTGTATCACTGTTGACGTGTGAAAGTAACACAAGGGTTACTCAATGTGTCAATAATGCTTGACTGGTGTTTCCAAAACAAAAGGAAACGCCCCCTTTTTTAAACATTCATTTGTATGTGACTAAGGTCACTTACATGGGCAGCTCAGATGATCTCAACTTTGGTTAATGTGCGATGACTGCACTATCGAAGGAAGACATCCATGTCTAGCATGCTCGACTTGAAGTTTCATAAATGTATTTTGGGGGAGGGAAAATATTTTGGGGGAGGGAAATGAAAAAAATACATAAGTCTCTAAGGGCTTCATTTTTATATAAAAACCAAAGTGCATTTTTTTAAATAACAAAACAGCTGAAAAGCAATTTCCTGGGGTTTGAGGTTTAAATCCAGACAATATATTGCCAATATATTTGATTGTTTTTGTGCATTAGAGGAGTTACATTATATTTATCATGTCATGGTTGAGCGTGGTGGTGTAGTGGCTAGCATGCTGGCCTTACATCACAGGCTATACATCAACATTGCCCTAAGTGAAAACAGGAACTCGCTATTGTAAAAAATACGTAGATAAAATGACGGAAAACCCAAATCCTCAATACATTAGAGTAAAGGGTGCAGTTTTCTTCCATATGGTTTTTACCTTCATTTTACTTACGATTATTACTTCCTGTGTCAGTCCACCCAGCTGTAAAAATGAGTACCTGAAAAAGGGTAGTACAGTATGGCAGTTTCAAATAAGACATGGGCAAAAGGAATGCTATGTATAGCGAACTTGGATAAAGCGAATTGACCGATGTAGCAAACTGAATTTCACGCACCGAGGCCCAATCAACATTACTTTTAGCGAACTCAATTAGTGTCAGCTTCAGTCAATTAGTTGACAAAATGAAGAGTGCCCGACGAGGTGTAAAAACAAAGACTGAAGACTTTGTCAAACGTATACAGGCTAGTGTTTTATTTAAACCAGAATAAACATGTGAAGTGCAGAACATGTATGTCTGATTGCTATTTTTATGGTTATACATGTACATATGATGGGATATTATCCAAGATGGTGGCCAAACGCGCATAGCGAACAGCGGATGCAGCGAACTAAATTCGTTGGTCCCTTGGAGTTCGTTATATCCGTGTTCTACTGTATTCATTTATGCTAGAGATTTATGCTAGGGTGTGTTTGATAAAAGTATTATTTTGAAAACAAGCTGTTATTTCAGTCATGAGCAAGAGGGTTGGATGCTTCTTGTTAATGGTCGTCCAAACAGTTTTGGTGTATTGAATCCATTTAAATTATAATAACATCTCTCATTTATTAATGTGAAGGTAATTTTATATATATGGTATCTTTGATATATGGTTTCACATAATACAGAAAAATTGCTCCTAACTCCCTTAGCGGAAGAGATCCAAAATGCCTTGTTAAATAAACTTTATAGGGCGTCTTTTTGAAAAGAAACCCACTAAACTTAAAATTATTCAAACAAGGAAAATTTTTATGACTTTGCTTCTAAAGAAATGGTGTGTCAATGTTTCAGTTATATTTATCCTAAATGAATATAAATATCTTACATTTATGTTACTAGAGTTCAGAGTCAAAATTTTTAACATGCTGAGATCGGAAAAAATGACATGCTTTAGTGACATCTAGTCGAATAATTACAATAATGTGGCTTTTTGTATCCATGTTAGCAATTTGTTTGCCATAAAACATACAAAGGATTATTGAAGTAGTTTTTTTCCATTTTATCCCAATATCCTTTCTTTATGAAGTTTGGAGAGAAAACTGTTCTCAACTGATTACATTGCATATAGGAAGATACGCCCATGCACGCTGGCCCTTACACACCACAGGCACCATGCAGGCTCTACTTGTAAATAAAAAAAGGTTTATATGTTATATAGGTTTATGATTACTTTTTCTATTTACAAGTAGAGCCTGGTGCCTGTGTTAAACACGTATTATCAGTATCAATTAATGAGATTATTAGGTCACATAGACGGGGCGTGGCAGATTCAGCTGTGTTAATGTTACCTTTAATTTTCTGTTATACTATTTCGATGAGACGACCCTTGATTCGGTGTATCGAATAATCAAAGTTTCCACAATATTCACCTCCGCAGCTATGGCACCTGGAACTGTGGAATTTCTTACTTTCGTTTTCACTACAATCACGTGATCGAATTTCTCCGGTTAAACGGAGTGGTTTCCCTTTGACCACTTCGCTGTTGGTAGTTAAACGGTCTCTTGCCTACCGCAGACAGTTTGGTACATAAATATACTTTACTTTGTTCTGAAACGTAAATTCTCCTTAACCTCAGACAGCTCCTCTTAAAAAAACAAGTCTAGTCTTTTGCAGATTTGATATGAAAGTAACAGATAAGTGGTACATGGTTAGATCTTGATAACATTTTCCATATATTACCGAAAGCATGGAAGGAAACCTTAATAGGATTTAATCTCCTAGATAGAAAAGATTTTGTCAGTACTTTACAAAAAGACTTTACGACTTTGACAAAGGGCTCAAGAAGATTTAATGATAAGCTTATGACTGAAAATACTAAGCTGCCAGTATGCCACAAATGAGAAAATCTGTTTGAAAATGATGCTTTTGAATGGCATAAGCTCTTTACTTATTATAGAAAAAACATTCAAGATGTCAAACTTCAAGACTTTCACTTTAAGTTTTTGAAAGGAATTATTGATACTAAAAAGAGCTTTTGCGTATGACATTAATTGCTTGTGCAATATGCTCCTTTTACAAGGAGGTGAATGAAAATCTTTGTCATGTATATTGGGAATGTGAGGAAACTACAATTTTTTGGAACAATCTTCAGGATTGGGTAAGTAGATATATTGATGACTTCCATCTGACTAAATTCTTGGTCAGGTTTGGTCCACTCAATAAAAACTCTACTTCATCACATAATTTTATGTTCCGAAAGACATCTATACATATGCTCATTGAAAAACAGTATTCCAAAACTTAAGAATTTTATAAAGATTTTAAATGACAAATTCACAATAGAAAGATTTATATTATAAAAGATATAATACTTCTGACAAATTTTCCAAAAAGTGGTTACCTTTATTTCCAGTTTTTAAATTTAATTGACATGTATGTAGTGACTGATTTGTTACATTAATTCTCTGTTGACTTTTTTAAGACATTTAGTCTAGAAACTCCGTTTGTATGACATTCTGAGGAGATCTGGAATATTTATGTAACTCGCTGATTGGCTGATGTGTATTATGTCAGAGGCAAACCTGACGGCTCGCGTAACGGAACGTGTTGAGATCTGCACGCGTAATGTAGTGGAGCATTTAGATTTTATTTGAATTAGATTGGATTACGGGTAAAGCAGAAAATAGTCAAGATCGTTTCTCAAGCAAATCGTGTTTCGTTTCTTAAACGTATTCCAAATGTTTATACTTCACGATTGTCTTTCCTTACTCAACCCGGTTATGCATGGTTTTAGAATAAGGTGATACGGATTAAGAAAAAACTACAAGCGGTCATGATGTAAACACCTTTTGCTTATTCGAGCTAGCGAAATACTTGGTACACCCCTTTAGTAAATCCTTGTACTGATTAAAAGAAATATCTTGAAATTGGAAAATTTTTGTTTCAAGACATCCATTTTCCCTTTTAAAAACGTGCTTAGTGTCATAGTATTATCTTTCATAACATTTTCTCTTCTTGGGCGGCCTATTCTCACTGAGCAGAATATTCTTTAGAAGTAAAATGGGTCACATAATGTTAGTTTATCGTTTCAAAATGACCTAGTATTGATGATGTAATTTACGTCAAAGATTTGCGTATTCAAAGCTTTCTTAGTACGTAGAAGGCGAAACGTCACGGAAATTAATAATAAATTCAAATGATCTCACATTTACTTCAGTAGCAATAACGAATAGCAAGATTGATGCAGATAGCCTGTATATGAGGAGACTACTGACAAATGACTGTATGTTAGAGAAACAAATAAAATGATGTCTCCATCGATTGGTTTAGTACAGTGACATAAACCCTGATAATGGTCAAGTTAATTGTAGTTTTGGCAACTTGTCTGAAGACGACAGGATGTAGTTGGAAGTAGATTGTCATTGATAAGCATTGTAACTAGTATTCATGTAAACTGGATGTGTGGTTTCGTACTCTGCATGTAAACAAGGTTGTTTTTTCTTTTTTCTTTAAAATCTCGAAATTGTCATAAATTTGACACATGGGAATGAATATACCAGATTCTAAAATTCTCTGTTACTATTTAAGAGATCAAATATAAACTAATTAAAAGAAAGTTGCCACTGTTTTGCAATGATTCTACTAAATTTTACGAAAACAACTTGACTTTAGTTGAAGTACCTATTTTTGATACACTTTTTCTTAAACCAACGAAATATTAAAGTTCGATTGTTTTTAAGACCAGTTATGCACTTTTCCCATCCTAATTTAAACCTTAGACTTATTACTCAGAAGTATATGTTACTGTGATATAACTACCACTCTTGCATTGCATGCACAATGACACATCTTAAGTGGGTTGAAATGTTAACATTTATAGACTGGCGATTTTCATCAATATTTGTTTTTATAGAGCCGAAGAATACAATAATGACCGAGAACGAGGGGTCTATAAAACAGGTAATGAACTCATCACCAGTCTGTAAATGTATAATTTTAGGAATCAAATTTGAATTATGCTTACCTTTGGCGAGCATAATACATACTTCATAGCTCATTCGGCCTAATGGCGTCCGTAAATGTTTTGATACGCTCCGCTTACATCTTAAATTCTTGATTTTGAGCTCATATATCACGTCGCAACAAGCACAAATGTAAGGGTGGAATAGTGATACCACCGAAAGTGCATCTCCGACCAACTGAAATACTGGAAACTTCCAATAACTTATATATGTCTCTTAACTTGGAGGTGAGGTGAGTTGCGGGTATTCCACTTATTCACAGCTGATAGTATCATTGAAGGGAGAAATCCTGCATCACCATTGTGGCTATGCATAGCTAATTAGGAGAAATTTTAATCGCGATGCTTGCTCTTTGAGTGTTTATTTTATTGGAATAAATGTTGAAATGATTGAAAAGTCTGGGTTGATGGTTAAAACATTTATTTTTCAGTTTTAAATTTTATAGTTCTTTTACATTCCGAAATGGTTTCAGTTCTATGCCTTATCTCAAAAGCCGTCAACTTTTTTTTATAAACTTTTTACGTGGTTACACCTTGTGCCATAGTGGTGAATTTTAGTACTTTGCAAATTTTCATATTTGTATTTCATCTTGTTTCATGGAAACAATTTGAACTAAGTCAACATTGGGGTAATTTTGGTTGCAGTGGTTTTAAATATTTTTTTCGATTGAACAAATTTGAACTTGGTGCATATGGAGGGTTGGGAAACTAGCGGTGGTATGGTGCCTTAAATTATTCAGAAATTATAAATTGTTCCAATTTATATTGAAACAAAAAACAGAGTAATAAATTCCTATATGACCTCTCAAGACTCATTTGTAACCAGCTTCCGTTCTATATACCCAGAACATCATCGTTTTACGCAATTTCCAGAGTTGTGGGCATGGCACTTACCTATGGTGCTTACAGATATACAATTACGCAATATGCAGATAGTCCTTAAGGAGGTATTTGTTTATTTGGACAAATGAAAACTGATTTGCTACGCCCATAATTTTGGGATCAGCACAATGCCCTTTCCGAAGCTTTGTCTCCGTTCAACAAGTAGATTTTCAGTAATTTCAACATTTAAGGTTTCTATAGAGATGTTTTGAAGGTTCATACTTGTCCAAATCTGAAAGAAGGTGAAGACAATACGCACGAACGTTAGCGTCAATGTAACGAAGACATTATTCATAAAAATGCAGCTTCATATGCCAACTTCTTTTGTAGAAAGAGTTAAAAGGTGTTAAAGAGAATGCCTGCCAATATTTTTGTGGGGTCAAGGAAAAATGAACAATTTGTGATCAAATAGGTTTCTCAAACGAAAATTTCAACTTTGATGTGTAACAGATCAAGAGCAAGTAAAAAAGAGGCCATTGCCTCTGTAGCTCATCAAGCTCTGAATAATACATCATATAAATGGTCACAGGGTCACCATTTGAGGGACATGGAATCATCAATTAGCTAAGAAAACTATTGCTTTCAAGAACTTTTACTTCTTCAGAAAAAGATGGAAAATGTTATTAGGATGTGTTCCCTATGGCCATTATTAGGGGTCACCACATTTATCATTTGAATCCATATCAGCTTAGGAGTCTGTGCACAGATTTCTGGCCTAATAAGCTCAAATGTTAATGATATTTCAAGTTATACCACAACAAGAAATAGTTACTGTTGGTCCTGGTGATTTACAAAAATAAAGTTCTGTAGAGACAAATGGTTGAGAATTACTGCTAGACTACAGAATAACAAAATCATTATTTTTTCAAGATTCAAAATTATCTAAGTGTGTCAGTAATAAACATAAAGAGTCTTGATTATATTTTTTATTAATCACTATGCTACAAATGAAGACAAGGAAAACAATCAGCCATCTATCAATGTTGAAGATCCAACTCTTTCCATACTTTATCAAATGTTCAACGCAAATCCTAAAGTCATGTTATCAGGGCAAATACAACTCTCAATAATAAACATAATTCAGTTGTAGCTTTTCACCGATAGAATATGTTACCTCAAATGTTGAAAACCTTCATAATAAGCCAACTTACCAACTGATATAGTTACACAGTCACAGATTTATAAAAATGTTTTCTGACAAAGTATTTAAGAGTGAGGTTTGGGCCGAAATTGACCTAGGTATGCCAACAATGCATTCAAAGAGTTGACTTGATAATCATATTTAAATCATACAAATTTTGGTAACTGACAATTCATGATGAATGTTAAGCTATGCCAAACATTACAACTGAGAGACTTAACAACACATGCCTTTTTGAGAGTGTCACGTTTTTAAAAGAAACTGGAGGCTTCGTGGGTTTACACATGAAATTTTGACCATGGAATGGAAAGAGTTAAATGATCGTGAAAATTAAGATAACTATATATATGCTCCGGTTAAAATAACAAAATCATGATGAAGATTTCTTATTACTCTATAGGTATAGCATGCATTAGATAAATGAAAGAATCCAAAGTTAAGGTTATTATATCATCAAATTCTATTACTAAAAACAAACAAAAATTTGTTAGATAAAAGAGAAAATTTTAATTTTAATTGTTGAAATTCCATCATAACTCTTCATCTACTTTAAGTCACTTTATCGGATATCTCGTAAGAAATGTCAAAATCTGACAGGGATTGATTTTTTGACATTGTGAAGATCGATATTCACATTCCAAAAAAGTACAAGGAATTATATGATATGAAGCCTTAAAGTGTTATGAAATATAACTTATGTTATTATTGGGGAAAGCCCTTTATCTTTGCAAGCCCCTGATTCTTATACCATTCAATTTGGTGGAAATCATTGAAATGTCATTGAAATAAGACAAAAAGGTCATAACTGTAAGATACATATGATTACTTCAGAGTGTTTAACCCACACAATTAATGCAAATCAAATATCTCTTGGCTCTATTTCATCTAGAGCACAATGTAATGAAAATTACTACCAGTAGCTACTTGATTTGAACATATACAAACACACATAAGATATATTCAAGCTATACAATGCAGATATTTCAACCTTGTGAAAAAAGTCAAACTCGAAGCGTAATGTGACAATGACACCACCATATACAACAAATTACAGTCCCCACCATATAAAGTTCCCAATTTAAAATATTATGTATTTAAATGATTTTTGCTAAAATGGACATACTGTTTACCAGGTTTGATTAATTTGCTGTTGTGAAAAGTAAGACATACTCTTTTACCATGTGTGATCTGAAAAGTGAGAGACAAATCGATGTTGTAAATAAGAACCCCTTTCAGTTAATCTTGGTATTTGATATGTTGATTATAGCAGTTAATCATTTTGGATCATTTAAAAACGAATACAAGACTAAATAAACATGGCAAAACAAGCATTATTTTTTGTTGAAAGAGGTCAACTAAATTCTCCTGCAAAATGTAGCACAGATATGAATATTTACAAGAGAAAACAGAGATATAATACTTCTAAAAAAAATTTTAACAATCCCAAATATAAAATGAATAACCCAGAACCATTATTTTAGTTTAAAACTGTCAACTATTTAATTAGTAGTCACAGACAAAGTAGAGCTTACTCATATTATGAAATCATAGTTGAAGTGCAAGACAGTCATCAGTAAGAAATATTGAATAAATAAATCTCCTTCAAACATGGTGGTAAGCTCACACAAATCAGATTTCTAAAAAACTTTAATTAATGTATGGACTCAACAAAGACTAGCTCAGGCCGGAAGTACTTTTATCGAAATTTCCCCATAAAAGCACAAAATCAGGAGGGTAATAATTTGTGAATATCGATTATAATCAGATTGGAATTTGGTGATTTTACCGAATTTTTATACCTTTGTTTTTCCACTAAAAGTTTTGCTAATGAGTTTTTAAAGTTCATATTTACACAAGGAGCATACCGTATATTAATTAAACCATTCCGATTGTTGTGGCAACATTTTGCAGACGTCGTTATTGATGTACACATACCATGGGATAGTGCGCATAGCATCATATAGAAACAATGTCTTCCGCTTGGAACAATACAAATAATTAAAGATATACGTTAACATTAATGTGCATAAAATTCCCGTCACATGAAAGATATGATTTTTAAATTTGAGGTTGGATACCCAATTGTCGGGTACCCAATTGTCCCGACTATTGGGATGATACTTACATATATATATTATAATATCAACATACCAATTCCAAATTGATCTCAAAAGAGCAGTTTTTATACCTTTGATGTTACCTTTTTTGTATCAAACTACATCCATGAGTTGACCCTTCCTTCAGAAAATTCGGCATTTATCAACAATTTACCTCAACACACTTTTCATAAATAATGGACTCTATTAGTTGCATTAAGACAAAGGTGATCGTCTTACCGAGTATCTTAGTGATATCGTCCCAAAAGACAGAAAGCTTAAAACAACACTTTTAATGGTTGACTAATCATGTGTAACATGGGCTCTACCCTTTGAAAATATTGTAACGGCCCAGATAAATAAAGACAGATTTCCCAAAAGACACATGGGTTGTCTTTTCATGCACTCGATGGATGATAATAACATATGAATAACCTTTTGTAAAATGAAGCACCATTTTATTCGATTCACATAGGGTTAACACATATTTGGGTTATTTTCAAAATTAGTAGCATTTTCTGCATTTTCTTTTTTAAATAACTTGTTTTAAAAGGTTATTTTAGGAAGAAAACAATTATTCTTGTCATTTGGAAAGTTTTGATGAAATCGGACAGATTTACACTAATATATGTTCACAAAATCTGTATAAATTAACTTGATAAAAATATATAATCAAATAATGCTTATACTTAGAGATCATTTATTTTTCATTAACTTAGAAAAAACACCCTCTACAATGTGTAACATGTCCTGTAATAGTGATAGGATATGAAATAAAGAGATTCAGCACATTTTGTAGAAATCAGACAACAGCAAGTAAGTATGAATTTAATTTGTCAAGTTTAATTGTCCAAAATGTAACCAATGTATATTTTATATAACTAATCTATTTTTTCTGAAAACAAGGTAGTGTGTTTCCTAAAAATGGTAGAAGTGGATGGTGTTTCACTTGATATCATTTAGGAATCATTCATTCAGATCTAGTCTTGCTTCATGACTGTATAATAGGAAGCCTTTAATACAGCCTATGCCCTAATTCAGCAAGTCTAGTTTTAACTGCATACACAATTTAGGAGCCCGGAAAAAAAATACAATGGATGAATGTACAGTAAATTATTAAAATATTTCATAGACTAAATTTAAGTCTAATTCAGATTGTGTCGATACTGGAACATAAGGCGGGTTGGGTCAGTCCATTGATTAATGAGGGGTGGTCAGCATTGCTCAGTTAATTAATGTTGTGATTGATTCTGTCTTTTGGGAATTCTGTCTTATGGGACTGAATCATCTCAGTAAACGGAGTTGTTTCCCTTTGATTACAGTGCTGGGACTGAAAGCACCTCTTAAAGCAAAATAACCAGTAAAACAAGTTTTGTAAAGGAAGTATTTAATCCTGCTTCATCAGCGTATTTCAAGGATCGTATCGAATGTCTCCTCTGCTGATGGCTTGTTATTCATTGCTATGTTTGACATGTTATTTTTTCAACAGAACAAATAGTGTTATGCAAGGAGCTTTAGCAAATATCTATTCTGACTTGCCATACGGGTAGTAGGCCTTTTGTTGGATCCTCGCACATGGACCTGTATCGCCGAAAATGAAAATATTGTTATATAATTAAAATGAAAAATGATAACTCATCTTTATAAATACTACTTTAGTATTTATGAAGAAGAGATACCATTTTTAGTTCATTATATATAATCATTATAATTTTCGGCGATACACGTCCCTGTGCACCATTCAAAGCTCAAGGCCTATTAGTGCAAGAAGGTATAGGAATAATCTGCGAGATTGGAGCATCAGACAGCAACGTCGTCCAGCTATCCGTCAAGTTCTGTGGCAACGTAACCCAGGTGCACGTTTTTGTGGTGTTGACAGTATCTAACGTACAGAAGGAGATACTTGAAAATTGTTTGTTCTCGTATGCGTGCGTTCTGCAACTTGAAATCGTTTTACCGTTGGAAGCGCAAATGTTTGTATAGCAACGCCGTTTATCAAACGGCAGATCTACTTGTCGTTGAAAGTAAACTGGCGGGCCTCTGGTAGAGAGTTGAAGTTTTACTGCCGCGTGTGTTAAACATGGGATTCAGATGGAATACCAGCATTACAATCCCACCCACACGCGATACTGACAAGCTACATTATGCGTTACTGTTAACTAAAACTTCTGCTGAGAATTTGTTGTTACTGCATGAACAATCTGAAATTTAAACCATTTACCTAAGTTATAAATAAATTACACAGTTATAATTTTATCTCTCTTAATATACATACAAGGTATAAATTTTAAGTGTCACAAGTTACAATAATTATAAAAATATGTTTCCAGTTTTGATTATACCAACAATATCTGTTACTGACAGGCAAGGCAGATGTTATTCAGTCATGTGGGCCATATGGCCTATATTACAATGAAGTTGAAAAATTAACTGAGTCACGTGTTTCTAAATAAAAATAACTTACATAATATACATATGTCAATTTAATGAAATTTTCATCTTGATAATTTATGATGTTTGGCAGTGAAATAAAACCAACATAAACAATTCGCAAATGCTTCATATAAAGCACTCTTAAAATCTGGCAATAGTCACAAGTAAAGAAGACATGATATTTATTTTCTATGCAGCCGCTGTTACAATATTCACATACACTCAAGAGGTACCTCAATAATTAATTCTAAGAATTCTGTATAGGACGTTATGACGGAGCTACCACTGTTGGGAGATACTGATTAGGAGGGATTGATTGCAAAATGTCAAGCGTATTCATTTTTTTAAACATTTTACACATTTCTATGTTTACTACTTTTTGTAATTTTCTAAGGTCAGAAAGTGTCTGACTGATTGCAGAAAAGTATTTATCTGTTTCTTTTGAAATCTTGAACGTTCCTATAAGGAGATTTGCAGTTGAATGAAAGAAGTGTTATTGGGATTTCTTCGTATTTTTGTGTCAATATCTGTGTTTTTAACATTGTCGATCAATGAGGGACGTCCAGGTTATGGGAAGTTTCCAATTATTCAACTAGACAAGGATATATGGTTTGCGGTTTTAGTGAGCCATGATCATTATCATTCGTTATTTATTCAAGATTAATTATAAAGAAAAAGAGGTATTTTATTGCATACATAAAAAACTAAAGTCAGTGCATTTGTCCTCATATGCTAAAAATAGCCTATCTGAGCGCGAAATGCGTTAACTGATGCCTATAATATTATACATATCGTATCTTAACAGCGAATGTATAAAGCAATCATATATTTACGCCCACAAAAGGATAGAAAAAATAGTAATAATTCGGTAAGGCTATACTGAGTACTAAGTTCACTTTCAATCATTTTATATTTCCATGAAGTTACCGTTTGAAGGAGTAGGTCTATACTCTCAAACGTCGTTTATGTCGGTCGACAATAAAGAAAACTGTTGTTTTTCGTATGAGAATTTATGTACGAATCTTGATTTTCGTATGAAATGTTTTGGGGGAAAAGTTTCTTTACTAAGAAGAAAAAAGTTGTAATTAAAACAATTTGCTTCTCGTACGAAATTTTTTGTAAGAAAACAAGTTGAAATCAAGAAAAAACAATTTTAATTTAAAAAATTGATTAAACTAAAGAAATTGATATCAAGAAGTCTCATTTTTCTATTAGTTTAATTAGGCGCTTACCAACAACTCATTCATGCACTCACTTACTCACCCATTAATGTCAGTTTATAAAATCAAAAGCCTAGCGTCAATTCCGATATGTACCTTAAATGATTTAACCCCATAATTCAGACGCCCTTAAAAGCAGATGTCCAAATTGTCACAGGAATCTGATTCCCATATACTGTTAACTAGTCAGTTAAAAAAAATTATTTGCTCAAACATTTTAACATTATTTGCTCTATAAAGCCATTTAGATTTGTTTAAACTCATATTTTCAATTATGGCATTTTAATCTGTTCATTCTTTTATATGTATTTTGTACATACGTATGCTGTTAAAAATGGTTAAGTAACACTCAAAATGAATAAGTATATATGTTTTTGCCATTTCAATTGGACCAGTCCATTAGTACAGAAAGTTAACAGTGTAGTAAACCGGCCCAGATGCACCCAACCATTTCTTATATTGTTTTAACGCGTCTTATTATTGGGACGTTTGGGTTATGGGAGGTTGCTCTTTAAATGGTCTGTTGTCATTGATTAGACCTAATGGGTTTTCTAACTTAGTTACACGGGGGACCTAGAGATTATTGGTTAACAGACATCAACGTCATAAGATTATGTATTTTCACTTTCTCTTTTGTGACAGTGTAGTAGGGCGTTCGGACAGGTAAGTTCATTTCTCTTGTTCAATAAAAACCAAAGCGCCTTCACACCTAAGTAATTGTTTATACTATTGGAGATAAGTAATGAAGTATAAGAAACATTTAATGATAAAAACAAGTTTTTTACTAGACATTGTAAGTGTAAGCCTATTTGTTGTATTATTATTTTTTTTTAAATGTTGCAACGTTAAATTTTCTGTTTAAAAACTTCAGATATTTGTGATATTTCCACTGTCAAATGCTGAAATAAATCTATGGAAATGACACAAAACGATAGGATTAACCATACATAGGAATTTAGTCTTTTCGAAAATAAAATACGAATCGAGGAAAAGCCAAGTGCTTAAAATAGATTCAATGACCTCGATTCGTGATTGGACAAGCTAGTCACGTGAACGAGAAGAAGTTCAGGCTTGTAAGAATCGTACTTTCACTTTCGTTTCAGCAGAAAGCCGACATTTTACAGTCGAAGTAAGAATGGAGACGTCGCCATAGCTTAAATTCAGTGAGTTCTCTATGATATATTGTCTTTCAATTACAGTCAAATTAAATATAGGTTATCTTATCTTTGAAATCATCATCTAGACTGTTTTAGATTTGAAATGTCGTTCCGTTTAGTTTTCGTGTTCAATCACAGCACTAACTAGACTTTGATCTTCGGTTTGTCTCGCCCACTATATCTGACAAAAATACTTCATTACATTTTGCAAACTTTATTTAGATAAAAATATAATTTAAATTATTTACTGTATCATTAGCTGTGAGGCTGTTATGCTTTGGTGTTAGCGAGGTCGCATGAGAACGATGAGAATGATATGTTTAAGATGTATTTGCTGTTGATAATATCATATCCATTCAGATAAAGCATATCGAGTATAGTGTCAAGTGACATGTTTAAAAAAAACTAATTGGTAAAACTGTATATCATAAAATATCATTTGGTTATTTTTTTGAATGACCTGAATGAAGTAACAAATACATGGATACATAAGATATTGAAGGTAAAGTGACATAGTAGAGGTCAACACTCAAGGCTGAGGCCAGTGAGGGACGCTCTCTGCTGATAAGATGTACTCCACATGATGAAAGGACACAAATACACTACTCATGCATTGGTAGGTAGGATCTCAAGAGTTGTCTCCCTTGAATTATTAGAAACTTGATTTTGCAACAGTAAAATGTCTAAGGTAAATTATTCATTTAAAGTTAAACAAAGGTAATTTTTTCCTGTAGTCATTAGATGGTGGAGAAATGTTACATTAATTTATGACAGCAGAATTTAATGTTGAACTGAAGATTCAGCTTAAAAATTTTCTACATTAGGTACATACTTGAAATAAAATGATAGATACACTTTTCATCACCCCACATTTCCCCTATTCAGTATTCTCTTTCTCTCTTTACAGAGATAGCCTTGTCATTAATTCCTATTAAACCTCTGTCCTATTCCTTGTGTTTCACAGTCTAGAAATGTAGATTGATCTGATTTGATGCAATCTAAGTTAGTAGTGCAATCAGTGACGCTATTTGAAAAATATCATTCAATGTGCTTCAGATATATCAGAAAGCTGAACTTAAATGAAATATGTACTTTTGAGTCTTCTTTACACAGCACATTAACCTTATTTAGCACCTGCATAAAAGGGGTAAAATGGTTCACTACTACACTAAGTGAACCGCGGTATTTAACGTTCAGTTCGGTGCACCCTACAATAACATGGATTTTTGGTTGGTACCGCATATTTAATTTGTGTCAAAAATATCATTTTAATAACTCAAAAATGTTTTTAATTGGGGGCGGGGTTCGTGTTCAGAAATTGTCAACGGGGAAGGGGGTCGGACCTGGCTAATGTTATGTTATGTATGATTTACTATGTTTGGGCTTCAGAATTTGACAACAGTGGGGGGGGGAGGGCTTTGGGCTATTTGTTACTGACTTGAATCTATCATTGATTTTCAAAAAGGGGATGGGGGGCGGACCCCATTGGGCTATTTGATACGTTATAAATTATTTCCTATTCTTTTATTTTTTAATACTTGAATCTATCATGAACACCCCCCCCACCCCCCGGTCACAATCTGAAGTCAACTCGACGTCGGTTCAATGTCAAAACCTATGACGTTTTATCAAAGCTGTTTGAATATGAGTTATTTCTAATTAGAACTACCAACAGAATAACCTCTCTTTATTGTGATATTTACAGGTATATATATTTTAAAAGTAAATCCATTCTACCTTTTTGTGTAGCTGTATCCCAGCAGGCATTCTTACGTTGTATAAACGTTGAAATGACGTCGTTTACCAACGTTGAAATGACGTTGAAATTTGATTGTATTTGAAATTTGCGGCGACGTCGAAATCCGGCGTTATTTCGACGTTGATTCAACGTTGAAGCCAAGACGTTGTATTGACGTTGAAAAGACGTCATTTCGATGTCTAACCTTGTTTCTCAGTCAAGTTATTTAGCTTTGGTTTGTTATTATATTAGAAGCAATGCATCATCTGTGAGGCTATGCTTTCACCTTCAGCTTTATCATATGCCTCATTACAAGACTTAGAGCTCGTTAGTCAAAGCTCACATGAACTTATCCATGTTGTGGACATTAATTACGTTGTGAGGGTATTAATGTTTATATGACACTGCAACGATTTAGACTAAAGTGTAAGCAAAAAAATGTTTTTTACAAAGGTGCAATTATCGTTTTGTAAGAACTACTAACTTTATGCAAATCGAAAATTTATGTTTTCAGTTGTGATCATAACTGAAAAATTAAAACCTGTTGAAAAATACCATATACCTTGTTTATTCTAATTAGACATAAGGACAGAGTTACTTCCCTTTATTGTGAAATTGAAAGAAATTAACCTTTAATTATCTAAATCCAATATCAATAACACTTTTAAATGTCAATGATAGCTGTTCGTTTTTGCATTTTTTATTTCATTCTTTAAAACAATCTGTAACTCAGTTGATGTTATTAATAATAATGAAATGTTATAAAATAAATGACATGTCAGTTTTAAGTTGTTCTGATGACGTTGAAACAACGTCAAAGCACCAACCAAATTTCAACGTCAGTTAAAAAACGTTGTTCCGACGTCGAAAATTGGTTGATCGACGGCCTGACCTAAAATCAACCAAATGACGTCAGATGCCTGCTGGGATAGCTTTATCATAATGATAGCTCTTCATTTTTGCTTATTCATTTAATTTTGGAAAAAACCTGTAACTTACCTGTGGTCATTAATAACAAACAATTTTTATGATGACATCTGTCTGGGCCTTGTTTGCACAATATCTGATGAGCTGCTTCATCTAGAGTCGTCAAATCGGTATTAGTCTTCATGTTGAGAATACTCAGACACCAGTCTATTTGAGTGAACTTGAGGTAATTTTCAAGGTCACTACAAGGCTCGACTAGTTTTTAAAATGTATCATCCCATCCATGCAAATTGTTTGTTTTTCAAAGGTGTGTAATACTGTAAGATAGAGTCATTGCCCTATCTGTCTGTCTGTCTGTGCATCCATTTCATTTCAGTAGCATTTCCTTTCATCAGATCTTTCTGAAACTTAAGTTTTACCCACCTGCTTGAGGGGTACCTGTTGATATTTTAAGATTTCTGTAGATATAAAAAAAATTCTTTTAAAACACATTAAAGTTGGACTCTCCAGTACACATAAACAGTATCATTTCAAGAGCAGAACGGTAAAATTTCACATCATGTCTGCCTGAAAATGTTACCAACTTACTGAAGTTGTGCCATTTGATAATTTCAGATTTTGGGAACATTTCTTCCCCGCTTCCATTAAAACAAGTAGAAATTTGACTCTCTGCAGTGAGGTGTAGCTTCATTACTGCAGCTGTATTGAAATTGAAGTGTACATTCTGAATTATATAAGTATATGTTAGTACATGATTGTTACCTAACCCAGTTACAACATGGTACTTAAGATATCATTTGGTTGATTCAGATTTTATAACTAGATAAATGAGAGCGCAAACTTTGTAAAATAAAACAAAACTTAGAAGTGAAGCCATTCATTGGTGCTACGACTGTGAAATACTTTGCTATGCATTACATTGCATAGTTGAGTAGTCTTATAAATCATTTATTAATTTTTGGATATTATGTCCATAGATTTACTTTCTTTTTTACTTGTTTTTCAATTAGTAGAAGTACATGCAGCGCCTTTTTCATGTTTTTTTCTCTCAAAGGACGGCCTGTATAGCTGATAGATACGCCTCTTTAAGCTCATTTCTTTTTTGCAGCAGGGGACATGATCTCATTTGTGACATATACTTATTTCTTTTCTGATCAGCAGGGGGTATTGGCATGTTATGGAAAAACACTATATAACTGTAGAATTTGTGGATGTCAAACAATATTAGAGACCATGTTGGTAATAATTGAAGGCACTAGTGAAAACATAATAATCAATAATAAAATGATAAACAATGAAATATGCCATATTCTTTACCATTACCTGCTATGAATGATAGAAAAGTAAGTCCAGCTTAAGTCATGAATGGGCATAAAAAATCTTTAGTGTCATTATGCACTTTTCAGAATATGGCTGAACTTGTAATATGTTCAGCTTTTTTTTATGCACCTTATTTGCTTAGCTTTGGACTAAGGATGAACTTATGATTATTAACCCTCAAGTTGCTGAATATTATTTTGACCAGTTTTGCCCCCGTGGCTGAATTTTCCAGCACTCGCCTCGCTACCGTTAAAGCCTAATTAGCCCCTGTGGCTGAATTTTCCAGCGCCGCGAGACGCGACCGTTTTTACAGTATATGATGTTTTTATACCGCGAAGTACGGACGGAATAAATTGTTTTATACAAAGTCAGTTGGCGAATCCCGTGTAAAAATGAACACTCCTTATCCGACACTTTGAATGAAATTTTTATACCTCCTAGAACGATTTCTATTACAATCTAAAGATTGTCTTCATTTCGAGTTGAATAAAATCCTGAAATATTATCGCACAACTAAAATTCTTTTATGGAATTGAAGATACATTATTCCTTTTTACGATTGTATAAAAATAATTACGATACGATCTCTAGTTAGATTTCTACAGGTTTTTGAAGACTGTCTTTATTTCAAGTTAAATAAAATCCATAATACTGAGCGCGCATACATGTATTATATATGGAATTATAGGCAATTTATTCCTCTTTACAATGACGAAAAAATTATTAGAATATGTCTTACGGTTCAAAAGATATACGTTGCGAAAGATGGCTGGGGGTACCCCGACAACGTTCCGACCCTACGGCATTTTTAGTTAAAACTAAATCCCCCGGGGCCCTCTGGCACCGGCGCGCTAATTAGTACCGTTATGCCCCGGGGCACCAGCATGCGAGTGCCACAGACTTCTAGGCAACAGCCTTGGCTCCCGCATTACCGATTCTCTCGGCGGGTGAAGTCACGCGCGGGCGAGCATTCGCGCAAACACTCCAGCATTATGAAACAGGAATTCTTTACGTGCACCGCATCGTTATTTTTTCATGCGCACATACAAATTATACATGGAATTAAAGATAAATCATTCCTCTTTACGATAGTGTTAAAATAATGAAAAAGCGCCAATTGGTTTTAGAGATATACACCGCGAAAGAAGGGTACTCTCAACTATTTGAAAACAGATTTTGATAATCGTCCTATTTGCGACATTTGTCGCATCACTCGCAGCATCTTCATCAGTTACTGCGCATATGCAAATTATACATGGAATTAAAGATAAATCTTTTGTCTTGATAAAGCTGAAAAAATTATGAAAATAAACCAAACAGTTTAGGAGATATGGACCGCGAAAGGAGGGTACTCTCATTTATTTGAAAACAGATTTCGATAATCGTCCTATTTGCGACATTTGTCGCATCACTCGCAGCATCATCATCAGTTACTGCGCATATGCAAATTATACATGGAATTAAAGATAATTCTTTTGTCTTGATAAAGCTGAAAAAATTATGAAAATAAACCAAACAGTTTAGGAGATATGAAACGAGAAAGAGGGGTACCCTCAGGCATTTGTGAATTTATTTTTATCATTGCGACAATTATCGCATCATTCGCCGCTTCTTTATTATTTCATGCGCACATGCAAATGTCATATTGAATCAAAGCCAGTTCTTTTCTCTTTATGATGATATAAAATCCATGAAGTTCGGCCGCCCGATTCAGAAGATATGATTTGCGAAAGATCGGGGGAGGTTTTTGATGCGGCTCATATTGAATGTCCAGTGACAGCTCACATTGACTTTCTCTGTCTCTTTTACGCGATAAAAAAAAGATTATTTTTTATTTACAATGAGGTTTTTACAATCAAGTCTTTTCTATTAACACTTTTTCACCTTTTTGATGTGAAAACCAACTGGATCAGGAGAGTAACACTCATCCACACTTCTGCTTCTTTCTTCTTTCTTCAATCTTCTTGATTATCCCCCTCATTTTCCTTCTCTGACATCAAACTGATGTAAGCTTTAGTGCAATCTTGTGACGTGTGATAAATTCTGAAACATGGGGTTGCACATAGAGCCACATTACAGTCGCTACATTCGTAAGAAGATTCTCTGCCTACCCTTTTCTTCTTTCGAACTGGCTGATTGGTTTCTTCCACTTCCCTTCGAAGTACTTCTCTTCTCGCTTTGGAGCAAACAACACACGTGCGTGAGAGATTCTTCTTTTTTCCAACAGGCTGAATCTTTGATGGAAAGTGACGACCATGAAGACGTAACACACTTTCGTCGCTCGTGCTTGGTCGACCGCGAGGACGTCTGCGCAGGGATGGCACTTTTTCTGTGTCGGCGAAGGTTATCATGTGCTGTACCAAGTCTTTTCTGAATTGACGGCTTGTTTTCAAGGTTTTATCCTTAGAGAATTCTTTATAAAGAATGTAGGCGTTCAACATGGCAACGTTCAACACGTGAAACCACACACGCTTCCACCATTTGAGAGTTTTTATCTTGAACGGGGTGTACGACAGCATCTGGTCGGCCCGATCCACACCGCCCATGTACTTGTTATATTCATGCACGATACGTGGTTTTGCAATGGCTTCCCCAGTCATTCGGTTCTTCTTGCCTGTCTCTACAATTTCATTGTCTTCTACGGTTGACATGAGCAATACTGACTTCCTGTCTTCATACCGCAAAACGAGTAGGTCTTGGTTGTGATAGACTTTCATATCCCCTTTCTTCTGATTTTTCTGTGCCTTCTTTACCTTGTCTGGAATGCCTTTGCGATTTCCTCTCAACGTTCCCGTCACACCTGTGCCCATTTCCCACAAGTTTATATACAATGCCACAGAGGAATAGAAATTATCCATGAACACATGATATCCTTTCCCAGCATAATCCTTCACCAAATCAATCACCAGATCGAACGTTTTTCCACCAGCAGAGACAGTTTCATTAGTTTTTCCAGTGTAGAGTTGGAACTTGCAAACATAACCATTGGTTGAGTCACACAACATGTAGGCCTTTATCCCATACTTCTTCGGCTTGTCGGGATTGTATACTTTGAAACTGAGATTGCCTTTCCAAGGCACCAACCCTTTATCGATGCAAATGTTTTGATGCGGCTTGTAAACTCTAGAAAAACGATGTACGATTCTCTGGTACAAATAACCAAGTTTATTGATAGGTGAAAAATGAGGTGTGTTTCGTCCCGGCATTTGGTTGTTGTCATTCAAATGTAGGTACGTTAGTAATAACCAAAACCTGTCACGAGGCATGCATTTGGCAAAGAAAGGCGTCGACGTCACATCACTTGTTGACCAATACTCAGAAAAATTCCTCTGTACAACTAGAGACATCGCTATAGTCATTGCAACGAATACTTTCATTTCTTCAGCATTCGTATCATACCACTGCCTCAACCTTGAACATGGTTTCAGAACCTTATCATCGACTTGCTGGTGGAAGTACCTGTTGGTTTCTGCTGCCAACGATCCATAATCATCTTCATGCAGGAATAACCCAAAAAAATCTATAGGATGCGGATTATCAGGCAATTCTATAAACCGTCCTAATCCTGTTGCGCCAGTAAAATGCAGATCAACACGTCCACGTGGCCTCGGCCCCTCTGTCCAGCGTTCCATAAAGTTCTCACGGTCATCAAAATGTGTGTCCATTTCATTATATTGCTCATCAAAGCCACTGAACTCTTCCTCTGTGGATGTACCAGCCCCACCAGTAGCAGCTAATATGTCTCTTGCAATGTTTCTTATTTCCATATCACTATCACTGTCACTGTCACTATCACTCTCATCAGTAGACTCCATGTCAGAAGCTTCATCAGCATGGACCTCGTTGATGAAGTCGTCGTCGCTTGACGTTGACGGCCCTTCCCAACTCCTAGTCCTCGGTCGCCTGGCCTTAGGCATCTTTCACATCAATCTGTAATTGATTGAACAGAATTTAGAAATGTGGAAGATATTCTATCAAATCCTGATAACCTATACAGAAAAATTCAATGTGAGCTTCATGGACATTCAATTGCCCCATTTTGTGAGTTTTGTAAACAAATATACCGTTGCGCGCCGATGGCGCCAGCGGCCATCAATAATGACGGAATTCCGGACATTTTCTAACTGTCCTGGCGAATGCCGGACATTTTCTTTCATTTTGTTGCAAAAGTCAAAATCAGGACAAATTCTAACTTTGCTGGACAATTTCTAACTTTCGGACAACTTTTCACAATCCTTCCGAACAAGTTCTAATGTTACCGGACACTTTCTAACTTTCGGACGACTTTTTACAATCCTGCCGAAGGTGCCGATGGCACCGACGGCCGCCGACGTTGTATCAACATTATCAACCCTGATGCCGCCTTCTGACTTCCTATGCAACGAGCCGGCGAGTCGCGAACAACTGCCTTCTACGTCAGGAAAGTTCTGATTGTCAGTTGTGGATTACAAAAGTTTTTCAACTCTTGACTTCTCTTCCGAGAATGATAGGTTCCACGGGCCTATCCGTCGGGACGGCCGTAGTCAACGAGCACCCGGCCCCTTGTCTTTAGTTCACTCGAAGTAACTCATGCCATCCCGACATATATAGCAAACTATTTAGGACCTCGGAATTCTACCAAACTTTTTTTTCAAAAATCAGTTTTCTCGACCAACAACGATGTTCGTGCTTGAGTATCTTTATGTAACAACCAACAAAGAAACGTCGCCACTGTGTAATAAAAAAGTTATATATCCATATATCATTGTCGTCCTCAACAAAGATTTGGCAGAAAAAAAGACATACCTGGTGGCGGTGCCCGACGAAGTCCGCTGAAAATGTTTTCCTCGAACACGAACATTTTCGTTGGACACATTTTCTCATGACCTGATGGCGGAGCCCGGCGAAAGATCCCCGACATACTATGTCTCAACCACAAACATTGTCGTTGGACAATTTTGCCTTGACCTGATGGCGGTTCCCGACGGCATCCCCGACGGCATCCCCGACATACTGTGTCTCAACCACAACATTTTGGTTGGACAATTTTTCCATGACCTGGTGGCGGTTCCCGACGCAAAAATCCCCTAACTCAAAAAAGACATCAATAACTCTATGAATGTAAATCACAAAGTTTTTTCTCCTTTAACTTTCATGGTTGATAAAACTCTATAATTTAACACTAAAGAAACAATGTTTCCTTCATCATTTTTTTACTTTTTACATTTTATTTATAACATTTTTGCGGCGCTTGTTGAATATTTATTTCTGTGAGCGCATATACAAATTGTATATCAAATTGAAGAGAATTTTCTGCTCTTTACGTCGATACCAAACGTTGTTGAGCGCGCTACTTGCTTACAGAAATACGAAATGCGAAACTTGCCAAATTTGCGGCACTTCTTGTGCCTTTATTTTTTGTGTGCGCATGTATGATCGATATATGGAATTGAAGAACATTGTTTCCTCAAAAGATGTAAAATTTATCAAAATGCGCCAAGCGGTATAGAAGATATTGCGTGCGAAAGAAAGGTACTTGAAAATCGCGCTTCATATCACATAATAAAAAAGCGACAAAAGTGCCCTTTGTGCGGCACTTGCTGTATCGCTATTTCTTTTAGCGCATATACATATTATATATCATAATGTAGGCAATGTATTCCTCTTGACAATGATATAAAAGTTGTAGAAATGCGTCATTTGGTTACGGATATATAAAGTGCCAAAATTGCTCTATTTGTGACTCTTACTGTGTCAATATTTTTGTTATGTGAGTGAACATATTTTATATAAAGGTGAAGACAACTTTTTCTTCTTTATTGTGATATAACAGTTATCCAAATGCACTAAACAGTTCAAAAGATATGAAGTACTAAAGAAAAGTATATCACAAAATCGCTACTCAGTTCACAAGGGTAAAAGAGCAAAATTAGCTCTTCGTGCGTCGCTCGCTGTGGCTTTATAAATATTTGCGCATATACAAATTTTACATGGAATGAAAGACAATCTTTTTCTCTTTCTTACGATATAAAAAATTCCAAAATACGTTGAGTACATGATGAGAAATAATGTGTGAAAGTAGGTATAAAACTAAAAATATCTGAAAATCACCTCATTTACGGCATATGCTGTATATTCAGTTCAGGTAGCGCATATTCGTAATTTATATTGAATTAAAGACAATTTTCTCTTCTTTCAAATGATCCCACCTGTATTGAAATCCGCCCAAGGGTTTAGATCATAGGGCGTGCGAAAGCAAGGTGTGCTTTTGTTGTGAGTGCGCACGCCTGAGCAAACAATAACGTGCGCAGCTCGATAAGCTCGTGCGCGAGGGGAGCAATAAGCTCCAGGGCTATAGCAAGCCCGGCGGGTAGTGGGGGAAAATTGAGCGTTTGTAATGCATATTTTCGGTACGATAAACATGACCAATATCTATAAAACTTTCGGAAAATATGCCCCCATTCTTTAGAACAACAACGGTGAAAAAATCGGCAGCTTAGCGAAAACCGGAACGAAAATACACGCGTTCAACCGACACGACTGCCGTGCAATTTTTTTCCGGGATCCGCTACATGGTACAATTACGTTAATTAGTAAATGCGTCAGATTATAAGTTCGGCTTCCGGGGTTCGCCAAGGCTAACTGCGGCGTAGTTTAATTTCATCCCGGACCATTCCGTAAACCGCGGCTTGAGGGTTAAGATATATCAGCAAATTCACCCATCCTTATATCTAGTATAAACATTGCTGTATATAGTAATTGCTTATTTGCACTTTTACTTATATGGTAGATTACTTGAGTGCTGGACTTAGTAATATCAAGAGATATGCATTATCAGTGCATTATCTATATCGATGAAAAATTTGTGTGCACTTGTATTCAACTAAGGAGATGATAACTGTAGAATGCTTGCTGAGCTTCTGTGTCAATGGCTCACATTTTTTGTTATTTATTGCTTTTTTTTTTTTTTTTTCCAGTTTATGACTTAAAAATGGCATCTTCATCCAGTGCACAAACAAAGCCAGATAATTCCAGTTCTGGAGATGTAGATGGTATAATATATGGATTTCATAATTTGACTGTCAACTCATCACCACAAGACAACAGCACAGAAGTAGAAACTATAAGTTTGAAGCAAACAGCAGGACAAAAAAATGAAAAGAATTATTTGAAAACCCCTGCTGAAATTGTAAAAACAGCTTCAACTGAACAAGATGCCAACCAAACTCGAGATACTGGGTCAACAAATGCTAGTGGGCAAAGTAAAACTCAATGTTCAAAAATGTCCACAACAACTTTGGCTGGGAATAGTGGAAACCCTCTTCATCCTCATTCTGGTCCGGAAAAGAGTGATATAAGACCTACTGAAGAACGTGCACAAATTCACAAGCTATGCAGTCCACCAACTGAGGGTATTTTTTGATATTTTATGTTCAGCATAGCTCATCTGGCTTGAAAGGCCCTAAAGGCTTATGGCTTGGAAATCTGATTGACATTCAATAGATGGGCTTATGACATGGCATTTCTTCCCATGTCTGTCTGTAGATCTGTCTGCCTGTTAATAATCACTAAATCATCTTCTTCTCCAGAATCAGTGTGAAATCTTGTGTACAGACTCCTTGACTAAAGAGTTTCTTGATTATAGATTAGGTGACCCTGCGACCCCTGATAAGGGCCACAGGGGCCATTGCCTTAAAACTTATATTCCTATTCTCAAAAAGCAAAAGGTCCTGAAAGCTGAGACCTGGTGTACATGCTCCTTAGCTTATGGGGATTCTAATTTATTAATTTGGTGACCCTATGTTACCAATTAAGGGCTCCAGGGACCATGCGTAAAGTTATATTTTCATTTTCTTCTCAAGAATCAAAAGACTGAAAAGGCTGAAACTCTTTGACTATTCATAAATTGAATGATAGAAAGCCTGATGAGCTACAGAGCCATTGACCCTTATTATATTGTATCATGAATATATATGTATATGGTTTGATTGACTTTCATCAATTTAATTTTAGAGTCTCATCTCATGCACTAGCACATGACTTAATCATGTATAATAGCCCCCATTAAACAATAAAAACTCCAATGAGATACAGATCCAATGGATCTATATTTGCAAGCTTTAAGCTCTCCAAGTTTAGTTTGGTTAAAAACATTGTTAATTTGTATCTTCCTTGTCATTATTTTGGCCAACAAAAGTCCTAACATCATTGTCTCTGTTGAGTAAATGTACCAAAGAAACATTTACAAAAATTTATGTTGGCTAAATTTATGTTCTCTCTCTTCTTTTGTAGGCAAATCTTCAGATGACATGGCTGAAGACCAGGATGGAAACATTCTGGTGCAAATGAAACTTAACATACCCATCTATGCAAGGGGCAAACCAGAAGTAATCAGTGACTTGAAATTTCTGGATATCGATGCATACTCCTGGAAGTATCTGAGGTTAAACCAAGCATGTTGGAACAAAATTGAAGCTGAAATGTTGAAAAATGTTGCCCATATTTCAGATATATCAGAGCCAGATGAGAATGACATCAGAGTCACCATTGAGAGGACAAGCCCTCTTGAAGCAAAAGATAAAGACAAATGGATCTCTGATATTATGAAAACATTCAACAAGTACAAACAAGTTTTAGAGAGAAAGATTTTACAATTTCAAGAGATGACTAAAAATAGTTTGGAAGATAAATTCAGAGTTGAACCTCTGTCAGGGCTGCTGTGTAAACCTTTTGTTCTCAAGGATGATACTGTTTTGATTGTTTCTGATAAAGCCAATTTGAAGAAGGCTTTGCAAATTATCAAGTCAGAGCTGAAGGATTCTGTTGATATCAAAGCTTCTGTTCAGAACAAGAAACATAATGCTAAAGAAAGCTTGACAGTCCCCATCGGTGGATGTGAGACAAAGCTTACATCAGACAGACAGGAAGAAAGAGTCGTGTCCGAAATGGATGAATCAATCCCAGAAGACCTCGTGAACATGCTTCTAATTCTTGAAGAGGATGACTACCAATTGTGCATGAAAGATGAGAAAATCAGTTATGTATTTTTAAGAAGCAAATCATCGAGTAGTTCAAAATTTGGACAGCGATTTCTGGTCTGTGAAATTTCTCAATCAAAATCAGTGGAGCTAAGACACCAAATTGGCAAAACACTAGGGAAAGAAATGAATGAAAATAGTCACTACCAGGTTGACAGTTCAAGCCCAACAACAATCAAATTGCAACTGAAAGTTGGGATTGAAGACCACTGGATTGAGAGTAAAAATCTACAGAAGGCTATTTTGGAAAGATTATTTCAGGAGGGGATTCCATGTGATGTTAAGCAAAATGGAGAACTAGTTATTTGGTTCAGGACCAATGAAGAGGTGGACAAGGCTAAACTCATTGTAACTGAGTCGCTAGAATACAGAGAGTTTCCAAAGAATCTTGCCAAGGAAACTAAAATGAAGTCACTTCAAGGATTTTTTGAACATGATTTTGGAGGGCTTGTTAAAGCTTCACTTGTTAAGGACCATGTTATTGTCTCATATCACCGATCAAAAGAGGAAGACATAGAAAGGAAATTTCTGGAACTGGAGGAAGAGTATTTCATTGTTGAAGATGCACTGCTTTTGCCTGATGACATTGTTGACTTTTGCTTAAACTTTGAAAACGAGATCATTGAAATTGATGATGTTGAGATTTTGGTATGTTGTTCTAAAAAGTCACGTCAATTAAAGCCTGTACTCGACAAGTCAGATCGTGGATTCTACTTCCGGGGAAGTAAGATAAATGTAAGAAAAGCAAAGATTCGTCTGCAGGAAATGATTTCACAAAAAGACTTTCCAGTAGAAGATGATCAACTGGTTGTTATTAAACAAAGTGATGGAATTGAGTTTGTGGAAAAGATTAAGACGCATTTCAGGTGCAGAGTTGATGTGATTGATAGCATTGACAGCACTCTTCATGACATGCCAACATCAGGCCATCAAGAGCTGAAGGTCCTTGAAACAAAACAAACACATTTGTCCATGGTGACTGGAAATCTAGAAGATTGGGAAACTGGTATGGTACTGTTTCCTCTCATTGACTGTCAAAACGAGGAAAGATTGTCCAAAGCCCTTAACAAGTATGGTAAGTAAAAATCTTTCACTCTTATTTTGGTTTTGAATTTTTATAATTGCTGTTTGATCACTTAGACAGACATGAAGCTTCCCCACCTTATACCAAAGAAATCTTTTATGTGGATCAAAAGTTTTTAAAAAATTAGATGCAAAACTTGTGTTGTGTAAGGACTTGCGCATGTATTTATCCTATCTCTGTGGCCTGATGGCATGGTATCCATCCATCAATAGAAAAATAATGAATAGAAACATGTAACAGGTTAATCAAGTTACAATCTAGTTTAACTCCCATCTCTAACCTGCCTATCAGAGGGCGCCTTTTACAGCAGTTCAGACCTGTAGCAACAAATATTATTCAGATAATGAAAGCATGGCTGCTGTAGCTCCCTTTACCGATATATTTTGCATCATTTATTGATGTAGAGAGGAATGAAAAGCCAGAAATTCCTATTTAACTATCACTTTGACACCTCAGCCACACTGATCATACTGCACAAATGCCCTGTTTGCAATAATCATATCTACATGGTGCAGTAGAAAATTTCACCCATGCCTCATGAAATACTGTAATATAACTGTTATATATATCGTTAATACTGTAAATCTTTGAATTAATGTGAGAACTTAATTAATGTGAAAAATGCGCCTTTTAATGTGTTGGTGTAGGGAACCTTCATCAAGATTCAAAAGAGGTCTTGTTCTGAATTTATTTTCAAATGGCAGTGCTCAGGCCGTAGCAGAACAGGGTGCTCATGCCTCCAGGACTGTGAATCAAAAGATAGCTTCAGCTCTTACTGCTAAGTCTTGACAGAGTGGAGCCCCCAGGGGCAAGAGAGTTTCCCCCTTATAGCTACACCCCCACCCCTATGTAATGTTTAGCTTTTGACAGGGCTGCTTATACCAGCGTTCGAAATACCTGCCTACCTGACTGCAAAGGACAGGTTGTTTTCAACTCGGACTGCTAAATTTTCAATTAACCCTGCCCGATGGTGGGGTAAAAGTTAAGCCTTATCAAATTTATTAAAGTTTAGTGGGAAGGCAGGTTTAGTTCAGGGGTGGCAAGTTTTTGAGCTAGCCAGCCCTGTAGTCTGGCATAAATTCTTGGGAGTTTCATACCCTGCATATACATCGTTTAACAGCCAGCCTGCTCCCTCCTTATAGGGACAACAGCCCAAAGACAATCCCCTCCCCCTCCCAGATGTCACTTTCGGGGCAGAGGTGGCCATGGGAACAGGGGTCCATCAGGACAGCGTTGACTCTTCACCAGCGGTTTTAGTACCTTCAGATCCTTATGACTTGAAACTGTCTAAGGACATGATTTTGGTTTGATTTTCACTTGCTGTATATGACCGGGTATGTCTGCTTCGGCGATAGGGCCGTCTATTTCCGGTACATGGGCACAGGAAACGTTAATTACAGCTTTTATTGCTGTTAATTGATCATCAAAACTAAGACGTTGACCCAATACATTATGTCATTACTAGATATCAGATATATAACAGATATCTTAACAACCTGAATATCATGTTCATCCGTCATGCGTTAAATGCTTATTGTCTATCGATACCTACCGTAAGTCTCATTTGATTGTGCCGCATTATTATTTTAAGTTTCCTATTTAGAAATTCACTGACTCATAAAATATATGATAATGCGATAACAAATTTATTGTGAATTACTATTCACCTTCTCAACTAAGAACACTTTAAAATTGTACAGTATTACTGCTTAATGAGAACTTTGCCAAATAAGAGTTTTGCCGACTGTTAGATGAGTATCAAATATATACTATTATACTTTGCCATCTCAGAAACAATGCGACAACTTATTTTCATTTTGTTTAATTGAATTATAGTTAACTTTTGCACGAGGTTCCATCTCATAATTATAACACCGTTTCTATTCAACTTCTCATTGGTCCACATCACAAATGCTAGTCACCCGCATTAAGGTCAAATAAGCGATCGATATTTGCCAGAAAACATGTGTTGCGTGTTGAATATTACTGGTACATAAATGATTTATATATATATTTTTTTTTTCTTTCCATTCATTATTTTCTCAATATATTCATTATAAAACAACAAAAAGACAAAGGTATATTTATTTCAAACTTTTATTATTTAAATGACATCGATGATTATGCACTGTCTTCGATGCAAACATTGTCTCCCTGGACTCGCTCGGCTTGATGAACCGGGCTGGATACTTACCTGGCCTCAGGAATTTTTGGTCTGAAACATAGACTTAGGGTATAGGCCGACCCCCCTCTTTGACCCCCCTGATTTCTGGTATCAAATTCTCGGCTTATACCCGGTCATATACGGTATACATAGCTCCCTGCATGGGCTCCATGGGGGAGGGCTCCAACGTTGTGCTCTAACTGGACTCAAGTTAAAAAGCCACTCCGTGAGTAAGGGACATTCCAGAAAAATTACCAAAACTCATAGTTCCTCTGAAAAGGTTAAACTATTTTTTTCAGATTTTTTCAACCACAATTTAAGTAGATACAGCAAAAAAGATAAAAGGGCTTTTCCATGTCCAAAAATAGATCGCATCAATTATTTTTTGCGCACTGCATTTTGGGATCGTAAAAATGTAAACAAAACACAGGCGGAGAAGATGCGAAACCAAGAGGAAAACTTTAGGAACTTGTGAGGTAAGTAGACGCTGTCATAGTTTCAGATATTATTTCAAGGAATGGGGGTTGATAGTAGATTTGATATTTTCATGCCATTTATCGTCTGATCACAGCTTTAATATAATGTTTTTTCGGGGGTCATCTTGATAATATTGCACATTTCTTCAACAATTCTTACATTTTGGTGAAATCCATTTCTTATTTTGTGAGGTATGATTTGCGGGATCGTGATACTTGAAATAAGCTGTTAGCATAAATAAACGATCGTCAAAAAATTATCATGGTCGGTTTTCAAAGACTCTGGCCTAACACTACTGTAGATTGCCTAAGAACAATTCCAAATAGTAATTATCGACAGATAAGATATAGGTTGTTGTAGTTTCAATAAAATATATATCATACTGGTTGTGGGGACCAAGGCAAATTTGTTATATTCATAACTCTACTCGAAGTGCTTAGTGTTCACCTGTGCAAGATACTAAAATATAACTTCTGGAGTGATATCACACTTCAACTCAATGCCACGTGTTCTTATTAAACTATTTGTCCTGATATTGCAATAACTGTTCAATTTTTAATGTAAAACAAATTCAATATGACTCAAAATTTTCCTTGAAAAAAACAACAGAATATGACATAAGTTTACCTCCAGTCCCGATAAATTGTTTATGTCATGATAATTAATTTGATGTGATCATTTCTATCTTATGCAAAAAAAATTTCAATTGTTGAATGGAAATATTTCTTTAAGAATTAAACTGAAAATGAAGATAATTCACAATTTCTGTAGGTGTGAAATAATCAAAATGCATCCACCCATTTCAGATTTATATACATTAAGTTTAACAAATACTCCGAGGAGAGTATTCTTTAGATTTTCTCTTGAACACGATAATATTGGGCTGACAGGGTGATAGGATAACATGAAAAGTGAAACAATTCTTCAGAAGATGACATGTCTTGTGGTTCCACATAATTTTTAACAAATACTGTATTTTTATATTTGTGAGCAAACCATTAAGTAAAGATTAAAAAAGATATGATAAGCAGTTTGCTTTATTTCTGTTCCAAAAATGAAGCTATTCCAGAGGGAAAGGAGGACAAATATATTCCATGGCATTAAAAGTGGGATAATAATATGTCACAACAAATAGGTTTTATTAAAATATTTTATTGAAAACCAGAAGCCATATGTGAACAGGAGATATATCATTTACATATAAAGTAAAGAGAAATACAATGATAACAATTTTGCAGGACTTATATCACATCACTATAGGTTTCATTCAAGGATGCACTGTTATGATTGTCAACAGGCAAAGATAAGAAAATGCTAATTCAGATCTAGCGAAATTTTTGATTTATAAATCAACAACTAGGATCCATGTAGTTTTGCAGAATATTGAACATAACTTCTTATGCAAATTTTGCTATTGATTAACTATTTAATTCTAAATACACTTTATCTCAACTGTGCTTTTTAGACAACTTACAAGAAACCCTTATAATTATAAACTTTATTTTCTGGCTTCAGAGAGGGACCAATCAATCCATCATTGGATCACAGCCGTGCAGAATTGCAGGCCGAGGTAAAGTTTGCCTCCTTCAAAACATCAAGATGGAAACCCCAGGGTGTGACATCACTGCAGAAACGCGCCAAGATGTCAAAAAGCCATGTTGTAGAGGTTTTCTGTATACTCCGTAACAGAGAGCCTGGTAAGCTACAAGAGAAAGTATGAAGGATGTTTATAAAAGAAAGATGAAAATTATTATTAATGTAAAGTATACACTTTTTTATATGGTTTAAAAAAGTATTTAATTACCAGTTATATGATAAGACATAAGCAATAATATTTTATTCACACATGCTCATATCACTTTTGCATAACAAAGATTGTTTCAGTAAAAGTTTTCAAACTTCATTGAATGTATCAATTGTTCAGGTCATATTACTAAAGTAGGCAGTAAGAGGAGCATGCCCTTTCCTGGCTATATCTTATTGATTGTAATGGAATACTTAAGTGATTAAGAAAGGATCACACTTGAAAGTGTGTCAAATGACTTTCACAAAACTGTGCAAATTGTGTAATCCCTCGCTTTTGCTCAGGCAATACAAAAGTCACACTGTATTGTTTAAGTGATATGACACACTATTTTTGGCAGTAATCTCCATAGATTTGTTACTATTTCAAATGTGGTGACTATGAATTGTTAGAATAGATTTTAACTAATATTTCAATAATTTCATAAGATATTTCACAAGATCTTTATATCTCATTTCAAGCAATTATCTTTCAGGAAATCGCAACCCTCGTGATGGATCCTCTGGTGCTATACAACTTCCATGATGTACTTGGGCGATCGCCATCAAGAAACTCAACATAGGTGATCAAGAGCACAAGGAAAGACTTTTAGAGTTTACATCTTATATTGTGGCAGTATGACAGCTCTGTTGTAATGATCATAGTCACCCTAGGCCTGTGCCTCATATTGTAGTTTCAATTGTTTTGTAAGAGGAAATCTGTGACAGTGTCTTTTGAGCTCAATGAGGTTTTGCCGCGCAATGTAGAAGGGCAAGGCTACAATTTCGTAGTCAAATCCCTCAATTTCTTTACTGTACAACAATCAACTGTTTCATATATTACTTCCAATTTTCCTTTATTTATATCATTGTTTATGTGTTTATCAATTCCAACCTCATCCTTTGGCATAGATTTCTTAACAGTAGATTTTGCATCTTTTATAAAACTAAGAATTTTTCTGTGCGAAAATAAGCCAAGAAGATTTCAACTAAGTATCATCAATGACACAAATTGTGCACCTTTTGACTGACTTATTTAAGTGTCCTCATATTGTTGCTATGAATTTTTATTTGAATATTATATATCTGAACATAACAATTGTCTTTCAAAACTAATTTCATTTACAAAACCAAAATGTTTAGGGTTAAATACTTCATGTAATATTACATTATATGAAAAAAATGTATATAAAGTGTTAATAAATACCTCAATTCCCATTTTGCTTCATTATTTGTTTTTCTTGCTGACCAGCTCAACAAGCTTTGACATTCAGGGGTGAGAAACTGGAGCAATTGTTGTGGATATGTTTGCTTAGACTTTTTATCCATCTGAAATCTTAAGATACTTTAAAGTTTAGACATATTTATATATAATGATAGCTGTATTAAAATGTAAAAAAAATGCCATCTTGATTATGATATTGAACAAACATCATTGGTATGTTTGGAGATCAAACTCTGCAACTATTTACTGGTTGAATTCCTTGCCAAAATGAACCCGAAACCTCACTCAAGTTACAATCTCTGCACTGACCCCTTTAATCTAACAAACCTAGCCCATCAAACTGGTATTGCACAGGCAATGTCTGGCGGCCATAGTCATTTGTACTATTGTAGATAGTGTGATCCCTAATAAAACAATTTATTATTGTTATCAATATGTAGATTTATAATTCTAATTTAAATTCTCCAAAAAGTTATTTGGATTCTGCATAAAAAAAATTATCAAATAGATACAAATACCAATTTTCAACTTCTGACATGAGTAAAGAGTGATGAAACAGCACGCATACACAGTTTAAGATTATTTCATGTAGTTTTACATACTGGTCAATTTAAGTTAGGGATATATTGCCAATATTGTACATTAGTATTAGTCAATGTGAAGAAATGAAAATAATATCTCAGAATTTTCACATAGCCCTAATTACTTTTGTCCAGTATATTTAGGAGATAAACATACTGTGTTTGGAAATCAGAGGCATATAACGGAATTATAATAGCTCTAAATTTAATTTAAAGTCGAATGCGTAGCGTGAGGCTTTAATGGATAATTTAGAGCTATTATAATTCCGTTACATGCCTCTTATTTCCAAACACAGTATGTTTATCTCCATTCTACCATAACAACGATTTAAATTTGAACTATATTCTTTCGCGTTAGCTCGATTGTGCTGTGTTATCGATGCCCGTGCACGATTTCCACGGACTGACATTCATACAGAGATTACGTACTTGAGAATCTCGAATAACTTTACTTGAAGTAAGCCTCGGACATTACCAACAATTTCCAAATGCTTTCAAGGGAGCTCACTCTTTTCAAGTATTTCTCGACCAGCATCGTCGTTCGGAATAATTTCTGCAATATTTTATTTTTTAAGTCGATATTAAGGCATTGATGTTTTGAATAAAGTTATGAGGTGAGTGCAATTTTAATTTTGATGAATTTGGTGTAATATTTCTTCCGTCTCTGTTTCAAACCATCACACGCCTACTGTAGCCCTAACGCCGTGTTACAGAATGCCCGCCTTCATGAACTGTCGGGGTTTTCGCCGTGTTTGACCGCGTTACAAAGTTGCATACGTTTATTAAATTGGAATTTTATATACTTGTGCAATGTTAATCACAATAATATTATCCTTTCTAAAAATGTCCGGCAGACAAGTATTTAGAAAATATTGTTGCTAGGCAACTAGTGAATTCTTGCGCGTTAGACGAAGTAAACAGAAGACTGTATAACCAGATTATACACCCTCTGATTTTTCACAGCAGCCAATCAGAATCGGGTATTTTGTACACTTATGGTAGAATTTATAATATATGATATCTTTAGCTACCATATTTGTTTAGAAGATTAGGTCCTCTTCTGTGTGTTACAAAATCATCAAGGGCAATCAACTGGCACAAAACTTTGTTCACTGAATACCTGAATAAGAAGACATTTTTTGTTACACATTTGATATGAATAACATGAAACACTATTAGATAGAAACATGAAATCTTAGGTAAAGTCATTGGTACTGTACCTCATCAAGATTTTATAATTATCATATGTGCATGGTAGAAAAAATGAAAAAGGTTTGTTTAAAAGATTGACAACAGAGGATTTACTAAGGAAATTTGCTTTCTATGGTCTACTTTACTTTACACAAGATTCCAGCCATATGAAAATAGATTTTGTCACAACAGCTATGGGGGTTACTACTGAGTCAATCAGTCGATTTTATCTCAACATGAAAGGTTGTCTGTTATTGTACAATAAATTTTAGTCTCAAAGACCTAATTTTTTCTGGAGTTGAAAAATATTTATTTAAGGTATGGCTTTCAAAGACTTACAAAGAGTCACCAAATGATGTGTCATTTGTTTTTTGTTAATTACTATTATGAAAATAATGAATGTGTAAGCCAACATGTATACATTGAAAACCTTGATTTCAACTCTGCAGTTGATGAATGGAAGATTGGAAGAATCAATTCAGTAAGGACATATCAGGGGAAATACTCTACTGTGAATATTGTTAAATACATATTCAAATATGCAGTGTGTTGTTACTGCTGAAATATCACATTTGGCTGTTACAATGCCATTCATTTACCAAAGACGACAATATTTAAATAAGATTACTATGAACAGTTTTGAATACATAACAACATTGGTTCACACACAGAGTGAGATTACTTTATATAGTTACCTGTGGTTGATGTAGTTTTTAAAGTGTTCCTCATCAATCTATCATCGAACACAAGCTCTGTGAGGGCTAATGATGGACTGTTGATCCTGATGAGAAGTATTTCTCGATTTATCTCCACAAATCTCTCCTTGTTACACCCATCAAACCGTGGGCTACACCAGTCTATTTGTTCTGAAGGAGATAATTCAAGCATTCACTTTAAACTAAATCAAAATTACAATGAATGTTTTTGTTTATTTGAAAGCAAACAAATTGTGAGTTGGACAATAAAATTTACATATATTACTCTCAAGAGATAATTGATATTCTGAAACTTTCAGCAAGCAGCAGTAACATTGCCTGTTTCTGGAGGAAAAGTAAAAAAATTTTTCAAAGTGAAGTATTGGACATTTCTCGAGGATTTCATTCTCCCGACTTCCTGGTCCCCAATTGAGACCCGAAGGAGTTGAGAATGATAAAGATCTTAAGATTTTAACAAGGAGTTTTACTGCAAGCCTCCAACGTTCACCATGGAATCGGTGGAGAATGTCAGGACATTAATCAGGACATACTCAAAATTCATCAGCATGGACTTGAAGGATGCCTACCTGCAGCTTCTCATCCACAAACATTCTCAGAAATATCTCTGTTTTGCAGTGAACGGTAGAGGTTTCAGTTTTGGGTTCTGCCCTACGTGTATCCATAGTGAATAGTAAAATTCCAGTGATTTATTTTAACAACTTGATTTCATTTGACAAAAATAAATTAAAGATAGCCTGATGAGCTACAGAGCCAATGGCTCTAATATTGCATTCTATTCATAACTAACTATTTCTTATTATGGAGTTAAGTTTATCTTTGTGTCTAAGTAGACATATCAGATTTTATGTGAATTTGAAGGCAATCTTTTACTGCGATATAACAGTTATCCAATGCATCAAGTGGTTTACAAGATAGAAGAAGAAGAAAAAAATTGCCCCTCATTTCACAAGGAAGGAAGAGTAAAAATGGATTTTTGTGTGGCATTTGCTTTATCTATTCGTGTTTTTTTTATCAAATATTGAATTTTTCACTTTCTTGTATTATCAAAATGGTCTTAGCGTGTAATAAGAAATTTGGTGTGAAATAATGGAGTAAATATTGGATAATCATCATTTTGGGGCATTTGTTGTAATCTCTTTTAAGTTAAGCAGATATTTTTTAAACTTTCTGCTCTTTCAAATGTTCTGCCCATATTGAAATCAACTTGAGAGTTCTGATCATTTAGAAGATAAATAGTTGTGTTTGTAAAATTTCCTGAACTCGTTGCTATTCAACACCCGCCTTTAAGTTTAAAACTGTAGGCATTAGTTTTAACTTGCGGGTGTTGAATAACTATAAATCCCAGACATTTTAGAAACACAACTATTCATAGATATTTTTGTCATTGACTGTTATAGGTATTAGCTGTATAAGAGTGAATTTTCTTTTTGCGTATCAACTTCTGAGTCGAAAGGACTTTGTGACTGTCAGTTTTTGTAAGGGGTTTAGGAAGGTCAAAAAGAGGGAACTTTCCAACTTAATATACTTTACAAATCAACGTTAGTGTAATACAAAACAATTGCTTTCTTACAATATACACTCTGTCATTTTTGACAAAGATAAGTGTAACTCGTTGACAAATATTGATAACCCCATTATTAAAAATCTTTATCTTGCCATTTAGTCCATTGTGACGGTGATTTGATAATTTTGACGTCAAAACGATTAGTCTTTATGACATCATTCCAAGGGAACAACATACCAAAGAAAGCAGTAACATGATAAAGGCCCAGGAACTGAACAAATTGACAAGTTTAGATATCTTTGAAAATAATCTTAAGAACTATTTGTGATATCTACTGTTTGAAATTAGAAATTAAAATAGAAAATTCAGGGCTAACCTTGCATACATGAAAGGAAAGACATACAAATAATACAAACAACAAGGGAAAGATACTTTATTGAATTAAAAGAAAGGGAATGAAACAAGTACAAAACTAGTTTTCTTTAATGATTTTGCATTCTTCAGTCTTCATGTCCTTTGAATGACCTGGTTTTCATCCCTAATCTTCAAAAACTCTTGACTTTTACATAAAGTATCCTATATCAAAAATAAAATCACAAATTTGTGGGAGGTTTTAACAAGATGGTTAGATTTTGTTTAACCAATAAAATTTTGATCAACTGTTACAGTGAATGATAAACCAAATTAAACTTCTCATTGACAATTCCGTCATATATACATACCTCTTTGGCAATGGCAATATCAAATTGTAAATTTGGTTACCTCTTAGCTCCAAGTAAGGTCACATACAACCAAGCCTTTCAGAAGCTATTTTATGTCATCTACAGATTTAATGGTTGTATTGATTGAGATCAGTTACACCAGTGATAACTATATCATTAAGGATTCAGCAGAAATGCTGAATCCTTATTGTTATTGGCGTGTTTATTATTAAGGATTCAGCAATTTTGCTGAATCCTTATTGTTATTGGTGTGTTTATTATTTTTATTATCATTATTAAGGATTCAGCAGAAATGCTGAATCCTTATTGTTATTGGTGTGTTTATTAAGGATTCAGCAATTTTGCTGAATCCTTATTGTTATTGGCGTGTTTTATTATTTTTTTCCCACCGATTTTGTGGACACGATTTAGCCCAAACCGCTAAAGCTACAATACCCAAACTTCGCAGTCTGGTAGAATTTCATGAGAAGGGGTTCTAATAAGCTTTTGGGCTTAATCGGATTAAGCGTTAAAGGCACAGTACCACTCAAATTTTCAAAAATTAACATATGATTTTTTTTCAAAATGCACTTAGAGACCTGAATTTTTTTTTAAACGATAGGCAATTACATTTGGAGCAAAAAAGTAAATCATGGCAATTTTGTAGCGTTAGTACTTTCGCCGCCATATTTCTTTTTTTGACTTTTTTCAATATCCGGACCCCATGCATCTTTGACAATCTTCTTCTCTGAAGATACATGCAATTAAGAGCTGAAACTCACATATATCATAGCTGA
This sequence comes from Phorcus lineatus, assembly GCA_921293015.1. Classification (NCBI taxonomy): domain Eukaryota; kingdom Metazoa; phylum Mollusca; class Gastropoda; order Trochida; family Trochidae; genus Phorcus; species Phorcus lineatus. The sequence goes on along the minus strand of OV121088.1, from coordinate 26,493,448 downwards.
AGGAGTAGGGAGAAAAGTTATCGAGCCACATTTTCAATTTTCTTAATACTTTTTTTCTGCAACCCTTCAAAGTCGGGCGACTTAGCTCCTGTGACCATGTTCAAGGGGCGATAACTCAAAAAGTTACACTCACAATTGCACCATTATTTCAGGAATGTGAAACCACTGTGGGCACTTTACAAATCAATAAAAACATTGGTCGTGAACAGTCATTTCCTTTCACAATAATCGATTAAAATCGGGAAAAATACCTTTTTCAAAATTAACATGGGGTAATTTTATCAAAATTGACTTAGAGAATTGAAACCTGTTTTGAAAGAAGCGTAATATCAATTCAAACAAAAAAGTAAATCATGACGAATTCGTATGTGTCATGGTTTTTTAGCATTATCAACTTCTTTGCAATAATCGCAGTTTGGTTATGAAACTTGGTCACATAAAACATGCTGCTGTGGACTAATGCGTGAGCCAATCTACATGAAACTTTCAGGGTTGATTGCTAACATGACTATGTTTGTACTGAATGTGCTTTTACAGCGCTGAATCCTGTCGTCGTCGCTTGCGACTATATTTAAGGATTCAGCAATTTCAAATGCCTAGTTGTCGAATTACGTGATTTTTGCATGAGAGGTAGACATGATTGAGGTCTTTAAGAATCAAGAATAAATTCGATCGCGAACAATCATTTCAGTTCACAAGAGAGAGTCAAAGTTTGCATCATAGTATATGTCAATTAAGTGCGTTAGCAGGGGTTAAATTGCAGTCAGTTGAAGGGAAACACACTCTAGCGTGATAAAATGCAGATATGCAGTTAACGTGTGTGAGAAGACCAAAAGTATACAAGTGCGTCAATAACTGTCAAAATCTGATCAGACAGGCAAAAAAGCCTGCCTGACTGACCTGAACTGACTGACTGACTGACATAGTCTTGATTATTTATAAACAAGAAGACCCTCAACCTATGTACCAGCATTCGGGAACAATATTCCAGTGTCGGCAAACCCCTTGATCTCGCCAAAGGAAAACACTGGCCCTTTTTCAACTTTCAAACCTCCACTGCCTCCCCTCCACATACCCCTTGCATTTTGATGTTGTTGCTCTCTTGCTTCAACTGGCAGCAGGCCGTTTACATTGAGTAAACCTCACTTGCGCTCCTATGTCTTGCTACATACTGAAAACTTATACAAAATGTCATTTTGCTTCAGAATACGGCCAAATCAACTGCAGTGTACTAAAACTGTCTTCAAAACGCTATCTTAACTTGGAAAAGCATTTAGTTTGCCCCCAAGAGCTACGGGTGCTCATATTTTGCTGAATCCTGTCCTTGTTGTTGCTTGCGACTATGTTTTTGTTTATTTTTGTTTTAAGTAATAACTTTTGCATATAAAGCCTGTTGAGCTACAGAACCCATGGCATTAAATCTTTCAATTATAAACTAAAAAAATATGTTCATTAATGATCTAACAGGTTGTTAGGGGACAGGTATTATATGTCCTCTTTAAACCATGCTGGCCATGTGCTCTTTTACTCTTTTTCTAATTACAGGCATGGTACTGAATCAAAATGAAAGGAGGCTGTTGAGGAATCTCTCATTTGATGGTGTCCATGCAACAATGAGTTGTTCGTCATTGGTTGGGGGAAGACACTACCCTGTTACTTTCATTGCTCTGCCGAGCCTTCGCCAATTGACAAACCTCCATTATCAGAAGACTTTAAAAGCCCTTTCAAAAGAAATTTCTACACAATATAAGGGGAAAATCAAATCTCTTTTGATTCTGTTTCATGATATTGTGAACACCCTAGGTGAAAGAGGAATTTCTTCAGTGTTTAAAGGAATCCAAAGTGCATCTGAGATGAACACTGCAAGTTTCTTAAAGATCAGACTTCTGGTGGAAGATATGGAAACAGCTCAATTGATGAGACACAGTGCCAGAGAATGCTTTGGTAAGTCAACTGTTTTTCAGTTATTCAGCGACATCTATATTAATGTATGTACGTACGTACATCCAGATTCTTCTTAACACAACATCTCATCAACCCTTACACTTAAAGTCTTCAACGCTGCAACATGGATTGGGGGCAATGTTCTCAGCGGCATCGGTATGTTCATTAGTACATTGTATGTATTGATTATTGTTAATGCAAAATCTATGAATTTTCAAATTTGGTCAAAGGATACATTTGGGGAATACCAGTCATTTTTTGTGACCTTGATCTTATTTTCAAGGTCACTAAGTCACTTTGATCACTTGCATGTGTGTTGAGATTTCATTCATTTTTCTATACAAGTGGCCATAGGCGGTGTTATTCAGAACACCTCAAGAAACTAATGATGTCAATCTAAACACAGTCAAGTTCCTTCACCAAGACTTATAACGCTTTGATAGGCTGTGACAGGCAATTTAAATAATGGTATTGTCCCCCGCCGCAACACCGAACAGGGGACTATAAATTCAGCAGTGTCTGTCCGTACGTCAATACGTACGTACGTCCGGATTTCTGTTAACGCGATAACTCATGAAGCTTAGCACCTAGAGTGTTCATATTTGATATCAGCTTTCAATGGAGGAAGCCAGTTGACAGTGATGACCTTGACCTCATTTTCAAGGTCGCCACGACACTTTGACCACTGTGTAATACATTGTGAACTCGATATCTCGTAAAGCTTAGCACCTAGAGAGTTTATATTTGACGACAGCCTACAACGGCGGATGACCTTGACCTCATTTTCCTGATGGTTGACAGCTTGAATCGTTTCACAAACCTTAGCCATTTTCAGAGCTCCAGATAAGCTGTTTATTTGCGTATTTTACTCAGAAGAAAAGTCAAAATACGCAAGAAAATTAAATTGTCTGCGTAATGAAAATCACTAAAAATCTACGTTTACGCTTCTCAAAAATTAGCAATGCATATTTACCTAATACATAAAAATTATAATGCGTATCGTGTCATTAACAAAAATCAAAATAGTTACGTGAAAATCTCAACTTTAAGTCACTGGTAATTACAACAGTCTTTTAACATCGTAAACATCTACTCCGAACAAGGCTTTGTGCAAAGCGGCTTACTACTCCGAACACTTTTTAAAAACTCGCTTCAATTCATATAACTGATCTGATCCCAGTTGTGTGAGGAGTTTTACACCGTTTGTTTTATGCAAGATTTGGGCCTACGACGTTTCGTCAGTGATGGCTTGTGCAGATTTAGGGCTCGAAAAAGGTTTAGTTAGGACCAGCACATATAGTAATAGTCATTTGACATTTTTTTTATTGAGAACATATTTTCAATATATATGTGTAGAATGTAATGATAGCATTTTTTATGAAGATGATGCAAGAAAAAATAACGAGAGTTGCTGGTAAAAAAGAAATAAATCCGGTCAGGGATATTCGCAAGCGTGTTTAGTAACAATTACATATAAATGCCGACTCAGTTAATAAATACTCTGACGTTTTGCCATACAAGTTTTCAATCAGTTGCCTTTGAAAAGAAATTTCATCATTTTGCACACGTCTAATATGTTCTGTTATTACTGATCATTTACAAACAGAAAGTAGGCTTTTCCCATATCTCTTTAAAGAAAATGTTATTATTTGAAACTTAATGTTCAGAATTTCGTTATGGAAATAAGGTTAACGCATGAATATAACTTGTCTTTGCTTGTTTTTGATTAGAATTTAATAACATGATTAAGTTTTTTACGTATGAAATGAATACTCAGATTTCGAAAAATTGATGGGTATCAAAAAGTATGAATACCCATTTGATATTTGAAATACCCACCCAGTTCTAAAAATCTGGGTATCATACCCACATAGCCAAAAGCTTATCTGGAGCTCTGCATTTTGAATGTCACGTGATATGCTAATGAGGGTTGTTCCAAAAATGCGGACTCTAGTTAAGACGAACTTTGATTACATGAGTGTCAATGCTGATGAAAACAAAATTAAATCATCTTCCGTTTTAGTACATGCATTTCTTAATTTTAATTCCACCATGTATTGTTGTATGTAACTTGCTGCAAACTAACGTAATGTTCACGACCATTATTTGGGGGCAGGATAGCGCAGTGGTTCAAATCCCGCCAGGAGCTCGACAACTTTGTCTGCAGTAGAGAACTGTTCTACACGCAGTCAGGTTTGGGTGCAATGCTACACTGAAATCCAGCGCAGTACCACCGATGGTTTGCTAGTTCCAGCCGATGCTTGCAGGTTTCACCGCAATGCATAGCCACATGGTGTTGTGGGCTTTCTCCCTGCAATAATACTAGCAGCCGCGATATAAGTGAAATAATCTTGAAACTCACCTCTACTCACCTCATGACCATTATTCAAGATTTGTTGAAATTATTCAGAAAATCTGTGGAAGTAGAGTTGATTTTGTAATTATAAGGATTGTTTTACATTTTTTTTTTGCCTCTATCAATTATTACAGCAACAAATTTTCTATAACATCACGTAGCATATACAATTTTTAGTTGATGTTATATACATCGATAGAGGCACAAATAATGTAAAACAATCCTTAAATGTATGAGAAATCCAAAGTCCATGGAATAGTTATGTACAATTTATTCACAGCAACAATTATAACAACAGAATGATAATAATATGGAGATAACAGCTGGATGACCCCGCCAGGGGCATGACAATCTATATTAAATGCACTCAGCCCCTGGAGTTGTCTTGAGAAAAGTCTTGATGGTATCCAAACTCTAACTAAAGATTTGTTGTTGTTGTTGTTGGGTTGGGGTTTAAGCGTCTGCTTCCACCTATTGGTGATGTCGCCGACGTGGGGGCCCATACTTAGTTATAGCCAAATGTAAGGAATAAAATTTGGAATAAGATATGGGGTACCCAAAAAAATGGTATTTAGGAGGGTTTCTGAATTGATAAAGATTTGGAATGAATGCCAGAGGGTAAATAAATAATTTTGAATTTGGATGATAGGGGAATAATATATGAAAATATAATATAAATATAATAAATTAGAAGAATAATAAATATAAATAAATATGAATTAAAATAATAAAGTAGTTAAGTTTTATTATTAAAGGTGTCTCACTTTGTGATATGGTGTCGTACCTGCAAAAGATACAAAGACATTTTAAGCGTATGGGAACAATTAGTTTGTAGTAATTATAAATGATAGGTGAGGTAAATTTGGAAATATTTTATAGAAATAGAATGGTTAAAGTAATATTTTGAAATAATTGGAATTAGGTAAAGTGTAAGTAAATTATTTGGTTAAATATGGTATATTTAAAGTTTTAAAGTTGGTTGTATATAAAGATTTGTTTATAATATTATTGAATTAAGTATAATATTGTAATATTATATTTTTGAAGTAATAATATTTATTAGATTTTATAGGATATAAGATTAATACTCATCTTGTTTATTGCTGTTCTATTGTTCCGTTGTTGGAACGTTGTTATCTTCGCAATGTGCTTTTTTTCTCCTTGATGTTACCATTCCGCCCCACCCCTGTGGAAGGGTTGAAGAGAGGAGATCCCCCCCGTGGGTTCGTTTCTCCTGTCCACGAGCTTTTGATTAGTTGCGAACTCTCCCCGTGGCGGGTGAAGTTCTGTTATTATTGTTAGACAACTCCCCCCCGTGATGGGTGGAGTCAATTAGTAGTTGGTGATTAACGTTGATTAATAGGAAGCTGTAAGAGGAGATCCTCCTAAGGTTCGCTTCTCCTATTAGTGGTAAGTGGCTGTAGTAGTATCCGTGGTCTTATAACGGTCCTTTATTGGTGTAGCTGTTGCTTGTTAATGAGTGTGTGAGTAGTTAATTAGGTTTGGCTAGCAGTTCTTGTGGTTTTGCTAGCGCATTGGGTCTGTATAACAATTCTTGTGTTGTTATGTCTTGCATTTGCCCATATAGGGACTGCGTAGCAAGATAGTATTTGATAACAGTTCTTGTGGAGTGTTATGTGATATTATTAGTAACTCCTGACATTTGCCCTTTATAGGGACTGCGTAGCCAGGAGTTGATGTTTATTTATATTTCTTGCATTTGCCCCCTGGGGGGACTGCGTAGCAAGAATTTTAGTTATTTACAGTGGTGGTTTGTGTTATTGTTAAAGATTTAATTCTATCTGGGGTTTTAAAGGTAAATGAAGGTGATCTCTCATTGGTTAGATTTTTAATCTTGTTAGCAGTGTCACTAATATTCTAGGCAGTTATAGTTTTCATTGGACTTATAGATTGACATGACTGGAAAACTTGAGGATTAGTTAGATGATTTCAATTAAGTTCTTAAGTGGATAAGCTTAATTAGCCTAAGGCTACTAAAATCACTGTCAATGTCAACACTTGTAAGAGGATTATTAATAAAAGGACAATTGTCTTAGAGAGACGAGTTGTCGGTTCATTACCGGGAAGTAGACAATTGTGATGTCTATAACAACAAGTGAGGGCGGCACGTGGGGATTTTCTAGTCGACTGAATTTGGGAAACAATGGGCATTATCTGTGATGATAAGCATGCGGGTAGCACCAAATTCGCAACTGGAAATGAACCGAAATTGAAAAATCAGGTGTAACATAAAACATAAGTGAATATAGAGAAGTTTGTATTTATTCATGGAAAACAATGTTCAACAATTCATTCAAGCACTTTTTATCTAAAAATATGCAACAATTTTGACAACCATTTTATTTGGAGGAATGGACATAGTTCACACGTGGTCATATTTTAATAATTACCAAATTTGATATCATTTAATGGAGAGATGGACATATTTCATTTTTAATAATTTACACATTTCACTCACACATCATTGCAGTTTTAACAAATATGCTACGGCATCTGCATATGGAAGAAGACCCATTCTTCCAGCAGCCAGGTCATCCTTCAACACGGTGATTCTGCTGTTGATGTTGACGTATTTCCTCTTCTTGGGGGGAAGACGCTGGCCACCGGCATACTGAACAAGACGAATTTCGTTCAGCTTCTGCTCCTTCTTCAAAAATGCCAACATCTCGAAGAGATTTGGATGGGCCTTAGATATAATCTTCTTCAGACGTCCGTGCCATCCTTCTAAGTGGTTGTTGGTCCTTGGGCCAGCTGTGTCATGATGGTTCCATGATGTGACAGGCAGGTCACCTTCAACCCAGAACGTCGTGACGTAGTCGGCGAGCTGGAGGCATCGGGGGTTGTCCGGCATGTCCCCGAGGGCATTGAGCCATACGTCTTCAACCTATAAACAATAAAAACATAACATTCAATATGATATTGATGAACATTGAATATCATTTTATAGCCATTAAATCATGACTGTGAAACTTTAATTCATGAAGGTTAAACAAAGTAATATACGTACATCATTGGCTGGCACCAAAGGTAGGACAGCAGCACGTCGGACGAATCTGGTGATGTCCACGTCCTGGTTGTAGGCGGACTGCAACCCAACGGCCTGCGTCTTCCTCCAGATGCACTGTGTGTAGTGGAACATGCAGCCTTTCCATTCGGAGTTGGGGAAGATGGCGATGGCGGCATTCTTTGCGGCGACTTCGTAGTCCATCTGAAGAGAAAAGTTTCATTTTATTATATATTTCACAATAGAAAATATAATACAATACCGTTTTAGCCAAATTTATTTAGTCCATATTATCATTCAATAATTTATATCAATATCATTATTATACGGTGGCATGATTATACCTGAATAATCTGTGGTTCCAACTGAAGTCCTCTTGCAGCGGCGGCATTCTTCAGAAGGCGAAAGGCACGTGTATATGTATCTTTCGTCTTGTTGGGCAAGAGGAGGAACACCAGTGGAATAATACTCTCTCCAATCTTCGCATGGATGGTGTAAAGTTGTAGGAACAAAGCTGGTGAGACGTAAAATGTTCCATCACCATACAAAATGTCTGCTGCACACAAATATTGAAGGTTTGCAGTGGTTGTCATCCCAAGAATCTTGAAATAATTTTCCTGGAGATATTCCCTTAAATTGTTCTGTATTTTGCACTTAGTTTGAGGGGACAGCTTTTCTCGGAAACTATTTTAGATAGGATTACCAACTTTCTTCAGGATATCTATACCTTGATCGAGTTTAAAAATGAGATGCACAGAATTATTTTTCTGGAGTTATTGCCCTTCTTCTGTTTTAATAATCTGATTTGTTTTGAAGTAAAATGAGAACAAGTTTCGCAGGGAATTTTGATGGATAACCATGTTGTCTTGTTAAAACTAGTAAATTTATTTTATGGAATTTAATGTTAACGGTGAGGTACACTAAACTTTTTACTAGAATTGATTTCAAGAAACATTTGAGGCATCACACATGTTGAGTAGATAGAAACAGCAGAACTCCAGATCAATTCATCAAAATTTTTTTGAAACTTAGATAGTATGAGTACTACCCACCTGCTTGAATTGTGCCTTTTGATATCTTTAGAATTCCGAAAATTATACTTTTTTCATTTCTATGGAAATGCGTAAAAAAAATTTCCTAGAAAATACGCTTCAGAAGCATTGCCTGGCAAGAATTTTTCCATTGCTGCAAATGTATCTGCAAGCACGTCCTGATCATCTTTGCTAGTGGAAAGGAATCAGAAGCACATCCCCAAAGTAATGAATTGTACTAAGTACTTCTGCATCTTTGATAACCAGGCTTAAGTATTTGTGGAGATGGTTAGAAAGCATTTACAAAGGCCATAACACCTTCCGCGAGCTTTCCAAAGCATTGCCATAAACTTGTGGTGATGGTTCAGAACCATTTACAAAGAGCCATAAAACTTCTGCAAGCACGCTATAACTCGATTTGTGGAGATGGTTCGGAAGCATTGCTGTAAATATGATACGATCACTTTAATGAAAAAAGGTCAATAACATATTATTTTGAAATGATGTAAAATCATGCATTTAACGTCGCAAATTTTAAAGATTTTTTTCTGTCCACTAACTAACCTTCCAACCTGTCTATGAACAAACAGTGTCTACGAAAACACACTATTATTGCTTTCGTTTCCTCCTCAACCAAGTCTGATACTTTGAACAAGAGTGCGATTTTAGTTCAAGTAGTGAGTTCCCTGATACATTAAGTGACTTTTCAAATTACTTTATGAGTGACCAGAGAACATCAGATCCTTTTTTTCGTAATGATAAACCAAAATCACGAAACCTCAAGCAAACCTAGCTAATGTCCAACAGGTCAAAGTTCAAACACCAATGAGTATGGACAGGTAGTAGGAACTTCATTAAAGATATTATATCCCCGTTTTGTATCCGACTTCAATACCCATTTTCATAAAGACAATACATTCAAGTAGATAAAACACCAAACAGAGTTTCGATGAGTCATCTAATTAAAAAGATATAACGGTTCAAAGTGCGTAGAAATTGGCCGCCTCGAAAGCCCAATTAAAAAAGTCCCTAGAGTGGCCTGAGCTCTCATTCGGCGGATGTGACGTAATAGACAGGACTCGCTCCGCGTTTGTTTGTAAACAATTCAAATATGGGTCGCATTAGTCTACGTTTTCATTGCAAAAGAGACATGCCTTCTTCCTGCGTTGCTGCCAACTGTACTAATAAGAAATCAGGAGATATTCAACTGCATCGGTTTCCGAAGGATCCTGGCCGATTCGCGATTTGGACAAAGTTTGTTAGTCAGAAAAGAGCGAGGTGGAGTCGAAATGACAGGTCTGTCATCTGCTCCGATCATTTCACAGAGGACTGTTATGATCTTTCCTACGATTTCAAAACGGACTTTGGACTTGCCCCACAAAGGAAAGGACTCGTCAAAAATGCCGTGCCAACAGTTAACGAACAGATGAAGATGATAACAGGACCAGCGAGATATGACAGTCAACCATATCGGAAGAGAAAACGGACGGAATACTTAGAGAAGAGGGAACGAAAGAGGATAAGGAATTTGAAAGATAGGCTAATCCAAAATTCTATTCAGGGGCAGGTAGGATAAATAATCATGAAACCTTTGGGGAGTTGAGAATAATTGATGATTTTGCAGACGAATGTTGAGTTTTTATCGGAAGTTTGAATTTATGTCTCTTTAGATTAGTCGCAGAAATTATTGTGACAGGTTTGTAGTTTGTTACATTACTAGTTTTTGGGTATATATTATTTTTATATGGTGCTGATTACTCTAAGGATACATACAAAAATGTGGGCACGTCACTTATGTTTGTATGTTGACACTACAGTTTTGGTTAAAACATTTATAAAAAATTAAACTTTCTTGCTACAGCGTCAGTTTAGAAGCAACAAAAAGTAAAATTAAAGTCATAAAGCTGCCCCGGAGAAACATTTACCATTTCATGTAGCCTTATTGTGGATAATTGTTTTACCTATTTGTTACTGATAAACATTGCAGTATGAAATAAGATATTTAGTAATACAGATATGTTAATATATTGTCATGTGTCACGTGTATCGACAAATCTAATTACCTTCATCAAGTGTCTTGTGTATTACCTATTGGAAATGTTCCAAGTTTATTGCTTAATTGCCATAACGTACAGGTGTGTGGCATTTCATGTAGACTGTTAGGTAATAACTGTATGACTTTATTGTCTGGTGTGACAAAGTAGTGTTAGGTAACTTAAAACCTCTCTCTGGTAAAATACCGGTACTAAAGTACTGAAGAAAATGGAAATGATATGCTTTTCAGCGTTAATATTTTTATTTGGTCGAAATAGTTAAAACTGAAAAAGAATTTCATAATTACAATACTTTTCCAAGCAGGCTTTAACTTACATCACAATCAACAATATATGCTGTGTTATTATTGACAATAATGGCCTACGTCACTCTAGATTAGCACCACACTCTTTATTTCAAACACTGACCATTAACTCACACAAAACAACAATACTCTGTATCCTTACTATGCAAAATATATTAGTACGTAATTCTAAGTTTTGATGAAGGTGGCAAATCGCGAATCAAGAGGTACATTTACTAAACATGTCAAAGATTTGATCTTCATTATCACTAATAACTGGGTAAAAAGGCCAAAAACAGCTGCTCAGAACCTCGTATCCCAATGACGAGATTCGAAAGTTGCCGAGAGGCAGTCCATCAAAAGCGAGATCTCATTGTTTCAGTAATGCAAAGCAAAAACACGGAGTTACGATTTTGAGTTGACACTTTAAAATGGCACAACGTAGTAACAAATATTCTACATATACAATGGTCAATCAACTTCACAGGGGGATAGTGATTTGTCTAGGTGTTCAAACGAAAACAGTCACAATGGCGGCAGATATCAGTTGGGGTTCACTCAATCGGCATTGTCAGATATTAACAATCCAAACAAATAACAACAACAGTTAATTAATGTCAAACAGAAATCTTGATGTATTGATATTAATAACTTTGGCGACTTACGGGCTTTTTTATAAGTACAATCAGTGAAAATATATACGTTCACGACCGCTGGAATCTAAGATGTAAACAATGGCACAGAACAGCCAGTCGTTAACGAGTCCTGTCTATGTCGTCACAACCCCCCTAGCACCTGATTGGCTAATAAAACGTTTTGCGTCTGTTTTCCGGAAGTGTTTATAAAACATGTTTTTTCTGCTATTTTCAGGTGGATGTGAACCTTAATAGTTGATGATATTTGTTCTTAACTGTGTTATGAAGTATTTCCGCAAATGGCACCCCTTATGTGGATATAGTATCTTTAATGGAGATGAGGAGAATATGAGGGTGGAAACAGAGAGTCATTGACACAATTTAAGAATTTGACTTAATACGATAAAACTTTATCTTAAAAATTCAAGAAGTATACATCATATGGCCGAAGGCAAACTCAAATTCTTCTCTGTCGTATTTGCTTTGGTTGCAGTGATCTTACATCCCATTTGTTTGATAGAGTCTTCTCCCGAAACTCCTGTGGAATTATTCAGGGGGATCCTTTTCATTTCTTCTTTCAATGTCCTTATAAAAATAGTAATTTATTAATCTGAGTGGATCATATAACGATAAAAGCTTAGAAACTATTCTTAGCGGCAGTTAATCTTTGTCATAGAGCAATAAGAAAACTATGAGAAAATCTGGTTATCGTTTTATGAATAATACCAACTCTGCTTCTTTTTCCTCTGTTTTCGATCTCCGAAGTTCGTTTTGAAAAAATATTACAAATTATAGATTGTTGTACTTGTACAATTTAATTGTTTTTTGGCATGGGTATTAAAAATGCATTTCGATAAATGTACTTACAACCTCAATGGTTATGTATGTATTAGGAGAAACATTTAAATAAGATAGTGTGTAAACCATAAATAATACCAACAGTTTTTGACAGTCATTTGTTTCGACAAGTTTGGTACCAAATGCAAATTGAAAACCAACTAATGTTTTATTTTAACGTTAATATATTTCCATTAATGCATCTATAAACTTAATTGTTGGAAACCTTTTTGCTTTAGGAAAAGCATTTTTAAAGGCTGATGTAGCCTGTTTGCTGCTCCTTTTTTCACATTGATTCTGAACCAGAAGACAAGAACCTTAAGGCCTAGCTCATTGAGATTTGGTATGTGGACAAGCATTGATGCCTCATAGGTTTTTGACTTCTGCAGAATTTAAGTTTTGGCTGTTTCCATGGAAACGCAGGTTACAATTCTGAGAACCTTTTGTGGGAAATCTGGTAATATAATTAATATATACGGGCTGGGTGGTGGTAGAAATAAGTTATATAATAGTTTGTTTTATTAATATCTATTCGTGGGGAGTCGGGTGGATTTTCATTACATATGTTCGCTAAATTATCGTAAAGTAATTGACCTGGTTTTAACCACGTGTTTTACTGTATTGTAGGTCAGTTATCAATGTCGTATCTTGTAGTCATATTTTCCACTTTTTACCTATGTTTTGGCCGTAAAATCCCTTATGGATTCCCTCTGTTTTGTTAAGTTGGTACCTAGTGTTTCGGCTGCGTTGTCCGCCATGTTGATTGGGGCGTGAGGCGAACCGTGACACTGGTGCCGGTGAAAGTTGTTTACTGGCCTTAGCCAATGGTAACGCTTCATTTTGACCTTTCGGAGGTTAGCTACGGGTATATAAGGGCCTGATCGCGGCGTGGATATTTGTCTTGCTTTGCGGTGTTCCGTGAAAGTAAGTCCGCTACTGTTTTACGGGGGTGTTCTCCCTACAGCCGTCTTACGGGGGTGTTCTCCCTGGTCGACTTACGGGGGTGTTCCCTCTAGTACATTAATTAGGATTAGATATAGGTATAAGGGTATATATTTTTATAATAGCTAGAGGGGGGAAGTAAAGTGATATTATAGGGTATGTAGGGAACAGTAGCTAGTTGTAAGTCTTGGGGGTTAGAGTTCAACGAGGTCATCAGTACATATGGGCGTTAAGTTATCACATAGGTAGCGGGAAGGGGGAGAAATTAGTGGTTAGCAATAAGTAGGTTTATAGTTTAGGTTAGGAAAGGTTTCTGAGTGTGTGAGAGAGCCCTTTTGTTCAGTTTTTGTCTTTTTCGTTATGTTTATTTTCTATTGAATAAATTGTTGAATGTTTACATTTCTGCCTTGAGTTGTTACTAAGTTGAAAGGATTGACAGCTGCCATAGAACTGAAGGGATTGTACACTGTTTTACATCGTTTTCCATTATTACCATCATAACATAAAATTACACAACGCAAAGTCTATACATAGAACATGTAGCAGGGTAACATCGAGGTACAATCCACGTTAACTACTGTCACTGGGCTGCCCATTAGAGGGCGCCTATTACAGATTTGGTGCCGTGACCCGGATGTTGTCAATTTCTTAGTGATACTTCCGGTTTCTAGTCAGTTTTCTTGTCAGAATTGTAACGTTTAGTGATTTAAGAGAAAAGCATGGATAGGATGTAGAATTGGTAATATTTTGAAGGTGTAAATCTGTTTCACAATACGGGTGTGTCCTGTTGAAACTGATTTCTTTTATTTTGGCTGTTTTTCAGCATCTATTGTCAAACATTATGGCTTCTGAAATAACACAGGATTTATTTAACATCTCACATAGTCAAGGAGAATTTGGTCCAGAAAATATGGAGAATGCTCTTATTGATTTGTCATATTCAGGTCACCCAGGGTTTGTTGCTTCTACACCGTATCAGACAGGTGATTACATTGTTTCATCTAGTGTCTTTCCCAGTGTTAGTACACAAACCATTAATACTAGAACAGCAGGTAATAATCACTCTTGGGATGAACCAGTTTTCAGTTTGCAACAAGGGTCTGCTTATGGAAGAAGTGTTAGGCAAGATAATCGCTCTGTACGTTTTGGTGTTCCAAATACAGAATTTGACAGGCAGAGTGATTTTCTCAGACACAATCAGAGGTCATCTTCGGTAGCAGGGCTAGTTCCTGGTCAGTCAGTAAATACTTCATTGGTAGATTCTAATTTGACAGGGGATATGGTTTATCAGAGTGACTATGCTAGCCCGTTTGTGTCAACTCCCATGTTGAAACCTACCCGTCGTGAAGTTAGACCGGATACCTTCGATGGTAGAAGTTGTGATTGGCAGGACTTTCTCGTTCATTTTGAACAAGTTGCTGCATGGAATGGTTGGTCTAATGGTGAAAAAGCACAGCAATTAACTATGTGTTTGCGAGGGATTGCTCAAAAGCTTCTTAGCAACCTTACAGTACTACAGTTGAGTGACTATAATGCAGTAAAGTGTATACTTACTCAGAGGTTTTGTCCCAAAGAGAGAGGGGTAGCTTTCCGTTCAGAGTTTAGAAATCGTAGACAGGGAAAGGATGAGTCGGTTTCTGATTATGGCTACCAGTTGCGAAGATTGGCACATCTGGCGTTTCCGGAAGCCACCTTTGTTTCTCTTGAGCCACACGTAATAGATCAGTTTCTTACAGGCTTATTGAATTTCAATATGAAAAAGCACATTACTTTTTCACATCCACAAACGTTAGAGGAAGCTATTTCTCAGGGTGTAGAATTTGAAGCAGTTGAGGGTTACAAAGGTAGGAAGCCTGAAACGTGTGATCGTGTTGCTATGGTTTCTGGTCCAGTGTCGAGTGAGTGTTTGACTTTAGATGCTGTAAGCAAGTTGATTGATGAAAAACTAGAAAGGTTTGCCACATCATTACAGAGATCAAGAACAGTTAGGTGCTTTATTTGTCAGGACCCTGGGCATATGAGGGATAAATGTCCACATTTGGCTAAGTTAGAGTTACCAGGTTCTGCAAAAGCTAAGGTCAAGGCTAAGGCTAATGAGGGAAACTAGGTCAGGCTGGGATCAAGGCCGAGATGTCAGCCAATGTAGAGCAGAATGATAGGCCAACTGAGAGTTGTACTGAAGGGAAGTTTTTGTCAAATGCTGATGTTAGTCATTCTAGGGTACTGGAACCAGTTGTATTACGTGCTAGCACTAGTGGTAAATCCTGTCTTTTTCTGGATGTAAAGCTTATGTCAGATGTATGTACAGTACTTGTCGATACGGGTTCTCCTGTTTCAGTACTGTCATACCAAGATTTTCTGAAATTAGGTCTCAGTGTATCTGTTTTGAGTAGAGTTGATAGAGAAATTTTCACAGCTAACGGTACTCCTGTTGATGTGTATGGTTGTGCAACATTTGAATTTACGGTGGGTAGTGCGCTGTTTGTGCAAGAGTTTGTGGTTGCAGACCTAGGGCATTTGAGTAGTATTGTTGGTATGGATTTCTTTGAAACTTATGATTGCGAGATCAAAATCAGAAAGAAGGTGCTTGATACTTCACAGGGCAAGCTTAGGCTTTACAAACAGAAAACGTACAACTGTTCTCGTATTCTAGTAATGGACAAGGTTGTTATTCCTGAAGGTGCAGAAAAGTTTCTTGAGTGTAAAATGGTAGGTCCCTTTTCACATGAACATGGTTTGATTGAGCCAAATAACCAGTTGCGAAGTAGAGGTCTTTTTGTGGCTAGAAGTTTAGTCAGACCTAAGGATAGTACGGTTGTGGTGTCAGTCTTGAATCTCAGTAACAAGGGTGTATCATTAAACAGCTCATCATTAGTTGGTACAGTCAGTGCTATTAGGCAGGTGGTCGAGTGTCAAAATCAGAAGCTGGAACAAGTCCAACAGGAGCTTTCTCCTCACTTGCAGCCTTTGATTGACAATAGTTCAGATGAACTCTCGGTCGAACAGAAGCAGGCTTTGACTCATTTAGTCACTGAGTTTGGGGATATTTTCGTTGGTGAAGATGGGAGATTGGGACAGACTAGTGTAGAGACTCATAGAATAGACACTCCTGGGGCGGTACCCATTAAGCTTCCTGCTAGAAGAGTGCCTTTGAGTAGAAAACAGGTGATAGAGGATGAGGTTGACAAAATGTTAGAACATGGTGTCATTGAACCTAGTGATAGTCCTTGGTCAGCTCCAGTTTGCTTAGTGACTAAAAAGGATGGTACTTGTAGGTTTTGTGTTGACTTTAGAAAATTGAACTCGGTCAGTACTCGAGATGCATACCCGTTACCTCGTATTGACGAAACTCTAGAGACCTTAGGAGGATCTAAGTGGTTTACTACGCTTGATTTGGCTAGTGGATATTGGCAAGTTAAGATGGATTCAAGGGATAAGCATAAAACTGCGTTTGCTACACATGTAGGGTTATTCCAGTTCAAAGTTATGCCTTTTGGGTTAACTAATGCACCAGCTACAGTTGAAAGACTAATGGACAAAGTCCTTGGTAAACTCAGGTGGAAGAAACGTCTGTGTTATCTGGATGATGTTATTGTTTTTGGGTCAGATTTTGGTGATGCCTTAACAAATCTGAGAATGGTGTTTACACAGTTACGACAGGCAAATCTGAAGCTGAAGCCGAGGAAGTGTGCACTCTTTCAAACGGAAGTTGCTTATCTAGGTCACATAGTGTCAAAGGAAGGAATTAGATGTAATCCTGATAAGATCAGTTCTGTTAAGACTTGGCCAATTCCTGAAAATCGAACTGAGATTCGTAGTTTTCTCGGACTAGTAGGATACTACAGGCACTTTATTTCAGATTTTTCTCAGATAGCTTCTCCTTTAACTCGACTTACACGGAAAGGTGTTCCTTTTGTGTGGACAGAGCAGTGTGATAGTGCGTTTAGCAAGTTAAAGCAGAGTCTGATAGATGCACCAGTTTTGTCTTTTCCTCAGGAAGAAGGCTTATTTATCCTGGATACGGATGCTAGTGCATATGGTATGGGAGCTGTTCTCTCACAAATGCAAAATGGGTCAGAAAAGGTGTTAGTTTATGCCAGCAAAACATTAGGTCCCGCACAGAGAAATTACTGTACTACAAAGAGGGAGTTGTTAGCAGTAGTCACATTCCTGAAGACATTTCGTCACTACTTATTTGGTAGGCAGTTTTTGATCCGTACAGATCATGCTCCACTCATTTGGTTGAAGAACTTCAAAGATCCTGAAGGAATTTTGGCAAGGTGGCTAAGTGTCATTGAGACGTACAATTATCAGATACAATATCGTGCAGGCACTAAGCATGGCAATGCTGATGGTTTATCTCGTAGACCTGTGAGAAAATGTAGCTTTCAGGAATGTTCTGACTGTAATGAGACTCAAAGTTCTGGTGACGTTGGTTCTTCTGGGGACATTGCTTCTCACATAGTTGCTCCACTTTCTGTTAGTGAAAATTCGTCTTCATCACAGGGGGGTCAGTTATCAGATGAGAGAGATGGGCGCTTCCTGTCACAATCTCAGACTGATGTACTGTCAGATAGTAGTTCCAATTGGTTACCGATCTGGACTCGGGATGAACTGTTAAAAGGACAAGAAGATGATTTAGGGATAGGTCCTATCTTGAGGTTGATCAAAAACCATTCTGATAAGCCATCCAGGGCAGAGATTGTTGATATGTCTAGGGATGCCAGAAGTCTTTGGGGTCAGTGGCATAGCTTAGTTGTTGATAATGGGCTTTTGCGCAGGAAAAATGAGTCTGATTTCTTCGGTCCGCGGCATCAGTTAGTTGCTCCTGCTTCTGTACGGAATAGCATTTTTCAACATTTGCACACTGCTAGGACAGCAGGTCATTTTGGTCGAGATAAAACACTCAAAGCTATTAGATATAGGTTTTACTGGCCTAACATGTCTAACGATATCAAGCGATGGTGCAAGTCTTGCTCTTTCTGTGCTCGGTGTAAGCCAGGTCCTGGAAAAGGGAAGTCTCCCTTAAAGCAGTTTAGGGTGCGTTCACCTTTTGAATGTCTAGCAATCGACATTGTCGGCCCTCTGCCAATTAGTCGTAATGGTAATGAGTATATCATGGTTGTGGGAGACTACTTCACGAAATGGAAGGAAGCGTTTGCAATCCCTAATCATACAGCAGTTACTGTCGCCGATAAGTTGGTCTCTGAGGTCTTTTGTCGTTTTGGTTGTCCACTGCAGTTGCACACAGATCAGGGAAGGGAGTTCGAATCCCATTTGTTTGCTGAAATTTGTAGTTTGTTAGGGATAGATAAGACCAGAACAACTCCTTATCGTCCGCAGTCAGATGGAATGGTAGAGAGATTTAACAGAACCCTCAAGCAGATGTTGTCCATTTACGTACATCAGGAACCACTTGATTGGGATGATCATCTTCCTTATCTTCTCATGGCCTATCGTTGTAGTGAACATAAGAGCACACATTGTTCGCCAAACTTAATGATGTTAGGGCGCGAGATTAGAGTCCCCATAGATGTCATGGTGGAGAGTCCATCAGAACACATTCCAGAGTGTCCAGTAGAGTATGTCAGATGGTTGCAAGATACTACGCAGAAAGTATTTCAGTTTGCTTCAGATCAGCTAGGAGTTGCCGCTTCTTATCAAAAACGGAACTATGATCAGAGTCTTAAGTGTAGGACGTTTGAGATTGGGGAGTTTGTCTGGAGGTGGTATCCACCAAAAGCAAACCAAAAACTAGGCTTAGGATGGGATGGTCCATATCTAGTAGTTGGTAAGATTTCAGATGTTACTTACAGGCTCCAGAAAAGTGATGGTGCTCCAGTTGTGAGTATTCATGTAGATCACCTTAAGCCTTATCAGGGTATTTCTGTACCAAACAACTGGTTGGATGAGTCAGTTGATACCAGTTGTGAGGTATCATTTCCACCTGTGACGTCAGAATCTGAGGAAGATTCCGAGTCTTTTTCGTTGGGGGAAGGGGGTGTTGGTGAAAGTTCTTCTCTTGTTAAATCTCCTGTAAAAACAAGAGTAGGAAGGGCTGTTAAACCAAGATGTAGATATTCTCCTTAAGTATAGACTCCGCTTTTTGGTGTAGTCATAGTTCATAGTGTTTACTGTTTCCCAGTATTGAAGCGTTCTTCAGTAGTAGCATGAAATTTGATCGGTATTGAAGCATTCTTCAGTATTAGAGGGAGGTTTTATCAGTATTGAAGTGGTCTTCAGTATTAGAATGGAGTTTTATCGGTATTGAAGCATTCTTCAGTATTAGAGGGAGGTTTTATCAGTATTGAAGTGGTCTTCAGTATTAGAATGGAGTTTTATCGGTATTGAAGCATTCTTCAGTACTAGAGGGTGGTTTTATCAATATTAAAGTGTTCTTTAGTATTAGAGGGAAGAGTTGATTGAGGCAATTCTTTAGTATTAGAGGGAAGTGTTGATTGAAGTAATTTTTGGTAGAGGGAAGTGTTGTATTGGGGGGAATAGGAGACACCACGTAGGAAGGCAGATATTTCTTTTTAATTTTTTTAATTTCATTTTTTTATTTTCAGTTAATTTTTGCTTAGTTGCTCTCGCTTTTTATGTTTTGTTGCTTTTGTTCTGTTGCTGTTTATTGTTTTAGGTTTGCTTTTTACTTTGGCTTGTAGAAAAAAAATGAGTGAATTAGAAGTTACCGTGTCAAGGGGGGAGGTGGATGAGTTGGAGGAGGACAGGATGGAGTTCCCGAGGGGGGGCATGCATTGCCACGTCTCGGCTTGCCAAGGAAGGGATACTTGGTTCCCGAGGTTTTGGGGATATCTAGATCACTGGCTTCAGGTGCATAGGCAGCAGGTGCGGCGGCACAAGTGTACCACTTGTGGTACCTTGTTCAGGAAGCGCTCTTCCTGCCGCCTGCACCTGAGGAAGACGCATAAGCAAGGGGAAGCCGCTGAGGTGTGGGTGCCCAACCCGTGCTTTATTAACCCTGGACGGGCCCTACTTCCCCGGCCGACTCCTCCTGCTGATCAGCCTCAGGACCCTTCGCCAGGAACCTTGTCACCAGGGCGCTTGGCCTTACGCCACCAAGAAGAGGAGAGACGCCATTCTCTGCCTTCACGACGACGCTCTTGGGAGGAACGGGAAGAGGAGGAGCTTGAACAGATGGAAGCGATGCCATCTCCGCGACGTTAATCGCATTTCACTATTTGTTAAACGTAAATTGTTATTTGTGTAAAAGGATATTTATTTTTGTTATTGTATTTTGTGCAGAAACCTGGGGACAAAATTGGGGTAATTTTGATCTAAGGGGGGAGGAATGTGGGAAATCTGGTAATATAATTAATATATACGGGCTGGGTGGTGGTAGAAATAAGTTATATAATAGTTTGTTTTATTAATATCTATTCGTGGGGAGTCGGGTGGATTTTCATTACATATGTTCGCTAAATTATCGTAAAGTAATTGACCTGGTTTTAACCACGTGTTTTACTGTATTGTAGGTCAGTTATCAATGTCGTATCTTGTAGTCATATTTTCCACTTTTTACCTATGTTTTGGCCGTAAAATCCCTTATGGATTCCCTCTGTTTTGTTAAGTTGGTACCTAGTGTTTCGGCTGCGTTGTCCGCCATGTTGATTGGGGCGTGAGGCGAACCGTGACACTGGTGCCGGTGAAAGTTGTTTACTGGCCTTAGCCAATGGTAACGCTTCATTTTGACCTTTCGGAGGTTAGCTACGGGTATATAAGGGCCTGATCGCGGCGTGGATATTTGTCTTGCTTTGCGGTGTTCCGTGAAAGTAAGTCCGCTACTGTTTTACGGGGGTGTTCTCCCTACAGCCGTCTTACGGGGGTGTTCTCCCTGGTCGACTTACGGGGGTGTTCCCTCTAGTACATTAATTAGGATTAGATATAGGTATAAGGGTATATATTTTTATAATAGCTAGAGGGGGGAAGTAAAGTGATATTATAGGGTATGTAGGGAACAGTAGCTAGTTGTAAGTCTTGGGGGTTAGAGTTCAACGAGGTCATCAGTACATATGGGCGTTAAGTTATCACATAGGTAGCGGGAAGGGGGAGAAATTAGTGGTTAGCAATAAGTAGGTTTATAGTTTAGGTTAGGAAAGGTTTCTGAGTGTGTGAGAGAGCCCTTTTGTTCAGTTTTTGTCTTTTTCGTTATGTTTATTTTCTATTGAATAAATTGTTGAATGTTTACATTTCTGCCTTGAGTTGTTACTAAGTTGAAAGGATTGACAGCTGCCATAGAACTGAAGGGATTGTACACTGTTTTACATCGTTTTCCATTATTACCATCATAACATAAAATTACACAACGCAAAGTCTATACATAGAACATGTAGCAGGGTAACATCGAGGTACAATCCACGTTAACTACTGTCACTGGGCTGCCCATTAGAGGGCGCCTATTACACTTTTAATATGGTGGGGAGGTTTATACCGTTTGGTAACTATTGTTTAATATATTTCACACTTTTTCCACACTCGGTTTATATACTTGTTACCTTTAACGTGTTGTGACCAAGAAAGTATTAACTGTTAATCTGGACCACATTATCAAACTACTTAAAGAATTAGTTTGAACTATCCAAAATTATATTTGCATTTATTTTATTGTTTTATGCAGGCACGAGGAAGGAAAAAGAGAAGACAATTGAGATTGTTCAAGGTGCTTTGACAGATATAACGGTAAGTTAAATCCTTTCAACTTCTAATTATGGCCACAAGGGAAACCTCTTTTAAATGTATTATTTTCTTATGGCATGGCGTCCTTTGTCAGTCAATCCAGTTATAAATTATGACGATTTTGAGATCTTCTCTAAAAAAATTTACTCAAGAAATCTGAAATCTTGTGAACAGACTCTTTGACCTTTGAGTTTGTTAATTTATTGATTTGGTGACCATTTGATCTATTAATAAGGCCAAAGGGGCCATGTCCTAAAAACATATTTTTTATCCTCTTTTCCAGAAACAATAGGTCCAAAAACCTTAAACTAATGTACAGAGTCCTTGACTAGTGAAGAAATTAATTTATAGATTTCATGACCCTGTGACCCCTGACAAGGTCCACAGGGTCAACACCCTTAAACCTATTTGCATCATCTTCTCCAAAAGCAAGAGGCCTAGCTTGCAAAGTGACATTCTTGTTTATGGATCACCATTTCACTGATCTTAATTCAACAATGCCAACATAAGAGTTAGTTGAACTTGGTACACAATAACAAGCCATCTTTTCTGTTAGTCTCATGTTTCAATATCATTGTTATTTGAACATGTACGAAACTCTATCTTGAAGAGTAGTTAAACTGTAATTTGATTGATATGCACCATAATTTGAATTGTGAATTGTTTAACTGTATCATGTATTGTATCCCGAACTGAACCATGATCATTCGTGATACACAGATGCTTTACTATGAACATAGCTCTCTTATAAATTTAAATTAAATTTTTTTTGAAATTAAATCATTTTTTTAAGATTAAAATTTTTTTTACTTAGTCATGTCCTCAGGTCAAAATTGTATGACTGATTACAGAGACAATGTAACTGATTCTTTTCAAACTTTGCACATCTATATTTTTAGGAGGGGTGCAGTGTCAAATTGCAAGCCATTTTGTGAATTTTGATATAATTCACAGATATATCTTTCTCTTGTACCTGCATGTTCATATCCTGAGGTCAAAATTTGTCTGACCCATTACGAGAGACAATTTTATTGATTTCTTTCAAATTTTGCTGATGTCTTAATTCTACCCTGTTAGGTGCAAGTATTTTTATGATTTTTTAAGTATAATACAGATTTCTATTTGTTGTACTTTGTCAGATTATGTGGTCAAAATTTGTCTGACCGATTACAAAGAGACTATATTTAACCGATTCCTTAAAATTTTGCTAATGTCTTCTAACCTATAAGAGGGGTGCATTGCAAAATTTCTAGCAATTTCTTATCATGATTTCTTTCTTTATTGTTGGAAATTTCAGTGTTTGAAACTATGTTACGGAATAAAATTTAAACCGATCCATCAGAATAGATAAGTCTATGTTGAGGGATGCCAAAATAGTGGTAAGTTTCCAGTACTTCAGTTGGCCAGGTATACACGGTCAGGGATATTATGAGACACGCTTACTTTTTGCATGCTAATAATTTGATTGTGTTTATATGAGCACATTAGGAAAATTTATCATTTGACATGAGTTCTCCATGATGCAGTTCCTGACAACAAACTGAACTGTAAATGTGAAGTGGACATTGAAATGTGGCATGTGTGTTCTCGCTCTGTTCCAGGCTGATGTTCTTGTCAATTCAGCTAGTTACACATTAGATCTCAAACAAGGAGAAGTTTCAAAGTCCATACTGAAGGCTGCTGGTGAAGGAATGCAGGATGAATGTAAAAAGAGATATCCGGATGGAATAAAGATTGGTCAAATTGCAGAAACAGATCCAGGCAAAATGAGGGATAAATGTAGAACTGTCTATCATGGAGTCTTAAATTTGTTTGATACAAAAAAACATCCTGCCAAAGCTCAAGTATTTTTCAAGGTTTGTTTGTTGAAGTTTTTGATAAATATGTTGATATATATATTTAAAGAACATTGATCCAGTCAGAACCATCCGATGTTTACTCTTTCTTATAAATAACCTTCTTACTCTTTCTTATAAATAACCTTCCTTCACGCGATCGCGTTATCAACTCTCCTTTTTTGAAAATAATATAATATTGTAAATCACTAGCTAGCAATATCTGGTCAACAACCTTTGGATATTTCAGCGTTGTTGCATACTCAGGCATGTAGCCAAAGATCAAAGGAAACTAAGACAGTTGAAAAAAAGCGACCAAAACAAAATTACAGACATTTAAATACATCTCAATTATTTGAAGCAACAAATATCTAATTACTTTCATTTAGACGTATTTAAAGTGTAAAAGGAACAGCTTTAACGTTATTTTTAAAAAATAACACAAATTATGACACAATTCTGAGTTGATATATAATGCATGGCGTAGGCTGTCCATCCATCCATATGTAAACTTAAGGCTATTTCAACTTTTTCTCAAGAACCATTGACTCAATCAATCAGAAATCTTGTGTACAAACTCCTTAGCTGATGGGGATGCTAATTTCAAGATTTGGTGACCCTGTGACTAGGGCCACAAGTGCCATGCCTTAAAAACCTGTTTTCATCTTCTTCCCCAGCAGCAAAAGGCCTTAAAAATGAAACTGTTTTTACAGCTTCAATCCTTTGCTGATGAAGGTTTTAATTTGTAGATTTGCTGACCCTAAAAGTGTCTCCTAGCAAGGGTCACAGGGGTCACACCCTCGATAAAAAAAAAAAGAATTTTCTCTAAAAGGCAAAAACAAAGTCTTAACTAAGCAATCATTTCAAGATATTTGCAATAGGCAGAACTTTTCAAATAACAAATGTACAGTATGAGTTCACCAATCTTTGAACTAAAGCCCGCAGGTAGTGCCACCCCTGCAAAAAGAATGGCCTGAAACCTGATCATGACAACCCTTTGAAACTAGAACATGTTTAACTATGTCAACAACCAAATCATAAAAAAGTGACAAACCTTTGTTGTCACAAAACATAGGATGGGTAGACACATAAATAACAGTACTATGTGAACAAAGTAGATCCCTTCCTCATGGCTTCAGCAGAATTCAGAGAATGATCCCCTAGCTCTTGTAGTAAAACTTTATTTCAAAGTTAAAGTGTTTTAGACCAATAAACTAGACAGTAAAACTCTTCTCTTGGCATTATACATCTCCAAATGTAATGTGCTTCTTGGGGTCAAACATGCTAAAACAAAGAAAATTTCCAGGACATAACATTCCAAAGAATCCGAGTAAGCTTCCTAACCAAACAGATGCCCCTGTCAAACGAGACAAGTGCAAACTAACTAACAAATAGAGTCAAAGTTCATTGGCACTAGGTTGAAACCAGCTTTATCACAAAATTAATAGGTTCACTGCAACAACTCTGCCCATGCTTGTCCTAACAGCCTTCCTACTGTAGCTTGCAGACTGTCAGTTAACAGACTCCCACCTGGAGTAGAAAAAACCTCTTTGACATATGTTCCAATAGCTTATCCCTATCAAAACCTACCAGCTGTGATTTAGACATGTTTACAAATAATAGAGACAATCTAATGTAGCAATTATAGGCATAAACATTCCATCTGGGATGAGCAATAACCCTTCTACCCTTAACTGTTCACTGAGACAATTAAGTACAGAAACTAAACTATTGATGAATTGATGCATCAGATTTCTTCAAATTGAAGCTCACATTTGAATTGACAGAAACCAGCTTCTTAATAAGCGATAAAGCTAGCTATATGTACCCTTTTAGACAAAATTGTTATGATGAGGGTACATTTCCAAAACTAACCCTTGTTTTGTATTCTATGTAATTTGTAGGACTTTAAACAAGTGTTTAGGTTGTTTGCAAAGTTTCATATACTCTTGTCTTCTTAAAGTAATACTCTTCAACCCTCTTCAACCCTCTTCAACCCTCTTCAACCTGGACATTCAGCGGCAAGGAATGGTTAAGAAACTGGACTTTTAGCTCATCTGACCTGAAAGGCGACACCTTAATAACATTGTTTTGTTTTTTTTCCAAAAGAAAAGTCCCAGAAAGCTCAAAATCTTGTCCTTTGTGACCATTTTAAATAAATTAAAGATAGCCTGGTGGTCTCCAGATCCAATGGTTATATTTTTGTTTTACAAACTTTCACATATGTTCAAAATAGGTTTGCCTATTATAAATGGTTTTAGTTTGAGAAAATTTCATAAATGTTTTTTTTTTAGGAGCTGCAGATGTTCGTTGTAACTTGCCTTCAAAATGCCTCTCAAGCTGGACATAAGAGTATAGCATTTCCTGCTCTCGGAACTGGAAAACTTGGATATCCAGTGGATGCAGTCGCTAAGATCATGGTCCAAACTGTTGAGGAGTTCAACAAAAGGGTTCCAGAGTCAAGCCTTGAAAAAGTTATCCTTGTTGTTTACAAGCATGAAGATTACAAGGTAGTACCTTCCATTTTCAGACTACAAACAGTACAAAATGAATTCTACCATAAAAGTGCTGGGTACTCGATTCTGATTGTGCTTTTTGTCCGATTCACAGAATATCAATTCACGATTGAAGTTGCTCTGTTAACCCGTAATCAGTTTACAATGTAATCATTGACTTCCGACTATTCGCCTGGTAACTTCAGAGCCAGTATTCAGCTTTTTAAAAAGGAATTAACTGTATTTGTTTTTGTTTTTGTGTGTTTACACGGAGAGAGCAAATTGTTTTGATTATATGTCATATTTTGTTCAAAAAAAGAAGTTCTGACGTCATAATCCTTATAACCACATCTTAGTTGTTTACTGTTAGAGTCATCTATTTGATTCATAGGAATGTTGCTATCTTTGTTTACTATTAACTCAAGAAAAAAAACTTTTTAAACGATTCAATATTTATGTTTGTACTATGTACTATGACAAAACCATTTTATGAACATGCAGTATTAAGTTTGTTGACAATTTATCAACTTCAATTTGTATTCATATGCTAGTAATAATAATGTCGAGTAGATGGAGCATTTTACTGTATAATTCTATCATCAAATGCAGCAGTTGTAAGTCAAAACAGATCACACAACCTTTCCAATGTAGAAGGAATGAAAGATGCATTGAGTACCTTCACTTACATGAGCCACATTAACCTTAACCCTCAAGTTGCTGAATATTATTTTGACCAATTTCGCCCCCATGGCTGAATTTTCCAGCACTCGTCTCGCTACTGTTAATGGCTAATTAGCCCCTCTGGCTGAATTTTCCAGCGCCGTGAGATGCAACCGCTTTTTACAGTATATATGGCGAGGTACGGACGAAGTACAGACATAATAAATCGTTTTTAACGGCGAAGTACGGACGTATTAAATGTTTTATACAAAGTCAGTTGCCGAATCCAATGTAAAAATGAACACTCCTTATCCGACACTTTCAATGAATTTTTTATACCTAGAACTATTTCTATTAAAATCTAAAGATTGTCTTCATTTTTGAATAAAATCCTGAAATATTATCGTGCAACTAAAATTCTTATATGGAATTGAAGATACATTATTCCTCTTTACGATGATATAAATGTAACGCTGCAGCCGAGTTGGTGATACACAATTATCAGGACTTCCGTGCGTTACAATAAATTTATAGTATACAGGTTCGAGGGAAAGTATAAGAATATACTCGTCTCAAAAGGGAGTAGGTATAGCAACTAAACTTATGAAATAATAACACTCAAATTAGTTTGAATATTTAATGAACCCTAGTTTGTGTGGTGATACAGAAAAATTACATGATGCAAACTAATATATATTATAAATACAGGTAACTATCACAGTTACATCACAGAAATTCAATTTCCTACGCAAAGAAACACACTATTATAACAATAGTGGTAAGAAACAATAAATTGATACAGTGAGCACTGAAAAATTACTATCTAATATCTAACCTTACCAGAGCAACACTAAGAGGTTTAAGTTCAACAATCCCCCACACCCCAAGTGGCTGAGATAACCAAGTCCACCTGTCAGAGATGTGTCTCTTCTCAAGGCCAGCACTCAACTGTCCGTATCCCGCGCCACACATCCATCGTCGCATGACCCGGCCAATCAGAAGCCTAGATGGCTATTCACGTGATACACAACATCGCCTAGACTGTAATCGGTCTCCACAAGCTGCCTGTAAGAGCCTGCTGAGCTACAGATCGTTGAACGGCGTTACATAATCCCCTCCTTCGAAAAACGCTGCCTCCTGGTAGCGACAAAATAAAATCGGTAGGCTAGTCCAGGTATAAAGATGAAACAGTCTCTCACAGACGTACATCATAGACAAGGGGATATGTCCGAAAATATCGAACTTCTGATAGTTCCAAACGTCAAGTTGACACAGTCCACTTCCAGATTTGGTTCAGGACCAAAACGACACATATTATACTTATACGATCAAAATACTGTAGCTCACACCGAAGTGCACAATATCCAAGATTATGAAACAAAGTTTTTAAGTCCCATAGTGCACATAAGTAGCCTGTCTCAAAAGCATTTGAGTTCCGTTGTCAGTGGGATACATACCAGCATCCAATCTCAGCAAAATCAGAGTCCCATCGCACACTGACGTGCACAACATCACTTCCCGAGCTTTGATATAACGTGGCAGTTCACGTAGGGCCCTTAAAAAAACTCCAGTCCATAATATAAATCCATTATAGTGCTGGGAGGGGGGAGAACTTACTACAATGTCCTAACATACAAAAAGTTGCTCTGGTTCACACGCTTGTGTTCAGTCTCAGCAGTGCTCACTGAAAAACACAAGAAATGTAAAGAACATCATCGTTTACATTCAAAATACGATTCAAAATGCATCATAAACGATTCTCAAATTACAACGCATTATTTATCAATATCAAAACTCCGAAAATAGACTTATAATCTCATCATGAGAATTCATCAATTTCCAACACATACACAACTCCTGAAGAATTACTTCAAACATTAAAAGTTCAAAGCCTCCAAAACCTTAGTATATCTTACATTCCAGAATCATGGTCATCATAAAAAATCATAAGCATCATAGATATTCGACACAATCACCACTCACAAAAACAACATAATATTCCAAGTAATTACAGATTCATAATCTGATCAATAGACGCAAGTAGAATATATGAGATAATGAAAACAAAATGTATGAATTGAGTGCTGCCTTTAACTGAAATGGGTAAACTTACAGAAATTTTAAATTCAAACCCAAAATTGAATTACAATTTATATCCCCCAAAAAATGAAATAGAAAGAAAGAAAAAAAGGCTTACCTCTGACAGTGGGACTTGCTCATCTCAGACCACACTTAATATATATATACCTTTATAATATGCTTATTTCTATAGATCTACCACACTGATAAACAATTTTGAAATTTGGAATAGAAACTGTGGGTGAAGGACAAACATACACTGTTTTGTATGATACCTCACAATGGTATCGCTACACTAACTAATAATCCCCAAATTACTTTAAAAACCCAACCAGGATAAAACTGGAATCGAACACTGTACAAGCTCTTTATACAATACCTACATAACCAACGACTCGGGAGAAATATATCATCCAAAAGTAAACCTGGATACTGCAAGGAGAGAATGAAATTGTACAATACATTGCTGACTCTACCACCAACACACATCTCATTTTAAACTCTCGTGTCATTCAGAACATGTTCTACATAGGTATATTCTAATATAAATATATAACTGAGAGAAAATCCTAAACATCTTGCACTCTCACGCACACTTGATGACCGGCCATCCACAGCACACACTTCAAACATACTCTACAACAACCTATGAAACAAAATCCCTGTATCTGGGATTTGGCATCACTCTTCTTCCAGCTCTCGTTGTTCTGTTCAAATCCTGTACTGCTGGCAACAAATCACTATACATGACATGGTCTGCAAACTGTACTCGTCTCCCTGATCTCTGACTAGATCCACTTGTATCCACTGTAGGTATACTGACGTCCATCTCACCTTCCTCCTCATGCGCTAATGACTCTCCTGAGTCATTCAGATGATCTGTGGCATCTAAGGCAACACCAAGGGAACCATCGACATCAGCACCAGACAATCCAGGTACACTGGACAACAAAGAGTCATCTCTTCCTGGTGCTGAGTTAAGGGAAGTGTCAAACAAATGACGGACATTCTCCATCCCCATTGTAACCTCTGTTTCCTGATCACTGAACTTCCTCTGTTCTAAACTAGCTTTGTCTACCTTCTTGAGTCTGTTAACATGTAGGACCAAATTCTTCTTTCTTCCACGGTTAAGGCTCCTAATTCTTACCACTACATCATTGATTTTCTTCACAACCAGGAAAGGTCCAACCCATGGTCGATTAAACTTCCTAGACCTTTCTCTTTTTACCCGGGAGGAATGAGCCCATACAAAGTCTCCAACCTGTACGTCATGTCCTGTTGCCCTCCGATCGTAGTTGAATTCCCAAGAAAATAGCCTGTTCCTGTCTAGTCCACCTATTGACAAGTGCATACGCCTCAAACACCTGTATCCACTCATCCCAATCATCCCCTTTCTCACCACTAAACACTTCAGGTAACAACACCTGACCAGAAATCGGAAAAGTCCCTTTCTCGCTCTCACTCGCATAAACTCTATCTCCAACATCTGAGCGTCTAGCTAAAGGACTAACACCACGACCAACAGCACCAACTTAGTAGAAGTAACAACACCTGGTGAAAAAGAAGATCCAATCCCACTAGTTCCAGCTAAAGACTCAGGACCAAAACTAATCTTCGAACTACCCCTGCCTAAACCTACAAAAGGTAACTCTGGAGCTTGTGTATTCCTTTCCATGTTTATATAGGATCCAATATCCTAATGCTTATTATTTAAAAATAACAAACCTGAAAAATTAACACTTCTTTACCTTTTTGATGTGAAATCCAACTGGATCAGGAGAGTAACATACATCCACATTTCTGCTTCTTTCTTCTTTCTTCATTCTTTTTGATTATCCCCCTCATTATCTTTCTCTGACATCAAAATGATATAAGGTTTAGTGCAATCTTGTGGTGTGTGATAAATTCTGAAACTTTGTGTTGCATATAGAGCCACATTACACCTGCTTCTTTCGAACTGGCTGATATTGGTTTCTTCCACTTCCCTTCGAAGTAGTTCTCTTCTCGCTTTGGAGCAAACAACACATGTGAGTGAGAGATTCTTCTTTTTTCCAACAGGCTGAATCTTTGTGGGAAAGTGACAACCATCATGACGTAACACACTATCGTCGCTCGTGCTTGGTCGACCGCGAGGACGTCTGGATGGCACTTTTTCTGTGTCGGCGAAGGTTATCATGTGCTGTACCAAGTCTTTTCTGAATTGACGGCTTGTTTTCAAGGTTTTATCCTCAGAGAATTCTTTATTAAGAATTTAGTCATTCAGCATGGCAACATTCCGCATGTGAAACCACACTCGCTTCCACCATTTGAGAGTTTTTATTTTGAACGGGGTGTACGACAGCATCTGGTCGGTCCGATCCACACCGCCCATGTACTTGTTATATTCATGCACGATACATGGTTTTGCAATGGCTTCCCCAGTTATTTGGTTCTTCTTGCCTGTCTCAACAATTTCATTGTCTTCTACGGTTGACATGAGCAACCCTGACTTCCTGTCTTCATACCGCAAAACAAGTAGGTCTTGGTTGTGATAGTCTATCGTATCCCCTTTCTTCTGTTTCTTCTGTGCCTTCTTTACCTTGTCTGGAATGCCTATGCGATTTCCTCTCAACTTTCCCGTCGCACCAGTGACCATTTCCCACAAGATATCACATGATATCCTTTCCCAGCATAATCCTTCACCAAATCAATCACCAGATCGAACGTTTTTCCACCAGCAGAGACAGTTTCATTAGTTTTTCCAGTGTAGAGTTGGAACTTGCAAACATAACCATTGGTTGAGTCACACAACATGTAGGCCTTTATCTCATACTTCTTCGTCTTGTTGACCAATACTCAGAAAAAATCCTCTGTACAACTAGAGACATCACTATAGTCATTGCAACGCATACTTTCATTTCTTCAGCATTCGAACATGGTTTCAGAACCTTATCATCGACCTGCTGGTGGAAGTACTTGTTGGTTTCTGCTGCCAACCATCCATAATCATCTTCATGCAGGAATAACCTAAAAAAATCTATAGCATGTAGATTATCAGGCAATTCTATAAACCGTCCTAATCCCCTTGCGC
Organism: Phorcus lineatus; assembly: GCA_921293015.1. Taxonomy (NCBI): domain Eukaryota; kingdom Metazoa; phylum Mollusca; class Gastropoda; order Trochida; family Trochidae; genus Phorcus; species Phorcus lineatus. The sequence goes on along the minus strand of OV121088.1, from coordinate 26,461,504 downwards.
CAGTAAAATGCAGATCAACACGTCCACGTGGCCTCGGCCCCTCTGTCCAGCATTCCAGCAAGTTCTCACGGTCATTAAAATGTGTGTCCATTTCATTATATTGCTCATCAAAGCCACTGAACTCTTCCTCTGTGGATGTACCAGCCCCACCAGTAGCAGCTAACATGTCTTTGGCAATGTTTCTTATTTTCATATCACTATCACTGTCACTGTCGCTATCACTCTCATCAGTAGACTCCATGTCAGAAGCTCATCAGCATGGACCTCGTTGATGAAGTCGTCGTTGCTAGACATTGACAGCCCTTCCCAACTCCCCGTCCTCGGCTGCCTGGCCTTAGGCATTGAAAAGAATTTAGAAATGTGCAAGATATTCTATCAAATCCAGTAATCTATACAGAAAAATTCAATGTGAGCTTCATGGATATTTAATTGCCCCATTTTGTGAGTTTTGTAAACAAAATTGCTGTTGCGCGCAGCCATCAATAATGATGTGAAATTTTGTTTCATTTTTTTGCAAAAGTCAAAATCAGGTCAAGTTCTAACTTTGCTGGATAATTTCTAACAGTCGGACCACTTTTCACAGACCTGCTGAACAAGTTCTAAAGTTGCCACAGACTTTCTAACTTTTTGGACGACTATTCACAATCATGCAGAAGGTTCTAACGGCACCGACAGCCGCCGACGTTATGTCAACATTATGAACCTAGATGCCGCCTTTTGACTTCCTAACTTACTTCCTAACTTTCCTGACTTACGAGCTGGCGAGTCGCGAACAACTGCCTTCTACGTCAGGGAAGTTCTGATTGTCAGTTGTGGATAACAAGAGTTTTTCAACTCTTGACTTCTCTTCCGAGAATGATAGGATCCACAGGCCTAACCCACCGGGAGGTCCGTAGTTAACAAGCACCCGGCCCCTTGTCTTTAGTTCACTCGATGGAACCTATGCCATCCCGATATGTATAGCAAAATGTTTAAAACCTCAGATTGAAAAAGTGAGTTTCCTCGACCAAAAAAAAATTTTGAGAAAAACCTCCATACCCCGATGGAAAGCCATTGACATCTGTGTCTCAAACAGGAACATTTACGTTGGACAAATTTTCCCATGACCTGATGGTGGTGCCTGGCAAAAGATCCCCGACATATTGTGTCTCAAACACAAACATTTTTGTTGGACAATTTCCCCATGACCTGATAGCGGTGCCCGACGCAAAATCCCCTGACTCAAAAAAGAAATCAATAACTCTATGAATGTAAACCCCAAAGTTTTTTCACCTATGATTTTCATGGTTTATAAAACTCTATAAAATGATCACTAAAGAAACAGCATTTCCTTCATGATTTTTTTACTTATTACATTTTACTTACAATATTTTTGTGGCGTTGATGTATCTTTATTTCTGAGAGTGCATATACAAAATGTATATCAAATTGAAGAGAATTTCCTGCTCTTTACGTTGATATCAACCATTGTCATGAGCATCTTGTATGGTAGCTTTGCCCTGGCGAACAGCTTTATCTGCCATGAGTTTGGTTGTGCCGCCTAAGCCGTCACATGGCCCCTTGTCATGTCCGGCTTCAAAGAAGTTCCACCTGGCCTTCATACCATACAGTAGCTGATGATCTGCAACCAGCTTGAAGATGAACCTATTTCGATATTGACTGGAGGGCGAATCTGTCCTGTAATGGATCTGCCTAACATCTGCATCCATCAACTTCAAGTGTGGTATGAGAGCATCAATAAATGAACAAACTCTGCTGGGTGAGTGAGACAATACATCAGATATGATGACAAAACACTTGTGTTGTAATTTGCGTCTGACGTTCTCCAGAACTGCTGAACCCTCCAAAGCTGAAGTTTTGTGGGGATGAAACTGACCTTGCACCTAATTTTAAACATTTGTGTTTTAGATTCACGGTGCGACCGCGACATTCTGAAAATGTCACATGTATCTTCAGCCTTATATTCCTACCTCTCGCAAGTAATTGTTAGATGGTACAATTGAAATTAGATAAAGCTGTCAACTTACCTTCATAGAGGATATGATAGAGGATATAAAAAATGTTGGGGAATCGCATGTTACATTGAGTAAATTAAAAGCACTCAAGTTCTTTTAAACATCATTTGATTCAAGTATGATACACACAAACTTCTTGACACACGCCAAGTAATGTTTTGACCCTGTCAAGAAAGCCGATAGGTGCCAATCACTTCATATATGAACTATTCCTTTGTGCACCCACTTTTAATGAATGCTTTAAACATTGTGGGTTTGTCAAATATCGTGCTCAGTCCATGCATGGAGCTTGTAACTGGATGTTGAACTTACTGGGGGAGGGTATACTATCGAAACAGCATGTAAAAATAAATGATGTCAAATGTATTTTCAATATTTTACCATGGCTTGTCGGTTTTGCTGTTATGATTTAACAGTGATTTACCGAAAGAATGACTATTGAAACTCAATCGCAACACGGAACAGAGGACTATGAATTCAGCAGCATCCGTCCGAATTCTTGTTAACAAGATAACTCATGAAGCTTAGCACCCAGAGTGTTCATATTTTGTGAGAGCTTTCAATGGAGGAAGACTCAGAAGGCAGTCGACTTTGGTGACCTTGACCTCATTTTCAAGGTCACCACGATGCTTTGACCACTTTGTAATACATTGTTAAAGTGATATCTTGTAAAAATTAGCACCTAGAGTGTTCATGTTTGGTGACAACCTTCAGTGGCGGAAGATTCAGACGCCAGTTGACAGTGGTGAACTTGACTTCACTTTCAAGGTCACCGCAACACTTTGACCACTGTGTAATACATTGTTAATGGGTTTTCTTGTTAAGTTTAGCACCTAGATTGGTTATATTTTACGACAGCGGATGACTCAGGCACCAGTTGACTTTGGTGACCTTGACCTCATTTTCAAGTTCACCACGACACTGTCATCACTTTTTAATACATTGTTAACATGATATCTCGTAAAGCTTAGCACCGAGAGTGTTCATATTTCTCATAAGAATCAGATACCAGTCGACATTGGTGACCTTGACCTCATTTGCTAGGTCACCACAACACTTTGACCACTTTCTAATACATTGTTCACCACGACACTGTCATCACTTTTTAATACATTGTTAACATGATATCTCGTAAAGCGTAGCACCTAGAGTGTTCATATTTCTCAATAAGACTCAGATGCCAGTCGACATTGGTCACCTTGACCTCATTTGCAAGGTCACCACAACACTTTGACCACTTTCTAATACATTGTTAACGCGATATCTCGTAAAGCTTCGCACCTAAATATCTCATCACGGCGGGGGACATTGCCATGTTAGTGGCAATCACTTGTTATACATTGAAATGTGAGGCATATAGTTAAAGACCATAAGAAAATTACTGAATGATTTGAGTAACTGAATTTAAATTAAATCTTAGACACTTGCTGGTTCACATATATTATTTTCAATATATCTTTATGTGACAGGCATTTATAATGGGTTTTTAAAAAGGAATGACTTTAGTTTATGTCAAATGACTTATCAGTGTAGGAAATCGGGGTTATGTATAATTTATAAATGGTTGACAGGTGGTATTAATTAGTTATAACGGGTAATTATTATTCAGCTATCGGGTGTTTGGGTGGCTTTTCATGATTTTATCGATAATGTAAACATAGCTGTTAATGGGATTAATGGGTGGCTTATTAACGTATTTTGCTATTCAAGTAGGTATTTTATTGATGCCGTTACCTTGTAGTTCATTTATCTACTTATACGTACATTTGGCAGTAATATTCCTTTGGAATTTCCTCCGATGGTAGCGCTAGAGTATTTGTTTATCGGTTAGGTGTCCGCCATGATTGTTGTGGGGCGGAACCAGAAGTTAGGCAAGTACTGCAGTAAAGTTGTTTATTGTCGCCAGCCAATCAGGGGTTAGCTCTTGGGTATAAGAGGCCTGGTGCGCTATCGATCGATGTCATTACTGACGCAGCAATCTGCAATAGTAAGTCCACTGCCGCCTACGGGGGATATCTCTCTGGCGTTTTCTTAGAAGTAGGCTAGTCGTAAGACATTATCTATATGTAGTTAGACGGGTGGGGGAAACATTAGCTTAGGAAACATGTAGGAATAATTTGTAAGTAGTTGTTTAGGGAATAAGAGTGAGTTTAAAGGAAGGTTAAGATGACGTAGGATTGAGAGTTTAGAGCCAGTAGTTATGTAGAATAGACGTTTATTTATCATATAGGTAGTGGGAGGGGGGAGAAATTAGAGCTAGGAAACGATAGGTTAGGGAAAGGTTTCTGTGAGCGAGTGTTTTACTTTTGTTGAGTTTATTTATTTCCGATTTTCCCTTGTTTTCTTCCAGCATTAAATCATTATTATTTACATCTCTCACTTGGGTTATATTTTGGTTGAAAGAATTGATAAATGCCATTGAACTGAAGAGATTGTACGCTGTATTAACGTTTTCATAATTTTCCATCAGTAAACAAATACACAACGCAAAGTCCTCACATAGAAAACACATACAGTTTAACATCTTGGTACAATTTACATTACACACTGTCACTGGGCTGCCTATTAGAGGGCACGCCTATTACAGATTTGGTGCCGTGACCCGGATTTGTCAATTTCTTAGTGATACGTAATTGAGTCTAGTCAGGGACTGTAACTTTAAGAAAAAAAAATAACAACAACATCAATAATATGTAAAGTAATTTATAAAGATATTTCCTGTTAGTTTCAATAAACAGGTCTTCCCTGTTAAAGCTAATTTTTTTTCATTTTGAGTATAGTTAGGTTAAGTAATTTGTCGTAGGTTAATATCTGTTTTACTATACAGGTGTTTCCTGTTGAAACAGATTTTTATTTTGTTTTTTGGATTATTGATTTTATTTGTGTAGAATAGATTTTCTTGTCTTTCAACATCTATTGTTAAACATTATGGCAACTGAAGGGACATATGATTTGTTAACTTTATCACAGGATCAGAGTGATCTTCCTCCTGGAAATCTAGATCTGGAAAATGGTCTTATTGATTTGTCAGATTCTCGTCAACCTTGTTTTGTAGCTTCTACTCCGTATTCTCGACATGCAGAGGAAAATGTTGGTACTTCTGGTGTGTTTCCCAGTGTTAGTACACAGGCTAATTGTATTAGGCCTACAGGTATTTTTCCCTCTGTGAATGAGACAGTTTTCAATCAAGGTAGACCCGAAAATCGATCTGTTCATTTTGGTGTTCCAAATACAGATATTGGTAGACAGAATGCTTCTTTTGGACACAATTTGATGACAGGTTTAGGAAATAGACAGTCAGTAAATACTTCCTTGTTAGACACTAGTTTGACAGGAGATATGGTTTATCAGAGTGACTACGGTAGCCCGTTTGTGTCACCTCTGGTAACCAAACCTCACCGTCGGGAAGTTAGGCCAGATATTTTCGATGGCAAAAATTGTGATTGGCAGGATTTTCTGGTTCATTTTGAACAAGTGGCTGCTTGGAATCGTTGGTCCAGTGGAGAAAAAGCGCAACAGTTAACCATGTGTTTACGGGGTCCTGCTCAAAAAATTCTTAGCAATCTTACTCTTCTACAGTTGAGTGATTACAGTGCAATTAAAAGTGTACTTACTCAGAGATTCAATCCTAAAGAAAGAGGCGTAGCTTTCCGGTCTGAGTTTAGAAATCGTAGACAGGGTAAGGATGAGTCTGTGTCTGACTATGGTTACCAGTTACGGAGGTTGGCACTTCAGGCGTATCCTGAAGCCACCTTTGTTTCTCTTGAACCACATGTTATAGATCAGTTTCTCACAGGTTTAGCAAACTACAATATGAAAAAGCACATTACTTTTGCTCATCCCCAAACTTTAGAGGAAGCTATTTCTCATGGTGTTGAATTTGAGGCAGTTGAAGGGAGCAGAAACAGGAAGCCCGAAATATGTGATCGTGTTGCTATGGTGTCTGAGCCAGTGAAAAATGAAGGTTTGACTCTAGATGTTGTTAGCAAGTTGATAGATGAGAAGTTAGAGAAGTTTGCTAAATCACTTCAGAAGCCTAGAAGAATTAGATGTTTTGTGTGTCAAGATCCTGGACATATGAGGGATACATGTCCGTATTTGGCTAAGTTAAACTTACCAGAAATTAAGACAAAAGAGGGAAACTAGGTCAGGCTGGGATCGAGGCCGAGATGTCAGCCAAGTTAGAACAGTATGTTAGGCCAGCTGTGGATTGTACAGTAGGGATAGCTTTGTCACGTGATTGTCCTTGCAATGTACTAGAGCCAGTTGTATTACGTGCTAATACTAGTGGTAAATCATGTCTTTTTCTGGATGTTAAGCTTGGGTCAGACAAATGTACAGTACTTGCTGATACGGGTTCTCCTGTTTCAGTACTGTCGTATCAGGATTTTCTGAGGCTAGGTCTCCACGATTTTACTTTGAGTAGTGTCGAAAGAGAAATTTTCATAGCTAATGGTACTCCTGTTGTGGTGTATGGTTGTGCAACTTTTGAATTTACTGTTGGTAGTGCTCGGTTTGAGCAGGAGTTTGTTGTTGCAGACCTAGGGCATCTGAGCAGTATCATTGGTATGGATTTCTTTGAGATGTATGATTGTGAGATCAGAATCAGTAGAAAGATCCTTAGTACCTCTCAGGGCAAGCTTAAGCTATACAAACAGAAAACGTACAGCTGTTCTCGAATCCTGGTTATGGACAAGGTAGTGATTCCCGAAGGTGCAGAAAAGTTCATTGAGTGTAAAATGGTAGGTCCCTTTTCACACGAGCATGGTTTGATTGAGCCAAATAACCAGTTGCGAAGTAGAGGTCTTTTTGTGGCTAGAAGTTTAGTCAGACCTAAGGATAGTATGGTTGTGGTGTCGGTCTTAAACCTCAGCGACAGGGGGGTATCATTGAAAAGCTCATCATTAGTTGGTACTGTCAGTGCTGTTGGTCAGGTTGTTGAATGTCATGATCAGAAGCTGAATTCAGTTGAACAGGAACTTTCTCCTCATTTACAACCTTTGATTGACAATAGTTCAGATAAACTCTCGGTTGAACAGAAGCAGGCTTTGACTCATTTACTTTCTGAGTTTGAAGATGTGTTTGTGGGAGAAGATGGGAAATTAGGACAAACTGGTATAGAGACCCATAAGATAGACACTCCTGAGGCGATCCCCATAAAACTTCCTGCTAGAAGAGTTCCTTTGAGTAGAAAGCAGGTGATAGAAGATGAAGTTGACAAAATGTTAGTACATGGTGTCATAGAACCTAGTGACAGTCCTTGGTCAGCTCCAGTTTGCTTAGTGACTAAAAAGGATGGAACTTGTCGCTTTTGTGTTGATTTTAGGAAGCTCAACTCTGTCAGTACAAAAGATGCGTATCCGCTTCCTCGTATTGATGAGACTCTCGAGACGTTAGGAGGTGCTAGTTGGTTCAGTACGCTAGATTTAGCAAGTGGATATTGGCAGGTGAAAATGGATCCTAGGGATAAACATAAAACTGCATTTGCTACACATGTTGGACTTTTTCAGTTCAAGGTTATGCCTTTTGGGTTAACAAACGCACCAGCTACATTTGAGAGGCTCATGGATAAGGTTCTTGGTAAACTCAGGTGGAAGAAATGTCTGTGTTATCTCGATGATGTTATCGTCTTTGGGTCGAGTTTTGATGATGCATTGACAAATTTGCGGTTAGTATTTACACAGTTACGTTCAGCAAACCTGAAGTTAAAACCTAAGAAGGGTGCACTTTTTCAAACGGAAGTAGCTTATCTAGGGCATATAGTGTCAGAAGAAGGAATTCAGTGTAATCCTGATAAGATCACTTCTATCCAAACTTGGCCAATTCCTGAAAATCGTACTGAAGTTCGTAGCTTTCTTGGTCTTGTAGGTTACTATAGGCACTTCATCTCTGACTTTTCCCAGATAGCTTTTCCTTTGAGTCGGTTCACTCGGAAAGGTGTTTCTTTCTTGTGGACTGATGACTGTGATAGAGCTTTTAATCAGTTAAAACAATGTCTTGTAGATGCTCCAGTTTTGTCATTTCCAGAGGAGGAAGGTCTTTTCGTTCTGGATACGGATGCTAGTGCATTTGGAATGGGAGCTGTTCTCTCTCAAATGCAGGATGGGTCAGAAAAAGTGTTAGCCTATGCCAGTAAAACATTAGGTTCTGCACAGAGGAATTATTGCACAACCAAGAGGGAATTGCTAGCTGTAGTTACATTTCTGAAAACGTTCCGTCACTACTTGTATGGTAGGAAGTTTTTGATCCGAACTGATCATGCACCGTTGATTTGGTTAAAGAATTTCAAGGATCCAGAAGGAATTTTGGCTAGGTGGCTTAGTGTCATTGAAACGTACAATTTTGACATCCAATATCGTGCAGGTAGCAAACATGGCAATGCTGATGGTTTGTCTCGAAGGCCAATCAGGAAGTGTGGCTTCCATGAATGTTCTGATTGTAAGGATTCTCGAAAGACCAGCGAGATTAGCAGTCCTATAAATGTTTCCAGCCTAGTTGCTCCACTTTCTGTTTGTGATAGTCTGTCCTCGTCTCAGGGTGATCAGCCTTCTGATGACACAGATGGGCACTTCCCGTCATCGTCTCAAGCTGATGCACTGCCCTCTAGTGTTCCAAATTGGTTGCCAGTCTGGACTAGGGATGAACTTTTGAAAGGGCAAAAAACAGACGTAGGAATAGGTCCAATTCTTAGATTAGTGAAGGAGAAGTCAGATCAGCCATCCAGGGTAGAAATAGTGGATTTTTCTGCTGATGCAAAGAGCTTGTGGGGTCAGTGGCATAACTTGGTGGTACAAAATGGACTCTTGTACAGGAAATATGAGTGTGATATCTTCGGTCCTCGACTTCAGTTGGTTGCCCCTCTTGCTGTTCGGGATAGTATCTTTCAACATCTACATACTGATAGGTCTGCAGGGCATTTCGGACGAGATAAGACACTCAAATCAATTAAGTACAGGTTTTACTGGCCTAACATGTCCAATGATATCAAACGATGGTGCAAGTCTTGCTCATTTTGTGCTAGGTGCAAGCCTAGTCCTGGAAAAGGGAAATCTCCTCTCAAGCAGTTCAAGGTGCGCTCACCTTTGGAATGTCTTGCAATAGATATCGTAGGTCCTTTACCAATCAGTAGAAATGGCAATGAGTATATCATGGTTGTTGGAGACTACTTCACAAAATGGAAGGAAGCGTTTGCAATCCCGAATCTTACAGCAGTTACTGTCGCCGATAAGTTGGTTTCTGAGGTCTTTTGCCGTTTTGGTTGTCCACTACAGTTGCATACAGATCAGGGAAGGGAGTTTGAGTCCCATTTGTTTGCTGAGATTTGTAGTTTGTTGGGGATAGATAAGACCAGAACAACTCCTTATCGGCCTCAGTCAGATGGAATGTTAGAGAGATTTAATAGAACACTCAAGCAGATGCTGTCAATTTACGTACATCAGGAACCACTCGATTGGGATGATCATCTTCCTTATCTGCTCATGGCCTATCCTTGTAGTGAACATAAGAGCACACATTGTTCGCCAAACTTAATGATGTTAGGGCGGGAGATTAGAGTTCCTATAGATGTCATGGTAGAAGGTCCATTAGGGGAACAGGTTCCAGAATGTCCTGTTGCATATGTCAGGTGGTTGCAGGAAACAATGCAGAAAGTTTTTCAGTTTGCTTCAAATCAATTAGGAGTTGCTGCTTCTGCTCAGAAAAGAAATTACGATCAGAGTTTGAAGTCTAGGACTTTTGAGATTGGAAAGTTTGCTTGGAGGTGGTATCCACCAAAAGCTTACCAAAAGCTAGGTCTAGGATGGGGTGGTCCCTATCTCGTTGTTGGAAAGGTTTCAGATCTTACTTATAAGATTCAGAAGAGTGCTGGTGCTCCAGTCATTTCTGTACATGTAGATCATTTGAAACCATTTCAGGGTAGTTCCATGCCGCATAACTGGTTGGATAATTCAACAAGTACCAGTTCTGAGGCATCATGTCATGTGGACTCAGAACCTGAAGAAGATTCTGAGTCTTTTTCTGTGGGGGGAGGGGGGTTTGTTGAAAGTTCTCCTCTTGAGAAGTCTCCAGTGAGGACGAGAGTGGGGAGAGCAGTGAAACCAAGAAGTATATATTCTCCTTGAACATGGTGCTCTTCGTTTTAAGTCAGGGTTTTATTGATAGTGTTCTTATTGGAGTGTTCTCCAGTAGGGATTACCAAGGAGATTAGGGATTTACGCAGGGGGGGGGGGGGGTTCACCTTTAGGCTAGGCAGTTGGATATATCTTGATGCATTTTTTAAAAATAATTTTAAGTTACACTCGCTCGCTTGTTCTGTTTAAGTTGCTTTCTTTGTTTTATTGTTTTTTTGCATTTTTGGTTTTTGAGTTTTGCTTGGTACTTCTCGCTTTCAGGAAGGAAATATGGATGTCTTAGAGCTTAGTGTTCCACAGGAGGAGATCGACAAACTGGAGGAGGATCGCATAGTTTTCCCCGAGAAGGGGATGGGATACCATGTGACTTTTTGTCCCGAGCGCACCCACTTTGTTAAATATTGGGGACTTTTAGACCATTGGCTGGAGGTGCACAAGTCTGAGGTCAGACGGTTCAAGTGTTCGAGGTGTGGACGCTTGTGGCGGAAGAAATCTTCCAGCCGCCAGCACCTCCAACGCCATCGGGGAGCTATCATTGAGGAGGTATGGATTAAGAACACCGCCTTTATCTCCCCGGGATCAATGCTGCTACCGAGGGCAACAGTTCCAGAGGGGATGAGTCGCCCGACCCACCTGCCCAGGAGTTTGAAGGACCAGAGGTTGAGGGACAAGGGACGGATCTTCGCGACGTACAGACCCTTTCAGCCACTGGACTTCACTCCGCCGTCCACCCAGACTTCAGCTCTTTCCACCCCTCCGCCAGCGCCCCTGTCTCCAGGCCGTTTGCTCCTTCGTCAGCAGGAAGAGGACAGGAGGCATGCCCTGCCATCTCGTCGTCGCTCAAGGGAGGAGAGGGAGGAGGAAGAACTGGAGCTTATGGAGCTGATGCCGACGCCCCGCCAGTAGATCCTGGAGCAGAGGGAAAGTTTTTATTTTTGTTAAAGAAACCTGGGGACAAAATTAGGGGTAATTTTGATCTAAGGGGGGAGGAGTGTAGGAAATCGGGGTTATGTATAATTTATAAATGGTTGACAGGTGGTATTAATTAGTTATAACGGGTAATTATTATTCAGCTATCGGGTGTTTGGGTGGCTTTTCATGATTTTATCGATAATGTAAACATAGCTGTTAATGGGATTAATGGGTGGCTTATTAACGTATTTTGCTATTCAAGTAGGTATTCTATTGATGCCGTTACCTTGTAGTTCATTTATCTACTTATATGTACATTTGGCAGTAATATTCCTTTGGAATTTCCTCCGATGGTAGCGCTAGAGTATTTGTTTATCGGTTAGGTGTCCGCCATGATTGTTGTGGGGCGGAACCAGAAGTTAGGCAAGTACTGCAGTAAAGTTGTTTATTGTCGCCAGCCAATCAGGGGTTAGCTCTGGGGTATAAGAGGCCTGGTGCGCTATCGATCGATGCCATTACTGAATCAGCAATCTGCAATAGTAAGTCCACTGCCGCCTACGGGGGATATCTCTCTGGCGTTTTCTTAGAAGTAGGCTAGTCGTAAGACATTATCTATATGTAGTTAGACGGGTGGGGGAAACATTAGCTTAGGAAACATGTAGGAATAATTTGTAAGTAGTTGTTTAGGGAATAAGAGTGAGTTTAAAGGAAGGTTAAGATGACGTAGGATTGAGAGTTTAGAGCCAGTAGTTATGTAGAATAGACGTTTATTTATTATATAGGTAGCGGGAAGGGGGAGAAATTAGAGCTAGGAAACGATAGGTTAGGGAAAGGTTTCTGTGAGCGAGTGTTTTACTTTTGTTGAGTTTATTTATTTCCGATTTTCCCTTGTTTTCTTCCAGCATTAAATCATTATTATTTACATCTCTCACTTGGGTTATATTTTGGTTGAAAGAATTGATAAATGCCATTGAACTGAAGAGATTGTACGCTGTATTAACGTATTCATAATTTTCCATCAGTAAACAAATACACAACGCAAAGTCCTCACATAGAAAACACATACAGTTTAACATCTTGGTACAATTTACATTACACACTGTCACTGGGCTGCCTATTAGAGGGCACGCCTATTACATCAGTAAATATAATTTGACTTTTTGTTTGTTTTGATGCTTGACTAATTGTGTTTTTAAAATGTGTCAACATCTTTTAGCTTCATGAGACATTTGTTTCACTATGACTGAAAAAAATCTGAAACAATGTCGGGACTGACCCCCAATCAGATATTGGCACCTCAGGCAATTCCCAGTTGACTAAGTTTGAGCAGTTAATAGTTTCTGTATAGTTTTCACTGCCTCTGAGACTGTGCATTTTGTTTAGCTAGAACTTTTCCCACTAAGTTTTTCAGATATGATATACACTGACATTGCCTAAATTCATGAATTACCTTGATTCGTGGATGATTGTAAATACATAGAGGATATTTGACATTTCTCGTCGAATACCATGGATATCTCATCGAGTAAAGTAGAAATTTATATTTTCACGAGTGGCGTAGCCACGAGTGTAAATATATGATTTTCTACTTAACGAGATACCATTTTTATTTCACTCAGGGAAAATACGGGTTTTATTTTCACCGATAAATGGCATACTTCACCATTCAAAATATAATAAAGCGATATCTTGTTACTAAAAACTTGTATGACGTCACATAGCGGTACTTTTGAAGTGCAGTCGCTCCATTGCTTCGCTGACCAAAATGTTCCGAATTGCTCCACTACACGTAAGTTAACACATATAAATTGTCAAACATACTTAAAATACATCTTAGATCACTAATACAAAGTTTCAAGTTCATCTAAAGTCAAATTAAAAAGATACGGTAAGCAGCAGCCTTCTCATGTTTTGTCGGCTGCTAGTTTACCAATCTGAAAATAGAAATCACGTCACAAGAAGCGATGTCGGCTGTCAAAATTTAAAATCTATGGAAACTTTTTTGGACAATCTCTTTTTTGTGCTTTTTGTAGGGATCGCCATCACCTATCCGACACAATTACAAGAGCTTTTCTCCAACCGCTCTAACTAATGCATATTTAGATGTAAAAAAATAACCGAACATCAGTTCATAAAGCTGCAATCACATACTGTGTACCGGAACAGACACTCAGAGACCATGGAAAGATTAATATTGATACCGTCAGGTCAGCGGCGTCACCAATATTCGACCAAGAGGAAGAAAATAAACTTGTCAATCATGTCATGTATATGGCATCTATTGTCTACGGGTATAGCAGGGAAGAGCTTATCCAACTCATTTCTGACTTTGCATGTCATTTGGGAAAATGTGACAAAGCTCATCCCTTGTCTGTCAAGTGGTTGTACGGTCTATTAGGTCGATGGCCAGAAATTAAAGTCAGAAACCCAAAATCCCTCACAGAACTTCGTGCTAAGGCTAGTTCAGAAGAATGTGTGAACAAGTATTTTGATGAACTTGGCGCCATTTTTGAGAAATACAATTTTACAACCAGACCTCAGGCTATTTATAATGTAGATGAAAAGGGTATCAACCAATCACACGTGTCACCAAAAATAGTTGAGACTCAGTAGCATACGAGATATCATCAGAAAAAGGCAGTCTCGTCACACTCTTGGGTTGTGGAAATGCGCTCGGGACATTTATCCCGCCTTTCTTTGTATTTTCTGGCTCTAGAATGCGAAGTGAGTTACTTGAGGGTTGTAGTCTGGGAAATGGTGGAACTATGTCTGAATCTGGATGGTCAAATGGTGCTTTATATCAAGACTATATTGAAAAACATTTCTTCCATTATGCTACACCCGCCACAGCGACGAAACCACTTCTGCTGTACGATGGTCACAAGTCACACATAGCGCCATCACTGATCGTCTGGGCCAAGGAACACCATTGGCCTCTAAGGCATAAACTGTTGCATTGACCTCCAGTCATCTCCAATCTTCATTCAGGAAGTGTGGTATTTATCCATTTTTCCGAGATGTTATTGACAAGACGGCCTTTCAGCCCGCAGCTTTCATACATAAGTCGCACGAGAAGGAAACTGACAAGCAATTAACATCAAGTGAAGATGAACCGACACCTGATGTTGAAGAGGAAACAGACAGTTTGACACCTACATGTCAACTAGACCACTTTCTTTGCTGATCATCTACCGGTTCTCAAGAAAAAGTCAAGAAAACCAAGAAAATCTATTCATAAGATCGTTGGAGGTAGAGCTATAACAGAACAAGAAGTAGAGAGTGCAGTTAAAGAGTACGTGAAGAATTCTACTGTCGGGAAATCATAAACAACTAAAAAGCGTCCTAGACAACAACAACAACAGACAACAAGTAAATCAATTCAAAAGAAATCTAAGACCATCGTAACCAGGTCCATCAGGTGCTATAAACCTCCTATACAGAAGCGACAGTGACGACGACTCACCCGCAACTGACGAGGGAAAGTGTTGTGTGTGCAGTCAATTTCAGCCAAGTGAACTGTCACGATGTACATCTCTGTTCTTTGTGATGTGGGGACAGTGCATATACCTTAACTTTGTTCACGTACTGTATTACTTTATCCACTAATCATGGTGACGTCACGCTTTGTGTGCACTGAAAGAGATGATGATTGCAAATGGCTGCGGAACGTAAACAAATCTGCCACAAATCAATAGTATGGCCATGAAAAATTGCTGTAAAAGATGATGTACTTACCTATTATTTATTTTGAAAATTTAAAGTGATATATTAACCGAGTTATCCGCCGTGATTTCCTTAAGTCCACGAATCAAGGTAACGTGAGTGTACATGACTTCTTACTTATACCCTTTGGGAATGGTTTTGACAAGCTAACATTGAAAGTCAAAGGTCATGGTCGTGAGTTAAGAAATAAAAAAAAACCACAAATTAAAAACAGACATCTTCTAAAGCTTTTATTTTCAAGATATCTCATATTTATTTTGTAAACCTTCTGTAACATCATTCTTTTGAATGAACATGTGTCTGTATTATAGCAAAGACCATGTAAACATCATGACAAACACAACAGATTCAACTTAACTTCACATCGATTTAATGTTGAGCATGATAAGTCTTTTTTCTTTTCAGATTTTCCTGGGGGAGTATGAATTGCGCTATTTGCAGACATCAAAAGGAAGTGAGTTTGATTTCACATCTTTGTTAGTTAATGTTGATTATGTAGATTATCCTTACAATTTGGTTGTAGTTGAAAATTGACCGGAATGCAAATCATGTGGTTGTCTGACTGCTCTGAACAGAACTATAAGACTAGGTTGATAGATGATTTAGTAAATAATGAAATTATAATAGTTTTCACTAAACGGCTGTGTGTCACTTCATAATGTAGGGGAGCTTGGGGAACATTTGGACAAAAAACACTATTTTCCTGTTTGTTCTTAATCTATGAAAACAAACAACACGAACAGTGCAGATTTAAAGCAATCTTTATTGTTAAAAAAATGAAATCAAGAGACAATGAAATATCCTTACAAACTATTTTTATGAATAAGAAATAAAAACATAAAAAATGCTGTCCTAAACTGCGGCACCCTGGGGTACATTGGGACATGGAACAGGGCCGATATCCGTAACTGTAAAAAAAAATGATTAAAAAAAACATGACTACCTATAGATTTCATCACAGTGACATAAACAATGGAATATAACTTGATCAGGATTCAGGCAAAGTTGAATCACTGTTCTTGGCTGAAAGTTCCATCAGAGGAGCAAATTTTAAATAATTTTGTCCTTACCCTCGGGCAAACACAGTATAGCTAGCCTGTTTTTACTTGCCCTGATTTCATTTTCACTTGCCCAAATATTTGCAAATAAAATGACTATTAAATCAATCATGCTCATTGTGTTTCCGGATTGCTTGGGGTTGAGGGGGCTATTGTTACGTTACCTGTGATTAAGTATGGTTCGGATTCAGAAATTGTCAATTGTTTTTTTTATTGGTTTGAATGGTTATAATGTTAAGATATATAGAGGATATTTAATCAAGTTTGTTAAATACGAGAGCAGATATTGTCAATAGCGGCGCAGCCACGAGTGAAAATATCAACTTCAACCCAACCACGAGATGAGATAAACCTCGTATTTGACAAACTTAATAAAATATTCTATTTATTTGATAATTTCATTCTAAGTTTGTTGATTTTTAGTTTTTATGAAGTCGATAAACTTTTCTTAACCCTAAAAGTTGTCCCGGCACAAAGAGGCCCCTCGGAAGTTCACCAGCAGTGACGGTATATTATATGGCTGCTGTCAACACATACAAGGTTAATTTCACTGATAAATCCCGGTATTTCATTGCCTATTAAATAATAAATAATTTTCTTGTCTTGCAATAAATAGTTAAACTTGCTTTTAATGCATACGAAAAAAATAAAAACCTGAAATGTAATAAGTAATATTTTTATTTCAGATCCCAGATGTGTATTGAAACTTTTGAATGCACCATGTGTAATTCAAATTGTCGTAGGATCATTCAACGATGTGAAGTCAAAAGAAGTTATTATTTGTCTCGAGGCCTCCCAAGTAAACAGTAAGCATGCGTTTAAAAAATTGTTTCAAATGGTAATACAAAAATTTCTTTCTCCATTTGATGTTATTCAGAGACCTGTGTAACGTGTTACAGAGTAAACTGCACAGGCATTTGAGTTGTAAATGACATGCTAGGATATGAGTTAGTATGGTTCAGCTCAATTTGTATTGTTATACCATCCATTTTTAGTTTTTGTTTTTCGTCCATGCCCCTATGAAAAAGAATTCACCAAGGGATGCTGCTATAAAGTTTTGGTTATCAGGCTTTTATTATTAATTCTTTTTCAGAATGGGATCCTCCTTTGGGTACTTTTGCATAAAATAGTTTTATTTTTGCTATATGACAGGTTGTGATTATATTTTGAATAAAAAATATACAAAAAACATAATAAAAACATTTTTTCTCATACATCACCACCCTAAGCCTCCAAAACCTAATGGGCAACGAGGGCAGATAACTCTATTCTCACCACCTGTCAATCTGCCATAGATGGAGACGCATGTGTTTACTTTGAAGCCTTGCTCAGTTTTTTCTTTGAAATTCTTAGAATAATCAGTGACTATTGTATAGAGACTATAGAGACTAATGTATGGTAACCCTTTTGACTAAACATAATTGAGAATCGGTTACCATTTTCGCAAATCCATTGCATTCCAACTTATGTTTTTCCCCAAATCGTTCAAACCACATGCTTCTTTCAGAGGGCTGGAAAAAGGACAAAGATTGTTTTTCCCGTATGGAATCAACCTTTGTTTGGCACTTGATGTTATTTTTAAATAAGCATCTATTTACATCAATGGCAATCTTTTTCACCTGGTTATTAACTTGATGAAAATTTTTGTTTAGCGAGTCATGTTGTTTACATGCTCTTTTTTTATATCAGGCTGTGGTTGTAGTACTTGCTTCATAGACGATTCTCACTATTCATGCCACGGCTGCTTATCGTATAGTATTATATATATCTTAGGATTACATATTTACTTAGATTTGCACAAACACTTTCCCACCCCTCCCCCTTCAATTATTTCTTTTACGTTTGGCTTACAGCCATTCAAGAAGTGTGTTGAGTGTGGGACCAGGACTCTGCAAGCAGATGGGCACCTAAGCTGCATGCCTTGTCTAGGAGCATGTTGACAGTAACTGCTCCATCTGTAGGGGCTCTGGAACGAGATGGAGAAGAAGAGACAGGGCTGACGCCATCCTCTTCCAGGGGATGATGGAGGCGAGCGAGGATTCAAGGGCTTGACCCCATCTTCTAAACAGAGGGTCTGTAAGAAGACAGGTGTCTCTCCCCCACCCCCCACAATTCCATCTAAGGAGATTTCTGATTCAGAGATGGGGGACAGCTGATGTCTGAGCTCCGCAAGGTGATGCATCGGTTCTGGCGGAGAGGAGGGCCTGTCCAGCAGGTTACCCTCCTGCACCATCACACAGGAACCCCCGAGTAATCTCGAAAACATCAAGAGGTCGGGGGTCCCAAGAGCTGATGTCCCGGCGCTTCATTGTCTGGGTCCGCTTCTCGACCAAAGGTCCGCCCCCTTCTAGGGAATGACAGTTCGTTGATGGGTTGCTGTTCCTCATCCCCTTGCTTCCTTTGTCTTCCAATTGGCCAATTTCTCGGAAACTTATCCGTTCAGGACTCGGAGGGGATGGGCGATTGTTCAGAAGAGGAGATGGAGGTTGGTGGGAGTCCGGAGCTGTATCCTACAGACCTCCCTATTTCCCACTGCCTTCCCTCAGGTGGGTGTTCTTAAGGAGTTAGAGTCCTCTGAATTCGCACTTCCTATGAAAGCCTTTGAATGTCAAACTCCTGGCCCTGTAGACATACAGGTACAGACACTTGTCTTATCAGAAGCTTTGGCCACCTTCTTTTACCGGAGTGAGGCGCCCCCCAGTGCCATCCTCCCCTGAGAAGGCGGAAATCCTCTGTACCAAAGTTGCAGCTCTGCTTGACCAAGCGTCCATAGAAGTAGTTCCAAAGGGCCAGGAAGAAAGTGAGTATTAATTGACTTACTTCCTGATTACCAAGAAGAACAGAAGCTTCTGGCTCATACTGAATCTGAAGTACTTGAACAAGATGTTGGAGGTACCATTGTTTAAGATGGAGACACTGAGGTTAGAAATAGCATTTGTAGAGGCAGGGGATGGGCTGTTGTCATTCCACCTCAAAAATGCGTTCGTCCATGTTCCCATGCACCATGCTGCAAGTTCAATCATAACCTCAAGTTTGCTTTCGGTGGAGATTGTGTTACCAGTTTTGTGTGCTCCCTTTCGGTAATGCTATGTCTACGCAATCGTTCGATGTGTAGTGTAGTACAGAGTTGGGTAATTTTCATTCTTTCTTTCTGCAAGCTCATTGGTCCACGTGACCAAGCCACACATAAATCACTTCACTTATCAATCGACAAAGCAGGTAGCGTGTGAAGAAGAAGAACCATGAAGAAAGGCTATTGCTAATCCTGCTTTTAATGAATTTAGAATCTTTGACCACGATTTAGCCGCTGTTCATATGAATAAAACAAAAGTAAAATTGAACAAACCAATATACGTTGGTATGAGTATATTAGACTTATCGAAACACTTAATGTATGACTTTTATTATAATGAGATGAAGAAACAATATGGAAATAAATGCGAAGTATTATATACCGATACAGATTCTTTGTTATTAGAGATACAAACCGATGATGTTTACGAAGACATGAAAGAAAAAATTGACTTGTACGATACTAGTGATTTTGATAAGGCCCACCCATTGGACAGCATAAAAAATAAGAAGGTTTTAGGTAAATTTAAGGACGAATGTTCGGGTGTTCCTATTTCTGAATACGTCGGATTAAGACCGAAGATGTATTGTATTAAAAAATCTAAAGCAGAAATTAAGAAAGCTAAAGGAATTAAAAAGTATGTAGTTAAGAATTATACCAACCTTAAGCAGAATAAAGAGGCATTATTCGATAAGAAGACTTTTAAACATGAAATGAATACTTTGAGAAGTGAAGGACATAATATGTACGCAATGCGACTTAAAAAGACATCATTATCTCCATTAGATACGAAAAGATGGATTGCCGATGATGGTGTAAATACATACGCATATGGGTATTTAAGAACATAATCCTTCTTATATAAGAGATGTCTTCTTCGAAGAAGATGCAAAAGATTTATTATAGCCTCCAGGGATATTGGAAAGGCCTAGCTAGCAGCTGTAGATAAACTCGCCAAGGCTGCAAAGGTCACTAAGGCAGAAGCGAAGAATTGCATGGTTAATGAAACAAGCCATTAAAGAATCCAAAGACAAGGTCTACCGAATGGGTAAGTAGATTGCCCGAGGTTATATCGGCAATAAATAATGAAGAGACTCGACTTATAAATAAGAAACCTATAAAAGCTATTAAATTGAAATCAGTTGTGGCTGAATCTTCTGCACCTTTATTAAGAGATGAAAAAATAATACCAGATAGAGTTAACGTAAGATATTTATTTCAACCGGGTGAACACGAGGGTGATCAAAGATTTAGAGCAACGGATCCCATATGGTCTCTTAAAATATATAAAATTAGTCGATATGTTTCTAAAAAGGGTGAACCAACACTTTATTACTTACAAGATGGACCAGGGCGAGGCTTTGTTAAAGAAGAATTATTAATCGTGCCATCGGATACTGTCCACAATCCCCGGTGAGAGATAAGATGTACATTAAAAAATATGTGTGTCTAAAAAGGAGGTTTTTAATGTAATTCATACATTTGAAATACATTAAAAAATTTCCCGTGGTCCAGAACCCCATCATTTTTTAATGTACTTCGTACATTAAAAATTATATGTGTCTAAAAAAGAGGTTTTTAATGTAATTCATACATTAAAAATACATTAAAAATTTCCCGTGGTCCAGAACCCCCCTTTTGTATCTACTAAAGCTTTTTGAATATAAGTTTGCGTTTTTAAAGCTATTAATTGATGAATCTTGCCCATGCTTTATATTATTTTTATTGACATATACTACTGTTACTAAGCTGTCTTTTTGACATTTTTCTTGCAGACTTGAGACGGTATCGTCAGTATGTTTGCATGATGTTTGAACTTTGGATTAGTTTTAAATTACATTTGGCAGATAACAATGAGTTTGAGATAACACTTTTTAGTGTTTTTGACAGCAATAGACAAGAGAACAGTGAGAAAAGATGAAATTTACAAAAACCCAAAGTAAAATTTTCTTTGCATCAAACTGTCAATTAATACCGCATTACGAATACAACGCGGTAAGCTGTTTCACCCCTACCTTTTGGCATCTCAACGGCACCAACAGTGTTCACCAAGCTGATGTTGATCCAGAACACACTGCAGTTCTTGCAGTCACCCCCTCGCTCCGCTTGGACTAGGCTCCGTTTACTGGGGAACATGGTGGCGCAGTGGATGTGATCTGGAGGTCTTGTTTGAGGATGAGGCAAATCCAACAAGCTCTGGCAGGATTATGGTCTAACTCCGAGATTCTGGAAAGATCGGTGGCCATTCCAGATTGGCTTTCCACTCATCTGGAATTGTGGCTAGTAGAAAGCAACCTCTCAAGGGGTCTTCAGCTGGTGACTCCGCTGCCTACAATCACAGTTCAGCCGGACACCCCCCCTCAGGTTTGGTAGGAGTCAGCTTCGGCCCTGTGGTCCCTCATCAATGTGCTGGGACATCGGGCAGTGACCGCTTTTTATCCCCCGCCCAACATAGTTGGTGGGGGATATTGAAATGGTCTCACTCCGTCCGTTCGTCCGTCCGTTCGTCCGTCCGTCCGTCCGTCCGATAATGTTTCCGGAGCACAACTACAAAACGGTGAGACCTAGCTCGACAAAACTTGGTATGTGCAACGGGCATCATGCTGAGATGTGCCTTTTGGGGTTTTCGACTTCTTTGCATTTTTATTTTTACCCGTTTCCATAGAAACGTAACATAAGATTTCTTAAGGTTGTTTGTAGAAAAACAACATGATCACTGTTCAATGTTCCACAACTAGTATCCTTCACTACCCTTTCCCTTTGGTGGGGGATATAGCTGACTCTGTCTGCTTGTTTCACTTGGTATGAGTCAGGTGGTACATCTAGAAAAGGACAATTAAACTGCCATGACATACACTGCCAAGCAGGGCAGAACGGAGTCCCCAGCTTCCCTCAAGACTTTGGTGCGATCTGTACGATATCCGTGTGATACTAGTGTACTTCCTGAGAGTGGATAACATCCGAGCAGACACCTTGTCCCAGCGCATTCTTGCTCCTAAAAAATGGATGCTTCACTGGGAGGTATTCAGGGTTATCTCCCAGTTGTAGGGGTCGTTCCAGATGGATTTGTTTGCGTATGGAGTGACAAATCAGACACCTGTGTTCTGCTCCAGGATACCAGACCAAAACATTCTGGCATCAGACACCTACGGCATTTGTGTCTGGAATTGCCCCCAGGACTGAGTTATTCCTGCATAAGTTGCAGAAACAATACTGGCTTTGAGGAGGGATTCAATGAATATTCAATATGAAGATAGATGAGCCTGTTGTGCATGGTGGTGTTGTAGTCGAGGGCTATTCAATCCCTTTTCTGCGGGTTTAGTGACGGTGCTCAAGCTTTTTCAATCCGCAATCCTGATTGAATGAAAGCTTAGTCGTGTATACAGTCAAGGGTTACTCGACAGCCATCTCAGCATTTCAGATAAGGTGGATGACTTCCTCCTGGGTAGTCATCCTATGGTCCAGATATCCTTAGCAGATGTGGACAGGATCCGTCCACCTTTGCGGTCAGTCAGCCCTACTTGGAAACTTGCTTATGTTCTTGATTTGTTGTTGAGGACCCTCGTTTCGGGACCTCAACTCCATCTCATTGCAGTTGCAGTCTTGGTGGAGGTTACATTGAGTAGACGGGTAGGTGGGATCCATGCGATGTCTTCTGATCCCGAGCTGACTGTCTTTCACAAGTCAGCATTAGACTGCCCGACTCATACCTCCTGAAGGTGGATCATTCATTCCACGTATCTGCTCCGATTGAATTACCAGCAATGTCTCAACCATCAGCCTTTTGGGGGTAGATAGCTGTTGGAGCTGCACAGTGGATGTACTTCCAGTAGGGGATGTTTTGAAGAGGTGATTTCCAAATAGGAGCTTGTGATAATCAGAAAACAATATCTTTCAGTTGAATACTTAAACTCACTTTAATGTCATAACAAGATAAAAGCCTTGTTCAATTCCAAACCTTCTTCTTCCTCAATATATGACACATTAACAACGATACAATATCATAATCAAAGGATATTGATTTGTTACAATCAACAGCTACATCAAATTGCTATCGCAACTGTTTTTATTGTTGTTTTATCTAATGTGTGGTGTATCTTTAACTGAAACTAACTTTTCAAAATAGTTAATACGATATGTTTATGTCTCACACTAGATTTCCTGGATACGCTGTCCTTGCCGGATCATGAGAGAACAAAAGGTAATAAAGTTTATTCCATTTTCTTTTATTCTCTAGTTTTATTTGTATAAGGTTTACTTTTGTTTTGCCTTGAAAATGTTTATTTGTTCAAGGAAGAAAGTTATTTTAGATTATTTGTAATAGATAATGATATTTATGACCGTTTGTTGACAGTTCATCCTGTTACATCAGCGTATTTGTCTCCGCCAAGTTCCTGATATCCTTCGGCCTAAAACAGCAAAAGAAATGTTTGATCATTTATATGAGCTATGTGTTTACCTGTAATTGTCCAAATATGTACCGTCAACCTTTTTCATTGTATATGATCCTCATTCATATATATGATTGAGTTCACATGGTTCTGAAATAACTAATACGTTCAAACTGTAGGCAGGGGTATGTGAATTGTGCTCACTTTTGCCTTGTTTCATAACCATTTGGCGGATTTGGACAAATTTTACATCACAATAATGAAGAAACAATTGATGTTCGTTGATCCCATATATAGAACTCTAATGAGCACAAATGAATAAAGTTACCATAATTGCCCAAAATGCGCAAATTTTGCACTTTATATTTCTGTAACCAAGTGGCTTGCTTTACAACTTCTGAGATCAAGGTTAAGAGCATAAAATTTTCTTCAAAGGGGTAATATATATTTTGCATATGTGCTCACAGAAAAAAAAGACACAGCAACCGCAGAAAAAATATTATTAGTAAAAAGTAATAACGTATATGACAGCGTATAAGTCGAGTTTTTTGTACCAGAAATTGAGGGGTCAAGGAGGGGGGTTGACTTATCTATGAGGTCTATGTTTGAGACCTAAATATTCTGAGGTCAAGTGATGATCTGCCGGTAGGAGACAAACAGACGAGATTCAAACCGAAAGCCACGATGTCAACTCATTGTCAAAATATTGAAATAAAATTACTTTAATAATTATTACATACTTTACTGTTTGTTATATATTACCATTAAAAGTTAGAAAACATTATAATCTATTGAAATACATTTTTAATTGACAATTTTATAGACATACCATGACGATTCAAACTGGAAGCAACGATGTCAACACATTGTCAAAATAATGAAATAAAATGACTTTAATTAATATAACATATTTAAGTGTTTTTTTTTGTTATATTCAATTCCTAAAAATATATAAATTACTACGATTGGGAATCCAGTTTGATCAATTTGAAATTGATCCGTTTGTAAATAATCTTATCGATCGACGCCATTTTGAATTTTTAATGTTCGGCGAAGAAAAATTACTGTCTAAGTTGAACATTAGCTAAGACTTATTTCCCTGATCTAACGTTATTTCTATCATAACTTTTAGTTATGAAAATGAATTAAATAAAAGACGTACTGTAAATTCATTATATTTCGCTGATATGCACGTCGATGGATATACGGTTCAATGACTGTCAACAAAACGTAACATGGACGTAACATTTACAGGAGAACCGATAGGTAATTACTATTAGTATCACTGTAATTTTTCTGCACGGTACATGCAGTTTTTCTTTGTTGATATGCGCGAAAAATTAACCCTGCGAATCAATCATTTTTTAAGTTAGCGGGAAAATAACACACCACGATTTGTCACATGTTATACTAAAGTGTAGTCACATCGGAAATGTTATCGGCACGAATTTTATCATTTACCCCTCATAAGTAGACGCATATTACCTTGCTCCGTGAAAAAATCAATTACTTTTCTAGCATTCTTTGAATTTGATGAAGTCATTTGGTTTGTTTTTCACCGCGAAAAATACTCGGAATTTCACGACTCCGACTATCAATTTCCGAGAAAAGCAGTGCGAGAGGTTATGACAGAATTATCCAATGAAATGTATCCTTACTCTCAAATCACGTAAGGGCATTCTGAATTAACCAATTAAATTTATCCTTTTGTCTGAGGTCACTTACGGTTATGAGTTCTTGGTAATGTGCTATAAATAGTTATGGGAATTTCCAAATTTCGTTATGAAAACCGTAACATTTAAATTGAGTTAGAAACCGAATGCTACGCACGATATGCATATAAATACGTACTTAATGTTTTTTGCGTATGGTGTGGCCCAGTAGTTATGATTTTTTACGCCACATTTCATTATAGATGCGTTATTTACTAATTACACAAATACGCACTCTAGGTGCATGTACCGAGAAGTAAATGACACAAAATTATTTTTAAAAAAAGAACAAACACCAGCACACACGTATGTATTTTTCATTATTAATATTTATATATAATATATTTATTACAACAATCTCTTATTAAACAATTACTTACTGTATTACAAAACACTGACGAATTACAACTCACTTTGAAAATTACCGATACATAAACTTACCGTAACTAAATCTCTCAACGTGCTGCGTGTTTCATGTCAACCTGCCTCCAAAAAAATATAATGCATAATGCATGAGTTCTGTTGAGTGAACAAATGGGTGGAGTAGTGATTCCTTGATGATATGTCCGTTAAACCTATTTCTAGGAAGAGAAGTCAAGAGTTGCAGAACTCTACTAATCCATATCCAACAATCAGAACCTCCCTGACGTATAAGGCAATCTACGCAACTTGTTTTGTCATTGCTTAGGAAGTCAGAAGATGTTATCAAAGTTGATAATGTTGACACAAAGTTGGCAGCTGTGGGTGCCTTCAGCACCTTTGGCAAGTCATCCAACAGTAATTGGAATTCTTGATTTTCGACTTTGCAAAGTCTTTTTACAAGATGTCCTAACAACATGCCCTGATTTCTACCACTGTCATCACAAAGTTCATGAATGAAACGGGGCAAACTTGTTTCTGACACCTAGAATATGTGGCAATCGAATGTCCATGAAGCTAACACTAAATTTTTCTGTATGGGAGTTCTTGTGTTGATGTTATATATTGCTTGTTCTTAAGTTCCTTTCAATCAATTACTGATTGAAGTGAAGTATACCTAAGGACAGGAGGCCAAGGACAGGGAGTTCTGAAGGGCTGACAACATCAAGCGACAATTACTTTTAACGACAATGTCCATGCTGTTGAAACTTTTGATATGGAAATACCTGATGAGAGTGATAGTGATAATGACATGGATAGTGATCCAGAAACAAGGAACATTGGAAGACATATCAGCTGCTACTGGTGGTGCTGCTAGATCTGGTACTTCCACTGAGGATGACTTCAGTGCCTTGGATGAGAAACATAATTACTAAGATACACACTACCATGATCATGAAAACTTCCTAAAGCTCGGGGGGGTTGAGTTTTGGATCACGCCCTGAACGTGTTGACTTGCCTTAATTCAGAGTTGAAAGGTAAATGTCTGAGTAATTCTCAATTCCTTAAAAAGTAAGTGCCTACAGCGCCATTTTTTAAAAGGAATTGAGAATTTCTACTTAAATCATACTCAATTTAATGATTATTCAATTATTTTACTTAAAACAGATAGAAGATGAACTTAATTTTATAGTTTGTAAAAGGTGATTTGAAATGCAAGTACACTCCATTAATGAAAAATATGAGTGACATGTGCACTAGTTGAATTAGTGTTCAGTCACAAGCATTGGTGATATAAACCAGAAAAGAGGGGTACCCTCACCCATTTATGAACAAATTTTCATAATTGCGACATTTTTTGCATCATTTGCTGCTTCTTTATTTGTTCTTGCCAGAAAGAAAATTTCATATTAAATCAAATTCTTTTTTCTTTTCGATGATGTATAAGTTATTAAGATTTGCCAAACGATTTAAAGTAATAAATTGCAAAAGATTGGGCAGAGATTCATGATGCGGTTCTTAGTGAACGTCCAGTGACAGTTCCCATTGACTTTCTCTGTCTCTATTACGATATAAAATAAATATTATTTAATTACAATGATGTAACAATTTACAATTTTACAATTAAGTCTTTAGCAGTCACTTTGAGGGAAATATAAACTGGATCAGGAGAGAAACAATCATCCACACTTCAGCTTCTTTCTTCAATCCTATTCTACAAATTGATATAAGATTTAGTGTAATCTTGTTACGCAAGGTGGACAATGATATATGTATATACAACTTCTTTAGTACACAGTGGCGACATTTTGGTAGAGATCCTTATATCGTTATTGCCACTGTGTAATAAAGAAGTTGTATATCCATATATCATTGTCCTCCTTACACTACCAACTTCTAGAATGCCATTGAAACAATTCATCTTGTGACGTGTGTTAAAGTATGAAACATGGTGCTGCAAACAGAGCCACACTACACTCGTTACATTAGTAAGAAGTTTCTTTGCCTACCCTTTTCTTTCAAACTGACTGTTTTTTTAAAACTTTCTTTCATAGAACTTCTCTATTCTACACATATTTGTAAGATTCTTCTTCATGCCAACAGTCACAATCTTTGTTGAAAAGTGACGACCATGGAGACGTACGTAGCACACTATCCTCTCTCGTGCCTGGCCGGCCATGAGGACATCTACGCAGGGTATTCACTTTTTCCGTGTCAGCGAAGGTGATCATATGCTGCAAAGAATCTTTTCTGAATTGATTTTATGAATTGGTGGGCGCTTATGGGGGAGTGGGCGGTTATTAAGTCGAATACGGTATGTCATTTTCAAACAAAACGATTTTGACAGTCTCCTTAGAAACCATAAACTAAATCTCAAAACAAGGCTCCACAAAGCTGTTTGCATCACCCAAGCACAGTAGGGTACAACTTTTTGGAGTTGATTGTCCTTGCACGTTGCATTTTTCATGAACAATTTGGGCTTAAAAAAACCTACCATGACCGTGCTGCTCTCAGTTGAAATTTCTACAAGTTCAGATGTCTGCTGAGGGAACCTGACAGAGGAAGAGCCATTGCGTGGCTTCAAGAGAGTTTTACACAAAGGATTGTTGCACAGAGAATCGATTTTAGCAAGCGTGTGATTGGGAGACTATGGCAGAGTTTCCAGGCAACCAATTCAATTCCAGTCGCCCACGGTCAGGTAGGCCAAGATCAACTTTGGAACGTCAAGACCGGCATGTCATGTCTGACTTCACATCCATAGGCGGCAAGGAGAAAGATTTGCTGATGTTAAAGTCAGACATTGCCAAGTTTTGGAGGTGGTAGATAATGGTGTGGGCTGGAATTTCGGTACATAACAGAACTCCTTTTTTTGTCGTTCAAGGTAATTTGACTGGTATCAGGTACAGAGACAAAATTTTACAGCCTTTAGTCATCATCCCTTCTTCAAATTGGAGCAGGTTCAAGATGACAATGATGACAAGTTGTTAATTATTTTCTCACTCACTGCATACTCTCCTGACTTGGCACCAATTTGATAATGCATGGGATGATTTGGGCCGACGTGTGAGAGACAATCATAGGCAACCTGATAATCTTCAAGAATTGGTTCAATTCCTTCAGGCAGAGTGGCAGGCCATTCCTCAGATGTTTTTTCGACGTCTCATCAACAGAATGTCTCCTCGTTGTATCAACTGCTTACAAGCACGTGATGGTTTCTCTCATTATTAACAAAGTTATGAAATTTGAGACAGTTTAGTTGTTTATGCTCAAAATGGCGATATTTCATCAGATCCTCAGAATAGTTGTCTGTAAAGAGTGCATTATGCTTTGCATTACAAACTCAACATTTAAACATACTGAACTCATTCTGAGTGTGCTTAAAAGTTTTTATTTACATGTTCTCTGTGTGTGATAAAATGTCAAACAAAAATAAATGGTTGACCCTTAACTTCTTTTGAGTAGAATATTTGTTATATTCATGCACTATTGGCGGTTTCTTCTTCGGTTCTCTACAATTTCACTGTCTTCTTTGGTTGACATTACAAATACTTAACTCATGATATCCTGCATAATTCTTCACCAAGTCCATGATGTGATCATAAGTTTTCCCTCCAACAGAAACAGATTCCAATTATGCCTGACACTTTTAATTGTCCTGCGACCTAATTGCTACGCAACTTTGTCGACGGCTGCCATGCTAACATGGATGACTTTGATGTCATTTTCTTACTACCTAGGCAACTATAATTGTTCTACGACAATTGTCTTGGTTACCTCATGAGAAATCCTGATGCAAGATTTTGGGATATTGTAGCTCAGCTAAGACATTGTTGTTAATACTTTCTCAATAACCTCTTGGTGATGGCTGATACTAAATGCTAATCTAAAAAAAACATCAATAACGCAAAAATTAGGAAAACTAGGTTCTGTTTCAACATATTTCAATTATTCATAAAACTCTATAACTGAAGAATAAAGGAACCCTGTTTCTTTCATAATTTTTTTACTTTTTACATTTTACCTTCAACATTTTTTCATTTTTTTTTGTATCTTCTCTCTTTGCACCTATACATAATATATATCAAATTGAAGAAAAATATGTTTGCTTTGCATTGATATATGAAGTTGTAGTGCACCAGATTTTGATACAGAGATGCAAAGTGCCGTTTTTATGGCACTTGCTGTCCCTTAAGCATATGTCCAAGCATATATCATTGATGTAAGCAGTTGAAAACAATTCTTTTTTTCTGTATTAGCGCATTGAAGACAATTTATTTCTCTTGACACTGATAATAATGTTTTTTTGGTTACAGAGATGAAAAGTGACAATGTTGCCCTACTTGTGGCACATCCTGTGTCAATACTTTGTGTTTGATAGTACACAGAATTGAAGACCTATTCTTTTTTTTATCGTGGTATAATAGGTTTCAAAATGCACCCAAGGTTCCAAAAGATATGAAGTACTAGAGGAAAGAAAATGACAAAATCCCTACACATTTCACAAGTATAAAAGTAAAAATCTTTTAAAAAAAAAAAAAAAAAAGTCTTTTTTTCAGTTTCAAGTATGTAAATTTTTTTACATGGGATTAAAGATGATCTACTCCCTGTATTGGGATATAAAAAATGTCAATATACATTGAGCACATCATGAGAAATATGGTGTTAAAAGATATGGTATAAAACTAAAATCTTGCACATGCTTTATCTTGATTGCAGGTTACTAAGTGCGAATTTGTATCGAATTGAAGAAAATTTTCTTCTTTTTCAAATTATCCCACCCATAGTCATGTCCACTCAAGGGTTCAGATCATAGGGCATGCAATAAGACACACATTATCACACACTAACTCATTAGCATTGTCATTTTCAGTGGCAAATCCTTGCCAATTATTATATAGGAGTATAGCGTAAGTTAACGCTTGAATTTTAAAATATCTCACTTGAGTAGAAAAGAATGTAAAACTCACTCGAAGACTATCATATGATTAATCCACACTCTGCATAACTAGATGCAAAAATGTTGGACATTACTTATTGTTTATGTATAAATATATGTTTCATGATTCTTTGTTTTCAGCTGAAAATGATTTGAAGGATAACAAGTATGCACACGTGAGAGGTGTTTTCAGCAAGATAGATGAGCTAAAACTGTTCATTGTGAAAGAAAAAGAAAAATTACCTGAAAACTTGAAAAAAGTTTTGAAATATGATGGTTTTCGTTCAAGACACATTTTTGCAAGTAAGTACTATCAAATGTCAGAATTGGATTAATTTGGTGCATCTTTAACTGCTTAACTTTACAGGAATATAACATGTGATATTTCACCATTGAGTTGATATTTTGCAGTTTGTCTGATTTCAATTCATAAACATGCTCAAAGAGTATTTTCACATACGTTGATTTATATGCACTTTCATTTGTAAATACAAATGCTGCATATCTACACATGTTGAGTAGATACGATGTGTCGGTATTTCAACTATCTGAATTATTATTAAGGATTTATAGAGATGATATCCCAATTTAAGAGAAAGCACGTAACATTAACGAATGAAATGATTAATATAGACCAAGTGATTTATTCTGTTGGGACGTTGTCAACTCTAATTATAATTTAACATGTGCGTGTATCCATTCAATGGCAGACAAAGTCGTGGATCTATGAAGGGTATTGTAGAAGTTAAAAAAACAAACCATGTACATGCTAAAACTATTATTGTTCGAACAAACTGTCATATTAATAATAGTATTCAAAGTAGAACAACACTGGTGTTCAAAATATTAATTACATGCAATTATCAAATTGATAATTCATGACATGCAATCCCAAAGTGATGCATTCAAGAAGTAAAGTTAAAATCAAAGTGTAACTTTCAATAGCTTCAAATTCCTATCAAATGATTTATGAATACATGTACATAAATGTTTATAATAACGCTTCCTCTCGTTTCGTCTTAGATATATATATGAATTCAATGCGTTTAACAAAAAAAATATATCTAACAATGTTTCAAAATTGGTATCGTTTCATCTGATTTAATAAACCTTCTTTTCAAAGTGTTTATTTTCCCCTTCCAAGACCAACATATGCAGAATGTTTTCATTTACCAAACGTAGCATATTTTTGCACAAAGAGCAACGATTTTCATTTCTTATTGCTTTCTTGAGGATAGCATCTTATTTACGAAACTGTTATCTACACTTATGGATGCTAAACTGAATTTAGAATAAGTTCATTGTTATACTATACGACGGACGCACATACGCGGCTCTCGCTGAATAAGAGATGCTTTCTATTTACGCACATAGGCGTCTCTCGCTGTGAGAAACTGCTAATTAACGGACGCTTATATGCGGCTCTCGCTGTGAGCATGTCATTATTTTGACGCATATTCGCGGCTCTCTGCGTTAATGAGTTAAGGGTAACAGGCCACACCTTAAAAACCTAATTTCATCTTCGTTTCCAGTGCAAAAGGCCTAGAAATCTGAAGAGTCCTCAGTTAATGGGGATTATGATTTTTAGGTGAGGGGAGTTTGTGTTTAACGCCGCTTTCAAGAGTATTTCACTTATATCGCGGATGCTAGTATTATTGCAGGGAGAAAACCCGCAACACCATTGTGGGCATGCAATGCGGTGAAACCTGCGAGCATCGACTGGAACTAGTGAACCATGGGTGGTACTGCGCTGAAATTCAGTGTAGAATTGCACCCAAACCTGACTGCATGTAGAACAGTTCTCTACTGCAGACAAAGTTGCCGAGCCCCTGGCGGGATTCGAACCACGGACCTCTTAATCCAAAGCTGAATGAGATTACCACTGCGCTATCCTGCCCCCCTATGATTTTGAAGATTATATGATCCGCTAACACCTTATAATGGCCACACAACCTATTTTCATCTTCTTCTCCAGATCCAAAAAGGCATAGAAAGATAAAACTTACTGTACAATCATGATATTTAACGGGGTTTTAATTTTCGCGCTTTTCGCGCAGAGCCATAATGTGCGATTTATAAAACATCACAAAATATTATGGTTATGAACGTGAAGAAAACCTATAACAGACAAATAATTTGGTTGACACATATTTCTACTCACAGGAATGTTTTGTCCGTTTATTTATGACGAGTCACTAATTATAGCTCTCGCAAGTGTGTGCATCAAACAGATATGCATGCATGTTGTTTGTTGTGCAAACACAGTCATCACAATCATCCGGCCTGGCGGAATCCACTCTTGATCGCCAATATGCGTGTCCCAAAGTTTTGATCGGGTATGCTTGAGCTTCGATTTGGTGTGTATATTTTCCGTTCAGTATGATACTTCTTTGAACGAGATCTCTAGAAGTCACATCATTCAAACACTATTGTTTGGAGTTAAAGATCAAACTAAACTGTTGCGTATGTTTACTTCTGGGAAAACTTGGCGACAGGTATCGTTACCACTTCAAAACTTGAAGACGTTTAATGACAATAAATTTTTTAAAATTTGATCATTGACTTTTTGAATAAATATTGTTTTTATAAGTTAATTACTACTAGTTTCAGTGTAATCTTTGCTGCACGGTACATGTTGTTTTGCTCACCAATTTTTTGCTATTGCTTAGTCGATATGCGCGAAAATTAAACCCTGCGAATCAGTCATTTTTTTTATGTTTGCACGAAAATAACAACCCGCGAAAATAAATTATTTTACAGTAGTATACAAACTCCTTAGCTGATTGGGAATATAAATTATAGATTTGGTGATTCAGGGCCCCCCCTATTGGTGATACTGTGACCATTTGTATGATAAATCATAGATAGCCTGATGAGCTACAGAGCCAAGGGTTCTTTTTTTCTTCTTCTCCTCTGCAACCAATGATCAACTCTGAGAATCTCATATTTTTTCCATGAATGCCTTGACTAGTGAGGATTATAATTTATAGATGGGGGCCTGGAGCCCCTCTTTTCTTCTTTTCTAGAAAGAATTGGCTCAGAAAGTTGAGATGCTTTGTACCTTGGAAGTTGAAGGGAGTTTGAAATGTTTTGGCAAAGTTATATTTTCACTTAGATCTTTTTTTAACGTTGTCAAAGCGATTCATATTCACGGTAAGAGACGCCGACATCAAAGGTGACGTAACGTTTCTAAGCAATTGTTGACGTGACGTCACATAGGCAATACGTCAACAATAGGTCAATATCAAAGTTGATTGACTTTTGCAATTTTTGTCAAGTCAGTATCTCTTTCTATGGACTGTCATGTGACCGATCATATAATAAAGTTGTTTATTATATGAATGGATTATTTACGTCTTTCTGATTGGCCTACTTGGTCACATGACAGCAATGACGTCAAGCGATATCAACCTGTGTGGATCGTGAGAGGTTGTTATAACAATCCAAACACCTCCGGTGGATAAAAATAGAAGAATGGTAATTCAAGACCTAATTCATATAATAAAACAATTATGGACTTCAGACTCGGTTGATCCAATGATTTATCGACCTTGGACATGTGATATTCACAAGAGGCGAAGTGAATATCACACGTCCAAGGTCGATAAATCATTGGATCAACCTCACTTGAAGTCAATAATTGTTTAATAGTTGGAGTTTCTTGATGATGGTTATATATGTAAGATTTATAATGTAACGATTGACCAATCATTGAAAAGGGCAGAAAGTAAAACAGGGCTACTCTGTTGCGAGATAAAGCTAACTGCTATCATCAGAAATTTGGGTAATGTTGTTTGGCATAATAAGTGTATAATAAAACTGCTTTTCTCAGTGAATGCAAGCAAAGAATTCATGAGTATTTAAATATGGCAGAATAGTTTGAATCTCTCAGGGAAAGTTGTTTTTATTTCCACATAATGAAATTGGAAAATTATTTAATTGATAAGTATGTACTTATAAGTAGAGAATTGCACTTAAAAGGTTTTAGCTTGATTCCCATAATAAAATGGTTGAAAGAAGTTACTGGGGAAAACCCTAAATAAAAAAGTTAATTTTGATGACAGAAATTATTGAGAGTGTTAACGTTGTCTTAGAAAGCGCCAACATACAGAAAAAAGAAATTCTTGATTAAATGTCTGCAAGACATGCTAAATTTATAAAGACCATGAAAATCATAAGGAAAATTAATTGATTGCGTTAGTTCACCTTTTAAGGCAAATTCTCGAGTAGTAGCCATTCTATTAAGTAATTCTTTTGAATGTGAAATACATAAGATTTCTAAAGATTGAAATGGAAATTTTATTATTTTGGATATGACTATAGAGGGTATAAGGCTAACTCTTACAAACTTGTGTGGCAGGGTGAAGTTAAATCATTCCTACTGGCTTTGGCCAGAGGGATATCTCTTTGGCTGAATTGGTAGAGTGTAGGACTCTCACCGGGTTCGATTCCCGCTGGAGGTGATCTCACAATCACTTCTGTTACGTTTGGCGCCCAACGTGGGGCCGGGGCAACTCTCTAGTGCTCACTGCACCCTGAGTACGTCGAACTGAGGTGCTTTATGACTCCATTTTGGCTGGACTCGAGGACGAGTCACTTTGTGGAGGGGGTGTATGTGGCAGGGTGAAGTTAAATCATTCCTACTGGCTTTGGCCAGAGGGATATCTCTTTGGCTGAATCGGTAGAGTGTAGGACTCTCACCCGGAGGTCCTGGGTTCAAATCCCGCTGGAGGTGATCTTAAAATCACTTCTGTTACACTTGTATGGACCAAATTTAGACAATTCTTAATTCTAAAGAGATTTCTTCAATAAGATAATTGACATGGGTAACGAGTACATTGTGATCTGTGGAGATTGGAACCTTGTTTTAGATCCCTCGATAGACATAAAAAATTATAAACACGTTAACAACCCTCGACTCGACAAATCCTTATAGATCATTGGTAAAACATTAACATACTGAATGCATCAAGAGAAGTAAACACTGACGTTACAAAATATACTTTTTGGAAAAGAAACCCCTAACAACAAGCTGGGCTGAATTTCTTTCTTAGTAACAGAAGATCTAAGCACTAAGATATATAAAATATAAGGAATTGGAAAAGTTGTTCAGAAGATGAATGTAGAAATAATTTTCAAAATATTGATTAAACACTTCTCTCTAAAATATGTCTCCCACCGAAGGGGGCCGCGTCCGCGTTGGCGTTCCTGAGCGTTTCCGGAGCATAACTTTGAAAGTACTTGACCAATCTTCACCAAATTTGGTATACATCCTCTTCATATCATGTTGATGTGCCTTTTGGGGGTTTCAACTTCTTTTTCGATTTTTTTATTTTTTTTCCATAGCCACAGGATGGACTTAGTCAATTTGAAGGGTAGTGTTAGTTTCCGGAGCACAACAATGAAACTACATGACCAATCTTCACCAAATTTGGTACACATCCAATTCATATCATGTAGATGTGCCTTTTGGGGGTTTTAACTTCTTTTTCAATTCTCATTTTTTTTTATTTCCTTGGCAATAGTTTGGAGTTGTCATTTTAAAGGGTAGGGTTAGTTTCCGGAGCATAACTTTACAACTACATGACCAATCTTCACCAAATTTGGTACATATCCAATTCATATCATGTAGATGTGCTTTTGGGGGTTTCAACTTCTTTTTCAATTTTATATTTTCTTTTTGTATTTTGTCAAAACTTCGGAGATGTTCATTAACCAAAACCTAAAGTTTATGTTGTTATAAATAGAAAAAAATTTAAATTTTATTTGAGTTTAAAATAACTGATAAGAATTTTCAAAAAAAACCCAATATGCTGAAATGGTGTACGGGGGAGACATCTGTTTTTACGAGTAAAAACACTTCATAGTTTATCTAAAGACAAACTCGAAATGATGATAGCAAAACTATTTTACAAAATATCGCCACTCCTTTCTTAAACAAGCAGTTGGATGAACGATAACGCGATATTAATCTTGAAGACCTAGCACTTGCTGTCATATCAATGAAAAACAATTAAAGCCCTGGTCTCGATGGTTTCTCCATAGAGTTCTTTAAGTTTTTTAAAGACTGAAAGTTTGCGTGCATCAGTATGTTCAAGAAACCTTTAACAAAAATAGTATGACAATGACAATGAATAGAGGAGGCAAAGATAGAAGATTTCTTTAAAGCTGGCGTCCAATCTCTACTCAAGGTATTGTAATAGATTATTAGTATTTTGTAAATTAGTATATATATATATATATATATATTATATTAGTAATGAGGCTTAAAAAGAAACTTTATATTCTGATCCATGAAAACCAAACTGGTTCCATACCAG
The DNA here is from genome assembly GCA_921293015.1 of Phorcus lineatus. NCBI lineage: Eukaryota > Metazoa > Mollusca > Gastropoda > Trochida > Trochidae > Phorcus > Phorcus lineatus. The sequence continues at coordinate 26,424,875 of OV121088.1, read as the reverse complement.
CTAGATGCATTACAGAACATATTGGACTTCTATATGACATCATTTTTGAAAAAAAATTCAAAAATAAAAAAGAAGTCCAGCTCCTCATTGATTTTGAAAACACTTTCGATACCGTCTCCAAAAAATTCATTATAATGGTTTTTGATAAGTTCTGTTTCGTAGATAGCATTCAGAAATGGGTTAATATTTTGATATCAAATGCTACATCATGTATCATTCAAAATGGACCTATCTTCTCTCTTTGAAAATGAAAGGGGGTGTACACAGAGCGACTCAATTTTCCCATATGTATTCCTATTTGTTGCTGAAATACAAGGAATAATGATAAGAGATCTGAAAACATAAAGGGAATTGTTCTCAAAGAAATTGAACATCATTGGTCAGACGATAGAGTTATTCCTAGATGGTTCAGAAGCTTCTTTTCTTGAAGTCATGAAAACGCTCATGAAATTTTATGATATGTCAGGTCTATAAATCAATATGGACAAAACCAAAGCAATTTGGTTTGGTCAATGGCTGGCAATAACATAACTTTATCCCATGATTTTAAGCTTGATTGGCATACAGAAAATTTTGATGTTTTGGGAATTAAACTAAATGGAGATTTGGAAAATCTTTGGGTGATAAACACTAAAAAAAAGACTTTTTTTAAACTGGAACTGGAAATTTAACTTTGATAGGGAAAATAACTTTTACCAAAATTGGCGTTATCTTACATTGTTCACATTCTTTGTCTCTCCCAAACCCGCTTAAAGATTTTATTATAAACTTAAGTGAAATATTTTTCAACTTTATATGGAAAGGTCAAAGGGACAAGTTAAAATGAATACATTTAATGCAAGATTATGAAGATGGTGGTCTCAGAATTGTTGAAGTTAAACATTTATTGATTCGTTAAAAATTTCTTGTTCAAGAGATATGTATCAAAACTAAACTGCTATAGTGTGACTGGTTTTCCCTATTGCAAATGTTTTTTTGTTGAGACTTAATATATGAAAAAGATATAAAATTATCAATTCTTTTGTATGCTTTCGTTTCTGGGCCATATCTAAAAAACTGTTCAATATTTCTTTTGGAAACTTGGGATTTTGTAAGATCTAGTGATGGAGTGGTGCCTTTATTTTGCTGCTTTGGTTACTCAATTTTTTATTTTTTTTCTGGTTTCCATGGAAACAGTTTGAACTTTGTGCATATGGGGGTAGGGTAATTTTCCAACCTTTCTATTAAAATCTAATGAGTATTATTTTACTAAACCTGGTATGTGATTAGATTGTGATAGATTAGAGTGCTTGGGTAATGCCTTTTGCTACTTTGGTTATTCTTAATTTTTCATTTTGCTTGGTTTCCATGGAAACAATTTGAACTCGGTGCATATTGGGGGCTGTAGATGCTAATTATAATATGTGATGACTGTGTGCGTATCAAATGTCACTTTCCCTACAAAAAAGAACATTCTGTTCAAGATTTTGTCATTTACTTCTTCATTGTTTACTTTTATCATGTTCATCATGTCGTCACTTATGTATTTACTACAATGTGAGTTCGCGCTGCCACTGGCTTCTACTTATATGGTTGTACAAAGCATTCATTTTCATGCCTATATTGCTGTAAACTTACCCCCATTGTGGAGCGCATGGGTAGACATGTCTTTACTCATGGATTACACAGCGTATATTTATCATATCTTTAAAGAGCAAATAACTTAAGACTTAATTTTATGTTGATTTATAGTTATTGATGAATGTTATTATGTACATATGCAGTGACCATTATCATGATAGCTTTTGATTACCTTTTGCAGTGTCAGAAGTGTTGGCAGTTGCTTTGGCAAACTACATTTGTGGAAAACAGACTTTACCGCAGAAGCTCAAAGTTGTCAATATTTACGTGACATCAAAGAAGGTTTTCATGAAGATTGCTCCAGAATTGGCAAAAGCAGATGGAATTAGCAGTGGAAATTGGTGGCAGTCACACAGTATGTATGGTTGGATTTTTATATCCCTGCTATGACATAGCCAGGGGCATACAGCGCTTCACACGCCTCTGAAATTGTTTCTGGAGCTTTACTCAAAAACTAAATGATATGGGAACTTGAAATTTGGTATGAATGTTACCTTAGGGCTGTTGATTTGCCTTCAAGGGATGAAAGTTTTGGGTTCCAAAAACTTTAATATTTTAATTTTTACTAATACCAGCCATATTTCACAACCTCGTACTTTGATGTGTAAATATAAATTTATTACCTCCAAGAATAAGGCTGTAACAAGGGTGCAACCTTAAGGTGAAAACAACACCAGTTGGCATAGGAAGAGCAAATTCTTTGTTTCATCAAGTGTATATTTGTAGATTTATATATGGGCGTGACGGGGTGTCTATAACCCTCCAATGATGTCATCTTTTTTTTCAGTAACAATTAACCCTAAGAATCTCTTATTTTGAGAATATTATCCTTGTAAGATGGAGACTGAAGTCTGTAAGTTTCAGTGTCCTGAGTTCATACAAATAAGGACCTATCTGGCAGAGGTGCAAATAAAAAGGCTGACCCTTTCAAAAAGATTTTTGAAATGTTCACTTCCATCACATTGATTTGGTAATAAGGATTCAAATGAAACCAAGTTTATATCTGTAGCACTTTTAATAAGTGAAATTTAATCATAATACTGGTAATCACTTTTCAAGATGGCTTGTTGAAGGCAAAAAGTCTAGTCTACTTTGCCCCTGCTGACCTCAGCTACAATGTGACTTAGAGTGAAGTCTTGTTTACAGTGACAGACAGAAGGATTCAACTGTAATTTTTAAACATACATTTTCATTTATGTTTATATTCCTTTCCAATGTCTGAGATTTAAATATGTTTCAACTTGCAAAACTTAGTTTATTATCATATCACAATAGATGAAAATATTTCAGTTTGACAGTTTGTAATTTTCTCCTTTAATTTCTATACCTGCTGTCATCATATGCGCATATCCATAATCTATTTTTACTATCGCGCTTGTTCCAAATAAAAAAGGGGTTCATTGCGCATGTGCATAATTATTTTTTTTTTACGAATGTCTCAGTTTCCCTATCTAAGTAAAATTTTACCACACTATTTCCACACTATGGTGATGGCATAATGTTCACAAGAAGCAAAGAATTGAGAGTGAACCACCTCACAAACTGATTCAAGACTATTTAGCACCCTCAAATTTGCCACCTTCTTAAATGAAAGCTCAGCTCATCCATATCTACCGATGCAACACACGCAGATCTTTCACAGAAACCAGAAAGCCTTGATCAACCAGAGTACCATCAGCAACCGTTACATTGTCAGAAAGTGAGATTTCCACAACAGTGCGTGACACACCCTCCAGAGACCATCGTTGTTCACAAGTTGTCACAGACAGCGAAATCACTTCAGGAAATGTCGCCCCCCCCTTACACAAGTCATCTTACCCAACAACCTCCATCAGCAAGCCTTGAACAGTGTTCTGGTTCCCAACAGCGAGGAAGGGCCACAACTTCCACCTATTGGACATCCTACTTCGGGTGCGTCACATAATGTGGTACCATAAGGATGTACTCCAGTACAGTGGGAATCATTGACACAGTCAAAAAACAACCTTCAACAGTAAATTCAAGCTGGTAAGGATGTCTTTTGCTTTACTACTAGTGCCTAGTACTTAAGTGTAGACCACCCTACTGTACACCAATTCGCAATTCGTTTTAAAAAACACTCCAGACCACAGGCTGCACAGAGCTATGTGGCTTTTGACGGCTATAAATGGGTCATTCTTGAAGAGCAACCACAGTGTTCTAATGAATTGGACTTTCAACAGATCCTGAATCTGAAGGCCAAAACAAATAACTCTGCATGGTATTGTTACCATTAACTGTTTCCAGCGAAGGCAGCGGCTACACTGGCCAGATACCAAGAACAACTCTTTTGAGGCTTTCTTGAGAAGGCCATTTACCTTCAAGTATACAATTCTACAGCAGTCAATATCTGTGACAACTGTCAGGAGGTTAACCATACCCTAGAATTCTGGAGGAAACCAATGTGAGGCAAACCTCCATCCAGTAAGCCGGCAGTCCACAACTACCAGACCCCCAGGAGAGACTTGACAGACTCTAAAGGGAAACCTATGGTGTACTACCAGGGCCAAGCTCTATGTAACAACTTCAATGTATTCACCAACATTGCCGTTTTCTACATGTTTACTCCTTGTTTGCAAGGCTGATCATCCAAAACTCAGATGTGGGAGGGATAAAACACTTGATTCCTCAGCTAAGAAAGACAAGAGACAACACAATAGTGGTTCAGGTCAAATATTCCAAGAAGTATAGACTTAATCTGCTGGATGGCTAAACATTTTTTTCTTAAATCTGTTTGATGACTTTATTTGTTTTGATCATGAGGAGGCTCAAGGACACCAGTTTTTGTGCAATTTGAAAGCTATGTTTTCTCAACTTAGTGTACCACTGTCATCCCACAAAACTGTTGGTCCAAAAACTAGAATATCTTGGCATCAATAATGATTCCGTTAAAATGCAAACCACTTTACCCAAAGAGAAGATTTAACATATTGTGGCTATGATACAATCTGTTCTAGCTAAGAAACTCATGACAAAAAGAGACATGTTGGTCATCGTAGGTCATATGAACTTTGCTATGAAAATAACCTGACCAGGAAGATCTTTTGTCAGTTATCTCCTACAGCTTGCTCACTCGACTCAAAACTTACAAGGCAAAGTAAATATCAATAGTGACTGTAGGTTTGATTTTTGCATGTGGGAAACATTCTCGGCTTCGTTGAATGGTGTATCTATGTTTATTGAAAAAAACACTTGATGCTCCAGATTTTCAGTTATTCATGGATGCAGCAGGTTCCATTGGCTATGGCGGATGTTGCAGAGACCAGTGGTTTGCATGGAATGGCCTCCATGGATGTATGACCAACACCCAGATACATCTTCGATAGCTTGGATGGAATTGTATCCCAGCTCACTGCTGCAGTGGTCTGGGGTCAGGAGTGGTGCAATAAGGCTATTTGATTTTATTGTGATAATGTGACTACTGTGCAAATCATTAACAAAGGCAGATCCCGTTGTCAGTTTATCTTGTGTCTTATGCGCAAACTAACATACTTAAACAGCAGTTACATGTAATATTGTGTTAAGTGCAAGACATGTACCAGGCAAACTCTACTGCATGAGTGATGCAGTGTCTCGTTTGCAAATTGCGCGGTTCGGAACCCTAGCAGCGAGAGATCCGACCCCTGCCCATCATTCAACCAGCTAATGACACTACCTATCTAGGATCTGTTGAGAAACAACTGAATGACCTCTGGTCCGCAGTAATATCCAAGAGGACCGCCCAAGTATACCAATCAGGTTATCGGGCTTATGCTTCATTTGTGTCTCAACACAAGCTAAGTTGGGAATCTACCCTGCCTTACATATCAGAGTAATATCTGATGCTGTTTGTGGCCTACTGTGTAAAAAATCTCAAACTGAATGTGTCTACTGTTAAATCATATTTGTGTGGTATAAGGTTCATGTACATCAAAAACGGTGTGGAAACTCCATGGAGTTATTGATCATTAAGTTGGTTGCATGCAATTTTCAAGCTGTAAAGAGAATTCAGGGTGTTCCAAAAATATGTCGCTTACCAATCACAAAAAGTGTGCTTAGAATTAAATGTTTAACTCTCACTAAGGGTGTATTTCAATATCAGTTGTCAGTGTTAATGAAGGCAGTGTGTTGCCGTGCCTACTTCAGTTTCCTGAGATGTGGGGAGTTTACGTGTGACGACTTCCATCCTCAATTCCATCTCACTGAATGCTGTGCAGTTTGCAAGTGATTTGTCATACTTCACCATGTGTCAGAAAACTTCTAAAACTGATCCCTTTCGGAGAGGTGTCACGTTAACAATCAACAAAGTTAGACCCCCATCTGCCCAGTTACCAGCTTTTTTTCTAAAACCCCCCCCCTCTCTAAGACAACAGCAACAGTGTCAGCCGCTGGACCCTTTGTTTGTCACTCCTGACGGACAAGTTCTACAAAGAGCTTACTTTATGAAGTACCTCAAGCTTCTAATTGAACACTGTGGCTTTGATCAATTGAAGTACAATGGCAACTCCTTTCGCATCGGAGCAGTGACATCAGCAGCTTAGTCTCACATCCAAGACCATATGATTCAAACCCTTGGACGATGGTCTTCAAACTGTTATACTCAGTACATAAGCTCATCTCAGGTTGACATTGCTCAGGCACAGGCAGTTATGGCTTATCCATAGTGGTCATTGTGCTCAACTACTAGACTGCCTTCATTATTTTGTATAGTGTGTATGTATAACCCACAGGATTCCAGTTCTTGGTTCTTGTTTTGTTTTTTCTTTGTTATCAAGTAATGGTATTTTATACAGGCATCTCTATTGATCACTACTTCAATGTCAAATAGGTTACTTATTTTAATCCATTTTAAGGATAAGCAATTAAATGCTGAAATCTTGAGTAGACAAATTTTGACGAGAAAATTATGATTATTGTATGTTTTGTAACGTAGTAAGAGTATTTATCTTGTCTGAAAGATGGTTATCTGTATATTTAGATTAACTATTGGGTGTTATCTGTCGATAATGAAATGTTTAATGTTATCATATTGGTCTTGAATTAATTTCTCAGCCAAATAGCACAATTATCACCAAATTTAACCACTGAAATAGCTTCAAATGTTGGGAATGCAGCCGATCATTTCAGTAACCTTTTGTCTAGGATATGTTTGTTTGGCACAGTATTGGTAGAGGTTGGAGGACCCTACATTGGAATCTGTTCAAGCCCTAACTGTCCCTAACAGGAAGACTCACTAATATAAAAAAACCTAATTTCATTATTATCCAAAGTCAAAACAAAAATTGCAAACAAAAACCCACTTATCTCTCTAGTCTCTCTTTGCATAAACAATCTCATATCACAAATAAACCTCAAACTCATCAACTACCACAAAACGACACCATACGATACTTCACACTTCAACTCCCAGCATCCTGCATAAACCTACACCTCACCTAAATCACAGACAAACAAAACCCTGCATACGCTGAAACAACAACACTACAATATACAATTCGCCTGATTGGTACTGCCTATATTGTAATGGATCCATGGATCCAAGGGTCCCGAGGCTCGCACCACAGGCTTCTGCTACCACATTTACCGCACACCAAACCCACCATCATCACACAAACTCTCATATGACCAAATTTTCTTTTCGGCTGAGCTCATGGCCATTCTGGTAGTACTTCAAAATCCACTCATTCAACATTACACTCTAAAATATTTTTTCCTTTCATGCTCACTGAAAAAGTCCATGAAAAAACAGCGCAGGCATCATCTTCCAAATGAGAGCCTAAACTACAAACAAGGCACATCAAACTTAACAATGGAATTATAAAAATACGAGATACACACAAAACCCAGCGCGCCCACACTGCATATACCCAGAAACAACACACATACTAACACAGTGCACACACTTCAACAACCACCTAAACACCTAAGCAAACTGCTAAAATGAAACCTAAATCCCACAAAGATACAACACATCCGTAACCCTTAAGATGCGGGTCCCGGAATATTCCGGGATGAAATTAGCTTTGCCCGCAAGTCCTCTTAGCAGGATGCGAGTAGCACACTCTATTTTTCTCACGCTAACTAATTATGACCGCGGGTCTCGGTAGCGGGGCCCGGAAATTTATTGCCTAGCAGTAGTCTCAGTTCAACGCTTGTATTTTCGTTCCGGCTGTCGCTAAGCAACCGTGTTATGTTTCGTTGGTGTTCTAAATAATGCGCGAACATGCTCCGAAAGTTATGAGAGTATTGATAATGTTTATCGTACCGAAAATAAACGTTAAAATCACTAAATTTTCCCCCACTCCCCGCCGCACGTGCTAATAGCCTGTGGGCACTTTCTACCCTCTTGCAAGAGCTTACCGACCTGCGCATGCTATCGTTTACTGAGACGCGTGCATTTTGACCCTATGCACGCCTTCCTATCACACGCCTTATGTTTGAACCCTTGGGCGGATTTCAATATAGGTGGGATCATTTGAAAGAGAAAAAAAATGTCTTTAATTCGATGTAAAAAACATATGTGCGCCTCGTGAAATCAAGATACCGCATGTGCCGCAAAAAAGGTGATTTTTATATATTTTTAGTTTTACACTGTTTTGTCACACCAATTTTCTCATGATGTGCTCAACATATTTTGACATTTTTTATATCACAAGATAGAGAAAAAGATTGTCTTTAATTCCATGTAAAATGTGTACATGCGCAACAGTTCATAAAGATACAGCAAGCGCCGCACAAAAAGGTAATTTTGCCGACTTTCTTATCATGTGATCTGAAGCGCGATTTTCATGTGCCTTTCTTTCACAATGAATTTCTTTTACACCGTGAAAAAGATTTTGTTTAATTTTACATCACTATAAAGACAAATGAATTGTCTTTAATTCCCTATATCAATTATTATGCGCGCAAATAAATAAAGACTCAACAAGTGCCGTAAGAAGAACAACTTTCGCACTTCGCAATTCCGTTAATGACGCAAATAGGGAAACTTTGGCACTTCATATCCCCGTGTACGAATGACACATTTCAAAATCATTTATATCATTATCAAGAGGAATAAATTGTCTACAAAGTGATATATAAAATGTACATGCGCTAAAACAAAGGAGACACAATATGTCGGGGATCTTTCGCTGGGCACCGCCATCAGGTCATGAGAAAATGTGTCCAACGAAAATGTTCGTGTTCGAGAAAAAAAATTTCAGCGGACTTTCGTCGGGCACCGCCAGCAGGTATGTGTTTTTTTCTGCCAAATTTTTGTTGGTCGAGGAAACTCATTTTTGAAAAAAAAGTTTGGTAGCATTCCAATGTTTTAAATAGTTTGCTATATATGTCGGGATGGCATGAGTTCCTTCCAGTGAACTTAAGACAAGAGTTGAACAACTTTTGTAATCCACAACTGACAATCAGAACTTTCCTGACGTAGAAGGCAGTTGTTCGCGACTCGCCGGCTCGTTGCAAAGGAGTCAGAAGGCGGCATCAGGGTTGATAATGTTGATACAACGGCGGCGGCACCTACGGCGGGATTGTGAAAAGTCGTCCAAAAGTTAGAAATTGTCAAGCAATGTTAGAATTTGTCCTGATTTGTTATTTTTGCAAATCGTGAAACAAAATTAGAAAATGTCCGGATTATTGATGACCGCTGGCGCCAAAGCCGCGCAACGGCAAATTTGTTTCAAACACTTACAAAATGTGGCAATTGAATGTCCATAAAGCTCACATTGAATTTATCTGTACAACAGGTCATGTGTTGATGTTATTATATCTTGCGTGTGCCTAAATTATTTTCAATCATTTACAGATTGATGTGAAAGATGCCTAAGGCCAGGAGGCCGCGAACCAGGAGTTGGGAAGGTCCGTCAACGTCTAGCGACGACGACTTCATCAACGAGGTCCATGCCGATGAAGCTTCTGATATGGAATCAACTGATGAGAGTGATAGTGACAGTGACAGTGATAGTGAAAGTGACATTGATAGTGAAAGTGACATTGATAGTGATCAAGAAATAAGAAACATTGAAAGAGACATATTAGCTGGTACGGGTGAAACTGCTACGGCTGGTACTTCCACAGAGGAAGAGTTCAGTGGCTTTGACGAGCAATATAATGAAATGGACACACATTTTGATGGCCAAGATAATTTTATGGATCGCTGGGAAGAGGGGCCGAGGCAACGTGGACGTGTTGAATTGCATTTTACTTGCGCAACTGGATTAGGACGGTTCATAGAATTGCCTGATAACCCGCACCTGTAGACTTTTTCGGACTGTTTTTTCATGAAGATGATTATGGATCATTGGAAGCAGAAACCAACAGATACTTCCACCAACAGGTCGATGATAAGGTTCTGAAACCCTGTTCACGGTTGAGGCACTGGTATGATACGAATGCCGAAGAAATGAAAGTATTCATTGCAATGACAATAGCAATGTCTCTGGTTGTACAGAGAAACTTCTCTGAGTATTGGTCAACAAGTGATGTTACGTCGACGCCCTTCTTTTCCAAGTGCATGCCCCGCCACAGGTTCTGGCTTCTGCTAACGTATCTACATTTGAATGATAACAACCTAATGCCGGGACGAAACACTCCGCATTTTTCACCAATGAATAAACTTGGCTATCTGTACGAACGCATCGTGCATCGTTTTTCCAGAGTTTATAAGCCGCATCAAAACATTTGTGTTGACGAAGGGTTGGTGCCTTATAAGGCAATCTGAGTTTCAAAGTATATAATCCCGACAAGCCGAAGAAGTATGGGATAAAGGCCTACATGTTGTGTGACTCAACAAATGGTTATGTTTGCAAGTTCAAACTCTACACTGGAAAAACAAATGAAGCTGTTTCTGTTGGTGGGAAAACGGAAGATCTCGTCATGGACTTGGTGAAGGAATATGCTGGGAAAGGGTATCATGTGTTCATGGACAATTTCTATTCCTCGGTGGCATTGTATATAAACTTGTGGGAAATGGGAACTGGTGCGACGGGAACTTTGAGAGGAAATCGCAAAGGCATTCCTGAAAAGCTAAAGAAGGCACAGAAGAAACAGAAGAAAGGGGATATGACAGTCTATCACAATCAAGACCTACTCGTTTTGCGGTATGAGGACAGGAAGTCAGTGTTGCTCATGTCAACCGTAGAAGACGCCAAAATTGTAGAGACAGGAAAGAAGAACCGAGTGACTGGGGAAGCAAATACAAGACCACGTATTGTGCACGAATACAACAAATATATGGGAGGTGTGGATCGGGCCGACCAGATGCTGTCGTACACCCTGTTCAAAATGAAAACTCTTAAATGGTGGAAGCGTGTGTGGTTTCATGTGTTGAACGTTGCCATGTTGAATTCTTACATTATCTATAAAGAATTCTCAGAAGACAAACCTTTGAGAACAAGCCGTCAATTTAGAACAGATTTGGTGCAGCATGTGATCACCTTCGCCGAAACAGAAAAAGTGCCCTCCCTGCACAGACGTCCTCGCGGCCGGCCAAGCACGAGCGACGATAGTGTCTTGCGACTCCATGGTCGTCACTTTCCATCAAATATTAAGCCTGTTGGAAAGAAGAAAAACCTCTCACGCATGTGTGTTGTTTGCTTCAAAGCGAATAGAGAACTTCGTCGAAGGGAATTCGAAGAAACAAATCAGTTCGAAAGAAGAAAAGGGTAGGCAAAGAATCGTCTTTCGAATGTATCGAGTGTAATGTGGCTCTATGTGCAGCACCATGTTTCAGAATTTATCACCCGTCACAAGATTGCACTAAAGCTTATATCAGTTTGATGTCAGAGAAGGAAAATGAGGGGGATAATCAAGAAGATTGAAGAAAGAAGAAAGAAGCAGAAGTGTGGATGAGCGTTACTCTCCTTATAAAGTTTATTCTTCACATCAATAAGATGAATAAGTGTAATATAAAATACTGATTGTCAATAAAATATTCTTTTTTTTTTAAGTCGTAAAAGAGACAGAGAAAGTCAATGTGAGCTGTCACTGGACGTTCGATACGAGCCGCATCACGAATGTACCCCCGATCTTTCGCAATTTGTATTCTTAGAATCGGGTGGCGAAACTTCATACTTTTTACATCATCGTAAAGGGAAAAGAACTGGCTTTGATTCATTTTGAAATGTGTATGTGCGCAACACATAATAAAGAAGCGGCAAATAATGCGAGAAATGTTGCAATTATAAATTTTTTTCCCAAAATGTCTGAGGGTACCCCTCTTTAACGGTTCATATCTCCCGAACTATTTGGCACTTTTTAATTTTTTTTCCACCTTTCTCACGCAGAAAGAATGGTCTTTAATTCCATGTATAATATGCATGTGCGCAATTAATAAAAATGGTGCGGAGAGTGCAGCGACAAATGTCACAAATAAAACAATTGTCAAAATCTATTTTCAAGTAGTTGAGGGTGTCGCTCTTTAGCGGTTCATATCTCCCGAACTATTTTATACTTTTTATATATTTTTTCACCTATTTCAAGGGAATAGAATTGTCTTTAGTTCCATGTATAATATGCATATGCGCAGTCCATAATAACGATGCCGTGAGTGATGCGACTGGTGTCGCAAATAGAACGCTTATCAAAATTTGTTTTCAAGTAGTTGAGCGTATCACTCTTTCGTTTTTCATATCTTTTGAACCAGTTGGCACCTTTTCATTATTTTTTCACAGTCTTAAGGACGAAAGATTTATCTTTATTTCCATGTATAATTTGTACATACGCAGCAAGAAATAACGATGCGGCGTGCGTATAGAATGATTGATTTTATTATCTCGGAATGTTCGCCCGCGTGTGACTGCACGCGCCGAGAGGATCGGTACAGCAGGAAGCAACGCTGGTGCTTAGAACACTGGCACTCGCAAGCTGGTGCCTCGGGGGTGCCCCGGGGGTATAACGGTACTAATTACCGAACCGATGCCAGACTGCCCAAGGGAGAATTAGTTCTGGCTAAATCCCGTTATGTCAGAGCATCCTCGGGGTACCCCCAAACATCTTTCGCGGCATATATCTTTTGAACAGGGTGACATATTCTAACAATCTTTCATCATCATAAAGAAGAATGAATTGTCTACAATTCCATATATAATACATGTATGCGCGCTAAGTATTAGGGATTTTATTAAGCCGGAAATAAAGACAATCTTTAGATAATTGTAGAAATCTAACTAGAGGTCGCATTGTAAAAAAATATATATCATCGTAAAGAGGAATAATGTATCTTCAATTCCATATAAAAAAATTAATTGTGCGATTATATTTAAGGATTTTCCGTAACTCTCAATAAAGACAATCTTCATATTGCAATAGAAACCGTTCTAGGTAAGATAAAAATTTCATTCAAAGTGTCGGATAAAGATCATTCATTTGTGTACGGGATTGGCGGGCTACTTTTGTATCGAACGGTCAGTTTCATCCGTAATCCGCCATGTGAATACACCATTTATCGAAAAAACAGCCGCGACTCGCGATGCGAAATAATTCAGCCACAGGGGCTAATTGCGTTATTACCGTAGCGAGGCGAGTGCTGGAAAATTCAGCCACGGGGGCAAAACTGGTCAAAATAATATTCAGCAACGTAAGGGTCTTGAAGACAAACCACAAATAGTCCATATACTAGGCAAATACATTCAAGATTGGGGTCATTTATAAAGTATACTGTATCGACTTGACACGCATGTCCACCATGATTTACAAATGTGCCTTCTGAAATTTGAGGGTTAGACCTGAAAAACAATATTACCGTATATTACAATGTATAAGGCGACCCCCAAAATGCTGTCAAAATCATATACCTAGTGTATAAGGCGACCCCCCTACTAGCACATCTTGGAGGCAGGTCGACATAAAACAAGCTACAGTAAGTTGATGTATCTGTAATTTTCAAAGTGAGTTGTTTTACGTCATTGTTTTGTAGCATTTGTTTTAAAAGGGATTGTTGTAAATTTGACCGGTGTTTAACGTTCTTGAAATGTAAAGAAACAAATCAACATGTGACAAATTGCAAATCGGTTTCTAAGTTTCTAAGAAAATCAGGTGATGTGACTACACTTCAGTTAAACATGTGACTTGCGCTTTGGTTCGAGTGTATTATTTCATAGTTACTTTTTTATTTGATTTATACTCTTAATTGTTATGATAGGTATAACACTTTAAAATGTTTGAACAGGGCAAAAGCCTTAGTTAATGTTCTATGGCAGTGATTTTCATCACTAACATTAAACATGGCAACAAACGATAAGGTTAATTAAAGACGTCTAGTAAGTCAAAGATTTGCAGTCAAGTCTTGTTGAAATACTGACTAAACTTTGTCAGTTTCGGTTTAGATAGCACCTCATTTTAATTTTGTCATCTTTTTTTGTTTGTTTTTGTATTGTAACATTGTTATTAAGTGATGTATATGAGTCCATCTCTGCAAGTAAAATTGTTATCAATATTACTATAAATAGTAATAATAAACAAAAAAATATATAATATTAAAGTAATTATATTTCATTATTTTGACAATGAGTTGACATCTAAGCTTCCGGTTTAAACTCTTCTCCCTCAGCCGGCAGACGGATACAGATAGGGTGTTCTGCTGTGAAGGCTTCTGAGCAAGAACTCTGGCTATCTGGTGGGAACGCCCACTGCCCTTCCAACCTATGTGAAAAGCGTCTGCTGCCACCTCCCTTGGATTTGGGATGCGGGAGCAAAACACTGGTTTCTGGTGGTTCATCCCAGAGGAAAACATATCTACCTGGAATGACCCGTACAATAGGGAAATAGTCTTGAAAATCTCCAGATTGAGCAACCTTTCCTGGGGGGCCAGAATGTGCCAAGACAGAGCATCTGGGGGTCACTCTCACTCCGTGCAGGTTGCACCACAGCAGAAACTGCCAGGTCTCCTGCAGGAGAGAGGGAGACACAGCGTCTCCCTGGTTCCGAATTTTGGTCATGGCAGTCTGGTTGTCCAATTCAAGATAGACCTGCTGACCCCTAACCTGAGACAGAAATTGCTGAAACACCCGTCTGACCGCACTCAACTAGAGGACATTTATGTGCAGGTTGCACTTCTGCTCGTTTCAAAGACCCGATGCAGTGAGCTTGTCCAGCACTCCCCCCCAACCTGTGAGGGAGGGGTTTGTCTGGACTGTGAGAGATTGGGCCTGAATCTCCAAAGGTAAACCCCTGGACAAAATCTTGGCCAATGGTCTAGAAATATTTTTTAAAAATACAATCTTTCCGGACCTCAGCAGAAGGAAGTAGGGGAGTGGTTATGCTTCCATTGCATGGATACTTGCTTAGTGTTAGTTTCCCAATGATAAATTCAGTATCTTCCCCTGTAACCAGACAGTCATGAAGTTATCTGAATCAGCATAGTGGATGTCCAAGAGCTCACAACTTGATCTTGTGTATTTGAGATTCGTGGCACCAATCTTGCAGACACCTAAGACATGTTCAAGTTGTCATCAATTATGATGCAAACACTTCCATGAGAAATCTAAAACTCTGAAGGTATCTCGTCAACCTTTATTCTACGATCGAACGTGATTGACCCATGCAATCATATCATCTGTAGAACTAAAACCATCTTGCTCCAGGGTACCTGTGATTCGCAGGCTGTAAATCTCAAGTATATGACCAGTAAGGTTTTGTTTATATCTGTAAACGGTCTTCAGATGGCCTATCTATGGCACTGATGATGCCTTCAGGGGTGTATCAATACTCACGTCTATGAGCTTATTGACTGCCCCTTGTACGTTGAACAAACGAAAACGAGCTTAGACAGTTCTATAAACCTTGGATGGTTTATATATATCATACCATAATTATGTAATATTAGATTTAATTCTTCACCCCTACAATGAAATGGACTTGCCTAATCTGTGAGAGATGCGTGAAGCGTTGATTTACCGTTTACAATGGGGTGAAGTTAGACAGCTCATTCAAAACGGTGGTATATTTTAATTCATTATTTAAGGCTGAGAGGTATTGATAATGGTGGTATTTCAAAATATACTACATTCCCATGTTTATAGCTCAATAATTATGATGTGGTGTGAACTTTGTGCTCTTACTGTCGACACTTGACAGATTACAATCAGGTTTGAGAAACATTTGTATAATTTAAATGCTATCAGCAGGTTACAGGATAGTTCTATTAATCTTGAGAAAAATATGAAGTAGTGGAGGGTAAAATATTGAGAGGTTAAAGTGACCGGAGTTTAATCAGCATGTCAACGTCATCAGTGACTGCATGACAACAAACAGGTGCTTTCTTACATGACTTATAGCCTATTAAAAATTGTTAATAAAACTTAATCTTAGCTAACAAACCCAAAATGTTTGAAAATCTTACTGTTCAATCTCATTAAAATAAAATCTAATATTGCAGATATTATAGATCTCACTAGGCTCCCTTACTCAAGCCATCAGGTTAACCTTTGCTTCTGTTTGACCTTGTAAATCTCATTGGATTGCCGCAGATACCATCAATCAATCCCACTTCGTGGCTCTAAATAGCCTTTAAAGAAATTGCTAATACTTACGCAAGTAGATGTTGAAAATCTTAAACATTTTCGGTTTTACACAAATCAATTGGAAGATATTTGCATATGTCCGTTAAAAACGATTCAACCCAGCAGATTTATTTATAATATTTTAGTCTTTGACGAAACAAGGGTCAATCTCATTAGCTTATAAAAGTCGTGCATGACTAATAAAAAAATATCAAGAAACCTAGTATTGGCATTTCTACATGTTTTGGTTGTTTTTGTTTCTCAGCATGATTTTGG
This sequence comes from Phorcus lineatus, assembly GCA_921293015.1. NCBI lineage: Eukaryota > Metazoa > Mollusca > Gastropoda > Trochida > Trochidae > Phorcus > Phorcus lineatus. Next base: position 26,408,487 of record OV121088.1, on the reverse strand, counting down.
TTAATATGTTTCACGAAATTTAAAATCATTCAGCGATTTCTACTAAGAGAGGAAACATTTATTCAACCTTACTGTTTCCACAATAAGCATTTGGATTGATAATTAAGGTCTACTACGTTTAACGTTGAGGAATGCAGAGTTTGCTTTGCGAAAGATAACTCCATAGCTTCGATTTTACTTGTTTTTCCAACAAACCAAACCATTAATTCAGGTATTTAGACAGTTCTACATTGATCCAGAAAGGTAAACGATTACTATGAGTGATTTTCATTAAGCAGACAAAACTTTTTCTTGGGTATTTACACTTTTCTTTAAGTATCATATGCGTGAAGTTACACTTGAAAATATTATTATACCCCTGCCCTACAGCGTAAGCGGGGGTATATAGCATTCATTCTGTCGGTTTGTCCGTCTGTCCTTCTGTTACGAATCTTTGTCCGGATGATATCTCCTGAACTATACATGCTCGATTCACCAAACTTCATACACTTATCAACCATGATCCCTAGATGTGCCTTTTGAGAGTAAGACCAACAAATGATTTTTATTTTTTGCGGTTTCCATGGAAACATTACTAAAACAGTGACTTAATGACCAAGTCCTTGTCAGGAGCATTTCTCCTAAACTATACATGCTATCTTCATCAAACTTCATACACTTATAACTAGCTAGATGTGCCTTTTGTGGGTTAGACCAACAAACGATTTTTATTTTTTGTTCTTTCCATGGAAACATGACAAAAACAGTAACAAAGTCCTTTGTACGGAGTATATCTTTATAAATATACATGCTATCTTTACCAAACTTCATACACTTATCAACCATGATCCATAGATGTGCCTTTCAGTTTTCTTTTTTTTTCAGTTTCCATGGAAACATAACTAAAACAATAACTAAGACAAAGGGCATTTTCCTGAGCATATCTCCTAAACTATACATGCTAGCTTCAACAAACTTAATACACTTATCAACCATAATTCGAAAATGAGCCTTTTGAGAGTTAGACCAACAAATGATTGTTTATTTTATTTTTTGCGGTTTCCATGGAAAACTTTACTTACAAGGTGACTATGACAAGGTGTCTTGTCTGGAGTTTATGTGCAAAAATATACATCTTAGCTTCACCAATCTTTCTGCACATGGTAATCAATGTGTCTAAATATGCCTTTTGATGGTAAAAACCTATTTGTGACATTTTTAGGGTAAGATCTGTGTCTTTTTTATATTTTTGTGTGGTTACCATGGAAACATTACATGAACAGTGACTCTGAGAAGTCGTTTTGGAGCATATCTCCTAAACTATGCATGCTAGCTTCAACAATCTTCATACACATTTGTAACATGACTCCGTTGTATTCTCGATTCTGATTGGTTGTTTTGAAAATTTACCTTATGTTGAATGACAATGAATGCCCACAAATAAGATATTACAAATAAATTTCAATATGATTTATTTTTGAAGAACGAAAATATTTTCAACTGGTATACTTAGTCCAAGTGCGGCCACCTTCTTTCGAATGTTGTTGCTATGATATGACACCACAAAGGTCAACCGTTTTGACGTCACAGTGTTTGCATCGCTCTCACATAGTCTTGGGCTTATTTAAACTTTTTTCTTGGGGTTTTACGATATTTTTCTATGAGCTTTATAATTGTTAATTTATAGGCCTCAAAATGTTGAACAAGTATTTTGTTAGATCTCGCTGTTACCAATGCCACTATTGGTATTATCAGACCAATGTTTGTAATTATGCTGGGAATTCACATTAGGTTAGACCTTAACACACCTCTTATAGAAAAAGAACAGTCGCAAAGTCCTTTGCACACGAAATAAGTATGCAAAAACAGAGTTCTCTCTTAAACTTCTAATAACTAACGGTCATGTTACAATATCGATAAATATAGTTGTGTTTGTAAAATTTACGGTGCGTTTGTAAAATTTACGGTTTCCTTAACATATTTTTATATGTACCTAGGCACAAAGAGTTTGTCCCTACATCTTATAAATGACATATTTCTAAAACAAGACAATGTATTGTACAATTGAAATGGTCACTTGAAAGATTTTAGTATTCTTACTGTCACCTAAAGGTAGAAATTAAACCTTGGTTTATGATGTTATCAATCTCTGTATTGAGTACCATTTCATAACGATCGTAACAATTTAAAAAGCTTACTTCTCTGTAGAAACTCTGTATTCCACCATTTTAGTTCGTTTCGGGATTGTGATTGGGCGACATGGTCATGTTTAGGTTATTGATTTTGATTTGTGACTCTCTTGTCTAACACTTACAGCTAGGGGCCATTTTGTCTTTAGAAAAATTTAAGAAGCTGGAATCTTAAAGATTGTATGACTGAAAGTGCTATAGAACTTATATTTTTGTATCCTATGCCAACTGAAAAAAAAGGGATTTTAGAATCTATTAAACCGCTAATAATTGCTGACAAAATTGTATGTCATACGTTGTTTTTTTATTACCTATGATATGTTACATAAAACTTGAAAGCTAAGAAGCCAATGTCTGTAAAATTTATCTTTTAAATGTTAAGTTTGTAATGTGTGATAAACTATAAAGCCTAGCTGTAACTTATTATTCTAATGTCTCTCAGTCCCACGGGCAGATACTGCTTTTACGTCACCAACATCAGGAGTTGGAGCCTTTAGAATCACAGCAAGGACAAGTGACGACATGGAAGCAGCATACAGGGAAATCATGCAGTACATCGGTGACAAAGAGGTACCAAATACAATTTTAGCTCTTCTAGTCTGTTAGGCCCAATAGGTTTATGGCATGTTGTGGCATCAGTCCGTCCATCTGTCCGTAAAACATTTTCACTATTTTGACATCTTGACCAGATCTTTTGGCCATAGCCAATAGGAATTCTAAATGAAAATGTTGTGACTCTGTGGTCCCTAATGAGAGCATGGGGCAATTAAAGGAAGGACAGCAAATAATAAACTTACTTGACCATTGAGGATTAACACTGACAATTGTACTGTAAATGAAAAACCATTGCATATGAGAAGGTTGTGAGGAGATGGTGTAAATATGGAAAATATGTTACATACTTGCAGGGAAAATACTGTGACATTACAGACTATTAAAAAAGATAAACATAGATATTTTTTAATTGTGGGTATCATTCCAGCAGCAAATTTTTACATAAAATCACAAATAAAGTAATCAGCTGTTAACCACCAAATTAATTCCACCATATTTTTTTTTTTTAAATTAACAGTAAATAGAGCTGTTTCTTGAGAGTTTTATCATATCTTGCAATTTGAAAACATAAATGAAACTAAAGTCACAAAATAAAATTTATAAAAAGTTATGAATGTTATCTCTCAGAAAAAAATAGAAAATAATAGACCAATTCCAATTACCACAAAAGCTAAAAGTGCAGTTAATTGTGGTTTCAATTATGTTTGATACATAGAATGTTCTACTTACAAACGCGGTAGTATATTAACAAAAATCGACTATGAATGCAATGACAAATGCAACTTTTGCAATGAAAGTGTTGAAACAATAATTCCTATTACCAAATATCTGGTACTTTATTAAAAAAATTACCAATTCGCTGTTTTGAAATTTTCTAAGCCAGGTGTTCAAACATGAACCTTTTTTTTTCACTCATTATATAAATTGAATTCTAATGTACATCCTTAGATTGTCAATGAGATGTCAGAATAGTTCTTTTTCAAATGAAAGTTTGTCGGTTCATTCTGTGAATTACCATGTTCATTTCTTCCGTGTTTCCATATTGCCACCATGTATGTTTTAAATGCGTGTTTACATCAACAACAAAAAATAAAGTTATGAGAAAATGCTATTTTCAAAAACAAAGACTAGAAAACTTAAATCTTTCGAACATACAAGAGAGTATAGATTTGGCAACAATATGATCCCTTAAGATGATGGCATGGAAAACCTATTTAGATCTTCTTCTCAAGAAAGATAAGACACAAACGGTCTCGCATGTACAGTTATTGCTTAATGGATTACTAATCATAAATTTAATGACCCATGCAGTGGCCCCCTTCATCTTCATCTTCAGAACTAATAAGAGCCCTGAAAGCTGAGATTTTGTGTATAGACACAAAGGTTATAAGTAAAACCTCACATTTTAATGGAACGTATTGACATGAAGACTAAAATTTGTAAATTTAAAATCATTTTTTTGGGGGTCAATATTTCTGTAACTTTATGCAAATTAATGTCAGTGTCTGTCCCCATGTTTCGAGAGTATGTATCTCAGTAACTTAAAAAGGAATCAATTGTATTGGCTATACAAATGTGGTAAAGAGTAAAGTAAGAGAATGAAATCTTTGCATTATAATTATACCCCCGCCTTACAGCGGGGGTATATAGTGTTCATTCTGTCCGTATGTCCGTCCGTCACAAATCTTTGTCCGGAGCATATCTCCCTAAACTATACATGCTAGTTTCACCAAACTTCATACACTTATCAACCATGATCCCTAGATGTGCCTTTTGAGGGTTAGACCAACAAATGATTTTTATTTTTTTGTGATTTCCATAGAAACATTACTAAAACATTGACTCTATGATAAAGTGATTTTTCCTGAGCAAATCTTCTAAACTTCACATGCTAGATTCACCAAACTTAATACACTTATCAACCATGACCCTTTTGAGGGTTAGACCAACACAGAAAACCAGACCATAATTTAAAGTTATGGGGTATGTGATTCACTTCCCTACTTGTTTTAATTTCAGAAACAGCAATCTGGTTTCACAAGTTACATTGAAGGTAATCTCTGCTTTCGTGTTTGTCTTTCTTCTAAGTAGTCATGGCATGTAATAATCAGTGTGTCCAACCGTCTGTTGATCTTTTATTTGTACCAATCCTCTTTGAAACTTTTTGCCATATACTCTCATAAGTTTTAGCTGATCATTCTTAAAAGGCAGATTGGGTTGTGCTGAGGAGAGTCTCAAGTCATCATTTCAGCATTTGTCTTGTATTACCTTTTATGATATTATAAGCCAATGGGTCAACCTTAAATTAAGGCATGGCCTGTCTGTCTCCTGTAAATTTTTTTAACACATTTTAAGCCCATCAGGCTTGAAAGGCCTGACGGGCGAATGACATGGCGTGGTGTCCATCCATCTGTCTGTGTGTCTGTTTGTACATTGTTAACTTTTTATTTTTCTATGTCTTCTCTAGAACAAGGGACTCTAACAATCAGAAATCTTGTGTGCAAACTCCTTGACATGTGAGGATAATAATTTATAGATTGTAGACCCTGTGACCTTTATTTTAGGAGCCAATCCCTAAAAGCCTATTCTCATCTTCGCTAGAAGGGACAGGCGAAAGCTGAGATCTTATGAGGAATATAATTCATAGATTTGATGACCAATTTGTTCTTGATAAGCGTCTCAGCAGCCACCACCATGTAGCAGTACTTGGAAGGAACGCTGCTTGGGTTTGAATTTGGTGTCTTTTATTCATTCATCATGTATTAAGACAGGAATAACACCAAGCAACAAATGTAACGATTTTAGTATAGTTTCGTAGCAATGTAACAATTGATACATAAATCAGCACTATATGGTTTTTATATCATGCACTTCAAAGTTGATGATATCACATAAACTCAACATATAAAGAACACCCAATGTTATATGATACCTGTGAAATATAATTATTTGACACAAAAGACCATATGGGTTACTATATAATAGATAAAAAGCAATTGCTTTGCGCAGTCTGATTCCCTGAACATGCACTGTTCAATTCATACCTGCATCAACATAATTTCGTGATGTCACATTATTTTTAGCTATGCCCATGGACAGCATCAGGGTTGCAGAAAACCTAAAAGTCATTTTTTGTCAGGCATGTCATTAATCCTATCAATTTTTGCCATTTTTAATGTTAGCGAGGAAAAGAACTGGCGTAGTTGATCATATAACTAAAGCTTACTGACCTAATCTTACGTTACAAAGTGTTATATCTATCATAACAATTAATCATTAGAATCAATTAAATAAAAATGATAAATAAAAAAGTAATCAAAATGAAAAAAAATTGTTACATGACCTTGTTTTCTAAAAAATAATAATCTCGAACTGATTTGCAATTTGTCACATGTTGATTTGTTATTTACATTTCAAGTACATCAGAAACATAGCCAGAAAAGATCGTTCATTAAATCGGCACATTTTTGGAAATCTCCACTAAAAGATCATGCTTTAATTGTTGTTTCTTTTTCATTATTATTTTATGAAAAACAATTGTATATATTTTTTTGTCATATTCATATGTTTTTCAAGCCTTTATCATAATAAAGCAATATCAAAGTTCAGGTCGACTTCAAAATGAAATATCTGACTTGCAAAATTCTGAGTCTGCAACCCTGGACATCACTATTTGTAAACAACTTACGTTTTTCTAATAATAGAGGCACTTCGTACAATGCAATTTCTTGAACAACAAGAATTTTGCCATTGCCGAAAGGTATCTGTCAGTACTTCCAAACCATCTCGGAAAGGTTTCGGAAGCATTGCCAGACAGCCATAAAACCTTCTCAAACCCTCATAAATTTAAGTGTGGAGATGTTGCGAAAGAATTGCGAGAAAGCTATAAAACCTTCAGGCAATCGTAAACTTTGTGAAAATGGTTCGGAAGCACTTCATTTGATTCACTGTTTACTTTACCATCACTATCACAGCTACTTCAGAATCAAACAATACATTTCACCGACTAACAACATCACCCCTTTTCCCCTTAAAAAGCATACAAACAACCATTCCAACAACACACAGCCACCTCAAATCCATTTCCTTTACAAATGTACTACCATAATGAAGTTTAACTCTTAAGTTGCTGAATATTATTTTGACCAGTTTTGCCCCCGTGGCTGAATTTTCCAGCACTGGCCTCGCTCAGTTATAGCGCAATTAGCCCCTGTGGCTGAATTATTTTGCACCGTTTTAACAACATATGGTGTGTTTACATGGCGGAATAGGGATGTTATCGTCGTTTTATACAAAGCTAATTGGCGAATCCCGTGTTACATATGGATGATACTTACTTGACACTTTGAATGAAATTTCTATCACCCCTGGAACGGTTTCTACAACTGAAGTAAAGTTGTTTTCAATTCGGGCGCCATAACTCAATAAATTCCAAGAGCGCATCCGCGAAATCAAAACGAAACTAAAGATGAATGGTTCTTCTTCACATCGAAATAAAAATTATTTTTATAATACGTCTGGAACGAATTTTACTAAATTTTAAAAATTGTCTTCATTTCAAACATTATAAAATCATATAACCACTGAGTGCACACATGCAAATTATATATGGAATTGAAGCTAATTTATTGCTCTATATTTCACGATAAATTTTATTACGATACGCCATCCTAAACGAAAGATATAAATTACGAAAACAGGGTAATGATAAATCCCGATAATGTTCTGACCCCACAGTAATATTACTAAGGTAATAGCCTCGGGCAAACGCACGCGCTCAGCGCGTGCAGGCGGGATATCCCCGTTGAAACATACACTCACACACAATATAAATTGTCTTTATTTCCAACTTTATAAATCATGTTATTCGCTTTGTATACATGCAAATTATATATGGAATTGAAGGCAATTTATTCTTCTTTACGAAGAAATAAATCATAACAATCTTTTGCACTGTAATAGCTAGTAATAAAATCTTTGATAATCGCCTTACTGCAACATATGTCGCATCGTTTCCACACGTTTTATTTTGATGCACATATGGGCAAATTTAACATGAAAATGAAGGTATTTATTTCTGCTTTACGATGATATGTAAATAATAAATATGTACCACTTGGTTTGGAAAATATAAATTTTGCAAAGATGGTACCCTCGGGTATTTTAGAACAGATTTTGATAATTGCGACATCACTAACCGCTCCTTTATTGTCTAATTGTAATTTGCAAATTTTATATAGAATTGAAGACGACCCTTTCCTCTTTATTGTGATATAAAAAAGATGATAATGCGCTCTGCCGTTAAATGGATAGGAAGTGTAAAAAGCAGTTGAAAAAAATCGCTTCTCGGTAAACAAAATATGAATAGAGAAATTGTCTGTTTGTGCGATGCTCGCCCGGTCCTTTCTGATTTTCTTGTACATACCAATTTTATATGGCAATAAAGATCATCCTTTTCTCTATATTTTGATATATGAAATTGCAAAATTTACCGAGAACTTTATGTGATATAAAGTGCGAAAAAATGATAAAAACGTAAAGAATAAACAAATGTCACAATTTTGCGGAACTTGCTGTATCTTTATTCTATATGGTGTATATAATTTTTTTATATCAAATCGAAGACAATTATTCCTTCTTTATCACGAGGTAATCAATTTCAAAATACGCCTAGATGTTGAGAAGATATGAGCGAAAGAAAGGCACGTGTCAAAATCGCCGTTCAGTTCACATGTTTTGAATCGAGAAATTAGCTTTTTGTGCGGCGCTTGCCGTGTCTTTATTTATTTTTGCGCATGTACACATTTTACATGAAAAGAAAGACAATCTTTCCCTCTGTCTTATGATATAAAAATTGTCAAAGAACGTTGAGCACATGATGGAAAATTGGTGTGACAAAATGGTGTAAAACTAAAAATATGTAAAAATCACCTTTTTTGCGGCACATGCTGTATCTTCAATTCAGGTAGCGTAGTTATGTATTTTATATTGAATTGAAGACAATTTTCTTCTCTTTCAAATGATCCAACCGGTATTGAAATCCGCCCAAGGGTTCAGAACATAGGGCGTGCGATAGGAAGGCGTGCATAGGGTCAAAATGCACGCGTCTCAGTAAACAATAGCATGCGCGGGTCGGTAAGCTCGTGCAAGAGGGTAGAAAATGCTCACAGGCAATTAGCACATTCGGCGGCGCTTGGGGAAAACTTGAGTGATTTTAACGTTTATTTTCGGTACGATAAACATTATCAATACTCTCATAACTTTCGGAGCATGTTCGCGCATTATTTAGAACAACAACGAAACAAAATTCGGTAGCTTAGCGACACACGGACGGAAAGTACTAGCGTTAAACTGACACTACTGCCGTTCAACAATAGCCCGTCCTTCGCTACTGTGAACCTCGGCGTTAATGAGCTAGCGTGAGAAAAATAGAGTTTGGATGTCGCATCTCGCCCAGAAGACATGCGGTCAAAGCAAATTTCAACCCGGACAGGCCCGGGACCCGCATCTTAAGAGTTAAGTTGTTAAAATGTTTGTATAGTAATTTGTTTAATAGATGTTATTCAAAATGTTTAATTCATGTTGTATCTTAAGGGTTAATCTACCATGTATACTTTTCGTTTTTCAATTTTCAAACACAAAAAATACAACAAAACATGTATCTGTATTAGAATATATTTAATAAACATTTAAATATTAACAGCTCTGAAATGCAAACTACTACATGAAATACACCTTAAATCATAAAAATATTTTATGTACAAACCAGGGTTGATGATTAAAAATTTTCCAGTCTGACATTTCATTTTGAAGTTGACCCGAAGTAAACTTTGATATTACTTTCTTATGATAATGACATGAATAACATATAGAAATGACAATAAAATATATACAATTGTCTTTCAAAAAATAATGATAATAAAGAAATAATAAGTAAAGAATGATCTACTAGTGAAGATTTCCAAAAGTGTGCCGATCCTTCAATGAACGATCGTTTCTGGCCATGTTCCTGACGTATTTGAAATGTAAATAAACAAATCAACATGGGACAAATTGCAAATCAGTACGAGAATAAAGTTTCTCAGGTCATGTGACTACACTTAACAGGTGATAATTGTTTTTATAGATATAACACTTTGTAATGTTAGATCAGGGCAGTAAGCCTTAGCTAATGATAAACTACGACAGTACTTTTCATTGCTAACATTAAAAATGGTGACGGTCCATAAGATTAATTGAATGCCTGACAAAAAATGACATATAGGTAAGGTTTTCGTCAAAATTTAGCCAGTCAAGTGTTTGCTGCCATGTATTGTCGTATGAGCGTCTGGGCTTTGTCGGTTTCAGATTTGATAGCACCTCGTCTTCATCTTGCACTTTTTTTTGTCATTGTGAAATGAAAAAAGTTCCATCTCAGCAATTTCTTGTAACGAATTTGATACCTTTCACTCTATATTTGAGAATATCTCTTACTAAAGATCAAAAGGTAAGCAGTGCAAACACTTAAGTTATTCAATTAACAAGGTAATAGTGCCGTGTGAAAACAAGAGTTGTGATTTCTTTGTTGACCGGGTCATGTTTTTATAACCAAATAAGTAAGTTTGAGTATATATGTTAATTTTTTCCTGTGATTTTTCCTCAAACGGTCATATGATTTTTCAAATGTCAGACTGGTCGATTTTCAAATTGTTCAGACTGGTCCCCATTCGGACATGTCCGGCAAATATACATATTTCTGCAACCCTGGTACAAACCAGTGTGTTAGAACTTTTCTAAAATCATCCAATCTGATAATGCACAATGTTGATAAGATGAATCAGGCAGACACATCGGGTGTAGTGATTTTTTGTAGACATTACAGGTTTGCAGGCATAAACGTTTTTGGGTTCGTAGACAGATTGATCGTGGATTCATCACCATTGTAGTGTAGAATAAAATTGCAATAAAATTATTATTTAGAGGCTTTAAATATGACTGATGATATATTATCCTTTTATATTTATTTAATCTTAGCAAAAATATTCAGCATTGACAGGCAGATTATCAGTGATACAATCACTTTAATGAATAAAGGTCAATGAGATTATTATCTTGAAAAAATGATCTCTTTTTATCTGTGTATGAACCCCATTTCGATCTGTTTATGAATTAAAAGTGTCTCCCAAATGTCTAACCCACCATTATTTTTTCACAAAATGTTATCATTTTCTATGAAAAATATTTTGTAATGTTTGATCTTTACTTCAAGACTTATTCAGTCCACATGCTGCATAAGAATACATGGAGATGAAGAATTCTTCCTTGTTCCATCTCTCCTTTTTGTGTGCAAATCTTCTCTCAAAAGAATCAAGTAAATCAGTTGTAAAATCAGGTTTAGAGAAAATAAAGGGTAATAGGTGCTTGGGGGATGAATAATGGAAAATCTGGAGGGGTAATGTAAAGGTGGAGCGGCAAAGGATGGAGAGAATAACTATAGAATAAAAATATTGGTAGAAACGTAAAAGGAGACAAAAAGACAGTATTTACAAAATGCTTATGTGTATTTCAGGTGACCTAATCAAATTCAGGGGATAATGAGAATAAGGTAGAAAGGGCATGTTCCCGTTCTGCCTACATCCCATTCTACCTACACTGTTAAAACAACATGTTACGGTCTGGTGCACGGCTTTTCATGGGTGAATAGTCATGTGCCATACCTCTGAATTAATGGAATCTTCCATCCATAGTCCCAATCTGCCTACAGTCAACCATTTTAAATAAGACAACAATATTGCATAGATACAGCACTAGTGATTTATTAGACTGTTTCACATTGAAGTACCACTTAAGTACCAGAGATTGCGAAAGCCTGCATGAAGAATCTGTTTACCTCCTGACTGTGACATGATGAACTCAACTCTCTGAAGGTTAGCCATTTTGACTGAAGACAACATTTTCACCCAGCTTATAAAGCATTGCATTTTGAAGCATGTGATAATTGTTAATTAACTAATCCCTTTAACAAATTTCACAATTTCTCTCATTATTTACTTATAAACACACACTCTCCTTTGATCAAGATGTTATGTTCGCTTAGACAGAGAAGTCACTGATTTTTAAATCCCCTATCAAAACATTGGAGTATGCTACTATTGTGAACTATTTAATTTATTAGAAACTATTTTGTTATAAAAACAGGATTTTCTTTGATCAAAGTGTTATGTTTTCAAAAGAGAGAAGTTACGGATTACTTAATCTTTTATCAGGATGTTCCACAAATATTTCATTTTTTTAAATGAACTAATCCTTCTACTCGGTCCACTTGTTTGGTTTGACTCAGATACTTGGGTCATGCCCATGATTTTAGGGGTGTTAACTTATGTCCCAGTCTGCCTACATTTTTTGTGTAGGCAAATTGGGCTGTAGGCAGAATGGGATGTAGGCAGACCGGGACTCAACCGTAGAAAGATTATTTACAGATTGCATGTTCATAGCCGACTCTTAATACTTATGCATAGCGGTGACCTAGATATCGAAAACGAGGCTAAGCCCGCAAGCTTCGGAAATGGCAGGCGGCCACGGCAATTTTTCAGTTCGCGAGTTGCAGTAGTATTTCGCGACTGGCGTCAATAAAAAGTAACAGAAAGATGTATCCTTTTGCAAAAAGATCATTTGCTGTATTTACAAGGACTTGGTTTTAAAATTGTCACCGATGATTAAAGTTTTCATTCATATCGTGCCTTGCAAAAATTTCAAAACATCGCGGAACGTCGATTTGTTAAGATGAGTATCGATCAAATATCTTGAATTTTACAAACTTCAGGTGAAAATTTCAGATGAGAAACATTATTTCGTTTGCAGAAATACCTATAAATTTTCTTACAACAATCGATGGTTATCCCAGTTACCGTAATGATTTAATTTTTCGGTTTTCCTGTCGTTCGATTGAAATCTCGTACAGTCAATCAACAAAAGCCGAGTGTCGAGTGCAATTTCGTTCCTCAACTCGGACACAGATTCTATCATATAATTATTAGGCCTATATATAAGTCATAATGTGACTCATCAGCTTAATACTTCTCTAAATAAACGTCATTCACCGTCTACAGACCAACAAACCAGATAAATGAGGAGATATAAGTATGGTCTAGTCTACCACTTACAGTCTGCACAGGCCTGTTAAATTCTTTGGGAGTCAAGGTGGACCCTATAATCGTGGTATTTGTCATATTTATCTATCGATTGGCCTTTTTTTTAACAAAATGGATTTTTAGAAAAACATACACAAAAATAAAACATGGCTAAACATTTTTGCTTGTCATTTCTTGAACGTGTGGCATCATGTTAAAGTTGATTATAAAATGGAAATTTTAACTTATAATGCTAGAATGAAATATCTAAAACTAAAACTTTCCTAACTAAATCTTTCCCTTTTTTTCATTGACAACTAATATTTCATACATGTAAGTAGATTCCTAATTATTATACCAACAAAGGCTCTCAGATGATTTCATATATATAGCTAACTTGTTCAAATCATACTTTTGTGACAAAAAGTCAAAATATTTACACTATATCTCAGTAAGAAAAATTTCAGGCAAAATAGATCACTACATAAAATCATTTGAATTGTTAAGCTTTTGGAAATATTATCAAGTTGGGCAGTCAAATCTGAAATATTCAAATTGACCAAACTGCAATAGTTCTGGGTAAAAGAATTAACGAATCGTATAAATATCTGACAACAACATAACATTTTTAAAACGTAAATATCAGTTCCACCAACAGTTCCACCAACTAAAATTTTCATTAATATCATCGGATGTGACATATTGTACTTGTTGGCAAAATTATTTTTTTTATACACGAAGACATTATTTTTTATCACCAGTCTTTGATTTACTATTTTAACAAGACCTGGATTATGACATGTATATTTATGAAATGGTGCTTGGAAAAAGCACACAATGAATTATTATTTAATTTCAATCTATGTGTGTCATCGGTAGATTATAATATTTCATATTTTATTTTTGAAAGAAAGGGATATATCAATTTTATGCCAGTTAATAATGTAAAGGAAATATAGAGTCTTTATACATTGTATGCTACAGTAGGCATATATTATCTCAATGTTTGATTTTATTTCACTCTGACGTTTCAACTCTTATAAAATAATCAAATATATGCAAAATGTCACTATTCACTCTCTCGGATTAATATTCTTATGGAATTTTATTTCTAAAGTATGCAATTATTTGCGTAAATATGCACTCAAATTATATTTTAAAAATATGATAACTTACCTTATCAGTGTTTTATTGGGGGAAAAAAATGCCAACAGGAAAGTTTTTGACTGAAATACCGATAACTTTTACTGTGGCAGCTAGGCTGGTGTCGATTTTTTGGGACAACTTGCTGATGATGTCAAATCATTGTGAACCATAGACTTTCATGTTGAATATATTCAGACAATTTACAGTTCACAGTTTTCTGAGTAATCTGCAACTGAATGTAACCACGAATGACTAGATTTCTTCTTGTCAAAATCAATGATTGCGAAACTGGAACCTTCAAGCGGGTTTTAAAATATTCAAGCATATTCCTACATTAGGGAAAATACAAACAATTATGTGAAAGTTATCATTCGATAAAATCATTATCTTTTAAATTGTGGTTCATTAAACATTTTGAATCAGCAAAAGAACTTTGAAGAGGCAAAAATTAATCTCCGATTTCATGGTTTCAAAAATGACATAAACTTTTACCTGAGCAAAAGTCGTCGTTTCACCAAAACCTGAATATCAAACAACGCTATTTTTGACTAAATAAACACAAGAGATGCTGTTTTATGTATGGCCAAATTTGAACATAGTCATAACACTTGAAAATTGCATAAAACGAAGTTTAAGAGCGGCATGTTACGAGCAATAATCGCGTCAATGACTTCCGGGTTCGTGGCGCTCGTTCGAGCGGGCTTAGCCTCGTTTTGGATAGCTCATGAATATTCGTGACGTAATATTAAGAGAGGTCTATTGAAGTGGATTAATGGAAGAAAAAAAAAAATTAATGATAATTATGAAGACTAATTAACAATATCATTAATGTTTTAAAGACTTAACTTTGATGAGATATATGTTCACGGACATTATCAGTACTACATAATGAATATCAAATTTAACAGTCACCATGTATTTTGTGTATACCTATCTCATTTCAATTTCCAAAACAAAACCTTCACATTATTTCAAATATTGGCTTCGTTTTTTCTGTCAAGAGATTTCAAATACCTGTAATATTTAATACCTTGATTTTGCACTAAAATGAAACAAGGGAAAGCACAAAAATTTTTCTCACTCACCCTTAGGCAATGAAAAGCCAATCCTTGACATAGTCTAATGAGAAATGTAAATTGTTACCTCCCTTCCATGTTTCTTCCAAGATGGGGGCCAAAGTGTGTCCCCTTCTTTCCTGCCGGGGGTAATTATGGTGTAAACATATTTATTCAGAGAAAAACTGATTGGATTGGCAAACAAGCAAAATCTTTGCTTATATGAATGCCTCTCCCGACAATATACAAATATAAACTTTCAAGAAATGATGACGTTCACAAAACAATGAAGAACAGATCAGATATGCATGTACATTTGCAGGCTTACTTACTATGATTTAAAGATAAATTCTTTTAAAATTTCGCAAGGCAATTGAAGAACGTAATGTAAGTTGGTTAAGACAAATCTGAAAATCTTTTAGAAGAAACTATGTAATTATAGACAGATTTTAAAAGTTTGTTATTATGTTGATCAGTAGAGCCAGAGTTGCCGTAAAGGATAGATGGTAGATTATAACCTTTTTGAAAAAAGTATGTGTTTAGTCTTAATTCGTGGTTATTGGGACAAATTAGGAAGAAGTGGAGTGCATCCTCAAAGTGATGACCGCAGTTGCAGTAAGGGGTATCGGATATATATCTGATGAATTTATCACCGTTTAAGTCACTGCAGCCAAGCCGAAGACGGGAATGAATTATCTGGCAGAATCTTGACCCATGAAATAAATTAAAATGAATCGGGATGCTATTGGTGTCCTTTAATTTCCTTTTGAATTCTGCAAGTGAGCTGGAGTTGACCACGTCCAGGGGGAGGGAATTCCAGATATTGACCGTGTCTGGTAGAAACGATTTAGAGTAATTACTTGTGTTGCATTTTATGCTTTGAAGGTCGGAATAGTTTCTTAAATTGTACCGACTTGCGTCTGACACAGTGTCAGGTATTAGGTTTGATAAATATTCAGGTACTAGTTTATTAACCATCTTATAAAAGACATACAATTTCTGGCGATGTCTACGCTTCTCTAATGAAGTAATATTAGTTTCTGAGTATAACTTTTCATGACTTGTGCCGCGAACGGCACCACAAATAGTAATAGTAATAGTAATAATTGCGTCCAGATTAAGTTTTTCTAGAAGTACAGATTGCTCTTTTGTACAATTATCCCAGATGTGGCATGAATAATCGAAAACTGGTAATATAAATGATTTATACATGGTCTGAAGGGTTTTACGATTGAGGCGGTATTTAAAACTTCTAAGGCAATTTATCGTTGGACTTACCTTTTTGATAATACTATCAATATGGTTATGCCACATGCAATCCTGTTGTAAAATTAATCCTAGATGTCTATGAGATGAAACGTCATTTATAGGTGTATTATTCATAGATAAAACTGGTTTTAAAGTCGGAGCATGCTTACGGCTGAATTGAATTGAGACGGTTTTACTTGGATTAAAATCAACTTGCCATTCGTTAGCCCAGGTGTTAATGACGGACAGGTCGTCATTTAGGCTCTGAGCGGCAACATTGGGGTCATTAATTATTACGTAAAGCGATGTATCGTCGGCAAATAACCGTATATTGCTGTCAATATCGTCAACAATGTCATTAATATAGATCAAGAAAAGCAGTGGTCCGAGAACGGAACCTTGTGGGACACCGGCAGAGACAGATT
This sequence comes from Phorcus lineatus, assembly GCA_921293015.1. Taxonomy (NCBI): domain Eukaryota; kingdom Metazoa; phylum Mollusca; class Gastropoda; order Trochida; family Trochidae; genus Phorcus; species Phorcus lineatus. The sequence goes on along the minus strand of OV121088.1, from coordinate 26,391,781 downwards.
TAAAATCAGAGCTATAGCCGTTGATTACGATTTTTTCTTATGAATGGGTATTACTGACGCTATTTTCCAAATATTTGGGAAATTTGACTTTGATAACGAGCAGTTAAAGACTTTCGATAAGGGATCAGCTTTTGCTGAGGCACCAAGCTTTAGTAATCGATTACCGATGCCATCGTGTCCAGTTGCTTTGGAGGTGTTAACAGAGAGTAAAATATCTTCAACTTCACAGACAGTCAGTGATATTGAAGATAAAGTTTTATCAGTTTTAAAAATTAAGTCCGGTAATGTTTTATCGGGAGTCGTTACAGTTGCTTGATCACAGAAGTAGTTATTCATTATAGTGACGATATCATTTACATCGTCATAAACTGCATCTTGAAATGTGATGGGTGGAAATATTGTCTTGTTGCCAGTGGATTTTAGATAATTTTTGACTAAGCGCCACCAGAGTTTGCTACCGTATGATTCGTTTATCTTATCATCAACTTTTGAGACAAATTTCCTTTTTGCGGTACGTACAGCTGATATTACGTCATTCCGTAATCTACGAAACTTTTCCCAATCCAATGGTCGGTTATATTTCTTAGCTACTTTGTGTATACGGTTTCGTTTTCGAATCAATCTGCGGACATCACCCGTAATCCATAATGGATCATTAGGTCTAATAGTTACTGTTTTATTTGGGATATGGGTATTGCATATATCTAAAAATGAATTTGAAAACGCTTCTGCTGCTTGATCAATATCGTTTGTTGACAGAACAGTCTGCCAGTCGAATGAACTAAGGTTATCTTTTAGATTTGTTTCATCAATCATGTTATAATTGTAAACCTTCCTTTTAAAATTATTATTTTTAGGAATATCATCCTTTATTGTCACACTTATGGGACAATGGTCACTACAAATAGGATCAGACACACCCGAACTAAGTACGCTATCAGCATTAGATACAAACAATAAGTCAATCAAAGTTCTAGAGGTGGATGTAATCCTAGTTGGTTCAGTTATCAGTTGCGTCAGTCCGTATAATGCCTTTAAGCTCTCGATTTTAACGTTGTTTTCATTTAGAATATCTATATTAAAATCTCCCGTTATTATCGTTCGCATCTTTAATGTCATAGCATTACATATTGACCGATCTAATAGATCCCAATACGCATCACTTTTATCCGCACGGTAAAAATTTCCGACTAAGTATTTCTTATTATTACGTTTTATTTGAACCCACTGCGCCTCGAGTCCTGAAATGAGAAGATGGTCCATGTCTATAACGTAGAAGTTCTCTTTAACGTATATAGCGACACCCCCACCCCGGCTTGGACGGTCGTTACGGTACGGTGGATGAAAATTAGGGATGGATATATCACTCTGGAGGATACCGTTATGCAACCATGTTTCTGTTAGGCAGATTACATCATAAGAATTGAATTCTAGAGATAGCAGGTCTATTTTATCCTTTAGACTTCTTACATTTAGATGAACAATTTTAAGATCGTCTTTACGTGGGCCATGATTAGGGTGGATATCGCCACAACATAACAGCAAGATAATTATGTATAAGGGAGTTTGTAATTTGTAAAGACAATTTGAAGTAAAGAGGATTGATGAGAGTATAAAGTTTACGTATGCCTTGCATGAATTTTTCAAAGAGAAAAGTCCAACCGACCGCCTGTATTGGACAATATCAACCGGCATCTATCATAAACAAATGTAGAGAATACATGGCGGTGGTTGGACTGAAGGTTATAAGCATAAGTAGGAACTTTATTGTAAGCAAGCAATAAGCATCAATGCAAAAGATAATACAACATAACATATGAAGCAACAAATGGTAAACACATAAAATGGAGCATTTGATTGGAGAACTGTGATACGTAAAAGATATTTTGTTGTAAGAGAAACAAACAAAAAATGAGAAGAATAGATAGGAGATAAATGACATTTTATGCCAGTTGGTAATATTTGGTGGAATTTGAAATCAGACTAAGCGAGAGTAGGCGACCGCGTTACAGCGAGCGTGAATAGCGTGTTGCACGTGCATGCGTGTGAGCTGGATGGAGACAATGGTGTGCATGTTTGATGTGATATCGGAATTATTTATGGATACATACTGTGAATTGGAACATCAAAATTGTAAGTAAATATATTTATATATAAATGTATATATAAATATGTGTTTGTGTCTTCATTAGTGATTCTGTGAAGAAAGTATACAAGTCGTATATTTTTATACATGTTATATGTAGTGATACTATCAATCGACAGAACCTAAGGGCTGAATAATTATTCAGCTTCTGAACTAAATATTGTATCTTATAGACGCTCCATTTCGACAATTATTACTGACGCTATGTGCCCGTGTTGTGGGGATGACCTTGAAGATGAATACCATACTCTATTAGTTTGCCCATTATACATTACCTTACGAAGTAAATATATACCAATGTATTTTCACAAGTACCCATCAAACCAAAAGTTTATTCAATTGCTGTCCAGTCAAAATCCTACTACCATAAATAATTTAGCACTTTATATTTCAAAAATGTTTAATATGCGATGTGAACATCTCGCGCTCTCGTAACAAACCAATGATCAGTCTGTATTTATGCAAATGTACTATAGGCCTCACAGGCCATCATTTACGAAATAAAGACTCTGAGTCTGAGTCTGAGTCTGAGAATAATTATTTAGTTAAATATAGACAAAACCAGAAATATAGTGCTAAGAATCATCTTGGGGAGACAATGAATAAATGAAATAAATGAAATTAATTATATTCAAAAGTCCGAGTGAAGAGGGAAAGAAAAAAAAACAAAACAACAAGCCACATTCGTTAGCAGATTTAAAAACAAAACAATTAACATAAAAACCAGGAATAATTATATAGCTAAATTAAGACAAAACCCGGATAACAAAACAAAAACAAAAGCACAAACCCTAAGAACATGAAAGAACCACACAAGAAAAAAAAAAAACCCCAAAAAACCAAAACAAGCCCAACTTTAAGATCAACCATGAGCTTAAATATGCATCACTTGTACTATGTTGATGCAACATTCCAGTAGGAAAATCATAGGATTAAAAAAACCAAAAAAAACAAAAAAAACAAAAACAAAAGCAAAACAGAACTAAAACAAACCCGAAAGTGTTAAATCACTTTATGTCAAACAACATCATATTCTATATATTGATTCGATGATGGAGATTGTCATTGTCAAGAGAAATAAGCTTAATAGGAACACCTTGATAATTGGTTGATAGTAACAGTCACATAGACCATATCATTTGTCTATAAAGGCGCCACTTGGTTTATCAGCAAGTCTACATATGGACACTTATCTGTTTATGATATATTTTTAAAAACGTATCCAATTCATAAATTAATTGATAGTTTCTTGAGTGAGATTTATTTTCATTTTCAACCCTGTGCCTTCAAGAATCGTATGAAACTGTGTGGCATTTGCGGCCTTATTCACGGACCCGTCTTTAAGTTTAATTAATACCACACCCCCAGTTACCCAGCTCGAATCAAATCGCCCTTCAGACACAAAACGCCTTGCTTGTTTGGCCAGATCCGCTCTAGGTTTGGTAAGGTCTTCATTGATGAAGATGCGTCGTGTAGAAAGATCTGTGTTGGCAGATTTTAGTTTAGACCGGTTTCGCAGGAAAGATCTCTGTGTAGCGTTACTCACGAACCGTGCTAGGATTGGTCTGGGATTATCCTGTGGCGTAACAGGACGACGAGGCACCCTGTGGCTAATGTCGATGTGGCTTTCGTCAACGTTAAGTCCGATAAACTCGGCGACTTTCCGAACAAGATCGTTGGTGTTCTCACCTTGTTTTTCTGATATCCCAGAGATCCTAACGTTGTTCCGGCGGGAATACTGCTCGGTTCTGTCGAGTCGTTCATTTAGTATCTTGATCTCGTCGTTCTTAACCTCCAGAGATTTTTGTAGCGAGGACACAGCAGACTCCAGAGCTTTCGTTTTTGACACCAGACCCTCCATTTCTTCCCTAAACATGGGTCTAATCACTTCAGAGAGCGTTGTACACATTGCAGCCATGGCATCCTTACTTTGAAACACTTTCAGCAGTTTTTCATGGAATTTCCCGTCATCATCTAGATCCACAGTAACACATGCGTCCTCCATTGTAACAGACGTGTCTGATAGGCTGGTGTCAAAACTAATATTGCACTGCCTTTTGACGTCTTCGGAATCGGGTGTAGACGCCTCGGATCGAACACGTTTACCTGTTGGTGTATTTTCCATACGGACAGTCCGGGGCAGTACTTTTACTTATAAATTCGCATACAATAAGTTTAATATTGATATTCAGAGATAGAAATAGAAGAAATGTTGAATTAGATTCAAATAGTTCAGATACTTTGTAACCGCACTCACAGGCGTGATTTAGTTTCACAGAATATGTCAGAGTTCAATCCGTGATTTATACGAAATTAGACATGCCATCCATCAACAAAAATGCGATAGATTGTTTTCACAACTCAATTGTTGCACATACCATACATTTGCGGTCAATTTAAACCGATAGCATTCCACCAAACTTATGTTTTTCACATCACTTCTCGAGAGCTCATGTCACAGCGTCCGACCATCGTGACGTCACCGGAAGTCAATTTGGGGGTAATTATATATATAGACAGTCCCAGTGGGCAAACTCTCTGTGGCCTCTGATTGGCTGGCTGGAGGGATTGATTAATCTATCAGAATTAATTAGCCTCGTATATTTTAGTACTGTAAAGTAAGCTTATACACTGTTCTATTAAAGCAACACTGCATGGACCATGGAGTGTGAAGGTTGATTTTTATTTCTGAAGATGATCACATACAAATCATTTAATAAGCTTTCAAAGACAGGGTATCAATATAATTCATTGTTGTCTTTCTTGTTTCCTGGTGTGATATTTTGTCAAAACTAACTTTTTTATAAAATCATTTACTGGATAAGTGAAACTTTAAACACTGTTTTGATAACATGTATTCACAATTGAATTTTTTTTAAATGATATCACTTAAAATTTGGTATCTCACTTTTTTAATTAAAACATTTTTTTTAACATTAAATTTTATATTAAAACATAAAATGATCTCTTTTCTTCCAACCAAAACAAAATGGATTGTAATTGTATAAAATCTATACTGGGTGTTATTTTCTCATATTTCAGGGGCGTAGCTACCTATACCAATGTACTCAATTGAGAACACTTTTTTTCTCCAAATTTCATAAAGGAAAAAAACAAACCCTATTTAAATCTTCAGTATGTTTGATTGAGAACAGAAGCTGAATGTGGAGAGAAAAAGCGACGTCATTGTAATCATTACAACAGGGCAACCCTGATGAGCCCAGCATTTTAGCAATTTAACGTTGTAGAATCACGAATATTTGGCGGGTTCTTCTTGGTAAGCATATGTTTTCTGAAAGTTTATTTTCTTGAGGAAAGATGAAAATGAAATGCAAAAGAAACGTACACACTGATGTAGTGGATTTGGCCCTTTTGCAAGTGTCCCTGATAACTAATGTCGTCTATGTGATTGATGTCACATATGTCAAACTTTTAGTAATGGAGTAATTTTAAAGTGAGTTAGGACGTAAGGCACTGAATTTGAACGAGTCGTACTCTTATGCTCCGTAAGACAGTCAAACGTGTTTGAACGTGCAAAAGAATACAGAAGTAAAGAATTCATGAAACAAGCATATTTCAAACTGATATAACTTCAAGTGATTTCATAATTTATTATTGTTTAATAATGTACGTTATTAAAATGTGGTCAAAATATTTTTTTCCTCAAATTATTTCAAAATATCAATATATGACAATTCCCTTTTCATGTAAATTGTAATAGGTATTGAAAACAAGATGTAGTTCAGTTAATGTAAGATAAATATGACTGAAACATAGTTACGTACACCATTTGTTTAGAAGCAAACTCATACACATTGCCCTCTAAAGAAGACGACATTTCAAAGCTCATTTTAAAAGTCAGTGTCGAATCCCTTGAAGAGAGATAGGAGAACAAACTTGGCCATTTATCGTATTTCGTGACGCCATATATCAATGCATAGATGCATTAAAGTACAAGTACATCAGATAGACCAAATCTTAAATTACCTTCACATGTATAAATAACAGATGTTATTTTTATTTTAATCAACACACGAACTGATTGGACGACCATAGAGCAAGAAGCATCCTTCACTTTGGCTCATGACTGTAATTACCTATTCTTGCTTTAAAAAAATAGCTTGATTGAGTACATTTTTCAAAACCCTAGCTACACCCCTATATTTTACATATATTTTACTATAGGTAAAAAAACAGAAGACTTGAAGCGATTAACAGATCTCTTTGTCCAATAGGGAAAGATTTTCTCAGAAACTATTAAACCTAGAGGAGTGACATTTTGGTTTGAATTCACCTGATGATACTCTTGATCGAGTTCAAAAGCCATTTCCGAAATTGTATTTTTCACAAAGTTCTGGCCCTTGCTTCAGAAATTGGACTTGCAGTGATTAATAGCTAGGTCTGATGCTTCAATGGGGACAAATTTTCTCAGACAGTATCACACTTAGGTGAATGAAATTTTGGTTTTGGACACACCTGTTGATGCTCTTGATCAAGTTTGAAAACCATTTCAGAAATATTATTTTTGACAGAGTAAGGGCCCTTGATTAAGCAATTGGACTTGTAGCGATTAACAGATGTTGCTCCAATGGGGAGCCATTTACTCTTTAACTATTACAGTAACTTTTAGTAAGTCAGGTTATCCAGAATCATATTAATTCAGACTAGAGGGAGAAGAAATCAGATGGGCTGCAGGGGTGTGAGAGCCATGCTCACTTTTTCCTTTTTATATATATATGCGTTTTTGTGGAATTGTAATTCACAGCTTTTTCACAAATGCACTAGAAATCATGTGTTTGATTTTTCACAATAGATGATGCTGTTGTAATAGAATCAAGTCAGATGGAAGATCAGCAAGCTGTATTGGCACCTAATAGGTAAGAAATTAATTATTAAATTGTTTTTATCTCTATGGCATGGTGATCTATTTGTTCAATTACATATTTGATTTTTAATCAAAGTTCTGGCCTAAGAGTAATTGAGGGGTCCGAATGACAGGGTATCTAAAACATCAATAAAATGCTACCCAGTCCTTGAAAATAGCTCAGATGAAGATATTCCGAAAGCTGAATTAATTTACTGTAACATACTATATTATCAGGAATCCTGGAATTTGGTTGCAAAGTGAAAAATCATCATGAAATCGAGTAATTTTTTAGTTTGGTTGCAGTCCCTTATAGGCAACTGCAACTAAATTATTTTTTGTCAAATATACATCATTTTTCATGTCTTGGCTAATAATAATTTTGTTGCAGGTAATACAATTATGTTTTGAAAAGATTATCAGATCAATTTGGTTGCAGGAGACTTCAAATTTACCTAAATTGACGAGAAAACGACCAAATCAACAGTTTCAGTTTGACATGTTCCCTCTGACACAACGTGTGACATAAATATATACCATGCGCTATGTAACACATCTTTCAATTGGCTAATTCAGTATAAAACATTTTCAATAAAAAGTTGACGTTCGTTTTTACTTATTCATGATTGAGTTTGATCGGTTTTTAGATAGAAACTAATCATTAAACATACTTGATGATGTTTATTTTCTATCAAAATTAGTTTGCTATCAGAGGCATCTGTTACAACCAATGAGAATAGTGATGAGATTTGACAACAATTCGAATTCGTCTGGGGGCCACGTTGTAAAAACAAATTGCAATTTAGGAAAAATTTGGTCAAGGAATGGCATAAATACTTGCCAAGACATGATAAACTAAAGAGAATGTTAGATTTAACAAGCTTAGTAGAAATTTTCTATCCACTTTGTCAGAAACGACAGCGAAGCGGGACACGACGTGATCGAAAACCGGACTCGGTAGCTTTGAGCAAGTTGCCGATGTTTCATTGAAATGTAAATAAACAGCCAGGTAAAGTTCCAACATTTGCGATATCATCGTTTAGTTTCTCTCTGCAACCAAATTATGTTTAGTCAAGACTCTTCTGTTCTATGAAAACGTGTATTTTGATGGTTTCAAGAATTTGGTTGCAGTGGCCTATAGGGGACTGCAACCAAACTCTAAAATATGACGTTTTCAAGGTGATAAATCGGTCTGCAACCAAATGCAAAAGGTTTCATGTTATATATCATTGTACAGAAAATTATCTCAGCTATAAGAAAAATCCCATTTCGGCTTTTTTGAAGGACTAGGTTGCATTTTACAGTTGTTTTAGAGACCCCGTCATCCGGACCCCTCAATTACTCTCAGGCCAAAGTTCTTTTTCTTAGTCTTCGCCAATTTTTCCATATGTAGGAATGAAGCTCAGGTGTCATCAAAATGGAGTTTTCTCAGGATTGCTGGCATGACACCAAAGGAGGTGCAACTGATGTTGAATCAGCAGGGAATACGATTTCATACATTGTTTCCTAATCCAAGCAAAAATGACTGTTTTGTTGTTGAAGTACCAGGAGAAGGTATGTATCATAGTTCAATTAGCGCTGAAAAATTATTATTATTATACCCCCGCTTAGCGTTCATTCTGTCCTTCCGTCACAAATCATTGTCCAGAGCATATCTCCTAAACCTTACATGCTAGCTTCACCAAACTTCATGCACTTATATCAACCATGATCCCTAGATGTACCTTTCGAGGGTTAGACCAACACATGATTGTTATTTTTCGTGATTTCTATGGAAACATTAATTACTAAAACAGTGACTCTATGAGAAAGTGCTTTTTCCTGAACATATCTTCTTAACTATACATGCTAGCTTCAACAAACTTAATTCACTTAGTTTATCATTCATGATCCCTAAGTGAGCCTTTTGAGGATTAGACTGAAAAAGAAAGCCAGACTATAGTTTGAAGCAGGGGTATGTGAGCTGTGCTCACTTCTTTACTTGTTTTAACAGGTTAAATTTTTGACACAAGTTAGTCCCAAGTTGTGACCTTCACAATGACATTCAGATCAGTATTGGAACAGAGAGGGGTCCGATAGATCCCCCCATTGGAAATAAAAAAAATTGGAGCTTAAGATAGGTGACCCTCAAGAAACCAACCCCCTCCTTCAAAAGGTAAAAAGTTCCAGTCACAACCTAACATGCATGTGGTTATACCCCCGCTACGAATTCTATAGTGGTCATTCCGTCCGTCTGTCTGTCTGTCCTTCTGTCCGTCCTTTTGTCTGGTCAATTTGCTAAAATATTGTTAGGTCTATTTCAACCAAACTTTGCACACTTGTTAACCATAACCTTGTCTACAGTTTGGACCATTTTTTGATTTTCTGGAATTAATTTTTTTTTTGTGGACTTAGTGATATGGTGTACAATGGGGAAAGATTTTTAAACTATTACTCCTCGAAGAGTGAAATTTAGGTTATGGATACACCTAAAATACTCTTGATCGAGTTTGAAAGCAATTTCCGAAATTCTAATGTTTAAAGAGTTAGTGACCCTGATTGCTCAATTGGACTTGGAGCGATTAACAGATCTGTTGCTCCAATGGGGACAGCTCCCTCACACAAAAAAACAGGTAGTAGCAAAACTTTTGCAGCACTGGTCTCGTTAAACTTTGCGACAACGGCGTGACTGAAAATGAGAATTTACCATGCAAATTAGCGGGCAACACCAGTGCGGCTCATTAGGCAAATTAGTGAACAACAACGGTTGCACTCCTATATGCGGCAACGGTTGCACTTTAATATGCGGCAACGGTTGCACTTTAACATGCAGCAAAGGTTGCACTCCAATAGACAGCAATGGTTGTATTCTTATATGCAGCAACGGTTGTACTCCAATGTTCGGCGATGGTTTTGCTCCAAGAATGATTTAATGATATTTTAACATTAGACTTCATAAATATCTATCTATGTATCAAAGTTCAAGAATGATTCAAAGAAACATGATATATGCAATAAATTTTTATTACAATGAAGAGGTCAAAAGAAACAATATTGAAGATAACAACATATTCACATAATATGCCTTCTATGTTGTTGGCATCTGTGATTTTAATAATCAGAATCAGTTGTTTTTGCTAATGACAGCCATTGCTCCTCGTTAGTGACAGGTCAGGCAGGAAGTTAGGTCTTGCTGTCAGCTAAAGGGGTTAAGACTGCAGAGATTCTAATTGGACAATAATGTCCAGCCTCATCTGAGGTGTGAGGCAGAAGGTATTGAATGGTGTAAAGAACCTTAAACTGTGATCTTTCCAAAAAGAAGAGTCAAGTCATTGAATGGCATTTAGAAGTGGTGTCTTAAAAACCCAAGGTATTCCTTGGCAACAAATTCTTAAGAAAAGAGTAATTAATGGATATAAATTTGAGTAAAGGATTTTGATCAAAATGTATATTCTTAGCTTGAAGTGATGAAATAAATAAAATACATGGATGAATTAATAGATATCCTTTCAATTAAAAAAATGTATTATCATATAAGCTTAGATATTTTTATCTGATATGTGATAAGAATTAAAACAAGAATTTAGGTTAAAGGGAATTTTTCAACTTATAGGCTTACAGTCATCATTCAAAGCAAGAGATATAATCCTTTTATATGATTGATGTAGATTATTTGGACAAATTCATAATGAGATTATTTGAAATGAAGGAGAATTGAAAATCATTTAGAAATCTATGGAGCAAATGACTTAATTTTCTTCCAATACATAGAAACAATTCCTTAACAACAATATTTTAGAAAAATTAAACAATATGAAACAATTTTAAACCAAATTGCATTCTTTAGGATACATAAACGAACAGGCTCATAAATTCAAACAATTACATTTTCTGGCCATAGAATATTCAGTTAAATAATCATATCTCCTAATAAAGTGCATCGATAATGAAATGGATGAATAAAACTTTTTATTTTCAAATAATAAATTTAAGGAATTCAAATGAATTATTTAAAAAAAAATTATCATGAGTTAATTGAAATTGATTGGTGTTTCAACTTGGTTAGCAAGACATCTCTGATTACCCATTTTGGTCTCCAATTTGAAATAACACCTTATTGAGTGATCAATATCAATAAAGGCACTGTTAGGTAAAGTTACTAATAAGCAAGTTAACTCGTTGAAATGTTAATTGTACTTAATTTTGAGAACTAATAGGTTACATACAAGGTATTTCCTATGAATTCAACTGGAAACACAACTTGAATAACATCTCATTAGGTAACTGATGTCCCTTATTAAAAGAATAAACTTGTTAACAGCTTAATGACCAACAAATTGACTCAGCTGTCAAAGCAACAAAACTTATAGACAATGGATACCTATTATCTCCTTATTTCATTGGTCATTTTCTATATTGAAGGCTCCACCCATTTCCATCATTGTAACCAATAGATTTTTATCTAAACAATGTCACCTAACTTATAGCATTTCTATATCAGTATAAATCATTTAACCAGGCAAATGACTTTGTTGAAACCAGACATGTTTTAGGAATGATTGTTTACATGATAAATTTGAAGTCTTAAATCAAATAAATAAAATTGTGAATGACCAAATCATCTGCATTCAATTTTTTTGGTATATTTGAAGACAATTCTTTCTAGGTGTGTACTTTAAATGTCAAGTAGTTGGAATATTAAAAGAACAATCCCTTTTTAAATTTTACTTTACGGTGTAACAGGCCAAACTTTCCCCCTGACCAGACTTTCCCCTGGGAAACTTTGGCCTCGGCCAGACTTTCCCCCCCTGGGCTCAATCTTCCCCTCTTGGTTTTTATTTAAAGTGGGGCGACTCGAGCCTACTTGGGCTATTTCTTCCCCACCCTCTGTATTTATTTTGAATGGGGCGACTCTAGCCTAGCTAGGCTATTTCTTACCCACCCTTGGTATTTATATAGAGTGGGGCGACTCTGGCCTAGCTGGGCTTTTTCCTCCCCACCCTTTGTATCTATTTCAAGGGGGAAATTCTGGCCTACCAAGGCTTTTTCTTATATAAAAGTTTACCTGGACTGATTGATATAAAATTGATATTTGCATTAATGTATCAACATGATACATTGAAATAAAATTATTATTGATAGATTTGTCAAAGTTAACTGTCTTTTAAGTAGTTTCTACCAAAATTCAACCTTAATAGAAGGGCATCATGTTCAGGAGGGTGAGTAAGAAAAAGCCTAGCTAGGCCAGAACTTCCCCCCTGAAAATAGTTAAAGGGGTGGGGTAAAAAAGCCTAGCTAGGCCAGAACTTCCCCCCTGAAAATAGATATGACAGCGGATTGTTCGTACACTATGAGTATTTCTAAGATTGTATAAACTTATATCCGAAACATTTTGGGGAATTAGATCCGATAGGTAGTTTGGAGTGAGGTTATTTATCATTTTGTAGAATAGAGTTAATTTTTTATTTTCTCTACGTTTTGCTAATGGTATAAAATTAGTTTCTTTGTAAATCTTATCATGGCTTGTCCCTCTCACTGCTCCACAAATGGTTCTTAGGGCGTCTAATTGTAAACTTTCAAGTAATATTGATTGTTCCTTTGTACAATTATCCCATAAATGACAGCAATAATCAAAATGTGGAAGTATGTAATAGGTATACATACATTCGAGTGTTTGTCTAGTTAATCTATATTTAAAACTTCTAAGACAATTAATCAAAGGACTTACAGTTTTTACTATTTCTTCGATTTGTCTTTTCCAAAAGCAATCTTTTTGAAGATAAACACCTAAATGTTTGTGGAAGCTTACTTCATTTACTTTTTGCCCTTTCATTTCTATCGGTGAAGACACCGTGGGGTTAACTTTACGAGAGAACAAAACAGTTTCAGTTTTTGTAGGATTGAAATGTACTTGCCACGCATCGGCCCAATCAGAAATATGGTTTAAATCATTACTCAATATTCTTGTTGTATTATCTGGATCTTCAACGACAATGTACACTGATGTGTCGTCCGCAAATAATCTAATATTACTCTTAATGCCATCAACGATATCGTTTATATAGACTAAGAATAGTAGTGGTCCTAAGACGGAGCCCTGAGGGACTCCAGCCGATACGTGTTTTAAGTCTGATGATTGGCCATCTATTATTACTTTTTGTAATCGATTTGATAGATAGTCGCGAAACCAATTTAGCAAACTTCCACGAATGCCATAGGCTTCTAATTTATGTATTATACCCCTGTGCCATACTTTGTCAAAAGCTTTACTTATATCACAGAAAACAGCCTTGACTTCTTTTCCATTATCTAGAGCATTTGCAATGAAATCGTATAGATAAGTAAGTTGATACGCAGTACAATCACCCGGTAGAAAACCTGACTGCAAATTAGTTAAAACATTATTATCTCGGAAAAAGTTAAATACATATTTGAAAACACATTTTTCAAAAACCTTCCCAATGCAGCTAGTAAGCGCAACAGGTCTATAATTCTGACATTCATTTACACTGCCCTTTTTGTGCAAAGGAAAAACAGAAGCTTCCTTCCAAATGGAAGGAAATTTACAGTCACATAATGACTTATTGAATAAATACGTAAGGGGGGTGGATAGCAATTCCGCGGTTAGTTTGATAAACTTATTACTTAGTTTGTCAGGGCCACTTGCCTTATTTATATCAACTGATAGAAGAATGTCTTTAACTTCAGCTCGTGTTAAGACAATTTCACTTAATGAATCATCATTTCTATCAATAATAGATGGTAGCGGTTTGTTTGGGGAATCAATCTTAGCCTGGTCAATAAAGTAATCATTAAGTATGTTTGCTTTTTCGTTAGCGTCTTCATAAATAATACCATTGTGATAAAGAGGTGGAAATCTCTCCGTGTCATTTCTGTTCTTTTTTAGATAATACTTAATCAATTTCCACCACATTTTAGTATTTTTATTGTTGTTTAATTTATGATCAAGTTTAGAGTAATACTCAGATTTAGCTTTTCTTACTGCAGAGATAACCTTGTTTCTAAGTTTTCTAAATTTAGCCCAATCGTTTTCCTGATTTCTCCGTTTTGCTATTATCTTATTAGGAATAAAGGTATCACATAAATACAAAACTTTTTTCATTACTGTTTCAGATGAAATATCGATGTCATTTGAAAGATCCTTTAACCAATCTGTATTTTGAAAACTTATAACCAGCCCTTCAATGTCAGCTAAATCGTAGTTATAAATCTTTCTTTCAAAACGATTTTGGATAGGTATTACATCATGAATAGTAACGAAAGTGGGACAATGGTCGCTACAAACAGGATCAAGTACTCCTGAATTCAAAATATAATCAGAGTTTGATACAAAAATTAAGTCAATCAGGGTACGTGACGTTTTAGTAATTCTAGTTGGTTCTGTGATAATCTGTTTCATATCAAATACATATTCGATATTTTTAACTTTCTCATTAACCTTATTTAATATATCAATATTGAAGTCGCCAACAACAATAGTGTCTATATTGAGATCTATACCATTTCCAATTGATTGACAAACTAGATCCCAATATTCCTCACTTTTGTCAGATCTATAAAATGTACCTAGCAAAAGTTTTGTACTTGACTGATTGATATAAAATTGATATTTGCATTAATGTATCAACATGATACATTGGAATAAAATTATTATTGATAGATTTGTCAAAGTTAACTGTCTTTTAAGTAGTTTCTACCAAAATTCAACCTTAATAGAAGGGCATCATGTTCAGGAGGGTGAGTAAGAAAAAGCCTAGCTAGGCCAGAACTTCCCCCCTGAAAATAGATAAAAGGGGTGGGGTAAAAAAGCCTAGCTAGGCCAGAACTTCCCCCCTGAAAATAGATAAAAGGGGTGGGGTAAAATAGCCTAGCTAGGCCAGATATTCCCCCCTGAAAATAGATAAAAGGGGTGGGGTAAAAAAGCCTAGCTAGGCCAGATATTCCCCCCCTGAAAATAGATAAAAGGGGTGGGGTAAAAAAGCCTAGCTAGGCCAGAACTTCCCCCCTGAAAATAAATAAAAGGGGTGGGGTAAAATAGCCTAGCTAGGCCAGAACTTCCCCCCTGAAAATAGATAAAAGGGGTGGGGTAAAATAGCCTAGCTAGGCCAGAACTTCCCCCCTGAAAATAAATAAAGGGGTGGGGGAAAAAAGCCTAGCTAGGCCAGAACTTTCCCCGTGAAAATAAATAACAAGGGTGGGGAAGAAATAGCCTAGCTAGGCCAGAACTTCCCCCCTTAAAATAAATAAAAGGGGTGGGGGAAAAAAGCCTAGCTAGGCCAGAACTTCCCCCCTTAAATAAATAAAAGGGGGGGGGGGGGGGGGGGATAGCCTAGCTAGGCCAGAGCTTCCCCCCTTAAAATAAATAAAAGGGGTGGGGGAAAAAAGGCTAGCTAGGCCAGAACTTCCCCCCTTAAAGTGAATAAAAGGGGTGGGGTAAAATAGCCTAGCTAGGCCAGAGCATCCCCCCTGGAAATAAATAACAAGGGAGGGAAGAAATAGTCTCTGAGTATACTCTCTGATCACAACCTAATATAACAAATTAACCTTTATGTACATGATGTTAGTTACTATGTAACTAAACATCTAAACAGACAGAAAGACAGACAGCATGTTTATCAATAGTATCATCTCACTTACAAATGTACATAAACATAAATGTTAGCGAGATGCGAGTAGCACACTCTATTTTTCTCACGCTAACTAATTATGACCGCGGGTCTCGGTAGCGAAGCCCGGAAATTTATTGCCTAGCAGTAGTCTCAGTTCAACGCTTGTATTTTCGTTCCGGCTGTCGCAAAGCAACCGTGTTTTGTTTTGTTAGTGTTCTAAATAATGTGTGAACATGCTCTGAAAGTTATGAGAACATTGATAATGTTTATCATACCGAAAATAAGCGTTAAAATCACTCAATTTTCCCCCACTCCCCGCCGCACGTGCAAATAGCCTGTGGGCACTTTCTCCCCGCTCACACGAGCTTACCGTCCCGCGCGTGCTATCGTTTGCTTACAAGCCTGCACTCACACCAAACGTAGAACCTTATATCACATGTACACGATCTATGCTATGAACTCTTGGGCAGATTTCAATACCAGTTGGATCATTTGAAAGAGCAGAAAATTGTCTTCAAGTCAATATAAAATACATAACTACGCTACCTAAATTGAAGATACAGCATGTGCCGACAGGACTCGTTAACGATCTGTGTCATTGTTTACCTTATAGATTCCAGCGGTCTTGAACATATATATTTTCACTGATTGTACTTATAAAAAAAGCCCCGAAGTCACCAAAGCTATTAATATCAATACATCGACATATTTTGTTTGACATTAGTTAACTAAATATTTGTTTGGGTTGTTAATCTCCGATAATGCCGATTGAGTGAACCTTAACTGATATCTGCCGCCATTGTGACTGTTTTCTGTTTGAACACCTCGACAAAATCGACTATCCCCATGTGTAGTTGTGTAGTATCCCCCAAGAGTGACGTATTCCAATATTGTCAATAATAAGACAACATTTATAGTTGATTGTGATGTAAGTTAAAGCCTGTTGGAAATGTATCGTAAATATGAAATTCTTTTTCAGTTTTAACTATTTCAACCAAATAAAAATATTAACGCTGTAAAGCATAATTATTATTTCATTTTCCTTCGGTACTTTAGTGCCGGTATTTTATCAGAGAGAGGTTTTTAGTTTCCTAACACTACTTTTTCACACCAGACAATATAGTCATAAAGTTATTACCTAACAATCTACATGAAATGTCACACACCTGCACATAATGGCAATTAATCAATAAACTTAATGACCTCAGCACCTGGCACATTTCCAATAGGTAATACACAAGGCACTGATTAGTCTAAACTATATCCTCACCTATGATCAACAGCCTTTATTGAAACTTGATGAAGGTAATTAGGCTTGTCAACACACGTGACATGACAATATATTAACAAATCTGTATTACTTAATATCTTATTTCATTCTGCAATGTTTATCAATATATAATAGGTTATAAGTTATCCACTGTAAGGCTACATAAAACGGTAAATGTTTCTCCGGGGCAGCTCTTTTATTTTAATTTTACTTTTTGTTGCTTCTAAAATGACACTGTAGCAAGAAATTTTATTTTTCATAAATATTATAACCCAAACTGTAGTGTCAACATACAACATAAGTGACTTGCCCACATTTTTTAATGTATCCTTAGAGTAATCAGCACCCAAAAAAAAGATATATACCCCAAAACTAGTAATGTAACAAACTACAAACCTGTCACTGTGTATGATTTACAGATCTATATATTCATATGCACATTATTTCATTATAGTCTCCAACATGTTAAATAACTATTTAATTCAACCCAATGAATTTTTCAACCCCATATGCAATCAAATACTAAAAAGTCAAATAGTTAATGGGGTTTGAATTAATAAATTCTGCGACTAATCTTAGGAGACATAAATTCATAATGCAGATAAAAACACAACATTCGTCTGCAAAATCATCAATTATAGTCAACTCCCCAAAAGTTTCATGATTATTAATCCCACCTCCCCCTGAATAGAATTTTGAATTAGCCTTTCTTTGAAATTCCTTAGCCTCTTTCGCTCCCTCTTCTCAAAGTATTCCATCCGTTTTCTCATCCGATATGGTTGATTGTCATATCTCGCTGGACAGACGGATAGCGGGCCTAATTTCATCTTTATCTGTTTATTTACTGTTGGTACGGCATTCCAAAGTTCGTTTTGAAATCATAGGAAAAATCAAACAGTCCTCTGTGAAATGATCGGAGCAGATGACAGACCTGTCATTGGGACTCCACTTCGCTTATTTCTGACTAACAAACTTTGTCCAATTCGCGAATTGGACAGGATCCTTCGGAAACCGATGCAGTTGAATGTCTCCTGATTTCATATAAGTACAGTTGGCAGCAACGCAGGTAGAAGGCATGTCTCTATCTCAATGAAAACGTCGACGTATGCGACCCATATCTGCATCGATATATACTTGTTTACAAACAAACGCTGAGCGAGTCCTGTCTGTGACGTCACATCTGCCGAAGGAGAGCTCAGGCCACTCTAGGGACTTTTTTAATTGGGCTTTGGAGGTGGCCAATTTCTACGCGTTTTGAACCGTTATATCTTTTTAATTAAAGGACGCATCGAAACTCTGTTTGGTGTTTTTTCTACTTGAATGTATTGTCTTTATGAAAATGGGGATTGAAGTCGGATACAAAACTGGGATATAATATCTTTAACAGATTTGTTACTTAAAAGGGGACAGATCTTTTCTTGAACTATTACACATAGGGGAGTGACATTTTGGTTTTGGATACACCTGATGATACTTTTAAACGAGAAATTTTATTTTTTAAAGAGTTATGGCCCCTTGCTTCTGAAATTCGACTTTGAGCGATTAACAGGTCTGATGCTTCAATGGGGACATGTTTTCTCAGACAGTTTCACACTTGCGTGAATGAAATTTGGGTTTTGGATTCACCTGCTGATGCTCTTGAACAAGTTTGAAAACCATTTCAGAAGTAGTATTATCTCGACTTGCACAGCAATGTCAGATACTCATTGGCCAAAAGCGGTCACGTGCCGTAGGTATATTTTTCTATGTTAAACTGGGTCAGGAGCAACCCTAGTAACGAGAGACGACGTACTGTCAAGAGTTATCTTCCTTGTCCCATTGTAAACAAAGATTACGCTACGCTGGTTGAACACTACCTTTAAACGCTCAGTGTATCTTCCCATTTATTAAAGTCATATCTTATAATCACACTACTGGAACAAGAGTAAACTCTCCTACAAATGAAACGTTGGTGCCGAGAAAATCAAAATGCTTGCTAACGGCCTTTCAGTTCACTCGCTCGCAGCGGGGTTGTCCATCAGCGAGCTGAAGATTGGAATGTTGAATCAGAAAACCAATCTATACACATATCAGTCGAGGTCATCACCGACTCTTCATTCATATTCAAACCAACCAGTGCTTTATGCAGTGATGCCTGCATGTTCTGTTAGCCCGACACTTTCACACTTTAACTCGCTCCTTTCAGGACAGTCGGCCATGACAGTCAGAAAACTACTGATATTTTAGCGCCGCTTCAAATCGAACGTTTCCAAGGTGGAACGTGTATACGAGGTCACGTGACCAAACAATCAAAATGAAATAAGCCCTGCAATACTCGTTTTGTTTATCTAATTTTGTTAATCCGCATTTACCGTCTAGTACCGCTGCACGGTACTAGATTATACTTTTTGAGCTTTAAACGGTGATAGAAAAATAATTTTTGTAACTTCATAGATAAAAAAGTTGTACTGACAAGATCAGCCGCCATTTTGACCCATCCAATCTTTCAAGCCATATTTAAAGCATACAATAAGGGTCCTCGTCGAGATAAATACATTACCATGTGTCCGCGAGTTTGATATGGAGATATATCATGTGTCCGAGTGAAATATCAAACTCGAACTTCGTTCTCGTTTGATATTTAACTCGAACACATGATATATCTCAATATCAAACTCACGGACACATGGTAACTTATATTTTTGACAGAGTAATGGCCCTTGATAACGCAATTGGACTTGTAGCGATTAACAGATCTGATGCTCCAATGGAACCAAGTTTTCTCAGACAATATCACACTTAAGTGAATGAAATTTTGGTGTTGGACACACATTTTGATGCTCTTGATAGAGTTTGAAAGCCATTTCCCAAATTATTTTTTTTTATGGCCCTTGATTGCGCAGTAGTAGTGATTGTAGTGATTAATCGATCTGTTGCTCCAATGGGGAGCCATTTACTCTTTAACTGTTACAGTAACTTTTAGTAAATTGGGTTATCCAGAATCAGGGATCAAATGCTGTAGGGTATGTGAGCCATGCTCATTTTTTTCTTGTTGTCTCTGCATTTATTGTGTAAGCTTTGGACATCATGTTATTTCTGAAAACATTGGGAGGGTGTTGCAAGAGCAGGGAGGGAGGATGTCCATGCCGAGCACTCTCACATTTGTGCAAGGGGTAAGAATATCGAGGATATTATATGAGTGTCCATGACATACTATTTTGATATTTGATATCCCGAGCATGAACAGGAATACTGAAGACACTTATTCAATGGAACAAATGATAATAATTACTTCTGAAAAATGAAATGGATTCAACGTGATACAAAGTGAAATAAGATGGTGAAAAAATTAAGAATAAACAAAAGTAATTTTTTGGAGGCACTACTATATCTTTATTCTATTCTATTTTCTGTGTGCTTTTCAGGCTTACATTAGATTTTTTTCTATCTATATTCATTTGCTTTCATTAAGATATTAACAAAATGATATTTTCAGAGAAAAATAAGAGTAAAATCATCAATTGGATAATCTAAAAGTTGCTTTTTTCAGATTTGGCTAAACTTTGGGAATCCAATGACGAGAAGCTAAGTGGTGTCGGCAAATATGTGAGTATTTGAGGTATTTGTTGAAATTTACCCTAAATTATATTCTTGATAATAATTTTCAAGGATAAAATATCGATCAAACAGCATCCTGTGTTACATTTTTTATCCATGCGGTATAAATATATAGTCTTTGCTCTGTCTGTAATGAATTCATTTCCGGACCATTTAACTCCAAAACCGCTCATCAAATCTCTCTGAAAGTTAGCATGTGTTGCCAACCTACTTGTGGTGTTTGTTTTGGTAGTTTCAGATTTCTGAAAATGGTTTTATTTTAATATTTCAATGGAAACAAATTGACTTATAATCTATGCATGAATTGTTAAAAATCTGGAGCGGGACTTATCTTTTATGCATGTTATCTTTTTACAACTTAATTTGCATGGAAATAACTCAACTACTAGTGTTTCATTGTATCAATACCTTGATGGAATTTGTAATGTAGATGTTTGCAATTATTTTCCCTAAATTATTGCCAGCCCTTGATTGGTCTCTTTTTGGGATAGATTTATGATTAAGTAACATAGCCAAGGGGAATATAATTATAAATAGGAAAATAAAGATAAAAATTTGGAATAAGACAAAATGGGAGAATTGGGTTAAAAATTGGGGCACAACCACACAAGCACAGGAGGGCTTAACAAAAAGAATGCTAAAGGAAAAAATAACAAAAGGGAGGGGTGCACCATGGGTTTCTGAGCTTAACAGCAAAAAAACAGGGTCCGAAAACCTATAAAAAAAGTAACTAAGTTGAAGGGACTATGGTTGAAGCTGTTTATTTAAGTATTAAAGGTCCAGAAGGAGGATGTAGGATGCTTTGGTAATGGTGTCCCTCGCTAGTCGTTGTGGGTTTGAAACTAGGAGGTATCGGGTCAGAACTTTTTCTTGATACATCATGGGTAAGTTGATGTCTTCAATGAAGTTAAGTAGAAGTTCACAGCTATGGAACTTGATAGCGTCACACTTGATATCCGATCCGGGCGTTTGTTGGCGGTTTGATTTGGAATTATGGTGGGGTTGGCTATGGGTATTTGGGGAGGTTGATTATTTTTAGAGGTATAGGTGGAGGTAGAGAGGGCTAGTAATGGTGGGTGGGGAGGATATTTACAGCTGGCTGGCGTGGTGGATGGCGGGGATAGCGCCGATCAAGGTTAACGAATGGTAAATGGGAGTTACTTGCCCCTAGCTACTGATACCGAATGCTTTTGCCACAAGCATTGTGATTGGTTAGCTTAGTTTACGCAAGAACGTGCGCTACAGTAGGGTGCGGTCAGATCCAGTGGAGAGGATGGCCTAGACAGATAGAGTTCGAATCTCAATAGAGTCGATATTTTGAAACTTTTATTCCTCGGAACAGGGTCGATTTTAATCAGACTGCTCAATGGTGAAATATCACATGTTATATTCCTGTAGAGTACCAATGTCCAGCACCTGCATCTCTCTTCACGAAACAATAAAACAATCAAGACTTTATGGCACAAGACAGTGTCCGTTCAACTATGGCCCACAAAGACCCCACAAAAAGACGGGTTCTTTGAGCTAATTGGTCTCGCTACAGCGAGCAACGTCTGTGGTCAGTGGCCCAGGCGTTGAGCCGTGAAGCTGTTTTGGTGTTAATGAGTTAAGATTAAGGAGATAAACCTAAACCAGAGACATGTTATATACTGGTTTATTGAGTGAGTAAATTTGAAATTGAAACCGATGGCGCATTGTAAGGTTTCAATTTAGAATTTACCCCCTATCGATCAGGTAAAACATGTCTCTGTTTATCAAACACATTAGGTTAATTCATCTCAATTCTACCAGTTTAGTTATTAACTCTGTGTCCTTTCAAAATTCACATAGTAAAAATTAAGGTCCTGGCTTTTTTAAACAAAAATGAACTTGTCTGTTTTGGGGAATTTTTTCTCCAGGTTTTGCTAGATTACAAAGACCGCTAAATCCCTATGAAGAAAATAGACGAATCTTAAGAAAGGCACTATGACGTCAGAAGCGCTCGCGAAATGACACTCTGATCTCAAACTATCACTCAAACTTCTTACTTTACAGAAAATAAGACAATAGTTCAAACAAATTGATCTCCTTGTCTCAACACCAAAAAAACAAATACAGTTGAATAATTTTGGAACTACTGTAAGCTATGTACGAGTCAGATGTAAATGTAATGTTGATTCATGTCAGATGAATTTGGGTAAACAGAGCAACTTCAATTATATTTACAGGCCTTTTTTATCGGACATATCAACCAATCAGAATCAGGTATCCAGAACTTGCATTGTAGAATATCAGATAAAATTAATGTCAGCACATTATCAAGACTTGAGTTAATTTGCTAAAAAGATTCAAGTGAATATTGGAAAATTATGAATTGGGATATTTTTTGGAAAATTTAAACTTTGATTTAAGTAAAGGTAATGGTTTGGGAAAATATACTCGACTGATTGGATGAGCAGATAATATTTTCATCTTTCCTGAGTACCTTGTAAATACGAGAGAACAAGTGTGATTTTTTAGCCCTGCAGTCATAATTGTTTTTGATTGATTCAGAGAACTAGTCGACTCACTGTTGTCAGGTGTTATCAAACATCCGGATCAACGATGTTCAACAGTATATCTAATGATCCATGACATATAATCCCCTTTTTTGTGGCACTTGCTGTATCTTTATTTGAGTAGGAATATAAACTAGTTTATTATCTGGAAAGTGTATGTTTGAAGTTTATTAATTCTTATGCTGTATATTTATTTCATTTGAGTAGGAATATAAACTAGTTTTATTATCTGGAAAGTGTATGATTGAAGTTTATCTAGTCTTATGCCAGTGGCTAACTCATTAGGCCTGTTGAACTAGCGCCTGTCATCAATGAAATTTTCAAGCATTATACTGTATACCCATTTTTAGCTCATTTGACCTGAGAGTTCAGATAAGCTTATGGCATGTCCCTTCTCTGTTTTCTTTAAATATATATATTATAAATACATATTACTTAAAATTTATTTTACTTCTTCCAAGAAACTTAGTGGTGTAGGATGCTCAAATATTCAGAATAACATTTTTGTTCCATGGAGGTTGATGTTTATAGATTTTACCTAAACTGCCATCAAATATGGGCATAGAAGCATAGAACGTGAAAAATTCTCTGGTCTATCATTCAGACACAGAGTCATGATATGGAAGCAAACAGAATTGGAATGTCATCTTTGTGTGTTTGAGACAAATAGAAGTATGATTGTGGTAGTTGTCCCCCGCCACAATGCTGAACGGGGTACTATGAATTCAGTGGCGTCTGTTTGTCCGTATATCCTGATTCTTGTGACGCAATAACTCATGAAGCTTAGTACCTAGAGTGTTCATATTTGGTGACAGCTTTCAATGGATAATTACCTAGATGCCAGTCGACTTTGGTGACCTTGACGTAATTTTCAAGGTCACCAAGACACTTTTTAAATCATTGTTAACGCAATAAAGCTTAGCACCTAGAGTGTTCATATTTGGTGATTGCCTTCAGTGGCGGAAGACTCAAACGCCAGTCGACGTTAGTGACCTTGACATCATTTTCAAGGTCACCACTACACTTTGACCACTTTGTGATACATTCTTAACACCATATTTCATAAAGCTCAGCACCTAGAGTGTTTATGTTTAACGACAGCCTACAACGTGGGATGACTCAGGTACCAGTGGACTTTGGTGACCTTGACCAAATTTTCAAGGTCACCACGACACTCTCATTACTTTATGATACATTGTTAACACGATATCTCATAAAGCTTAGCACCTAGAGTATTCATATTTGGGACAGCTTTCAATGGAGGAAGACCAAGATGCCAGTCGACATTTGTGACCATTTTCAAGGTCACCACAACACTTTGACCACTTTGTAATAAATTGTTAAGGTGGTATCCTGTTATTAGTACTTAAATATCTCATAACGAGGGGGGACATTGCCATGTTAGTGGCAACACTTGTTAAAATTTGCTTTACTTTTGGTTCATATTGGTTGCAGTTTGCATCTGAATGCTAATTAAGAGATTTGAGCCATGCATGTGACTCCCAGAAGTCCAGAGGGACCCACATTTACACTTTCTGATTGTATTCCAGTTGGGTGTAGTTAATCTTCAAGGAGGCATAGTTAACAGGGGACTTTAGGCGTTCCAGATTGCTCGTTGCAAACACTTCACTCAAATGATGATTTGAATCACGCAGAACTTGGATGATCCCTCAATGACAGTCCAAATATACACTGATAAGCCCCTGAAGTTGACATAAGATGTGTCTAGAATGATATAAGAACTCCAACTACTGTCTAGATTCAACTGTCAGCCCTTTTGGAGAGGGCCCTATTTAAGGGATTCACATAATTGAAAGCTTTAGAGCCCTAAAGCATATAAAATGTCACATAGACTATGACTGACATAATACTTTTTTTCTTTTCCATTGCCTAAAGTGATGGACAATAAAGTGTTGCTATTTACTAAAGCATATAATTCAAAGGTTTCTAGTGTATGAAATGTAGAATGCTGATTGGATGCAATCAAAGTTAGTTGTGCAATCAGCGATGCCATTTCAAAATTTATCTTTCAAATCGCCTAAGTTATTTCCATAAGCTTCCCAAAAGCTAACTTTATTTGAATATGCACCTTGCACTTTGAGTCATCTTTACAGAACACAAACGCCTCATTTTTCGACTGTTTCATTGCACAGGCCTGTGTGACATCAAATATGTTATTCATGCATTCCTTGTTTTCATTGGCTGAAATATAGCCAGGTAGTTTAATTAAGTATCAATATTGTCCCCCTTAGGAAAGTGCCAGAAGACCTTCGTATTGAGACAGAGGTAGTATAGAAATTTATGACGGAGCTACCTCTGTTTGAAGAGAATGTTAGGCCCATGCAGGCTCCGAGTTTATTCTGTCAATATTGAATATACCTTTTCACTAGGATGATCAACATTGAATCACACATGAAAAGATGGCTTCTTTGTGGAAACTGTTAAGTGTGTCCATCATTTTGTCTCATTTCTTGATTGCGGCTTGGGTTTAAGGTCATGTTTTCTGGCAATTACTTGTCTGTGTTGTCTTATTTCTGAATACTGAATGATCATTACTTCATTTGAAACCTGATTCTGATCTTAATTAATTATGTTTCAGATCGTTAGGGTGCTTGATTTTATGCAAACTGTTTTCAAAATATATCATATATTGTATTATTTATTGAAATGCACTTAAGAATAATAAGAGTTTTTTGGTTACAACATTAAATATCTACTAAACAAGCTTTAAGTTACATGCATGGTCAGTCTGTTCCCTTTTTCACAAAATAGTAACAAGTTCAAAACTACATAATGATAATTCTACCATGAAGGTGCTGGATACTTAATTTTGATTTTTGTGTGTGTCCAATTCACAATTTGACAAGCACTTCTGACCTTTTAAAATACAGCAGTGACGTCATTGTATTGTTTCAATCATACATTATCCTACAAGAATCTACTGCTTCTATGTGGACAATTGAGCAATAATAATTTTGAGATGGTCCCCGGAAGGGAACTGGTTTCATTATTTGATAACACAACATCATCCTCTGAAGAAATGTCTTCGAAGTGTGGATACTCGGCCATGTCTTCCCACTCAACAACAAAATTGCCATACATAATGTCTAAGTTGAATTAAGACCACCTTCCTTTTATACCAAATCCCAAGCTGATTGCGGTTTCAAACGTCTTGCACGTGAATTAAGCTGGTAACGTTGCACGTGCATTAAGAATGTACTAGCTAGATGGTTACATTGCACGTGCATTAAGAATGTACTGGCGAAATGGTAACGTTGCACGTGCATTAAGAATGTACCGGCAAGATGGTTACGTTTCACGTGCATTAAGAATGACCGGTGAACCAGTTGGTACCATCTCAAATTTTTTTAAAGGATTTTGTTTTATTGAAAAACGTTTTTTGTGTTATAATTATGCAATGAAATACGAATGTTATTATCATAAACCAAAGCAGGTCATACAAAAAACACTTTAAACTAGGCTGTATTTTAAGTCAGATAACATACTCGTAACCGTACATTCGTGAAAACAATGTCCTCGCCGCTTCGCGGCTCGTACATTCTTTTTCACGAATGTACGGTTACTTGTATGTTATCCTTAACATAATCCTTCTTACGACAACATTGTGGTTTACTGTTAGAGTCATCTATTTGCTACATAATAAGGATGTTGCTGTCTTTGTTAACTATCAAAACAAGAAAAAAGACTACATAAACAATTCAATATTTACGTTTGTACTATAAGTACAATGACAAAACCCATTCCTGAACATGCAGTACGTATTCAAGTCACAGTCAAAGATGTTTATTGCATGAAAGGCCTCCGGCCCATATACATATGAGTAGTTAAATGGTAGTGTACAGGAAGATAATATAGCAACGTTGGTCTTGTTTACAGCAGTATTTAAGGGGTAATAACTCGTTTAATGAGAAGGTCTCTTTTAGCTAATGCATGCCTGATATATAAAAACAATGTTACAACAATGTTTTCATTATTAGTTTGTTATTTTTATTCTTAACTCGTTTCCATGGAAACGTAACATAGGATTTTGTTTCTGGATCACAACTCCAAAACTGTGGGACCTAGCTCAACGAAACTTGGTATGTGCAACGGGCATCATGTGTAGATGTGCCTTTTGTGGTTTTCATCTTTTTTGCATTTTTCCTTCGTCTGTCCGTTCGATAATGTTTCCGGAGCACAACTCCAAAATGGTGAGACCTGGCTCGACGAAACTTGGTATGTGCAACGGGCATCACGCGGAGATGTGCCTTTTGGGGTTTTCAACTTATTTGCATTTTTATTTTTACTCGTTTCCATGTAAACGTAACATAGGATTTCTTTAAGGTTGTTTGTAGAAAAACAACATGATCACTGTTCAATATTCAACAACTACTATCCTTAACTATATCCTTTCCCTTTCCCTTTAGCTGACTCTGTCTGCTTGTTTTTCCCCAAAGTGTTTTGGTATTTATTTCTGTCGTAAATCCATATAAGAAGAACATAAAAGTTTAAAATGAATCTGGGTATCAAATATCTTAAAGAATAAGTTTGAGGACATTGTTCCAACTTTGAATAAGACTGATAAAACTTGTATTAAAGCTTTTTTACCACGTACAGCTAGGTTCATGGCACATTTATTAATATTCATCCTGTATTAAAACAAAATTTCTAAATAACAAACTGGTCTGATATAGTAATCAACTTACCATCATAGAACCAATGTTCTATATATTGCAGCTGTTGGACCACCGCTTCTAAATATTACAATTTCTGTTTTACTATTAACTTCCATTCTTTAATGTATCTCTCAAGGATATCTAACTAAGCTGTTTTTGTAAACTGACTTTTGTGTCCAAAACCAAAATGACATAAGTCAGCAAAAAGAAGGGTTAGGATTTCTAATTTTTTTTTTATACAATTGGATTCCATGTTAGCCTCCTGTAGTGATA
Organism: Phorcus lineatus; assembly: GCA_921293015.1. NCBI lineage: Eukaryota > Metazoa > Mollusca > Gastropoda > Trochida > Trochidae > Phorcus > Phorcus lineatus. The sequence goes on along the minus strand of OV121088.1, from coordinate 26,363,809 downwards.
TCATGATACAATTCACTTATGAAGAGAGAAAATAAAATTCGACCTCAACAACAGCCCTGCCTTAATCCTAAGGGGCAATCAAGAGAGATCTGTTACTCCATCTGTGCTAGCTCGAATATTACAATAACTACAATGATTTCAGAATGTTGATCGTTTTCCCTTGTAATCCTGAATTATATAAACATTGCCATAATTTAGAGTGATTGACTAAATCAAAAGCTTTTTTAAAGTCTACAAATGCGATGTACAATTTATGCCTTTATTTAGACAACATTTTCTGAATCATTGCATACAAAGTAAACATATGATCTGCAGTAGAATATCCCCTTTTTAAATCCAGCCTTAGATTCAGGCATCTTATCACGCATAATGGCCCAGTCAGATAATCTGTTGTTCAATATCAGGGTAAATATTTTCCTGATGATACTCCACATTGTTCCACTTTTGTGTAATGGAACTATCATAGAGCTTGACCAACTAGAAGGGAAAATTCCATTTTCAAACAACTTTATTGTTAAACATCTTTTAAGAAAAGGCATAATTTCAGATTTAGAACACTTTGACATTTCAATTTTGATATCAACAGGTCTGGCAGCTTTCCCGCTTTTTAGGTGATTGATAGCATCAGTTATTTCCTGTCCTGAAAAAATAATTCCTCAAAACAGATATGTACGAGTTCATTTTTGTTTCCAAAAGTCAGGACCTTTTACTATATGTGCATTTCACAAGGACAAAGTGTTCAAACTTTAATCGTCATGGTAGAATTGAGATGAATTAACCTAGTGTTTTAATAAATAAAACCTCATGCTGCGCATTTGGTTTGAATTCTTAACACACTAGGTGTCATTAAAAACTTACCCCCTACTCTACTTACCCCCAGTTTATCTCTGAGTGTCACAAATCAGTGCCAAGTCTTTTTGCAACAGTATAGAAATAAAATCATTCAGTGTTGACAAACCAATCTTTCTTGAAAGCTACTCTCTTTCTTTTTAAGAGCAACAATGTGATTGATCTGCTTATGACAAGGTTATGGCTTCACTAAACTTATGTTACTGAACAGGTTGTTGTTCTCACCCATTTTCAACCTTTGTGATTTTGTAATTTGGCACATTATTTGTTCTTTTTGTCTTATGTTTGAATTATGCAAAAGGGTATTTTGATACATAAAATATATTTTTACATATTTAAAACATTCAGTAGTATGTCCTTGAAATGTTAAATGTGAAGTAATTGTTTCATTTACAGATGTTGATGCAGTGCAGAATGGAAGTTAGTAATGAATTCAATCCTTACTTGGCAGAAGGAAATTTTTATGAACAAACAGGTTTGACAGGGCAATCAAATGCTGGTTTACCATTCATTGAAGGGAAATGGATTCAAATACTTGCAGCTGTGAAATACTTTAAAAGTCGAAGCTCTGAGACACCTGTTGAACATGAAACATTGCCCAGGAATGTAAAATCAAACACCAATCCTTCTATCACTAGTCCATCACTGATGACACAACAAGAATATGACAGAGAACATTTTGAAGCTGCTGAATATTTCTTTGGAATGGATCTCACTCGAGACTGTCAGATTGAGAGAAAAAATGGAAAGGTTTTTGTATCATTCTTTGATACAGAACGTGCTGGACAAACTAAGAGGGATATTGAAGCTCTCAATGTTGAAAATGTGGATGTTTTGATGACAGAGGAGTCTGAAATGAAAAACTTCACAAAAGAACTTATGAAAGAACACAAGAGTGTCTATGTTCAGTTGAAATCTGACGGGAAATCTATTGCTCTCATTTCAAATGAATGGAATGATATGGCAGACGTGAAAAAGAAAATACTGCAGAAATATGGAGTTGTAAAACCAAAGACAAGAAGAAACAGGAACTTCAAAAGTGATGCAATGACTACTGAAGAGGTCAAACCAGAATCATTGAAAAGTGATGCTGCATATTATCAGGATGGAAAGGAGAAAAATAAGAAACAAAGCACACCATCAGATTCTCAAAATACTTTTAATGTTGGCTGCTTGGAAGTCAAAGTCTATCAGACTGACATGACAAAACTGCCAATTGATGCCATCGTAAATGCAGCAAATGGGAATCTTTCTCATGGCAGTGGAGTTGCTCGTGCAATATCCAAAGCAGCTGGCCAAAAACTTGAAAATCAGGGTCGAAGGTATGTTCATCAAAACGGAAAAATTCCTGTGACCGGAGTTATTCCGACAACAGCTGGGGATATGCCTTGTAAGATGGTCCTGCATGCAGTCGGACCAGCTTGGTATGACTACAAACAATCAGAGAAAGAACAATGCATTGAAGATCTCTGCAAGACAATAATCCGATGTCTCATTGTTGCCAACAAAGAAAGAGCAGAATCTATTGCCATCCCAGCAATAAGCTCAGGTACTTCATTTTACTCATTTGTAAACTTTATTACCTCTTAAAGTCAATCTTATATTTTATTGGAGATAGTGTATTGAGAAATGTTTGGTTTTATTTTATACCACCTGAGATATAGCAGCATATTTACAAATGTGAAAAAATTCAAAAACTTTTAAAACCATCACTGGATTGATTTTGTATTTTAGTAATTTGGTTCATCACAATGAATGAAAGGTCCAATAGAAGTTTTCACTTTAAGGTCACATCAAGACTTTACCTTTTCATCATCATATCTCAAGGACAATGAAGAGGATTTTCTTCATGACTTACATAAATCTTCTGATTTAAAGGATACCAGGCGAATAAGGATTATAAATTTATAGATTTTGTGACTCTGTGACCTCGAATGAGAGCCCTTGGGGCAACGCTTTGAAAACCTATTTCCATCATTTTCTCCAGGAAAAAGGGCCTCGAAGGCTGAGATCTTATGTACAAGTACCTAAGCCAAAGGGGATTATAAATTGTACATTTTGCAACTAATTTAGCCCCCAATGAGGACCTGTGGGCTATTATCTAAAAACCAATTTCTATCTTCTTCACCAGAAGCAGGAGCGCCTCAAGTAGGCTGAAATTTTGTTTACAATTACCTTGATCCATGGGGATTACGAATTGTAGATTTGGTGACTCTGTGGCCTTTTATAATGGCCATTGGGGAGGGCACATCATAAAAAATAAAAAAACATTTTCGTCTTCTTCTCTAGAAGCAGTAACCTTAGACGGCTGAAATTTTGCTTACAGGTACCTTGGCCTATGAGGATTATATAGATTTAATGGCTCTTAAATATAGTCTCTGGGTCCAGAATGAGGTCCTTTTGGGCCATGCATTACAAAACTGTGTATTGTAAACGCCTGACTCACTTGGAAAATCACTTTTTGCAAGAAACAAATTCTGCCATTTTGAGATTTACAAATGAAAGATTGTTTAACAAATTTTAAGTTTGGCTTGGCGACTTAAAACATTGGTATTAAGATAGTTGCTTACATGCATGACTAAACTTGAAATGCAGCTCCCTGACTTTTGGCATAAGGAGAAAGACTGATGTTTGCAAAGCAAATGCTAGTTTTATCACACACAGAAAGTTATGAGAAGGGGGCGCATTACAAATGTGATAAAGGGATATAGGGAGAGGGTGCCTATTACGTCAAATACTGTAAACTGTACAGAGCTTTTATCTGAAACATTATGTTCATCATATGCCTCAGATTGATGAGGATGTACAAGGTTGAAATCATACCTTGGACTATGGGATTCATAAATGGCCCCTTTGGGGTCATGCCCTAAAAAGCTATATAAGCCATACAGAGCTTTTATCTTTTGCCAACTGTATGGCCAGTGAAGATGTTAAAACCCTTAAAGGCCGGGATCCTCCACTATACATGGTGTTGGCGTGGCCAAGTTGACCTGGAATAAACTGCACCTTGAAGGGAAAATTTTTGGTACCTATGTTCAAAGTGGAATAAATCAAAATCTTCTTACTGGAAAGTTATCATATTTACATATTACATCCTTGAAACTTCAAAGAAGGGTAATCCTAAACATGTTTGATCCAAAGTAAAAACTAAAAGAGTACTTAGACTGCATTTACTTCATTATTGTTTCCAAATTTGAATTAATTCTGTAAATGTCATGTGGCTAGATTCTTATCATTACCATACCAAACAAGTCTGTTAGTGGAGGAAAAGATCCATTCTCAGTGTCAGATTTCACTGCCTTCTCAGCCCGACTGGGAAATCAAAACCTCCCCCATCCCATATGTCCCCCAAATATTTAGCTATAGTTGTGGGTATAAGGTACATCAACTTTTGTTTGAATAGATTATTGTGACAGGAAATGGATTTAGACAATTTTGTATAACTTTTGTCAACAATAGTGAAATATTCACTTCAAATATATCCAAACATTGTTAAAAAACTGTGATTGTTTTATACAATTTGTAACAAAATGTTAACAAATACAGTTCCTTGTTAGGTCTATAGTTAATTTTTTTATTAAAGATCTTAATGTTGGTCATCTCAATAAATATATTAAACTTAATTATATATTGATGATAAAATCAGCTTATCACACAAAATCAAACTTAATGTTTTATAACTTATGTTTTTTCCCCTTATTATTATGCACTGAAACTGAATAGTCTACTACCAGCCACAAGTTGTAGTAAAGTTTTGTGACCTTTGACCCTGTTGAGCTCTCCCAGGCACCAAAAAAACTGTTACGACCCTGTCACTCAAACACTGATTATATCTTCTGTTTATGGAATCAACCAATCACAGTGAAGATGACAAAGATAACAAACCCATGGGTTTTTTGGAGGTTTGGATCCCGACCTTTATTAAATGAGTCCAGAAAATTTTTTTGTTTAACATATATTGCATTGAATATGATATGCCTTCTCAGCTACAGAGCCAAATTTTTTAAAATACAGGATTTCAACAACCACAATGAAACTTTTAAGATGACTTATTTTGCTCATTAATGTGTCTGTTATCCTTTCAATTCAAAATTCAAACGCTAATTTGTGAAGGGGAATCATGACTCCCTAGTGACAGTTGCTTTTTAGATATATCTTATTATGACAAAATTGTGTACTGATAGCTATATTGAAATAGCTTAAGTTTGCTTGATGCTTATGTCAATTATAAACATATGAAGGAAATTAAAATGAGATAGAGCGAAGGATTTCATTTTTTTTCAGAAACTAAACATGTTATGAGACCTGGAAACTTTATAGTAAAACATTTCATCTTTAAGATCATATCCTAGGTAAATTATGAAATCAAAAAGAATCAAAAGACCATACATATCATCAATCTAATAAAACAGTTGTAAAATATCATATATTGTATGTATTTGATAGTGTCAGGTATTCTAATGATGTAGAATAAGGCAGTATCTTGTCCAATTCAATTACAGGTTTATTCCAAGTCCCTGTGGATCAGTGCTGTCAAGCTTATGTACGAGGCACCAGACTCTTTGCTGAGTCAGTTGTTGGCAAAATACACCTGAAGGAAGTTCATTTTGTTGATGTCAAAGATGACATGGTGGATAACATGAAAAACGCATTTTCAACCCTGAGGACCCTCCCCCTGAATGCTACGAGAGAAGAAGAGAAGTTTCTCAAGTTCTACATGCCAACATTATCCCCAAACCAAGGTTTTTCCAGCCAGTCTCACATCAAGCAGGAGAAGTCATTAGAAGTAACCAACACCAGATTCCAGAGACACACCTACAGAGTGGGGAAAGAAGGCACAGTTAAACTATACCCTTTGGATCTAGAAAAAGCTTCCACTGATGCAATTATCTGCTGGAATGATTCTGAAATGAAACCAGTAACCTCAGCCTCTGAAGCTGTGAAATCTGCTGCTGGACAGTTCAAGATAAACAAGAAAACATACGAAATGAACTTTTTGGATGCATTTTGTGGTGATCCTGGAAACCTTGATGTCAAATGTTTGATTCATTGTATTGTGCCTGTGCAATCTCTTAACATAAAGGACCTGATTAAGCTTCTGAAAGCTACCATCAACACAGGAACATTCAACACACAAGTCGACTCTCTCTCTCTGGCTTGCTTCACAAATGCTACAGGTAATTTATGTTCTGATATTTAAGACATAATTCATACTAGCAGCTTTCGTGATTAAATGTCTATGCTTCAATTTTACCATTTGTAGTTAGTTTTGATTTCCTATAGATAATTGATGATACAACATTATTTACATTTATGAAATTTGCAGAAGAGATAACTTGAAAGACTAAAAGAATTAACTAACAGAAATATTAGTTTCATTATTTGAGTTGTATAAAGTCAATAAACTTTTCTATTTCAATAGTAATTACACTTCAATTTATATGAGTATTTATTACAAGTCATTCTGATATTCTGGCATATGATTATTTTCAAAATGATTATCTCTCTCCAAACAAAGTTTTCGGGGAAAATAGTCTGCATACATGTATACAAACCGTCCTTTTTGGTAGCAGAAGAAAACAACCACAAGGCCTAGCTCATTGAATTTGGTATATAGAACAATCAACAAGTATAGTTATGTCTTTACAACCTTATCTAACATTGCATTTTGGCTGATTCCATGGAAACGAAACTTAGAATTTTGTTTTCAGCCCAAAAATCAAAAACCATAATGCCTAGCTCATTGAAACATGGTGTTTTCGTACAATAATGTGGTAATGCCATGTGGGGTTTTCCTACATTTGATTTTGGCTGTATCCATGTTCTAACGACTTTTTAAAAAATTGTAAGGTCTCAAGTCAAAATCATCAGGCTTAGCTCAATGAAGCTTGTCATAGGTTACAATTTCATTAGTAGTCGTGCCTTTTTGGCTTTATAGCTTCTCTACTTTTGGCAGTTTGATGGAAATATTATAGTTAGAATTTTGTTTTCAAACCAGAACTAAAAGAAACATAAAGCCAAGCTCAATTGTAATTAATAGAACAATCAGCCTGTGTATAGTAGTGCCTTTTGGGTTTATGAAGTTTATTTCCGACTGTGTCCATGGAAACACAAGTTACAATACTGTTTACAGGGAAGAACCTAAGCAACAAAGAATCATGATCAATCATCTTCTTAATGATAAATTCATTTCCAATGATCTGCTTTGGATAGTTATTGTTTACTATATTTCAGACTTTTGCCACTTGGTGGGAATATAACCGTCTCTGACCGCTTTGTTCTTATTTTAGTTGGTCACAAGGATTTTTGTGAAGCACTTTGTATCGCTCTCGGAGACTGTTTGGATTCTGATGACAAGGTGCCGGAGGTCCATGTTGTTGATGCTGATGCCTCTGTAGTAGCCACCATGAAAAATGTCTTTGATGAAAAACTGAGGTTTGAGATGTCAGAAGATATCAAAGATGCGAATGCTGCTCTGAAAGAAGCTGAAGAAAGTGATAACTGCCCTATATGCATGGATGCTATTACAAATCCCAAACGTTTGAAATGTGGCCACAGTTTTTGCAAACACTGCATTGATCGTCACTTTGAAGTAAACAAGCCTGACTGTCCATCATGTGGCACTGTCCATGGCAAAGTGTACGGGAACATGCCAGCTGGAAGTATGAATGTTATGAAACGTTATGGGTCCCTTCCAGGATATAGTGGTGATCGTTTTGAAATCACCTACACATTCAAAACTGGATATCAAGGAGTGAGTATAAACAAACTAATAATCAAAGATGTTACTTATTGCTTCAAGCAAAGACATTTTAGAACTTTTGTGATAAGACATAACATACTTTTTAGCTCATCAGGTCTGAAAGACCAGATGGGCTTATGGCATGGCATGGCGTCCGGCGTCCGTCCATCCGTCTGTCCGTCCATCCGTAAACTTTTCACTATTTCAACTTCTTCTCCAGAACCAATGACTCTAGAGAGCTGAAATTTTATGTGCATACTCCTTGGCAAATGGGGATTCTAAATTGTAGATTTCGTGACCCCATGACCCCAAATGGGGTCACAAGGGTCAAAACCTTAAAAATCTATTTTAATCTTCTCCTCCAGTTCCAAAAGGTCCAGAGCGCTGAAAAGTTGTGTGTAGACTTCTTGGTCAATGGGGATTCTAAATTGTAGATTTTGTGACCCCATGACCCCAAATGAGGTCAGAGGGGTTAATACATGAAAAACCTATTTTCATCTTTTTCTCCAGTTCCAAAAGATCCAGAGAGCTGAATAGTTGTGTGTAGACTCCTTGGCCAACGGGGATTCTAAATTGTAGGTTTGGTGACCCCATGACCCCAAATGGGGTCACAGGGGTCAAAACCTGAAAAACTTATTTTCATCTTTTTCTCCAGTTCAAAAAGGTCTAGAGAGCTGAAAGGTTGTAGGTAGACTTCTTGGCCAATGGGAATTCTAAATTGTAGATTTTGTGACCCCATGACCCCAAATGAGGTCAGAGGGGTCAAAACATGAAAAACCTATTTTCATCTTCTTCTCCAGTTCCAAAAGGTCCAACGAGCTGAATAGTTGTGTGTAGACTCCTTGGGCACTGGAGATTCTAAATTGTAGGTTTGGAGACCCCATGACCCCAAATGGGGTCACAGGGGTCAAAACATGAAAAACCTATTTTCATCTTCTTCTCCAGTTGGAAAAGGTCTAGAGAGCTGAAAAGGTGTGTGTAGACTCCTTGGCCAACGGGGATTCTTAATTGTAGGTTTAGAGACCCCATGACCCCAAATGGGGTCACAGGGGTCAAAACCTAAATAACCGATTTTCATCTTCTTCTCCAGTTCCAAAAGGTCTAGAGAGCTGAAAAGGTGGGTGTAGACTCCGTGGCCAACGGGGATTCTAAATTGTAGGTTTGGTGACCCCATGACCCCAAATGGGGTCACAGGGGTCAAGACCTGAAAATCGTATTTTCATCCTTTTCCCTAGTTGCAAAAGGTCTAGAGAGCTGAAAAGGTGTGTGTAGACTCCTTGTGGTCACAGGGGTCAAAACCTTAAAATCCTACTTACATCTTCTATTTGTAAGCCCTTCAAACACTGTCTAAAGTGACCATCCCTCAAGCTTGGTGTGAGTGAGTTTGGGTTTAACGTGTCTGCAATCTTTCAGCTATTTCACTAGGTCGACCAAGACTTTGATTGACGTTTCAGTTGCCTGACTCAAGTAAACACGTTTGTCACTTGATTTGATTTACTTATATCTGAATTTTCTTATCCAAGAGAGCATAATTTGAAAAATAATATTATAGTTTTTCTGTAATTGAATTATTAATGAACAAAACCTGCTAAGTGCCCTTTAGTCCGTAATTTATGTGGCTATTTACTTTTGTTTATTTTTTCTCTCAGGATTATTAGATATAAATGCATTTATGGTTAGACAAAATTGGCCCGACACAAGGACGGACTAAATAATTTTACAGCTCGTCCTCAACCAAAGTTACCCGTCTCGGACGTTGGGACAGGCTATCTTTCCTACACTGCCCATGACCCCATGGTCTAAACCCAAACACCTATTTCTATCAAAAGTCTGATGAGCTACAGAGCACATGGCTCTATTTTTTGATAACAGTGTAGGATACAATATTCTGAAAACTAGGACTAAATGCTCTAGAAATCTGTAATCCTACATGGCATTGGCTAATAGGGTTCTATTTATAGCATTGGTGACCTTTTGCTTCTACTGGAGCCATGTTAAAAGCATAATCATACTGCTTATGAGAACTGGGAGACCTATGGTTTAATTTTAGGGAATTTTGATTAACAGCAACATAGCCATTTTAGATATTATATGATTGTTGATACATGATCTTCTATTCTTTAATCTTGTATACAGATTCTTTGACAATGAAAGCCTCAATAAAAAAGCCAACAGATCCCCATACAAAGATAACCCTTCTTCTTTTAAATTTTCTCAGTACCTAATTTACCATTGCTGCAGAGTAAACATCCAGATGAAGGAAAACGTTACTGGGGTACAAGCAGAACAGCCTTTTTACCAAAAAACTCTGAGGGGGAAACAGTACTCCGCCTGTTGAAGGTTGCATTTCACCGGCGTCTGACGTTCACTATTGGCAGATCAACAACCACCGGGAAGGAGGGAGTCATCACTTGGAATGACATACATCATAAAACAAGTATTACATATGGTGGAAAGTAAGATTTGTTCAGAAAACAAATTATATACACAGTTACATAGTTAAAATGACGGTAAATAGAGTAAGAAAAAATAACACATTTCAAACTAAAGCATGATGTTATCTAAAAGTGTATAATTTTGAACAAATAGAATTGAAAATACTCCTTCTGTTTCACACTTACTTAGTCAAAAGCGACAATAACTGACTTGAGTTTAAGGCTCATCTGGCCTGAAAAGGCCGTGGCTTATGGCTTGGCATGGTTTCCGTCCATCCGTCCATCCGTAAACTTTTCACTTTTTCGACTTCTTCTCCAGAACCAATGACTTAAGAGAGCTGAAATTTTATGTGCATACTCCTTGGCAAATGGGGATTCTAAATTGTAGATTTCGTGACCCCATGACCCCAAATGGGGTCACAAGGGTCAAAAACTTAAAAATCTATTTTAATCTTCTTCTCCAGTTCCAAAAGGTCCAGAGAGCTGAAAAGTTGTGTGTAGACTCCTTGGGCACTGGAAATTCTAAATTGTAGGTTTGGTGACCCCATGACCCCAAATGGGGTCACAGGGGTCAAAACATGAAAAACCTAATTTCATCTTCTTCTCCAGTTCCAAAAGGTCTAGGGAGCTGAAAAGGTGTGTGTAGACTCCTTGGCCAACGGGGATTCTAAATTGTAGGTTTGGTGACCCCATGACCCCAAATGGGGTCACAGGGGTCAAAACCTAAAAAACCTAATTTAATCTTTTTCCCTAGTTCCAAAAGGTCCAGAGAGCTGAATAGTTGTGTGTAGACTCCTTGGGCACTGGAGATTCTAAATTGTAGGTTTGGTGACCCCATGCCCCAATTGGGGTCACAGGGGTCAAAACCTAAAAAACCTAATTTCATCTTCTTCTCCAGTTGGAAAAGGTCTAGAGAGCTGAAAAGGTGTGTGTAGACTCCTTGGCCAACGGGGATTCTAAATTGTAGGTTTGGTGACCCCATGACCCCAAATGGGGTTACAGGGGTCAAAACCTAAAAAACCTAATTTAATCTTTTTCCCTAGTTCCAAAAGGTCTAGATAGCTTAATAGTTGTGTGTAGACTCCTTGGACAATGGGGATTCTGAATTGTAGGTTCGGTGACCCCTTGACCCCAAATGGGCAATGGGCCTTTTTTATTTGATTGTGAATAACTCGGACGTTGGGACAGGCTATCTTTCCTACACTGCCCATGACCCCATGGTCTAAACCACAACACCTATTTCTATCAAAAGTCTATCTATTTTTTAATCTTCTTCTCCAAAACCTTCTGCTCAGGAAATCTTAAATCTAGACCCCTTGATGAGGTATTTTATTTATGGTGACCCTGTTACTTTAGGGCTGTAGTGAACATGCCCCAAAAACTTATTTTCATCTTCTTTCAAGCTGAAAACTTTTGTACAGACTCCTTAGCAGATAAAGATTCTAATTTCTAAATTTTGAGACCCTCTTACTCCAAGTAAGGGCCACAGGGATCAAGTATAAATAACTTTCTTCATGGACCAGAGAAACTTTTTGAATCTTGTGTTCCAATGCCTGAGCTTAATCATAAGGATTTAATATTTAGATTTGGTGACCCCGTGACAAAAATAGGATTCCTACAATATAAAACCTTTTCTTACCTTTCTTCAGAAGCAAAAGGCCTTGAAATCTGAAACCTTGGTTACAGACTCCTTGGCTGATGGGGATTATAATTTGTAGATTTAGTAAGCCTGTAATCCAAATTAATATACTAGGTTCATAATTCATCCGTTCGATTGCAGAAAGACTATCCAACATGATTCTTTTCAAACTGTGAACATGTGTTCTTGCTTTTTAGGAGCGGTGCAGTGCCAAATTTCAAGTAATTTCATAAAATTGAAAACATTATCATATTTCTCTGTTTTGACCTCAGTCATGCATTTCTTTGTCATAATTTGTCCGACCAATTCAGAGGGATTATCTTACCAATTCCTTTCAGATTTTGCACATCTTGTAACCTATGAGGAGGAGTGGAATGCCATTTCAAGCAATTTCATGATTTTGTTCAATATTTTACAGATTTATTTGTTTTGTAAATACTCATTTCTGAAGTTCATAAATTTTCTGACGGATTACAGAAAGACTATAAATATTGGTTTCTTTTCAAATTTTCCACATTTCTTCTGGCCTACTAGGTGGGTGCAGTGCCAAATTTCAAGCAATTTCATAACTTTTTTAACATTGTACAGAATTCTATGTTTGTACCAAGTCATTTCCTTAGGATATGTCTGACAGATTGCCAAAAAACTGTTCAACCTATTCTTTTGAAATTTTGTTCATGTATTCTAACAAAAGCGGTTTATTATGTCGATAGTGCCGAGATGATATACCCCGATTTCAGTGTTAATAGGCGAGACGAAATATGGAAGTATTGCAATGGAACCTGCGAGACAATTATCATCACTATTCCATGGCTGCGATACAATACGTATCCCAATTCTCTACAGTTCATGAAAGAAGATTAGATAGGACTTAAGAAACAATTGCAATGTTATTGCTTAGCTACCAAACTGTCATAATATCAGAGAGACTGTGAAATTGCTGAAAAATATCTGAAATATCTGAATATCTTTTCTGTCTGTCTTTTACTGTAATCTCTAAATCAGAATGAAAACTTTGTCAGCTCAAATAGTCATTTCTTAAGAAATTATAATTATTCTATCGGGATATATTGTCTCCTATTGTGATACATTGATGTATCATTGACCCTCACGATATACATATCCTGATTTATTGTCTGTATGTGATTTGTATCGATGCACTTTTATTACGTAGCAGACGATGCAAATATAGATGCTAACAATGAATAGTTACACCACTAATTCTAACCACTTAGGAGTTGTGCAATATTAATGCAATCCCTTACAAAAAAATCTACAGTGCTGCAATAGCTCTGCTTTATTGCAGCAATGTTGCAACTTTGAGTGAAACATTGTCCCAGGAGTGAAACCGTTGTCCATCATCTTTTGGTCGTAAACTGATCATTAACCACAACGGTTCTTTTAAAATGAGCAAGGTAAAACAATGCAGCAATGGTTTTGCAATAAATTACTGGGTGGGCTGAGAAGTTAATCATCTACTGAAAAGGTATACTTTGGAAACACAACATCCTTCTCACCATCGTTTTTGTTGTTGTAGCGAATTGGTCAAATGACAAAAAAGACACTCAAAGACTTCTAGCTTATATGTGGTTTATGATTTGATTAATTAGTTGTATTGAGTGAACTCACTAATTATTAAGTGAGCAGGTATATATATATATATATATCTTGTCACAGTTTGAACACATTTCACATATAAATTGGTGATCACTATTCGCACATGAGTTAAACTTTTAGTGTCTCCACGATGTTAATCCTTTGTAACTTGTTTTATTGAATTATGAAATAATGTATATCCATTTATGTTCTGTTAAGATTGTTAACAGTTTAAGTCATATCATAAAAGGGGAATACTTTATTTTAAAATATATAAAATTTTACATTTGTTTGATAATACATCCAAGTTTCCTAATAGATTATTGGTTCATATATGATTTATTATTAGATTCAATTTGCATAATATTAACATTTATGTTAAAAGAAAATTTATTTCTTGATACTCTGAGTGTATTTAGAATATGAGAATATAATGTGAATGGAATATCTTTTAAAACAAAGTATGCATGATTAATTGATTAAAGACATTTTAAAGTTTATAATCGATAGTTTCCAGTTGATGTGATCATGCATAATTTGAGGTTTTACAACTTGATCATTTGCATGATCAATGAAACTTACTTCATTTAAAGTCGTGAAAAGTTTATTGTAAACAGGGTCTGTATTCAATAGGTGTATCTAATTGACACACTACAAATTATAGAACTAATTAGCATGTTAAAATGCAAAATAAGATTTTTTATGTTATTTTGCATTTTAACATGCTAATTAGTTCTTATAATTTTTAGTGTTAGATATGAACAGTCATTCCATGCATATATTTGATTTGGATTTTAATAGGAAATGAACACAGTAACTTGCAACTGGCCTATGGTCCAAATAAAACGTGATTGGCTGCATAGATTATGATGGGTTGAGCTTTCAATTTAGTAGGGGACCAATGAATAGAGGGGAGAAAATCCACCCATTATCCATGGCTGTAAACAGTTTTGTTAATTGCTACCATAACAGGTTAATCACTTCATGGGTCATTAAGTTGTTAAATTGTTAAATTGAGTAGGTTGTTTAATAGATGTAATTCAAAATTCATGTTGTAAGATACATATTGATATCTTATAAAATTTTCATTAAAGTTTATGTTCTCAAGACTTATTTATTTCAACATTTATGTTTATGTACATTTGTAAGTGAGGTGATACTTTTGATAAACAGGCTGTCTGTCTTTCTGTCTGTTTAGATGTTTAGTTCCTTTGTAACTAACATCATGTACAAAAAGGTTGAATTGTTATATTAGGTTGTTATCAGAGAGTATCCTTGGTTAATTTCACATTCAAGTCATGTTATTATATTGAAATTAATAGCAAATATAGGAAACATGGCACATTGAGCTGAAAAGTAAATTTTTTAAAAGGGATTGTTCTCTTAACATTCTATCTGCTTGACATTTAAAGTACAAAACTAGAGAGAATTGTCTTCAAATACACAAAAGAAATTGAATACAGATGATTTGGTCATTCACAATTATATTTATTTGATTTAAGACTTCAAATTTAACATATAAACAATCATTCCTAAAACATGTCTGGTTTAAAAAAATCCATTTACCTGGCTAAATGATTTATACTGATATACAAATTCTATAGGTTAAGTGACATTGTTGAGATAAAAATATATTGGTTACAGTGTTAGCGATGGGTGGAGCCTTCAATTTAGAAAATGACCAATGAAATAAGGAGATGATAGGTATCTATTGTCTAACAGTTTTGTTGCTTTGAGAGATGAATCAATTTGTTTGTCATTAAGCTGTTAACAAGTTTGTTTGTTTAGTAAGGGACATCAGTTACCTAATTAGATGTTATTCAAGTTGTGTCTCCAGTTGAATTCAGAGGAAATACCTTGTATGGAACCTATTAGTTCTCAAAATTAATTACAATTAGCATTTTTTAGTTGCAAGTTTAGTTGCTTATTAGTTACTTTACCTAACAGTGCCTTTATAGATATTGATCACTCAATTAGGTGTTATTTCAATTGGAGACCAACTGCTAACCAAGTTGAAACACCAATCAATCTCAATAACTCATAATAAACTTTTAAAAATAATTCATTTGAATTCCTTAAGTTTATTAGTTGATTTACTTTGGACAATTATTTTGGAAAAGGACAAGTTTTATACATTCATTTCATTATCAGTGCACTTTATTAGGAGATATGATTATTTAACTGAATATTCTATGGCCAATATACTTGATGAACTTTTATCATGTGTGGTTGTTTCAAAGAAAATTTTGATTGTTTGAATTTATGAGCCTTTTTGTCTATGTATCTTAAAGAATGCAATTTGGTTTCAAATTGTTTCATACTGTTTAATTTTTCTAAAATATTGTTATTAAGGAATTGTTTCCATGTATTGGAAGAAGTCATTTGCTCCATAGATTTCTAAATGATTTCCAATTCTCTTTGATTTCAAATAATCTCATGATTGACTTTTTCCAAATAATCTACATCAATCATATAAAAGGATTTTATCTCTTGCTTTTATAGATGACTGTTAGCCTTCAAAACATATAAGTTGGAAATTTTCCTTTCATCTAAATTCTTGTTTTAATTCTTATCAAAAACTTGAAAAATTCAATGTTGTTAAAAATATCTATATTATACATTTTCTGAAATTAAGGGATATTTATAAATTCATCCATACATTTTTATTTATTTCATCATTTCAAGCTAAGGATATACATTTTGATCAAAATCCTTGACTCAAATTTATATCCATTACCCTTTTCTTAAGTTGTTGCCAAGAAATAGCTTGGTTTTTTTTTTAAGACACCACTTCTAAATGCCATTCAATGACTTGACTCTTCTTTTTGGAAAAGAGAGAGATAAATAAGAGAGAGATAATGTTTATTAAAGTGTCACGCACTTTTACAACAAAATACAATACAGACATATCATACAAGAGATATTAAAAAGCACCCGGCCATATGGCCTATGAGACACTAAAAGCATTGAATATCACAGCAGTACAATAACATAAGAGAATACATTAAAACAAATAAGACTTACAAGCCAATCACACGGCACACTCACACACTGACATGTACTCGGCTCACCCACTCATCCTAGATAAAAATGAAATAAATAAATAAAAATATATGCATAAATATTTCTTACATAAATTCCTTCATTCGTTCATACATACAAATATATACATACGTACACGTACACATATACAAACATACATACATACTATACATACATATTATACATAAATAATTATATAGATGCAAGCATACTTTTACATACACCAATTTGCATTAAGATTGATGAATACACAAACACGGTGAAATGTTTAAAAATTAAAAAAGTAAAAATCATAGAAGGGAAATTCTTCTTTTCACCATAAGGTGTACCTTTGAGGCAAGGAGAAGTTGAGTTTGGGGGTTTTGCATTAGAAATACATATTTTTCTTTGTTTTCTTTCTGTGTAAAAGCATTGTCTATATCCACAGCAGCGTTTAAAACATCATACATGATATCCGAGTAGAGCGGGCAGGTGATGATGAAATGTGCTTCATCCTCGATATCCAGGGGACACAGAGGGCACACTCTGTCTTCAAGTTGGGTAGGCGGCTTAGAGTATCTACCGGTCTCTGTGCACAGAGGCAGACTACAGGCTCTCAGTCGTACAAAGGACTTGCGGTGGTGTCTTGACAATGTGTTGATTACATACGGTTCAGGGCTTAAATCCTTCTTATATAGACGGTAGGTACGTAATTTGTTTCCGTTTATTAGGTTACCTTTGTCGTTCCACAAGTCAGTAAACCACTTCTGTTCATCTAAAATATTCAATTTCTGGCGTAACAGTGGAATAGAAGATTTCTCTAAATGCATATATTGCTCCAGACCTAACGACGTGCTCAGTTTTTTAACTCTGTGTTCCCAGGATCTGTTCCGGTTGAGTGACCTGACTTATGGACTCTGCTTGGGAGTCTGTAATCTGGCATATGACGTACTCTCATCCACATCCTGTACACTTCAAGGCGCTGTTTAGTAACACATGAGGTCCAACCCATGTCACCTCTGGTGGCGATGTTAGACGATTTGTTGTTAGCTCCGAGAAAGAAACGACAGGCTCGATTTTGAACTGTATTAAGTACTTTGTGTTCATATAGTCCCCATATTGCCGCTCCGTATGTAAGTATAGGCTGTACTAATGAGTTGTATAGAGCTGTAAATACATCGTACGCCATACCACCTGCATCACAGAACTTGGTACAGAGAGCACTCAGAGCCCTACCCGCCGATTTGCTAGCTGTTTTACGGCTGTTTTAAAATCAAGATGTTCATCAAACCATAAGCCGAGGTATTTATATGAGTCCGAGTAATGCAATGAAACATCACCACATGCAAACTTGAATTGAGAGCGGTCTTGCAGTCGGGGCCTAAAATGTACGACCTGAGACTTTTCACCATTCAACTCCAATCTCCATTTTTGACACCAATTATTAACTTCATCCAACATCGACTGTAATAGCTCCTCGGTTGGTGCGAGCAAAACAATGTCATCGGCGTAGAGTAGAATACTTATATCATCTCCATTCACATCAACACCACAGTTCATGTCCCGTACAGTCCGCGCCAAATCATCGATGTAGAATGCAAATAACGTAGGTGAGAGCAGGCAACCTTGTTTGACACCGCTGGCTACATTAAACCATGGGGTTAGGACGTTATTTAGACGGACAGCACAACTCACACCTTCGTAGAGAGATTGTATAGCCTTTAACATATTTCCCTGTACACCAGACATCTTCAGTTTATACCATAAACAATCTCGATTCACGTTATCGAAGGCTTTTCTCATGTCGATGAAGCAGGCGAACGTAAATTGGCTGGCAAGTTTTCTGTTATTAATAATTTCGTAGAGACTGTAGATATGGTCCATACAACTGCGATGCTTTCTGAAACCGTTCTGCTCTTCCACTAATAAGCTGTTTTCCTCAATAAATTTTGTCAACCTGTTATTCAAAATGTCACAATACACTTTGCAAGGGACCGATATTAAGCATATACCTCTGTAAGTAATGGGCTGACGAACATCAGTCGTGCTTGGCTTTACTATTGGATTGATGATGCCTTGTTTCCATGAGTCCGGGACATATCCACTTTGGAAACAGTTATTTATTAAAATGTGGAGAATATCAATACACACATCATTCTTTATTGCTTCAGACGGGATTGAGTCAATACCTGCAGCTTTTCTGAGCTTGGATCGAATAATGGCGGCCTTAACCTCTTCTCGTGTAATCTCCCCATTGATAGCTGTGACGTCATCTGAAATTGCTGTGTCGTCATCTTCTTTCAGGGATTCTTTAATTTCTTGTAGGTGTGATTCATCGAAGCTCCTGGTGCTGGTGTTCTCGCTGTATAGATTTTCGTAATCATCTTTCCACTTTCTCATGACGATTTCAGGGTCGGATATAACTGTACCGTCGTTGTCTACGACTTCCATCGGTATGCGGACTTTTCGCTCATTTCCAATACCTATCTTGCCGAAAGACTTCCAGAATACTGACGCATTACAACTCTGCAATTCTGCCAACATCGTCCTCTGCTCGTTGATTTGATAGGCTCGCTTAGCTTTTCTATGTAGTCTATCAAATTGTTTCCGTTGAGAATAAAAATGCCCATGTAAACTTTGCTTCTGCCCACGATTAGTAACTCTACGCCATTGACGTTCTAGTTGGCATGCTTTATCCCACTGAAGCTGTAACTCTGCATTCCAGTACGGTTTGCCGGTGCGTTTGTTTCTTTTATGAGTGTATAGTTTTGGTCTTAGAGGGTTGACATCATGTATACTTTTAGTAATAAGATCAACAAATTCGTTATACGCCGAGTTGATATCCTGTTGTGTGGAGAGATGGTGTTCGATACGTTGTATTGCAGCCACCACAGCCTCAGAGTCTCTGTCATGTAGGAAGTCACCTGGGATATCCTTCACATTGAAGCGCCGTATATGCTCACCCCCTACATGTGGTCTCTCTCTGTCATCCCCGGTGTCAGTGAATCCTGATACATTAGCAATCCATTCCAACATGGAGTGATCAGGTATAACATCAGGCATAGCTAACTGTCCTTCACTTATGACGTCACCCATGCAGGCTACCGAGAAATCTGTATATAACGGCAGTTGCTCATAGGGCACAAAGACATAGTCAATAACTGAACTACCACGTGTAGACACATATGTAAAGTCATTTTTGCCGATCCGACCGTTTAACATGCACAAGTTACAATCTATAAGGAAGTCTATCATCTCCTGGCCATGTGCATTACAAGTATGGTCTATGACAGAACGTGCTGGTATCTTGTCTACACCTTCAATATAATCACTGTCGTCACTCCGAGCATTAAAGTTCCCAAATATACAGATCACTCCATTGTTTTGGTAAGTATAAACTTGCTGAAGTAGAGTAGAGAAGAACGCTGAAGGGTCCGTCCCATACCGAGACGACGCTGCAGGGGGTAGATAACATATACAGTATATGTAGGTCGCACACTTATTGGTCAACTTAATCCACAGAATCCCTTCACATTCATTGTTAAGTACAGAACAATCATAATTATCAAAAAGTTTTTCCTTAACTAAAAATCCAACACCCCCCGATCCCCTCTTTGCATGTTTATCAATATGCAATCTATTATGTGGTATCCACCTATAACCATCAACAATTATTTTCTCATCATCACGTAAAAAAGTTTCACACAAACCAATAATATCATAATTTCTTGACACTATGACATCGTTTCTAAAAGCGGAGTTATCATTGTCTTTCATAGACCACCCACCGCAGTTCCAACAACTCAGTCTAAGACGCCTGGTGTCCTAGTGTCTCACATTCTTTATGAGACGGGTCCCACGTACATGGTACTCTTTGTCCTTACCCATCTCTCTCACCAGAGTACGGAGAGACGCCTCGGTGTTTCGAACATCATATGGTAAACATTGTCAATGTACACATTTGAAAAGGACCTATTGTCTTTTAACTTTCTTTTATTCTTCAACACCTGTATCTTCTGCTTCTTGGAGCCCCTGCCCTGCTTCCTGGCCGCACTCACCACCCTCACGTCTCGGAGCTGCAGGCCGTCTCGCACCACACACTTCACTTTGTTTACAGTCACATTCTCATCA
Source organism: Phorcus lineatus (assembly GCA_921293015.1). Taxonomy (NCBI): domain Eukaryota; kingdom Metazoa; phylum Mollusca; class Gastropoda; order Trochida; family Trochidae; genus Phorcus; species Phorcus lineatus. The sequence continues at coordinate 26,343,396 of OV121088.1, read as the reverse complement.
TTAACTTCGTTCTCGTCAAACTGCACATTTTTCACAACAAATGTCGCAGAATGAGAGGAGTCGTGTTTTACAGAAGATGCATAAGACCTTTCAATTCCCAGAACTTTATCAGTAAGCTTATCTATTTGTGACTGAAACTCTTCTCTCACTACAGAGATCTCGGCTCTGAATGCAGTCATAACTTGCTCCATCATTCGAGTTTCCATTTTACACAACCTATCATCAAAATGGCACTTTAGAGCGTTAATTGTATCAATAATTTGCTTCGTATCCTGGTTATCAACAGAATCATTAACCTGAGAACAGCTACCTGTAGACTGGGCCGCCGAGAGACTCTGTTCCGTCTCGACCCGGGTGGGGACGGGTGCAGCCATTACACGCTCGACAAACTCTCTGTCTTCTTGATTGCCGGTAGTCGTTTTCATTTTTTTCAAAAATTCCGGGTTGTTTTCTCCAGATTTTCTTTTTGTACAGCTTCCTTGGTCCATCATATGATGTTAGATGATAGTTGTGATTCAATTAATGTCTTTTATAATCGAGATTGAGAAAATTTTCCGAGAGCAATTCGCAACACGACTCACTTGATCAAGGCAAGTAAAGATCACAGTTTAAGGTTCTTTACACCATTCAATACCTTCTGCCTCACACCTCATGAGGCTGGACATTATTATCCAATCAGAATCTCTGCAGTTTTAACCCCTTTAGCTGACATTAAGACCCAACTTCCTGCCAGACCTGTCACTAACGAGGAGCAATGGCCGCCATTAGCAAAAACAACTGATTCTTGATTATTAAAATCACAGTTGCCAACAGCATAGAGGGCATATCTACAGTTGCAAAAACCAAAGTAAGTAGACCATTACTGCTACATACACAGTAAAACATCTTAACCTTATTTCTCTTCCTTATTTCATGAAAGAACTGATCAAAAGTCCTTGAAATGTGGGCTTCAGACAGTCAAAATGAAATTTTTTTTCAAGTCCATTCCCTTAAATAGAATATGTAATAAAGTTACTTATTGCCACTGTTGACAAAGTAGTTGTGTTTTATTAACACTGATTTGATAAAAGTTATATATGTAGTTCCATTTCTTTGGCAATATTAAGCAAAGATGGCATTGTTTACATAGGTGTGCACTGAACCATGACTGCTGTGAGAGGAGGAAGTGGACAAGCCATTACATAACAGGAAACAGCTGGCACTGTAAGTATGTTCACCTAATTCTTCAATAAACATGCAGTATATTTCTTAACTGGTTAGATTAGGAATCGCATGAGAGGGTGCACTCCAATTTACAAATAGATAGTCTTGATTAATTGTAATATCTTTTTGTGAAAACCCAGACAGGCTGATTGTCTAATATACGGTTTGGGAGAACTTGATACTATTTGCCACTTAACCTGAAATTGATAATTGAAATTTGCAATTAATAATTGTTAGACAATTAAGTTGATCCCAGTTTTAAGTTTGATCACATGAATTTTCATTTGTGTTCATTTCATAACATATAGTTTGCATAACATAATTTGTGTGTATTTATTTGAATATGAAATTCATTTTATAAAACTTACACTCATAAATGTAAGCATTGCTGAACTTAAATGTATGTTAATATTTGTAATACAGGATTATAATACAAATTGTTTGAGCACTTTATATTTATTCCTGCTATTGAACTTGAATAATAATCTAATATAGGAAAAAGTTATTGGTGAACATTAAAGTTTGTTTTTTTTGTAACTATTAAAGTCTTAACCAACCTAAGTTGGAACAATTTTTGTTTCAGTGTGAACAATCAACACACATACATGGGCACCTTTGGGCCTCATAGGGTTTTATGTTTATTCCAGGTGAGAACTAATAAACCAATATTTGAAAGTTTTTTAAAGTTTGAAAGATGATTCTGCTGCTTTTTTATATAGGCAGACAGGACTAGTTTACTCCAGTGTCACAAGTTAAACTAGTACATCAATAAAACATTATATAGTATTACTTGAGTTTGTTTAACAACCACCCATTGTTTGGCATATGAGACATTATTAAAATCAGTAAAACATATACTTTATACAAGTGAATGAATAGATCTTACAAAGATCCTTATACAGCCAGACATAGATATAGACATCATCTGCTGTGACAAACAATTTCTTTCAAGTTTCATATATAAATGAACATCAAGTCAGATATTTATCTTTTTATATTCATCAATTTCTCATTAATATAACACAACAAAGATAATGAAAATTAAAAACTGTTTACAAGAAACAAGTTTAATCCTATAACATTTTACAAACATTGTTGTTACTAGTTTTGTGCTTAAGTGTTTGCTCGTTTATTCTTTCAGGTGTTCACTGAACCAGAGAATACACAAAGCTGGCAAGATGAAGATTCACAGGGGGATTAAGAGACAGTGTCTTCACAGTAAGTACATTGAATTGTTAGATAAACAAACAGATTGATAAGTGACTTCTGATCAATTGATTTACTGATTGGAGCCACATATCAATTTGTTTGTTAATTGCTTGATCTAACTGATTTCTATGTTAAGCATAAGAGTACAGTTATCCAATGTAAGATTGCCTTCTGAATTCTTTTTACACTGTTTGGCATTTTCTGTTTGTAACAGGCATTATATTTTGTTTCAGAATGAAGACCTTTCAACTAGTCATCAGATGTCAACACAGTGAAAAGGATTTTTTGGGATTTTTTAAGGATTGTTTATATACTTTTTTAATGAAAAAATAATTATATGCATTCCTAAACAATCATATGCACACATAATTTTCTTACAAATATAATTTTGTTAATGATATTTTAGCCTTCTTAAAAGTTTTCAACTTAAATAAGTGATGTCATTTAATCAAATTGCTGTTATAAATATTCCAATAATTTATCTTGGAATTGTTCATTTATCAGTGATTTCATTCTTGATAAATTTGTGTGTATAGTGTTATAATTAAATTGATAAATATTGTCTATGAAATGTTTATGATGTTTGGTAGAAGCAAAGACTTTTCAAATATGTATATCCATTAAAATGTAAAACCACAGAGTCAATATTACTGTTTGATACTTGTATTTCATCATATATACATATTGTTATGTTCAATGAAATTGCTTCTTTTGACCTCTTCATTGTAATAAAAAATTTGTTGCATATATCATTGTTTCTTTTGAATTATTCCTGAACTTTGACACATAGATATATATTTATGAAATCTCATTAAATCATTCTTGGAGTTTTAAGAAGAATTTAGAAGAAATCTAAATTAAGTAAGAAATTATTTTGTATCAAAGGATTAAAGTTAAGAGTAAAACTACAGTTGCATATGTAGTGTAACTATTACTTCATGATAAGTGCAACCATTGTTGCATAGAGAGTAAAACTATTGCCGAACATTGGAGTGCAACCGTTGCTGCATATAAGAATGCAACCTTTGCTGCATATTGGAGTGCAACCGTTGGTGCATATTGGAGTGCAACCGTTGCTGCATATTAGAGTGCAACCGTTGCCGCATACTAGAGTGCAACCGTCACTAATTAGCTGCACTAGTGTTGCCCGCTAGTTTGCATGGTAAATTCAAATTTTCAGTTGCGCCATTGTCGCAATGTTTAACGAGACCAGTGCTGCAACAGTTTTGCTACTGCCTGTTTTTTTGGTAAGGGATATTGACAGCAAGTTTGTGAATTTTAAAATATTTAATAGATTGCTATGTCTCAGAATTTGTCTAATCAACAGTAGCATTTGTTGTGATATTATGATTTCATTCTCATTTTTGGCGAGTTTTAGAGTATGATTTGAAATGAAATTTAAACTGATCAATAGGAACAGATAACAGACATCTGCTAGTAGTAAGAGTAAGAAACGTCAAAGTTATGGGAAGTATCCAGGATTTCAGTTGGTCAGGGATACAGAGTCGGGGATATCAGTGAGCCAAGCTCACTTTTTGGCTTGTCTTGTTTTCTTTTGCATTTTCAAATATCATTAATGTGTTAGGTCAAGTCTGTGATCTGTCAGTGAATCAACAAGCTGCTATCCCAACCAACCAGGCCTCTTCTAACCAAGTCTTCTACCACCAACATAACAAAGTTTATCATGATTTAAAGCTAATCAAGGACCACCTCATCTTAAATGCAGATCAAGATATCTTCTGTTGATAATTAAGCCTTCAATTTACTTCTTATGTGGAAGATCCATCAGCATCAATATACGGCAATACAATACAGCCATTTTACCCTTCCGTCTCGGCCTTTGATCCTTTATGGCTTGTTTGACAAGCAGTTATTTGTAACTACTGACTATATACTTGATCACTCAAATCTGGTAGACAGGTAACTTGGCTGATCTATTTTATTATATGAAACCAAAACATGGGATATCAATTTTATTTCCTCATAATTTGTTTTAATATGTTTCAGTTTTGGATACCCTGATCCTGGCTACTTTGACCGTGTGAAAGGAGAATTGAAAGCCAAAGGCATAACAGAGGATGATATTGATTGGAATGAACCTCTTGAAGGGATCATCTTTTCTCCGGAATGAATGCCTTGATATGTACAAACAAACTAATTGGAATGAACCTCTTGAAGGGATCATCTTTTCTCTGAAATGAATGTTCTGATATGTACAAACAAACTTGTACAGATCTATTTATTTCTTACAGTTTTTCAGATTACACAGAACAGAATGTAACCAGACTGGTATAAACAATACTTGTTCAACATAACTTGATGTTGTTTTTGTTGATGTTGAAGATTTATTGATTGTTTTAACCTTTGAACTGTAGATTATATACTCACGCGTTCCCCAGCATATTGAAAGTACCGGGAATGTATATTTGTATCACCAATTTGTATTTCTCTGTAATCCTTTTTTCAACATCAGAATTTGTTCATTAAAAATGGGCAAACTGCTTGTGATGATGTGCTTTATTATTCTAAGAATTCTTCCTTTTTGTTTCATTGAAAGAAAAAAAATTAATGTTTAAGAAAAGGTTTGGATTTGAACTTAACCATTATTCTTGGCCAACCATTTCATGATAAAGAGTTGTTTATTTTCCTTCCATACCAAATTTGCTGTTCAAGATATTAAGTTTGCCTTTGGACTTTTATCTTACTATTGTCATGTGGAGAGATGAATGTTTATAGCTGTTGTTTTTATTGTTTTTTAAAATGTATTCATTAGCACAGTTGCCTTATTTCATGAATTTATATATATATCTATAAATGTGTGTGTTATTATAGTTTGCCTTAGATTTCAGTCTTAAATAGTTTGTTTTTCATTTGTGACTTTTAATTACATTAAGTGTATATTTGTAAATACTGCATTTGTTGGGGTTTTTTTTTGTTGACACGCACAGCAGGACATATGTAAGAAAATATCAGAATGATAAATCTAGTTGTCATTTCTGTCTTTTTTAAATGTGACGATACAACATGGCATGATTGCTTCAACCTGCAAGATCATTTTGTTTGTTGGCTCTTGATTGATTGGTAAGATTATGATGAGGACAGGTTTGACAACTTCTTCATTCTTTCAAGAATGTTTACCTTTGTGAAAAGGATGGTATTCCAGTATCATTTGTCCCAGTTACTTGACACACTTTAAAGGGCCACAGAGTATGTCGTTGGAGTCAAATATGCCAAACTTCATAAATGGTGTTATTTTATCGAGAAGTGATTGTTGTTTCCAAAAATGAGCATCTTAGTGCTTATAATTTCAGTATAGTGACAACAAACACGTTTACGTCTCGATTTGTGATCGAAAACCGGACAATGACGCGCGTCAATGAATGAAACGTAATTTTGGAAACTTATTCACAGCAGACAGAAATGTAAAACTGGATTGGTAGTATTGATTAGGACATTTAACTAATAAACATGTAAAATTTACGCAGAATTTCGACATCCTAACATTTAAATGGCCGTTTTTCTTTTATCATGGAAAACATAAAAATATCACAATTTGGGAATTTGGGAGATATACACTCGAGTTAGGTAAGCGATTTGAACTAACTTGAGGACATATGGTAATTTGGCTCTTATTTTAGGAACATAAAAAATCCAAAAACATACTCTGTGTCACTTTAAAGTGTCACTCAAGGTGATAACTTGTGTGGGGTTTTTTAATTTATTGTTTTGTTGTATTTCTTTTATGCCATTTATTTCTTGTAATTCAGTAGGTATACGTAAAAACATGCATGTTTGAAAAAGAAAAGGTGATGAAAAAAATATGCTTAGTCTGCATTTCAGTCGAGTTACTAACTCTATGCTACCTTTGTAATATAGCTCGTTCTTTTTGTTTGATATGTTTTTAGTTTTAGTAGAATTTGTTATAGTGTTAAATTGCTGTTGAAACAAATCATCATTTGCACCACAACTTAATTTTGTTTTTCTTAATCACAGGATCATGCACAGTTAGTTTCCTATCCCTAAGTTTAAATTACACTGAGGCTCCATTTGAGGAGAGTTATGAGAGTTGAATTGGGGTTTTTTGTATGAAATTTGTTTTGCATATGGATTTAAATGTTTGTATATGTAGAAAAAATAAGATTTCATTATTGTGTTATCTTCCATTGACATAGTGATGTAACTATTTTAAGTTTTCACTGTATATGTATATAAATATATACCCTTTTGAAATGTACTTAGAATTAAAGGCACTTATGGGTAATTTTTGCAAATCCTGAATTAATCAACATTCAATGACACTCTCATCAATCAACTGTAAAATTTTAATACTTGCACCTTATGGAAGTGCACATCAGTATATAATATCAGAGAGAAATAGATTTAAGGACTTTTTGGGTATCCTTAAATAGTTATGATCTTGTGTATGATGTTAAAAAAAATGACATTACCATAATGATAATTTACCAACATTGCTTAATAAATCAGACAAACCTAACAAAGTTGAGATAATTAATGTCCTTATAAGAGCTTAACACCTACCCCCCCTTCCCCCCTCCCCCTCCCCAAATAAAATGTATATAAGATCATAGCATAAATAACTTCTTGTCCTGACCCTTCTCCCACTTCATTCCTCAAAACAGTCAATACATTTATTTGACCCATTTTTTTAATGGCTGGATAACATGTAACATACCTTTAGACATAGAAATGTATATATGTAGTGACATGCATGTGACGAGATTGCCTTTGCAATGCCTTACCTGTTGTATGTGTCACCTGAAAAGATACCCTGAGATGAAAAGGCTATGGCAAGTTACTAAAATTGATGATTTTTACTTCTGATTTAATATTTCAATATATTTTCAACATATGTATATGGTATAATTTTACATATATGGTATATGGTATAATTAACATGTGTAATTCCTAGTTCCTAGGACTGTCCAACTGACGTGGAAAGGCGCTATAGAAATGGCCTATTATTGTGGACTGGTAGGAAAATTGGAAATCGAGTCCTGCATGCAAATATCTGGAATTGAGGATATTGTTGAAAGAGAATTACCTATTATCCTCCAAGTTTTGTTATACAACATGTTATATTTCCATAGAAACAAGTTTCATTATAAGAGGGTGTTTCCAGATCAGAACTAAAATACCATTCATTATTTCTTTTAAGATGCTCAATTCTTTAAAAAGGTTCATTGAATCGTGACAACATTCTCAGAGTAAACAAACTAAGTTTGTTTTTGCAGTTTTACATTATGTTTCATCAATATTTCACACAAAAACTTTGTTTCAATCTGTATTGGTATTAGTTTATAAAGCAAGCAAAACTAAAAGCTATTTCATTTAATGCCTTGGTTGTTTATAACTTCATAGGAATTTATCTGCACTCTAAATGTCTGTCTTTCTGTTCAATGAAATTGTTTTGGAGCATATTACCTTCACTACTAATGAACATAAATAATTCATTTATAAATTATTTAGTTTAGTTTACATAGTTTCCTGACATTATTTGATTTTTATGAGCATACCATCTAATTATATGACATTTTAAAGAAAATTGGTTTTGATCCAACCAATTAGTTGGTGTTGTGGTGTTGAGGGGTTACAAACCCATGGCGGTTGCCATAGGGGTAAGATTTTTCAAACTTCAATTTCATTCATTCATTAAAACTTTTATGTTTAAAAAAAATTCATATTTGGTATGGAGTCATGTTTTGGTGGTTATCTCGTTCAGAGAAATTGCTTAAACGTTTATGTTAGGTAAGTTAATATTCGGTATGGAAATTTCTTTGTGCTTATTTAAATTAATGTTTTGAAATGGTGGCCAAATTACAGATTTGGTATGTGAGTTTTGATTATTATCTGAAACTTTCAGTTTTTTAAAATTATTATGCTCAATTATTATTCAGAGCTACATTGAAAATTCTGTAAATTCTTATGATTTGTAATGATTATGCTGTTGTGAAATTTTCACTGAATTATAATAGAATTGTTTAGTGTAGCTTAAGCTTAGCTTAACAGGGATTTCATTTGATCATATATATTCTTTGTTTACATCCTATGCAATGCTTTTAGCTAAAACTGTGTTCTTTAAAGATAAAAATATTTGATGTATACATATAATGACAATTCAATTTATGACAGGTAATTTTTCTACAACTAACCTTTGAAATATTATGTATTGTTTCTTGAAACTGGAATACTACATAATATTTGGATAAAAGATGAAGAATTTTTAAATTTGAGTCACAAATTGTAAAATTAACCGCCTTTTACACACAAAAATGGTGATGTTATATGAAGTCCTAATAATGTTTGCTGACAAGATAGAAAAATTAGCTTAAGGTTTGTGGAAAATCAACTTGATTCATAATAATTATCTTGATGGTTTGTTATGTTAAGACTTGTAGTTTGATATGGTGATCCTTATTTCAATCCCTGGACAAATATCTTATATTAAAACCTGCTATGTATTCTGTTAGTAAGAGGAATATCAGGTCATTGACCCTTGGTGTTTAATTATACTCTTTACTAAGGACTTCAACATAAACTTCACATTTGATATCATTTTAAGAGCTTTGTAACATTTTGATGGTGATTTGGTAAAAATGTTAATTTTAGCTGTTCCTTATTTTATTCTTGCTTGCTTTACAGTTAAAATATATATCAGTACTTGTGCAGATTTAAGAATGATTTCAAGATTTGATAAACCTGATAAAAATCAACTTTAAAAATGTTTTTATAGCATTCAAACCTAACCCTTTTGCAACCCTTAATTACAACCTTGACAAACAGTCATTTGAGTTACACAGTTTGGGGTATTTAAGTGAGCCTTGTTCACTTTTTTGCTTATATATAATAAGGCAAAGCTCTAATCAAATTGAAGTAAATTTTAATTGTAATGAGGTTCTATGAAATTCTTTTACCTGTGATGCAATGTTTCATTTGAATCAGCTGAACCATGCAGGATCAGGACCAACAATTGTTGAAATTATATAATTAGAATCATCTATATCCTTAACACTTTTTTTTTTAGAAAAACATCTCATAAACACTTATGCAGAATAATATGTAATTTAAATTAATAGATATTAGATATCATAATCAGTATAGATTATTTTAACCATACCAATGCTATACTCATATCCGGAAGACAGTAAATTGCATGTTTCTCCAGGAAATAAAAGATTTTTTTTCATATTTCTGATCTTGAATTTTTAAATGTGATTTGATTTTCAAGCTCATTAGGCACATACGGCTTAGATTCAAGGGCTATTGTCAAGTGTCTGATGCCATTAACATTTTATAATTCACTTCTCCAGAACCAAAGCTCAAATTTCATGAGGATGTACCTTGCAACTATTATTATGGTTCCAAATTTGTAGATCTTCCCCGAAACAATTGGTGTGGCAGGCATTTCGCCAAAACCCTTTTAAAGTCATTCAAATGGAATAGGAAGCATAAATTTTTAGAGTAACATCTTAGTCACATAAGAGTCAAACTTGTAATTTGGTTATGATCTCCCTTCAAATCTGATCCTGGTAGGGTTTCAATCCTCAAATCTTCTTGTTAACCCATTGGCAGATGCTGTTCGGAAATTTAAGTTTTGTATAATTAAACTATTTTGTATATTTGAGCTATGGAGTCTATGCAGTATTTTTATAAGTTTAACTTATATTGTTTAGGATGCTTGAGTTTTTAGTAATACAAAATATATACATATTATAATCAGCTCATGATATTAATGTCCTATAGAGCCAGCATATCTATTGTATGAAAGTAATGAGTATAATGTATAGATACAATTACTCAAACTCATACGATTCTTAAAGTGAAACAATTTATGTCAATTTATATTTGAAGAGAAGAATAGCAAATTTCATATGCAACATGTCATATTGTGTTGGTTGATGAGAGACATACGTTGATGAGAGAAATATGCTGTGATTATTGACGTTAATTAAATTAATGTAAAGCATTTTTGGCCAACACAAGAAGGTGGAATATAGAAAATGTCTGTACATCTGTATTCAAACGCATCTTGTATTTTAATGAATTTCATCTTGTAAAATATAATCTAGGGTCTTATAATTTATTAATAGGCCATGTTGGAAAGCCAGATTGGTAGGCTTAATGGGGCAATGAGTATGTTGTTTGAGTCAAATATGTCAAATTTTAAGAATGGTGTTATTATATCGAAAACGACTGGTTGTATCTGACAATAACCATTTTAATGCTTATTAGTTCAGTACAGTGCAAATTAACAGTGCCGTGAATTGTGAACACAAATCAGACAGTGGCCGATGACTCTAAACTAATTTTGGAAACTTATTTATAACAAACATAATGGACAAATATGTCTTGGTAACGATAAGAATATCACATAACTATAGTATGCAAGCAAATTTGACAATGAAATTTCAACCTCCTAACATTTATATGGCCGTTTTACAATTATCATTGAAATCAAGTCAAAATAATTATTTTGGCATTATATTGATGAAAATGCCAGTTGTACGTATGATTTGAACTTTACGCAGGACATATGGCATTTTGGCTATCATTTAAGCAACATTAAGTAAATATAAAACATACATAACCTTATCTTCAAGGTCTGAAGATCACTTCACCACTTCCCAAATTTTCAATACATAAAATCTCTTGCAAGAATTCTATGATTCTCATCCTAGAATGTCGCCCAGCTAAAGATTATGAAAGCATACAACTATTTGGTGACCTTGTTCATAATTTCAAGGTCACAACAGCACCTTGATCACTATTAAACTTAAAAAGCAATAAATGTCAAGAAGCTTTGAATCAGAATATGTGTATTTGGTGGCAGTTATTTTGACATTTTGGTGCAATGTCAACATTAATCAATTGACCTTGACTTATTTTCAAAGTTGACATGACTGACGACAGTTTGATTTTTTTCAAACCCATTGTTTTAAAATATTTTGAACCATTTAACAGCTTCTCTTCAAATAACAATTGATGATGACATTTATTCCAATTTTTGTTGTAAATGAAAATATATCAAACTGAGTGAAATAGCCTTTGAACTAACGTTATGAATTCATAACAGTCATGTGTCCATATTATTTCCATTCTTCCTTGCTCAAGAGTATATATGATAACCATGACAGAGTTGTCTGGTTTTATAAAGTAAATTACTGTGATTATAGCATTGATTAATAAAAGTCCAGGAAAATTTTGATGTAGAAGCTTTTCAACAATTTTAATTGGCTCATTTTTGTCTGAAAGGCTAAATGAGTTCTTTGCCATGAAAAGGTGACTCGGGTCCATACAAACGTTTTGTATTTTCAGATTTCCTAAAACTGAATTTTTAAACAGATTTTAGGTCAAAAATTTATCATGAATAAGATAATTGGTATCCATCTATACCAAGAAGGGGTCACATATAAATATGAATTGTCATCTTCACAAAAAACTGATGAGTCATAGAGCCATTTGTGCCTGTTTTTTTGTTGTAATCCTTTTGCAAATTATCTGGCTAATAAAATCTTTAAAATATTCTGCATTGTTTGTTAAATTTTTGGTTGTTAATTATGACTGATGTGCTACATATACATGGACCATAGTAAAAAACAATTATGCTGATCAAGAGACAAAAATGATTGTTTAAGTGATGCACAAGTTTCATACAAATTTCACTGGTTAGATGCCTTCTACGGATTGAAACAAATGTTATCAGTCTGCTATTTTGGTCTCAGCACTGCCAACAATTGGGTCCATTTTATGAAAGGATAGAGTTTTGTTTATGAATTGAAGAAGCATCATGTGCTTGATTTAAGTTATATGCATATAGATTCACTATGAAAACAGAGCAAATGCCTTCACCACATCAAAATTTTGAATTCAATATGGTGGTTAAGATGACTTTTTCCCGAGTTGCACGTGCCCCTTGGAATTCCCCTACTGATTGATCACAATTAAATATCTATGCATTTGACAGGGGATGTTGTGCTCTCAGGGCATCCATGCATGTTTAAATAGATGATGAAATTTGGAGTTGAAAGCTATAAATGAGACAAAAACCTAGCAAAGAATACTGGAACAATCTCAATCATCATCATGTGACAAATGATGCTAATAGCTGAAAATGTGGCGTAGTTGACTCATTGGAAAGTAATATTCAAATTTCTGTAGTTGGAGGAAAATTTTAGCATCTTAGTAATTATGATCTAATGTAAAGCTGATTTACGGAACCTAGTTGATACTTATTGTTCTGGAGAGTTCTGTCATTATGCTAAGTTCTAAGTAGTAATTATTTCAATTTGCCAATATGGATATATACATATGATCCTTTTATTGAACATCGGGGCAGTTGGGGACATTGCTAATGGGGCAGATTGGGACAGTGTCTCAATGTGCACTGGTACATTTTGACATCTTCCGATGGTCAAATCGTAATAAATCTATCTGAATCACACACTCTTTGTTTTGTCTATATGAAATACTAAAAATTATATTAAATAATAAATGATAATAATGAATTAGAAGTGTTAATATCTTCAAAGTGCATTTCAAGGATCTACTGATAACTTGGGGCTGAGGAACTGGCAACATTACTGGATTAATAACCACAACAGTTTTCAGTGAGTGGCTTGACAACTCTGTTGACCACGCAAATTGTAGTGTTGTCAGTAAGGCGTTCTTCGATCTGCTCGACAACAACCAGAGCCACGTATCACCTTGCAGCCAAAACACTAAAGCCTCCAGACAGAATCTGTACAGTCCCATGAACAAATTCTACAATCAGGATGAAGATGCTTGGCAGTTAACCCTTGCAGTGGTCACAATGACAACCTTTTATGTCGCAGAATTATTGAGAACATCATATCCCAGGGTATTTACGAATCAGGACATTTCTTTAAATATAATCACATATATACCCACTGGACTGAAATGTGTTCATTGAAGAGGAACTTCTGACTTATTTTCTTACAAATAGACAAGAAACCACTGCAACTTGGACCTTGAGTTGCAAGCATCCATGATGTCTCACATATGGGTCACCAGAAGCAGCCAATATGGACAAATGGGACCACCAGATACAAGCACCCAAGATGCAACCATTGGATCATCAAAAGCACTCAAGATGAACAAATTGGATGATTGCTCCACCAGATACAGGCATCAAAGAAGGAAACATTGAACCTCAAGCAAAGAACAATGATTCAAAATTTACCTGATACTACAACAAGCTATATTCCATTGTTTATGTCACTGTGATGATATCAATTTTAAAATTATTATTTTTGACAGATAAGTATATTGTTCCGATGTGCCCTGGGTAGTGTCCCAATGTACCCCGGGGTGGGGCCGTTTAATTGGGACACCAATTTTCACTTTTTTATTTCTCATTTGTACAAAAAGTTTGTTAACATATATTTTATTGTCTCTAGTTTTGATATTTTGACAGTAAAGGTTGCTTGAAATCTGCCATTTTTCATGTTGTTTGACTTCATAGATTTAGAACAAACAGGTCCTAGTGTGCCGCGGTCTCCCCTATAATCTTGCACATTTGCAACTGTCTTTTTATTTCTAATGTATTCGTAGGTAAGCCATAACAATTTTGAATAAATTTTGGTGGCAAAATCAGCTTTATTTATAATCTTAGGACTTTTAAGAAAAGCCATTTTAATAAGTTCTCTCTCTCTCTCTTTACAATTTTTCTTATTGCCCAAGATGCCAAACATGGTATTTCCCCCACTCCCACCCCAACCCTCACAAGATCATAACTTTTACAATTATGCATGGTTTTCCAAAAATACGTACTTGATTTTTTCATTTTTAATCATTACATGAGTGTGAACTGTGATAATAGATTGTGTGTGAATGTTAAAGGTATAGGTCAAAAAATAAGGGTAAGTTAAATTTTGAAATCAGAAATTTGTTAAGAAGCATTTTGAGATCTCAGAATAATCATTAAGCGATTGCAATCCTTGGGATTTTTTGAACATGTTCACATTCAAGGTCAAAGTTCAAAGTAATAAGCTGAGAAATCACTAAAATTTGATAGGTTCATGGAACATTGGCAAATGAATGAGTTGTATGCAGGCATCATAATTAAATGACGTTTTGATTGACATTTATTTTCTAATGTTGTTGAACGTTGAGGAAAGGTGAGGTTATTTTGGATTTAATGCCGCTTTCAAGAGTATTTCACTTGTACAACAGCTGCTAGCATTATTGCAGGGAGAAAACCAGCAATACCATTGTGGCTATGTATTGCGGTGAAACCTGCGAGCATCGGCTGGATCTAGCAAGCATGGGTAGTACTGCGCTAAATTTCAGTGTTACATTGCACCACTTACACTACTGCTAGAAGAACATTTGTCTACTGCAGAGAGCCCCTTTTAAACATTTAATTCATTGGCGTAAATAGTGGAGCTCTAAATGTTGGCAATTTGTATATAGTTCGTGCAATGAAACCATAGAAAACATCCAGTTTGTATATGCATTCAGAAGAATTTACTTTTCAAACTTGATTAAGATAATGGAGGTATAAACTTAAAAACCGCTGAGGTAATTTAACTTCACTAAATTTAAATCCACTTTGCAGTATTACTCAGTTGAAGAAGTTCATACCTCCATTTGTGCAGGGACAACAACACATTTAGAAGATATCAATATACGAAACCTAAAAAACCTAAATTATGAAGAAGTCATGAATGACTTCATGAAATCTGCCATTGCTATCAATCTTCCAAGTGATATACATGACATGTTTGATTTCTTTTGTTACTATAACTCATGCTCCCTTGGAAAGGAAAGACATTCCACTGCGAGAAAGTTCCTGGTATACATATGATGTCCGGAAGGCTAAGGCCCAGAGACGTGGTGCTGAATGTCACTGGAGGTATTCACTTCTTGAGGTACACAGACAGATGTATTGAGAAGCAAGAAACCATGTCAATGTTCTTATCAGAAAGTCAAAGATAGCACCTATCAATTGAAGCATTGAACAAAATGCACAGAATTCCAAAAGGCTGCATTCAATTTTGAATCACCATCTAGGAAAATCAAAGGATGATCATGAGACACTTCCAAAAGGAGATGACACTCTTCTAGCAGATAGTTTCTCTAGTTTCTTCACTGAGAAGATAAACAGGATAAGGACAAACCTAGGACAATTATTAATCCTGAACTGTGATAATAGATTGTGTGTGAATGTTAAAGGTATAGGTCAAAAGATAAGGGTAAGTTAAATTTTGAAATCAGAAATTTGTTTAGAAGCATTTTGAGATCTCAGAATAATCATTAAGCGATTGCAATCCTTGGGATTTTTTGAACATGTTCACATTCAAGGTCAAAGTTCAAAGTCTGGAAAAACGTTTGATAGTTTTCACCCAATCGGTGAAGAATATCTGCAAAAAATTATTTTAGATTCTAAATCAACATCATTTGAAATTGATCCGGTACCCACAAAGTTTTGGTTGAAAATACTAGATATTATATTATCCTCTCTTCTGCAGCTGGTGAATGCTTCATTTGAATCAGGAACTGTACCCAGGTGCTTCAAGTCAGCTGTTATCAGGCCACTGAACAGATGGCCTACACTTGATTCTGAGTCGCTCCAAAACTATAGACCCTTATCAAACCTTCCATTCTTATCAAAAGTCCTAGAGAAGATAGTGAAGCGACAGATTGAGGAGCATGTTGCTGAACATGGACTTATGGACAAGTACCAGTCAGTCTACAGGTCGTGTCATAGCACCGAGAGCACACTCTACTGTGTTGTTGATAACTTGAAGTGGTCTGTCGACAAAGGAAGATAAGGAATGCTTGTTCTCTTAGACTTGTCTTCCGCCTTTGATACTGTGGATCACAAACTTTTGACAGATAGGTTAGCAAAACACTATGGTATGCTATGGGACTGCCCTCAAGTGGTGTGTATCCTACCTACAGAACAGAACCCAATCTGTATGTGTAAAAGACATTATGTCTACTGCAACTGCACCGAAATGTGGAGTACCCAAGGGCTCAGTTCTTGGGCCCCTCCTTTTCACCCTGTATACCAAACCACTTGGATCACTTATCAGTGACCAGCGTATTGCCCATCACTTTTACGCCGACGACTTTTAGCTCTTTGATGACTTTACCAGTGATCGCACAGAGTCAGACTGAAGTTTGTATCAGAATGGAGTCATGTGTGAACTGTGTTCAAACCTGTATGGCCAAGAATATGCCTCAGCTATAGCAATAGTGCCAAAACTGAACTCATGATTGTCTCTTCAAAAACCAGATTACAGAAATGTGCTATAGACCATCTGAAGATCATCAATGTAGAAATTCCTGTTTCACATTGCGTAAAAAATCAAGGTGTCATTGTTGGACCAAAATCTCTCAATGGAACAGCATATCAACCACCTGTCAAAGGTCTGTCATTACCACCTGGAACATCGGTCCTATTCGCCATCTACTTAGTCGACAAACAACAGCTACTCTGATGAGATGTTATGTGTTATCGTGTTTAGACTACTGCAATAGTCTTATGATTGGTATCAACAGTGACTCCAGACTGCAGAAGCTTCAGAACACTGCTGCCAGGATCACCACCCACACTAAACTATCCAGTCATATCCAACCTACCATGACATCTCTTTACTGCTTGAGAATAAGAGAAAGTTCATCTCAATTAGATTGCTTAAAATTAATTTTCAAAAGGTATACAAACCTGGGGAGGAATGGGAGGGGAAAGAAAAGATGGTTTGGAAAGGAATTTTGTTGCAAGTAAAGCATTGTGAAAACGCACAAAGCATGCAACCAATATATTTATATTAAAATGTTTTAACCAGCTTGGTGAAAATAAGACATGCCATGGTGAATTTATTAAACATCATTTTGATGTTAAATTCATTAAATATCAGTAAGTGCCGAATATGTTTATCATTATACCTGATTCATTATCTTAACAAGTCACTTATTACCTCTACATTTTAAACCTGTAAAAAATAATATATCATAGAATAATATATCTGTAGAAACTAATGTCTAATTGGATGAAGCTATCATATAATTAAATGAAATTATCATGTGAATAGATGAAACTATCGTATAATTAATTGAAACTTTGTCTAATTGCTGACTACCTTAATTACGTTTTAAGATCGGATCGGAAGATCGAGACACCTAGGTTACCATCGGCCTATAATTGGTTAGTGGAACGGGAATAACTTTTAGCTAAGACGATTTTAAAATCGACGTAACTTGCTAAAATTGATCTTAACTAAGATCGGTTTGTGGAACGGCACCCAGGTGTGGAAGGCGAATGCGGGCGTAGGACCAAGCAAGGGGGAAGCCTGCTCTCCGTTGGACCCTGAACAGACAAGGTGTTTCTCGATAGTGACAGGCCCATGAGACGGTCCGACTCCAGTTTTAGATGTCCCAGATGTCCGGTGATAGTGGTGCCGCTGTTGCATCTGCTTGAGGTGCTTCTTTCCGGAAACGATTGCACTGAAATCTCGAAATAGCATCAGCTATAACATTATCATTAGAAGAAATGTACCTGGAGCAAAAAGAATGTTTTGATTAAGACATGAAAGTACTATAGGAAACGAACAAGAGACATGACTTTGGGATTCTTGGATGATTGTCTGTTGATAATGGAGATGACAGCTTGATTGTCATAAACAAACATTATCTTGTTGTTGCTAATCTTATTTGCCCACAATCGTAGTGCTATGAAGACAGGAAAGAATTCCAGGAAAGGCATGTCCTTCATATAGCCCGCTCTCAACCACTCGCACGGCCATTTACCATTTTCTAACACGATGGTAAGGCTTCACCTTACCCTTTATTGCGTCATAGAGGCGTCTGCAGAAAGCCCTACCTGCTCAAATAGCCCGTGTAATGAACTGAATTTTGCCAACTAATGATTGTATTTCCACCATCCGTATTTTCCTTCTATTGGACGTGAGGATTGCCTTTATCTGCAGGGTAACCTCTGATATTTTCGCCGCTGGTATTATCACCTCCATAGCCGCTGTGTCAATAGTCAATCCTAAAAAAGTGATTGTAGTCGAGGGACCGACAGTTTTGTCATTTGCAATCGGTACTCCAAACCTGAAACATAACAATAGTCAGTTCAAGTAATTCCGAACAGGTGTTTGTAAAGGGAGATCCCCCTTTCAAGAAATCATCAAGGTAATGAATTACGAAAGTGGAGGTGGTTTTTACACCATTCAAGAAATGTGCTTTTCAAACAATGCACATGAAATTGAGTACCCAATTGGTAAACATTTATCAAAATAATATTTACCTTGAAAAGACATTCCCAACAAGCGGAAGTCCTCGGGGCAGACAGGAATCAACCTGAATGCAGATTTGATATCAAATTTGACTAACTTTGCTCCTCTACCAAGTTTCTGCGCCATTTTAACCGCTTCGTCAAATTTTTTGTACGTAAGAGACGAATGTTCCTGGGGAATAAAATCGTTAATCGACGTACCTTCTGGGTGAGATAAGTACTTAATCAACCTGTAGTGATAGTCCGATGGCGCCGATTCGCTGTTGACCTTTTTTTCTACCAAACCTATCGGTGAAACAATCAAATCTTGGAGTGGCGATTCGAACGGTCAACATACTCTCTCAAGTTTGATTTCCCTACTGAGTTTTACAGCTGTCACATTCAGGAGTTGAGTGGCTGATCCCAAATCGTGCGAACCTTGGTCCAATCGGCCCTGTGTAGGCCTACTGAGGATTGAACCCTCTGGAAAAAAACCTTTAACAACAACTGTGCATCCAACGTATTTACAGTCTCATAGAGAGACAGCCAAGGTTTGAGATAAGATTATAAGGTTAATTGGTACCTGAGCCAACTGATATACCTGCGCTTGAGCCGGTTGTACTTTTTGCGTGCTGGAGATGTTGAGTCGTCCCTGGTGCTTGACGGGAACGAAAAAGCAACGACTGACAGGAACGGGCCACATGGTTGAAACTTTGACACTATGAACACCTGTGTGGAAACTTGCATATTGGTCTAGTACACTGGGAACGGTTGAAATCCCAACATACGTTATCATCAACATTTTAAGCCTTTGATGAATGGGAAAGAATATTTCACGACTGTGTTTTTTACCTGGCAACATGCATTATAAAATAACCAAAGGTCACTGTCAATCTTACCCCATGACCTTGCAGGGTCACGTGCCATTTTGTGACGAAAATGATAGTCATAGGTCGACCATGAATCTGCTCCATGCTTGAACGCTGCCCACTGATTGTTTCAGCATATGACAGCAGTTCCTGTACACAGTCTGCGTGCTTGCTGACATATATGAGATTCATATGTTTTGAACAAAACCCATCAGTTGCCATCTGAACCAAGCCTTAGCAGGACATGGTCATGGAGTGGTTGATTATCATTATCCACATACTCACCATTGAATATTTTTTGTAAAGTTTTTTTTTTTTGTTAAGTAAAATGGCGATCGAGAGCTAATATGACGTGCAAGTTTATGTGATGACGTCATGAAAAAGGTAGTGCTGAAATTATATGATCTTGTTTATGTTTGTTAACACGAGCACGTGTTTTGTAAGCAATGTAATTTACGTGGTAATAAAGTGATGTGATTTAATTGTAAGTGGAATATAAATAATTGTGAAAATGGAAAAATCCGTTGAGTGTACAATAACGACATTTAGCCAAATAATGCTAAATGGAATTCTACTAAATTGCTTTTATTGAAGTGTATCAATTTACAAAGAAGACTTGTTTCAAGACATTTCATACTCCTAATTAACCAGTTATGCAATTTATCACCAAATGACTGACACTCCTTGTAATTCTAAACGCCGGCGTAGTTCACCTATTTCACCACAAGTGGATATTCCATTTTCACTATCTAAGAGAACAAGATCATTATCTGACAGTTCCGTTTTCACTGTAGAAGAAGCAGGCATGGAAAACTTTGACATTGTGCCTCAAATTATTGAGGCTTTCAATTCTTCTGAAGTTTTAGAGAAAGTTGGGGTGGCTCTAGCTGGAGTTATTATGCCTCAAATTAACCTGACACTTGACAGTAAGCTGAAGTCTGTGAATGATTTCCTAAAGGCAAATAAAGAAAAGACGGATTCTTTGCAAAAGAAAGTCACGGAATTAGAAGATAAATTGAAGGCTAAAGACTCTCAATTGGATGACATATATCAATACAGTCGCCGGAATAATGTTCGTGTTTATGGCATTAATGAAGAAGCAGGGGAAATTATGATGAAGTTAGCAGGCAAAATCGGGGTGAAATTACTCTTGCAGGACATCGAACGTAGTCACAGGACTGGCAACCCTACTAACTACACAGGAGATAGACCGAGACCCATCCTAGTACAGTTCATGTCTGATCGCAAAAAGAGGGAGCTGATGAGGAATCTCAACAAACTGAGAGGTCAAGGAGGTCAATCAAAGATCTTTATTAATGACGATCTTACTAAAGAAAGAGCTCGAATAGCCGCTGACGTAAGGAGATTAGTGGTTACCAGAAAACTGTCCGGGTCATGGGTGCGAGATGGAATAATCTTCGCCAAGAAGCTAGACGACCATGTCAGCCTTATTACAAAAAGACATCAATTTGACAAATTAATTGAGTCTCTTAAACTCAGACTCCGCCTGAAAGTGTCCCAGGAGCAGAGGAGAATGGTGGAATTCACGGATGTCGACGACGGTGATGTGGAAGATTAGTCTTTAAACACATGTTGACTCTTACACGTGAGTTTGTTTACAAACATAAGTGAGTAACAGCTCTTCGCTCTGATTGGTTTGTTCGACGCTGTCATAATCCAATCACAGAGTAGAGTGTCGCCGCCGACCCCGCTGCCTCGCGGTGCACGTGTACCGCTAGGAGTGTTTTGTGTTGTGAAACTGTTACATAACGATGATGATGCGCTATAAGCAGGACTGGTAGCCTTGTAGTGTGAATTATTTCTTTTTGAATGGGAGTACTCAAACAATTACTTGTTTTATTTTGCCACCTCATATTGTCTATATGATCTAAGTAACAGATATTTCGATTTTACTGATATTGTTCTTGGTGATATAACAAATGGGACTTTGATTGTTTATCTTTTTGTATTTTTGGGATATTTTGTTTTTCTCTCTCCATGATATATTTGAAAAGCTTTCAAGTTAGTCGAAATCTTTTCTCGACTTGTTTTATCAGAAGACCACTGATGGTGGGCTATGATTTGATTTATTTCCTTTTTCTTTTTTTTTGTTATGTTCTCTTTTCCAAACAGTTTTGTGGAAATAGTGAAAAGCAAAGACTTCTATCTCATATCGTGTGTGACAAACAGAATCACAAATGAATTGGTTAATGCTTCAATTAGGCTAGTTCTTTTTGACATTCATAGACTCGTAACGTCATGTGTATACTCATTCATTCAGGTGACAAAGATGCCCCAATTTTCTGCTTTATTTATGTTTGATAAATTGTTTGATGGGAGTTGATGTAGACCTATATCGACAGAGAATTGGGGTGTTTCACGGTAAAGTTCATAGTTCTATAAAGGCCAAAATTGACCTCAATACATATTTCCTTGTATTATTCTTCACTTCTATGGGTGTCAGGGGTATACAAGTATTTCTTATGTTGTTGATATGCTGTGGTGATGTGCATCCAAACCCTGGACCCATTATTCCAAACAATAAACTTGATTTTAAGATTATCCACTTAAATGTGCGTAGCTTAAAGGGTAAGATCGATATCATTAGTCATGAATTCAAGGATTATGAAGTTATTAGTATAACAGAAACATGGTTGCACTCTGATATCTTAGATGAGGATATTAAGATACCGGGATTTCATTTACCTTTTAGACAGGATAGATTAACTCGAGGTGGAGGGGTAGCAGTTTATGTAAGAGAAAACATTTATGTAAAACGTATGGAAGATCTCTCGGTTATGGGCTTAGAAGCACTATGGGTTAAAATAAGTTGCAAAAACAAACACTCCTTAATCGGTACGTTTTATCGTGCTGATAAGAGTAATCACTATTGGGATCTCATCGATATGTCAATAGGAAATGCATCTGATCTAGATTTAGATATGACAATTGTAGGAGATTTTAACATTGATTACCTTAGTGTCCGCAAACAGCGCTTAGTTGATCTTCAAACAAGATATGGCCTTAGACAAATTATAAGTGAACCAACAAGGATAACAGAATACTCACGGACTCTGATAGATTTGATATTTGTTTCTAATTATGCAAGTGTGAGCTCTTCGGGCGTCCTTGACCCCGTGTGTAGTGACCATTGTCCAGTCTATCTTAGTTTGAAATTTCATAAGCCTTGTAATGTTACATTTAAAAGGAAAATATATAATTATTCCCAAATAGATATCGAAGGCTTAATTTCCCACCTCCGTGAAGTTGATTGGGATACTACTCTAAATGTTGACGATATTGACATTCTAATAGAGGAATTTACGGAAACCATTTCAGGAGTTTGTGATAATTTCATTCCTAATAAGATAATTACTGTCAGAAACGAAGACAAGCCATGGATGAATTCTAAAATACGTAGACTTATAAGAAAACGAAATCGTAAACATAAACTTGCTAAGAAAATAAATTTACCCAGTGATTGGGGAGTGTTTAGAAGTACAAGAAATAAGGTTATATCAGAAATAAAAAGGGCAAAAGAACAGTATTATATGAAATTAGATAATGTGATTAACGTGCATAGTCAGAACAAGAAATGGTGGCAATTAATAAAACATTATCTTAAGAAAACAGAAAATTCATTATCTTTTCCATCTATCTTTCATGAAAATGTAATTTATGATGAACCTACATCAATTGCTAATATTCTAAATGAGTTTTTCGTAAATCAATCAATAGTTGAAGACCCATTACGCCCTCTCCCATCCCCGTGTATTAAAACATCAAACTGTTTAGATAGTATTGAATTAACACAGAACGATGTTCAAGACGTATTACTTTCTCTAGATGTACGAAAAGCATCGGGCCCTGATGGTATTGGTAATAAATTCCTTAAGCTTGCTGCTAGACTTCTATCTTATCCTCTTACTTTAGCTTTTAATAAATCTTTGAACTTAGCTGTATTTCCCAAAGTATGGAAGATCGCTTCTGTTATACCCATCCATATGAAAGATAGTGTTAATGAGTGCAGCAATTACAGACCAGTTTCTCTTACATGTTGTTTATCTAAGGTGTTTGAAAAATGTGTTCACAAATATGTTTTTAATTATTTTAGAGAGAATAACCTCATTAGTACACTACAATCTGGCTTTATTCCTGGAGATTCAACAACCTACCAGTTAGTAGATCTCTATAACTTTATTTCAAGTGCTATGGACAAAGGTAAAGAAGTAAGAGCAGTGTTTTGTGATATTAGTAAGGCTTTTGATAAAGTTTGGCATAAGGGACTTATCTATAAGTTACAATCCCTTGGAATTAGTGGAAAATTACTAGAATGGTTTAACAGTTATCTTAATGAGAGAGTTCAGAAAGGGATATAATTCAAAGTATAGATCAGTTTCAGCAGGCGTCCCACAAGGGTCGGTACTTGGACCATTATTGTTTCTTGTTTATATAAACGACCTTGTAGAAAATATAGACTGCAATATAAGACTTTTTGCAGATGACACTTCAATCTATGTCATAATTGATGATCCTGTTCAAGACGCTGCGCGCCTGAATAGAGATTTAGAGTTGATTTCTAGTTGGGCCCAGAAATGGCAGGTAAAATTTAATCCCTCGAAGACTGAAACTGTACACTTTAGTAGAAAACGCTCTTCAGGTCCTTTTCCAAAATTATATATGCAAAATTCTCCCATAAATGAAGTAACTGAACATAAACATCTAGGCCTCTGGTTTCAAAAAGACGCAAATTGGAATGTACAAATAGATTCTTTATCCGATAAAGTTTCACCTATGATAAATTGTTTAAGAAGTTTTAAATATCGATTATCAAGAAAGACGCTAACAACTATGTATAAATCATTTATTATGCCATTATTTGATTATTGTAGTTATATTTGGGATAGTTGTACAGTAAATCAGGCAACAATGCTTGAAAATTTACAACTTGATGCACTTAGGACAATATGTGGGGCTACTAGGGGAACAAGTCATAATAAATTATATAAAGAAACTAATTTCTTACCGCTGGTAGAAATAAGACGAATACAGAAATTGACTTTATTCTATAAAATGGTAAATAAAAGAACACCAGATTATTTAAACAGTCTTGTGCCAGAATCTGTTTCTGAAGGAAACCCCTATGCTCTAAGAAACTCACCAAATTTACAAAAAATACACGTAAGAACATCTTCTTACGCAAAATCATTCTTACCAAATTCTGTAAAACTTTGGAATTCTCTACCCGAAAATATAAGACAAATACAGTCGGTAAACGAATTCAAAAATAAAATTACACCTAATTATAAAACTCCTTTTGGGTTTGATATAAATACTGGAAACAGGTTTTGTCAAATTCTGCATTGCAGACTTAGATTAGAATGCAGTGACTTAAATGCACATAAAGTGAAAAGATTCATATCAGATGATCCATCATGCAGTTGTGGTGCTCCCTATGAAGACACCATTCATTATCTTTTTGTCTGTCCAAACTATACTACCATAAGAGGCACTTCATTTTATTTCAAATATGGTTATAACATGAATGATGCTATGTATGGGAACCTTAAACTATCAGAATCTGTAAATCTTAGCATTATCAACTCTGTACATGATTTTATTACCGCATCAAAACGATTTACTCTATTTTGAGTTTTAAGTTGTATATTCTTGTCCTTTATTGAACTAACTCACATTGGAATTAGAATGATTATATACATGCGCATATTGTGTTTTTGTGTCTGTTATTATACATATGTTTGCAAGACCCTATGTACGTCGCATATATTATGTTGTTATGGAGAGGCATTAATATAAGCCATTGGCTTGTTTGCCAATCCATTTTCTGTATATTTATAGAAATAAATATGTTTAAAACATATAAGCACTTGCTTTTTGTGCTATAACGTAGTTATACCTCTGCCCTTAGTATTTCATCTCATTCAATTCAGTTATATTTCATCTCTCCAAGGATTTATATAGGTCTTAACACGTCCTTTATCTCTCAAACGAACCGGTTTCTACTCCACGAAATCACTGGTTCCCGTTTAACTCACGTGACATTTCTTAGTTTCGCTTTCGATAATCCGAATGTTAACGACAAGATTTCACGAACCGATACTCGTAAGTTAAAACTAAGATTATATATGTCAACATTATATATAATTTTACTTCTTTTATGTTCATTGCGAAGCTTAAACTTTGCAAATGTTTACCTCATTACATAGCATAATTTCACCGTTCTCTGGACGAGAAGCGAAACGAAATCTCATTGACAAAATTTTATCTACTAGATTCTCATGGTAGCCTATCATTTTAGGCCTTCAGACGTATCAACACACCAACATCGTCCATATTCATAACAAATAGTATTGGAAGAAAGTGACAATCATTTGCCTTCAATGAAAATAGAATAACACCTATAATGATAAGCCAGATCGTAGTTTCGAGTGCGCATGTGTGAGTTGAGTACTTCCGACTTCCGTTTCGGGATAAACAAACCACAACTAACAAGCAGGAGATCGTGACGCAATGCGAATTTTTTCCGTAATCAATTGTGGCAACTCCACATAAACGCTTGAATGGTGGCGAAAGCTTTCTTGTACCAAACTCTATGTAAGAAATGACAGTGAGCACTGTAATTGTCGCGGCCCTTAAGTTTATTCCCATTTCCCAGTAATAAACATGACCGTGTAAAGGCACCGCAGACAAAAAATTCTGAAAGTGATATCTTAAAATTTTTAATTTGATTGTCTTAGGGCGCGAATTTGAATTGAAACATCAGTAATTGTTTCATGAAAGCATGTTTGCGTATTTCAGGAAAAATCCTACCCTACTTTGGGTGTCATTTTTTTACTTTCCAATTTCAGTTTGGTTCACTGCTCTCAAAATCAAGATTTTTGTTTTATAAAAAAAATAAGTCTATGTACATGTAGAATATACTCTAGCAATACAATGTATGTAATAAAATTGAAAAAAATTTGTTTCTTCATATTTTAAAAGAATTTTTTTCAAACGTCATTGACTATCAAGAATTCAAAAATTCGAGAAAATGATCTTCAAACCGCAGCAGTTAAAAACATAATTATTTGGTCTGAAATGTATACAAAAACAATTTGCTGTGATTATTAAATCAATAACTGAATGTTGATAAATTAATATTGAACCAAATTTACTATCATATATGTTGAAAATAAATAGAAAATACAAATATTCATAGATACAAAATTAACATTGATTTGTAAATTGCTTGAAAAATCTTTCTTTATGGTATCAAACCCTTACATCTAAATGAAAGATGAAATTTAAAATGGGCCAACAAGGTGTATAAATAAAGATTGTCAAGAGCACAACCAGACAATGATAGAAAACAATAAGCTTTTAAGAATTCCTGTAATACCTACATTAACAATCCTGAAAATGCAGGTATGTATCAGATTACGGTTTTGAATGTATAAGAAGAATAAAATTACAATTTTAATAGAACTAAGATATTCATGAAAAATAAGAATGATCTAAAGTTTGGTAATTCAGAGTTCCAGATAACTTTTAAGGAAATTGGGTATTTACTCCCATGTTTGAATATAATTGAGTAATTTCATTTTTTGAGGAGTAAGCTGAATTTTGTGTACTCCCAGAAATTTAAGGAATTGAGTAATTTTACTCACAGTTTATGATCCTTATTGAGTAATCAACAAAACATAAGATTGAATTTAAGTTTTTATGTGTATATGGACATCTTTTTGTACTACTGAATGTAATGTCCGCCTGGTTATTTCGCCTCCACAACAAAAGCAAATAAAGAAAAATTCCATTAAATGATAGTTATTGTTCTCCGTGACTGAGGTTAATTAACACATATCCATATTGACCAACAGTAGCATCATAGAACAGTGAATTACAAATTAAGGTTTGCATGTATCAGAGATATTACCCTGAAAATTGCAAAATGTCAAATATGAAAAATTTAAGAACGATTGATGATGCCAAAAGCCAATCTAAACTTTCAGGTCTGATGAGCTAGAAATAACATAATTTTCGCAAACTGCAGTTTATTCCAAAATTACAGGAATTTACCACATTAATGGTATAAGATGGCAATTTTGGAAGCAAGGGAGGATCTGAATTAACATAATAAGTAAACAACAAAATACAATGTAGAATTTTGGATGTGAAACAACGTCAGAGGGAAGCATATGCTACAATAAATTAAGAATTTACAGGTCATTCAAAATATTCAGGTAATAAAAAAGAGAAATACCCACTTGACCTGGAAGACTGACGCTGATGAGAAGAATTCATGATTTGGTAAAAGTTTGAAGTACAGTTTTTGAATTACACGTATGATTTGTGTCCAATATTATTCACTTCAATAACAAATGTTGTTGGCTGAATTATTGTCTTAATTTGCTGTAAGTACACATTGATATTTATTTTTTAAAAAGACTAGGCCTATTTTAAATGTATAATAGATACTCATCAAAATACGACAAACTAATATAAGTAATATGTTTATTCACAAATATATTTATAATTACAACTAGAAATATTAACTCTACCACATATCTACAGAAACATATTTTTTTTATATTAAATTTAACTATCATTTGTTTGTCTAAAATCATATGAATTATCTAAGTTCTTATTACGGTTATCAAGTTTTAAGGTTACTTAAAACTATTGGGCACGCCTACATATCATGCTTTCAATAATGTTGACGAGTTTGATTTTCAATACGATGACGAGTGTGATTGAATTGCAAAAGTTACATAAAATCAAGGACTTGTAAAGACTCGTCACGTCCATGATAAAATATGAGAACAAAGACTTTTCTAAGAAAATACACATCATATTCCCTCTTTGTAATCCCCCATCATGCGTCTTCCCCAATCTGCATTGTCAAGATGATGGAGAAGATAGTCAGCAATTTCAAACTGCATGAAAGGCGGCCACTAGTTCATTCCTACTTCGTAATTCATCAAATAGCCAACCATTTCAAAGATCAACTGGGTCTGGAAGATGCTGCTGATCGATTATAAGTATAAGAAAACCTAGCATAGCACTTTGCCTTTTCCTGCGCGATTTCCGAGGGACTTAATATCACTAGCCTATTTTCCACGATACAGGCGTAGCACAGTGCTACAAGCTCTGCATTCTTTTCCCACAATGTCTTTAACCTCTTTGTCGCAAAAATTAAAGTAATCTATCAACTTTCCATCTTTGGAATTAGTCCAAAGTGACTTCGCTTTCTGTCTTATCGATATTCATTTTCCACGCAATTCAGTCACGTGACTAGTTTGTTTATCCCGATGCAATCCCATGATTCAGTGCGGCGCCGAATCTCCGATCTCGCTTATTGTCGTGCACCAACAAGCTCGGGAGACATCAATACAGTTCAGATACAATATATAACCAGGCTATTCACGAACGCATAGACTAAAATTTAGTCTATGAAAATTTTAAATAATTTACTGTTCCTTCATCAATAATATTTTTTTCTTTGGGCTCCTTATTTCATATGTGTATACAGTCAATCTAGACTTGCTGTATGTGGACCTAGACTGTATTAAAGGCTCCTATATATACACAGTCATGAAGCAGAATTACCAAACGCAGATAAAACTCTGATATATATTCTGTTTTTAACATACTCATAAAGCGTCATTACAATCTCATTTAAATGAAATCTAAATGCTCCACTTAATTACGGGTGTAGCTCTCACCAGGCTCTGTTACGCGAGCCGGAACGTTTGCCTCCAACATAATTAAAATCAGCCAATCAGCGAGTTCAGCTATGGTACAGGCGAATTGTGTTTCGCTTGAACGGTTTTCAGCACTCGAAAACGAAAATATTTGAATGAATGTATTTTATGTACTTTAAATTTACCCTATTGATTATTTGTTGGAAAAATAAAATTCAAATCAAAAGCTATGTAGTTATCTTTTGCAAAGCAAACTCTGCATACCTCAATGTATCCTTTAGTCGACAGTACCAATGCAAAATACCTTTTCTGGAAACAGACACTTTAAGATTTTGTCTTTTAGTTTGTAGTAATCGTTGAATAATTTTTAATTTTGTGAAACAAGTTAACCATAAAGATGTTGACAAACGAAAGCCATCAAAACATGTACAAATAACTTAAAGAGGTTTCTTGATTGTATCATTCAAATTGAGACGTCAACAATTCTTTCCAATTAATGATGTTTTATTGGTATGTGAAGTGACATGTTATAATGTGATTTACTGAAAAGTATACAAAACACATTTTTCAGTCAATTAGGGGGTACGATTAGCGGAAATACTTCATAACACAGTTAAGAATAAATATCAACAACTATTAAGGTTCACATCCACCTGAAAATAGCAGAAAAAACGTGTTTTATAAACACTTCCGGAAAACAGACGCCAAACCTTTTATTAGCCAATCAGGTGCTAGGGGGGTTGTGACGACATAGACAGGACTCGTTAACGACTGGCTCATCTGTGTCATTGTTTACATTATAGATTCCAGCGGTCGTGAACGTATATATTTTCACTGATTGTACTTATGAAAGAGCCCGTGTGTCACCAAAGCTATTAATATCAATACATCGACATATTCTGTTTGCCATTAATTAACTGTTGTTGTTGTAATTTGTTTGGGTTGTTAATCTCCGATAATGCCGATCGAGTGAACCCAAACTGATATCTGCCGCCATTGTGATTGTTTTTTGTTTGAACACCTAGACAAATCGACTATCCCCCTGTGTAGTTGATTGACCATTGTATATGTAGAATATATGTTTCTTATTTGTGCCATTTTAAAGTGTCAACTTAATATCGTAACTCCATGTTTCTGCTTTGCATGACCGTAACAATAAGATCTCGCTTTTGATGGACAGTCTCTCAGCACCTTCCGGATCTCGTCATTGGGATACGGGGTTTTGAGCAGCTGTTTTTGGCCTTATTACCCAGTTATTAGTGATAATGAAGATCAAATCTTTGATGTGTTTAGTAAATGTACCTCTTGATCTGCAATTTGCCAACTTCATAAAAACTTAGAGTTACGTACTAATGTATTTTGAATAGTAAGGATACAGATTATTGTTGTTTTGTGTGAGTTAATGGTCAGTGTTTGAGAAAAAGAGAGTGGTACTAATCTAGAGTAACGTAGGCCAATATTGTCAATAATAACACAACATTTATTGATTGTGATGTAAGTTAAAGAGCCACTCCGTGATTTTCACAACATATTGTTCACCTTTGATACGTACCTAAATGTCATATGTGGTGATATAAAATCAAATCATCTTAAAATTTCATGTCCAAAAGACATATATATGACAAATACTTGTTTTCCATGAAAATCTAAAAACAGCCTCATAAATGCTCAGAGTTGTAGATATCACGTACAATATACATTGATACTAGTCATATAACCTAACAAACACTATCAACTCCTGACTGCCCTCCTGGCTGTTTTAGATAAGTATCCAAAATTACGTTTGACTATTTGACGCGCGCCACTGTCCGGTTTTCGATCATAATGTGCGACGTTCTACCTTCATATTGTCTCTGTAAAAATACAACAAGCTTTAAAATGTGTCATTTTGGTAAGAGTCGATACTTCGCGATCAAATGACACCATTGACTAAGTTTGGCATACATGACTCCAACAACTCACGGAGTGGCTCTTTAAAGCCTGTTTGGAAATGTATTGTAAATATGAAATTCTCTTTCAGTTTTAACTATTTCAACCAAATAAAAATATTAACGCTGAAAAGCATATGATTTCCATTTCCCTCAGTACTTTAGTACCGGCTGGTTTACCAGAGAGAGGTTTTTAGTTACCTAACACTACTTTATCACACCACACAATAGAGTCATAAAGTTATTACCTATAACAGTCTACATGAAATGCCACACACCTGTACTTATGGCAGTTAAGCAGTTTACTTAATGACCTCAGCACCTGGCACATTTCCAATAGGTAATACACAAGGCACTGATTAGTTATCTAAACTTTATCCTCACACATGATCAACAGCCTTTATTGAAACTTGATGAAGGTAATAAGGTTTGTCAATACACGTGACACATAACAATATATTAACAAATCTGTATTACTAAATATCTTATTTCATACTGCAATGTTTATCAATATCAAATAGGTTATAAATTATCCACTGTAAGGCTGCATAAAATGGTAAATGTTTTTCCAGGGCAGCCTTATGACTTTAATTTTACTTTTTGTTGCTTCTAAAATGACACTGTATCAAGAAATTTAAATTTTTCATAAATGTTATAACCAAAACTGTAGTATCAATATTCAAACATAAGTGACGTGCCCACATTCTTGTATGTATCCTTAGAGTAATCAGCACCAAAAAAAATAATATATACCCCAAAACTAGTAATGTAACAAACTACAAACCTGTCACTGTGTACCATTTACAGATCTATCTTCATATGCACCTTATCTCATTATAGTCTCCAACATGTTGAAATAACTATTTAGTTCAACCCGATGAATTTTTCAACACCATATGCAATCAAATACTAAAAATTCAAACAATTGTTGGGGTTAAAATTAATAATTTCTGCGTCTAATCTAAAGAGACATAAATTCATTCGTCTGCAAAATTATCAATTATAGTCAACTCGCCAAAAGTTTCATGATTATTTATACCACCTCCCCTTGACCTGAATAGCATTTTGAATTAGCCTATCTTTCAAATTCCTTATCCTCTTTCGTTCCCTCTTCTCAAAGTATTCCGTCCGTTTTCTCTTCCGATATGGTAGACTGTCATATCTCGCTGGGCCTTCATCTTGTTTATTAACTGTTGGCATTTTTGACAAGTCTGTTCTTTTGTTGGGCAAGTCCAAAGTCCGTTTTGAAATCGTAGGAAAGATCATAACAGTCCTCTGTGAAATGATCAGAGCAGATGACAGACCTGTCATTGGGAATCCACTTCACTCTTTTCTGACTAACAAACTTTGTCCAATTGGACAGGATTCTTCGGAAACCGATGCAGTCGAATGTCTCCTGATTTCTTATTAGTACAGTTGGCAGCAATGCAAGAAGAAGGCATGTCTCTTTCGCAATGAAAACGTATACAGATGCGACTCATATCTGCAATGATATATACTTGTTTACAAACAAACGCGGAGCGAGTCCTGTCTATGACATCACATCCACCGAAGGAGAGCTCAGGCCGCTCTAGGGACTTTTTTAATTGGGCTTTTGAGGCGGCCGATTTCTACGCACTTTGAACTGTTATATCTTTTTAATTAAAGGACGCATCGAAACTCTGTTTGGTGTTTATATACTTGAATGTAGTGTCTCTATGAAAATGGGGATTGAAGTCGGATACAAAACTGGGATATATTATCTTTGAATGATGAGCATATGGAATCAGATTCTTTAAATCTCTAAGATTTGAGTATGATGTAATGCAAATGAAGTTACAATTATTGCCTCTGAAAAGCCTATGATGAAAGTGAAGAGATACACATGTCCTCATAAAAGGTTTAATTATCCCCCGCCCAACGTAGTTGGTGGGGGATATTGAAATGGTCTCCGTCCGTCCGTCAGTCCGTCCATCCCGATAATGTTTCCGGAGCACAACTCCAAAACGGTGAGACCTATCTCGACGAAACTTGGTATGTGAAACGGGCAGTATGCGGAGATGTGCCTTTTGGGGTTTTCAACTTCTTTGCATGTTATTTTTACCCGTTTCCATGGAAACGTAACATAGGATTTTGTTTCTGGAGCACAACTCCAAAATGGTGAGACCTATCTCGACGAAACTTGGTATGTGCAACGGGCATCATGCAGAGATGTGCCTTTTGGGGTTTTCAGCTTCTTTGCATTTTTATTTTTACCCGTTTCCATAGGATTTCGGTTCCGGACCACAACTCCAAAACTGTGAGACCTATCTCGACGAAACTTGGTATGTGCAACGGGCATCATGCGGAGATGTGCCTTTTGGGGTTTTCAACTTCTTTGCATTTTTATTTTTACCCATTTCCATAGGATTTCGTTTCCGGACCACAACTCCAAAACTGTGAGACCTAGCTCGACAAAACTTGGTATGTGCAACGGGCATCATGCAGAAATGTGCCTTTTGGGGTTTTCAACTTCTTTGCATTTTTATTTTTACCCGTTAATGTTTCCGGAGCACAACTAAAAAACGGTGAGACCTAGCTCGACGAAACTTGGTATGTGCAACGGGCATCATGTGGAGATGTGCCTTTTGGGGTTTTCAACTTCTTTGCATTTTTATTTTTACCCGTTTCCATGGAAACGTAACATAGGATTTCTTAAAGGTTGTTTGTAGAAAAACAACATGATCACTGTTCAATATTCCACAACTAGTATCCTTAACTACCCTTTCCCTTTGGCAGGGGATATAGCTGACTCTGTCTGCTTTTTTATATTGAAATACCAAGCTTACATATGGAGGCATAGACAAATAAACTAAGCAATAACCTGATTGTTGACCTCATTTAGGTATTTAGGACATCATATACATTAAGGACAACAAGAAATTTATGGATAATCAACTTCTTTATTATACTGGTAGCGACGTTTCGGTATAGATTCTTATACCGTTTTCAAGAAGAATCTATACCGAAACGTCGCTACCAGTATAATAAAGAAGTTGATTATATATAAATATCCTGTTGTCCTTATACCGAGAACTTCTAGAATGCCACTCAAACATCATATAAATTCTTGAGATTTCAAATAAACCACATAGAACTGTTCAAAACAAAAACAGTCTCTAAACCCAGTGCTTTCTGTTTGCAGCTCCTAACAGCAACCAAAGATAAATGTGATGCCAAGAGCACCAAAAACTTATAATTGGACATATGCAAATTACTTCAACTTGTTGTCTATAAAATCTAAAAATTTTAAGTGTTTTAACTTCAAATTGCGTATTCACTTGCAAACTCTTAGAAGGCCAGCAAGAGACACCCGCATTGTGATTGCGGCAAGCCAATGAGTTTTAGAGGTCAAATTGAGACAAAGGTTTACCTTACGGCTCTAAAATCTGTGTAACGTAGTGCAGCAATATTATACAATTACTGGTGATGAGGTCAATACCTGTTTTTATAGACCCGAGGAAAGCAATATTGACAGAGGACGAAGTCCGAGGTCAACATTGCTTTCCTCGGGTCTATAAAAACAGGTATTGACTGAATTCACCAGTCCATAATTGTCCCCCGCAGCAACGCGGAACGGGGGACTATGAATTCAGCGGCGTCTGTACGTACGTCCGGATTCTTGTTAACGCGATAACTCATGAAGCTTAGCACCTAGAGTGTTCATATTTGGTGAAAGCTTTTATAGAGGAAGACTCAGATGCCAGTCGACTTTGGTGACCTTGATGTCATTTTTAAGGTCACCACGACACTACGTCCGTCCAGATTCTTGTTAATGCGATAACTCGTGAAGCTTAGCACCTAGAGTGTTCATATTTGATGACAGCTCTCAATGGAGGAAGACTCAGAAGCCAGTCAACATTGGTGACCATGATGTCATTTTCAAGGTCACCACAATACCTTGACAAATTTCTAATACATTGTTAACGTGCACCTAGTGTTCATATTTGTTGACAGCTGTCAATGGCAGAAGACGCAGATGCCAATCGACTTTGATGACCTTGACCTCATTTTCAAGGTCAAAACGACAGTTTGACCACTGTGTTATACATTGTTAATGCGGTATCTCGTAAAGCTTAGGAAATAGAGTGTTCATATTTGGTGACAGCTTTTAATGGCGGAAGACTCAGACGCCAGTCGACATTGGTGACCCTGACCTCATTTTCATGGTCACCATGACACTTTGACCACTGAAATACATTGTTAACGTAATAGTAATTATGCAAAATATCTCATAACGGCAGGGGACATTGCCATGTTAGTGGCAAACACTTGTTGTTTTATTATGTTTCGAATTAAATACGAAAAAGAAAAAAAAAGAAAAAACTACAGTCATGAACAGCAATTTGGATCAATTGTTCCAAATGACGGTCAAATGACGTCATGTAACAACGGTTTGACGTCATTATGTCTATTTCAAGTCAATATCACTTTTGGTCGGACCCGGACTGAAGTCAATATGCTTTTCTGTCGACTGACACGTGACCGCTTCTCGACCAATGGGATTGCCGGGAAAATAAGCTTGCATAATAATAGATTTTATTTTCGGCGTCATTGCACAACGGATGTACCCAGATTGAGGTCAAAAGCTTTGTTCAATATGCGACTTCCCTTCTCATTTGTCGATTTCCAACACAACAAATGCACATATCAAATTCCGCTTTGACAAAATATAACGGTATATAAATCAGAGCTTGATTTGACCTGTATCGATGTCTCCCAAGCTTGTGCGTGTACCTGGTAACTTTCCTCTCACTATACTGAGTACACAACATCAACTTCTTGTTGATATATTTGATAACAGAAGCCACTTGAGTGAGATTCTTTATTTATTCAAGAAACGTAAATGTCAAATACTGTGTACATATACTTATGTATTTGGAACATTTATATTTTATTTTTACAATATATATGAGACATATGACGTGTTTGAAACATTTATATTTTATATATACAATATGAGAGATATGATTGAATAATAAACATTTTTTCATGCATGTGTTCATTTACATATGTATTGGACTGGTCCATTATTATATGATAGGGGACTAGCTGTGCACTGTGGGTATTTACCACTTTGGGTGTTATGGAAATATACCATTTTATGTGTTCTAAAACATGGGCCCCACCAACAGAGACCCCCTATGTACAGCATTCCATATTCAGAGAACTTCTGTTATTAATGCAAGTTATAAAATCGCTCTAATACAACTCAAATTGTGAATTTCTACCTGGTTAAGATAAGTTTGCAAAATTACTTTTGACTAACTACTTCGCGTCTAATAAACTGAATAAAAATATACCCAAAAAAATAAAATTCGCGTCATTGGCTGGTTTTTCGATCAGAATCAGAAATATTGCTCACAGACAGATGACCCTTATTTCCTTCATGGCGCTTTAATTATATGTGGCACTTTGAACTGATGAATAATTTGCAATGGTTAGGATTACCTGATCAACTTTCAAGCAGAGGTTTGTTTCCCCTAATCCAAACAGGCATGTAACTTAGTTTTTTAAATCAATATATTACAAACTTGTCTATTTCTAGTTCATTCATATAGAAAAATGTTGATTTAATTTATAACAAGTGTCTATGTTTACTTCAAGAGAAATGAAGTGTTAGATCCTATCTTTAGTCGTAAATATTTGAGTCTGTGTTTTTGTTTTGGTCGCCTGTTGTCACTGTGTGACATCGTTTCTCTGGCTTCATGTCTCAGTATACAACAATGTTGAAAAATTTAAGGTCATCGACCAGATATTGATAGCCCAGCCCACCAACTGCCCTTAATTCCACGATTGCCGAATCAGCATGTCGGATATAAGTGTTTCGTAGTATAAATGTGACTATTATATTGGCTTAGTTTTCTTGATACATGATTTACCATATTGCGAAAAGATCAAACTGAAATAAGCTGACCTTTGGATAAATATTCATTCTCTCCCAAAAGAGGAAGCTCTTTCATAGATTCCTATATGAACCTCTGTTCTGATATAAGCTATTCTTTGGCTTGCTACAGATTCTATTTGTAAAATACAGAAACATGTTCTACCTTGCAATAGCCAATGAAAACATTGCTTGCCTAGATAATCTACTTGTTGTCACCAAGGCCTATGCAATGATGCAGTTACTAAAGAAGGTGACTGTGTTCTGTAAATATTTACTAAAAGGCTAAGTGTACATCGAAATTAATGGTTTACCAACGCATACAGAAATAACTAATTCATTAACTCAAATGATCACTTATGAAACAGTGTCGTTGACTGCACAAGTAACCTTGATTTCATCCAATTAGGCTTTCACATTTCTAGACTGATGAAACACTCAGAGTAAAATAGATGTTTGTATAGGAATTTATGGCATAGCTAACTCTGTGGGTAGAGAATTAAGGATTAATTTTATGAAAAGAAAAATGCAAAATTAACATGAACATTATGAAACATTAACTTTAACTAAAAACGTTTGCCTAATACAAATTATTGGCGTAAACATTCCCTCTGGGATGAGCTGTGCCCCTTCTCTCTGTTCCCTGAACCTACCTACAGAAGACTGAAAATCCTTATAAAGAAAAAACTAAGTCATAATTACCTTGAGTGGTCTGCACCTCCCTTCTTCCACCTTGAGTTAACTCCCCTTGATCACGTATGTGGCAGCTTCACATTCTCTTATGTAGTCCATGTGTTCAGCAGCTACTTACAGGAGACTGAATTTCTATCTGCTTCTACATGTGCTACGTGGGATATTCCTGTTTAAAAAGGGTATGTGACATCGACATTGGGTCTTTGGACAATCACATTGTGTTTATTTGTGACTTTCATGTGTTATTTTGTGACTTGTATTCTGTTTGTTGTGTAACATCGGCGTTTTTCCGCAAGTATTCAAGATTGTCAACGTAAATGTGTCAATTGCCAACAATTTATGTCGGATAAGGACCCTCATAATCCTTGTGTTTTATATGTGACAAAGAGTCTATTTGTTCCATGGCCGCTCGTTTTCTTATGTGTAATGGATGAGGAATGGATAAAAATTTTCAAGATTAGGTAAAAAAAGCCCCGATCTACTCCATTAAAATCAAAATCTTTGGCTATTTTAAGTGAAGATGTGGTACGGTATTCTCAGATCCCCCGTCTCAGACAGTAGCAAGCCAATCCAACTCCCTTGATTTGAGTGCTTTTCTTTCCTCTTTCAAACAAGAGTCAGTTGATTTGTTTTGCAAGTCTGTCAAGGAAATAGAGGATCGTAATGAGGCCAAGATGAAGGAATTAAAGAAATCCCTCATTAAATCTAAGTCCCGTTCGAGGTAGCTCAGCTAATTCCGCTTCCCCCCATGGGAATGAATTCCGTTTCAGAGCTAATCAGTCCTCTGACAATAAGACTACGGCTGTTAAGTGATCTGCCGACCCCAACAGTGGGAGTGCGGAGGTTAGGTCTAATGATCTCCTCCCCCCCCAAGCGGCAGTGTTTACCCCAGGGGGCCTGCCGGCTTTGACAGGTCGTGGAGACCTAGGGAGTATCAGTGTCCGCTCTCAACCATGCGCTGCAAGTGGGGCAGGCTTGATTGGGCCGCACGGACGTGACATTTTTTGGTGGTTAAGGCGGGTTTGGACTTAGTCCATAATAATTTGTCGAAAGCCAGGGATATTTCAAGCCTTCCTAGGGCTCAGTTGAAACAGGCTCACGTCATCCATGATCGAATCTTCCCTGCTTCCGCTCCCGATCTTGACAGGGACTTTGGTCAGTTGGATGCCAGGGCTCTTCAAGGGAGAGCAATGAAAACATTTACCCTCACGCGCAAGGACATTAGGGACATCGATGCTTCAGCTAGGAGTTCAGTGGATATTTTGTCGTACATTAACTCGTTTGCTGCAGGGGTTAGACAGCTTATACCCCCTACGTTCCAGGACTATAAAGGAGTGAAACCTCAATCCCTAGTGGTTATGAGTGCTGAAGAAGTGGCCATAGCCCATTCTTTTTTGGATGTTATCTACCTAGCTGTTAGCGATGCTACTCAAACTCAACTTGGTACAATAGAACGTTTGACAGCCCAAGAACGATCTCATTTGCTGGAAGGAGTAAGGAATTTACCGCAGGATTCGAAAGAGGATCTTTTTCAACAACCTGTAAACTTCAGTCAGGCCATAAGTTCGCAGGATGCTCAGACTTCCCGGAACGGTCAACTCCAGACTTACGGCAGCCCTTTTAGCCCAGACCAGGAGGCGGCAGAAGAGGTGGTGCCAGTCTTCAGACCCGTTCCCCCCTCCATCGTTCAGCGTTTGAGAGAGCAAATGTTCAGACCAGGGGTTGTCAGGGGGAATCTCAATATCAGCAACCGAGAAACAATCCTCAGTTGTTTCGGGGTAGAGGTACTAGGGGGACTAGGTGGTCATTCGCTCCCCCCAGTTGTCGTTGACTCTACTCAGGACGTTTTGACACAATCAGGTCCTTTCGACTTTCGCACATCCATGGACTTGAATCTAGATTTCGATTTTCAACTTCCAGTCGTGTTGTCCCCCGTGGGAGGTCAGCTGAAACGCATTGCCCAAAATTGGGAACAGATCACGCGAGATCCTTGGATAAATTCTGTAGTTTCCGAAGGTTACCAACTTCAATTCCAAGTTCGTCCACCTCTAGCGGTTTATCCTATAGTATGGATATATTATCTACAGGGATCGCACCTGATGCAGAGATGCTTGCAGTAGATCAACTTTTGCTGAAGGAGGCAGTTGTAGAGTCGTCCCCTCTGGGGGTTTTATTCTCCAGTTTTCCTAGTGCCCAAGCGCGATTTAGGGGAGATGAGAATGATAATAGATCTGAAGATTTTGAACAAAAATTTCACAATGGAATCTCTGTCCAATGTCAGGAAACTCATTCACCCTCGTTCCAAATTTATCAGCATGGATCTGAAGGATGCCTTTCTTCATATTCCTATACATCCTCATTCCCAGAAGTATCTTTGGTTCAGGCATGCAATCCAGTTTCGCGTACCTCCCTTCGGGGTATCAATAGCACCATGGCTATTCACGATGATATTGAAACCAGTACTTCAGTTTCT
The DNA here is from genome assembly GCA_921293015.1 of Phorcus lineatus. NCBI lineage: Eukaryota > Metazoa > Mollusca > Gastropoda > Trochida > Trochidae > Phorcus > Phorcus lineatus. The sequence goes on along the minus strand of OV121088.1, from coordinate 26,303,157 downwards.
GCACATTCGAGGTGTTGCCATCTATGGGTATCTGGACGATTTTTTGGGGAGACATGTTCAAACGGACGTTCTTTTGCAACAGTCGAAATTTGTAATCCATGTGTTACACAACTAGGTTGGATAATTCACCCAGAAAAGTAAGAACTAACGCCCACAACCAGGATCAAGTTTCTGGGCGCTGTTCTAGACGCAAATCAAGGTCTCAACTTGCCCATTCTGGACCGTTGGTTGATTATCAAGGAGTTGATTCTCACCTTAATTCAGAAAGGATCAGCGCCTGTAAGTAGATGGATGTCTCTGTTGGGATCACTCACGTCAATCCAGGCGTTTACTTACCGGAGTCGGCTAAATCTACACATTTCCAAGTTTGGATTAACGAAAACGGGTATCACTCGTTGGACAGCTGCATAAAAATGTGTCCTCTCAAAGTGCGTAACGAGTTCATATGGTGGACCAAGGAGTGCAATGTAATGGGAGGAACAAGATTCAGAGAGCTCCCGCCAGAAGTCACGACCTTTACAGACGCCTCCCAAGAGGGTTTGGGAGCTCATCTTGATCATTTTCGGATCCAAGGGTCATGGTCGCACCAGGAGTCATCTCTTCACATAAACACCCTGGAGATGTTCGAGGTGATAAAGGCTGTTCGCCAGTGGTGGCGTCGTCTTTAAAATCTTTGATTCTGCACGTGTGGAGATTGTCAGATCTCTCAGAGATAGAAGATTCGGCGAGGGACCTTCTGATGCAATCATTAAGGCGATCAGACCTTCTACCTCTAAGTTGTATGACACAAAATGGAACATTTTTCATAGATGGAGAGAACAGCGACAGCTGTTAGATCTGGATATGACTGTACCCATGGTAGCAGAATATTTATTATACTTACAAGTAGAGAGGGGTCTTAAGCATGGAACAATAGAGGGTTTTCATTCAGCCATTGCTTCAGTATGTGATTATTCAAGGATTATCAATAGGCTCGGATGTATAATAAGGACTTGTCAACACCGTCAGTTTTTCCGTGATGGTATTTATGTATTGTCTTGCAGTCCTTTTTGTAGGCTCAATACGAACCTATGAAGGCCACAAACCTTAAGTTTTTGTCATTTAAAACGGTGTTTCTCCTTGCCTTCACCTCGGCAGCTAGAATGTCTGAACTGCATGCCATTGATAATTCGTCAATAAGGTTCACGGAAGGATATGGAGAAGTATCATGTCGTGCCTTGACTGAATTCGTCGCCAAAAATCAATCAACATTGTTAGGGCCATTGGGATCGAGAGTCTATAGGATTCCGGCTCTTCCAGGTTCGTTATCTCGTTCTGACAAGTCAAGGTTACTGTGTCCACTTAGGGCTCTTCGCTGGTATCTACAAAGGACAGCATCATTTAGGCGTTCAAGGAGGAGACTGTTTTTATCTTGTAAGACCGCAGTCGACACAGAGATATCAAAGAACACTATAGCCTCATGGTTAAGGAAGACTATCGTTCTTGCTTACCAGTCTATTGATCAGGAAACAGTAAATCAGAAATGTTCTCCTCATGTGATTTGTATCCTGGCTTCCTCATTAGCGGCGTGGAAGTCTGTCTCTATTGATCACCTAGTGGCGGCTTGAAAATGGAAAGGGTCTACTACCTTTATATCAGTGTATCTCCGGGACATAGCTTTTACGCTGGATGTTTTACATGAACAAGGACCGCCGGTAGCGGCTCAACATCTGGTATGTGCTTAACCCCTTTGCAAGTAAAGCAGGAAAAGAAAGGGGTGGGGGGAATACCATCAGGAGCTATTAATGGGAAGGTGAGGTTTTCCACTATTGAGAATGGTGGTGCAGGGCCAAGCTAATTGGGCATATCCTGATATTAAACTAATAAAGTACTACCGGTAAGTGGTGGTGTTTTCTTACTGATTTCCCTTGACTGGTGGAGGGGATTGTTGTATAAGTATGAGATCATATGTAGAAATGGATAATCTTAAGGATAAAATAAGTAGAGTAATAAAGTGATTAATATTCAATCTGCCAAGTATTCTAGGGTTGAGCAGTAAAGTAAACGGTTATTGGTGTGAAGATTCCCTCAACATCGAGCTCGATCCCATCCTCCTTTATGTGGGATTCGGGGATGTTTACGCTAATAATGAGGAACAATTACTTGTATTGTTAGTAATGATTAGTAAACTTACCTCTTGTAGTGTTGCCCCTAGTCAGTTGTAGCAGGGCGCAACGCCCTGCCCTTTTGAATATGCGCCCTGCCCTTTTTCTGTCCCGCCCTGCCTTTTTCCCAGTTGCTAGTCCAAATCTTCCTGTTGCCCTATTGCAGAATATATCATGTACAATGTATTCATTTACTATGTCGCAATTGTATTTTACTTAAGATACTTACGTATGAAGAGTTCAATTTTGCTATGATATCAGGAACTACACGCAAAAGAAACAAAAGAAGAGAATAATTAAACTAATGAGCCATCCTTTGTGTAACTGGGACACAGCTGCTGACCACATGTTTAGCTAGATACAGGAACAATAGGGAGATTACAGGTGGACATCCGAATCATCTCACTTGATGTAATGAGTGAAATGCACATGTTTGATATCCGTAACTCATTTAAAATTGGTAAGAATAAATGTGATGTTTTTTTCTGAATTTATTCGTAAGATTTATCAAATATATTTTAGACTCATTTCATTGAACAAAAAGGAAATCCATTTTCGTTTGAAACATACTTTCAATTGAATTTGCATTTAAGTGCCCTTTTGTAAGGAGTGGTGCCCTTTTCTAAATCAATTTGCTAGGGGAAACACTATCTTGGATGAGCGAATTACACTCTTCCGAGTAAAGTTACTAATGCCTCCCCGCATGATTCCAGATTGTGATTCGGGATGAATCGCGAGAATGTGAAGCTACCACCTATGGGGTCAAGGGGAGTTAACTCCAGGTGGTAGAAGGGAGGTGCAGACCACTATAGGTAATTATGACTTTTTCTTTATAAGGATTTTCAGTCATCTGTAGGTAGGTTCAGGGAACAGAGAGAAGGGGCACAGCTCATCCCAGAGGTAAGTTTACTAATAATTACTAACAATACAGGTTATTGTTCCTTATCATGACGACATATACGCAATGACATCTGACTTTACAATTCTAATGATGTTTCGTCTTCAAGGTTAAATCAACATTGAAATAAAAAATATTCTGAGGTTGGTGTTGAATTAAATATATTTCAATTTCAATGTCAATTAATATTTTGCTTTATCACTGATTGTCTGCTTAGTTTTTAGCAAATGATAAAAACTTGAAAGAACTTGATCCATCATTAGTTGCTAAAAATCGTTAAATTGATTCTATCATAATTTTTTTACTTGCAGGTCATAATGACTTGAGAGCTGTTCATAATCATTTGTAACCACATCATCTACAGGAATGGCTGAGGCTCAGGACTCACTGGATGTCAGTGACTTGAAGGAAAACTTTTTGGAATGTTCAGTTTGTCTGGAACACTTTGACCAAGCAGAACGACGTCCTCGACTCCTGGTCAACTGTCTTCACTCGTTCTGTTCTCAGTGCCTGGAGCAGCTTCTGAAGAAGGAGGGAAGAGGTCAAATCACGTGTCCCAACTGCAGACAGGTCCAGAAAGTCAAAGGAAACGCCCAATCCTTGCCTGTTGATCCAGTCAGAAACAAGCTGGTGGATTATGTCAAATTCAAGAAAGGAAAACAAATCCTCTGCACTGATTGTCCTGATGGAAGCCATGCAGTTGCCCGCTGTCATGAATGTCAAAGCTACATGTGTGCACCATGCAAAGAAGCTCATCATCGAAACAGGCTGTCAAGGAAGCACACATGCCAGTCTTTGGAAGAGGCTTTGAGTGAACCGGTCAAGAATTTTCTAAGTCATCGCTGCGAAGATCACCCAGACTATAAGATCGAGTTCTACTGTGGAAAGTGTTCCAGCCTATGTTGTGTATCTTGTCCTATCGTGAAGCACAGAGGTCACATCCTCGACCCCATAGAAGATGCTGCCAACTCCATGTTGTCCTCATTGAAAACCAAAATGGAAGATGTAGAAAAGTCAGCTGCCATATTGAGAGGGAAGAAAAATTCACTTGACCAAGAATCAAAAATGCAAAAGGTCAATTTGAAACACGCAACTGCTTCCATCAATTTGATGTTTGATGAATTGAATGGCAAGTTGAATTGTCAGCGAAATAAGCTCATCACTGAGCTGAAGGAGAGGACAGAAAGCACAGTTAATGGTTTGAAGAAACAGCGAGAGGCTACAGAAGGTAGTCTTGCTCAGATGGAGTCTACCCTTGAATACTTCAAACAAATGGAGAGCAAGTCTGATGACTGTGAAGTTCTGTCTGCAGGACCTGTCCTGGTCCAGTCTATGGAGGCTGCAGCTGCTGTGGATCTAACTCAAGATGTCAAACATCCAACATGGCTCTGTTCACGTGGGGAGATGGACAATGTCATATCAAGTGTACAGAGAATTGGAGTCATACATTCCGACACAGTAAGTACAGGGCTAAAAAATTGTGAAAACAAGTTATACAAATTTTTCACTTGTCATTTTAAAATTGTACTCACCCACTAAATTGTGCAATTACATTTATGTAAAATTGAAGTTGTGAATTCAAAAATGCTTTTTGTCATTAAAATTTCCTCCTTCTATCACAAAATGAGTATGTTATTAAATTTTCAGTTTGCTGAATGTGTAAATGTTTAATCATATCAAATATTTCATATTCCTCCATCTAATTGTATACAATAAATCAATAAATTTTTTACATTAACCATGATGCGTAGAAAAATCAGTAACACCATATTCACTAACAGTTTTTGGTTTTGATACAACTCACAAATCAATAATATATCAATAAATTCATGAAGTGTATCTTCATGTGCATTTTAACATAGGTTTCGATCTTCATCGATATCAAATGCTTATGTTTAATTTGATGCATGACTTGATTTTATCTCATATCCAGCGTTTCCGCTGGCATTTTTGACAGCCGGTCATTATGTTCGACAGCTTTACAAAGTACACAATTATTATTTTTCCGGGTACAATAAATCTAATCAATAAATACAACTTTCATTTTTTTTACCATCACTTAGGCATTACGTTACGTATACATGTATATAATTTTCCCTTCCAAAGAAGGTGGAAATATGTATCTACTTCATTTCATTTCAAAAGTTGAAACCATGGTCGCAGAAATCCGTCTATTTGGAATTGGGAATACAGTTTGACAGTTTTGAAAATGGACCCTTTGGACATTTTAAAAGTCATAAGAACGATTGAGGGAAAACTCAGGAAAACTAAACAAATACTCAAACTTACTTTTTTGTCAAACAAGCAATGAATTAAGGCAACTGCCCTGCTTACCTCGGTCATAATGTAACTGTTATCGTTGGGTAAAGGTAGACAAACACTGACTATGGGTTGTGAAAGTTTATTCTCAGTGCGATAGAAGCACAGACCGATAGATTTACACCCTGCAACACACAATTCAAAGCAATATGAAATACATCAAAATCCAACATAAACATGCTTAGAGTCATAGTCTCATTTTTGCAAGGCAAATTGAAATGCACGCCGGACAAATAATTCATCACTCATAGAAATCTTTCCCCTGACGTTTACAACAATTTTCAGAACTCTGAATATTGAAGTTCAAACCACCCTACCCTATGTCTTTTGCAAGCGTTAGTCCTTACCACGTCATTTCGAAAAACACATGAAATTTCCCAGCTGAATGTCCAATGAAAATAGCTAATAGCTTACCTTTTTAAAAATACAGAAATAACAAAAAGTCTCATAAGTCTTAAATGGCAGCGTCATCCTAAACTGGAAACGGGCATAAAAATGAAAATCTTTGCAGACGTGACAGGAAAATTGGTGTAAGTGATCAGAATTTGGCTCGTGAAGAATAATTAGTTCAGTCTAGTTGCCTTACAAAAGTGAGACTATGACTTTAAAACGTATATCACACTCCTAATGTTATGCTACTTACAAAGCATATATAAATACAATATACATTACAATCAGTCATTAATTGGTGATGACGGACATATGGGCACAACAGCACACGTACATTGCAAAGGGAGATAATATATATGCTCCAACACTCACTATAACAAGTGAAATAAATTTAATTAACTATGTGTATTCTTTATGAATTAATCATCAAAATGTGATAATTAAAGTTGACGATACATAACAAAACTTGGTCGTATTCTATCTTTATCGGGGGTTGGGGGATTAATTAGGCAATATTTAAATCTTGTTTTTTTTAATATATTTATCTTTTAATTTTCTTATTCCATTTTATTTAATACATTTTACATGAAAGGGCAATGTAAATTTCATTGAGCTTTCATTAGCTCTTACAGAACCAGGATTACAAAAAACTTCATGATCATTAAAGAAAATGTTGTAATATTGTTCATATTCATTTGTATAAGGTTGGATAAGATAAGAATGCGGACAGTGAGGTACTGGTATTTTATGAATGCCTCAATTAAGTACAGCAGGTAGTTGATTCCATTGATTCCATATTTATATCTTGTTAATTACCTCTGCTGGGTTATTGTTTATTGGGTAGACTTGTAGCCTATTGTTTCACTTTGATCTAATAAGAGGGTTTCTTCTCCCCGGGGCCATTGTTTATCATAGTGTAGTGCATTGGGTAGACCAGTTGTGGTGCTATATATGTAACGAGTGCGCTGATTGTTGAAGATGTCTGCTGTCAGTACGTAAACTCTGTTTCGGGTTAGAGGTTATTCTAGAGTGCTATAAATAAGTGACCTGTTTCCTGTATTCAGTGTTTCCAATCTTGGTGATCTAAGCAACATCTTAGGTAGCTCCTTGTAGTACAGATGTCCCATGCAGTTCCTGGTTCAGGGTCTCCCCACCCCGTTAAACAGTAGGATGTTAGGCATTATATAGGGGGATTTAGTGTTAGGCCGGGCAGGGGGAAAATTAGCGTAGGAAAGAAGTAAGAGTTGGGCTGTTTTTTCAGGGTTATTTTAACGTTCTTTCAGGATGGTGCGGATGGCTTTTAAGAGAAAGTTTAGATGATATTCATGTTCCTATAGGTCTGATTAAGGAATGTTAGTGAAAGAATTGGTGCATGTTGAGTTTTCGTTTGCCACCTCTTTGTATTAAAATCTTGTTGTTTATCTTCTGAGTCCTGATTTTCACATCATGTTGCTATAATTTAGTTTTCAATTCTCAGCAGTCACTTGGGCGTCTGAAACAAGCCTATTACAGATTTGGTGCCGTGACCCGGATGAACAGTTAATTCAAGCTATTTCATTAAACAAGATCAATTAATTATGTAGTAAATAATTTTCAAATCAGTGATTAGTAATTAGTGAATAATGAGAATGGTTAATTAAGTTGGTGTACAGTTTTTCTCAGCCAGTGTAGTTTTGAAAGTTATTTGAGTGGTTAGTTTCTCAAAGATGGATCCTTTTGATTTGTTCTCTCTATCTCTACTTGTTTGCCAGCTGCTGGACATGTGCAATCTGGAAATCCAGATGATTTGAACGAGACATATGTTATTCCTTCTGTTTCAGGATCGAGGCTGTACTTGCTTCATCAACAACTTATGTTCTGTCATGAAGTAAGGGAGATGATGGGTTAGGTGTAGACTCTGGGGTAGGTTGGTCACCACAGGCAGCAGCGACTGGTTCAGTCCAAACACCATGTCCGAGTTCGAATCCAGTGGATGGTAGTTCAGTGTTATCTGGTGATAGACTAGATAGTAGGTCAGTTCGTTTTGAGTTACCAAGTTATCACTTACGGAACATTAACCTGAACATGACGGGAAACCCGTTTGCTAGTCTGGATTTGGGTCCTGGTCTCCCTTGCCATGTGGTTTAGATCAAGGGTCTTTTGGTGATGACATTTATCAAAGTGATCCAGATGAATCTACTCGTGTTGGTACATCGTCTAGAGTCTTTCGTAGGGAGGTTAGACCCCATTACTGTGATGGAAGTACGTGTAACTGGCAAGATTATGTGGTACACTTTGAACAAGTTGCTTCTCGGAATGGATGGTCTGAAACTATTAGAAGGTTCAGCAGTTGAGCATGTGTCTCAGGGGTGATGCTCAGAGGTTACTCAGTAATTTGACCATGTGTCAACTTAGTTATTTTGCTGTCAAGAATGTTCTGACACAAAGGTTTAATCCTAGGGAGAGGTGTTTAGCCTACAGAAGTGAATTCAGAAATAGGAAGCAGGGTAGGGATGAATCAGTCAATGATTTCGGTTTTACAGTTTAGGAGATTATCACATCTGGCATATAAGGTTATTCCTTACATGTCCATGGAAGTTCACTTGATTGATCAATTCTTGACTGGGCTGTCAAATTTCAACATGAAAAAGCATATTGCATTTTCACACCCTAGAACTCTGGATCAAGCAGCTTTTGGTATTGAATTTGAGGGAGTTGATGGTAGTTAGGGTATAAAACAACATACTATTGATAGAATTGCACTTGTCAATTCCACACTGGAGCTAGTAGAGATGATAGTTATACTAAGAAAGAGGCTTCTCTTACATTGGCGACATAGCCCAGCTCATATATGAGAGATTGAGTGGATGGAGGTTAGAGAACAAGATTCCTAGACTCATATGTATGACTCATTACATTTGTCAGAAAACCTCCCATCTCAGAAATCAATGTCCTCTGTTAGAACAGTTAAGCCTAAGACAATCCTCGGTTTCCAAGGAAAAGGATCAGGAAAACTAGTTGACACTGAAACTAAGGCAGAAGTTTCAGTCACCAATTCTGTGGTTGGTAGGCCAGAACTTGCAGATAGACAGACAGAGAAATCTTTGTCAGTGGTAGAGTCTTCTTCATGTGTAGTGACTGAATCATCTCCTGAGTATGCTAAGAGGTCTAGGGAAACATGGGAAAAGGTTATCCTGCAAGTTCATAAAGGCTTCCCTTTTAATATAAGAATTGAGCGCTCTGAGTTTGGGCAAATATTGGTGGTTGCTGAATTGAATTCTATGTGTAGCATTCTTGTATTCTAGCATTTCTTTGTACAAGCTGTCCATGTCTAATTGTTCAAGGATTAGAGTGAGTGAGAAGGTTGTTATTCCTGAAAATTCTGAGAAACTGATAGTGTGCAAGTTGGATAGTCTTCTCTCGTCGAGTTCAGGCTTGGTTGAACCAAACACTTACTGGCAAAAGTATGGGTCTTTTCGTGGCAAAGAGTTTAGTCCAGGCATTGATAGTCGGTACTCTTAGTTCACCAGATCAGATCATCGAGCTTCTGCAAGATAGGGAGGATAGTGTAGAATCTCAGGAGTTGCCAGCACATCTTTGGGCTATGGTTGACGTATGTTCTGATGAGTTGTCTTTTGAACAAAAACAGAGTGTGGAGAAACTGGTTAAAGAGTGTCAGCACATTTTTGTTGGGAAAGATGGGCTCCTAGGGCAGACTGATGTCATAACTCATAATAAAGATACGTGTGGGGCAAACCCCATCAAGTCTCCAGCTCTTAGGGTTCCTTTGGCTAGGAAACAAATAGAAGAGCAGGAAGAAGACAAAATTTTAGCCTACGGTATCATTGAACCAAGTGATAGCCCCTGGTCAGCCCCTATTTGTTTAGTTACCAAGAGAGATGGTTTTGTATAGATTTTCGCAAGCTGAACTCTGTTGGTAAGCGTGATGCGTACCCTTTACCAAGGATAGATGAGACACTTGGTTGCGCACAGTGGTTTTGTACCATTTTCAATGTCATGTCTTTTGGGCTCACCAATGTGCCAGCAAAGATTGAGAGACTGATGGATCAGGTGTTTGGGAAACTGAAATGGAAAAAATGCCTGTGCTATCTCGATGACATTATTGTCTTTAGATCTAATTAGAAGACAGATTGGAAAATCTTCGTCTGGCATTTCTTCAGTTCAGAGTAGCAAATTTGATGTTTAAACCTTCCAAGTGCTCACTTTTCCAGTATATCATTGTCAAAGAGCCAAATATCCTTCTCTTATTTTTGTTGTGTTGAATATATATTCTACAAGTTCATTGATTCATAATGATTGGACGTCATAACAATAATATATGTCCCTTTAAACCTTTATTGTCAATATTTCATTTTACACTTATTTGGGCTGATAAAGATCACCATTGATAATAATTACATAATAAATTTAAGGCATTTCTGACTCCAACTAGCAACTCGATTTCACTTTAGTTGTATGTTTTTTATTACCGGTAATGTGTTCATACCTTGATGGAAATTCATAAGATGAAGGATTATCCCACTGCTTTGATAAAAGGTTCCCTTTTACTTTGTCCAAACTCAGATCTTTCTCCTTCAACATCCCAGTGTCCAAATATGGGGGACCTGAAATTTTCTTCTCTAATAACTTCGTTTGGCATTGGCATCACTACTACTTGCTAGTTTCTCATTGTTCTGACAAGAAACAGTAGCATCACCACTTGAAATATTTTGAGCTTCTGGTTTAATAAACGACAATAGAGTCCTTGAACTTGTTGAGCAGGATTTCTTCATCTTGATTCAGATCATAGACATTTTAATTAAATGCATTGTGCGTCTCTTAAACCTGACCTCGTCCAAAACTCGGCACACTGTTAACTTCAACACACGGTATGGATATCAAGGGAAATAACTCTGCGACTAAAATGTTTTTCCACAAAATGTTAACTCTTTAATTGATGGTTGATTCTTTCAAGATAAGACAGGTGACCCTGGGCCATGGTTTTTCTCATTATCCCTCTAACATAAACAATATAAGTTGTCAGACCGCCCCGAGGGGTAGATGAAATTTTGTATCCCGCCTAAGTGTCCTTGTACGCCGTTCCGCAGGCGAGGTCTACAAGGACACTTTCGCGGGATACAAAATTTCATCTACCCCGAGGTGTGGTCTAACAACGAATTTATCTTACCGAACATTTTTTCTTTTTATTTCTTTGCGTTGTTTTCTGCCATATTGTTGACATCTAGGCTAGCAGACGATGTTTTTTTGCAACTCAACACTGCGTTTTCTACCATAACGTACTTACAGTGAACCCTCTACAACCGTGCGTGGAATATACTGCCATTGTTACGGTGTTCGGCAAATGCTAGACAGTTCAGCAAATAGACCTAATATTTGTATCCCGCCTGGAGGTTTACAAGAGTTTGAGAACCCTGGCTAAGGACCAATAAAAAGCGAGTATTTTACTGTAAGGTGAGATAATGTATGTTATAGCTTATAAAGCACAGACTTGACATGGCTTCTTACTCGAGATGAGTTATTTTGATATGACTCATTCACTTTAATGCAACCATATTATGAACTATTGATAATCCACTTGCATCATTTGGTAACCAATTCTTTTTATAAATGTATCATAACATAGGTATTGCATGATTAGTGTTGCGTTAGGTCTACATTACATAAATAATAATTATATACAGGTCTTCATATATGAATGAATTTTGATAGTAGTGGAGTAAACCAAGTGTTGTTTTTAAAAAATAATAAATGATTTCCACATCTCTTTTTCTGTTTTACACTGATAATATCAGTGTCGATACAGAGCGAGAGAGCTGTGAAAGAAAGTCATTGGTCATGATCACTGATAAGAAGATAACAGGCAAAATAACTTTTTGAGAGACTGGTCAGTCCTCTAAATTCCATCTAAAGTTTAGGTCATGACATCTGTAAAGGCGCATAAGACCTGTCCATACATCCAAGAGTGGTATAACCATAACAGATTCCGGTAGCCAATTAGACCGATTGAAATATACATCGGCATGGAGGGAGTATAGAGAATTGTGCTCACACAAATCTCAAAATAGTTTTCTTGAAAAGTTGATGACATGTTTAGATACGAACAATAGTAAAGGCTTCTGGAGTACATTGCATAATAAATCATTTGTGATCTCAATTTGTATCAAACCTGATGAATGGATATGTCATTTTGAATCTGTGTTCAAGAAAAACCGAGAATGCAAAGACTTCATCGAATTCTATAAACTTGTTGATGATTTTGTGAACTCTATATCAGCTGATGTGATTAATGGAACTGTTGATACTGAAGGTGAATTAGATGCCCCTATTAGTACAGCTGAGTTACTAACAGCACTGGATAGCATGAAGCCAGGCAAAGCTCCCGGACTCTCCGGGATATCAGTTGATTTCTTTCAGAATGCACCACCTGTTTGTTTGAACATGCTTTTGGATTTGTTTAATCTTGTCTTGTCTACCGGTATCTTCCCTAATCAGTGGTCATTTGGCATTATTCTTCCAATCTTTAAGAAAGGTAGTACTCATGACACAAATAACTATAGACCCATTACACTATTGGATGTAGCTGGTAAGATTTTTGGGAAAAGTATTTGTAAAAGATTAAATAACTGGGCCTCAAATGACAGGTGTATAGTTGATGAACAATCTGGTTTTAGGAAAAGCTTTCAAACTACTGATAATATCTTTGTTGTTGACACATTGATCAATAAATATCTTTCCTATAAAAAAGGTAGGCTATATTGTGCTTTCATTGATTTAGTGTACAGAAATGGTTTATTTTTTAAACTATGGAAAGGTGGTGTCAAGGGTAGAATATTTCTAGTTCTTAAAAAGATGTATAAATCAGTTAAATCCTGTGTGTCTCTAGATTTTGGTCTCACAGATTTTTTCAAGTGTTTCTCAGATGTGAGACAAGGCTGTCAGCTGTCACCGTTTTTATTCTCGTTCTTTATTAACGATATTGTGGAGGAGCTGGAATGCGCATCCCATGGTGTTACATTGCACGCTCTAGAACTGTTTATCCTGCTGTTTGCTGATGATATTATCTTAATGGATGTGTCTGTTGTAGGTCTACAAAAACGCCTTGATAAGTTAGCTGTATATTGTGATAAATGGAAACTTACTGTTAACATTGACAAAAGTAAAGTTGTAGTATTTAGAAATGGTGGAAAGCTAAGATACCAGGAAAAGTTTAGAATTGGTAATACTGAAATCTCAATAGTATCTAATCAGTGTAGGAAACTACCGCCCGCCCGAACGCCCGAGACGGGTTAATTTTGTTGAGGGCTGGCAAAAAATAAAACTTACCCGTCCGATGGTCAGGTTCATATTATCATTTAATCCAGTCTATGTCGAAATGAATTACTTCATTGTCATTTGAATAAAAAAACATAAAGTGGTTATCAGTCGCGATTCGAGTCGAGTCAATTTCTTTGAGTTTGTGTCAAGTTGATTGCATTCATAAGAGATGCAAGTCTATTGGTTAACAATAATTAATCAGCAAATCGTAGCAAGGCTTGCAACTGGCTATGACTGCATATATAAAATGACAGCGTTCAGATGCTGAAAGTTCGTCAAGAACTTAACTTTGAAACCATGACTTCGAATATTAATTCAAATGTATTATGTTAGTAATACCAAATATTTTATTCAGCTATTCAAGCAGGGATGTAAAGATATTTATGATTTACCAACAAGACTGGTTTAAATGAAATATCGTCATCAACCTGTGTAAATTTCTATTCGGATTTTGATTATTGCATCAGAAGTTTATCTTTCTGGAATCAAGTCAGCACAACTGAGAGGTGCGCTCACAAAATTTAGATCTAATGCTCACAGCTTCAAAGTTACAGAAGCACATTTTTCCAGAATCATAAAAACAATAAATACCCAATATCAATTTAGAAATCCGAATTAAATATCTGCCATGCTTTTTCTAAACCAATCTTCCAAAAATAAATTCTGTATGTTAGTGCACATTGAAAGTCTTAATTTGTTATATAAGTCAGCCCTTCTGTTGTATCACATTATACTTGTTAATTGGTTTGCATATTTGTTTTACTTACGTTTTACACATGTGCTATATTGGCCTAGGGTCACTTTTATATAAATAAAACCTGTCTGTCATAGATGTATCATATAACGTTAATTTCTTGGTTTGCCAAGAGAAACAATTAAGTAAACGTATGTCGACAGAATAATTATTTTAAAAAAGAGTTTTGAAAAACTAATGTCACTGGTCGTACTAATTTTAGACATAATGGCATTGTTTCACAGCAATGTTTTTAAGTTTAGAAATAGAAGAAATATGAAAACCTGAAATTTACTTCATTATTTATTATTGCTGAGGTAAAATATTCAACTAAAATAGGACTGGCAACTTTAATGGAGGGCAGGTTAGTTTTCAAAGTTACCAGCCCTGGTGTCTGGTAGACTTTTCTAGTAAGTTTCCTACACTGATCTAGTTATAAATATCTTGGTGTCCAGTTATCTTCATCTGGCTCTTGGCAATTAACTCAGAAGACATTAGCCCAGCAGGCGTGGAAGGTCATACAAATACTCCAATCTAGGTTAGGTAAATTTTCATCTCTGCCCCACGATGTCAGTTTCAAATCTTTGATGTGAAAGTTTTACCCATTTTGACCTATGGTTCGGAAGTGTGGGGATTTCATAAAGCACCTGATGTAGAAACTGTCAACACAAAATTTTGTAAATTAACTATGGGATTGAATAGAAATACTCCAAATAATTTTGTGAAGTCGATATCAACTAGACAATCTGTTAAAGTGTCCCTATATTCAAAAATTATAAGATATTGGCTTAGATTATTAACACAAGAAAGCAATGCGATCTTAAGAAAGGCTTATAGTTTTCAATATAAATGGGCGGAAAGTGGTAGTGCTTGCTGGGCATTCAAAGTTAAATCAATGCTGTCCTCCTATGGTTTCGGAGAGGTTTGGATTCAACAGAGTGTTGGAAGTGCAGATCTTTTCTTGCATCAGTTTCAGCAAAGGTGTGTTCACATCGAAATTCAAGGTTCTCATGAATACAATAAGTCAAGTTCTAAACTCGCATTGTTCGTTGCTGTTACGGATAATTTCCAATATAGAAATTGGGTGAGATTTATTGATGTTACACTATTTAGAATAAATATATTGAATTTCCTAGGATCCAATCATAGTCTTCTAATTGAAACAGGCAGATATTATAATATACCAAGACATGAACGTACTTGCCCCTTCTGTATAATACCAAATATCGAAGATGAATTTCACTTTTGTTTAGTGTGCCCATTTTATCTTGATTTGCGTGTCAACCTCCTCCCGAGATATTATTACTCTTTCCCAACCCCTCATAAGCTGTCCATGCTATTTTGCTCCGCTTCTCGCAATATTTGTGAAAATTTTGCAAAATATGTATTTCTGGCTGCAAAGAAACGTAACTTCTTTTTCAAAGGGGTTCATGTTATATAACACTGTACAGTTCTCAACATAACACATGGCAAATGTAAAATTCAGCGCTCGTGTAACGTTTTGTATGTTTTCATGCCCTGTATATGTATGATGGGCCGGTGGCCCCATTACCTGAATAAAGCATTCATTCATTCACCATAACAGAGACAAACTGTCAAGAACTTTGCGTTGGCCCTCTATTCTCTCGTCTGTCATTTGACTAAAAATAACAGGGAAAAAAATTTGACCATAAAATTATGTGTAAGCCCGGGCTTTTTTTTTTACTATGGATGCTACGCCCCTGGAAGGATCTTCTTTGCCAACCAGTGCAAGTTCCTTCACTGTTTCATTGCCAGTGTAAAGATTCTCATCAAGGTGACTTTGACCTAATTTTCAAGGTCACCAAGGCACTTTGACAACAAGTCAAACTTTTGCTCGCATGATATATATCTCTTGTACCAATGCAACCAATTTTATCAAATTTGACAGTTCACATTTGGGTAATGCAGACACAAGAGCCTTACTTTAAGTTCACTGATGTTGACGTGTTTGTTTCGCCATTAATCTGGTTTTCTTCCATTATGGAAGCTTTTCATTCTATTATGCACTGTTTTTCTTCAAATTTGATGCATTTCCTTCAATTACTTATGGGGGCCTGGGCTGCTATTATTGTAGTTTTGTGTGGTTTGGCACAGATCTTGCAAAAACCTGTGACATATACAAGTGCTGATGAGTAATGATCAAACACATCCATGAGAAATGCCACACATTCCAGCTATGATCGGACATGATTAAGCCCAGGACCTGGCCAACCCTATTATCTGTAATGGCTTCAACATATGACTTCCTGACTGTTGATCATCGTACAAGGAACTGCAACCCCGTTTATAGTCAGCTGACCATTTTGCAACAGTAGAATATTGAGGGCTACTTTCATATACCCATTTGTGATATGTTTTTATCTTATGGTTGCATTCAACTCTTCTTTTATGAGAAACATGATAACCACGTCACAGATGCTCAATTTTAGAACTTTCCATAATTAGAGGGTACCTGTGTTAGGTAGTTGGGAGTTCTAATGCGCATCTCCTACTGTCAGAGAAACCTTGATCTTGATGACGTCATCTAATGATATGCAATACTCTCCTGCACGTGCATATGTGCTTCCTTGTGCGCTGGTTGAATATTCGTCGTATACATTTTGGGTGAATATTTTAATTCATCTAAATAAATATCAAAAGTGTTGATACCCACCCATCCCGCATCTGTTGGCTCTAAACACAGCGATCACACAATATTACGTGACACATTGGATTGAGGGTCAGGGAAACTTTAGGAGAATATATTTTAGAAAATGGTGTGTCACACGATTATGAAATGTTCTATTAATAGCACCACAAGCTAGCAAAAGCATTATATTAATATTTCTAATTTTCTTTGAAAACATATTATGGGGTAGGGACCAACAATTGTTCACAGAGCACAGCAAGAAAGTTGATCAATAAAAGTCTTGGAGTCGTTGTAAAATATTTCATTTAATTTAGTTCATGTGTACTGGCCGTAACGGTATCAATAGTTCAATAGTTTTGGTACAGTGGATTAAAAATGTTCTTTGGTTTTCTTCTGCAATGGCTATGTAATCTTAAGTGTAGTACAAGAGAGATAAACTTGCCATAAATAGAAGCCTTGTTATTAATAACTTAATTAAGTTGATGGTCTAGCTGTTGTATATATATATGTATATATGCATATCTCTATAAATATGCATGAAATGGCACAACAATTAGCCAAAAATACTAATTATTTACACAAACAATAAGAAATTTAATTTGTCTAGAATTTGGCAGAAAGAAATTGAAAAGGCATATGGACAGTTATCATATAGTTATGTTTTAAGCTATGTTACATCGATATGCGAATACCAGTTTTGTAATAGGGAATGGTTAACTCTATTATATTTTTAAATGAATAATTTATACTAGAATTTAGAATTTGACGATTGTTCTTGAGTTATTTACATACAAACCCTATTTTAAAACAAAAGAGCAGCTTTTTTCATTTGCACTATAAATTGCTTGAAATATTTTGCAAAAATTGTTATATTACGAATGCTTCGGGTTACAACTGTTATATTTTAAAACATTTTAACACTTTAAAATGACTTGTCCCTTAGATATTCAGGGGAGTTAAGTCACTCCGTGTGCGACACACATCTTTGAATATGCAGAAAGGGGTCAACCAATATAGAGGTCGGGCTTAGCTGCTGTCAGGAGATCAAAACAACTAACAGTACACACCTTTTTGGATAATAAAGTTCATTTCCCCAACGAATTTCGCTGAAAACAGTTAGCTGTCTTCTGTTTAGTTAGTTTTTGATCAGGATATAGTAAAATAATTAGGTTTCTATGAATTTGAGTTTTTGATCCGAACTGCCTACCTGTGTTCAGCAGGCTCTAAATCTCAGGTAAATCATCGGGATGGATTGTTTATATCTGTTAAGTGCTGTAAGATGGCCTATCTCAATAATGACATCAACAATGATGTCTTCAGGGGTGCATCAATACTCACTTCTATGAACTTATTGACTTCCCCTTGTAAACGTTAAAATAATTGTTTATATCACTTTTTCAAGTCTAAAATCTTCAATATATTACGTTGTGCAAAGATTGATGAGAACCAGAGCCAAAAGCTTTTAATCTACTAAAAGGTTTTTTTGTCTATGTACTTTGAATAAAATAATTTCTGTAGATCTATGAAGAAATTTACATATATCCTTTACAAATTTTTTTAATTAATATGTCCTCGACATGTAAATGGTGATTTGAATTGTTTCATTGGCAGATGTTGATGCAGTGCAGAAACAAAGAAAATCAGAAACAAATTACACCATCAGATTCTCAAAATACTTTTGTTGTTGGCTGCTTGGAAGTCAAAGTTTATCAGACTGACATGACAAAACTGCCAATTGATGCCATCGTAAATGCAGCAAATGGGAATCTTTCTCATGGCAGTGGAGTTGCTCGTGCAATATCCAAAGCTGCTGGCCAAAAACTTGAAAATCAGGGTCGAAGGTATGTTCATCAAAACGGAAAAATTCCTGTGACCGGAGTTATTCCGACAACAGCTGGGGATATGCCTTGTAAGATGGTCCTGCATGCCGTTGGACCAGCTTGGTATGACTACAAACAATCAGAGAAACAACAATGCATTGAAGATCTCTGCAAGACAATAATGCGATGTCTCATTGTTGCCAACAAAGAAAGAGCAGAATGTATTGCCATCCCAGCAATAAGCTCAGGTACTTCATCTTACTCATTTTTAAACTTTATTACCTCTTAAAGTCAATCTTATACTTTATTGGAGATAGTGTATTGAGATTAGTAAAAAGTTTTTATACATCCTGAGATATATATCTCATATATAGCAGCATATTTCCAAAATCACAAGGTGTAATAACTTAAAAACCTTCACTGGATTCTTTTTGTAATTTGGTTCCTCACAATGAATGAGAGGCCTGATAGCAGTTTGAGACCTTGACTTTCATTTCATACCAAGACTTAGACATTTCAACCTTGTCAGCATGATATCACAAGGACAATGTGCAGGATTCTCTTCATGACATACATATAGCTACTTATTTAGAGGATACCTGGCCAGTTGATAATCGTGACTTAAGCATTGTTTTCAAGGTCAAAGCTAACTTGCAATTTTTTTTTGATTATGCAGGTTATAAGCTTGTCAGTGCAATATCCCAAAAACCTTTTGTAGGATTCTCTTTATAACTTACATAAAACAGAAATCTTTTGTAGAGGTACCTTTGCCAATAAGGATTATTAATAGATTTTGTGACTCTGTGATCTCTAATGGGGGCATTGCCCTAAAAAACAATTTTAAAAATGGTATGAAGTATTCACATAGGTGAAAATGTGTTAAAAGCACATAAATAGAGTTAAAAGAACAAGCAAGTAGGGTAAACCTAATTTTATTGATTACATTTTTTGTGTTATTCATTTTGTTTTGATGGCATCTATTTTTCATAATTTCCCTGTGCCACAAGGTATCATTTATTTGATCCGGGATGAATCTCACTATTAGTTATCACCATTAGGTTCTCAGGCAACTCCTCTTAGGTGAATAGCATTACATATGAATGGCCTGATAAGCTACATTTTTTGAAAATATGGGATTTCAACCACAACAATGAAACATTTCAAGATACTTAGTTTTTCTCGTTTATGTGCCTGTAATACTTTCACTTCAAAAGTCAAATGATAATTCATGGAGGGGGATCATGTCTCCCTAGTGATTTTAGTTATGTTATTAAGACCAAATTGTGCAGTAGCTATATTGAAAAAGCCATAAATTACTTGACACTAGTGTAACCACAACGTATGTAGGAAATTAGAATGAAATAGAGCAAAGGAAGAAAGTATACATGTTATGACAGCTAAAATTTTTATAGTTAAACATTTCATCTGTGAGATATAATCAAGGTAAATTATGAAATAAAAAAGAATTTTTAAAAGCATATTTGAGTCAAAATCCTGAAGAGTCCAATTTTGAGTTCATACAAAAACAAAAATAAAAAATGTATAAAATTATATTTCTATAACCAACTAGTATTGTTTGAATGTTGAACACTCTGAACAAGAAACATGCAAGCTTATCCTTAATTAATAATTAAGTAATTATCAAAACATTTACGTATATAGTTAAAAAAAGTCAATACTGCTACCAGAGCAAAAGCAAAAAATTGTAGAAATCAAAATGCACAAAACAAATTTATGACTACCTGACATGTCATACCAATGATGTGCTTTATGTTTCAAGCCTATAAGGTAACATGTCTTCACAAGTACTTTTTTCATTGCGGTCTTCAATAAAAAAAAACAAGAGATAAACTGAACTTTGAAATAAAAACATCTTTATACTTAACCATTCTTAATATCATGTGTAGAACTAGATCTAGATATCTTAAGTTAGAAACTTACTTAACCCTTAAGTTGCTGAATATTATTTTGACCAGTTTTGCCCCCGTGGCTGAATTATTCAGCACTCGCCTCGCTACGCTAATAACGCAATTAGCCCCTGTGGCTGAATTATTTCGCATCGCGAGTCACGGCTCTTTTTTCGATAAATGGTGTATTCACATGGCGGATTACGGGCGGAACTGACCGTTCGATACAAAAGTAGCCCGCGAATCCCGTACACAAATGAACGATCTCTATCCGACACTTTGAATGAAATTTTTATCTTACCTAGAACGGTTTCTATTACAATATGAAGATTGTCTTTATTTAGAGTTACGTAAAATCCTTAAATATAATCGCACAATTAATTTTTTTATATGGAATTGAAGATACACTATTCCTCTTTACGATGATATATATTTCTTTACAATGCGACATCTAACTAGATTTCTACAATTATCTAAAGATTGTCTTTAATTCCGGCTGAATAAAAATATATGGAATTGTAGAAAATTTATTCTTCTTTATGGTGATAAAAGATTGTTAGAATATGTCACCCAGTTCAAAAGATATACGCCGCGAAAGATGGTTGGGGGTACCCCGAGGATGCTCCGACATAACGGGATTTTTAGCCAGAACTAATTCTCCCTTGGGCAGTCTGGCATCGGTACGCTAATTAGTACCGTTATACCCCCGGGGCACCCCCGAGGCACCAGCATGCGAGTGCCAGTGTTCTAAGCACCAGCGTTGCTTCCTGCTGTACCGATCCTCTCGGCGCGTGCAGTCATACGCGGGCGAACATTCCGAGATAATAAAATCAATCATTCTATACGCACGCCGCATCGTTATTTCTTGCTGCGCATGTACAAATTATACATGGAAATAAAGATAAATCTTTCGTCCTTACGACTGTGAAAAAATAATGAAAAGGTGCCAACTGGTTCAAAAGATATGAAAAACGAAAGAGTGATACCCTCAACTACTTGAAAACAAATTTTGATAAGCGTTCTATTTGCGACACCAGTCGCATCATTCACCGCATCGTTATTATGGACTGCGCATATGCATATTATACATGGGATTAAAGACAATTCTATTCCCTTGAAATAGGTGAAAAAAATATATAAAAGTATAAAGTAGTTCGGGAGATATGAACCGCTAAAGAGCGACACCCTCAACTACTTGAAAATAGATTTTGACAATCGTTTTATTTGCGACATTTGTCGCTGCACTCGCCGCACCATTTTTATTAATTGCGCACATGCATATTATACATGGAATTAAAGATCATTCTTTCAGCGTGAGAAAGGTGGAAAAAAAATTTAAAAGTGCCAAATAGTTCGGGAGATATGAACCGTTAAAGAGGGGTACCCTCAGACATTTGGGGAAAAAAATTGATAATTGCGACATTTCTCGCATTATTTGCCGCTTCTTTATTATGTGTTGCGCACATACACATTTCAAAATGAATCAAAGCCAGTTCTTTTCCCTTTACGATGATGTAAAAAGTATGAAGTTTTGCCACCCGATTCTAAGAATACAAATTGCGAAAGATCGGGGTAGATTCGTGATGCGGCTCGTATCGAACGTCCAGTGACAGCTCACATTGACTTTCTCTGTCTCTTTTACGACTTAAAAAAAAGATTATTTTATTGACAATCAGTATTTTATATTACACTCATTCACCTTATTGATGTGAAGAATAAACTTTATAAGGAGAGTAACGCTCATCCACACTTCTGCTTCTTTCTTCTTTCTTCAATCTTCTTGATTATCCCCCTCATTTTCCTTCTCTGACATCAAACTGATATAAGCTTTAGTGCAATCTTGTGACGTGTGATAAATTCTGAAACATGGTGCTGCACATAGAGCCACATTACACTCGCTACATTCGTAAGAAGATTCTTTGCCTACCCTTTTCTTCTTTCGAACTGGCTCATTGCTTTCTTCCACTGCCCTTCGTAAGAGTTCTCTTTTCGCTTTGGAGCAAACAACACACATACGGGAAAGCCTCTTCTTCTTTCCAACAGGCTGAATCTTTGATGGAAAGTGTCGACCATGAAGACGTAACACACTTTCGTCGCTTGTGCTTGGCCTGCCACGAAGACGTCTACGCAGGGAAGGTACTTTTTCCGTGTCTGCGAAGGTGATCATATGCTGCACTATATCTTTTCTGAATTGACGGCTTGTTTTCAAGGTTTTGTCTTTTGAGAATTCTTTATAGAGAATGTAAGAGTTCAACATGGCAACGTTTAACACATGAAACCACACTCGCTTCCACCATTTAAGAGTTTTCATTTTGAACGGGGTGTACGACAGCATCTGGTCGGCCCGATCCACACCTCCCATATATTTGTTGTACTCGTGCACAATACTTGGTCTCGTATTTGCTTCCCCAGTCACTCGGTTCTTCTTCCCTGTCTCTACAATTTCAGTGTCTTCTACGGTTGACATGAGCAGCACTGACTTCCTGTCCTCATACCTCACAACGAGTAGGTCTTGATTGTGATAGATCATCATATCCCCTTTCTTCTGTTTTTTCTGTGCCTTCTTTAGCTTTTCAGGAATGCCTTTGCGATTGCCTCTCAACGTCCCAGTCGCACCAGTTCCCATTTCCCACAAGTTTATATACAATGACACAGAGGAATAGAAATTGTCCATGAACACATGATATCCTTTCCCAGCATAATCCTTCACCAAATCCATGACTAGATCATACGTTTTCCCACCGACAGAAACAGATTCATTTGTTTTTCCAGTGTAGAGTTCAAACTTGCAAATGTAACCATTGGTTGAGTCACACAGCATGTAGGCCTTTATCCCATACTTCTTCGGCTTGTCGGGATTGTATACTTTGAAACTCAGATGGCCTTTCCAAGGCACCAACCCTTCGTCAACACAAATAGTTTGATGCGGCTTGTAAATTCTGGAAAAACGATGCACGATGCGCTTGTACAAATAGCCAAGTTTATTGATTGGTGAAAACTGGGGTGTGTTTCGTCCCGGCATTAGGTTATTATCATTCAAATGTAGGTACGTTAGTAATAACCAGAACCTATCACGAGGCATACATTTGGCAAAGAAAGGCGTCGACGTCACATCACTCGATGACCAATACTCAGAAAAGTTTCTCTGTACAACCAAAGACATTGCTATAGTCATTGCTACGAATACTTTCATTTCTTCAGCATTCGTATCATACCATTGCCTCAACCTTGAACAGGGCTTTAGAACCGTATCGTCAACCTGTTGGTGGAAGTATCTGTTGGTTTCTGCTGCCATTGATCCATAATCATCTTCATGAAAAAACAACCCGAAATAGTCTACAGGTTGCGGGTTATCAGGCAATTCTATGAAGCGTCCTAATCCCGTGTTGCCAGTAAATTGGAGATCAACACGTCCACGTGGCCTCGGACCCTCTGTCCAGCGTTCCATAAAGTTGTCACGGTCATCAAAATGTGTGTCCATTTCATTATATTGCTCATCAAAGCCACTGAACTCTTCTTCTGTGGAAGTACCAGTCGTAGCAGTTTCACTCGTAGCTGCTAATATGTGTCTTGCAATGTTTCTTATTTCTACATCACTATCAATGTCACTTTCACCATCACTGTCACTGTCACTATCACTATCACTCTCATCAGTTGATTCCATATCAGAAGCTTCATCGGCATGGACCTCGTTGATGAAGTCGTCGTCGCTAGACGTTGACGGACCTTCCCAACTCCTGGTTCGCGGCCTCCTGGCCTTAGGCATCTTTCACATCAATCTGTAAATGATTGAAAATAATGTAGGCACACGCAAGATATAATAACATCAACACATGACCTGTTGTACAGAGAAATTCAATGTGAGCTTCATGGACGTTCAATTGCCACATTTTGTAAGTGTTTGAAACAAAAATTCACAATCCCGCCGAAGGTGCCGATGGCACCGACGGCCGCCGACGTTGTATCAACATTATCAACCCTGATGCCGCCTTCTGACTCCTATGCAACGAGCCGGCGAGTCGCGAACAACTGCCTTCTATGTCAGGAAAGTTCTGATTGTCAGTTGTGGATAACAAAAGTTTTTCAACTCTTGACTTCTCTTCCGAGAATGATAGGTTCCACGGGCCTATCTGTCGGGACGGCCGTAGTCAACGAGCACCCGGCCCCTTGTCTTTAGTTCACTGGAAGGAACTCATGCCATCCCGACATATATAGCAAACTATTTAATACGTTGGAATTATACCAAACTTTTTTTTCAAAAATGAGTTTTTTCGACCAATCACTTTGTAGACAATTTATTCCTCTTGATAATGATATAAATGGTTTTGAAATGTGTCATTTGTACACGGGGATATGAAGTGCGAAAGTTTCCCTATTTCCGTTACTAACCGAATTGCGAAGTGCGAAAGTAGTTCTTTTTACGGCACTTGTTGAGTCTTTATTTATTTGCGCGCATACATGTATTATATATGGAATTGTAGACAATTTATTCTTCTTTATAGTGATGTATAATTCAACAAAATCTTTTTCACGGTGTAAAAGAAATTCATTGTGAAAGAAAGGCACATGAAAATCGCGCTTCAGATCACATGATAAGAAAGACGGCAAAATTACCTTTTTGTGCGGCGCTTGCTGTATCTTTATGAATTGTTGCGCATGTACACATTTTACATGGGATTAAAGACAATCTTTTTCTCTATCTTGTGATATAAAAAATGTCAAAATATGTTGAGCACATCATGAGAAAATTGGTGTGACAAAACAGTGTAAAACTAAAAATATATAAAAATCACCTTTTTTGCGGCACATGCGGTTTCTTTATTTCACGAGGCGCACATATGTTTTTTACATCGAATTAAAGACAATTTTCTGCTCTTTCAAATGATCCAACAGGTATTGAAATCCGCCCATGGGTTCAGAACATAGGGCGTGCGATAGGAAGGCGTGCATAGGGTCAAAATGCACGCGTCTCAGTAAACGATAGCATGCGCGGGTCGGTAAGCTCGTGCGAGAGGGTAGAAAATGCTCACAGGCTATTAGCACGTTCGGCGGGTCCCGGGTCTGTCCGGGTTGAAATTTGCTTTGACCGCATGTCCTCTGGGCGAGATGCGACATCGAAACTCTATTTTTCTCACGCTAGCTCATTAACGCCGAGGTGCACAGCAGCGAAGGACGGGCAATTGTTGCACGGCAGTAGTGTCAGTTTAACGCTAGTACTTTCCGTCCGTGTGTCGCTAAGCTACCGAATTTTGTTTCGTTGGTGTTCTAAATAATGCGCGTACATGTTCCGAAAATTATGCAAACATTCATACCATTTATCGTACCGAAAATAAGCGTTAAAATCACTCAATTTTCCCCCACTCCCCGCTGCACGTGCTAATAGCCTGTGGGCACTTTCTCCCCGCTCGCACGAGCTTACCGTCCCGCGCGTGCTATCGTTTGCTTACAAGCCTGCACTCACACCAAACATACAACCTTATATCGCACGCCCTATGCTCTGAACCCTTGGGCGGATTACAATACCGGTTGGATCATTTGAAAGAGCAGAAAATTGTCTTCAATTCAATATAAAATACATTACTACGCTACCTGAATTGAAGATACAGCATATGCCGCAAAAAAGGTGATTTTTACGTATTTTTAGTTTTACACCATTTTGTCACACCAATTTTTACATGATGCGCTCAACGTATTTTGACAATTTTTATATCATAAGACAGAGAGAAAGATTGTCTTTCTTTCCATGTAAAATGTGTACATGCGCAAAAATAAATAAAGACACGGCAAGCGCCGCACAAAAAGCTAATTTCTCGATTCAAATCATGTGAACTGAACGGCGATTTTGACACGTGCCTTTCTTTCGCTCATATCTTCTCAACATGTAGGCGTATTTTGAAATTGATTACCTCGTGATAAAGAAGGAATTATTGTCTTCGATTTGATATAAACAAATTATAAAAACCATATAGAATAAAGATACAGCAAGTTCCGCAAAATTGTGACTTTTGTTTATTCTTTACGTTTTTATCATTTTCTCGCACTTTATATCACATAAAGTTCTCAGTAAATTTTGCAATTTCATATATCAAAATATAGAGAAAAGGATGATCTTTATTGCCATATAAAATTGGTATGTACAAGAAAATCAGAAAGGACCGGGCGAGCATCGCAGAAACAGACAATTTCTCTATTCATATTTTGTTTACCGAGAAGCGATTTTTTTCAACTGCTTTTTACACTTCCTATCCATTTAACGGCAGAGCGCATTATCATCTTTTTTATATCACAATAAAGAGGAAAGGATCGTCTTCAATTCTATATAAAATTTGCAAATTACAATTAGACAATAAAGGAGCGGTTAGTGATGTCGCAATTATCAAAATCTGTTCTAAAATACCCGAGGGTACCATCTTTGCAAAATTTATATTTTCCAAACCAAGTGGTACATATTTATTATTTACATATCATCGTAAAACAGAAATAAATACCTTCATTTTCATGTGAAATTTGCCCATATTTGCATCAAAATAAAACGTGTGGAAACGATGCGACATATGTTGCGGTAAGGCGATTATCAAAGATTTTATTACTAGCTATACCCACGTTTCGTTGGTAATAACTTCTAATTACAGTGCAAAAGATTGTTATGACTTATTTCTTCGTAAAGAAGAATAAATTGCCTTCAATTCCATATATAATTTGCATGTATACAAAGCGAATAACATGATTTATAAAGTTGGAAATAAAGACAATTTATATTGTGTGTGAGTGTATGTTTCAAAGGGGATATCCCGCCTGCACGCGCTGAGCGCGTGCGTTTGCCCGAGGCTATTACCTCAGTTATATTACTGTGGGGTCAGAACGTTATCGGGATTTATCATTACCCTGTTTTCGTAATTTATATCTTTCGTTTAGGATGGCGTATCGTAATAAAATTTATCGTGAAATATAGAGCAATAAATTAGCTTCAATTCCGTATATAATTTGCATGTGTGCACTCAGTGATTAAATGATTTTATAATGTTTGAAATGAAGACAATTTTTAAAATTTAGTAAAATTCGTTCCAGACGTATTATAAAAATATTTTTTATATCGATGTGAAGATGAACCATTCATCTTTAGTTTCGTTTTGATTTCGCGCATGCGCTCTTGGAATTTATTGAGTTATGGCGCCCGAATTGAAAACAAGTTTACTTCAGTTGTAGAAACCGTTCCAGGGGTGATAGAAATTTCATTCAAAGTGTCAAGTAAGTATCATCCATATGTAACACGGGATTCGCCGACTAGCTTTGTATGAAACGACGATAACGTCCGTATTCCGCCATGTAAACACGCCATATGTTGTTAAAACGGTCGCGGCTCGCGGTGCGAAATAATTCAGCCACAGGGGCTAATTGCGTTATTAGCGTAGCGAGGCGAGTGCTGGAAAATTCAGCCACGGGGGCAAAACTGGTCAAAATAATATTCAGCAACTTGAGGGTTAATTAATTATCAAGACTGACATAAAGAATTACAGTTTTTGATTTTACAATATTATACTGTCTGTTTCCAGCTAATATAAAATGGTGTTTTCAGCTATGGTAGCAGTATTGACTTCATTGGTGACGGTGTTGACCTGACTGGTGACAGTCTTGATTTTCAGGCAAACAACTTTTATTCTGAATTGATATTTTGTGATTAATAAAAAGGTTTCAATGAATACAATTTGCTATCCAGTGTCTGGTAAAATAGTATGACAATTATTTTAGCATATATCATAATCATATTTATTATGCAGTAATACTTCTGGCGGTAACAGCATTTGACAAATCGTTACAGAGAATGGATAAAACGAATCAATTTATCTTTTCAAATTGATAGATATTTGGTTTTTAATGTCATACATAAAAAATTTGTCAATTCATCTATGACTAGTGTTTGAAAGCTGAATGTACATTTACATAATCAAAGATTGACATCTATGATTTCATATTCTTGCAAATTCATTTTGAAAATACCACTAACCTGTCAATACTATTATTTTTAAAACTCATAATAGCACATATTACATAATGATTTTCTATATCAGGGATATATTATGTAATACTACATTGTTTCACATTTCAGATAATTAAGTGTTCAAAAGGTAGTGAATGACATAAAATGAAGTTTTAGTGTATCATCTTACAAACTACTTCAATACCATAAACAAAGCTGTCAAAACTGCCAACGCAAGAGTGGTCAATGAAATGTAAAAATGAATCATATACTTATTTTAGAAGAGTTCGGTGAAATTTTGTCATTGGAAGACGGCCAAATTTACAACAGATGTTTTTATTTAAATCAATATCGATCAATAACTTTAAACATTTGAATGATTTTGGTCAATGCTGCTACCAGGTTAATGTCAATGCTGCCACTGCTTTCAAAGGTTTACCATGTATCTTCTATAACAGATACTTTGCATATGAAGAATCATGTTTATTTTTTTTCTTTTTAAATAGGAATGGTTTTTCACCAGTAGAAAGTATCAATTAGCTGTATGAACAACTCCAAATTGCTTCATATCTTGTATATATATCAATACCGCCACCACATCCGTCCTTCCTGCTACCAAAATTTGTTAACACTTTTCTTAAAACATGATTTAGTTAGTGATATCCACTTTTCAGTAAGAAATCATTGTATTAATAATAAAGGTCAAAACATTTATCCATGCCCCGTTTTGAGAAGAACAGATTGACTATTTGACAAAAATATAAAAAATTGTCAATTACTGCCACCGAAGGTGGCGACGGATCACCACTGCTACCGGTCAGGATGAATTCCCATATTCTTTGTAAATGATTCACGAAAAAGCATACAGATATGTTAATATCGCTTTCAATAATGGTGTTCTTAAAGACCACATTGAAAGTCACATATCTACATGTTTAATTGTTACTACTGATCATCAAAATCAACAAAATGTCAACACCGCTTCCCTGAGTGTCAAAACTGCCACTTTTTAGATGGTTGCAGTATTGACAGTAGCAGTATTGACATTCTTAAAAGTATATTCAAATTAAATAAAAATTATTATTATCCTAGACAAAAAGCACATTTCGTTATTAGCATCCTTCATCAACCCTTTCAATCAGATAAATGTGAAAGAGCATTTATGTAAGTTCTCTCTAAATCTTTGTGACAGTATTGACAAGAACAACTCATAGACTCATAACATTACTCATCTTGAGTTTGATTACGATTGAAATTGATCAGGGCTGAAATAAAGCATGATGTCTTAATGAATATATGAATGAAGAGATCTAAAACAAGAAGTGATCTTTCTGAATGAGGTAACTAGAGTTCATTTTTGAACAAATTTTGGTGATGGTAGCAGTATTGACAAAAACATCTGTGACAGTGGTTTAAATTGAGCAGAAAATTTTAAGTAATGTATATAGAGACATGCAACTGTGCATTCAAAGCCTCTTTATTTGCTGAACCAATGCAATAATAAAAAAGTTTGTATAGCAAAAACTTTTGGCAGAAACTAATCTTTGTAGTTCATAATCTTACCTTGGTACAGCCAATTTTTTGAATTTTCACATATAAAAGATTGCTTCAAAGTTAACATTTTCAGTGAAC
This sequence comes from Phorcus lineatus, assembly GCA_921293015.1. Classification (NCBI taxonomy): domain Eukaryota; kingdom Metazoa; phylum Mollusca; class Gastropoda; order Trochida; family Trochidae; genus Phorcus; species Phorcus lineatus. The sequence continues at coordinate 26,273,372 of OV121088.1, read as the reverse complement.
AATTTTTTTTATAGATGTGATTTGCTTATTTGTTAGTTTTCCACACACTAAAAGTATAAAAACAGATAAAAACTTTGTTAAAATTGAAAATATATGCCCGGACCAAAAAATTTGACTATTCAGGATTTTGACTCATTTATCATCAATCTAAGAAAACAGTTGTAAAATATCACAGTATTTGATAGTGTTAGTATGTATTTGATAGCGTCAGGTATTCTAATGATGTAGAATAAGGCAGTATCTTGTCCAATTCAATTACAGGTTTATTCCAAGTCCCTGTGGATCAGTGCTGTCAAGCTTATGTACGAGGCACCAGACTCTTTGCTGAGTCAGTTGTTGGCAAAATACACCTGAAGGAAGTTCATTTTGTTGATGTCAAAGATGACATGGTGGATAACATAAAAATCGCATTTTCAACCCTGAGGGCCCTCCCCCTGAATGCTACGAGAGAAGAAGAGAAGTTTCTCAAGTTCTACATGCCAACATTATCCCCAAACCAAGGTTTTTCCAGCCAGTCTCACATCAAGCAGGAGAAGTCATTAGAAGTAACCAACACCAGATTTCAGAGACACACCTACAGAGTGGGGAAAGAAGGCACAGTTAAACTATACCCTTTTGATTTAGAAAAATCTTCCACTGATGCAATTATCTGCTGGAATGATTCTCAAATGAGACCGTTAACTTCAGCCTCTGAAGCTGTGAAATCTGCTGCTGGACAGTTCAAGATAAACAAGAAAACATACGAAATTAACTTTTTGGATGCATTTCTTGGTGATCCTGGAAACCTTGATGTGAAATGTTTGATCCATTGTATTGTGCCTGTGCATTCTCTTAACATACAGGACGTGATTAAGCTTCTGAAAACTACCATCAACATAGGAACATTCAACACACAAGTCGACTCTCTCTCTATGGCTTGCTTTACAAATGCTACAGGTAAATTATGTTCTGATAATTATTGCAAAAAACCTTACCTCTAAACCAACATTGACTAATATCTCTCTTTCAGAGAGATCGTACAGAGCGTGAGAATAAAAATTTGTTTAGTCACCAGGTGTTCGTGTTGTTCTTCTCCGATTATCTTCCCTGAGTTACCTCCCCTGAAATTCAAACTCAGCTGTCATTCTTTTCTCTGTACGCCGCGAGATAGGTTGTACTTTGTGTGAGAGAATTCTTGAGTTCACTCAAGTCTTGGATTTACCCTTATGTTTTTTTGGAATTACCTCAGTGTTTTTCCTACGGATTATTTTGAGTTCTCATCGGATTACCTGTGTGATTCTTATGGATTACTTTTGGCAAATCGCTGAACTTCTGACTTTGGTGAGATCACTCCTTTTCTTGCGTGTTTTTGTAATCTTCTTCCCCACAATGGCTTCTGTTCAAAGAAAAAAATGGAATGTCAGCGCTATTTGTGTAAGGGTGATCCCCATTTCCTATGTTATTCTTACAGAGACAAAATTCCTTGTTCCTGTGACAAATGATGTTTGCTTTGTAATCACCTAACTCTTGATGATTGGCAGATTATGCATCATAATCGCACTAAGCCTAAGACTCCTAAACTTAAAGCTGTGCCTAAAACTACTCCTCAATCTATTAAAAAGTTGAAGCAAATTCCAGCCATCAAACTCCCATCTAAGACATCAGAGTTAGACAAGATCAAACAGATGATTGCAGCCCTTACTTTCAACATGGCATCCATGCATCGAGAACAAGCTGAGCGCTTCTCAGCACTCGAGGCCAAGCAGGGAGACCCCGGGTAGCAGGCCATGCGGGCGATCCGCCGGGACCTCTGTCCAACATCACGTCCAGCCGTATGCAGCCAGCCTCCCTGATCCTTGACTCAGTGGAGGGGGCGGTCAGCTTAGCTCCTCTGCCTTGCCAAGGAAGCACTGGTCACGGGCCCAATGTTCTCCACAGCGGGCACGAGCCCACATTGTTGACTGCCTCTGACCCGCTTCTGAATGCCACAGCACCTTGCGGTGCAAGGGGTTCAATGGGTATTCAGAGAGCACAGGATGATCCCGTTAAGCAGTCCGTAAGCACGGGCGGCACTGGTCTACCTGCAGCTGCTGGCGAGGCGGGTGGCCGCACTTCTGCACATGCGGTCCGTGATCAACAGCCGAAGTTCATCAGCATTGACAATCCGCGTTTCAATCCCGTGCTTCATGACTCTAAGGGACTCATGGCCTTGTGTCACTCTGCCACGGACACGGACTCCATGGATTTTACGGTGTCTACCCATGAAGGACAGTTGATAATTACTTCGGATGAGCACTCCTCTCATAGCCCAGAGTGGAATTTTGTGGATAAACTCCAGTACTAACACCGCTTGAAACCTTGTACGGGTCTTCTTCCCGCGGATGACCCTGCCTATCCTAGGCCTGATGACGGGATTGCAACGGGATTAATGACAAGCTTGCCAATCAGCCCGGACCAAGTATAGGCCGAATCAGCTTATTTGATACACAACAGGTTTGCGTCCCCGAAGTTGCCTATATTGGATAAGGATTTTGCTAGACTTAACCCTCGTGCCCCGTCTGCTAATGAAGTTCAGTTTTCGATATTGGACTTGATTGAGATTGATCGTAATGTACGCCTATCTCAGGATGTTATCTCTTACATCGACTGGTTTTGTGCGGTTATTAGAGAGATGCTTCCTCCCAAGTTTGCTTCGTATGAAGGTATTACCCCTGACACTCTTCAGACCATGAGGGCTGACAATGTAGCCATGGCTCACAGATTTCTGGACTCGGTTTACCTGGCCTCTCAGGATTTAGCCTCAGCCTCTTCGAACTCGATGTCTCGTATTATTTTAGCGGAGAGGCAACAGCATATCTCGCAGGTTCGGGATCTACCTACGGATGTAAAGGACTTTCTTTTAGCTCAACCTGTCCAAGCACCGTCCCTCTTTAATGGAGCATGCACTCAAGCAAGCGAATCGCAGGATGCTATGACTACCAAGGCTCTCAATCAAAAGCTCACTCAAGCCTTGATATCTAGAGATATCTTCCAGGGACATCATCGCGGGAACTCAAACCCTAAACCGAATCCTCAGAACAAGCCTTCGTACCTCGTATTCGCTACCTCAACCATCCTCTCTGGTCCGGGTCGGACATTGGGGCCGTCGGGATTTCCATCCCCCTCAACCTAAGGATCATCCAAGGCCATCAGAGAAGGATCAGACAAGGCCTTTTCGTGGATCCAAAGGTGGCTACAGGCGATGACTGCCACGCCACTATCCCTTCTCAGACCGAACCCTTAAGACGGCTTCCGTCCCTCGACCTATCCTAGACAATTCCCTTCCCTCAGCCGACCTTCCACTCGACCATTGGGGGCCATCTGGGTCGATTCCTATGGAATTGGGAGACAGTGTCTGACCATCAGTGAATCCTGTCGATCATCGCCAGAGGCTACATCCTTCAGTGGGATCGAATTCCGCCAGTTGCTGTCCATCCTCAAGGGGAAAGATTCTTCCTCCAAGGGCCCAAGTTACGAGCCGCTCTTACTGCCATCGAGCAACTCTTGGAGAAGGACACCATTACGTAGTTGGATCCCGCCGACGTTTCACCAGGCTTTTACTCTCTCGTTTTTCGTGTGCAAAAGAAGGACAAAGTAGAAATGAGAATGATTATAGATCTAAAAGTGCTCAACAACCTAAGAAGACCTCCCAAGTTCTCTATGGAATCCCTCAACAACATCCGCAAACTGATTCTTCCACAGTCCCAGTTTGCCAGCCTCGACTTGAAGGATGCATACTTACACATCCCTATCCAACTCAAGTCCCGGAAGGTCCTTCGTTTTGCCCTCAACGGCCCCCATTTCCAATTCAAGATGCTTCCCTTTGGGATCTCCAATGCCCCATGGCTGTTCACCAAAGTCACAGCCCTATATCTCCAGTTCCTTCACTTACATTAAGTGTTCATTCACGGGTACCTAGACAATTTTTTGCAATCAATCTACCCTCTGGCACCACCTGAGGCTGGTCAGTCATGTTTTCACCCACTTGGGCTGGATTATTCATCCGGACAAGTCGGAGTTCAACCCGTCCTTTAGGATCAAGTTCCTGGGAGCCATATTGGATTCGACAACCTCCACCATTGCTCCATCGGAGGCCCGTTGGACTCCTATACAGTCTTCCATCCAACTTCTAATGGACACCAGCAAGAAAATTCTCTCAGGAGATGGATGTCTCTGGTCAGTTCCCTTACATCGGTTCAGGCCTTCACCACATGCGGTTGTCTAAACCTGCGCCACATTCAATCTTGGATCAACAGCTGCCGTCATCTCCCTCTGATTGTGTCCTCAGAATGGACGATCCACCCTCAAGTTTTGAATCTGATCGCCTACAGATGGGAGAAGACTCAAGTAGATCTGTTTGCGACAGCACTAAATTTGAGACTCCCTTGTTACGTGAGCCCAGTTCCGGATCCCCAGGCTCTAGCAGTGGACGCGCTGTCAATGTCCTGTGACAACCTCATAGCCTATGCCTTTCCTCCATTCAAGTTGATTCCAGATGTTCTCAACAAAGTGAGTGAACACAATTGCGTCGTGTATCTGCTAGCTCTGGTGTGGCCCAAGAGGGCGTAGTTTCCGTCGATGCTCGATCTACTCATGGAACCCACGTTAAAACGTCCTCTGTGGTGGAACCTGCTCCAACAGCCAAGGTGGCAACCGGACAACAATAAACCTCCAGGCATTCTATCTTCACATATGGAAAATATCTAAAGAACGCTGTGAGAACGCGGTTATGCACAGGCAACTTCTGACACTATTTCAAGATCCATCGGACCTACCACTTCTGCTCTCTATGACCATAAGTGGATCAAGTTCCAGAAGTGGAGAAGAGACAGAGATGTGGCCGAGCTCCCCTTGACAATACCTATGGTAGCAGACTCCCTAAATCACTTACACCAGGATTGCAATTTAAAAGCAGGCACCATTGAAGGCTATAGGTCGGCGATCACCTCAGTAACAGATCTAGAAGATAGCTATTAAAGTCAGGAGGGGAGGTTCCCGAGGGTAAGTGGTTTTCGGGTCCCATCCTATCAACGGAGATGGTGGACTTCAACCACTACTTCAGGTGGGCATATCTTCACCCCTGAGTTATTTCGCACAGTACTAAGGATTGGGTAGTTTCCCTATGATCAACCTGAATATCTCGCTGAGTTGGTGGTTTAGTGATGTGGTATTATAATCACTCTTTGAGATGTATTAATCCGCCTTGTTCAAAGTTCAAGTATTATTCCTCCCTAGCACCTCCTACCTTATTAACATAATATTTATGGAATGGAAAGTACAGACTAGAGCGGGAAGTTTATTGCATTTGAATTTCCTTTTCCGTCCTTTGGGGGCTGTTTTTCGTGCTGAAATTATCCTGAATTACATTTTTCTTCACCATCCTCATTAGGATTCATCGTAATTATACCCTACAAGTTGTAAATTAGCCTTTGGTACGATTGTTTACAAGGATTAACCTCGGGAATCTTCGCCAAAATTACGCAATTATTGCGATTTCCCCATATTTTCGGACTAAAATTAACCGTTATTCGGGATAATTTTGGGACAAATTTGATAAATTTACCGTTATTCTTAATGATTATCTCTTGTTGTCAAGTTATAAGCAAATTTACGCTAGTCTCTATAGAGTTATTAAAACTATTAACATATCCTTTGGAGGTCTGGATACCCTCCTCCTTACTTGGTATTCTGTAAAGGTTGGTTTAGAGGTAAGGTTTTTCGCAGTAATTATGAAACAATCACAATTTTTGTTAGTAATTATAAGAAAACTTACCTCAAAACCAAAGGTTTACTCCATCCCTCCTCCCCGTTATCCAGCTCTTCGTACTTCAAAAAGAATGACAGCTGAGTTTGAATTTCAGGGGAGGTGACTCAGGGGAGATAATCGGGGAAGAACAACACGCACACCACTACAAAATTTTTTATTCTCACGCTATGTACAATCTCTCCGAAAGAGATATATTGGTCAATGTTGGCTTAGGGGTAATTTTTACTTATAATTACTCACAATAATTATGATTGTTTCATATTTCAAACATAACTCATACTAGCAGCTTTTGTGATGAAATGTCTAAGCTTCAATTTTACCACTGATAACTACCCGGTAATCATGATTTCCTATAGATAAATATAGTGTTAGTTTTATTCATTATATCACTTGTACAAATCCATAAAATTACAGAATTTATAAAGTTAATTTATATACACTGCAATTCATAATTAGAAATTACCTCAGTCCGCCCAACTGTCTGTCTGTGTGTGCAAACTATCCTTCTTTGTAGCAGAAGAAAACAACCATAAGGCCAAGCTCATTGAACTTGGGTCTATGGAACAATCATTAAGTATAGTCATGTCATACAAACTCTTATTACCCATAGGGGTTGATGGACACAGGGTAGTATTTTACCTGTAACTCCCTAGGGAGTTACACCTTTTCCTGGCTTTTGATTGGTTGTCTGAGAAATAAAGCGATTTCATTGGTTGCCGGAACTACTTCATTCATTGTTTCCTTTCATTCATTGTTTTACGTTCACACTCTCTTGTACACGAGAATGAAACAAATATAAGTCAAATAAACATTCAGATTTTTATTGTTATAAGCATAACCCATTTATTTACACATTTCGTCAAGGTATTTGGATGAATAAGCAAAAATACCTTGGTAATTAGGAAACATAATATTCGTCTGCTAATTATAATCGCCAGTGTCAACAAAAATGGCGTCACTATCTCCGGTAAAAGTGAATGATTTAGTGAAGGTGGATGGAAGCATATTTGGGAGAGTTGTTGATATTATTCAACCGTTAAATACATTCAATGTATTTGTTGTAAAAACTGAACAAGGTGAGATTCAAGTGCCCAGATTTCGGATCCGTATTGTGCCCGAGACAATCGCAAGTGCCCCTCCCACTACTTTTGTCGATATTGATCATGGTCTTACCCAATCAGTCATAAATGATCTTATGAAAGATGACTTTTTCGACGGCCCGGCAAGTGAACCGATACGTGAAAGATTTCACGAGGTTAATGACGAGGACATTGACTCTTTTCTTGCCCAAAATGAAAATGAAAACACTATGAAGAAAACATTTTTGAACCTCAAAGTTGTCTCGTCCTTTCTGACAGAAAAATTGAATGAAAATCGAGCAATCGAAGATATCCCACCCACAGAACTTAATCATATATTGTGTAAATTTTTCATTGGAGTTAGGAAAGTTAATGGAACAGAGTATGAACCAAGTTCACTTGTTGGATTCAGGGGAAGTCTTGAGAGATATTTGAGAAAGAAAGCTTATGGCCATTCACTTGTATCATCTACAGAATTTTCTAAGCTTAGGGAAGTCATCAAATCTAAAACAAAATCCCTAAAAAAACAAGGCAAGGGAAACTTACCTTTTCGAGCCGAACCAGTGTCAAAAGACGAAATAAAGATTCTCCGTGAATCAGGGCAACTTGGTATCCATTCTCCCGAGTCAATCTTGAATACACTATGGTGGAATAACACTATTTTCTTTGGCCTTCGTTCCATTACTCCACACAGGCGAATGACTTGGGGTGATGTCCAATTAAAATGTGACTCGAGTAATACTGAATACTTAGAGTACAGTGAACGCCAGTCCAAAACACGCACAGGTGTTGATCCGGCAGGTGTTCGTGATGTGACACCCAGAGCTTGGGCTCAGCCAAATGACCCAACCTGCTGTCCAGTTGAGGTCTATAAAAAGTTTGCTTCCCTTCGGCCGAGCAACTTTTCTCAACTAAGTGATCCATTTTACCTGGCCACAAACACAAGACCCGGAATCCCCCCTACAGGTGAGGCATGGTTCAAAAGACAGCCCGTCTGCAAAAACAAGTTAGGTTCACTAATGAAAACAATGGCAACAAAGGCGAATTTGTCTGCTCATAAGCGAATCACCAATCACAGCGCCAGAAAACACATGATAAGCACTTTGACAAGTAACGGAGTTCCAGCACATCAAGTTATGCAAGTTTCGGGTCACAAAAACATTCAATCAATAAACATGTATTCCAAAATCACCGAGGAACAACACCGTGATATGTCAAACATTCTTTCCATGAGCAACAGCAATCCAAATGCACTAGTTCCAGTCCCAAATCCTGCACAATGTGTTGTCCCCCATTCCTCAAAGGGCAATGCTCGCCCAACTTCATATCCCTCTTCCTCAATCACCATGTCTTCCCAAAAGCATGACATTGACACAAACATGATCCAAACCCTTTTTGCAGGACCTATATATGGCGGTGTATTCAATATCACTGTTGGCGGTGAGAAACCTGGGCAATCTCACGTTGCAGTTGGTCAAAAGCGTCGACGCATTCTCCCAGTTGACGAGTCAAGTTCTGATTCTGAGTGAAGAACTCCACCAATTCCCTAACTGACAAAAGATTCTCTGACAAATTATGGTGTTATTTGTTTTCCACATCCTGTGCACTTTCCTGTGTAGTACTGTCGTTGATTTCCGAAAGTGACTTTCCTGAACGAACTCGATCCCTTATTCAAATGTTCGCGGTTTTTCAAACTTGTATTTTCTTCTTGAGATGAAAATTAAGCAATCAGATTAAATTATTTCTGAGTTGACATAAAATGTTGTTTGTCGATCAAGGAAAATCAATTTGCCCCTTGTTTAATGCAGTTATCCTGTGTAATGCATCCGACTGATCTCGCGATGTGATTCGACTGACACACGTCGGCATCTCTCGATGATCTCGCCTCTAAATGTCACAATTACACCTTTTTTTTCAAATTTAGGTTTTCGAATGCAAAATGAATTAAACAATAAAGCAAGAAAGAACACGAAACATAAATCAGCATTTATCGTACTCACTAAACGATCATGATAATTGAGAAAAGCGCGTTTTTCTATGGAACTATTTAGTTTTGCGTAATGTGTCCGTTTAAGAAAGAGGTGACGCGATAAAATTCTTGGAAATGAGGACGCATCACACGCGTAGGGATACGGGGATTCCCGTCATAGGGGTTTCCTTATTTTGGTGATCAGCTGATTTCTTTTCGGCGAGTTTTAGATCTTAAACAGATGGGTAATAAAAACAATAACCAACTCGTGACGGGGAATGACAGATTATCTTTCCCTCGTTATATTAATTAGGGTAATTCTCGAGCCTTGGCGAGAGAATTACCCTAATTAATATAACGAGGGAAAGATAATCTGTCATTCCCCGTCACTCGTTAGTTATTGTCTAATTCCTACATTGAAATTCGGCTGATTCCATGAAAATGCAACTTAGAAATTTTTTTTCGGACAAGAACTCAGAAACCGTAAAGCCTAGCTCTTTGAAAATTGGTATATGGAATAATAAGCATATATATGAAGTAATGCCATATAGTGATTTCTGCTTATTTTTGGCAGTTTCTAACAACTTATAATTTTGTTATAAGGGCTGCATGAAATCAAAATTGTAAGGCTTAGCTCAATGAAACTTAATTGTCATAGGCAACAATTTCATTAGTAGTGGTTTTTTTCAGTAGTTTTCAATTTAGTCCTAGTTTACTTTTGGCAGTTTTGATGGAAACATTAGTGAGAAATTTGTTTCTGAACCAGAATTATAAATTAAAAAAGTTAAGCTCATTGCAACTTATAGAACAGTCAGCATTTGTAGTGGTGCCTTTTGGGTTTTTGAATTTTATTTCTTGCTGTTTCCATGGAAACACAAGTTACAATACTGTTAACAGGGAAGACCCTAATGCTAAGCACCATCAAACTAAGGATCATGAATAATTTTCTTGTTAACGATGAATTCATTTCCAGTGCTTTGGATAGTTTTCACTTTAAAAATAGTTGTAAATGGGTAAATGAAGAATACAGATTCATAACTTTTGTTTATTATACCCCCGCCTTACAGCCTTCATTCTGTCCGTCCGTCTGTCCGTCTGTCCGTCCGTCACAAAACTTTGTCCGGAGCATATCTCCTAAACTATACATGCTAGCTTCACCAAACTTCATACACTTATCAACCATGATCCCTAGATGTGCCTTTTGAGGGTTAGACCAACAAAAGATTTTTATTTTTTGCGGTTTCCATGGAAACATGACTAAAACAGCGACTCTATGACCAAGTCCTTTGTCCGGAGCATATCTCCTAAACTATACATGCTAGCTTCACCAAACTTCATACACTTATCAACCATGATCCCTAGATGTGCCTTTTAAGGGTTAGACCAACAATTTATTTTTATTTTTTGCGGTTTCCATGGAAACATGACTTAAACAGTGACTCTATGACCAAGTCCTTTGTCCAGAGCATATCTCCTAAACTATACATGCTAGCTTCACCAAACTTCATACACTTATCAACAATGATCCCTAGATGTGCCTTTTGAGGGTTAGACCACCAAAAGATTTTTAATTTTTGCGGTTTCTATGGAAACATGACTAAAACAGCGACTCTATGACCATGTCCTTTGTCCGGAGCATATCTCCTAATCTATACATGCTAGCTTCACCAAACTTCATACACTTATCAACAATGATCCCTAGATGTGCCTTTTGAGGGTTAGACCACCAAAAGATTTTTATTTTTTGCGGTTTCTATGGAAACATGACTAAAACAGCGACTCTATGACCAAGTCCTTTGTCCGGAGCATATCTCCTAATCTATACATGCTAGCTTCACCAAACTTCATACAATTATCAACCATGATCCCTGAAAGAAAGCCAGACTATAGTTTGAAGCGGGGGTATGTGAGCTGTGCTCACTTCTTTACTTGTTATGTCTGCCGCAAAGCTTTGCGGGAGACATAATGTTTTCAGTTCCATTGGAGTAACGAGCGTTCATTCCAAAAGCTTAAAGGCGTCCTCTCCAAGAGGAAAGAGGCACCATTCCAAACTTTCCATAGAAGGAAAGAGGCACCCTTCCACACCTTTCCAAAGGCTTAAAGAAAGCCCATTCCAAAGCCTCTTTGGAAAGAAGGACCTTAAGAGTTATTTCCCTTTATTCTGTTAATCAAAGTCGCCATGTTATGAATATCTTTAGAAGTTTTTGATTAAGTTAACCTATAGTTATTTTTACATTTAAAATTTTGAAAACATTTATTTTGTTTGAAACATTGATTTTTGAAGACATGAAATTTAATTTGATCTTTACAAAAGAATGCTAAGCATGGACTTGTCCTTTTTTAAATTAGCTTTGACCGCATGTCCTCCAGGCAAGAGGCAAGGTCCTTGCAAAATTGTCCAACGAAAATGTTTGTGGTTGAGACACAGTATGTCAGGGGTCTTTTGCTGGGCACCGCCATCAGGTGTTTGGAACATTTGTCAAGCGAAAATGTTCGTGTTTGAGACACAGTATGTCAGGGGCCTTCCGTCTGGCACTGCCACCAGGTATGGAGGTTTTTCTACCAAATCTTTTTTGGTCTAGGAAACTCATTTTTGAAAATAAAGTTTGGTAGCATTCCGAGGTTTTAAACTTTTTGCTAAATATAAGTCGGGATGGCATGGGTTACGTCGAGTGAAGAGAAGACAAGGGGCCGGGTGCTCCTTGACTACGGACGTCCCGATGGATAGGCGCGTGGAACCTATCATTCTCGGAATAGAAGTCAAGAATTGAAAAACTCTTGTAATCCACAACTGACTATCAGAACTTCCCTGACTTGCCGGCTTGTTTCTTAGGAAGTCAGAAGGCGGCATCTAGGTTGATAAAGTTTTGACTTTTGCAAAGAAGTGAAACAAAATGTCCGGCATTTGCCAGGACAATTAGAAAATGTCCGGATCACCACCATTATTGATGGCCGCTGGCGCCATCGGCGTGCAACAGCAAATTTGTTTCAAACACTTACAAAATGTGGCAATTGAATGTCCATGAAGCTCACATTGAATGTCTCTGTACAATAGGTCATTATATCAGAAGAAAGGGATATCTTTAGACCTACTCGTTGTGAGGTATGAGACCACGTATTGTGCATGAATATAACAAATATATGGGAGGTGTGGATCGGGCTGACCAGATGCTGTCACACACCCAGTTCAAAATGAAAACTCTTAAGTGGTGGAAGCGAGTGTGGTTTCATGTGTTGAACGTTGCCATGTTGAACTCTTACATTCTCTATAAAGAATTCTCAAAAGACAAAACGTTGAAAACAAGCCGTCAATTCAGAAAAGATTTAGTGCAGCATATGATCACCTTCGCTGACACGGAAAAAGTGCCATCCCTGCGTAGACTTCCTCGTGGCAGGCAAAGCACAAGCAACCAAAGTGTGTTAAGTCATCATGGTCGTCACTTTCCATCAAAGATTCAGCCTGTTTGAAAGAAGAAGAGGCTTTCCCGTATGTGTGTTGTTTGCTCCAAAGCAAAATGAGAACTACTTTGAAGGGCAGTGGAAGAAAGCAATGAGCCAGTTCGAAAGAAGAAAAGGGTAGGCAAAAAATCTTCTTACGAATGTAGCGAGTGTAATGTGGCTCTATGTGCAGCACCATGTTTCAGAATTTATCACACATCACAAGATTGCACTAAAGCTTATATCAGTTTGATGTCAGAGAAGAAAAATGAGGGGGATAATCAAGAAGATTGAAGAAAGAAGCAGAAGTGTGGATGAGCGTTACTCTCCTTATTAAGTTTATTCTTCACATCAAAAAAGTGTAATATGAAATACTTATTGTCAATAAAACAAAAAATATTTTACGTCGTAAAAGAGACAGAGAAAGTCAATGTGAGCTGTCACTGGACGTTCCATACGAGCCGCATCACAAACCTTCCCCCGATCTTTCGCAATTTGTATTCTTAGAATTGGGTGGCGAAACTTCATACTTTTTACATCATCGTAAAGGGAAAAGAACTGGCTTTGATTCAATGTGAAATGTGTATGTGCGCAACACAAAATAAAGAAGCAACAAATAATGCGAGAAATATTGCAAATATAAATTTTTCCCCCCAAATGTCTGAGGGTATACCTCTCTTTAACAGTTCATATCTCCCGAACTATTTGGCACTTTCAAAAAAATGTTTCCCCCTTCTCAAACGGAAAGAATTATTTTTAATGCCAAGTATAATATGCATTTGCGCAGTCAATAAAAATGATGCGGCGAGTGATGCGACAAATGTCGCAAATAAGACAATTGTTAAAATCTGTTTTCAAGTATTTGAGGTTGTCGCTTTTTCGCGGTTCATATCTCCCGAACTATTTAATACTTTTTTATATTTTTTCACCTATTTCAAGGGAAAAGAATTGTATTTAATTCCATGTATAATATGCATATACACAGTCGATAATAACGATGCGGTGAATGATGCGACTGGTGTCGCAAATAGAATGATTATCAAAATCTGTTTTCAAGTAGTTGAGGGTATCCCTTTTCAGCTTTTCATATCTTTTGAACCAGTTGGCACCTTTCCATTATTTTTTCACAGTCGTAAGGATGTACATGCGCAGCAAGAAATAACGATCTCAGAATGATCACCCGCGTGTGACTGCACGCGCCGAGAGGATCGGTACAGCTTAGAACATTGGCACTCGCATGCTGGTGCCCAGGGACTGCCCAGGGGGTATAACATCACTAATTAGCGTACCGATGCACGACTGCCCAAGGGAGAATTAGTTCTGGCTAATAATCCTGTTACGTTGGAGCAACCATCTTTCGCGGCGTATTTCTTTTAAACTGGGTGTCCTATTTTAACAATTTTTTATCATCATAAAGAAGAATAAATTGTCTACAATTCCATATATAATACATATATGCGTGCTCAGTATTAGGGATTTTATTCAGCCGGAATTAAAGACAATCTTTAGATAATTGTAGAAATCTAACTAGAGGTCGCATTGTAAAAAGATGTATATCATCGTAAAGAGGAATATAATTTAATTGTGCGATCATATTTAAGGATTTTCCGTAACTCTAAATAAAGACAATCTTTATATTGTAATAGAAATCGTTCTAGGTAAGATAAAAATTTCATTCAAAGTGTCAGATAAAGATTGTTAATTTGTGTACGGGATTGGTGGGCTACGTTTGTATGGAACGGCCATTTCCACCCGCAATTCGCAATAAGAATACACCATATATTGTAAAAACAGTCGCGTCTCGCGGTGCTAAATAATTCAGCCACAGGGGCGAGTGCTGGAAAATTCAGCCATTGGGGCAAAACTGGTCAAAATGATATGCAGCAACGTAAGAGTTAAAGTAAGCACTATTCAAATTCGTTACTTTCAGGGTAATGCGCTTTGAGCATGTATTAGTGCGTGGAAAAGCGCCATGTAACTATCCATAAAATTATAATTATCAAATTACGTTAACGAACTAAACTAACGGGCAAAAGAAACGATACCAAACTTTCAGATCAAATATTTTTTTACAAAACTGTTGAAAATGTAAATACACGACATTGAAATGATTCCCCTATGTCAGTAATCATATGTGTCACGAAAATTGTTGCGTTTTGGCGATCCGTTTCCGGGAAATTGCATTAAAGCGAGATTTTTTTACATGAAAATCACATGTTGCACGTGCATCATTTGGGTATAAAAGATGTGTCTTATCATTCGACGACATACCATTTCTTCAACTGTACATGGAAACATGGCAAGATTATCACCAGAAGAGAGAGAGAGGGCCGTCGGGATGATACAGATGGGTGCAACGCATGCACACGTGGCTACGACGTTGGGTTGCAGCCGTATTACTATCACCAGGCTTATGAGACTGTACAGGCAGACAGGGAGGACAGTAGACTTGCCGAGGAGTGGAAGACCCCGCGTAACAACCGCCAACGAAGACCGCCATTTGCGAATTCTTCATCTGCGGAACCGCTTCCTGTCAGTGACGGAATCAGCGACGAATAGCCTTGGACATGCTGTCAGTCGAAGAACAGTGGCCAGACGTCTGAGACGACATGGTATTCGCGCCTACAGACCTGGCCGTGGCGTGCATCTGACGCCTCGACATCGACGTCAACGTCTCCAGTGGGCACGTAACGTTCGGCAGTGGCAGGCCCCGAACTGGCGAAGAGTCATCTTTTCGGATGAGAGTCGCTTCCAACTATTCAGAAATGATGGAAGAGCGAGGGTGTATAGACGTCGTGGTGAACGTTGGCGACGTTGTTGTGTTCAGACTGTGGTACCCTTTGGCGGTGGCAGTGTCATGGTATGGGGCGGAATTAGCGGACAAGGGAAGACTGATCTCATTGTGGTTGATGGGAACCTCAATGCAGAGAGGTACATCGATCAGATTCTCCGCCCAGTGCTCCTACCATTCCTGCAACAGCACAACAACAGAACCCTGTTCCAGCAGGACAACGCCCGTCCCCATACAGCCCGTATTGTCAGGGATTTCATGCAAAGAAACAACATCAACGTGTTGCCATGGCCTGCCAGGTCACCTGACCTGTCACCCATCGAACATTTATGGGACCATTTGGATCGTCAAGTCCGTCAAAGAGCCGTGGTTCCAGGAAACCTCCAAGAGCTTGCCCAGGCCCTGAGAGAGGAATTGCAGAGAATACCAGACCGTGTTATCTTACGTCTGGTGATCTCAGCACGACGACGAGTTCGGGCATGCATCTAGGTCCGTGGCGGCCATACAAGATACTGAAAAACCTGTTTTTATGGGTGTTGTATTTTTAGGTGCTGATCGAATTCAGGACAATTTCATGAGTGAACTTTAAGGAGTTGTACGTCATAACACACTGACCTGAAAGACTTCAATATGTGATTGTTTGATGAACTTGTTATCTGTTTTCATAATGGAAATGAAATAAAAGATGTGTCATTTATTTTCTGTCTTGTATTGGTCAATTATACTTGGTATCGTTTCTTCTGCCCGGTAGTTTGTATACAAAATCCTTTAAATGACCTTTATAAACATGTGAACTATGTTATCCAATGAAATATGATACTTTTTCTTTTTATATGTCAGTCAACCACTCGATTCCATACATGTTGAATTACTAGCTTAATTCATATCGACTTCTTAACAGCTTTTCATTTAACTTTTCACCTAGTTATGAATTTTACAATAATTATTGAGAAATATCTTTTCCTGTCCAGGATATACACTGTTTCATCAATTTCATATTTCAAAAAAGAAATGAAAGAACTTCTTAACCATGCTGCTTAGAATTGATAAAAACATAAAGTGCAAAAGCGCTTCATTGACTTTTTCGATTTGGAAAGATTATGGGCAACGGAAAGGCTACCATACTGTGGAAAGGACGCCTTTCAGTTTTGGCAAGAACGCCTTGCCATATGTGGAAAGTTTTCAAATGAACTCGCGTTACTCCAGTGTTCTGTACGTGGTTCCGTAATTCCGAAATGCTTTTGTTTCCGGACCATATCTGAAAAAAACGTTCAATATTTTTTTACGATACTTGGTATGTAGTTAGGTCTAGTGGTTGCCTGGTGCCTTTTGCTATTTTGGTTATTCTGAATTTATTACTTTTTCTGGTTTCCATGGATACAATTTGAACTTAGTGCAAATGGGGGGTAGGGTCCGTTTCCGGGCCATGTCTCAAAAACCGTTAAATTTTTTATTTTTACGAAACTTGGTTTGTGGTGAGCTCTGGTGGTGGACAGGTGCCTTTTGCTATTTTGGATATTCTTAATTTGGTTTTTTTTTCTGGTTTCCATGGAAACGATTTTAACTTAGTGCATATAGGGGGGATGCTTTTGTTTCCGATGTAACAGGCCAAACTTGTTCCCCGGGGAAGGTTTGGCCTAGGACAATCTTTCCCCGGGGAAGGTTTGGCCTAGGACAATCTTTCCCCGGGGAAACTTTGGCCTAGGCCAGACTTTCCCCCCCTCCTGGGCTCAATCTTCCCCGGGGAAACTCTAGCCTAGGCCAAACCTTCCCCACCCTTGATTTTACCTACACCTTTTTCTATTGCTTCACTCATAGCAATTTGGACCCTAACAAATCCTTTCTTCTTTTATCTATAGTGTATTCACTTATATTGTCAACTTTTTTGCCTTTCATCCATATTTTCAACTGATAACATTCTGGTCTAACTAGGCTACTTTCACAAAATTGCTTGTTTTCATTCTATATTGTGAGAACTATATACAGGTGAGTGTTTATCTAAAGGGGGAAATTCTGGTTAAGCTAGGCTATTTCTTCCCCACCCTTGGTATTTATGTAGAGTTGGAAACTGGCCTACCTGGGCTATTTCTTCCCCACTTTTGGTATTTATTTAGAGTGGGAAGACTCTAGCCTAGCTGGGCTATTTCTTCCCCACCCTTGATATTTATTTAGAGTGGGGTGATGCAAGCCTAGCTGGGCTATTTCTTCCACACCTTTGGTATTTATTTAGAGTGGGGCTACTCTAGCCTAGCTGGGCTTTTTCTTCCTCACCCTTTGTATCTATTATATAATTCTGGCCTACCAAGGCTTTTTTCTTCTATAGAAATTTGCCTGGACTGATTGACCGAATTGATATTTGCATTACTTTGTCAACATGATACATTGAAATACAATTATTATTGATAGATTAGTCAAAGTTAATTGTCTTTTAAGTAGTTTCTACCAAAATTCAACCTTAATAGAAGGGCATCATGTTCAAAACATGTGTTTGAAACTCATTTTTTTTGTTTGATATTTTATATGAAACATTTTATATGAGATATTTTTATTCCCATCATTACTTGTAAGCAATGAAGAATGTTCTTAATAATATGCTATAAACAATTTGTTCCTTTTTTGTACACCATTTATCAGTGTGTTTGTCAATTATAGCATTAATCTTATCCTCAGTGGCCTGTAATAATCACTCTTTTGTTATTCAATGACAGCAAGCCTGGAGATTAAGGATGTACACCACAGAGCAACAACAACATTGCACTAACAGGATTTAAGGCCTTTTCTCATAAATTAGCTTTTCTAACTGGTCAATTCTCATCCAAAAATGAGTTGAGAAGCTGATCATGATATGTTTCCTCATTGAACTGGTAAATATAACATTCCGAACTTTTAATGTTCCTCCTTATTCACAGTGGAAGACATCCGCTCTCCCTCCTAGAAATAAAGACTGAGTGTGGGGAAAATATAGCCTAGCTTGGCCAGATTCTCCCTCCTACGAATAAAGACTGAGGGTGGGGAAGATATAGCCTAGCTAGGCCAGAACTTCCAACCTGAAAATAACTAACAAGGGTGGGGAAGAAATAACCTAGCTAGGCCAGACTTTCCCCCTGAAAATGAATAACAAGAATGGGGAAGAAATAACCTAGCTAGGCCAGACTTTACTCCCTGAAAATAAATAACAAGAGGGGGAAGAAATAGCCTAGCTAGGCCAGACTTTCGCCCCTGAAAATGAATAACAAGAATGGGGAAGAAATAACCTAGCTAGGCCAGACTTTACTCCCTGAAAATAAATAACAAGGGTGTGGAAGATATAGCCTAGCTAGGCCAGAACTTCCCCCCTGAAAATGAATAACAAGAGTGGGGACGAAATGCCTAGCTAGGCCAGACTTTACTCCCTGAAATAAATAACAATAATGGGGAAGAAATAGCCTAGCTAGGCCAGACTTTCCCCCTGAAAATGAATAACAAGAGGGGGAAGAAATAGCCTAGCTAGACCAGACTTTCCCCCCTGAAAATGAATAACAAGAATGGGGAAGAAATAGCCTAGCTAGGCCAGAACTTCCCCCCTGAAAATGAATAACAAGAGGGGGAAGAAATAGCCCAGCTAGGCCAGACTTTCCCCCTGAAAATGAATAACAAGAATGGGGAAGAAATAGCCTAGCTAGGCCAGACTTTCCCCCTGAAAATGAATAACATGAGTGGGAAAGAAATAGCCTAGCTAGGCCAGACTTTCCCCCTGAAAATGAATAACAAGGGTGTGGAAGATATAGCCTAGCTAGGCCAGAACTTCCCCCCTGAAAATGAATAACAAGAGTGGGGAAGAATAAGCCTAGCTAGGCCAGACTTTACTCCATGAAATGAATAACAAGGGTGTGGAAGAAATAGCCTAGCTAGGCCAGAACTTCCCCCCTGAAAATGAATAACAAGAGGGGGAAGAATTAGCCTAGCTAGGCCAGACTTTACTCCCTGAAATAAATAACAAGGGTGTGGAAGAAATAGCCTAGCTAGGCCAGACTTTCCCCCTGAAAATGAATAACAAGAGGGGGAAGAAATAGCCTAGCTAGGCCAGACTTTCCCCCTGAAAATGAATAACAAGAGGGGGAAGAAATAGCCTAGCTAGGCCAGACTTTCCCCCCTGAAAATGAATAACAAGAATGGGGAAGAAATAGCCTAGCTAGGCCAGACTTTCCCCCTGAAAATGAATAACAAGAATGGGGAAGAAATAGCCTAGCTAGGCCAGACTTTCCCCCTGAAAATGAATAACAAGAGGGGGAAGAAATAGCCTAGCTAGGCCAGACTTTTCCCCCTGAAAATGAATAACAAGAATGGGGAAGAAATAGCCTAGCTAGGCCAGACTTTCGCCCCTGAAAATGAATAACAAGAATGGGGAAGAAATAACCTAGCTAGGCCAGACTTTACTCCCTGAAAATAGATAACAAGAGGGGGAAGAAATAATCTAGCTAGGCCAGACTTTACTCCCTGAAAATGAATAACAAGAATGGGGAAGAAATAATCTAGCTAGGCCAGACTTTACTCCCTGAAAATGAATAACAAGAATGGGGAAGAAATAGCCTAGCTAGGCCAGACTTTCCCCCCTGAAAATGTTAACAAGGGTGAGGAGAAAAAGCCTAGCTAGGCCAGACTCTCCCTCCTATAAATAAAGACTGAGGGTGGGGAAGATATAGCCTAGCTAGGCTAGAACTTCCCCCCTGAAAATAAATAACTAGGGTGGGGAAGAAATAGCCCAGCTAGGCCAGAACTTCCCCCCTGAAGATAAATAACAAGGGTGAGGAAGAAAAGCCTAGCTAGGCCAGACTCTCCCTCCTTAAATATGAAGACTGAGAGTGGGGAAAAAATAGCCTAGCTAGGCCAGAATTTACTCCCTGGGGTTCCTTTCACAAAGCAACCTTAACGTAGGTTAACCTTTACTCCCATGCTTTAACATTGCACTAAGGTTACCTTAAGGACTTACGATCACCTTAAGGCTTTGTGAAACGAGGCCCTAAAAATAAATAACAAGGGTGGGGAAGAAATAGCCTAGCTAGGCCAGACTTTCCCCGAATAGAAAGTTAACTAGTTAAATGAGAAAGGCAGAGAAGTTGTCCATATAAGTTAATGTCTACACATTATAGACACAAGAACAGGATTTGTAAGTGTAAGTTAAGTGGGGTTCAAATAGCCATGAATTTTGACAATAGAAAATAGGTATAGGTAGAATCAAGGGTGGGGAAAGTTTGGCCTAGGCCAGACTTTCCCTGGGGAAAATAGAGCCAAAAGAGGGGAAAGTTTGGCCTAGTCTAAACTTTTCCCGGGGAGAAAATAGCCTAGGCCAAAACTTCCCCGAGGAAATTTTAGCCTAGGCTATTTTCTCCCCGGGGAAAGTTTAGACTGGAGAAGAAATGGCCTGCTACACCGGGCCATATCTTGATATTTCACGAGTCATTATTATGTCAAGTTTATTGATGATAATATATTAACCTTTTTATTATATGTTTGGTATGGATTGTTTCTGGTATAAGTGGCAATAAGATGATTGGGGTGGATTATAAGTTTGGAAGGGGGGCATCACTGTGCATCACATGCACATATTTATAGTTATATTTCATAATGTTGCCACATGGCGGGTGATATAAACATCGTTGACCGCTTTGTTCTTATTTTCAGTTGTTCACAAGGAGTTTTGTGAAGCACTTTGTGTCGCTTTAGAAGAGTGTTTGGATTCTGATGATAAGGTGCCGGAGATCCATGTTGTTGATGCTGATGCCTCTGTAGTAGCTACCATGAAAAATGTCTTTG
Organism: Phorcus lineatus; assembly: GCA_921293015.1. Classification (NCBI taxonomy): domain Eukaryota; kingdom Metazoa; phylum Mollusca; class Gastropoda; order Trochida; family Trochidae; genus Phorcus; species Phorcus lineatus. The sequence goes on along the minus strand of OV121088.1, from coordinate 26,252,517 downwards.
ATGAAAAACTGAGGTTTGAGATGTCTGAAGATATCAAACATGCAAATGCTGCTCTGAAAGAAGCTGAAGAAAGTGACAAATGCCCTATATGCATGGATGGTATGAAAATTCCCAAACGTTTGAAATGTGGCCACAGTTTTTGCTTACACTGCATTGATCGTCACTTTGAAGTAAACAAGCCTGACTGTCCATCATGTGGCACTGTCCATGGCAAAGTGTACGGGAACATGCCAGCTGGAAGTATGAATGTTGTGAAGCATTATGGGTCCCTTCCAGGATATACTGGTGATCGTTTTGAAATCATCTACACATTCCAAAGTGGATATCAAGGAGTGAGTATAAACAAACTAATAATCAAAGATGTTACTTATTGCTTTAAGCAAAGACATTTTAGAACTTTTGTGATAAGACATAATATAGTTTTTTGATAACAGTGTAGGATACAATATTCTGAAAACTAGGACTAAATGCTCTAGAAAACTGTAATCCTACATGGCATTGGCTAATAGGGTTCTATTTATAGCATTGGTGACCTTTTGCTTCTACTGGAGCCATGTTAAAAGCATAATCATACTGCTTATGAGAACTGGGAGACCTATGGTTTAATTTTAGGGAATTTTGATTAACAGCAACATAGCCATTTTAGATATTATATGATTGTTGATACATGATCTTCTATTCTTTAATCTTGTGTACTGATTCTTTGACAACGAAAACCTCAATAGAAAAGCAAACAGATCCCCATACAAAGATAACCCTTCTTCTTTTAAATTTTCTCAGTACCAAATTTACCATTGCTGCAGAGTAAACATCCAGACGAAGGAAAACGTTACAGGGGTATAAGCAGAACAGCCTTCTTACCAAAAAACTCTGAGGGGGAAACAGTACTCCGCCTGTTGAAGGTTGCATTTCACCGGCGTCTGACGTTCACTATTTGCAGATCAACAACTACAGGGAAGGAGGGAGTCATCACTTGGAATGACATACATCATAAAACAAGTGATACATATGGTGGAAAGTAAGATTTGTTCAGAAAACAAATTATATACACAGTTACATAGTTAAAATGACGGTAAATAGAGTAAGAAAAAATAACACATTTCAAACTAAAGAATGATGTTATCTAAAAGTGTATAATTTTGAACAAATAGAATTGAAAATACTCCTTCTGTTTCATGCTTAGTCCAAAACGACAATAACTGACTTGAATTTTAGGCTCATCTGGCCTGAAAAGGCCGTGGCTTATGGCTTTGCATAGTGTCCTGTCTCCCTCCATCTGGACGTCTGTCCATCTGAAGTCTTTTCACTTTTTTATTTATAAATTTTGCGACCCTCTGACTCCAAGTAAGGGCCACAGGGATCAAGTATAAATAGCTTTCTTCATAGACCAGAGAAACTGATATAATCTTGTGTTCCAATGCCTGAGCTTAATCATAAGGATTTAATATTTAGATTTGGTGACCCCGTGACATAAATAGGATTCCTACAATATAAAACCTTTTCTTACCTTTCTCCAGAAGCAAAAGGCCTTGAAATCTGAAACCTTGGTTACAGACTCCTTGGCTGATGGCAATTCTAATTTGTAGATTTAGTAAGACTGTAACCCAAATTAATATACTAAGTTCATAATTCATCCGTTCGATTGCAGAAAGACTATCCAACATGATTCTTTTCAAACTGTGCACATGTGTTCTTGCTTTTTAGGAGCGGTGCAGTGCCAAATTTCATGTAATTTCATAAAATTGAAAACTTTATCATATTTCTCTGTTTTGACCTCAGTCATGCATTTCTTTGTCATAATTTGTCCGACCAATTCAGAGAGATTATCTTTCCGATTCCTTTCAGTTTTTGCACATCTTGTAACCTATGAGGAGGAGTGGAATGCCATTTCAAGCAATTCCATGATTTTGTTCAATATTTTACAGATTTATTTGTTTTGTAAATAGTCATTTCTGAAGTTCATAAATTTTCTGACGGATTACAGAAAGACTATAAATATTGGTTTCTTTTCAAATTTTCCACATAAGATATTTTACAATTTTTACATTTCTTAGGTCAAAATTTTTCCGACTGATTAATGTTAGACTATTAAAATAATTTTTCAAATTTTGCACATTTCTTCTGGCCTACTAGGTGGGTGCAGTGCCAAATTTCAAGCAATTTCATAACTTTTTGAACATTAGACAGAATTCTATGTTTGTACCAAGTCATTTCCTTAGGATATGTCTGACAGATTGCCAAAAAACTGTTCAACCTATTCTTTTGAAATTTTGTTCATGTATTCTAACAAAAGCTGTGTATCATGTCGATAGTGCCGAGATGATATACCCCGATTTCAGTGTTATTAGGCGAGACGAAATATGGAAGTATTGCAATGGAACCTGCGAGACAATTATCATCACTATTCCATGGCTGCGATACAATACGTATCCCAATTCTCTACAGTTCATGAAAGAAGATTAGATAGGACATAAGAAACAATGTAATTGCTTAGCTACCAAACTGTCATAATAGACCTTATTCACACGACGCCATTTTGAGAACGAGGCTAGGAACGCAAACAAAGCTATCGACATAGCGGCGCAACGTTATTGTCTACAGCACTGCCTCAGTGCAATAACGATTCCGATGTGATTACACATGGACTAGTCACAATTTAGGTTCCCAAAGTTAAGCAGAAGAAGCAGTGGATCATAAAATCAAATATGAAAGTGTTTAATCTTATTTCAATAAAGAAAATAGATAATTGTGACATCAGCTTACAGTATCCCTACAACTGTACTGTATGCTACATTGCGGTCTTTGGTAACTGAATTTTAAGATAATTATATATTTCTAAATATAAAATGAATAATTATCAGCAAACTAAACTGTCAAATTTAAGTTAATCGATAGCAAAATTATTGACCTGAGCAAAAAATGACGAATAAAGGATTACGTACAGTCCAAAACGCAACCCTTCGGTTTCCCTAACAGAAGCTAAAAAAAAAAGATCTAAAAAGAGGGGTTATATATGTGAGAAGCAGATGTAATCATTAGGCAAAATAGAAGGTTAGGCTGGTAATTTTTTAATAATTATGATCTACTAATCATGATATATAATGATATAGTTATGATATATGGGCTAAGACACATTCACAAAGCTCCCATTATCTTTAATCCTATATCAGTAACGTAACGTTACCAGCTGCTTTTAGCTAAATCATGTCATGAATACACGGTTAAGTTCATATATTAAGGTATGAATTTTATATACATAAATATGTACACACGAATTAAAACATTTTATCAGCATAATTTATAGTGAGGTAGAAAAAGTGCGCAGACTCTTCGTTCACTCCACGATAGCCACTACTGCCGTCAAACCAGCTTGCGTTCCTAGCCTCGCTTTCGTTTCAACATGGCGGCCGGGTGAATAAGGTCTATATCAGAGAGACTGTGAAATTGCTGAAAAATATCTGAAATATCTGAATATCTTTTCTGTCTGTCTTTTACTGTAATCTCTTAATCAGAATGAAAACTTTGTCAGCTCAAATAGTCATTTTTTAAGAAATTATAATTATTCTATCAGGGTATATTGTCTCCTATTGCGATACATTGATGTATCATTGACCCTCATGATATAGATATCCTGATATATTGTCTGTATGTGTTTTGTATCGATGCACTCGTATCGCGTAGCAGACGATGCAAATATAGATGCTAACAATGAATAGTTACACCACTAATTCTAACCACTTAGGAGTTGTGCAATATTAATGCAATATTGACAGCATGTTTGTGAATTTTTCATTATTTTATAGATTGCTATGTCTCAGAATTTGTCTAATCAACAGTAGCATTTGTTGTGATATTATGATTTCATTCTCATTTTTGGTGACTTTTAGAGTTTAAGAGTGTGATTTGAAATGAAATTTAATCTGATCAATAGGAACAGATATATAACAGACATCTGCTAGTAGTCGGAGTAAGAAACGTCAAAGTTATGGGAAGTTTCCGGGATTTCAATTGGTCAGGGATACAGAGTCGGGGGATATCAGTGAGCCAAGATCACTTTTTGGCTTGTCTTGTTTTCTTTTGCATTGATTTATCCCCTTTTTCCAATATACCAAACGTGTTAGGTCACGTCTGTGATCTGTTAGTGAATCAACAACTGCTATCCCAACCAACCAGGCCTCTTCTAACCAAGTCTTCTACCACCAACATAACAAAGTTTATCATGATTTAAAGCTGATCAAAGACCATCTCATCTTAAATGCAGATCAGGATATCTTCTGTTGATAAGCCTTCAATTTACTTCGTATGTGGAAGATCCATCGGCATCAATATAAGGCAATACAATACAGAGCAGTTATTTGTAACTACTGGCTATATACTTGATCACTCAAATCTGGTAGACAGGTAACTTGGCTGATCTATTTTATTATATGAAACCAAAGCATGGAATATCAATTTCATTTCCTCATAATTTGTTTTAATATGTTTCAGTTTTGGATACCCTGATCCTGGCTACTTTGACCGTGTGAAAGGAGAATTGAAAGCCAAAGGCATAACAGAGGATGATATTGATTGGAATGAACCTCTTGAAGGGATCATCTTTTCTCCGGAATGAATGCCTTGATATGTACAAACAAACTAATTGGAATGAACCTCTTGAAGGGATCATCTTTTCTCTGAAATGAATGTTCTGCTATGTACAAACAAACTTGTACATATCTATTTATTTCTTACAGTTTTTCAGATTACACAGAACAGAATGTAACCAGACTGGTATAAACAATACTTGTTCAAAATAACTTGATGTTGTGTTTGTTGATGTTGAAGATTTATTGATTGTTGTAACCTTTGAACTGTAGATTATATACTCACGCGTTCCCCAGCACATACGGGAATATAATTATATTTGTATCACCAATTTGTATTTCTCTGTAATCATTTTTTCAACATCAGAATTTGTTCATTAAAATGTGCAAACTGCTTGTCATGATGTGCTTTATTATTATTCTAAGAATTCTTCCTTTTTGTTTTATTGAAACAAAACAATTAATGTTTAAGAAAAGGTTTGGATTTGAACTTAACAATTATTCTTGGCTAACCATTTCCTGATAAAGAGTTTTTTTTTTCCTTTCATACCAAATTTGCTGTTCATTTTTCACAAAGATATTAAGTTTGCCTTTGGACTTATATCTAACTATTGTCATGTTGAGAGATGAATGTTTATAGCTGTTGTTTTTATTGTTTTTTAAAATGTATTCATTAGCACAGTCGCCTTATTGCATGAATTTATATATATCTATAAATGTGTGTGTTATTTTAGTTTGCCTTAGATTTCAGTCTTAAATAGTTTGTTTTTCATTTGTGACTTTTAATTACATTAAGTATATATTTGTAAATACTGCATTTGTTGGGTTTTTTTTGTTGACACGGCAGGACATAATTCTTTAACAAAAAGCTACAGAGGAAAATATCAGTTGTCATTCTCTGTCTTTTTTAAATGTGACGATACAACATGGCATGATTGCTTCAACCTGCAAGATCATTTTGTTTGTTGGCTCTTGATTGATTGGTAAAATTATGATGAGGACAGGTTTGACAACTTCTTCATTCTTTCAAGAATGTTTACCTTTGTGAAAAGGATGATATTCCAGTATCATTTGTCCCAGCTACTTGACACACTTTAAAGTGTCACTCAAGGTGATAACTTGTGTGGGTTTTTTTAATTTATTGTTTTGTTGTATTTCTTTTATGCCATTTATTTCTTGTAATTCAGTAGGTATACGTAAAAACGTGCATGTTTGAAATAGAAAAGGTGATGAAAAAAATATGCTTAGTCTGCATTTCAGTAGAGTTAATAACTGTATGCTACCTTTGTAATATAGCTCGTTCTTTTTGTTTGATATGTTTTTAGTTTTAGTAGAATTTGTTATAGTGTTCAATTGCTGTTGAAACAAATCATCATTTGCACCACAACTTAATTTGTTTTTCTTAAGACAGTTAGTTTTCTATCCCTAAGTTTAAATTACAGAGGCTCAATTTGAGGAGAGTTATGAGATTTGAATTGGGTTTTTTTTGTATGAAAGTTTTGTCATTTGTTTTGCTTATAGATTTAAATGTTTGTATATGTAGAAAAAATAAGATTTGATTATTGTGTTATCACTATAGCTTCCATATTGACATAGTGATGTAACTCTTTTAAATTTTCACTGTACATAGATGTATATAAATATGTACCCTTTTGAAATGTACTTAGAATTAAGGTCACTTCATGTGTAATTTTTCCAAATCACCATTCAATGACACTATCATCAGTCAACTGTAAAATTTTAATACTTGCACCTTATAGAAGTGCACATCAGTATATAATATCAGAGAGAAATAGATTTATGGACTTTTTGGGTATCCTTTAATACTTAGTAGTTATGATCTTGTGCATGATGTGATATGATGTTAAAAAAATAACATTACCATAATGATAATTTACCAACATTGCTTAATAAATAAGACAAAGCTGACAAAGTTGAGATAATTAATGTCTTTATAAGAGCTTAACCCAACCTCAACCCAAACACCATCTCTCCTCCACCTCCCTCCACCAATTAAAAATGTATATAAGATCACTGCATAAATAACTTCTTGTCCTGACCCTTCTCCCACTTCATTCCTCAAAACAGTCAATACAATTATTTGAACAATTTTCAATGGCTGGATAACATGTAACATACCTTTAGACATAGAAATGTATATATGTAGTGACATGCATGTGACGACATTGCCTTTGCAATGCCTTACCTTTTACAAGTACATTGTATGTGTCGCCTGAAAAGATACCCTGAGATGAAAAGGCTATGGCAAGTTATTAAAATTGATGGTTTTACCTCTGATTTAATATTTCAATATATTTTCAATATATGTTTATGGTATAATTTTACATATATGGTATATGGTATAATTAACATGTGTAATTCCTAGTTTTGCATAAATGTACAATTGGACTGTCCAACTGATGTGGAAAGGCGCTATATAAATGGCCTATTATTGTGGACTGGTAGGAAAATTGGAAATCGAGTCCTGCATGCAAATATCTGGAATTGAGGATAAATGTTGAAAGAGAATTACCTATTATCCTCCAAGTTTTGTTATACAACATGATATATTTCCATAGAAAGAAGTTTCATAATGAGAGGTTTGATTCCAGATCAGAACTGAAATACCATTCATTTTTCTATAAGATTATTTTCTATAAAATGCTCATTTCTTTAAAAAAAAATTCATTGAATCATGACAACATTCTCAGAGTAAACAAACTAAGTTTGTTTTTTTGCAGTTTTAAATTATGTTTCATGAATATTTTACACAAAACTTTTTGTATGTAGATTAATCAGTATTGGTATTATTTTATAAAGCAAGCAAAACTGAAAGCTATTTAAATTTGTATGCCTGGTTGTTTATAACTTAACTTAGGAATTTATCTGCACTCTAAATGTCTGTCTTTCTGTTCAATGAAATTGTTTTGGAGCATATTACCTTAATTCACTACTAAAGGACATAAAATACAGATTTATTTAGTTAAGTTTACATAATTTCCTGATATTAATTTCCTTTCATGAGCTTACCTTCGAATTATATGACGTTTTAAAGATCCAACCAATTAGTTGGTGTTGTGGTGTTGAGGGGTTACAAACCCATGGCTGTTGCCATAGGGGTAAGATTTTTCAAACTTCAATTTCATTCTGAGGTAGATTTAAAACTTTTATGTTTAAAAAAATTCATATTTGGTATGGACATGTTTTGGTGGTAATCTCGTTCAGAGAAATTGCTTAGAAAATGTTTATGTTAGGAAAGTTCATATTCCGTATGGAAATTTCTTTGTGCTTATATATTGTGTACATAGACAATAACTAACGAGTGACAGGGAATGACAGGTTATCTTTCCCGAGTTATATTAATTTCGTAATTCTCGAGCCTTGGCGAGAGAATTACACAATTAATATAACGAGGGAAAGATAATCTGTCATTCCCGTCACGAGTTGGTTATTATTTATATTACCTATATGATTTTAAGAATATTAAAACTCGAATATGATTGAAATAATCGTTCCTCTATAAAGGATTAGGGTTGCGAATTTCCGAATTCATACGCGTGTGCTTTGGTTTTGCTTCACACTTACCTTACCACGGCTAAATTGTAACTTGTGAAAAAGTTTCACAATAATAGCTAAAAGTATTTATTTTTCAACGTTTTTGTTATTGTTTTCATAACCGTCATTCAAAATAATTACATTGAACAGTTTTGTGTTAATTTGAAGAGGTCAGCGACGCCCTATAGTAGTACTACAAGACGGCTAAACATGTGACGTAACTTATGAGACTGTGACGTCATAGCCGCTCGTGTCTATGACGTCATTACAATAGAACAGAACCAGGCGCTTCTTCGCGACTGTTAGCTTAACGTGATGAAGAACTAATTCAATAATTGCTAATTTCTATGATTTTGTGCAAGGTGGCAGGCATATTTCACGTTGTTTGTGGCGGCACATCTGAGAAATGACGACTGGCAACTACTTGGAATAAATAAACATTGTTAAAATTCAGTCTAAGGGTAAACAAATAACCAGTCGGGACAAGTTTGAAAGATGAATGAAATAGTCCCGGCACTACGTTCTTTTTCATTGGTTCACAACAACCAATCAAATTCCAAGAAACTGTGTAACTCCCGTGTGACTTACAGGAAAAATATTACCCTGTGTCCATCTTACCATATGGGTAATATATACTAGTATGTATTTAAATTAATGTTTTGAAATGGTGGCCAAATTACAGATTTGGTATGTGAGTTTTGATTATTATCTGAAACTTTCAGTTTTTAAAAATCATTATGCTCAATTATTATTCAGAGCTACATTGAAAATTCTATATATTCTTATGATTTGTAATAATTATGCTGTTGTGAAATTTTCACTGAATTATAATGGAATTGTATAGTGTAGCCTAACAGGGATTTCATTTGATGATATATATTCTTTGTTAACATCTAATGCAATACTTTTAGCTTAAACTGTGTTCTTTACAAGATAAAAATATTTGATGTATAAATCAACAATTCAATTTATGATAGGTAATTTTTCTACAACTAACCTTTAAAATATTATGAATTGTTTCTTGAAACTGGAATAACTTGAATAATTGATGAAGAATTTTTTAATTTGAGTTACAAATTGTAAAATTTAACGCCTTATACACACAAAAATGGTGTTGTTATATGAAGTCCAAATAATGTTTGCTAACAAGATAGAAAAATTAGCTTAAGGTTTGTGGAAAATCAACTTGATTAATGATAATTATCTTGATGGTTTGTTATGTTAAGACTTGTACTTTTATATGGTGATCCTTCTTTCAATCCCTGGACAAATATCTTATATTAAAACCTGCTATTCTGTTCGTAAGAGGAATATCAGGTCATTGACCCTTGGTGTTTAATTATACTCTTTACTAAGGACTTCAACATAAACTTCACATTTGATATCATTTTAAGAGCTTTGTAACATTTTGATGGTGATTTGGTAATCTGTTGAAAAATGTTAATTTTAGCTGTTCCTTATTTTATTCTTGCTTGCTTTACAGTTAAAATATATATCAGTACTTGTGTAGATTTAAGACGTTACCCTTTTGCAACCCTTAATTACACCCTTGACAAACGGTCAAAGGGATGTTCAAGCTTCTAATAATTCAATTGAGTTACACAGTTGGGGGTATTGCAAAGCTTTAATCAAATTGAAGTAAATTTTAATTGTAATGAGGTTCTATGAAATTCTTTTACCTGTGATGCAATGTTTCATTTGAATCAGCTGAACCATGCAGGATAAGGACCAACAATTGTTGAAATTAGAATCATCTATATCCTTAACACATTTTTAGAAAAACATCTCATAGAAACTTTAACTTATGTAGAATAATATTTAATTTAAATTAATAGATATTAGATATCATAATCAGTATAGATTATTTTAACCATACCAATGCTATATTCATATCCGGAAGACAGTAAATTGCATGTTTCTCCAGGAAATAAAAGATATTTTTTTCATATTTCTGATCTTGAATTTTTAAATGTGATTTGATTTTCAAGCTCATTAGGCACATATGGCTTAGATTCAAGGGCTGTTGTCAAGTGTCTGATGCCATTAACATTTTATAATTCACTTCTCCAGAACCAAAGCTCAAATTTCATGAGGATGTACCTTGCAACTAAGGGTTCCAAATTTGTAGATTTAGTTGAGATCTTTCCTGAAACCCCCTTAACAATTGGTGTGGCAGGCATTTCGCCAAAACCCTTTAAAAGTCATTCAAATGGAATAGGAAGCATAAATTGTTAGAGTAACATCTTAGTAACATAAGAGTCAAACTTGTAATTTGGTTATGATCTCCCTTCAAATATGATCCTGGTAGGGTTTCAATCCTCAAATCTTCTTGTTAACCCATTGCAATGCAGATGCTGTTTGGAAATTTAAGTTTGGATAATTAAACTATTTTGTATATTTGAGCTATGGAGTCTATGCATTATTTTTATAAGTTTGACTTATATTGTTTATGATGCTTGAGTTTTTAGTAATTCAAAATATATACATATTATAATCAGCTCATGATATTAATGTCCTATAGAGCCAGCATATCTATGGCATGAGGCAAAAGTAATGAGTATAATGTATAGATATATACTCAACCTCCTACGATTCTTAAAGTGAAACAATTTATGTCATTTTTGAAGAGAAGAATAGCAAATTTCATATGCAACATGTTATATTGTGTTGGTTGATGAGAGACATACCATATTCGACTTAATAACCGCCCACTCCCCTATAAGTGCCCACCCACCACGTTTGTGACTGAACAATATGCGTCCTGATTTAGCGCCCACCTTTCAACATTGCTTACCTTGCATGCTGATTCATTGAAGAAGGTTTTTCAGTCTTGCAATAAGTCTTTTACTTCCACTAAAGTGAAGAATACAGGGTATTTCAAGACTCCCAGCCACCATCAAAATGATAAAAGTTATAAAACCATATTTCAAAGACATGTGTATCGTAAGAAAACACTTTCAAGACTGAACTTGAGGAAATTTTTTATCATTTTAATAAGCGCCCCCTTTTACCAATTTTTTAAGCGCCCCAGGCGCTTATCACGTCGAATACGGTACATTGATGAGAGAAATATCCTGTGATTATTGACGTTAATTAAATTAATGTAAAGCATTTTTGGCCAACACAAGAAAGTGGAATATAGAAAATGTCTGTACATCTGTATTCAAACGCATCTTGTATTTTAATGAATTTTATCTTGTAAAATATGATCTAGGGTCTTATAATTTGTTAATAGGCCATGTTGGAAAGCCAGATTGGTAGGCTTAACGGGGCAATGAGTACGTTGTTTGAGTCAAATATGTCAAATTTTAAGAATGGTGTTATTATATCGAAAACGACTGGTTGTATCTGACAATAACCATTTTAATGCTTATTAGTTCAGTACAGTGCAAATTAACAGCGCCGTGAATTGTGAACACGAATCAGACAGTGGCTGATGACTCTAAACTAATTTTGGAAACTTATTTATAACAAACATAATGGACAAATATGTCTTGGTAACGATAAGAATATCACATAACTATAGTATGCAAGCAAATTTGACAATGAAATTTCAACCTCCTAACATTTATATGGCCGTTTTACAATTATCATTGAAATCAAGTAAAAATAATTATTTTGGCATTATATCGATGAAAATGCCAGTTGTACGTATGATTTGAACTTTACGCAGGACATATGGCATTTTGGCTATCATTTAAGCAACATTAAGTAAATATAAAACATACATAACCTTATCTTCAAGGTCTGAAGATCACTTCACCACTTCCCAAATTTTCACTACATAAAATCTCATGCAAGAATGCGATGATTCTCATCCTAGAGTGTCGCCCAACTAAAGATTATGAAAGCATACAACAACAATTTGGTGACCTTGTTCATAATTTCAAGGTCACAACAGTACCTTGACCACTTTTAAACTTAAAAAGCAATAAATGTCAAGAAGCTTTGAGTCAGAATATGTGTATTTGGTGGCAGTTATTTTGACATTTTGGTGCAATGTCGACATCAATCAATTGACCTTGACCTATTTTCAAAGTTGACATGACTGATGAAAGTTTTATTTTTTTCAAACCCTTTGTTTTAAGATATTTTGAACCATTAAACAGCTTCTCTTCAAATAACAATTCATGATGATGACAATTTTTGTTGTAAATGCAAATATCTCAAACTGAGTAAAATAGCCTATGAAACTTACGTTATGAATTGATAACAGTCATGTGTCAATATTATTTCCATTCTTCCTTGCTCCTTGGGTTTTATAAAGTAAATTACTGTGATTATAGCATTGATTAATAAAAGTCAAGGAAATTTTGATGTGGAAGCTTTTCAAAAATTTTCATTGGCTCATTTTGTCTGAAAGGCTAAATGAGTTCTTTGCCATGAAAAGGTGACTTGTTTCCATACAAACGTTTTGTATTTTCAGATTTGCTAACACTGAATTTTTAAACAGATTTTAGGTCAAAAGTTTATCATGAATAAGGTAATTGGTATCCATCTATACCAAGAAGGGGTCACATCTAAATATGAATTGTTATCTTCACAAAAAACTGATGAGCCATAGAGCCATTTGTGCCTGTTTTTTGTTGTAACCCTTTTGCAAATATCTGGCTAATAAAATCTTTTCAAAAAATATTCTGCATTGTTTGTATTTTTTGGCTGTTAATTATGACTGATGTGCTACATATACATGGACCATAGTAAAAAAAACAATTATGCTGATCAAGAGACAAAAATGATTGTTTAAGTGATGCACAAGTTTCATACAAATTTCACTGGTTAGATGCATTCTACGGATTGAAACAAATGTTATCAGTCTGCTATTTTGGTCACAGCACTGCCAACAATTGGGTCCATTTTATGAAAGGATAGAGTTTTGTTTATGAATTGAAGAAGCATCATGTGCTTGATTTAAGTTATATGCTAATAGATTCACTATGAAAACAGAGCAAATGCCTTCACCACATCAAAATTTTAAATTCAAAAGGGTGGTTCAGATGACTTTTTCCCCGAGTTTTGGAACTCCCCTACTGATTGATCACAATTAAATATCTATGCATTTGACAGGGGATGTTGTGCTCTCAGGGCATCCATGCATGTTTAAATGGATGATGAAATTTGGAGAAAGCTATAAATGAGACAAAAACCTAGCAAAGAATACTGGAACAATCTCAATTACCATCTCTGATGCAGTAAGCGCCCTCTCCCAATAAGCGTCCCCTAACAACATTTTAGCTCACAAAATAATAAGCGTTCCCTTCTCACAACTTTCCCTTTGTGATAAAGCTTAGGACGGTTGCATTGAAAACATTATAGTTATCATCTGTCAAGAAGCTGCATTTCATGTTTGCAACTATCTTTTTATTTCTTATGTAGGTAATTTAAGCCAAAACAAATTTGAATATATCTTGGTGGCAAAGTCTGCTGTAATTATTAAATCTAAAAATGTTTAAGTAACATATGTCCCATTGACCGGTTATCTCCCCTGTTTAGTGGATCTGGGACTGAGTCTTCTCAGTTTGGTGAGCCGCCATTTTACCGTTGAAAACGCCCACTGACTGTTATATACTGGAGTTAATAGTTATAATTATTCCTATTTTCATGGCCCAATTCAGCTTCTCTAGCTACTTCATTGACCTTCCTTTATTTCTTTGTGTCTTTTATCATTCAACCAACCATATAATACAGTAACAAACCTTACATATGAGTTTAAAAAACTCAATCAATCAATCAATTTTCCAGAGTAATGGACCTAGTTCTGATGTTCATTTTACTCTGTTTGAAGGATCTTTTAAAAGAAAACTATTCTTAGAATTGTTCAAGATAGGATAACCAAATTTGGTGTGATGCTGTTTGAAATTTATGCGTAATTATTTGTTATAGAATTATTGTCCTTGTTTGTTTCTCAGTACAACTCTCAACCAGTCAGGTCGAGTCTTTTTGTTGATATATAACCTATAGAATGTTAGGTCTGTTTGTGCTTTGCATAGACAACTATCTTTTATGCAACATGTCTGGTTATTGTTTATACTTCAATCTTATTTAACAAGGGTGAGTAACATTACATCAATGAGAAGAATATTTTGCAGCCCTGTAAGCCCTGATGACTTCACCTAATATTCAATTATATCAAACAAATTAACAACTGAACTATGATCAACTAATGTTTTATTTGTCACACTTATACATAAACAATGAATACATTGAACAATGAATCACTTAGTTCTAACCAATGCTCACAGGTTCACCGCAATGCAGGGCCAAAATGGTTCTCCCTGCAATAATACAAGCGGCTGCGATATAAGTGAATAAGTGAAATAATCTTGAAAACGGTGTTAAACCCCGCATCACCTCACCTCACCTCACCTCACAAGAACTTACAGTTTAAAGCCCATTGTCAAAGGTAATAACGCTCAATAAAAAGGTAATAAGCAGCCCTGCAGCAGGGTTATGGCCATGTTCACTCTTTATTCCAGTTTTTAATCAAGAATTATATATATGAATTGATAACTCATATTAACTACTGATTGATTATTAGATTGTGAGTAAATGTTAAAGGTATAGTTCAAAAGATAAGGCTTAGTCAAATTTTTAAATCAGAAATAGCTTTTGGAGATCTCAGAATAATCATTAAGTGTTTATACTCCCTGGGATTTCTTTAAACATGTTCACATTTAAGGTAAAGTTCAAAGTCACAAATTCAGAAATCACTAAAATTTGATAGGTTCATGGAAAGTTTTGTGGTGGATTCTCATTGGCAGATGAATGAGTTGTATGCAGGCATCATAATTAAAATGACGTTTTGATTGACATTTATTTTCTTTTATGTTGTTAAACATTGAGGACAGGTGAGGTCATTTTGATTTAAAGCTGCTTATTTCTGCTGCTAGCATTATTGCAGGGAGAAAACCAGCAACAACACTGTGGCTTTGTATTGCAGTGAAATCTGCAAGCTTCTGCTGGAACTAGCGAACCATGGGTTCAGTGTAGCTTTGCACCAGAAACTTTACTGCATGTAGAACAATTCTCTAATGCAGAGAGCCTCTAGCTGTTATACATTTAATTCATAGGCGTAAATAGTGGAGCTCTGAATGTTGGCAATTTGTATATAGTTCAAGCAGTGAAATCATCAATTCCATGCATTCAGAAGTATTGACTTTTCAAACTTGATTAAAATAATGGAGGTGTAAACTGAAAAACCACTGTGGAAATTTAACTTCACTAAATCGACTATGCAATTTAAGGTTTTTGAGTTCATACCTCCATTTGTGCAGAGACAACAACACATGTAGATGCAAATAATAATGATAATAAATAATGATATATATATAATGTACACACAATATATTAATATTGGGCCTCTCAGCTACTAAACAGTGTTTTACTGACATAAATGTGCGAATTGAGTGGTGAATTGTGGTGGAAAAGTGGAAGAGTAAGGTGTTGGGATTGGATTATGCTGGAGGCAACGCCAACCAGTGAGTTATATTATTATTATTTTCAGGGCCACAAACCATGTAATTGGTGCAAGCTATATAATGGTTTGGAAAGCCTGCAAAACGGATTAAGATTTAAACCAGTGTAGGAAACTACCGCCCGCCTGAACGCCAGAGACGAGTTAATTCTGGTAAGGGCTGGCAAAAAATAAACGCTACCGGTCCGATGGTCGGGTTCATATCATAATGAAATCGAATCTGTGTCGAAATGAATTTCTGCTTTGCCAAAAATCTCTAAGGAGATTATCAGTCGCTATTCGTTTCAAGTTGATTGCGTTCATAAAAGATGAACTTCTATTGGTTAACAATAATAAATCGGCCAATGGTAGCGAGGCTTGCAACTGTCTATGGCAGCATAAAATGTCAGCGCTCAGATGCCAAAATTTCGCTAAGAACTTAATTTTTAAACTTCGACTTGGAAATGTTTCAGGTTACATAAATATCTTGGTTTGACAGAAGAAATAATTAAGTAAATTTAACAGAATAGAAAAAGGAATTTGGCGAGTGACTGGTAACAGATGACAAAAATAACATAATGTATTGCCAGATATGCTGCGCTTATGTATGACCATTAGCAGGTAGAAAATTGTAACTGAAAAATTCAAGAAATATTCTGAGGGGCCTTTTGTCACTGGTTGTACTAATTTGCGACACGATGCCCTTGTTTCACCCTATGTTTCTAAGTGTTAAAATAAGATAAATATGAAAGCCTGAAATATATAATTCATCATTTAATATTGCTGAGCTATAACGTTAAACTAAAATATGACTGGCAACTTTTAAGGAGGGCGGGTCATTTTTCAAAGTTACCAGCCCTGCTGTCTGGTAGACTTTTCAGGTAAGTTTCCTACACTGTTGAAACATCCATGAACTTAATGAATTTTTATGTCAATCTCAATTGAATAAAACTTCAGCATCAATGCGTTTAAAATTAATGTTGATAGACATTTTTTCTGAATAAAGGCTTTTGTGGTTATCAATGACACACAGGTTGGGGTTAATTATTTCACTGTACAATTTTACAATTGCAAAGTCTGTTCATGAGGCAAAGAGATCATATTTAATGTGCCTTTGAGGCCTCAAGTATGAAAAAGGAAAGATCATTAACATTTGGACATAAAAGACTCTGTTAAGGATAACATACAAGTAACCGTACATTCGTGAAAAAGAATGTACGAGCCGCGAAGCGGCGAGGACATTGTTTTCACGAATGTACGGTTACGAGTATGTTATCTGACTTAAAATACAGCCTAGTTTAAAGTGTTTTTTGTATGACCTGCTTTGGTTTATGATAATAACATTCGTATTTCATTGCATAATTATAACATAAAAAACGTTTTTCAATAAAACAAAATCCTTTAACAAAATTTGAGATGGTCCCAACTCGTTCACCGGTCATTCTTAATGCACGTGCAACGTAACCATCTTGCCGGTACATTCTTAATGCACGTGCAACGTTACCATTTCGCCAGTACATTCTTAATGCACGTGCAATGTATCCATCTAGCTAGTACATTCTTAATGCACGTGCAACGTTACCAGCTTAATTCACGTGCAAGACGTTTGAAACCGCAATCAGCTTGGGATTTGATATAAAAGGAAGGTGGTCTTAATTCAACTTAGACATTATGTATGGCAATTTTGTTGTTGAGTGGGAAGACATGGCCGAGTATCCACACTTCGAAGACATTTCTTCAGAGGATGATGTTGTGTTATCAAATAATGAAACCAATTCCCTTCCGGGGACCATCTCAAAATTATTATTGCTCAATTGTCCACAAAGAAGCAGTAGATTCTTGCAGGATAATGTATGATTGAAACAATACAATGACGTCACTGCTGTATTTTAATAAGCATGCACTCTTCCTTGTGTGTCAGGTATAAAGGAAAGTTGTTAAATTATGCTACCTCAGGAAGGGTAATTAAGACAATGATAATTTGTTACTGAAAACTAAACAGTTTTTTTTAGAATAAATGTGATGAAATTAATGTGTCAAAAACTCAAGAGAAAAAAAGAATCCTTTTCATATATTAAAAATTTTGCTTTATACCTGACACACTAAAGAAATTTAATTTGCAATAATTTTTTATCAAAGGGGAAAATTTGAACAAGTATAACACCAGACAGAGTCCTAAAATGCCTTCACCCAATGCTTTTCCTACACATGATTCACAGACTGTCATTGACTACACCAACTGATGCACACTGTTGCTGTACTCTGGCCAGGTAAATGGGGTCAGGATAACCGTTGCTGCAAGAGATATCATCAATGGTAAAGCAATATACTCTGGAACACTACCATAAATGGTATGGTTATAAACTGTGTTTTTCTAGAATTTCTATAAACTGGGGCAATTATTGACAGTAACAATGAAATGAGGGCCTTATTTGTTGTTTACATATATTAAAGTGACATAGAGTATGTTTCATACATTTTAATTGGCTAAATTAAATAGTAGCCAAAATACCATCTGTCTTGAGTTAAATTCAAATATTGTCCCTAAACTTGCATCTTCATCATTAAATGCCAAAGTTTTCATTGATGTTAAAAAAACTGCCATATAAATGTTAATAAGTTAAAATTTACATGAATGTTAGTTAAAAGACCTATTGAACACTATCAACATATAAGATATAAGGAAGATTCCTTATATCTGCTGTAAATAATTTTCCAGAATTACATTTGAGTCATTGGCGTGGCATTGACCGATCATGAATTGTATCTTTAACATACACCTCTTTATTAACCCCATACTAAACTGATTAGAAATAATAATCAATAAAAGAACACAATTTATCAAAGGGCCACAGAGTATGTTGATACAAATTAGAAAATATTGCCAATTATCCTACCTCATACCAATCTCTGATTGGTCAACGTGACCCTAAACAAATGTCCATATACACAGTCACCAAGGGATGATAAATCCCTTATACCGCTACATGAGTAAAGTGGCTTCCACGTCAATCAATCAAAGTTACATGATCAGGTCATAGGTGTCGTTCATTTTTGTTTTTCTTTTTAATAATATCTTAAGATAGTCGGTAAGATAAATTCATTATTACATTCTGTCAAGGGTGACATAGGGATATATTACTCCCTTGAAAGGTTTTATGCAACTTGCGTTCCGCTCCTTGCATAAAACCTTTCGTGGGAATAATATATCCCTATGTCACCCTTGACAGAATGTTATAACTTAAAATATCTATCTCGTTGAAAGATCTACACATAATTTTTCGCCCATTGTTTCGACCCCAAATAAGCTGAGAAATTAAACTAATTAGTAAAGGTGTTTCCCATGTCTATAAATAGATCAACTTTTTAAATTTGTTTGCGCAAAGTATTGTGGTCGTAGTAGGTTTGAATAATGTAAACAAAGATAACCACAAGGAAATGGAAAAGAAAAGCATTTTCCTGGATACAGTCAAAACGACGACAGACTAGAGCGGGGTCAAGTTGATCGACAAATGCAAAGTCATAACAGCGAAACACATTTATGAATTATGTAAAAGTCAAACTCGTTTTACTACATGGCAAATACTGGCTTGACGTAGATTATCTTGAATTGTTTTCATAAAGGGAGGTTACTTGACTATTCATATTTTGCTTTCAATATTATTCATTGAATCTTATAACCTTTTCATTTTCAAAAAAGCAAGTTGAGATAATTTGCATTAATTCATCTTGAAACAACCTATTCTGATATAATTTCTCAGACTTTGACGGAACAAGGATCATTTTGATTTGCATATGTACTGTGAACATGTCTTATAGCAAATCAACAAGAAAATTATTCTTTGTTGTTCTGCCAGTTTTGGTCACCTTTGTGTGTAAATAAGATTATGGGTTTTTTTCCCCAGGAATTTGAAGTGTTTATAATATTTTAAGAAAAGAAATTGTATGTGTTTATTTGTTATGACAAAATTCAAGCTGACTTATTCTGATGCAGGAAAGGAAAATCCGCGTAAAGACATCACACTTCAGTAGCATGTGCTACTCGTACGAGTGTTGTAGATAAAACAGTTATATTGATTGATATAATTTGTAGGCATTTTTAAAGAAATATTGTATTAAAAACACTAACATAATCAGTGGCCCTTTAAGTTTGACATATTCGACTCCAACAACCAATCTAGTTAAAACTAGCTGTAATGATCTGTCATTACATCTAGAGACTTAGTGATTCAGGTCATTTTCAGCTGACCTTTGATGCCTTTTGAACCGACCAATAAAATGATGGCAGGAAAATCAGCTTTCAACCAATCGAAGACAAGTTCTTTTGCATCTTGGTTAATGTCGCATACTCACGTTAACCCTATGTTTGTCTATATTTATCCTTAAAAATTTATTTAGTGATTGTTTGAACTAATTTTTTTTCGATTAACACTTGCACATTTCGCGACGTAATATATTACAGCTAGTTTTAACTAGATTGCTCCAACAACATACTCTGTGTCTCTATAACCAATTCCCTCCCAACAGAGGTAGCTATGTCATAACTTCATTAACAACCTCTGTCTAAATGAACATCTTTCAGTATATGTATACATACCAGAAGGAAAAAGTAACTGTGCATTACATCTATGTTGATCTTACGGTAATTGTTTGTGCAGACGATATAACACAGTATTAATTTGATCATTCATTTGTACATTGGGACACCATAGATATCTAGTGTCAATATCACTTGAAGTGACATCATACACCAAGTGACTAAACTTGCTAATGGCTGAAAATGTGGTGTAGTTCACTTATCGGAAAGTAGTATTCAAATTTTTGAAGTTGGAGGAAATTTTAGCATCTTAGTAATTATGATCTGATGTAAAGATGATTAACGAAACGTAGTTGATACTCATTGTTCTGGAGAGTTCTGTCACTATGCCAAGTTCTAAGAAGTAATTAATTGACATACTATTTCAAGTTACCAATATGGAGGCATATGACCCTTTGGTCATCGGGGCAGTTTGGGACAGTGCTAATGGGGCAGATTGGGACAGTGTCTCAATATGCACAGGTCCATTTTGACATTGTCCTGATGGTCAAATCGAAATTAATATATCTGAAGCACACACTCTTTTGTTTCGTCCATATCAAATACTAAAAATCATAATAAAAAATAAATGATAATAAGAAATTAGTGGATTTCAAGGATCTACTGATTACTTGGGGCTCCTGCTTGTTCCTTAGGTACTGGCAACATTACTGGTTAATGACCACAACAGTTTTCTGTGAGTGGCTTAACCACTCTGTTGACCACGCAAATTGTAGTGTTGATAGTAAGGTGCTCCATCGACCTGCTCGACAACAACCAGAGCCAGGTATCCCCTTGCAGCCAAAAATCCAGAAAGAATATTCAGTCCTTTGAAAAAATTCTACAATCAGGATGAAGATGCTTGGCAGTTAACCCATGCAGTGGTCACAATGACAACCTTTAATGTCGCAGAATTATTGAGAACATCATATCCCAGGGTGTTTACGAATTAGGACATTTCTTTAAATATAATCACATATATACCCACTGGACTGAAATGTGTTCATTGAAGAGGAACTTCTGACTTATTTTCTTACAAATAGACAAGAAACCACTGCAACTTGGACCTTGAGTTGCAAGCATCCATGATGTCCCACACATGGGCCACCAGAAGCACCCAATATGGACAAATGGGACCACCAGATAGAAGCAACCAAGATGGACACATTGGACCATCAAAAGCACTCAAGATGGACACATTGGACCATCAAAAGCACTCAAGATGAACAAATTGAATGATTGCTCCCCCAGATACAAGCACAAAGATGGAAACATTGAACCTCAAGCCAAGAACAATGATTCAAAATTAACCTGATACCTGTGATGATATTTATTGGAAGTCATTTTTTATTAAATTATTATTTTTGACAGATAAGTATATTGTTCCAATGTGCCCTGGGTAGTGTCCCAATGTACCCCGGGTGGGGCAGTTTGGGACACCATTTTTTACTTTTTTATTTCTCATTTGTACAAAAAGTTTGTTAACATATTTTATTGTCTCTTGTTTTAATATTTTGACAATAAAGGTTGCTTGAAATCTGCCAAGTTTCATGTTGTTTGACTTCATAGATTCAGAACAAACAGGACAATAATTTTTTTGTCCTAATGTGCCCCAGTCTTCCCTACTGATTGTCTACCAGGTGCTTATCAACAACCTGGCAAATTCAATCACTTTTGGCAGTGGAAGTGTTTCGGTTAGGGAAGCCATCTTTGCTTATGTCAGAACAGATCGTCTTTGAAGTTTAATTGCCCTATGTGTTATCCTTCTTCAAAGACAATAAGTTCAGACTGAATACCAGCATGAAAATAATGCAGATGTTAATCCTGTGTGATGCACGCAATACTGATTTGTAAAGTGTATCCTCAACAAGCAACGTTATGAATTATTATTGAATTTGGTTGAGAACCTGTCCTTGCTGCATAAACAATTTGACACTGACCTTGTTCAATAGACTATAGATTGATACATGAAACAATTTGCTTTGTAAGCAAATGAAATAAATTTAATGCACAGTTCCTTTTTTCTCCTAGGATACGTAATTAAGATGTGTAATTTTTAGCTCATTATTTAATTATGTCAGTGTAACAGTGAGTTACAACATATTATCTCTAATCTTTGTTAAAATTATGCTAATGTTTTTTTTATTGCAATAGGCATGCAAGTGATTCAATTAACATCTAACACTTACTTAGTTGGGCCTCCAGAGGTATTTGTCTTGTGCTGTATCCCATTCCAGGTGACCGTATTTTCATCTACTGTGAAGGTCAGGTTGCGAGCCCAGGCTTTCTTCAGCAGGTGCAACACCTTCACACCTGCAGCATTGTCAGGCAGGTAGGCAGTCTGGTATGTGCCTATGTAGCCTTGTCCTGGATTTGGGTGGTCTTCCTGGCAAAGCATTTTTCATCTTTAGAACACTTTTAATTCACAGTTAAACTTTTTGTTCCATCAAAGTCACAGAAATGAACTTTTGTTTAGGAAACAAATTAACAAAACACCACACTCAATGAGAGAAAAACTGTCAAAAGCAGTATGAAAACGCTTCAATTTGAAAAACCAAATCATTGCATAATAGGATGATTTTATACAATAATCAAATAACAAAGCAAATTCAGCATCAAACATTGATGTCTGACAAAGAATTTGCTATGTTATTTGATCGTTTGATAAAATCATTTGGTAAAGAATCTTTCCCTTTTGTGATGTGTCTGACACTTTTGTTTCACCATTTAACGTAAAATTGTTTCTGAACTTACAGTCTGTATGCCACCATTGAAAGAGTACTTGATGACGATGGTGCCATCTTGTTCATATCCCGGAAGACCGTCAAAGTGCTCCAGATGTACATCCATAGATCCTGTTGGCATCACTCCCTTTACCTTTCCACACACAGTGTAGCAGACTGGACAAATTGGCCTTCTGGAGAAGCACTGGTCAATACAGGAAGTGCAGAAAGTGTGACCACATTTAATCTGCCTTGGACTTGTGAGAGCATCAAGGCAGATGGAGCACCTGTCCACTGCAGAAAGTTCTAGCAGAGGTGTTGTCAGACTGTCTGGCTTGAAACATCCTGCTGGCTCTTTTGCTGTTGCTTCCCCACACACAGGACATCGTCTCTCTTCTTGAACAGCTCTGTTGATGCAAGCTTTGCAGAACTTGTGCTGGCACTGGAGTATTTCTGGATCTGACACTGTATCCAGACAAATTGGGCATATTGCAACAGGGACCCTATCACTGAATGATGGGCGATGATTTGATGCATCCATGGATGATGCAGGCCCATCCTGAAGACAACGCATGATGAAGTCGTTGTCCTTTTTGTATTCTGCTGCTGCCGGTTGATTGTTCCAGACATCCTGGAGGGTTTTCTGAATGGTTGAAACAACATTCTCATTTACATCCACAAAGTGGCCCTCCTTTAAGTTTCCTTTGCTCATTGCTGAGTCAAAGCTTTTCAGTGCACGGACGTACATCTTTGCACATGACTCCAGAGGAACTTTGAATATACCTGAAGATAATGAACTTGATTATGTTATGCATTTTTATTATGCAACCACATATCTTTTTATTGTTTTACCCAAGCAATTCTTAAAGTCAAAAGAATGTCTCTTTCACTTAAGACAGAAAAACAATGGCAGATATTTCCATTAGGTTATCAATTTTACATTTACATATATTCAACTTTTAATCAACAAACATATCTACTAACTCATGTCCATAATTTGAATCTCAAATGTGGTAGACAGAGATGTCCGAGGTTTCCACTCCCCTTTTTAAATCTTTTTAGGATAAATTACATGAAAATAGGGCCACCCACTTAATTGTTCCTGGATCTGGCAATGTAAAAATGATTACATATTACACTACTGCTTGTCTATTATGACTAGCTTATTTCATAAAACTCACCTGCACTTATAGCAGATATTGCTATAGACCTCATGCCTTGAATGTCAGCCTGACACAGACACCTGAGGATGGTGTGGCAGAGGTCCTGGAGACACTGCTGTTTGTCATGGTTCCCAGTCCAGTGAGGTCCAACAGCATGGTACACCTTCTTACTGGGCAGTTGTCCAGCCGAGGTCACTACAAGGTCAGTTATTCGCACTGGTCCAAATTTCTCAACCAGCTCCCCGCACTCCTTCTGCAAAGCTTGGCCAGCACCAAGAGCTATGGCTCGGGAAACACCACCACCATGGTGGAGCATTGTATTGGCAGCACTCACAATCACGTCAACAGTTAGTTTTGTGATGTCAGCCTTGTAAACTTTGACAGATATTTTCCTGCCAGAGGCACAACCAGATTGGTAGGTTGGCAACTTCTTGTTGCTATCATTAGATTTCTTCTTCTGTAATGGTGAAAGCTTTGCCATAGCTTTTGGTGGTGGAAGAGTTTTGGACTTTGGTGTTGTCTGTTTCAATGATTCATTGTCCTTTTTTGGAGAAGCCTTTTGTGAGTCTGATGGCGGAGCTACCTTTTGAAGGGTAGACGGAATGGAGGTATTTTCCATTTTCTGATGAACAACTGATTTCATTGTGGTTAGTTCCTGTGAAAAAATAAAATAAAAATATTAGAATTTAGTGAAATTTATGAGTAGTTGCAAACCCCCAAAAAGTTCCTTACCTTTCTAGGAGGTAGTTTAGTCTTAAACAAATTTTGTGACAGAAACTTTAGCTTCCAATATACTTTGCTTTACACATATTACAAATTACCATCCACACATGAATCATGAAACCAGTAACCTCTTCTGTAAACAGTCACTTAAATAGTCATGAATGTAAATAATTTGTTGAAGAAATTAAAATAAATTTACACATTTTAATTAGGAGGTGGACCTCCCCCAACACCAGTAAGTCCAGTAACAGAGGCTAGGGAGGGATAGCACAGTGCTGACAGGAATAGGGCCAATCTCCATGGATTCGACATACATCCAGCTCCTTGAACTGGAGCCCACCTTTGAAAAGTAGGTAATGTGCTTTAATTCAAGTATGAAATTTTACATCAATAAATGACTCAAACAGTAGAATAAAAACCATCGATTTTGGAATCTACTCTATCAATTTGTCAAAACGCTCTATCATCATCACTTAACGATCTCAACCTGGTTAATGAGTAATTATTATATTATGTGTGATTATATGGATACAATTTGGTGAGGTTCTGTTATGATGTCATCTCAAATGAAGGATGAACATTAATTAGATAGTTAGTGTTTAGATTTTTTCCCATTATGTAAGGAAACTGCAGATGATCAGTAGCTCTGCAATTGATCTAACAAACTAAGAAATTGACATTGCATAATTTTTCCTATTAATTTAATTAAAGTCTTATTTGCTATTATCAAGTTTAAGTCAATAGAAAGTTTAAAAAAATTTTAAATGTACCTTTCCTATTTGCTAATCTAGGTACATAGAAACTGACAAACTATGTAGGATTTGGCTAAAGGGAAAAAATACGGAAACAATCTCCAATTCATAATTTTATTTACACCTCATTTCAATTTGACATTCTTTATGTTTACAGCATATGTGAGCCGGTTTGTGACATGTTGAACATCCCCAGTCACTCGCCTCAGCTGCCTCAGCTCAGCTGCCTCGGGAGCAGATCAAGGAAAAGTCAACATCACAGCTGCCTCATGATCTTCACTCTCTAATAAGACAAAAAATCCAATTAGAAATTGAGTGTTTAAAATTGAAAAGACAATACCTGAAAAGGAAACTTAACATTGAAGAATAAATTATGTATCATGATACCCTAAGTTGAAAATAGAATAAGATATAGTGGCCACTCAGCCCAATATTTATCAAGAAGTTATGATTGCATTGTGCAATGAATCATTACATAATCTTATTATTGTAACAACGAATCTGTCCATTACACATTTTACATCATAGCGTTGTAAGTAATTGACAATTCAAATTAAATTCTGTCATGCATATGCAAAGGGTCATAATCAACTGTTCTAAGAATACCTTTAAGAAATTGTTGATTCATGAGGGAAAGTGATGAATTTGTTAGAAACTGTTAACGAGCCCTGTTGCGCTCATTACTTTCATTATTAGATAATGTGTTCTTAAAATGTCATGACTCTGTTACAAAGTTTGATAAGTTCTTTGCTGTTCATAACTTCTTAAGAAATCAACTGATTTTGATCAAACTTGTATAGAGATGCTACATACATGGAGTTGTGTTATTATTACAAATTTAGAAATACTTTTGTAAAATGTTGTGGAAAAAAGTGCTGTATATGTAAGAAATTAATTCATTTTGTTTTTGATTGAACAGTTTCCTCCTTTCATCAATCCACATTTCAAGTGATATTAAGTCAGCAAATAATATCAAGGAAACGTTAATTTGAATACAGTCTTAGAAAAATCTTAAATTGATAAGATATGTAATACCTAAAAAATATTGTGCCAAAGTAAGCTACATATTCTGTTTTATTTAAATGTAAATTGACTATTTATCCTTAAAACCTTCAACCTGAAAAATGAATTTCTAGCTTTGATTAAACAATAATTTGAAGAGTTTGATTGTTTTCTTTTCTATTGAACTTTTCATCCCCTATGAATTTGTAACTTATTTGACCCTGCAACAAACACGTTGCGTGGGTATTAGGTATTCACTGTCCGTCTAACTTGTTTTACTGATCAACCTTTTCAATCTAAATTTTTCAAGGTACTAGTAATAAAGAAACCTGATTTTTACAATGCCATCGTACTCTGTGAAATAACTCTATAATCATATGACATCACCAAAGATGATGAAACAATAGAATATACTTACATGGGAAGTTTGTCATTGCGAACTGTTCCCGGTATCTCACATCCATTACACCCTGTGGAGGCAGAACAAGTGGGCCATTTTGTGGGGGAGGGTTGGCTCCAGGGTTACCATCAAGATTTGGAAGGGGAATGTTCCTGGCTTTGCAAATGTTGTGCAGAACAGCACATGCTGTGATGACCTGAATGAAGAGATTGAAGACACATGATTGATTAGAAACATACCTTTACATATATAAAACAAGTACTCAAAAATGAAAAACAATTAAATATAATTTCATATTAGTGATTACAAAAATAACATTGTTTACAATATATTGTGCAGCACATTTTTTAAATATAAAATTTATCAAGTATGTACCAATGAAAATCATATTGCCACAATGAAATCCATGATAAATTATTTCATGATTACCGGGTACATTTCATATGTAAAACGCAAATCATTTCATAATAGATAAGCAAATGTTCATACCTTGCAAGCTCTCTCTGGTGACAGTCTTATCTCCCCATGCAGTACACCAAACCTCCTCTTTAACTGGCCAAATCCCCTCTCCACTGAACTTCTTGTCCGCTTATGTGATCTAAACAAATATAATCATTAGAAATATTCATACAACTAACTGTGAAACACAATCAATTTAAAAATAATTTTTAAATCCGTCTTTCCGAAGTGGGCTACTAATTATAAGTGTTATAGATGAATGTATAACTTAATATGCCTTTAACTTTATTAACATCTAGCGTTTCAACAAATTCCTAACTTTTGACATAACCCAGTTCAGTTTTCATATTATCCTTTTAAGGGGGATAACTCTAACTTTAATAAACAGATTATCGGAATGGTTGTCTGAGCGTTTGATTAATTTGTCACCTGTTGTAGTTTGTTTGGTGACCAGGCTGTGGTCTCAGGTAGGGTGTCAGAAGCCACCTCTTTGATGGGTACCCGCTGTCTCCAAGGAGGTGGGTCCCTGCTGGCAGATGATTGCCATCCATCAATCGGTACAGACCGCTCTGAGATAGGATCCGGCTGTCATGTGTTGACCCAGGCCATCGTGAAATCTGTTGCATTCAATCATTTACTTTTCCTCAAAGTTCAATTTCCTTCGAATTTAAGTGGCTCATAAAAACTTTTCTGCCTTATCACATAAATGAAAATGCTTATCATAACTGCAGGTAACAATAACCTTGTTAAAATGCAGAATATTAGTTATAGAAGTAACCAGTCATGGTTCACTAGTTCCTGCTGATGCTTGCAGATTTCACTGCAATACATAGCAACAAAAGAGTTGTCAACTTTCTGCCTGCAATGATACAGCAGCCGTGATATGGAGCTGTGTATAACCCAAAATGACCTCACCTCACCTTAATCACCTCCTCTTTAATCAACCAATCAACCAAGGTGTAACTCCTGGGACGTCTAGGAATTTATTTTACTGTTTTCATCATTTCCTATTGGAAATAAAATAAACAGCAGGCATGTAGGTTTAAGTTGTCAGAGCTGCAACCACTGTACATCGATTTCGTACTTACCACTAATGAAAGAAAAATCTTCCAAGTCAGTGTCAGCATACTGCTCTTGAAAGGTCTGTGCTGGACTCTGTGGTGGACTTGTAACTGGACTCTGTGCTAGACCATGGGCAGGACTCTGTGGTGGACTCTGAATGGGTCTTTCTAAACAGTGGACAGGGCTCTGTGATTGAACTGATGACAAACTCTGGATGGGTGTTCCTATTGGACTTTGAGCTGGATAATCAGTTCTTGACACTGGAGCTGACAGTTGAGGAATAACACCTTTCAACTTCCTTATGGATTTTCTAGTCACTTTCTTAAGATCTAAAACAAAAGATACAATTATTGAAAGGGTGCGTTCTGTCTGCATTCTGCAAAGTGACATTCTCTTGAGCGAGTGTTTGTGTATGAAGTTTAACATTAAGTTTCAAAACCAGGCTTAAGGTTCTTATGATGCAAAAATATGTATCAACCATAAATCATATAACAGGAAATTAACCAAAATCCTCTGAGAAGGTGACCATTGCGGAGCATCCTCCATGTCCAAACTGGATATCAGTGACATCACTGTCGGTCAGTACCTCAAGGTAGTTGCACAGGTCCTCCTCAGGGGTGGCGGGAGCCAGACCACTGACCATCACTCGCGCCATAATATCCTCATCAGGCTGGGTGTCTGCTTTGGAAATTAAGATTGTGCCAAGAATATTAAGTCTTAGAAGTTCAACCAAAATTTACTTGAAGTTTACTATATAAAATTTTAGAACTACTCATGGTATTTTCTTCAAGCACGAAAAAACACATCAGCTTCAAAACAGCAAAGCAAATAACGTTGAAAATTATTTTTTTTCTCAACAAACTTGCTTCCAAATTGGCCAAGGGATCTGCACAGAAGATTCATAGTTGAAAAGGTTTTTCAATTAACCTCAGTAAGAGCCGAGGACTCCCCAAATCTAAAAATTACAATCCCTGAAGGTGCCTATACCAAAGATTGGTTGTTGATAGAAATAAAAATAAGAATTATACAGATTCAGATTTAGAAGTAGAAAGAATGCTATTCAATATCAGACACTAAATATTTGAACACTGTGACCTGTCACTTCACGAAACATATACAAAATGGCGGCCCGAAGTACCCGATCAACAGCAACTGTCCCTTCACCGCTCGATGAGTCTGATAGTATCAGCTTGCGTGAAATAAAAGAGCTTATACTCACCTCTGAAAGAAATCTCTCTAAAAAGATAGATCTAGTCGACCAAAATTTGCAAGAGACTATCGCAAAAATAGAGTCAGAAGTGGCTGATACAAAATCACGAATGGGTAATGCCGAGGCTGTACTCGAAATGCACTCAGAGAACATTGAATCACTAAAAGATTCAGTCAACACACTACGTGCGGATATGAATTTGAAATGTCACCAACTGAAACAAGAGGCCATCCTAAAAGAACTTCACGACAGGAAACCAAATCTCCTGTTTAGTGGAATCCCGGAGACGAAAAATGAGGATCCAGAATCTGTGATCAAAAATATTCTTGGCAAAAATCTTAAACTGTCCCCAGACAAAGTTGACAGAATGTGCTTTAAATCTGTCCACCGACTCCCCAAACCAAGATACAACGTATCGGAAAATACCCCCCCAAGACCCCCCCCCCCCCCCCCCCCCCCCCCAAATCATAGCTTCATTTCTATCTATGGCTGACCGTGAAGATGTCTTTAGAGCGAAATCAGCACTCTGCGATACACCCATGAACATTCAGACAGACCTACCAATTTGCATGAAGAGGGTGAGAGCTTTTCTTAATAGAAAGGCCTACGAACTAAGAAAACAGGACAAAGTGTACACACGGATAAGGATTAAAGGCATTGATCTTGTTCTCGAAAAAAAACTACCATCTGAACCTCAAACAGCATGGCGACTAGTCCCTGTAGAAATTCCAGAGGCACTAAGATACTATTAAGCTCACAAGGCATATGAATATCTGACTTAAATGATGAACAAGAACACTTAAATGTCCTCACAGTTACTCATTAACAAAACCTCTTTTATGCTATACCATATATCATGAAGAAAAATGTTTATCATGTTCTTAAATTAAAAATAACAACTTAAAATAAGAAATATGAGTAACTATACTCATAAAAATAAAAAAAATACCATGAATAA
Organism: Phorcus lineatus; assembly: GCA_921293015.1. NCBI lineage: Eukaryota > Metazoa > Mollusca > Gastropoda > Trochida > Trochidae > Phorcus > Phorcus lineatus. The sequence goes on along the minus strand of OV121088.1, from coordinate 26,221,898 downwards.
GTCTTAGATATGCTTATAAAACAATATACTCTTATACTAATAAGAAAGCTTTACTACTGCTGTGTTGTAAATATACCACATGGTATGAATAGTAACTTAGAAACAACATGCTTAAGTATATGTATATGTATGGACTGATACATGTAACAGTATGTATATGGCACAACATGTCATCATACTTATAACATAGTCTTATTATGTTCTAGATGTACATGAATATTAAATATAATTTACAAGTTCATGAGATATGCATACATGAAAGTCAAAATGTTCATCAGACATAAAAAAAAACTTTAATTACACATATTTTCTTACTTTATAAACTGGTATAGATATGAATTTACCATATACTGTCATATGAGTGTGCTTACACTACCATCAAATCTCCTATGAGATATGCATACATGTAAGTCAAATAGTTCATCATACACAAAAACCCTTTAATTACACATATTTTCTTACTTTATAAACTGTTATAGATATGAATTTACCATATACTGTCATATGAGTGTGCTTACACTACCATCAAATCTCCTATGAGATATGCTTACATGTAAGTAAAATAGTTCATCATACACAAAAAAACAACTTTAATTATACATATTTTCTTACTTTATAAACTGGTATAGATAAGAATTTACCATATACTGTCATATGAGTGTGCTTACACTACCATCTACTCTCCTATGCATATGTGTATACACAGGCTTTATGTACAATGATGTAGTAATTGCTTAAATTTGCATGCATGTAATTCCTTAGGTATATGTAAATATGTTTATTATATATGCATTTTGTGTATGTACATATGTATGCATGTTTAAATGTATGTACATTTAGGTAATTGGCATGCCTATATATGTTTAAAAGTTGATGCTTATATGCACTCAAATGCATAGAATTATTGTATATATGTAAATGCTAGGTGGATGTGCCACTTTCCAGTTTTGAATATCTATTGTGATGAAACTTAAATTCTCTAATATTAACAACAATACCTATGATTGACATTAACAATCTTGTACACAAGACACAATCTAAATATATTGTATCACTTTATACTACAGTATTCCTACCTTCTCAATAGTAAATATTAAACCTGTATGAAATATGAAAGAAAGACACTATCAAATATGTCCAATAACCTACAAACAATTATATTCAATATTGATATATAATCAACATGTAATACAACATTATCATATATTTTTGTTTTCAATTAAATTCAATTCTTTATTTCAGTAAAAGGCCTTAGGCCCACGTACAAAACATATATACAAAACAAGACAGTATTATATTGGAGAGAACAATGAAATATACAATGTAAATTAATTGGGTGCTCGAGTCATTGAACGCAGAGTGAGTGCATCTCTTATAAAACATGAGTAGGATAAAAGAGTTTCTAAGTGTTGACGTTGTAAAACATTTTGTAAGTAAGATATATTAACATTGTCAGGTAAGTTTGGGATATACTTTCTTCTTAATTCAATAAGACAAGGACATTTGAATAAAAAGTGTAGTTCATCTTCAATAACATCATCTTTACAAAGCTTACAAAATCTTAAAAATCTAGGTGTTCCTTCTCTTCTTCCAGTATTTTTACGTATTGATAGGGCACCTATTCTTAGCAAAGTAATTCTACGGCGTGATTCTTTCGATTTAATAGTTGTTAAGTAAGGTTCTGTACAAAAGGACTGTTTGATGGTAGAATATAGGTCTAAGGAAGAACTGTCATTTATGTCAGCAAAAATGCTTTGTACACAACAATCATTTATTCTTAATACAAAGTTACGTAAAAATTCACTTTTGTTGCCAACACCCTGAGCTTCCCATACATAACCAAATCCGTACATGAATAGTATCTTTTTAACATTTGAAGCCCACGTATTACGTCCTACTGTTTCTAGCTTGCACATCATTATATAACATTGCTTTGGATATCGCGTTTCTTGATACTCTAATAATTTAAACCAATATTTGATAACTCTTTGCAGGGTGTCATTACATACATAATTTCGCCCACATTCAGCAAGTACAGCAACATTTGAACATTTATAACTCACACCAAGAACATATTTACAAAAACGAACATGAAATCTTTCAATAATATCCCATTTGCTAACTCCCCAAATTTCACAACCATACAATATTATTGGCTTTAGCTGGACATCAAAGATTTTGAAAAGCACAGATGGGGAAATATTTTTCAGTTTAAAAGAAAATGTCTTGACTGCTGCCATTGCTCTATTAGCTTTCATAACTAAATTTTGTACATTTTTTGACCAGGATAATCTATTTGAAAATGTTAAACCAAGATAATTATAATATGTTGAAACATTCAGCTTAATACCACCCATTGACCAATTTTCATAACCCCTTAATTTCCCACCGTTTCTAAACACAAGAATTTCAGTCTTATCAAAATTAACAGAGAGACCTCATGTCTTGCAAAATTGCGAAAGTAGGTTAATTCGCTTTTGTAAGCCTATAACAGAATCTGAAAACAAGCACAAATCATCGGCATATAATAACATGAATAATTCTAGAAAATCTGAGTCAACAAAAATACCTCTATCACAATCTTGCTCCATAACTGTATGTATTTGATTAATAAACATAGAAAATAACAAAGGACTTAAAATACAACCTTGTCTCACGCCACTGAGACTGTCAAAATAGTCAGAAATAGTGGTTTGTGATAACTTAACGCAGACTTTTGTTTTTGAGTACATATCCATGATAATGTCTAACATATAACCGTGAATACTATTCGTTGCAACTACGTGCCATAAAAGGTCTCTATTTAATGAATCAAAAGCTTTTTTAAAATCAACAAATAAACAATAAAAGCGACCTTTGGATTTAGACAAATATTTCTGGATAAGGCTTTGTAAAGTAAACATATTGTCAACTGTCGAGTAACCCTTCCGAAAACCACACTGTGATTCTGGATACTTATCAAATTCATCAATAAAATGTTTCAATCGAATGTTCAGTAAAGAAGTAAAAACTTTCCCAAGGATGTCCAAGAGGGAAATGCCTCTGTAGTTATTAACATCATTAATATTACCTTTTTTGTGCAATGGAAATATAATACTTTTTGACCATTGCTCAGGAAAATTACCAGACTTAAAGATACAATTAAATAGCCTACTAAGGTACATTTTAAATATCTGAGAATTGTGCTTTAGCATTTCCGGTACATAGAGAATCTCACCCAAGTGTCTTCTGATATCAAATATATCAATACAAGTTGATAAAATTTACAAATATTCGAGGCTTGCCGAGGATATTTTACTTTTATCAACGAGTGTTGATATATTTGATATCAGAAGACACGAGGGTGAGATTCTATTTATCATCCAAAATCATTTTTCATTTCGATTCCGTGAAAAATGTGTATTCCCGAACACTGCACTACTCTAAGACTCTCAGTGGAGTGATGTCATAGCATTGTGACGTCATCATGTTTATGACGTCATAGCATTGTGATGTCATTACTTGATGATGTAAATCAATTGTGATGTCATGAACTTGACTGTAATAGGGCATTGTTCAAAATCTACTGTCAAAACGATATCTCCTAGGAGATATTGCTTGATCTTCCACAAGCGATATCTCCTGTGGAACACAGTTTTGGATGATAAAATACCATCTGGTCCAGGACATTTCTTTAACTTCAGGTTGAGAAGTGCTGTTTCAACTTCCTGGGGTGTAATATCGTTATTGAGAATATTGTTAAAATCATCATTATTACAGTCATCACAAATAGCTGTACGATCAGCGTGTGTTGCCATGTACGCTTTAGAGAATTGTACAAAATCATCATCTATAACGTTTTCAGTGATATTCAATACAGAACGAAAATAATCAATCCATTCAGAGCTGCTAATACTAGAAGTTATCTGCACAGAGCGTTTACTAAAATACTGAACATGTGACCAACATGACTTTGCATTATTACTGGAGTAGCAATCTAAAATTTCCTCAGTAGATTTAACTAGATAATGTTCTCGTTTGTGAAGGCACATTTCTCTAAATTTATTACGCAATATATGGAATCTGGTTAAAAGTACTTTATCTCCAGTCAGTCTGAATCTATTCAAAATGTTATATTTTTGTTTCTTGATATCATCACATTCGTCATCATACCAAGGAGATTCCCCACCCTTACTATGTTTAACATTCGTTCTACTGGCAGACATACTACAACGTGAAGCACAAGAGTGAATAACCGATACAAGTTCCCCAACCGCTTTGGTGGAGTCAAATGTATCATGCTTACATAAGTCAACAATATCAAGACTACTTAGTTGATTTCGTAACAGATCACTGAATAATTAATTTACCTCTGGTTTCCATATAAACTTCGTTATTTCCGAACTTACAGCTAACTCAGGAGTAGTAGGTACATCTGTATTGCACAGTATGTCACACTCGATCGGGAAATGATCGGATTCTGTTCGAGTACTAACTCTAAAGTCTGAAATTGAGTTAAACAGTGATGTAGAACAAATAAAATAATCGACCACACTGGCACCTCTGTTGGTGAAACATGTGAAAGAACCGTCTTTATCGCCTGGGAAACGCCCATTTAACATGTGGAGACCATATTGTGTACATAGATTTATAAGATCTTTTCCGTATTCATTCACTTCATTATCTCTAGATGAGCGAGGACTTTCAAAGTTGTCGGCTATGTCGCTTACATCATTAAATTCAGGGATGTAATCATGATGTTCCTGTATTACATAATCCATTATATGGCCTGTGCGTGCATTAAAATCGCCTCCAATTAAAATATCGACATCTCCATATTCAGCATAAAGACCAAGTATTAAATCATTAACATACTCTATACCTTTTACATCTCGGTTATCTGTTACAACAGAAGTATTTTCTGGGTGTACATAAATAAAACCGATAATTATGTTTGTATCTAAGTGAAAATAAGATGAATCAACTGTTACAAAAATACAGTCTACAAACGATGTATCGACACTGATCACACCACGAGCTAGACGTTTATGTAACAGGAGTGCGACGCCACCTTTACTGTTAAAGTCTCTATGGTTTATATACACATCATGGTTAGGAAAGCGGCTTTTTATCATATACTTGCTTATAAATACAGAGATTTTGAATGTACGATAGACCCTCCGTCAAGCACCCTGTATCAGCCCGCAGGGCAGATAACCTGTATCAGCCCGTCGTCAAGGGCAAAAACCTGTATCAGCCCGTCGTCAAGGGACTTGAACCTGGAACCCTGGACAACGAACGGGGAAAAAAGATCGAAGTCGCGAGATATTTAGAGTTGTCTCCCTTTGTACAACTGACGTTACAACATGGCCGATATCGCGGAAAGAACGCTGCAGTCTCTTGCTGATCGGATATTTCAGCTTGATACGAAGAAAACGAAAACTAAGTGATCATAGAAGCTAATGGCATTGACAGAGAAGCATTTGTAAAGAGAATGAGAAACCCTAACACTGTAAGGAAGACGACAGGTGACATGACACTCATGTTAATGTTATTAATTAAAGTTTAATCTTTTTATAGTTACTTTTGTTTTTTTGTTTTGTAAGTATATATGATAAAAATAGTATGATATGGGAATATCATATCACATCCTGTATCAGCCCTCGACCAATATCAGCCCTCGAGCTAAAGCTCTCGGGCTGATATTGGGGTCTCGGGCTGATACAGAATGTGATATGAAAATACCCATATAATACTATCTATGTATATTTTCTTTATCACAGTTACTCCATATTTCGATGATACCAGCAATATGGAACTGCGAACAGTAATCAGTAAAGTCAAGTGAATAAAGCTTACTCAAAAGACCATGTACATTCCATGCTAGGAGGGAAATGACGTTTTTACAGTATTGGACCCGGCCGTTTTGTTATTCATAACCTGCGTTATTTGTTGCAGTGTTTGGGGATCGAACTCCCGATCTAGCCTTCAAGGTTACAGGACTATCGTCTCTTAGGTCCCATGTCAAAACCTCTCCATCTTGAAAAACAAGCTTATCAAATCTGAGACGTGATCGCCTACCCTTCTCATACTCACGGTCCATGATAAGTTTCAGTTTTTGACGTTTTGACCTTACCAAGTAAGAGAAATCCTCTGTTACGTATATATATTTATCATATATAACACTAAGGATATAGGAAAAGATCTTTAAAGCTCAAAGTAATTAATACACACTTACCATAAATAAAAAGACTTTATTTCCAATCTTTAATGTATTTATCCTTAGGAAATATTCTAATGTCAACGTAAAATGAAAACAACAGAAATTTGCTGAATACAAATAATACAAATACATGTAACTTAGATAACACTGAAATGAACAAGTCAATTACTCTGCACGTGCGCGACACTCCACACCACGCCACGACTCAAGCAAGATACTCGCACATTGTATCTCAGCTAAGACAGATGACTTAGACAATTTCTAACACGGGATTTCCACATCGACACCGGACCAAATCATGCGAATGAAGGTAACAACAATACTTTTTATACATTTCCTTCTTACTCTTTACATTCTGTTTCTACTTTCACCTCAAATACTGCAAAATATCCTCCATACACAAATCTTTAACCACAACAGCTCCTTCATAACACTAACAATCCTAATCCAACATCCACCGTGACGCACGATACGATTAAAATATTATCCTCAAATTGTCAAGGCCTGAATAACAAACGTAAGCGTACAGATGTGCTTCGAAATCTTAAAGACAAAAAAGCACATATCTATTGTATCCAAGACACTCATTTTACAAAGGATCTTGAAAATAAAATCAAAATTGAATGGGGATCAAAATACTGCTATTTTAGTTCTTATAAACGTAATGTCAGAGGGACAGCCATACTGTTAATATATAACTTTGATTTTGACATTTTAGATTCCAAATATGATGAAAATGGAAACTACGTAGCATTGAAAATAAACATTATGAATAATACATTAACTTTGATAACACTATACGGCCCAAACACTGACGATCCAGAATTTTACTTAAAAATTATATCAGTCATTAATGAATTGCAGTCAGATAGCTTTTCAATATGCGGCGATTGGAACTTCGTACAAGATCCCAAATTAGATTATTTTAATTACAAAAATGTTAATAATGCGAAAGCAAGAGAAACGTGGCTAGACTTTATGGAAGAAAATGACTTAGTAGACTCTTGGAGAGAACAAAATTTAGAGAACCAAAGATACACTTGGAGGCAAAAAAAGCCTATGAAACAAGCAAGACTTGATTACTTTATCATATCAAAAAACCTCGAAAGTTCAGTTCAAGACACTGCCATTGAAGCAGCGTATAGATCTGACCACTCAATAATTTGGATCGAATTGAAAATAAGTGAAATAGAAAGGGGAAGAAGTTACTGGAAATTCAATAATTCTTTACTTTATGATAAGAAATAAAGAAAATAATATATGAAACAAGAGAACAATATAAATCATACATAGATGAAACAGGAAAATATGTTTTCAAAATAAATGATCAACTATACTTTGAAACTCTCTTATTGATGGGCATACCATAAAATATTCGTCATATAAGATAAAAGAAAAGCTGAAACTAAAAGAAACATATCAATTTAAAAACATTACTACAAGACAAATTAAAAGAAACAAATAAAGAATTAGAGACAATTAATAAAAGCGAAATAGATGGTATAATATTACGATCTAAAGCTAAATGGAAAGAAGAAGGCGAGAAACCAACCAAGTTTTTCTTATCATTAGAAAATAGAAATTTTTTTAATAAAGCAATATATAAACTAGAAAATAATCAAAATAAAGTAGTCACGAAAAAGGAAGATTTAATATATGAAACTAGATCGTTCTATCATAACCTGTACCAAGCAAAACCATGCGAAAAGGTCAACCTTTCAGAATTATTCAAAAACACTGAAGTCCCAAAACTTTCTAAAGGGCAAAAAGATAAGTTAGAAGGTCAATTGAAATATGAAGAAGTATTATGTAGCTTGAAAAAAATGAAAAATGAAAAAAAGCCCCGGGTCCTCCGGTTTTACTGTCGAGTTCTTTAAATTCTTTTAGTCAAACATCCATGAATACCTGATAAGGTCCTTAAACTTAGCCAAGAAAAAGGAGAACTATCATTGACCCAAAAACAAGGCGTTATAACTTGTTTTCCAAAAAAAGGTAAACCAAAACACTTGCTCCAGAATTGGAGACCTATTTCGTTGCTTAATGTTACATATAAAATTGGATCATCAACTATAGCAAATAGGATAAAAAATGTCTTACCTTCTATAATAAACGAAGACCAAAAAGGATTTATGTCCAAAAGATATATTGGAGAATGTACCCGCTTGATATATGATATCATCAACTATATTGATACTATGAAAATTCCAGGTATTCTACTTCTTATCGACTTTGAGAAAGCATTCGATTCAGTTGACTGGAACTTCATTCAACAGGTTCTTGAATTTTTCAATTTTGGGTCATCTATTACGAGATGGATAAACACTTTTTTTAATAACATTCAATAATGTGTTGTGGTAAACGGTTTCCTCTCAAACTATTTTGACATATCCAGAGGATGTAGACAAGGAGATCCTATATCTCCATATATATTTCTACTTTGCGCAGAAGTCTTGGCAATAATGATAAGAACTAATCCAAAGATTAAAGGCATAAACATTGGTGATACTGAATATCTCATTTCTCAATACGCCGATGACACCTCACTTATCTTAGATGGTACTGAAAAATGCTTACAGGCGACTTTAGAAACTCTAAACAGCATGCTTCTTTTTCAGGATTGAAAATAAATGTCAACAAGACACAGGTACTATGGATAGGCGCTGCGAAAAACTCCACAATTTTTTGGGTCAAAACTGGAATTTAGATTGGAAGAATGACACCTTTACACTACTTGGTATCATATTTACGCTCAATGTAGCAGAAATGGTAGAACGCAACTATAAAGATAAACTTAAAACCTTTAAGATATCTATGAATCAGTGGTTAGCAAGAGACATAACTCCACTCGGTCGCAACACCATTTTAAAAAGCTTACTTTTACCTCAACTTAACCATTTATTTGCAACTTTACCAAACCCAAACGATCAAATGATAAAAGAAATTGAACAACTCTGCTACAAGTTTATATGGAAAAACAAACCCGACAAAGTTAATCGAGACACCATCACTAACAACTATGAACAAGGCGGAATAAGATGTTTCATTCAATCACAAAAAATATCATGGATAAAAAGGTTAAACAACTCCGATTCAAAAATAAAGACATTGCTGAAAACAACCATTAAAAGTAATATAGACAGCTTTATACAAACATGTGAAACACACATAAACGAATCTGTAATAACACCCCGAACAAATCACTTTTGGAGAGATACATTAACATCGTGGGGCAGATTTATTTAAAAAAAAGGTCAAAACGCTAAAAAAGCTGAAGATGTCTTATCACAACCAATTTGGCAAAATGACAATGTCAAGATAGGTGGAAGACCTATCAATTATAAACATTACTCCTGTAAAGGGATCACTTACATAAACGATATCCTGGATTGCCATGGTAACTTTTTAACCATTGAACAATTAAGAAAACATTTTGGTTGCAAGACAAATTTTCTTGAATACCAAGGGATAATAGAAGCTATAAGATATTACTGCAAATCAATAAATGTTCAAATCGAAAAGAACATAACACGACCAATTTTACCCTTCTTTTTGCAAAACATAACTGGTGATCCAAAAGGCTGTAGAGATATATATGACATACTCATAAACAGAAAAAGCACAAAAACTCTTAAATATCGAGAAAAATGGCATAAAGAATTAAACGAGTTCATCAGCGAAAATACATGGGAAACCATAGAAAGATTAACATTTAAATCCTACAATAGTGCTAAACATTCATGGCTCCAATATAGTACATTGCATAGATTTCTTCCAACAAATGAGCTTCTAACAAAAATGGGATACAAAGAATCAAACAAATGCACATTTTGCAAAACAGAAAATGAGTCAATTTTACATCTGTTTTATGATTGTAACTTTATCAAATCTATATGGGAAAAATTGGAAGAATGGATACTTGAAAAAACAGGAACTTCCATCATCTTTTCTAAAAAGAACATCATCTTAGGATATTCCGAGAAACGAAACTATGTTCTGAATTTACTGACAATCATTGTGAAATACAACATATATAAAATGAAACAACAGGAGAAAATCCCAAATTTTAAACATATTAAAGAGGGTATTAAATCTGCATATTTTGTTGACCGATTTAACGCCTACACAAACTGTAGATATGATAGCTTTATGAATTTCTGGTCAATTTGTCATACTCTTACCTGAAGTATTAGATTAGTTTTTAATCATTACTATTTTCAACCTACTGTCAGAATTTATTTTGAATATAAGATTGCCTATCCATTATATCTTGTATACATTAATGAAATATTACTTGTGTAAAATTTGTTTATGTTGGGAACTGTTATTATAATATGTGTTTTTCTATATGGAGTTTTGGAAAATAAAAAAAAAATAAAAATAAAAATAAAGTCACCTAAATATATTGAATTGGTCTTTGAATTTGATTCAAGAAGTTTTTCAAATTCATGTAAAAACTCAGAACGAGTGAGTCTGTTCTTTTTAGACGGGGGTGGTCTGTAAATACACATAACTTTGACACTAAGTTTGTATGAAGTAACCATCGTAGTTACTATCTCAAATGATTTAAATCCATCCAAATATTGGAAACTTTTTAGAAATTCGACTCGAAGAGAATTCTTGTGAACAACTGCAAGTCCTCCACCTTGAGAATTATGTCTGGGTTGATGAAAGAAAGAATAATTAACTGGCGTAAGTTCTGTTATGATTGCTTCATCTCCATGTAATTTTAACCATGCTTCAGTTAGATAAAAAATATCAAAATCATTATCTTGTATGAAGTCTGATATCTCTAGGGCTTTATTCCTACATGATTGGGAATTCCACAGACCCACTTTCAGACAAGTAGAAACGGGTTTGACTTGAGAGTGAATGTTATTGGACTTAGTAGCGCATTGCATGCTCATTTCCTGTGTAACAGTCATAATGTGGATTAAAAGGATTACTGTAACCCCACTCTTGTCTTTGGACGGGGAAGCCTCCGTATGAATAGTTGATAAATGGCAGGTGGACTCGAGATTGACTTTGTTGGTTCAAATAATCGTTGTGCAAATCATCTCTGAAGTAGTGTCTTGGTGGTAGTGGAATTATTGGACCCTGAGCTGCAACTGATGCAGATGTGTAGGTTTGCTCATGACTTTGATGTTCAGCACAGGAGACTGACTCTACTATCAGCCTACTCAGGAGTTTGACGCCACCACCTGACAAGTGAATTCTATCCTGGATGAGTACATCACGTGGCTTCATTGACATCATGTGCTTAAATATGTCAATGTATGTCACCTGCTTGGCACAGCACATTTCCTTAACTGCCTCGTTTATTTGTTTAGTTTTACTGTTGTACCACGAAGGTGTCTGGCGAGGAAGAATAGAGCACACATGCACATGCGCGTTACTGATCTTAGCCGTGGCATTTAGCAGTGTGTCAAAATCTTTGATAGTTTCCTCCACGGACTGATCAGTTACATTGTTATCTCCTATAACAAACACTATATGTCACTGATTTTTTAGTTTTTATCTAATAAAAGTGGCAACCGTTCACTTAATTGGCCTATTGTAGCCTGTCTGTTTGTGTCTATAACACATTTATGGCGAAGATTATTTGAAAGAATGGTACTACTCATGTTTTTTAACATTGAACTGCCAATAATCACTGTTTCAGCAGATTCGATTCCTGTTGGAGTAGGCTTTACACGCTTCCTGTCAGAGCGAACAGCATCCGCATAGGACTTCTGGGGAACATTTCTTGCAGGAGTGCCTCTCTTCTGAATATGGGGCTTACTGCTTCGCGAGCGGGTAAAGGAGTCGGTTGTCCAGTCAGTCTCGCCTGGTTGGTTGATTTCGGATAAGCGGTCGGGGGTAAAGTTTGAGAGATTGTTTTTTCAGTTGGCAGTAGTATCAAGTTCTTACTTGAATCTGTTTGAATCGCTACAGAACTTTTAAGATTATTTTCTAATTTAGTTTTCAACCTGTTTTGACAATCAGCTAATTCTGAGGCCAAATTTGAATTTGATCAGTAATGATTTTTTCTTTTTCTTTTAGCATAATCTCTAATTCTATGAGCTTTTCCTCAGTTGATTTTGAAATTTCTCTGTCAGCCACAACTTTACTAAAGGATGAATAATCTTCTGATTCCGTACACTGACTGCAAGCGTACGGCAAGGTCGAATTTTCCTCCAAGGAAACTATCTCCGAAGACGAGAGCTTCTCACACTAAGATAGCCTGTCCCAACGTCCGAGACGGGTAACTTTGGTTGAGGACGGGCTGTAAAATTATTTAGTCCGTCCTTGTGTCGGGCCAATTTTGTCTAACCATAAATGCATTTATATCTAATAACCCCGAGAGAAAAAATAAACAAAAGTAAATAGCCACTCCGTTAGTACGTAGGACGATATTTATAGCCTACTTAATCCTTCTCAGTTACGATTTTGTGAAAAACGGGAACAATATTTGTAAAAATAAATTAAGCATAGAAAAAATAACGCTACCCATATGTTAAACATCATTTATATACAGAAAATGTCGACTCCAGACGCCTTTCTATCTTACCGTGAACAGCTGAACAGAACATGTCATATATCATATACGTGGAATACGATCACGTGATCTTCTGTCGTAACCAGTGATTTCGTTGACAGATTCTTGAGATGTTTTAATGACATAATATATTGACAAGGGTCGTTTATATTTTAACTTCATTGTTGATATGTAGGGGAGACTGGGGCACCTTGGGACCATATATAACACACACACACACATATATATATATATATATATATATGTGAACACAAGAAAAATGATACTTTGGATATTTATTTGGATAAATTAAAGCAGCCTTTATTATGAAGAAAAGAGAAAGTGAAACAAAACAATATGTAAACATTTCTTTTTGGTAAAAAACCAGAGATATCAAAATTAAAAAAATGCTTTCCAAACCAGGGGTAACTTGGGCTTGAACTAGGGCACATTGGGACATTGCAAATTGTTATGTTGAGGAAAGAAAACAACAATGTATTTCTTAAAAGTTATTTACAATCAAATAAAAAAGGCCCATTGCCCATTTGGGGTTAAGGGGTCACCGAACCTACAATTCAGAATCCCCATTGTCCAAGGAGTCTACACACAACTATTAAGCTATCAAGACCTTTTGGAACTGGAGAAGATGAAAGTAGGATTTTAAGGTTTTGACCCCTGTGACCCCATTTGGGGTCAAGTGGTCACCAAACCTACAATTTAGAATCCCCAGTGTCCAAGAAGTCTTCACAAAATTTTTCAGCTCTCTAGACCTTTTGGAACTAGGGAAAAAGATGAAATTAGGTTTTTTAGGTTTTGACCCCTGTGACCCCATTTGGCGTCATGGGGTCACCAAACCTACAATTTAGAATCCCCGTTGGCCAAGGAGTCTACACACACCTTTTCAGCTCTCTAGACCTTTTGGAACTAGGGAAAAAGATTAAATTAGGTTTTTTAGGTTTTGACCCCTGTGACCCCATTTGGGGTCATGGGGTCACCAAACCTACAATTTAGAATCCCCGTTGGCCAAGGAGTGTACACACACCTTTTCAGCTCTCTAGACCTTTTGGAACTAGGGAAAAAGATTAAATTAGGTTTTTTAGGTTTTGACCCCTTTGACCCCATTTGGGGTCATGGGGTCACCAAACCTACAATTTAGAATCCCCGTTGGCCAAGGAGTGTACACACACCTTTTCAGCTCTCTAGACCTTTTGGAACTAGGGAAAAAGATTAAATTAGGTTTTTTAGGTTTTGACCCCTGTGACCCCATTTGGGGTCATGGGGTCACCAAACCTACAATCTAGAATCCCCGTTGGCCAAGGAGTCTACACACACCTTTTCAGCTCTCTAGACCTTTTGGAACTGGAGAAGAAGATGAAATTAGGTTTTTCAGGTTTTGACCCCTGTGACCCCATTAGGGGTCATGGGGTCACCAAACCTACAATTTAGAATCTCCAGTGCCCAAGGAGTCTACACACAACTTTTCAGCTCTCTTGACCTTTTGGAACTAGGGAAAAAGATGAAATTAGGTTTTTTAGGTTTTGACCCCTGTGACCCCATTAGGGGTCATGGGGTCACCAAACCTACAATTTAGAATTCCCGTTGGCCAAGGAGTCTACACACACCTTTTCAGCTCTCTGGACCTTTTGGAACTGGAGAAGAAGATGAATATAGGTTTTTCATCTTTTGACCCCTCTGACCTCATTTGGGGTCATGGGGTCACAAAATCTACAATTTAGAATCTCCAGTGCCCAAGGAGTCTACACACAACTTTTCAGCTCTCTGGACCTTTTGGAACTAGAGAAGAAGATTAAAATAGATTTTTAAGGTTTTGACCCTTGTGACCCCATTTGGGGTCATGGGGTCACGAAATCTACAATTTAGAATCCCCATTTGCCAAGGAGTATGCACATAAAATTTCAGCTCTCTAGAGTCATTGGTTCTGGAGAAGAAGTCGAAAAAGTGAAAAGTTTACGGACGGATGGACGGATTGACGGATTGACGGATGGCCGGACGCCGGACGCCTTGCCATGCCATAAGCCCATCGGGTCTTTTAGACCTGATGAGCTAAAAAATGAACAAACAATTGCGAATTTCTGAATTTATTTCTTAATATGCATTAAGCATAATCATTTAAACAAAATTAGAGGCAAATGCCTTCATAATTCTACAGGTATTAAAATACAAGCTTTTTAATTAAAATCTTTCATGGTTTTCAGTTTTCAGGCCTACCAGAAAAAAAACTGCCTTACTGCACAGAAAAACGTGGAAAGGTCCAATGTGAATAGAATGCGAGTGCTTGTCCTTCCTCATCTAAAGTTTTGTTTTTGTTTTATTTGAATTTAAATATTGTCACACGTGTTAGTACACTTGTTAAGTTTATAATTCATTCTCATTTACAGTATTAAAATACACGTATATCTATTTTAATTGAAACAACATTTTGTATGAAGCAAATCACAGTAAAGGTCTGAGGTTCAGGATCAGTAAATGTTACAAATGTAAGGTTTTGTTTGTTTGACTTTGTCTGCTTTTTAAGCATATATGAATGTTTCGGTGTCAAAATTTTATTGACGTTTTTTATGTATACTTTCCATGTTAAATGTTGACTTTTCCACATTTTGTCAGCTTTGTCTGGTTGGCCTTGCTTTGACACATGCCAAAATATAACATGTGCTGAAATGAGTTCAAATCACCTCAATCAACTTTCATAGTTATTCCCAAATTCCATATATATAACATATAATACTTTTCTTAGAAATAAAAATAAAATGTACATCTATGTGGCATATTCCACAGGTAAAAAAATTTAACTCACATAATTGAGAGGTCAGACTTGCCTCAGACCCGAGTACCTGATATTCTTATCTTCACATAAGAGTTCATGTATTTGCTGTTAAGATAAGATGTTTGGTATATTTTGGCATTGATGTCTTGACATGATCATGGTTATAATCTTGCTTCAAGCATCATAGACAAAAAGTTTAAAATGTGTTAAATAAGTAACAGTGATCTCTCTTTTCCAGCCTACGAGTCCCTGAAAATGGACATGAGTCAATCTGAATCCGACTTTGGCTTGAGTACCCGTGGTAGCCCTAGTGCTGTATAAATAAAACATATGTCAATCATATGCATATAAGGTATATAACCATAAAAATTCAGTCATTGGAGGAGATTACTAAAGGATCGATTTCATGTTCACTTAAAAATTTAATTTGTAGGTTTGTGGGCTCCTTCGACTCCCCCCCCCCCCCCCCCCCCCCCATTAAAATACAAACAGACAAGGAATTATACATATACATTAAGTAAAACTTAAGTAATTTACAGAGTAAGATCTGTGTCAAATGTAGAAATACTGTAAATATGGTCCTACTTCTGGGCCAACTATTTCTCATGTCTTCACACGTTCGCACTACTCTGCTTCATTCTGCGTATTTTCAAATTTACGATTCGGGCAAAATAAGATGACACTAATATACTTATTTCATCAATTTACACGCAAAAGATGCCAACATCATCAGTAATTTAATCGATCAGCTACCAACATGATTTTTCTTTCTTCCAATGCAAAATACAGTACCATATAATTATGTAATAATATTGCAATATGGAAATCTTAAAATGCTCAATTACAAATGTTTGAAAATAAAGCTGATGGCTCTGTAGCTCATCAGGCCATCCAAATTTCATTATACAAATGGTCACAGTGTAACAGAATCGCCATAGCTACAATATAATTTCCAATGATACTAAGGAGTCTGTACACAAAGACATAGCTTTTTAGGCCTTTTGCTTCTAGAGAAGATGAAGCTCATAATCCCCTAAAGAATCTGTACAGTTTTCATACAAATAGGTTTTTAGGGTGTGGCCTCTATGGATATTATAAGAGGTAACAGGGTAACAAAATCTATATATCAGTTAGGGAGTCTGTGGAGAAGATGAAAGTAGCCCTTGTAGCTGTTATTAGGGGTCATAGGAACTAAAATGAGCTAAAAATACATCTACTAAAATCAATAAGCTTGATATTTAGGTATTTTCATTGTTATCCAATTAATTGAAAAGACAACTATAAAAAACGTAAATTTTTCAGTAAATACATTAATAATGGACAGTTTAATCATTCAAATAATCAATAATTTACATACAATAAACAAGTAGAATAACAACAGAAATTGTAATGAACATATTTAACAATTCATCATAATCAAATCAATGTTAATTTCCAGAGGATACATTTGCTCATTGAAACACAACACCATTCACATGTATGATAATATTTTGTAACAGAAAATAAAAAAACCCATAACCATTAACAGTTTACAACCAATGTGAATTTCTTGTCCTTAAACCAATAAACAAAGTTTGGTTAAGATGCGAGAATATATTTCCCTGACTGAAATCATTACAAGGTGTTCACAACTATATGCAATCTGGTTGAGTAATGAGATGTCCGACCCTCTAAAGAAAATACATTTTGTATGAACTCAAATTTCTTGGGGGAATTGTTTGAAGGACTACAATGTCATTGCTAAAAATTCACGTGTTTAATAAGCTCCATAACACATTTTTCTTTTTCATATTGTGCATGTTTAAAATTTGGACCTTTTATTTGGAAGGGGCTCCAGGTCATCAAAATATAATAAAGCATTTTTTCAAAATATTTTTCAAAATGATAGAAAAGCGATATATAAGCAACAACAAACATGACATAAGGCTAAGGAGATAAACATTGAGATGAATCCAAGCATTGGGAGTAAAACTTACTTTAATATCAAGTATACAAGAGAATTCCCAAATAAAGAAAATTATTGAACATGACAATATGATATATGATATATGATAAGTGATTTATTGGAAAATATTCACCACAAGAAATATACAAAGAAGTTGATGGATACCGTATTCGACTTAATAAGCGCCCACTCCCCTATAAGCGCCCACCCACCACGTTTTTGACTGAACAATATGCGTCCTGATTTAGCGCCCACCTCTCAACATTGCTTACCTTGCATGCTGATTCATTGAAGAAGGTTTTTTTCAGTCTTTCAGTAAGTCTTTTACTTCCACTAAAGTGAAGAATACAGGGTATTTCAAGACCCCCAGCCACCATCAAAATGATAAAAGTTACAAAACCATATTTCCAAGACATGTGTATTGTAAGAAAACACTTTGAAGACTAAACTTGAGGAAATTTTTTTATCATTTTAATAAGCGCCCCCTTTTACCAATTTTTTAAGTGCCCTGGGCGCTTATCACGTCAAATACGGTATGTTGGTAAAAGACTAAGAAATTGGAGGTGTCTTATTCTACCATTTGATATAGTACTACTGCACACAAAATTAATACTCTTGGTTGTAGGGGAGGAAGTGGGAAAACAGATTTAGTTCGAACGATACAATGAAAGAACAAAGAAACTGCTGAGCATGTGCACTTCAAGAGGACGTAACTTAGGACATCTGCATCTTGGTACAAAAAAAAGATTTCTGATTGGTTAAAATATTTACAAAAATACCCGATGGTACTCTTTAGTGCTAGTAACAGGTGATTAGTTGATTACTCCACGAATAAATAACGATTACTCTTAATACTTATCCAGGATACGAGCTACCTTTACAAATTGCTGAATAAATATACTTGATTAAATTTGAAACAATGGAAATATAACTGATTACTGTATAACAAAAAACTCCAAGACCGACTGATTCTGAACCAAGTACGTAACATGTGGTATCAACATGATTAGGATAATAATATATACGTTTTCTGGCATATACATAATGTATATATATTTATACACACACACATATGCAACACTTGCATGGTTTACTCGTCATGTAGGTTTGTTCTAAACATTGACTAACACAACAGGATACATTTGAACACGTATGAACTTTTATGTAGGGGACAAACACCGTTGGAGTGATTTTCTGCATTCAAGGACAGTGTGTATCATTTACACTATTGAAATGTGCACAGTGTGTATAAGGGTTTCTCCGTTGAAACGAGTATGGTTTTATAATGGTTTCACCTATGCATACAAAACAAGGATACATGATCAATCCAGAATCTATTGCAATCAAATGGTCCTACTAAGCATGAGAATCCATTTCCCTACAATAAGTTTCCACATGCAAACAGGGACAATGTCTGTCTCATTTTTCACCATTGAACCGAGGACAATCCTTATGAATGCAGGTTTTCTGTATGGAAAGGGCATAGGTATTAATTTTGGCACAAGGATGAGGAAATATGCATAGAAAAGAATTGGATTTTGCAATCATTAATGTCATTTAAAACACTAGAATCTTTTTTTATGATATGTGTATGTTTTCACAAGCAAATGGAGATGATGTGTTATTTTTATGTGATATGTGATATTTGGGTGAATAGAAAAAAAATGAGTAAGTGTAGGGTCATACAAATGTGGCGTTCTTTGCCATTTGCCAATGGGTGTAAATTGCCCCAAGGTAGTAAAACATCAAGAAAACACAATGTACTATGCACTTTACATGTAGTTTGCAAGATTACTTAGAAGGTTAGGTTTTTGCATGGTTTACATACGTGAATTTGTCCATAGGAAATTACATATCTATTTCAATTTGCATTCGACATCCAGCATGATGTACATGATTGACTCTGTTAAAATATTCATGAATATCCATTTATAAGCACATATTTAATTGTATAACACCACTAGTAGACTGGTTACATGAATTCTACAAAATTGAGGGTTATCAATATCAAAACTATAGGAAATAAATTTAAAAATCATAAAGAACATTTCACTTCAATGACTTTGTCTTGGATATCCCCATGCAAATAGCAAATAACATATGTACAATGGTAAAGAATGAATATCTATTCAAATGATTTTGGTTCCTGACCAACAATCCATTCATAAGGTAACAAGGAGATAATATGATAAACCAAAACTGTGTCACTATTTGGCACATTTAATCTTTAAGTAAATTAATAAAATAAAGTTACTAAACTACAAGCCCAAGCCATTTCAAAATCTTGCATCATCACATTTAAATGAAAACATAACCAATCAGTCATATTGTAAATCAATTTACCTCTCGCACTGTACAACCTTAAGAAAAATGTTTGGCTAAGTAAACTAATTTTCTACAATAACTATTAAAACAATGTATTGTAGAATGTAGAAACAACAAAATTAATACAACAAACACAGAGATAGCAACATATCAAATATCAGTTTAAGACACAAAATATGTACAAAGACCTATTTACATCGGACTAAAAACTATGAGGGCATTACAAAGTAGGATAATAAATTGAAGCAGCAGTCAGTCCATAGGAAAATAATGGTAATGAATTCAAATCATAATATAAAACATTAAAACTTATGTCTCTTCTTAAGACAAAAGGCTTATTTCAAAGGGGTTTATATAGCAAACTAAATGGTTATATAAAAATGATTAAAAGTTTTGTATAAAGGGATATCAGTGTTAACAGAAGAATATTTCTCCTCGCATCCTTTAACAAAATCCTAAGGGGATTGTATGTCACGAAGGTAACCTTAGTGTAAAGTTAAAGAATGTCAGTTAAAGTTAACCTTAGTAAAGGTTGGCTTGAATACCACTTCTTGGAAGATATCAACAGAACATAATTATGATATAAATGGGGCTAAGATTATCAGAAAACACAGGTCATCCAAAATCATTTTTCAATACATTTCTCTGGAAAATATACTACTCTGGACTAAGCATCACCCTAAAACTTCCACTGCATGCAGTTAGGTCATACTCCTTGTTTTGATGACAATGTTGGCATATTCAACTTGAGGAACTTTTCTTCATTTCTCGTAGCATTCAGGGGGAGGGTCTTCAGGATTGAAAAGGCTGTTTTCATGTAATCCACCATATCAGCTTTGACATCAACAAAATGAACTTCTTTCAGGTGTATTTTGCCAACAACTGCCTCTGCAAAAAGTCTGGTGCCTCGTACAAAAGCTTGACAGCACTGATCCTCGGGGACTTTGAACAAACCTGTAATTAGATTAGACACGCATACTGTAAAGTATATTGTACATAGGTGTGACATATTTGAAAATCTGAAGCAATAAATAAATGCTATATACATGATATTTCATTACTGTTTAATTTTCATATTGATATCTGTCTTTCCTTGACATATACTATGTTTATCTCATCAAGTGAGGTATGTGAGTTCGTATTTCATGTCTGTGAATATATTATTAATATTAACTTGTCTACCTAACAAGATGAGATAATCATGGTATTCATCAAGGGAAGACAGCTATTCTAATTTATTGTATGACTTTATGCTGTATTTGACCTCTTGCAATGCTGAAAATTATATGTGACATAATAGCATTGTTCTCATAAGATCACATGCATGGAAATAAACTTTATCGCCACCGAGCCATTGTAACCAGATAGAGAGATAAAAAACCTTTTTTGATTACAAAAAAGTGCTTAGGATAAACATATATATATATATATATATATATATATATATATATATATATATATATATATATATATATATCAAAAGCCT
Organism: Phorcus lineatus; assembly: GCA_921293015.1. Classification (NCBI taxonomy): domain Eukaryota; kingdom Metazoa; phylum Mollusca; class Gastropoda; order Trochida; family Trochidae; genus Phorcus; species Phorcus lineatus. The sequence goes on along the minus strand of OV121088.1, from coordinate 26,200,641 downwards.
GTCTAAAGCTTCAGAAAAATTGATAAAAAAAACTGTCGGAGGAGTTGATTTCACAAGACAAGTACGCACTAAAGCTTATTGAACCGTGTGTTATTATTTGCATAGACGTGAGCAAACACTCCACAAACACACCCTCCTTTTGGACATCCTACAATTCAAACCCTTTGGCAGATTTCAATACAGGTGGGATTATTCCAAAAAGATGAAAACTGTCTTCAATTTGGTATAAAGTATGTATCTGCGATACGTTAAATGAAGATACATAGAAGAAAAGCATAAGATACAGCATGTGCCACGAAAAAGATGATTTTAAGAGTATAATATCTTCTTTCACACAAAATTCTTAATCATGTGCTCAACGTATTTTTTCATCATAAGAAAGAGAAAAAGATTGTCTTTAATTCCATGTAAAATTGAATATAAAATAGATTAAGACCGGAAAGCGGCGCACAAAACGTAAATTGTGCATTCCCTGTAAACTTAATTATCATCTACCTTCCTTTGGCACTTAATATCTTTTGAACCGTTTGCCACTTTGTGCAAACATGACAAAAACAGAAATTCAAACAATAACTTTTACTTAATTCACATTTTGTGGCAAAACTTGGGAGCAGACTGATAATGAGTAGTGCATGACCGAAAGCTAGGTTCCTATCCTGGGGCCACTGCGGCGGCTCGGACAATTGAGAGTCTGCAGACTCTTGGATTTCAAGAAGTGGATCTGCGAACCGGATGGAACCTGAACTCTGGTTTACACTTGGGGAAAAAAGGAAACCAATTTAAGTAAGTAATTAGCCTTTAGTACCAAAAAAAACTTTAAAAAACACCCCTAGCTGCTGCTGCGATTTTGGATGATGAGATCCCGTCTGCGGACATGGACTCGTTATATGAGGATCTGGTGACCTGAGAAAACCCCAGGTAAAAGAGCATTATCAGCCAGCTCCACAACATCAAGGCATAAACGTGAAACATGTTATTCAAGATGTAAATGTAGAATAAGAACATGAAAGGTATATATGTGAGTGGCAAATGGTAATAATCCTGTGAAATGGTATTTGTTTTGGAGTGGGAGGGTGGGTAGAAAGTTGTTGATTCTGATACAATGGCTTGGAGGGGAAGGAAGTTATAAGGAGTGCGGGAAGTAAAACATATGCGCATGCGCCCACAAATTATCTTCTGCGTATGACCAGATACTTATGTAGAATTACTAGTAAACTTGATGGTGGATTTGAGAAAATAGTTAGGAAATGAAGGTGATTAGCAAATCAAAAGGAAGTTATAAAAGAAACATTTATGTTTGCCCAAACAAGAATATAATATTATTATATTTTGGTAACAGTTATATCGCCATATAGAAGTACATATTCACAAAAATAAATAAAGGTTGCAGTACCTGAGCTTATTGGTGGAATAGCAAGAGATTCTGCTCTTTTTTCGTTTGCAACAATTAGACATCGAATTATTGTCTTGCAGAGATCTTCAATGCATTGTTCTTTCTCGGAATGTTTGTAATCATTCCAAGCTGGTCCGACGGCATGCAGGACCATCTTACAAGGCATATCCCCAGCTGTTGTCGGAACAACTCCGGTCACAGGAATTTTTCCGTTTTGATGAACATAACTTTGACTTTCTTTTTCAAGTTTTTGGCCAGCTGCTTTGGATATTGCATGAGCAACTCCACTGTCATGAGAAAGATTCCCATTTGTTGCATTTACGATGGCATCAATTGTCAGTTTGGTCATGTCAGTCTGATAGACTTTGACTTTCAAGCAGCCAACATCAAAAGTATTTTGAGAAACTGATGGTGTGCTATGTTTCTGATTTTTCTGCTTTCCATTCTGATAATATGCACCATCACTTATCAGTGTTTCTGGTTTGACCTGTTCAGTAGAGATTGTATCACTTTTGAAGTACCTGTTTCTTCTTGTCTTTGGTTTGACAACTCCATATTTCTGCAGTATTTTCTTTCTCACTTCTGCAATTTCATTCCATTCATTTGAAATGACAGCAATAGATTTTCCGTCAGATTTCAACTGGACATAGACGCTCTTGTAGTCTTTCATAAGTTCTTTTGTGAAATATTTCATATCTGTTTCATTTGTCATCAAAACATCCACATTTTCAACATTGAGAGCTTCAATATCCCTTTTAGTTTGTCGAGCTCTCTCTGTATCAAAGAAAGAGACAAAAACCCTTCCATCTTTTCTCTCACCTCGACAGTCTCGAGCAAGATCCTTTCCAAAGAAGTGTTCAGCAGCAGCAAAATGTTCTGCAACAAATTCTGTTTGTGTCATTAGAGTTGGATTCATTGCAGGAGGCTTGGTGGTTGGTTTAACACTTAGACGTTTTTTTTCGGCAGGTGTCTCCATCTCAGTCTCAACGAGTGGTAAACCAGCACTTGATTGACTTGGGATGCCTGTTTTTTCATGTGATTTTGCTTCTGACATGTATGGATTGGATTCAACAGGCACTTCCTTTCTGCATTTCAGTAACATCTGGAAAATAACAAATAAATTTACTCTTTACATTTGATTGAAAGACAGATCTTAAACAGTTTGTGGTTAGGAGATAAATCCAGTCTGTTTTTTATTTTGGGGTTGTATATCGTGCATTTTTCACCCCTTAATTTAATTCAAACCGAGCTTGCACAAAATACAACCCCAAAATAAAAAACAGACTGGATTTATGTCCATTCTAACATGACTAATTAGAAAAATAATGAGGAACTTATTTGCCTTGCGCAACAACAATGTGATTAGGTCGAACCAGTATACAGACCAGTTCCACATGCTTTTGAAACTACAGTGCAGTTGCATTTTCAATGAACACACTTCAATAAAAGAAAGATTTGAAAAAATCAAATAACAGGTTTTTAAAATAGAACCCCTTAAGTATTTATTTCGTTGACCATAATATCAACAAAGAAATATTTTTTATCCCGTCAGAGATACGTTTTTCACGTAAATTATACAAAGGTCACATATGATCCCTACAATACCGATAAGGACTGACCCAATCAAGGGACGTTACTCTTAAAGTAGTTGTTTACTGCTAACTCCTCACGCAACAAGTGAACTGATTGAATGAAGGATCAAGAAAGCTGTATAGTTTGTCATAGTTGAATATACTTTCTGGAAATTCACTTATGAATGAGAGGGGGGAAAGGGAAGCAGTTTGTAAAGTTGAAGAATAACGTACGTCTCATCTGTTCACTTGACGAATCGCTATTGCAGCGCGTCACGTTACAAACTGAGCTCGGTTTGAAATTAAATTAAGTGATAAAAAAAAAAACTACTTCAACAAAAAAATAACCAAAAATTGATTTATCTTATAAATTACTCAAAATACGGTATTTTCAATGTCTTTACAGATTAAATTAAATCAATTTTGCAGTTGTCTGTAATGCGATGAAAACAGTAAGTTCAGCGAATGGAGTTCGTAAACGTGCGCGTATGAATATAAATCGGTCGTAAATCACTCTGTAGGAACGTGTACGCCTGGAATTTGTTACACAACGGAAGTGAACAAATTACCCTGCGAGAGGTGAGTTTGTTTTTGCGCATTTGGTGTAGGTTTTTGCTCGATAAGTCAATTTTCAGTTACTTTAGAGAACAAATATTTCTAGCTTTAAAATGGTAGACTTTAGTTAACACAATAGTGGTTTTAGAAATTGGAAGCTGGTCAGCATTTGGACAAAAGAGACGCATTTAAGTGAGGTTTCATGCCGAAAAAAGATATTTGCACATAAAAACTGTCGGCATATTGCTTTAAATCATAAAATAAGTATTTGCTAATCCTATTTCCTTAAACACTGATACATATTGATTCTAAGTTTAAATTTAGTCAAAATCCAAGGAATAGTTGCCGAGATATTTACATTAAAAAACCGCTGGTATGATATTGTGGTGAACGTGTTACTAAAGAGGCATTTGTGAAGTGGTGAAAGAATTAAACTTTCTTGAGTGAACGAGTTACAGAGCCAACTATTGTATGTTTTTTTGTTGAAAACACCTATAAAATGTCCAAATCTTTTCTGAATGTTTCAGAAAAGTCTTCAAAATGGAGCCGTATGCATCAGAGGTTAAATCAACAGGCAGAGAAGTCATTGTTTCTGATGTTCCAGACAAATTACAACTGATGCAAAGCAATGATTGTGAACCCCCTCCCACGAAACAGGAAAAACTAGAAGATGAATCAATTGACAATATCGATATAGTCAACTTTTCCAGATGACTGAGATGTTGCCAACTGTTCTTGACGAACTACAACAGAAAGGCCTATCCGATCTTTATGTAAAGTTTAATGCTTTGGTCTCTAAAAGAAAATTTCCACTCCAAAATATAGCATTTTTATTATTTATTGATGTAGTGAATTTTACAGCAGGGAAGACGTTCACCAGATGAGATACAGTGAATCAATTGAATTGTTCTGGCTCACAGGATATAGGCTCTTTCACGGAAAATACATCCGTTTCATAGGTGGATACAAGAGTCGGGGGTTCTTCTGGAGATGATACAAATGATTTGTCACTGAACCCTTTTGATTCTGCTGTGAATTTAGTAATTATTGGCGTAAACATTCCCTCTGGTATGAGCTGTGCCCCTCTTTCCGTCCATTGGACGTGACTGCAGAAGTCTTAATAAAAAAAATCTTAAAATATGTAAAAAAACTACTACACATAATTACGTTTGGTGGTATGCAGCTCTCCTCTTCCCTCTGGAGTTATCTCCCCTTTGACACCAGTGGTCAGCCTCATATTCCTTTCTGCACCCCATGTGAGAAGAAGGCTGCAGGAGTCTGAAGTTTGTTTCTTCCCCCATGTGCTGTGTATTTTCTTCCTAAGGACATATCTGGTATGTGAAGGTCGACATTGGGTCTTAGACAATCGCATTCCTTGTGTTTTGTGTGTTTTGTGAACATTTTTGTGATTTTTTTTTATGACTGAACTCGTGAACTATCGGTGATTCCGCGAAGTATCTTGTGTTTTCAACATGTCTCAACGTAAGTGTCTGAACTGTCAGAGGTACATGTCGGATAAGGATCCTCATTCTCTTTGTTTAGCTTGTGATAAAGTCCCTATCTGTTCTATTGCTAAACGATGTCTTCTGTGTAAGGACTTAGACGATGATAGTTGGATAAGGATGTTTGAGATAAGAACCAAGGAATCCCGTAATTCGGCCGGTATTTCGCCGGCAAGATCAATTATTTCGGAGGATTCAGCTATTTTGTCTCAGATTCCTGCTTCTGAAACAGCTAGTGACGGTAAAGAAGCTTCTCCCACGGACTTAGACGCGGTGTAAGCTGCCTTCAAGCAGGATTTGTTGTCGTCCTTCTCTCAATCAGTCAAAGAGCTTGAGAAACGTAACGATGAGAAATTTACAGAATTAAAGACTACTATTACCAAGTCAAAGGCGCGATCGTCCTCGTCTAGTAAAAGTTCTTCATCCCGTGAATATGTCTCTAATTCTGATGCAAAAGAGGCTTCTGAGTCTAAGTCTAAGGCTAGCAAACGGTCTGCCGATCCCAACGGTGGGGCTTCAGGTAGCACGGCGGATGATGTGCGTCCTAAACAGCAGTGTTTACCCTCCACGGGCCTGCCGGGTTTGGGGGTCAGGGTGACCCGTTGAATAAGAGAGGTTCGTCTCAGTCTGGCTCCCTGATCGGAACAGAGTTGAACTGACCGCACGCTGGTGACGTCGATAACCTGATCCCTCCCACCCATGGGTTGGTGATGGCAGGGTCTCACGTGCAGGGCATGTTGCCCGTTGTGCATAGCCGTGTCTCGGTCACTGGGTCAGACTCCAAGTCTACCAGCACGGCTGGCACGTGCGGCTTGCGGCCTAGCCCGCTTACGGCTGTGCAGCTCACGGACAGCATGGGATTCAGGCGGGAGCTGGGTCACGTTGACCTGCCTAATGTTGACAAATAAAAGCAAGGACCTTCTACGAAATTTGTGGATGTGTTCAACCCTCCGATTTTGCCGATCATTACGGATGATGATGCCGAGTTTCCCTTGGATGCCAAGCTGGATTCACATGAGGGTTTAATAACTATTCCTCCCGCCGATCTGTCGGGTCCGGACTTAGTATCTGAATGGTCTTTTGTTGACAAGATTGACATTTTGCATAGGTTTAAACCTTGTACACAACCATCCTCAGTGGAGCTAGAAATGGATCAAGTATTGCCAGAGGAGCTGGGCACTACGGGTGTATTACCTCCTAAACGGCCTCCCAAGAGGTCTTTACCTCATTCATCAGTAGTTCAACCTGCACTTGATTTAATCAATAACAACCTGACCAAGGCAAAGGATGTCTCAGCTCTTCCTCGACTCCCACTTAAGCAAGCTTATGTCATTCATGACCGTGTGATTCCGTCTTCATCCCCTGATGTGGATAGGGATTTTGCCCGATTAGATGCAAAGGGTTTTCAGAGAAAACAATTGGACAAGATTTGTTTTCACGGAAAGATATTAAGGATATTGATATGGCGGCTAGAAGTGCTGTGGACATTCTGTCCTATATTAACTGGTTTGCGACAGGTGTTAGACAACTATTACCTCCCACCTTTCAGGATTATACGGGTGTTAAGCCACAATGGCTAGTAGTAATGAGTGCAGAGGAGGTTGCTATGGCACATTCCTTCCTGGATGTCATATATCATGCAGTGAATAATGCGACTCAAACACAGCTGGGTACCTTGGGTCGGATTACTGCTCTCCAACAATCTCATCTGCTTGGGGGTGTGAGAAATCTCCCTCAGGATTCCAAGGAGGAATTATTTCAACAACCTTTAGGATCGGAATCGATGTTCAAAGGGCAGTGTGGCCAGGCTATTGCACAACAGGATGCACAGAACTCTAGGACCTTGAATCAGAGACTAGTGTCAGCCCTCATTGGTCAGTCGCGTCAGCGTGGCTCCCCCAGGGGCAACAGAGGCTCCCCCCTCAGTTACTCCCCGACCCCCCCCTCCATCGTTCAGCTTTTGACAGGGCTAACTACTCGTCCAGACAGCGCCAACCTGCATCATCTCAGGGACAGCAGACGAAGGACAATCCTCCTCCCCCTCCCAGATATCACTTTCGGGGCAGAGGCAGCCGTGGAAGTAGGGGCTCAGCAGGTCCCACAGGACGGCGTTGACTTTCCGCCAGCCGTTTCAACACCTATAGACCCTTACAACTTGGAAATGCCCACGGACACGATTATGGACTTCGATTTTCAGTTACAGGTAACACCCTCCCCAGTGGGTGGAAGGCTCCAACGTTACGCTCTAAACTGGACCCAAATCACATCAGACACCTGGATCAAATCCGTGATTGCCGGCGGGTACCAGTTACAATTTCAGACACAACCCCCCTTATATAATAAGTGGCTTATCCCTCGGGAAGGAGATTTATGCTACAGGGTCATCGTCTGAATGCGGCTCTTCTAGCCATAGAGCAGTTACTGCTGAAGGAGGCAGTGGTGGAACTGTCCCCTCTGGACACTTCGCGGGGGTTTTATTCTCCAGTCTTCCTGGTTCCCAAGCGCGATTCAACAGAGATGAGAATGATCATAGATTTAAAGATTCTAAATAAGGACTTTCTCAACAAACCCCCAAAATTCACTATAGAATCGTTGCGAAATGTCAGGAAGTTGATCATGCCAAACTCAAAGTTCATCAGCATGGATCTGAAGGATGCTTCTCTGCACATTCCAATCCAAAAGTATTCTCAGAATATCTTCGTTTCGCAGTAAACGGCAGGAGATTTCAGTTTCAAGTCCTACCCTTCGGGGTGTCAATAGCGCCTTGGCTCTTCACCATGATAATCAAACCGATCCTTCACTTTCTTCATCTCAGAGGCATTGCCGTACATGGATACCTGGACGATTTTCTGGGGAGACACGTCTCGGCCAAGACTTTGAGCATCCAGACAAAATATATGATTCATGTGTTTACGCATCTGGGATGGATTGTACATCCGGAAAAGTCGGAACTCGTGCCGACATCTCGGATCAAGTTTCTAGGAGCAATTCTAGATGCAGAAAAAGGTTTCATCTTTCCCATAACGGAGCGTTGGTTTGCCACCAGGAGTTTGATAGTGTCTCTGTTGAGTCTGGGATTGGCGACAGTAAGGAAGTGGATGTCACTACTAGGCTGCCTTACTTCAATTCTAGATTACACATACAGGGGTCGACTGAACCTTCGCCACACTCAGGTTTGGCTCAACACCAACAGAGTTCTCCCCCTGGATTGCTCAATTACATGTCCTCACCACGTGCGGAGCGAGTTGTTATGGTGGACAGAGGAACACAATGTACTGTCGGGAACACGGTTCATGCATCCGCCTCCTCGATTCACAATTTTTACTGAGGCTTCTCGCATGGGTTGGGGAGCTTGTGGACAGGTCGGGAATCAATGTGGCATATAAATGCTCTAAAGATGTTTCCAGTGATCAGGGCTCTCAAGGAATGGTGCAGTGCAGGATAACGCTAAAAGCCAGGCATATTCCAGGGAAGCTAAATGTGCTAGCGGATTCTCTATCCAGGAAGAATCAGGTACTTCCAACAGAATGGACTCTGCACAAGGAAGCCTTCCAAATCATACCGGACAGGTGGGAGACTCCTACAATAGATCTTTTTGCGACCAGCAGGAATTTTCAGCTTCCAATTTTTGTCAGCCCAATTCCAGATCCGACAGCTTGGGCGGTAGACGCGCTATCCATATCATGGGAAGGAATGATTGCCTATCTCGTTCAGATAAGAATCGTTTGCTTTGTCCAATAAGAGCTCTCAGATGGTACTTACAAAGGACATCATCTTTTAGACGCTCTAGAAGGAGACTTTTTCTATCCTGCAAGACTTTGCTGGATAATGAAATTTCAAAGAATACTATGGCATCTTGGTTGAGGAAAACAATCGTGTACGCTTATCAAGTAGTTGATCAGGATACAGTAAATTTGAAGTTTTCGCCTCATGAGATTAGAGCTCTAGCGACCTCCCTATCGGCATGGAAATCAGTGTCAATTGAACAGTTAGTGAAAGCATGTCAATGGAAAGGTGTCAGTACTTTCATTTCATCTTACCTGCGCGACATCACGCCCACGTTGGGTGGAATCAGTGAACTGGGTCTGTTGGTAGCGGCTCAGCATATCTCAACTGCCTAGTGGTTCAGGAAAGAAAAAGGGGGTGGGGGGTGGGGGGTGGGTCGGGGTCGTCGGGATGAAGTCGAAGATTGACCTGCCCTCCAGATCCAGTTCCATGTTAGAAGGTGAGGCTATGCCTGAGTTGAGTTATGGGACTGAGTGTTGGTTCTGTTCTAAGGTTTATAAGCACTTGTTGTGGACTGATATATCCACTCATGCCTTGGCACCTTATTGGAGATCGGAATATGACGTCCTAGGCTTTTTTGTGTACGAGTAAACCGGAAGTGACATCGTCCAAACCGGAAGTGACGTCATCCATACTGAAAGGGATGTCATTGAAACCGGGGGTGACGCCCATGAAACTGGAATGACATCAGAATGGGAAAGATTAAAGAGAAAGTAATTATTGTAAGGACGTCATAGTCGGACAGGTTTCTAACACATAGTACTAGATGGTGGTGGCTCTCCTGTTATCAAATTCACTCACGGAGGAGATGGGTCTTGAGCATGGAGTTCAGAGTTTTGGAGAAGGTGTACAATTAATCTAGCTCGTTCAGTAGAACCAAAGAGTAAAAGAAAATTCCATAAGGCGTTTCGTTAATTTGATAAGTTATTAAAAGTTCCATAGACATTCCCCTGGATCCCGCCACCTTTTATGTGTGATTCGGGACACAGCTCATCCCACAGGGAATGTTTACGCCAATAATTAGGAACAATTATAGTTATTGTTAGTAATTATTAGTAAACTTACCTCTGGGATGAGCAAATTTACTCCCTCCAATGTAAGCTTTTACTAATTCCTCCCTTCATGTGTTCCAGGTAATGTCTGTGGGGGTACAATACGGAATATGAGGCTGACACCTGGTGTCAGAGGGGAGATAACTCCAGAGGGAAGAGGAGAGCTGCATACCACCAAAGGTAATTATGTGTAGTAGTTATTTTTACATATTTTAAAATTTTTTTTATCAAGACTTCTGCAGTCACGTCCATGGGACGGAAAGAGGGGCACAGCTCATCCCAGAGGTAAGTTTACTAATAATCACTAACAATAACTGTAATTGTTCCTGTTTCCTGATGTCAAAACGTTGGAGGCTGCCAGCAGAAGTATTCTGTCTGCTGAAATTAAACCAGGAATTCTTACAGATTCGTTGGATATCATAGTAAAGTCATATGGCGGTAACCAACCGATAAAAATATGTTTTGATGGTAAAAAGATTAATAGCTGTATCACAGAGAAGGAAGGAGATATTGATCTTTTTGACTGTGCACCATCCCCAACTCTCTCTGAGACAAATCAAAGACGTGGTAATGAATCATTTTTTTACAGAATATGATTGAAAAGACACAGTCAAACCTGGACAAATCACTTGACGATTCACAAATGGGCACATCAATAACAGACCTACACCAGACAAACATCTTTTGAGTAGACGAATCAAAGACATGCGACAAAAGTTAGTGACAAAGAATGGTTGTTAGATAAATTCAAGCTACTTGGAAAACCAGATTGGCAGAAATCAAAATACCAGTTTGTAGTCAGCAGTATTCAGACTCAAATATATCATATGATTGAATGCATCAGTAATGGTCTTAATGCAATACATCAGATTGGAGAAGTTTGCTGTAAAATTCATGGATCGTCTCATCTGTACTGTTCGGGAACAACAGTTGACCTCAGCAAACAGGAAAATTATGCATGCATAAATGTGAGGACGAAAATCTACAAACATTAAGAAATCTGACATTCAGCAACAAGAGACAAGCAAAGTTACAAGTAGCATAGTTTACGAGGCACTTGGACTAGATACACTGAAGTCACAGATTCAACATTTTGATCGAGTTTACAACCAAGCCACAACGGATTCATTTACTGTTACTGATAACGCATGCAATACGGAATAGACCATGAAATTTATGCATGTGCAACGATCACTGGTAAAATACTGCCTATATACTATCCATATCTATCTTTCATTGAGGAAGGATGCTACAGTACACAGCACAAACACAATAACTTTCTAGTAATCAGTCCAGACGGTTCTATCAGACAAAGTCCACAAAGCGACGCTGTGATGGGGGTTGAAATTAAGTGCCCTTACCCAGACAAGAAATTTAGCACTCAGCAAATGTATTCTATTCCCAGATATTATGTCACACCTTCAGCAGACGTGCAAAATTCGCACCTAGCTTACTGATGTAAGTAATGGTAACGATTAAAAAATACATCTGTCGACTCTGCACTATGAAAGCAAAAAAATAAACCCGAAATGGTTAAAAATGGTTAAAATTGACGGTTGTGTAAGTCGTTCACTAGCTGCAACACTATGTGACTGGAATTTGTTCACCATAACCGTTAGTAATTCGTTCACTATGTTTTGACACCACGTCCAGTTCAGGGCTTCTTATTTTGTTATTTGACAATAATATGTCCTTATTTTTTTACATGTTTGGATGACTTACAATATGACACAAAAATATTTGAGTATTTCAACGAATTTTCTCGAAAATAAGATAACAACAAACACATCCTAGTTCCAAATGCGAAATATGCTTCCTATATATCGTGTAGCAGCTGCACGAGGGCACATAATGACATTATTTTTCGGCTATAGCTTCACCGGTGCCTACCATTTTACAACCAGAAATATTTGTTCTCTAGAGTACCTGAAAATCGACTTATCGAGCAACTACTACTCCTACACCGTATGCACAAAAACAAACTCACCTCTCACAGAGTTATTTGTTCACTTCCGGGTGTGTAACAAATTCCAGGCATACACGTTCCTAGTAACTTGGTCTCCTACTGGAATCCATTTGACATTCAGGTTTTTTATTTTCCGGAATGGAAACCAACAAGATACAATGATTGCGCGTATCTATACTATTACTGTTCATTTCAAGATCTTGGCTTTAAGATTTACTCTTACAAAAATTCTAAAAAGTTGCAATATAAACTTCGAGTCAAATCTTGTTCAAAGAGCGAAACAGTTTTCCATCAACTTATGATCGTTAACAAATCATTAGCATCAACGGTCACGATTCGATAGGCAAAATAAAAACAATGTGTCAAAGTTTACATAAGAACACTCATTTTATCAATATGTTGAATTTAATAGAATAGATTTTTTTCTTTCCTGTGCTATGAATCAATGAAATCGTCGTAATAAGAAATTTACATTTCATATTCAGTTACAAAAGGATTTAAGTGAATGTTGTTGACATGAACAGTAAATGGCTATACTATTGGAGATGGGCGAAGCCTACAATTTAACAATGGACCATTGATAAAGAAGTGTGAAGTGAATAAGTATAAACTGTCCACCATGGTAAACAGTCTTGATTGTTGAGTGTTACCTTGATAGCTAAATCCCTTTATCTGTCAATAAGTTGTAAACAGATATGGTTGTTTGTTTAGTAAAGACACCAGTCACTCGGCATAGTGAAATAAAAACTCTATGATCACCTTGCTGACAAATGATTAATATGGACTGTTGAAAACGCCTAAACTAGTAATATGTGCAGCTTTTGAGTTAGTGTTAATCTCTGAACTGATAATTAAGGAGGAAATAATGTTTCTTAAGGCACCCCTGAATGGATTTCTTAAGCATAGTTGCATTGAATATTTCCGGTCTTCTAGAATTGGCTTTGAAACCTGAATGCGTACATATTTGCCCAATTCACACATCTGCGTATTTCATTTGTAAAAATATCAACTATTAACTTAACATGATGTGGAGTGGAGACCGAATTAGGCGAAGTAAGGCTGAGTGGCTACCTAGGTGGTTACTAGTTTCATTCAAGGTGAACTTGTCAGACACAGATAGCAGAGAAAGGGGTGTACTATATTAACACTACTCATACACGGTGGTGTCGGTGTTTGATCGGCGTTTTGCCGGTGGTAACCGGTGTGTAGTTGGTAGTTACCGGTGGTTGCCGGTGTTTTGACCGGTGTGAGTCTAGAAAAGTGGTTTTCTAGAGATAGGGTACTCTCAAATAGGTGTTTTTTGAGGTATCAGTCTATAAGGATTGTTATCATGTATTTAACTCATTAAGAAGATACTTAGAGTAGGCGTTTCAACATTTCAATCTCCCAGATCACTCTAAGAGCGATCTCTAATACCATGTTATCGCTCAACTCAGACAAAACCCTAAAAGGGAGACCACCACTAAATCTCGGAGATCACTCGAGCTCAAGTGGATCTTTCAGCTACACACGTTCCAACCGCAGGGACTCAATGACAAGATAATTGGTTGAAATATCCTCTTTTTATTTCTCCTATTAACTAAACATGACAAATAATTTTTGTAAAGAATTAACTTAAGGCAACTAAATTAATTGCTGTACCTTTGCTTAATATTTGCAGCAGCATCCATTTAAATAGAAACAAAAATAAAATTCTGAATATCTTGGTCTTGATACATCATTTCCTTATTTCATGGAATACTATATTACTTTCTGAAAAACCTAAGAAGAATAAGTTTTTTACCACAACCATTTGACATAAACTTTTTATGTACTCTTCTGTTAGTAAATCATCACCTTTATCGTACCTCTACAACATTAAATACATTTCGCTTCACTCCTAAAGAGGCTTGACAAAATCTACCAATCAGAACCTCTGCAATTGAACTGGCTGATTGCATAACACTTCCTGCTTGACACCTGGCCTGACCAGACACAGGACAGTTACTAATGAAGGAGACAAATATGGCCGCCATCAACAAGTGACTGTAGATAATTTCAGGAAGAAAAAAATATTATTGACAAATAGTTGATTGTTTGTACCAACAGAAATAAAGTTTTGTTTAGACTTTCTGGCAATGCTTCCGGACCATCTCCACAAAGTTTACGATGGCCTGAAGGTTTTATGGCTTTCTGGCAATGCTTGAGAAACCTTTCCGAGATTGTCTGGAAGTACTTGCGGATACATTGCGGCAGTGGTAATATTATTGTTGTGGCAATGCTTCCGCACCATATTTTTTTTGTAGGGGTATAAGTCTCATAAGGATCACTGTGAGTTAATTCTCAAAAGAATTAACCAAATATATAACTCTTTCGCATACTCTGTGTAAAACACAATGAGATGTATAAAACAATTTCCAACATCAGACCTCATTTTTTATTTAGTTCACAAAACTTTATTCTTTGGAAATACATTTTGCAACTCATTCATCATTTAATTGTGTTAGCTCGTCATAAAAAGAAGAAAGTTTGATAAAGGAAGAATTCATGACTATATTATATTGTATTTTAAACCAATGATTATGATTACATAAGTACAATCAAGATGAGGATCGTATAACAATACTGAAAAGTGACAACCCACCTCCATGATATCCCATTTCAGTTGATCAAAAGCCTTTTTGCAGTCATCTGAAGATTTTGCAAAGATCCTTATCTTAGGGTCCTTTTCTGTTGGCGCTTTTTCTGTTGGTTTTTGGTTGTCTTCTTGGAGTAATTGTAATTGTCCTTTACTCCTTGCATAACTTTGAACTGCTGGAAAATTAATTTCAGATTAGAATTAATCTTTATCATGATTCTTTTTGCATCGAAGTTATATTTTAAATAAATCATTTTTAAAGGGTAGGTGGCACAGGTTCTTTCATATTTTCCCAAAGTAACATTAGTCAATGCCAAATGTATTGTCTTGACGTACAAGGTTAAAGGTCAATGTGCGTGGCCTTCAGTGAGGTAATAATCTCAGGTATGTGAGTGAAGCGCAAGCGTTTATGTTTTATCCTAAGACAGGATTCACCAAACAATGGTCAATGACGTCAATGACGACAATAACAATAATGTTATGACAATATCATAATGGCCCTACTCGAGGGCTTAGAATTCACTGCTGAAATTTATATTCATTTAGGTGAAAATAAAACTATTATGACTTAAATTTAACATGCTAGAAAAAGAAATTTTACAAAAACATTATTATATACATTTATCATACATTTTTTATCATAAATAATTACTCTAGAATTATAGTTTAGGGCAAAATTGTACCAAATTGCAAACAAATGGTTGAGACTATACTCAATATTCAATAAATGGTATGAGTTATCTTAATAGTAAGGGCATACATGGCATATTACCCGATTTAGGCGGGTTTACAGTGGTATGGCTAGATTTCAATCCGAAATTGACTGACTGACAACCCCTGCTCATTCCAATCAAGATTTCAAAGGAAAAACAGTTTTCAATGCTCTCCAGGTCAGGTCTATGTAATAGATTACTGTATATTTTAATTTTGTTTAATACCTAAATATTTATTTTAATAGTATTCAAGCGTGAATTTGTATCACAATTACATTTATGAATTATGTAACAAGCTAATAATGTTTTTCATATGATTTTCTTGTTTAACAAACTGTCTCAAATATTGTTATGGTAAAGTTTGATATTAGTGTCAAGCAAATCCATCTCAAATATCCGAACAAATTCTTTTTGTTTTCATGAAAAATATTTTAATTCTTTTAATTCTTATAATGGTCTTTACATTCAAATAAACTTTAATTAAGATGCTAGAGATTTGTTTGTTTTGAAATAAACAAGTCTTCCATTTATGCACATTTCATTAATGTATTTGGCTAGGAAAATATTATCAGATATTGTCATTGAACAATGTCCAGTTCCAAAGACACATGAGATATCTTATCCAAGACCAGATACAACATATGTAAGATAACTATTCATTTCTATAAAATGATCAATTTGTTGTACATCATGTCAATATTCTTCATATTTCCTCAAAGCTGATGAGACATATAAGAGGTAACAATTGCAAGAGCTTGTGTAAAGTCATACATAATTGTCTTAAGAATATGTAAAAACTATATTTTACTAGGCCAAGAGTGAATAATAATTTATTTGGAATATCTACCATATCAAATAAAATTCGTGACAATACAAATATCATGGACTTCCCAAACCAAGTGCCAAGAATGCCCATGGAGTACTTGTTTGAGCATTGTTCATCTTTTAAATCAAATTCCCTATCATACTTAAATTTGACTTCTTCAAACAGAAATAGTAGTCTGACCTTGTCCATTCTATCTGCAATTTAAGATGGTTTAAAGTTCCTTTAAATTTGTAATAAGAATGACTAAACAACTCACTAAAGTTGTGATGTTTGACATAAACATAAATATTATTTATCATTAAAAAAAAAGCTTGTTTGCCAGACGTTCTTTGCTATCAATAACTGATAGATTTTTTTTCAAGTCTTGCTATTACTTTCTGCTTTCAGGCATTAAGAATGATGTTATATTTGTCAAAAAATTTAGTATTAGTGACATCGTTCCCACAAAAAAAATTGTAATTTTTATTTTTACAAAGCATCACAATTCTAAAATTAATAGGCAATTTCATTATAAACAGTTAGCAGTTCTAAATACTATGTGTTGGGTTAATTGGAAGTTGGTGTTTGAAATTTATTCAAACCTGATGGTCCCTGAACACAAGAATTTACATTTTCTTGTGAGAGTGAAATAAAAAGTTTATAAATATAAATCTCGTTAACTTATCAACCTGATCAATTATGTTTAAAATTTACAATCTATATTGCTATTTACAGAAACGTAAAAAGGACACATACAGTGATCTATTACATAAAATTGAGCATTGAAAACTCGCCAGTAAATCTATTTCGGGGAGGGAATCCCCGATGTGTCATTGGTCACGTGATTCAAAATGGCGGCGACCGATCGCGAGAGATCGACTGAGTTGTTTGACTGCTCATAAATACTTATCTCTGATTTTTTTTTAATTTAAAAAAGGTGCGAACATATAGATATAAGTGTAAAGAAAGCATTGATGTAGTTTTTTCGTGCGCGAAAGTCGTAACAGATGCGCGAAAGTGCGACAAAGGATTTCCTCCACTGTCTTCTAGCAGCGGGGCTATGTATCTTAGCTAGTATGGAAAAAACCCGTTTTTAAGAGAAGTGCTAAGAATGATTTTTCTGAGGCTGTCTAACCTATTCTAAATCTTCGATTTGATAAAATTTCAAACATATCAATAGTTTTTAGACGAAATTAAAACAAATATTTGTCAGAAAATACGATCGCAAGAGCACGTTGTTATTGTACACTGGTGATTCGAGAATTAATTATCGAGTAGTTTTTATTTCTATAGGATAGCTGAGGCTCGATGAATTACGTTAAAGTTAATAAAAAGGTATAACAATACCTTTATGATAGACTATAAAAGATCGACAACATGCCTCTTAAACTTCAAAAGATTTTATTAATCGCACAAATTACCAACCTGGTTCCCCGACCTCGTTCCGCTAGCGCTACAGTTAGGCCATGGCACTGGCTGTATAATGGCGCTGCGCAGAGCAGCGATCCAAGATGGAGGACAAGGCAATTTTATGCATAGCGATCACAAATTCACTTCATTCTCGCTTTTTAGCCACGACATATTGAAGACAAGCATCAACCTAGAATGCAAATAAAATTAGAACTCGGAATATCGCCACATATATTTTTTTGTTGCAAAGGGATATTGCTAAACATGATAATGTTTGCAGCGGAGCGATAGCCCCGCCCACCTGGAAATGAAAACAATATAGTGAAAGGCTTCGTGCACTGTTTTAAACTATGACAGGTCGAAAATTGAAGCAATTGTTGTTTATTTGGTGTGGTGACAGCTTGTTTCAAATACTGGTAATGAAGGTGTAAGGCGATTTTGCGACGTTTCCCCAAATCTCCCCAATCAAAACCTGTCAACTACGACGCTCAGTACCACCGAGACACAACAACGACCAGCTAAATTACAGCAATCAATTGCTAGTCGTATGTTCCAATTTCTTATTTTTGACCTTTTTTAGAAGTCACATTTTTATTTTATAGAATACATTGAAGTTGTAATTTGAGAATAAGACTATTATTAGTAGGATTCAGCAGGAGAGATTTGAACAATTTTGGTGTACGAAAGCGTATACAAGGACACGATGGCTTTTTCTCAGGTCTGTATACAACGGATGACTTAAAAGAAATTTTTATTCAGACTTCCAAACAATTAAAATTACTCAACCAACAAATTCTGTATTCTTTTACTATATCTTCCAGTATGTATTGTTAAATAGTGTGATGATCACCTGAAGCGTGCAAATGCAATGCGGGATTTCCTTATATTTGATAACTTAGGTATAGTAGTATAAGCAATTGTTTGAAAGCTGTAGGGACGTAGCCCATTTGTGCGTAGAAACATCTTTCAGTCTCTGCGTAAAATTACTAAAAAGATTTGAATGAAAATTAACATTTTGACTCTACCATCCCCATATATATATATATCCCCATATCGAACCGTATTTAATACCTCCGGAATGTTTGATACCCAATCCGTCTTTCCTCCGGCTCTTATCATACGAACTAATCATATCGTAACATTGCCTTGGATATCTATAGGAGGGCATTTGTAAAAGACTCATCCAAAAAGTTATTATTCTTGCTTCAGCAAAAATGTGAATCGGAAATCTTCTGCATTCTCCGTATACCATATTACTAGGGCCCTTTGCCTTCACCTCTAGAATTTTTATAAGTAATTTTTTTTTTATCTGCCATATAGTAAGAGCATGATTCATTTTTAAAGAAAACACATTTTCTGCTGTTTTTTAGCATTAAATTCCATTTGACTATTGGAATGTAGGAATAAATTCAAAATCAGTTGCTCAAATGTGTCCTTTGATGCGAGTTACGACTTACATATTTCGTTTTCAGGAGCTGTTATCATCATCTCTATTAGCTGAATACAACCGTTTACATAATACAAATATATCACGCTTCGGCAAGACGAATCTCAAATGTGTGTTATAGTGGGAGATGTCCTTGCTATATTGCCAACAGTTATGAAAGGTCTACAATTTATGAAATTTTGCAAATTCTTCAAGCCTAACACACACACAAGAAAAAGCATTCATTTTCTCATTGTGCTTCTTAATGTCATTAAAGAGTTACAAGTTCAGAAGTTAGGGGACAGATGTTTTAACCCTACAATTACTGTTCTTCGTGAGCTTCATCACAGTTCTACTGAAGATGTAAAATGCAAGTTTAAAAATTCCAATATCGGAAATTGGAATATACGAGTAGCAATTGATTGCTTTAATTTAGTTGGTCGTTGTTGTTTCTCGGTGGTACTGAGTGTCGTAGTTGACAGGTTTTAATAGGGCCGATTTGGGGAAATGTCGCAAAATCGCCTTACTCCTTCCTTATCAGTATTTGAAACAAGTAGTCACCACACCAAGTAAACAACAATTGCTTCAATTTTGTGACGTGTCATAGTTTAAAACAGTGCACGAAGCCTTCCACTATATTGTTTACATTTCCAGGTGGGCGGGGCTATCGCTCCGCTGCAAACATTATCATGTTTAGCAATATCCCTTTGCAACAAAAAATATATGTGGCGATATTCCGAGTTCTAATTTTATTTGCATTCTAGGTTGATGCTTGTCTTCAATATGTCGTGGCTAAAAAGCGAGAATGAAGTGAATTTGTGATCGCTATGCATAAAATTGCCTTGTCCTCCATCTTGGATCGCTGCTCTGCGCAGCGCCATTATACAGCCAGTGCCATGGCCTAACTGTAGCGCTAGCGGAACGAGGCCAGGGAACCAGGTTGAGAAATTACCGGAAATGAACGTTGAAGTCGTGAACATTATCTTACAGGAGCTCTAAAAAGGAAACACCGTTTTGAAATTCAATGCCTTTTCTTAACGACAAATAACATTGAAATTATTCTATTGTGTCCATGATATTCTTTACGATTGTCTTTCTTCCAGTAATATATGAATAAATATATGTCTTTATTGTATGTTTAATTGTTTTAATAAAATACGAATTACTGCTAAACAGATTATGGTTTACTTAAACATTTTATGTTTTATCGGTAATATGTTGCCATGTAATTATTACGACCACGTGTTTCGACCAACTTGTAAAATTTAATTCGGCAGTCCGGAGTCGTATTTTCGTACATAGTTTAAGAAAGACGAGCTACTTCATGTTTTTAGGAAGAATATTTGTAAAAAAACAACATTTTATCGATGTTTTAATGAAGCAGGTACGATTAAACTATTTGAAATTTCGGTTAAATTTACGTGGAGTAAACGCCCTCATTCATTCAAGCACTGTCGATAAATTGCCGTTCATCAACACTTCTATTATTGCAAGAATTGCATAGTAAAGAACGCCCTTTCATCGATCCGTAAATAATTATAAACGATCTGTAATTTTTAAATTTCAATGTGACGATCACAGATTTTCTAATGAAGTCTTACTCAATTGATATTTTCAATTAACTGTAAATTATTTTGATGTCAGATTTAAGTGATAATTCAATCTAAGTTGATAAAGATAATAATAACCAAAATAATTTTGCATGACAGTCACAAACTTCTCATGTTAATTATTGAGATCCTGTTTAAAAGACTTGTATTATGATTTATGTTAGAAATAACTGTTTCAAATAAAACATATAGTAATGTATGGATAAAATTTGTAATAAGCTAGTGACAAAATTCCTGCAATGAGGTTTGAAATATCATCTAAAAATAATTAGATATTATCTTGATAAATTATCTGCTAAACAATGAGTTGTTATCTTTAAATACAATAAATCATATGTTCCTCAAAAAAAGGAAAACCCCCATTTCAGACCCTAAAAACCCCATTGAGAAGGAAAAAACCCCATTTCAGTCCCTAAAAACCCCCATCGCCTCCGTTGGATTATGCCATGTATGTAAGGGGACTTTGAAAATCTAGGTCCTGGATTTTTATGTAAACGAGGTCAAATTTAGTCACTGAATTGACTTTAACAGCTATACAATTTTCTGAGCAGATTTTACACTTGAAAATCATTCAAGGAAAATTGAAGTAAAGATCTTCTCTTATCAATGGCCAAATGGGCATGTCACAGAATGCATAACTGCATGTTTACATTTACCACCGGTAACATATTCTTTTACTTCCTCTTTTTGTGTGACAGAATACAGATTCACTCACACACACACATTATTATCATTATAAGAAGGATACAACAAAGTCGCTAGATCAACGTAAAATTAAAAAAATTGCAAAATATATTTTATGATATTATCTTACCACCCAAGAAGACTTTAATCTGTTTTACAAGTCCGTGCCCTTGACGTTTAGCCTCCTGTACCAGTAGTTTGAAACACTGGGGACTGGACACAATGCTGATGAGGCATAAAGACTTCCCTCGAGAATTGTACACTTCATCAAGAAGATGCTTAACAAAATCTTGTATTTTTGTTCCTTTCGGGACATCTGTTGAAGAAACATCAAGAATACTAGACTTTTAGTTTAGGAGGTAAGATAGTCTTCAGAGCCTAGATAGCTTTAATCTCCAATGTTTGACTTCGAATCACCCAAAACTTCTAACCAAAAGATTAAACTATAATTTGAAACATATTAGAATGGGAAGTATACTCAGAACAATAAACTCAACTTTTAGGTGGCAACAATATTGTCTGTTATGATTGCATATGGGTTTGAGATTCAATTATGGCAAGGCATAGATTATCAATAGGGGCGAGATGGCGAATAAATGGTAAGCCGGATAGCAGAAGGTCCTGCAGAGCTACTGCTGAATAGTTGGGGTATCACCACAGTACGTGTTATCGTGTTTGGTACAAAAACACGTCGACAGTAACCTTAAGTAAGACGGAGCACTTATTCGGAATGTTAGACACCTCCCCTTCACTAGTGCCCAGTACTGAGGGATAACTGGATTACCAACAAGAGGGTTTCCATATCAATTGTTAGAGCAGCAAAAAGGGCAAGTAGACCTCTCGTGTTTGGTGACAAGCTAACACTGTTTTGCACTAAAACATGTCCAACCAACTTATCAGTGTGGCGGTGGCTCTCTGATGATGTGGGGTTGTGTCCCATACAGTAACTGTTGTAAACTTGACCTGGCATTCTCAATGCTCAATTGATATTTGATTTCCTTTTATTTGTTGTATTAAAGACTCCCGTACGTGAGAATGCCGCACTGATGCGGCAAATGTGCGGCACATGCGGAAAAAGTGCGGCAAAGAGAGGTTCAGTGCGGCAAAAGAGCGGCTTCTTGTAAAGCCGCACTTTTGCCGCAACCTCTTTGCGGCATCCTTGCGGATTTTATACGGCTTTGTGACTTTGTCATTTTCTTGTGCGGCTTTACCCAATAGTTGCGGAATTTATGCGGCTTTTCTGACTTAGAACTTTTCATGTGCGGCATTATGACAATTCTTTGCGGAATTAGTGCGGCTTTTTTTTACTTAGAAATTTTCTTGGTGCCCACCTGAGTCTAAAATGAGAATTTTGTTTAAGTCCAAAATGCCGCAGAGCGGCATTTTTGCGGCAATACTGACTTAGAATATTTGCAGGAGTTTTTTTTTAACAAGCTCTTAGATGTCTGGTTTTATCAATTCGCCATGCAAAAGTAAAACCAATGGCTAACTCATCAGGCTTCAGTTTAAATATTAGATAAATATTAAACATAAATCTAAAAAAATTCAGCACAGCTAATTTAGAGGTAAATATATCCACAATTGATGTCATAGGCTTGTAAAACTTTCAGTTTCGTAAATATAGACTAATATAACATTTAGCCCCTAAGTTAGTCTTCAGTACAGTTAAGCGAGTCCAAAATCTACTATTTAGAATCACCAATCACAAATGAATCTATGCACAAAATTTCAGTCATCTAAGGCTTTTAGTTCTTGTGAAGAAGATGTAAACAAATTTAGGGTGTGGCCTTATTAAGCACCACAGCCTAAAAAATCTGAACTTAATAACCAACACTTACTGTTCACAAGTTAATAGCTGTCTAGGGCTTTTTTTCTGGAAAAGAGGTCGAAACATGTTTTAGGGTGAGGAGCCCATGGCCCTCATTCAAGACCACAGGCAAAACATCTAGAAATTATGATCCCTATTGGTTGAGATGCGTGGTGCCAGTGCTTCATGAGAAGAAGTCCAAACAGTGAACGGGTGAATTGATGAATTGACAGATGCCTTTAATCAAGCCTGATGAGCTAAAACATTTCATATTTGAATTTGACTGAATTGATTAAGATGAAGTAGATAAATTATTTTAGTACCCATATGGTTCATCATAAGCAGTGACATATTTTCAATATAAGCACATGTGCAAATCACTTTAGCCTAGCAACGATTGTTTAAGTGCGAGTTACCGTATTTTGTCGTCTGTGACATCATACAACCATTGTTCATGACGTCACTGTGGCAGAGCGTCGCAAGGGAAGGAGGCTGTTTTCAATGCATTTTAAATGGAACAGAATCGGGAATAACAAAATTAATACACTCAGAGGTCTGTCATATGATTTTTATAAAACTCATGCAAAAGTTTTGTATAACTCTCACTCTTGCTTGGGTAATGAAAAGATTCACACTTGTTTCATAAAAGTCATTAGACACACTTCCTCGGGTAATAATCTCTATTTGAGTTACTGAAGAAGATTTTTTAAAGAACAATAACGTTACTTATGGAAACAATATGTTTTATTGCAATCATTACAGTGTGTTTTACATAGAAGCATTTGATCTTCATCATCATTATAACAATGATGAATATCACAAAAGTTATCCCTAAAACATCTTTATTTTCTTAAAACTTTGAAATCTAATGCACTGTTTGAAGAAAGAGTACAGAATTTGTTTAATAAAATTAAAATCAAATAAATATTTTGAAGATATAGATCAGTTTTGGTATAATGTACCATTTTTTTAACTTCCACCCATATATATGTTTGTTTACAAAATGATTGAAACCTGTTGTTTTGAAGAAATGAGATGAATATCTGTAGAAATAAAATTTAAATTGTGTACTGTTTTCCTTAAGAGTGGGATGAAAAATAAATTGTGCATGAATTGAAGTCAACATATTCAAATGTTTGTTGATGGAATATTTTCACACATACAAACTTTGGAAAAGCACAATAGGTTAAATGATCAATCATACTGCAAAGTTTTACCTTTTAATAATTGGGAAATTATCTATTGACCAGAAGTCAGATTTCCATGTCTTTTTGACAATTTTTATTGACAATTTATAACAAATTAGAAAATCTATAATATCAGACTGATACTGCACATGTTCTCAGTTTAGTTACATTTGATAAAAATCTGAAAGTTCCATCATTTAAGCAGTGCTATTTCAAATTACTGTCAATTGATTCTACTTAAAATCGAAGTTGATTGATAATTTGATTAGTTATTGTTAAGTTTTCTTATTTATTAATTGATTTATCTATTTATTTATTCCAAAAATAGACACATAGGCCTAGATTAATAGATAAATAAAAAAGTACATAATTTGGATAGATCGATAGGTAAATGGATGATTGATTGACAGCCACGGAACGGTTTTTGAACTTAAAATTTCATGCCATTTTGGTATTATTCAACAACAAAAAATGTATGCACATACAAACCTCTAATAACGTTTTTGGCCTACGTGAATCATTTGCGTGACAAAACATAATAATCCAAGTTGATGAAAGTTCGAAATATTCCTTACAAAATCATCCTCTTTTTAATCGGCACTTCGGAAAATTAAAAATTCTTGGCAGATAAAATTTCGCTGTTTTAATAAATATAAACTTCATATATTATTACCGTTCTATTTACATCTGTTGGTAGTTTAAACAAATTTGCCTGCTTGCATTTCGCGCAAATATTTCAACCGGAAGTTTATGTTTGGTGTAAGAAATGCGGTGGATTCGTACCGAATGCGAACTCAATATTTATTGTCAAATAGTGTTCGAAATTGATGGTTTTAAAATTCACTCGTTCGTAGTATCTTAAAATCACGACATGGGTACCCTCTAATTTGTTTGTTTTCTCCGAACTACATTTGTTTTTGCGCATTGAATATACCCGCTAAATTTAATAACCGGAAGTGTAGCCATTGTCTTATACTCCACAGCAGCGCTTGAAATAGTCTATCACTCAAATAACGATATCGGATTTCGGTGCGAGGAGCAATGTTCTGTCGGTGAATTCGTACCTTAGACGAACTCGACTCGATTTTAGAACCACTTTATTGACAAATAAATGTCCTATATCAGTTTCATTTGTTACCAATTCACTTTCCAGTCATCTTCAGAAAGAACTTGAATTAACCCTTATCCCTAATTTTGTACATACAAGTATTTTAGTAACCTTGTTAGGTGTTGATTTATGTTTTGACAGATCTTGGAGTCGGGTTTATACATGCACAATTTTCGAAAACGCGAATTCAACTTGAAAAATCGAGGTTTTCTGGAGGAATAACAGGATGCGACATGCTTAGAGAGGCTATATTTGCAAACACGAACAATATTTTTGGTATGAAATAAACGGCAACAAATCTTATAGCCTATATGTTCAGCTCCAACAGTATTTTAAGTAGGCGATCTCAACTTTATTTTAAAGAGCGACTCTGTGAGTTGTTGAAATCATATTTGCCAAACTTAATCAGTGGTGTCATTTGATCGCGAATTATCGACTGCTACCAAAAAGACACATTTCAAAGCTTACTGGTTTTTTTACATTGACAATATGAAGGTAGAACGTCGCAATTATGATCGAAAACCGGACAATGGCGCGCGTCAAATAGTCAAACGTAATTTTGGAGACTTATCTAAAACAGCCAGGAGGGCAGTTAGGAGTTGATAGTGTTTGTTAGGTTATATAACTAGCATCCATGTATATTGGACGTGATATCTAGGCTTACACCTCTTTGCATTTATAAGGCTGTTAATTTTTATATTTTCATGGAAAACCAGTAATTGTCATATATATGTCCTTTAGGCATGAACAGTTATGATGTTTTGATTTTATATCACCATATAGGGCATTTAGGTTCGTATCAAAGGTAAATAATATATCATGAAAATCACGGAGTAGCTCTTTAACTGGCTTATGATAAACGCGAAGGTGCATAACTGATTGACATAAATTAATATAGCAAATTTACCGTTGGCCTATGTATATTGTGAATAGGGCCTAACTGAGAAATAGTCATATTATAAAGCAAAGATTTCAAATTTACTGTAGCTTTTGCGTATTAGAAGAAATGCGTATGCACTTTATTTACCCGCAAAAATCCGGAAGTAAAATAATTCTTTTAATGAGAACAATAAATGTTTAAATAACTAACAAACAGGTGGTAGGCAAGGAATAAATCTACATATTTTGTCCAATAAATATGATTTAGTGAGATTTGGTGCCAAATGATGAAAGATATGAGTTTACCGCCGATATTGTTTTCAAATCTATATGGACAAACATCGTAGTTGTAATTATTGAAATGTCAGATAAGAAATTAGCATGATTCTCGCCGCGGATAAGAATTTATTTTTTATATGGAAACACGTGTATACGAAATGTGATTTTATAACAACTATCATCTGATGACGTAGTTATTATATACTCCGAAACGTCGTAAGGTTAAAATTAAATTAAAGATTCAACCCATGAATAGTTGGAGTCAAATATACCAATTATCCTACTGGTGTCTTTTTAGCGAGAAATACTGACTGTTGATGGAAAGTAGCATTTTAATGCTGTTCGGTCGAGCAGAGTGACGATATAAAGATAAAAAGCAGCGATTCATGCAAATTGTATGTGTAGTTTCGGCTTTAGCACATACATTCGGTGTTTGTTTTTGTTTCTAACATTATAATTTTCATATATTTGATATTTTTTTTAAATATGTGAGATGTTTTGAATAAGTATCATCATGATTGGTGCATTGACACTATTATATAGAAAGCAAAATACTATGCATGCCAAGAAAATGACGGAGTATCTGTTTAAGAAGTTGTAATGAAGTTCTTATCAGTTAGTGGCCTAAAAGATATTATCTACTTTGAAATAATAAATAATG
This sequence comes from Phorcus lineatus, assembly GCA_921293015.1. Taxonomy (NCBI): domain Eukaryota; kingdom Metazoa; phylum Mollusca; class Gastropoda; order Trochida; family Trochidae; genus Phorcus; species Phorcus lineatus. The sequence continues at coordinate 26,173,630 of OV121088.1, read as the reverse complement.
ACACAATTTGCAATTAATAATTCAAGAAGCCGATAAATAGCAAACACGTTCGGTTCAGTATGCCAAAAGGGTTCAATCAACTTCAAAGCAGTATAGTTATAGCATGGACTTTAAATCTAGAAATGTTTCTTACGTTGAAAGTCTCCGATTCACAGTGACCGTTAAATTTGGCGCAGCGTTTCCTAAATTGTTTTTTTCCCCAAAAAGTTTCGTGAAACGCCATTCCCACATAGATGCTTTTGAGGCAAATCGTTTTTGAAAATCTATCATACAAACGACTTTTCTTTCTACTAATGCGTCAAGAGTAGACCAGTTGGAGAAATTTAGGAACAAGTCGACTTTAATTCGAGCAATAGTACATAAAGTAAATATTTCTCAAACATTTACATTTAGCACATGCATTTAACATTCATTGAACATTACCTGTGTTTTCCAAAGAATTGCGATCGTTTTTATAAGTTGTATCGGCCCTTCAAGGCAATTGTGAATGTATATGGTGACAAAAAAGGCTACGCGATAAAGCGACTTAAGATGATTTTAAGATTTTTTAACTTGTTACGGACATATAGCTGTCTGTGTTTTTTCGCTATTTTGAAATAAGGAAAGTTTTTACGCTAAATAGTCAATTGCTTATGGTTTACACACACTCTGTATAGCTTTGAGTTTATAAGAAGTAAATCTATTAATCAATCATTCTGTTATATTATACACTATAACATTAATTTTAGGAATTTGTAAGTTCTTAATTTCGGAATTTAATTCGTGCAAAAACTAACGTGCGTATGCCACTATCCTATTTTCAATGACACGTTTCAGACTTCATTGTTGAAAAATATGGTATTGAAAACATTCGTTGAAAATAAATATCTCAATGCATTAAGTTATCCATTATACACGCTATAACAAATTGTTATCCTATTTTCGTGAATAATAAGCAAATCTAAAAATTATTTTAATGCGTTTTCATTGGCTTGCTTTCTTGAAATTGGAATCAGGAAAATCAGTTATATTATATATTGATAATATTATTATCTATAAATATTATGAGTCAAATATTATGAGTCCTCAAAGACAAGGTAAAGGAATAATCGGTTTAAATAACACGATGTTGTGGTCCGTTTAGGGAATGGACATTGGATTTTTTTCCAGCCACGATGGAATCATCGGAAGTCCTTTCTACGCATGCCCAAGAATAGGCGCCACATTATGAAAATGGTAACACCAGGCATGGGGTGATTTTCCGTTTTCTAAAGTATCATGTTGCCTGACGTGGGTTGTTCTTCGTATTGTACGATCTTGGAGACATTTTCATTCTATTCGGAAATGTAGGAAATGTTCTTAAATTGGGGGCAGCAATAACCGTTGGATGAGTGACCTGATTCTTGGGCCCTGTCGATCACACGAACCAAAACAATGGACGAATCCGGAAAACGAGAACGAAGAATGCTTATGTTTTGATACACTTCTGACCACATCGTAGGTATATTTTACAATGTATTTGTTTATATTTAACTATAATTTCCTTTGCTAAAATAACATTTAAATAGAAAAACAATTCTATTTTGAATTATTTCACCATTGAAAACACAATATTTATTACTGCAATTTCTTATTGATAATTGTGGATATATTTATTCTTATCTAGATTCAACATCAAGTAATTGTTAATTTCGAAATATCACCTGCTAGGGAAGGGTACCATGATATCCATCTCTGATACCAGTTTTACTGTTAGCAACAAGAAGTTTATGATATTTGCAACCATCTTTACCTTTAGCAAGGCAGTAGTTAATTGATTAACAAAGGTAGTTTGAAATACAATGTTGAATTAATTCTTTTGTATATGGATTGATTTATTAATTAAGATGTTTTCAGTTATTCATTGATTTTTTTAAAGGTCACATGATTTTTGTAATTAATTATCACAAACTTTCATCCTTAGAAGCAATTAAGTTTTTATAAGTGAACAAGTAATTGTCATTCTTTTATGATACACACCTTAGTTAATGTGTCCTTTGGCGGGGGGGGGGGGGGGGGGGGGGAGACGCTGGCCCACCAACTTCTCTTCATTAATTATATCTAATTGGATAAATTAATTGGCTATTGAAACTTCCTGGATTCACCAGTGCAATTTTTTTACATGTTTAAAGAAATATTATAATAAACACAATCTTTCATTTGAATACTGATTATCTCAATAAACAAAAGGAACCTATTTTTTATTTTTCTCATAATTCTTTTTACCTGTTTTCAAAGTGAAATAAGGTGTGGAGGAAAAAGTCTTTAGTCGTTTATTTGTTAAGTTTCCCCTCCTCCAGCTCAAGCCTTCAAAAAATATTTAATCCACTTAATTTAGAAAGGATGACCAAAGCTCAACATCTTATGAAAAACAGTTGTGATTGGAGGACTATACTACTTGTTTCAATTTTTCAGAAGTCAAGAAATGCAACGATCTATAAAAGGGAAAACAGAACTACAAAGTGAGTGCAATATGAAAAAGAGAATTCTGAAATTTTGATCGAGAATTTAAGTTAAACTCATGCATTCGTATCATTTTAAGTTACTACTTTCAGTGTTTATTGAAGATGAATCAATCCAACTATCTGCAACATCATATCTGTTGTAGCATGTTACAATTGATTTATTGTCTCTAAAAGATGGTACTTTAAATTTTTCTCATGATTATATTTCAGAATGAGGTCAAAAGAAAAGGATCTATTCATCCTGGATCTAATCTGCATAATGAATTTGAGAACTTCATATTTGAGGTAATAAAAGAAATTGTACTCATATTGATAATTTCAATGTGGTAAATCATTCCATGTTTATCAAAATAGTGAGGTTAAGACAGTGAAAAAGTTTTTTAAAAGTTCTTCTGTTTTAAGTTTGGTGTTCTGCATCAAAGTTTGTTTTTGCCTAAAAGCACATAAAATATAACATGTCATATCATATATGTTTCGTATATTGTATGGATATATTTTATTTAAATTCTCAAATAAAAGTGAAAATGTTTTAAGGCACTTATAGTTTTAGGGCTTCCTTTGTTCCTTTACTAAACCTGAAACTGTAGCAAACGGAGAGTTTGTACCCGAATGTCCATTAATCTTTAGCTCGAATAAACCATTATCTTCTTGCATTTAATAAGATCAAAGTAACAATATTTACTAACAGATTTAGATCATATATCATATTTTACATCATTTCGTTATTTCAAATTTCTTCTTTATTTTTGGGAACAGCTGCAGAGATGAGCGTGAAGAAAATTCTGAGCTGGCCGAGGTCTGATGCTTCAAAGTCTCTTCTGCTGAAATTTCCAATGAAAAGAGGGAAATAAGGGTAAAGTCAAACATAGACCCAAAATTTTAATGAATGATAATATTAACATAATTATTAAAGAGTGGAAATTCAAATTGCAATATTTCCTTTCATTGGTGAAAAGAACCCCAATAACCCCCAAGGTCCATTTTACATGTTGAATTAGATAATGATAACATTCTGTAGATTATGATAACATTCTAATTCTTTTCTTTTCTTTCCAGAAATCAGAATGAAATCTACCATTGTTTGATACACATCAACAGCCGGGAAGATGGCAGCCCTTTAGAAACTGTTTGAAGTTCAAAGAAGAATTTGTTTAATGTTTGTAGTGATGTTTACTGTTAAGTAAAGATTTCAAACCTAAATGTTTTTGACTCACCTTGTTATATAATGAATAGATGGTGGTGTTGATTCCGTGATATTTGCTTGCCGCCTTCTTCAGGGCTTCTACCACTAGTCAAAACTAATTTTAATGCACCAAAAATATCCCATTTTACGCTAAAAAAAATACGTCCAATTCACGCATTTTCTATCAGGGGATCATGTAGAATTCGTGCGGCATTTATGCGGCCAGTGTTTGCGGCTTTCTTGCGGCTTTTTTCTTTTTCTTTTTTCCGCAAGAATGCCGCAACATGCGGCCGTCCAATACTCCGCAGGTGCGGCATTCATGCGGCCAGTGTATGCGGCTTTCTTGCGGCTTTTTCCTTTTCTTATTTTCCGCTTAAATGCCGCAACTCGCGGCTGCCCAATACTCCGCAGGTGCGGCATTTTTGCGGCATTTATACCAGGGGACCATGCGGCACTTATGCGGCCAGTGTTTGCGGCTTTCTTGCGGCTTTTTCCTTTTCTTATTTTCCGCTCAAATGCCGCAACATGCGGCTGTCCAATACTCCGCATGTGCGGCACTTTTGCGGCAATTGTGTGCGGCAAATTTTGCGGCAAAAGTGCGGATTGCCGCATCAGTTGCGGCATTCTCATGTACGGGTAGTGTGACTTATTGTGAGTAGTATATATATACTTATCCCGTTCAAAATCCAACTTCAACCTCCACATGGTGAACAGAGGTTAACAGATTAAAATCTAGCTAGTGGAATCCAATCATCACTTAACTAGGGGTAAGTGCGCATAACTAAGCATGAGTGCATCTCTGTAAAGGAAGTAAAATCTTCTGCAGAAACGATGGTGTTTTTTTTCCGCCATTGATATGCTGATCTGCGCAAACATAGAACACTGCAAGCTAGATGGACAATGAGGTAGTTGCTGATTGAGAGGGATGAGCTTTGATTGGTCTTGATCAACTGATGGTATGCTGATGGGATGTTATCTCTGTTCATGGAGGCATTAAATTTCAAAATATTCATAGCTTCTTAAGTTTTTCTGATCTCGTAATCTTTGTGACTGGCTTTAAGGATTTCGATGTTGTTATAAAGGATCTTGTGTTTAGGGTGAGTCTGGATATGATTGGGGATGCCTGATTTTGAGTATTTGTTGGTGACTGCATGAGGTTTTGTGTTCCTTGATTCCTTAAGGGAGAGGCTGGGACATTTCACCAATATATGAATCACGTTATTCACATTTGATGTGATAAACTACTCTGGATTGGCGTTGTTTGATGTTTTGGAAGGTCTACCAGTGGCTTGGAGGATGTTCTGCATTGATTGTCCTTTTTGACAACTACATCATTGTTTTTTTGTTTTTTTATTTTTATTTTTATATTTTTATTTCCCATAAGATGCATACATAATTTGTCCATAATTATAGACATAACATACATGGATGCAAATATACACATTTTAAACAAGTTCAAATACATAGTTATAGCAGGTCTATTGTATTACAAGGTTTTCATTTTTTATGATTTTTAAGCATCGGTCTGATTCAGTGAGTTTAGTAAAGTGTGGAAAGAGGACCAAAATGAAAAGAATTTTGATCGCTCATTATTTGTAAATTTTTAAGGCAATGTATTTAAATGCCTGATAATATCTTAATAATTCTTTCTGAATGATTTTAAAATTGAGCTTCTTTCCCTTTCTGCTCATACTATATATATTTTGTTTCACTAGTAAACAGATAGTATTTAATGGGTTATTATGTTTACCCTTAAAACCAAAAATAATATTTTCTGGTGTTAAATCAATAAATCCTTCAGCCAATTTATCTAGCCATTCTGACAACTCCCTCCACACTTTTCTCACATGAGTACACTCACACAGTAAGTGGATAATACTTTCAGGTATCTGCTAATGGTGAATCAATATATCCAATCTTATACAAAAAATTATTGGTTGTCAGAATATGCTGAGTTATTTTATACTGAAACCATTTTAGATTAACACTGTGTGTGCATCTATTAGGCATCATATTGATATTCTCCCATTCATTCTGTAGAAACTCCTTGCCAAATATTTCTTCCCATTTCAATTGGCCATTTGATTTATTGAAACTAAATTGACATAATATTTGATAAAAATGTTTACTTTTATCAAGTTTTGAAATATTAAATGGAAGAATTGGGAAGGAGTATATGTTTTTCTCCTCAATGAATGTACAGTTTCTCTTATTAAAGTATTGATATGTTGCACTCTTAATACCTTGGTATGTAAGAAAATCAACAGCAATGTCATATTTATCAATAAATTCTTCATGAGACATAATAGTACCAGCTTCATTCATAATATTTCTTAAATATGTTATTCCCTTTTCTTCCCAACTTCTATAAAATATAGTTTTGCCACCAATCAATATATTACTATTATACCAAAGAGATTGATTCAAAACATTATAGCAGAGATTCTCATCCTGGTAACATATTGTTAGATAGTCAGCCCATGCTTTTACAACATCTTGCCAGAATGTATTTAAAATAGCCGGTAATATACAATTGCCAATGTAAGCACCATCTGCAAGCCACAGTCTCTGACTATTAGGAATGTATATCAAAACATTTTTACTCCATATGGAACTGCTATATAGCAATCTTTCAATCCAAAACATTTTTTGAGACTTTATAATGTTTTTTAATATTGGAACATTGATTCCTCCATTTTTAGCAGTTGATGTAATAACACTTCTTTTAATTTTGTCTTTCTTTCCCTTCCAAACAAACTCAAAACATCTCTTCTGAAATGACTGAATAACATTATCTGGTGGACTTGGTATTGACGAGAAGAGATGATTTAATTTTGAAAGTAATAAAGATTTTAACACAACATTTCTTCCCATGGGTGTCAGAAGTCTTAATTCCCAGCTTTTCATCTCTCTCTCAATTTTTTCCAGCTTATCTGAATAATTAATATCAACCATTAATTCTAAATCTACATCAAAATTGATACCTAATAATTTAAACTGTGATTGTGTCCAATCAAGTTTGTATTCCTTACAAAGCTTGTATCTTGATCTCTTCTTAGATCCTATCCATATCAATCTAGTTTTTTCAGTATTAACTTTAAGTCCAGAAAACCTTGCAAAATTTTAAAAAAAATTTAATGGGGCATAAAGGCTTTTTTCTGTACCATCAAGAGTTAAAGAAGTATCATCTGCAAACTGAGCCAAAATACTTTCAATATTTCCAATTTTGATACCCTTTACCCTTTTATCTTTTCTAATCATGAGCGCTAAGATTTCTACACATAATATAAATATATATGGTGACACTGGATCTCCTTGCCTACAACGGTGACAAACTTTATAGCAATCTTTATTAATATTTACAAGATCAACCTGTTCCAAATATTTGATTATTCATAATTTACAAATGTATCATTTTATTTATAACAGATGGCAGATGACAGAACACAAGGGCTGAAGGCAAAAGCACTGTTGAAGTTGATGTCATCCAAGTCTGTTATCCTGTACATGCTGTTCCTTCAGGACATCCTCACCGTCTTATCGGCTTTCTCTAGAGCATTGCAGAATGCCCAGTCAAGCATCTACTTGGTACACGAGCAGCTGCAGTCAGCAATGGTGTCACTGGGCAAACTTGAAGAAAGGTAACTAATGTGTTTTGAAGATTTGTACTGTTTCCTATTTGCTCAGGGAATAACTGCTCCTATTTATTATATACTATATACAGAATTACTTTTATATCTGCTTCAATCTGAAATATTGATCTAATATTTTAGGACTCAATTCGTGAAATATTGACCTAGAGGAGGGATCATATTTTTAATCAGCGTTGAATTAAACTGACTTTGTAACTAAGGTTACATTTTATATTGGAACTATTAGGAATCAGCACGTTAAAAATCACTGAAATGAGCTATGGAAAATGTGTATTTTGCGTGTCTTTTGTATGACTTTTGTTGACTAAGGATCATTGTGACAGAACATTAAATCAAATTCAACAGGCCTGGGCATTTCCTATCAGAAGTGTACCAACTTGATATGGCTGACAAGTGTTGCTATGAAGGTGACGAACTCAAAGGAAATTTTGTGTACCCGTCTGTAATTGTGAAAAAAATTATGGACTGTATGCAAAACAGATTTTCTGACATCAGCTCAGGTTTGCTGAAAAGTACCCAGATTGTCGACATGACATCTTGGCCAACTAGCTATTCTGTTGGTGGGTTGTGAACTTGTGAATTCAAAGTTCTGAAAATTATACTCACTGCATTATGTTATATTACATTTTAATTTATATACTTTCAGTTAAAGGGAGAGTTATCATAAAAGAATATCTTTATTATAACAAAATTGAAAGAGGCTAATTAGATTAAATCATTAATACAGGATAAAACACCCTTGTAAAGTTAATACCTAAAAAAAGAAAACTGTTTATGTACTTCAACTCTTCAAGTACATATGCTTTAATCAATCATGTTTAAAGATAACTGTTATGAAAATAATTCTTAATACTTCAGTATTATGTGTTATTGACAATTATATTTAGGTTTATTTTCCTTCAAAATAAAAACTGATAACCCTCCATTTATCCTTTTTGAATAATCTTTACATGTTTGTTTCTTAATATTCTTGTGTTTTACTCACTATGTTTTCTTTCACATTCTTACATTTTATTTACAGAGTTTGGATTATTCATACTAACTTTCAAGGTTAAGATTCCTTTATATTTCAATTACATGTAGATGTAGTTCATTCAACTTCATTGACATAAAAAAAACTCTTGATAAATGTAAACAGTTTTTGTAAAGTGGTGAAGTACATCAATGGTTTTGATTTGAGGTGTTTATAAGTTATTACTTTCTGAGACTGATACTCATAATTAATGTGTTGCAGAGTTTGGAGATGATGCAGTCCGTAACTTGACTTCCCACTTCAAGGCAGTTTTGAAGAAACAAGGGTGTCAAGTTGAAATGGTTTCCACAGAATGGGATCTTCTGAAACAACTTTTGTATGACAGGTTAGTATTGTAGGTATATAATTACTCTAGATAATGTAGTTTACTACCATGCATTCAAAATTTTCCAATTCATATCAAATTTGATTTAACATTGAAATTGAAAACCATTTTTTTTAGCAATGATACCCTGTAAATCTTCTTTACATTCTAAGTCCAAGACTTATTATTTCAGTGAGAAGATCTATGAACTGACATGGCCTGACATCAATAACAAGTATGTCAGCAAAGTTCCAAACTTCCTCATGCTTGTGGATCTAGTTTTGACCCTGCCTGCCAGCTCTGCAGAGTGTGAACGTGGGTTTTCAGCAATGAAAATGCTGAAAACTGACTACAGGAACAGATTATCCAGCTCATCTATGACAGAGCTCCTGAGAGTTAAGATGCACTCTGCTGGCCTCTCTGACTTTGACCCTACTGCAGCCATTCACTACTGGAATGGCTGCAGAAGAACCCACAGAAGACCAGTCAGAGCCAAACAGACCCAGAGCTTTGTTGAAGTGATCCCTGAAGATGATGAAGCACAGGTGGAGGCAGGAGCAGTTGCAGACCAGAGGGAACAGGGTGCTGCTGCTGCTGTGTCTGACTCTGTTCAGGATGACTTGGTTTTGGATGACTCAGACTTTGAGGACTGTGGTTCAGATTATGACTCAGATTCTCCTGATGACCAAGAACTGTTTGATTTAGCATACTCACTGTAACTCCCTCTGCTAACTGCTTAGTGGTACTAACTACTAAGTAACTATAAGTTAGTAGTCTCTTCATAAGGTTAAAAGACTTAAGTCTCCAGTCAGCTGTCTCCAGTCCAGTCCAGCTAGTGAACAATTTCAGAACTAAATATTGTTAAATTGTGTTTTCTTTGTTGTTTTTATTTGTGTGTCTCTAGAACTGGGGCCTGCAGATTTTACTTAGGGCCTGCAGATTTTATGACCTGCAGGCCCTGATGGCCAACTGGCAAATCTTTTTTAATTCAAACACTGCTACAACCTCTTGTTATTTTGAAAAATGAGCTTCCAAATCCATTCACAAGAACACATGATTCAATATCATTTAGGAGAACAGAGATCCACTTTTGTAGACTTGGTCCAAAATTAAAGAAATTGAGTACATTCTTGATAAAATGTCTATCCACAGAATCAAAGGCTTTCTCAAAGTCAATCATTAACAATAATCCTGGAACTTGGAATGTCTTGGTGTAGTCCATAATATCATAAATAAGTCTAGTAACCTCCCCTATAAACCTACCTGGTACAAATCCTTTTTGATTTTCATTAATAATTGTTGGTAAAATGGGTTTAATCCTTTTTGCAATGACAGCAGATGCGATTTTGTATGAAGTATTGAGCAAGCTTATGGGGCGCCAAGATTTAAGAAACTGTTTTGGCTTATTGGGTTTTGGCAAACATGTAATTAATCCTTGTTTCTGGGTTACAGATAAGTAGCCATGTTCATAAGCATAGTTTAAAGAATTAATCAAATATTTATTTAAATCATTCCAAAAGAATTAAAAAAATTCCGTTGTAAAACCATCCGGACCTGGTGATTTTTCATTTTTCATATTTTTCAGTACACCCAAGCATTCTTCATATGTTATTTCACCCTCTAGATTTGTTGATTCCATTGTAGATAACCTTGGGACATATGTATCTGAGAACAAAGTCTCGAGATCTATCTCTGTACAATCTTCTTTAGAATACAATTTTTCATAATAAACTTTAGTTTCTTCTAAAATGTCATTTTGTTCATTAATTTCAGAACCATCATTTCTTACAAGTTTTGTAATTGACTTATTTAGAAAGTTTCTAGCTTCTAAATGCAGAAAATATTTGCTCGGTTTCTCACCATGTTATATCCATGTTGCTTTTGATCTTATAAAGAGTCCTTGAGTTTTTTCTTTATTTATTTCTTCCAATTCTACTCTTGTATCAGTAATCATTTTCAGAATATTTTCTTTCTCTGCTATACTTTCCTCATTATCTAGCTCAATTTCTAACTCTTGCATTTTACTTTCCAGATCTGATTCTTTTTTATTTCTCTTTTTCTTCTTGGTAGAAGAATAATATATAGTCATACCCCTAATCTCAAGAAGTAGCATTTCCCACAATAACTGATCATTGAGTTCATATTTTAAACCTTCATCTTGATCTGAGATCTGATATTTTTGCAGTGTTGTTTTTATTATATCTTTTACATTTTTTATATATTCTGCATCATGTAATAATGAATTATTAAACTTCCAAAATCCTTTACCCCTTTCCATTTGTGATGAGTTTATGGTAATTGATACAATTGAGTGGTCTGAATTAATACTTGGAATTATGTCCGTATCCGCGACAGAATACATCATGTTATGCGTTATCAAAACAAAATCTAAACGAGACTGCTTTAAAGGAGTTGGTTGTCTCCAAGTAAATCGCCTATCATTTGGATGAAATTCACGCCACGGATCCTTTAACTCTAACAGATCCATTATCTCCATAACCTCAGTTCTAGCTTTGGGATTGTTTACATGTTTGTAATTATATGTATCCATATCTGTATCTAGTACTAGATTCCAATCCCCACAAATTATTGCCTTATCACTTTCCAATCTTTCTATAACAGTTTTAATATGTGTATAAAAGTCAGGTTCATCAGTGTTAGGTCCATACAGATTAACTAATGAATATATAATTTCATTTATTTTCAATTTTAATGCTACATAATTTCCTTCTTTTTCATCAATTAAAGTCTGTAAAATATCAAATTGAAAATCATTATTGAAGAGAATAGCTGTTCCCCTTGCATTGCTTTTAAAATGACTAAAATAACATTTACTGTATCCCCATTGTTGCTTAATCAGTTGTTCCTGTTCTTTTGTAAAATGTACATCCTGAAGACAAAAAATTTGTGCTTTCTTTTTTCTCAAGAATGTGAATAATTGTTTCCTTTTAAAAATATTATTTAGGCCTCTACAATTTAAGGATAAAATTTTAAATTTTTCTTTACTACCATTCATTCTGATATCTTATTAGTGTTAATAATTAATTCATAAATATATGCATATTCTAAACCTGCAAGAAACAAATAGATTTGTTACATCTGAAACATCTATGGTTTTTCTTTGTATATCATTTTCTAGTGTATATGTAAACAGTACAATCATATTTTGGACTTCCTTATAGTTATTGAATTGGGAAACAAAAGTTAAACAAAATAAAGGTAAAAAGATCAAGGTTAAATGTCCAATATTGCCAATAGTTCTTTTGGCAAATTGTACTCCCCATTTTGCCACATAAAAATTAGAAATGAAATAGTCTAACTTCAATACATATCTTTCTCAGACCAATTGACTCACCAAAATTAGAAGCAAAACAATAAAGCCTCACTGCCCAAATCAAAACAACCGTACTCATATAATTTGAGTATTTCCATAAATAATAATTAATTCACAGTAATTTTACATAATTACTTCAGTTTTATTCCTAAAACTACTAAACATGATGTCTTTTACCAATTTAGTATCTCCCAGTGCTGGCAGTTAATAAAGCCATTAAGTCATATCAAAGAAAATCTAAAAGTAGATATTACATACTTTTGTTGTCTACACGACAGTAGGCACACCATCCTACTAAATACAAATAATAACAAAGAAACAACAAAACAAATTCCATACACATATCTGTGTGTACACAATATAAAGTCTTTATCGTCAGAAGCACCCTTAAAATGTCCTTCCTGGGTGAATCAAGTGCACTTTCGGTTCATAACTTTTGTCTAATATATTTTTGTGAGTCCACAGCTAACAGTTTAACTAATATTAATAACTAATATTTGGCTAACATCACTATGTTTGTACTGAATGTGCTTTTTATGCGCTGAATCCTTTTGTCGTCGCTTGCGACTATATTTATTATTATTTTTTTTTTTTTATTCCACGATTTTTGTGGACACGATTCAGCCCAAACCGCTAAAGCTATTACAGCCAAACTTACCAGCCTGATAGAGCTTCATTAGGAGACCCCTGTAGAAGCTTTTGGGCTTAATCGGCTTAAGCGTTAAAGGCACAGTAGCACTCAAAGTGCGAAAAATTAACATGGTTTTTTTTTCAAAATGCACTTAGAGACTTGCAACTTTTTTTAAACGATGCGCAGTATCATTACAAGCAAAAAAGTCAAACATGGCAAATTCGTAGCATCAGTAGTTTGGCCGCCATATTGCTTTATTTGGACGTTTTGAAATTTACGGACCCCATGCATCTTTGAGAATCTTCTTCTCTGAAGATACTTGCATCTAAGAGCTGAAATTCATACTCAATGTAGCTGAAGCATTGTAATTTTGAATTTGACTTTTTCAAGGTCCTAACATTAAAACTTTTTTCTCAGCAACCTTGCAAAATCGGGCGACTTAGCTCATATAAGCATGTTCAAGGGGCGATAACTCCAAAAGTTAGACTCACAATCGCAATATTTTTTCAGGAATATAAGACCAGTATGTGGACTTGCAGAAACTGTTAAAACATTGATCGCGAACGTTAATTTCGTTCACAATAAACGATCTAAAATTGCAAAAATATGTTGACAAAAAATTAACAGAGAGATTTGGCCGATTTTAAGGAAGCCTTGAACACACGTTGCTTGTCCATTGCCGACACAAAACGAACAGCAATTGGTTTCGGCATGCCTGCACGGAAGTTACTGGGGTCTGTGCTTTTTCTGTTCAACCTATGCACGTTGTCGAACATGATTTCGTCGACTCGCTCAACTTTGAGAATGTTCATAAACAAGTCTCGTGCTGCTTGAACCGCATCACATTCTTCGGGTATGCCATATAACAAAAGGCTGTTTTTTCTCAAATAAGTTTCCTGCGTCAATAAATTTCGCTTCATCTTCTCCAGTTCAGCTTTCAATGCGTTTATCTCGGACTTGTTTTCCTTAATTTTGTTTTCGTTGAATTCGAGTGATATTGTCACATTTTCAACTTTGGCGTCGAAGTCCATGATTTCCTTTCTAATGTCACTTAATTCCGTTCTTACGCTTTTTATTTCTTCTTTGATATCTCTTGTCTGCGCTTCCAGCAATTTCTCGAAACACACCTTCATCTCATCAAAATTTTCAATTTGACCGGTCGCCATTTGTGTCGCCATGCCGGGTTGACTGTCAGAGTTTACGTTTTCTTTTGAATTCGACCGAGTTATAATAAAACTATCTAATTTCTGTGTACTTTCACCTTCTACTGTTTCTTGAGTTTGTTTGTTTCTATTTTGTTTCTTTCTGTTAGACATTTCGCCTGATGGAGTCAGATTCGGGGAGCGACACTTTTCGCCTGCCTACTCGTACGGCGACATAACCGGAAGTCCAACTACATCATTGTTGGCCTGCAGGGTCACCAAACATTTAAATAAGAGCAAAAATTGCAAAAATAAATATAGTCGCAAGCGACGACAAAAGGATTCAGCGCATAAAAAGCATATTCAGTACAAACATAGGGATGTTAGCCAGCTTCAGTGAAATTTTCATGAAGATTGGAGCATGCATTAATCTACAGCAGCAAGTTTCATCTAACCTTATCTCCAAAGCATACTCCGGTTTTTGCAAAGAAGTGGTGAGCAAAAAATATTTGACTGACATCAAAATCTGAATCACCCTGAAATTCCCAATGTCTCAGCTACATTATTGGAGAGTTTGAGCTCTTAGATGCAAGTATCTTCAGAGAAGAAGATTTTTTTAGATGAAACTCAAAAATCACTAAAAGCAATATGGCGGCCAAACTATTCATGCTACGAATTTGCCATGATTTACTTTTTTGCTCCAAATGTAATTGCCTGTCGTTTAAAGCAAGTTGCAAGTCTCTAAGTGCATTTTGAAAAAATAACCCATGTTAATTTTTTGAACTTTGGATCGTACTGTGCCTTTAACGCTTAATCCGATTAAGCCCAAAAGCTTATTGTGGCGTCGTCTCATGAAGTTCTATCAGACTGGTCAGTTTGGCTGTAATAGCTTTAGCGGTTTGGGCTGAATCGTGTCCACAAGAATCGCGGAATAATGAAAACCTATTTCTGGAACAAATAAGTTGAAATTGTGCAAAAAGTATAATACTTATGAAATCGTCATGATTTACTTTTTTGTTTATACTGTTAGTACGCTTCATTCAAAACAAGTTTCAGGTCTCTAAGTGCATTTTTCAAAAATAGCCTATGTTAATTTTTAGTCAACGTATTTTTGCGATTTTAGATCGTTTATTGTGAACGAAATTAACTGTTCGCGATCAATGTTTTAACAGTTTCTGCAAGTCCACATACTGGTTTTATATTCCTGAAAAAATATTGCGATTGTGAGTCTAACTTTTGGAGTTATCGCCCCTTGAACATGCTTATATGAGCTAAGTCGCCCGAATTTGCAAGGTTGCTGAGAAAAAAGTTTTAATGTTAGGACCTTGAAAAAGTCAAATTCAAAATTACAATGCTTCAGCTACATTGAGTATGAATTTCAGCTCTTAGATGCAAGTATCTTCAGAGAAGAAGATTCTCAAAGATGCATGGGGTCCGGAAATTTCAAAACGTCCAAAAAAGCAATATGGCGGCCAAACTATTGATGCTACGAATTTGCCATGATTTACTTTTTTGCTTGTAATGATACTGCGCATCGTTTAAAAAAAGTTGCAAGTCTCTAAGTGCATTTTGAAAAAATTTCCTATGTTAATTTTTCGCACTTTGAGTGCTACTGTGCCTTTAACGCTTAAGCCGATTAAGCCCAAAAGCTTCTACAGGGGTCTCCTAATGAAGCTCTATCAGGCTGGTAAGTTTGGCTGTAATAGCTTTAGCGGTTTGGGCTGAATCGTGACCACAAAAATCGTGGAATAAAAAAAAAAAAAAAAAAAATAATAATAATAATAATAATAAAACACGCCAATAACAATAAGGATTCAGCAAAATTTGCTGAATCCTTAAATATAGTCGCAAGCGACGACAATGACAGGATTCAGCAAAATATGAGCACCCGTGGCTCTTGGGGGCAAACTAAGTGCTTTTGCAAGTTTAGATAGCGTTTTGAAGACATTTTTAGTACACTGCAGTTGATTTAGCTGTATTGTGAAGGAAAATGACGTTTTGTATACGTTTACAGTACGTAGCGAGACATAGGAGCGGAAGTGAGGTTTACTCGATGTACACGGCCTGCTGCCAGTTGAGGCAAGAAAGCAACAAGATCAAAATGTAAGGGGTATCTGCAGGGGAGGCAGTAGAGGTGTGAAAGTTGAACAAGGGCTAGTGTTTTCCTTTGGCGAGATCAAGTGCTTTGCCGACACTGGAATATAGTTCCCGAATGCTGGTACATAGGTTGAGGATCTTTATATATATAAATAATCAAGACTATGTCAGTCAGTCAGCTCAGGTCAGTCAGGCAGGCTTTTTTGCTCGCTTCTCTGCCTGTCTGATCAGATTTTGACAGCTCTTGCCGCACTTGTGTGCATTTGGTCATCTCGCGCACGCTGTCCATACGTGCATTCGTACGGACTTCTGCTACAAAGAGCGATTTTGTCCATCTGTACACTGTCAATTTCGTGCTTGTTTATGAGAAATCGGAGAGTATTTCTCTCAAAGTTTTCCACATGTCGCATATCTTGACAGTTTTCCTTCAACTTTTCAAATTAACCCTTGCTAACGCACGTAACGAATCATGATACAAGAGCAATGTAGAGTATTTCTCTAAACTTTTGCCCTTTCACACATACAAGAGTGCATGTACCTGCATTTGGAGATGTCACACGTCTTGACCGTTCTTCAATATTGATGTTTTCCTTCAATTTTATGCAATCTAGCCCTTGCTAACGCACTTGACGAATCATGCTACAGGAGCAATGTAAGACTTCTGCGCACGTTCCCATTTGCTTTTAAACAGGTGAGGGGGCATTGGGGGGGGGGGGAGGGGGGCATTTCTGCATTTCATCACGCTAGAGTGTGTTTTCCTTCAACGGTTTGCAATTTAACCCTTCCAAACGCACTTAATTGATATATAGTGTGATGCAAACTTTGACTCCCTCATGTGAACTGAAATGACTGTTCGCGATCGATTTTATTCTTGATTCTTAAAGACCTTCCCATGTTAATTTTTCGCACTTTGGATGGTACTGTGCCTTTAACGCTTAAGCCGATTAAGCCCAAAAGCTTATTGTGGCTTCGTCTCATGAAGGTCTACAAGACTGGCAAGTTTGGCTGTAATCGCTTTAGCGGTTTGGGCTGAATCGTGCGCACAAAATCGGTGGAATAAAAAAAAAAAAAAAAAATAATAATAAAACACGCCAATAACAATAAGGATTCAGCAAAATTGCTGAATCCTTAATAATAATAAAACACGCCAATAACAATAAGGATTCAGCAAAATTGCTGAATCCTTAAAAATCATTTGTTGGTCTTTCCCTCACATCTAGGCACATCTATGGATCATGGTTGATAAGTGTATGAAGTTTGATGAAGATAGCATGTATATATAGTTTAGGATAAATGCTACAGACAAAGGACTTTGTCATAGAGGCACTGTTTTAGTCATGTTTCCATGGAAACAGCAAATCACTTGTTGGTAAAACCCTCAAAAGGCACATCTAGGGATCATGGTTGATAAGTGTATGACGTTTGGTGAAGCTAGCATGCATAGTTTAGGAGATATGATCCGAACAAAGATGTGTGACCGACGGACAGATGGACGGACAGAATTAAATATCGGACAACATTAAATATCGAGCCACTCTATTTTGGAGTTATGAGAGAGGAACAACTTAAAATGTACATTAAGAGGTTACTAAATTACAAGTGTATATTCTTTAAAGTAACCCAAGCAAAGGTATATGAAATATCCTTACACAAACTTAAAATTGCAATGAAGGTTTTGTCACTTAAATGTACATCTTGGCTGGCCAGGATAAAACATAATCTAACATGTTAAGTCTGTCTATCTGAGGAAACAATAGCTACATTAGCTGCAATTGATGATTAAGTGGGACAGACAACCTTAGAATCATAATAGAAAAAGAGATTCCCCCAAGAATAAATTTATCATGATATGCATCAATCCAAAATTTCAACAACCTACCATCTTGAATTGAAATCTGCAGTGTTTTTATTTGATGTCCCAATATGAACTGGAAGACACGAGCCAGTGCTTCTGGAAAATTTTTCTTGATCAGAACATGGAAGATTATTTTTGCAAGACGTCCTCCTTCAGTCTTAGTGATTCCTTTTTCTTTGAGATCTCCTGAAATGCAAAAATTCTATTCCTTGCAAATGGAACAGGACAAACATAAAGCCATTGGCTCTGTAGCTTCATTTAATTTATTTTATGAGAAAAGTCTCAGCTTTTCAGAACTTTTGCTTCTGGAGAAGACATGAAAACAGGTTTTGGCGGCATGGTCCCTGTGGCCCTAATTAAGGGTCACGGGGTCACTAAATCATTAAATACCACCTGCAGCAGCTAAGGAGAGCATGTGTACATATAATTTCAGCTTCATAGGCCCTTTATTTCTAGAGAAGATAGAATAGGTTTTTAGGGCTTGGCAACTGTACGTGACTAATATACTACTCAAGAGAAGTTAAGGGTCAACCAATTATTTTTGTTTCACATTTTATTTGACACAGGGAACATGTAAATCACACTTTTGGTCAGATTGAGTTCAATATGTCTCACTGTTGAGTCTGTTATGCAAAGCATATATGCACTTTTTATACACAACTATCTGAGCATCTGATGAAAAATCACCATTTTGAGCATAAAGAGGTCCAACAAAACTGTCTCAAATTCCACAACTGTCAATAATGAGTGAAACCACCACATGCTCGTTATCAGTCGAAACAATGACGAGGCATGCTGTCGATCAGACATCAAAAAAACATCTGGGGAATGGCCTTCAGATTATCAGGTCTGCCCAACTCATCCGATGCATGCTCAATTGGTGCCAAGTCAGGAGAGTATGCAGGCCAATCCATTTGTTCAATACCATTTTGGTTGAAAAATTCATTAACTCTTTCTCTATGCGGTCTAGCATTGTCATCTTGAAGAACAGAACCTGCTCCCATTTGACGAAGACTTGGGATGACAAAAGGCTGTAAAATTTCGTCTCTGTACCTGACACCTATCAAATTTCCTTGGATGACGAAAAGAGGAGTCCTGTGATGTATTGAAATTCCAGCCCACACCATTACTGTACCACCTCCAAAGCAATGGCGTTGTCTGACGTTAACATCGGCAAATCTTTCTCCTTGCCGCTTATAGACGCGAAGTCTGCCATCATTGAACTGTAATTCAAATCTGGACTCATCAGTAAAGAGAACCCGCCCCCATTGTCGCCGTCTCAAGTGTCTATGACTATGAAGAAGAGGTGTTCAAACCGCTTGCCGTTGAGATCAATGTTGTAGGCTTGCAGATGATTTCTTATGGTCTGGTCCGATACCTGAAAATCACTTGTATTTCGCAGTTCATCTCTCAGACATCTCGCTGTAACAACGCGCTGACGCAAGGCCATTCGAATGACATGCCGGTCTTGGCGTTGTGACATTGATCTTGGCCTACTAAATGGGCGATTCTAAATTGAATTGGTTGCCTGGAAACGCTGCCATATAGTCTCCCAATCACGCTCTGGCTACAACCGATTCTCTGTGCCACATTTCTCTGTGAAAAACCCTGTTGAAACCATGCAATGGCTCTTCCTCTGTCAAGTTCACTAGGCTGACGTCTGACCATGTTGAAATTTCAACTGAGAGCAGCACAGCAAGGTTTTTTAATGCCCAAACTGTTCATGGAAAATGCATCGTGCACGTGCAAGGACATAATAAACTCCTAATGCGTTTGGGCGATGCAAACAGTTTTGTGGAGACTTGTTTTGAGCTTTAGTTAATGGTTTCTAAGGAGACTGTCAAAATCGTTTTGTTTGAAAATGACATATACCTTGTACACAGGTTTTGTCATCAGAATATTGTGAACCAATTTTGATATGACTTACGCCAAAAATTATATATATATATATCTGATATGTGCATATACAATTACCTGGTAGAATAAAAGGTTTGGCCCTTAACTTTTCAGTAGTATATTTCGGGGACACTGGGATACAAATCTATAAATCATAATAACTCACATAAGGCAAGACGCTTACACACAACTTTTCAGCTTTCTTTAAGCCTTTTGCTTCTAGAGCTTTGCATATCAACTTCATTTGTAACAGAAAATTATTTTAAAAACACTAGTAGATATATTCTCTCAAACCCCTTCTTGTGTATTACTTGCTTGAAAACAACATTGGTATTTATATGGAAACATCACCTTCCAAGAATAAAGAAGTTGTATGTTCATAAAAAAAATTTGCTTTCACTATTTTTCACTGTTTGAAATGTCTGGCATATCTACTTCGGAGACAAATAATGTTATGATAAGCTCTTGTGTTCATTAAAATCATTTGTATGTCTGATTTATTTAAGGCCTCACGAGTTTAACCCTCAAGCCACGGTTTACGGAATGGTCCGGGGTGAAATTAAACTACACAATGGTTAAGCTCAGCGAATCACGGAAGCCGGACTTATAATCTGACGTATTTACTAATTATCGCAATTGTGCCATCTTGTGAATCCCAGAAAAAAGTTGCACGGCAGTAGTGTCAGTTAAACACTTGTGTTTATGATCCGGCTTTCACTAAGCGGCCGATTTTTTCCCTGTTGTATTAAAAAATGGGGGCATATTTTCTGCAAGTTTTATAGATATTAATCATGTTTATCATACCGAAAATATGCATAACAAACGCTCAATTTTCCCCCACTACCCGCCCGGCTTGCTATAGGCCTGCGAGTAAGTGCTACCCTCACACTCGAGCTTATCGAGCCGCGCATGTTATTGTTCGCCATATGATCTACACCCTTGGGCGGATTTCAATACAGGTGGGATCATTTGAAAGAGAAGCCAATTGTCTTCAATTTGATATAAATAACGAATATGCGCTACCTGAACTGAATATACAGCATGTAAAAGAGGTGATTTTCAGATATTTTCAGTTTTATACCTTTTTTCACTTATTATTTCTCATCATGTGCTCAATGTATTTTGAAATTTTTTATATAAATATATGAATATTATAAAGAAGGAATAATTGTCTTCGATTTGATATAAAATTTGTATATGCGCTATGTAAAATAAAGATACAGCAAGTGCCGCAAAAATGTGACCTTTGTTTATTCTTTTGGTTTTTACCATTTTCTCGCACTTTATATCACATAAAATTTTATATATCAAAATAGAGAGAAAAGAATGATTTTTATTTCCATATAAAATTGGTATGTAAGCGACAATCAGTAAAGACCTGACGAACATTGCACAAACAGGCAATTTCTCTATTCATATCTTGTTAACCGAGAAGCGATTTTTTTTCACCCGCTTTTTACACTTCTATCCATTTAACGGCAGGGTACATTATCAACATTTCTATATCACAATAAAGAGGATAGGATAGTCTTCAATTCTATATAAAATTTGCAAATTACAGTGAGACAATTAAGGAACGTTAAGTGTTGTCACAATAATCAAAATCTGTTCTCAAATACCTTAAGGTACCATATTTTAAAACTATATATACAGTCAGACCCCGATAATCCGGACACCAATAATCCAGATCTCGCAGTATCTGAATGGTAGCAAACTGTAACCAAACTAATCTCTATATAAACTCATTAAATGTTGATTTATTAATCCGTTGATTCAGTCTCCGTAACCTAACGCTAATTAGCTGTAACAGATTAGTTAATTACAGCTATTTCTGCTTCATTAATCCGACCGTTTATCAAAGCGTTCGGTAATCCACTAGTCAAGCGAGCACCACATCAATGACAGTGGATTGACACGGGAGTTGAGCGTGTCAGCAGTTTGTGATTGTAATTAATTGAAATGTCTCACTTTGTGTATCTGGAGTTTGTGATTTGTGCGATAGTTATAAATATCGTGTCAGAATGAGGTCAGTTGCATTTAACACTTGTCACGATGGCAAGTCCCGCCCAAATTTAGAAACTTTGATCACTATGCGTGGGTCCTTCTAGCCATTGAGTACACAATCTGTAATCGGCAAATTTTTCAAACCTGAGTGAGTGTCCAGAAATGCTTTTGTGCAATGATTGTTTATTAATATACATGTATTTATCCCAGTTGTTATGTGTATATGAAATAAAGTCATTAGATATTCGTAATACGTTGTCGTCTGTCTGAAGATATGGTTCGTTTCAGTAGTCCGAACGTTTCACTATCCGAACGTTTTTGATGAAAAACGGAAGTGTTCGGATTATCGAGGTCTGACTGTATTCCAAACCAAGTGGTACATATTTATTATTTTCATATCATTGTAAAGAAGAAATAAATACCTAACCTTCATTTTCATGTCTAATTTGCCCATAAATTTGCATCAAAATAAAACCTATGGACTTTATTCACTAGCTATACCCACGTTTCGTTGGTAATAACTTATAATTACAGTGCAAAAGATTGTTATATTTTATTTCTTCCTAAAGAAGTATAAATTGCCTTCAATTCCATAGATAAGTTGCATGCATACAAAGCGAATAACTTGATTGGAAACCCCGCCTTGTGCTGAGTTGAGCGCGTGTGTTTACCCGGGGCTACTAGCTTAGTAATATTACTGAGGGGGTCAGAACATTATCGGGGTTAATCACTTCCCTGCTTTCGTTTAGGATGGTGTATCATCATGAAATTTATCGTAAAATATATAGCAATAAATTAGCTTCATTTACATATATAATTTGTCTATGTGCACTGAATGATTAATTGATTTTATAGAGTTTGAAATATAGACAATTTTTAAATAATCGTAAAATTCATTCTAGACATATTTTTGTAATAATTTTTATGTCGATGTCAAGAGGAATTATTTGCCTTCTGTTTCATTTTGATTTCGCGCATGCACTCTCAGAATTTATGGAGTCACGGCTCTCGAATTTAAACAAGTTAACTTCAGTTATAGAGACCGTTTTAGGGGTGATTTATATTTCATTCAAAGTGCCAGGTAAGAATCATCCATTTGTAATACGGTATTTGCCGACTAGTCTTGTATACAACGATATTTACATCCGTATTTTGCCACGTAAACAAACAATATATTTGCAAAACGGTAGGGACTCGCACCACTGGAAAATTCAGCCACTGGTGCTAATTACTCATTAACGGTAGCGAGGCGAGTGCTTGAAAATTCAGCCTGGTTAAAATGATATTCAGCAACTTGAGGGTTAATAAACTTTCAAGCTGAAACTTACGAGTGTATGTTGCCCATTTTATCGCCTCAAGACAGTTTCCAACGACAGGATGACTTTGAGGATCTGAAACATTCAACAAGTTTTTCTAAGAAATGAATAAATAATTCCATCAATTTATATTTGCAAACCTGAGTGTCGAGTTTCACAATTCAAATATCAATGACAGCCAATTTAATTCTATGAGTCAAATGAAGAGTTTTCTTATTTTGCCAGAACGACATATATATAACGATGACGATATTTATCATATAATGGGCAGTGTTATCGGTGCAATAAACCCATCTTGTGATCATGTTATCAGATCCCTGATAACAATGCAAATGACGTTAACTAGATCGCACTACTTTTGCTAGCTCCGTACCGAGAAGAGCGAATCCTAAACGTTTCCTTAGCAGTACAAACGATGTTTGTTTTGCTGACGCAAGCGACATGTAAACAAACATGGCCGCCTTGTCGATCGGAGATTGTGTTCGCACCGACAACAAATAAAAGGTACAGGTACCATCACAGCTTTTATTGATATGTACAATGGGAGCAAACACTACTTTGTGCACATTGATGGTGTAGAGTATGAAGGGAGGTTTGAACACTCCCGCCTGACAAAGATTCCAACAAATAAAAGGTACAGGTACCATCACAGCTTTTTATTGATATGTACGATGGGAGCAAACACTACTTTGTGCACATTGATGGTGTAGAGTATGAAGGGAGGTTTGAACACTCCCGCCTGACAAAGATTCCAACAAAGGTTCAACTGCAGGCGACGGGTCGTCTTGGTTTCAATTTCAAATGCGATATAAAATATATCTGAAACATTTATGACGTATTTTGTGTGATGTCTTATTCAAACTAAACGAGTTAACACTGTTGTTGTAAAAGGTTTGACAAGTTGGACTATTTTGCTCTTGTGTGACGTCATTTTCACATGATGCAAAATGGAATGTGAGTTTGCCTAGTGATGACGTGGGTATATTCATACGCCCTTTTCATTTGTAAAGTTGACCCAGAATAAACCTTTTTTAACCGAAAAAGGAGGTTTATTTCAAAATGACTTTATATGATAAACCTCGCCTAATACAATCTTTATTGTTTATATAGTGATATTTACGATATCAAAACATACTCTGGTAATAATCTCTATATACAAGAACTAATGTAGAAGCAGGTGGATCTCATACACCCCCACTTCCCACATAAGTCAGATATTTGTGAACTGATTAACAGTAGGAAACATTTCATGACAGTTGAATTTACTAACAAGGGGGAGAGACATATCATCCACACACTAATTTTTCCATGGTGTAGCTATCATTTACTTATTATTGGGGATATGTTCAAGACAACATAAATTCCTTGAAGACACTATGTTATTAACGTTTTCACTGAAACCACAAAACAATATTCCTTCATTGGTTTCACCCGTTTCACCCTCAAAAGTTACTTAAAAGGATGACAGTTGATGTATATAAGTTTGGTGTTGATATCTTGTAAAGTTTTGGAGATATGCTGCAAATAAAATGTCTGGCATATAGTCCATATTTTCCATGGCAAACTCAAAAGTTAATCACAAATATAAATCTAACCCTTAAAATGCACATGTAGGGATTATGGTTGACAAATATATTAAGTTAAGTGTAGCTCTCATGTACAGTAAAAGAGATGTTCTCAAGATAAAGTGATTGTCATACAGTCACTATTTTAACCATTCATGTTTCTATGGAGCCGCACAAAATGAAATTCATTTGTAGGCCTGACCTTTAAAAAGCACACCAAGAGTTCATTAGTGGTTGATACTTGTGTTTAGTTGAGTGAAGCTAACATGTAAAGTTTAGGAGACACTCTTCCCAACAAATAACTCACTCACAATCTGATAAAAATCAAATCATTGAGTTGCTCCCCAGTCTTATTTTTGGTTTTCACTTGTCACTCACCAATTCTGTAGCGACCTGTGTCCACAGGAAATTATGATATTACCGATCACTTTCAAATTTCTGAAAGTATTTTGAATGTTCTAACATTGCCTTTCTGAGTAACGATGCAAATAGTAGTAAACCGCGTAATGGAAATTGACAAAGTTTTCTGTATGACATTGATATCGCTGCGCTCGTGCAGCCCTCTGTCGATTATCTGCATGAGCAGAAATATTGAGTTAAGATGGCGAAACTGACACACCAAAACATGTGTACTGTTGCACAAATATATGCATGCTTTGCACATATGATTTAAGGCAGGGATAATGTTCAGGGGTAGCCATCTTTATTGATAAGCTGAAGTGTCTGAGAAAGCCTGAAACTAATTGGTCAGATAATGGATAGTCTTACCAACTGACTGGCTGTCAATTTCTAGCTCATTACCTGTTCAAAGATCATGTGGACACGAATCTTTCAGGAATTCCATGAGTGACGAGTAACAGCCAAATATAAGCCTAAGGAACGAATCATTGATTTGATTTTAATCAGAAAGCCTCTGTCATAGCGTCGATGTTTCAGACATGTTTCTTGAAAAAAAAAAAAAAATTCATTTGTAGTTCTTACCCTCCAGGTTGATGTATGTATAATTTTGGTGAAGCTTACAGTCAGTGATATCCTTCCGACAAAAGACTTTGTCATTGAGTCACTGCATGTTTAGTTTAAGGTTCATGCTCCAGACAAAGTTCTGGGATGGAGGAACAGACGGATAGAATGAAATACGTACTGCATTATCTAAAAGTAGGCCCATGAGATGAAGAGAAGGAAGTAATAAGACAAGTGTGTTGTTATTTCTTCAGAGAGCGAACAACTGTGTCTTGCTAATACATATTACAAAGTTATAGTTATTAAGTTACCTCCCATCTGCTCCTCATCCCAGAAGCACAATAAGCCATCTGACATTCCTTTGGATTTGTGAATATCATTTTCCAGTATCTGCAAGATCACATTGCTACA
Source organism: Phorcus lineatus (assembly GCA_921293015.1). NCBI lineage: Eukaryota > Metazoa > Mollusca > Gastropoda > Trochida > Trochidae > Phorcus > Phorcus lineatus. The sequence continues at coordinate 26,147,763 of OV121088.1, read as the reverse complement.
CTCCAGTCTGTAGTCATGGTTATCTTGGTTGGAATCTGCAAGTATATTATTAAAATCAACTTTTTAAATGTTCCATAATTACTTACATAGAAAAATAGAAATATTTGCTGTGTATCTCACACATGAGCTTAGGAATCTGAATAAAAAAAATTCAGTTTTCAAGACATTTAAATTTTGAAAAAAAAGAGAATAAAAAAGTTTTTATGGTGTGGTTCCTGTTGCCCTTATTAAGCGTCATAGGGTCACCAAATCTGTAAATCAAAATCCCAACAGCAAAGGAACTGTACACAAAGTCTCAGCTTTCTAGGCCTTTTGCTTCTGGAGGAGCTGAAAATAGGTCATTAGGGTGTGATCCCTGTAGCCCTTATAAGGGGTCACAGGGTCAGCAAATCTGAAAATAAGAATCCTCTTCAATTTAGGTGTCTTTACATCTGGTTTCAGCTTTCTAGACCTTTTGCTTCTGGAGAACAAAATGAAAAAAGGTTTTTAGGGTGTGGTCCTTGTGGCTTTTATTGAGAGTCAGTGTCACCAAATCTGTAAATAAGAATCCCCTTCAGCTATGGATACCATTCAGGTCAGAGAAGCTAGAAATTTGAAAAGTTGAAAGTTGAACAAGCCATGCCATAAACCAATCTGACCTTGCAAGATATTTATGGATGCATGGAGTTCAGTAGTTTGATACCACAAGACTCTTGGCTCTGATCCTTTAGGTATCGATCATTTCATTATTAATACACTTTCGTAAGCAAACAGAAGCAATCAGAGAGATGGTGTATCCCCAAGCCCCTCATAAGTTGAATGATCGGTTTTAAAGAGGAGAAGTAACGCATGAATTTGATTATTACAAATTACTATCTGTATTCGCTTCACTTATATCAATCAATAGAGCCAAAAAATTTGAAAATATACGCTTTAATTCGACTACTAGGAGACCTTTTATACCCCTGTTTTGGATAGCCGCCTAATGAGACTGGCGAACGCTTACACAAAATCACCGAAGCATGACTTGAAGCCACGCCCAGTGTGTGACGTGCTAGTGGGCAGCTGAAAGCCCAGCCCTTTGATTTTCTCTGTATTTTTAAGCTAATTCAACAGCAAAATAGAGGCAATAGCATGACTGAAAGAATTCCAAAATACGATATATAACGGCTTCATGATATCAACTTTTCCTCTCAGTCGTCAAATCCATCTTAATTAGACTGTGACAATCCTTGGACGCAGTTTTCTTGGGTGGGTTTATATCAAAAAGGTAAAGAACTTGGTCGGTGAGAGATCCAATTACAATGGGATATCACGTAGTGTTACAACATGTATTTATCAATATGAAGTTATAAATTGTCTCGAAAAAAAAAGGTTTTTGTAAAAAACGGGAGACAATGTGGAAACTTTTTTAATGACTATAGAACAAATAATTTTGTTTCACTTCACTTTCATGACAACTTAGTACTTATTGGAATATTCGTTTGTATTTAACTAACACATATCATATTCTTATATAGTATAACATCTCACACCGTGTTGCAATATCTCTGTCTTTGAATTTAACATTAAATGACATGAAAACATACCTGACGCAAGGGTTAGAAACATCCTATGTAATCCTAAAGAATGTTGGGTCCCGTTATTCACGATGTACTTTTTTAAATGTGTGTCATCGTCCTTAGAGCTGCATGAGCCAAATCTCCTTCTCTTAATTTATTGGTTGAATATATATTCTACAAGTTCATTGGTTCAAAATGACTGGACGCCGTGACAATAAACGAAGTACCAGTCGAATACCAAGAGTTACGCCATTATGACAGGACATATATTCCGCTTGGCGGGTCCAAGGCGTTAAAATTCAAAAGGTATAATTAGAGACCATTAAATCAAGAATTGAAATTGAATGCGATAGGATTACATAACGGCCACCTGTGTGTCGTAAAAAACAAACAAACTAGTTAAACCAATTTGATTGTTGTGAAAACATTTGGCAGAAGTCGTAATTGATAAACAACTTAAATTCAAGGTTAACCTTAGTGACTTAAGGCTACCTTAGAGTTTTGTGCAACGGGACCCAGGAAATTATCTTTGGATGTACATTTATGATGCATGACCTACAAATGTGATAGGATTTGACTTCCACTTAGCTATTCTTACGACGATATCAACAATAATGTCTCACTCACCATACACTACATGCCTACATTACATTTAGAAAATTGTGTGAACGCCAAAATACATAAAAATATGGATATTATATTCAAATAATCCATGGTCAATAATACATTCAATTTTATTTTTATTATTTCTGTTGACTGAAAAAATATATAAATATAATGGAGAATTGTTTTTAAAAATAATCAGTCCAATGCAATTTACCATTAATAGTAAATTCTGAGTTTTGTTGTAATAGCATAAAAATTAAATTGAAAATGCCAAAGAAATTAAAACAAGTCGATGTTGTTCAATCTGTCTCGATTTTGATTGCTTGTCGTCTCTTCTGTTTCTGTGCCATTCAAACTGTCATTTGGCTTTTATAAGTAAGGAAAAGTATCGTCCCCGTCAATTGAAATTAGCGTTTCTGAACATGATGAGACACATTCCATAGATAATGATATCTCGCTTTCTGAATAGCTGGTGGACATTATGCGTTAATACTTTATAAAGGTTATATTTTTATGGGAATAAGGATGCCGGTGCATCCCTCAATATAATGTCCAATAAGTGAGCATAGTTCATGTAAGAAATACTTCCGGGATCTCACGCGTTAGCGCAATCTTATAACTATGACAACATGGCGCAGGGTTGTGACTTTGAAAAACATTCCGTAGGAAAGTGCACACAGCATCGTATTTAATCAGGGTCTTGCGCTTGCAAAAATAGAAATATCCAGACAATGAATTAAACAATAGATTCCTTTAAGGTTTGAGTTGTTTGGATAACATTTAGTAGGTAAAACCGACAGTTAAACTGTGAGATTTACTATCGGCTAGTGTCGTTTTACATAACGAGCGAATGATGATATGCCAACTAGCACGTCACGAAAGATTCACGCTTCAGTGACCACAGGGCCTTTCAGGTTCTGCTCGCCGGTCGTAATTAGGCAATTAAATTACAAAGCCGTAATTATGTTGTTTAGCGGCCGATTTCAGAAATTTAAAGTTGAGTCCACGTCAAATTGTAATCCCTTTTAATGAATTCCGAAATCGACCATGGAGCATTTCACCCGATCTTTAAAAGGATATCATAAAACTAGATGAGCGTTTGCTGGACGAAGCAAAAGCAAAACAGCCCAAAAACTTAGGGTTCCGCCTTCTCCATTTCCTCCTCCTTCACGGACACAATAAAATGGGCTTTTTTTCTAAATATACCACTAAAGACAATTGAGCATTAAAGACAAGAAATTGCACTTACAACTTACAACTACAAGAATTTGGATGACACGACTTCATTTGAGTGACTTCACACATTTTAAATTTTTTTGTGGTGATTTTAGAACTTGTTACTTTGAACTTTGACCTTGAATGCAAACATGTCCAAAGACTTTCAAGGGGGTATAATCAGTAAATGATTAATCAAAGTCTCAAAAAGCTTAAAAAAGCTTAAATTTGACTTATCAAACATTTTCAGTCCAAACTTGTCATTGAAATTCAGATATCTGTAATGATGTGTAATTATTAACTATTTTGAATATCTCAACTATATGAAACTGCTCAGCTCCTTCCTATTACCCTGATCTTTTTCAGGCCAAATGCCTCCAATAGCTGGCGCCCGCTTGATATTCATAGCTATAGGTTTACCTGTTATTTTTTTAAGTCAATGAAATGTCGTAAAGAAAGGAGCTTGAAGCTACTGTCTAGAACTCAACAGATTTCTCCATCCAAGTTGTGCCGCTGTTGCTTGATGCGAGTCGGGTGATTTGCTAACAATACAAGGCTTTTGGCTTGAACAAGATCAGGGTATTTGGAAGGAGCTGAGCAGATTCAAATATGCTGATTAACAAGATGACACACGTAGGTAATAAAATCAATATAAATAAATCTACCTTGGATCCAGAGTAAAAAAGTGAATTATAAGAATGTTTACTCAGTGGATTTTCAAGGATGTTACCTTCTTACTCCATCATACCTGAATGGATGAAACCATTGTCGTGGTAAATCCTTTTCATTTCCTCTGCCAAGAAAACCTGTAATGAGAAAAGAATTGAATATATACTGATTATTTGAAGAGAGGGGTCTGTTGGCTTCCAGCTCATTTTGTTTTAGTATGCATTTTGTGAACAGTGCATTTGTATTTTTACTAATTTTAAAAATATCAAAGAAAAAATTTATATGCATATATAGCTAGATAAATCTATAAATCTACTTATAATAAATGATACGGCCCATCAGCGATATTGTCATGCTGAAGCAAAGATTTCCACACACATAGGATATGAATCAATGGCTATATTCTAGATGTATTTCTTTTTTAATGAATGCATCCTTTTCTTTGTCAAAATGCAAAATCATAAGTAACCAAAATACTAGAAATATGTGCATGTGATGCACACTGGTGTTCCCCAAATTTCAGTTGGTTGTAATATCATTATTTAACTGTACAACAAGTTCAATGGTGCATAAGGAAAAGTTTTATATATTTGTCAACTTCTTTATTGTAGGGAATGTGACATTTGATACTCACACAGTCATCAAATATTATAATTAGCATCTACAGCCCCCAAAATGCACCAAGTTCAAATTGTTTCCATGGAAACCAAGTAAAATGTAAAATTAAGAAATAACCAAAGTAGCAAAAGGCACCACCCATTCACTAGATCTAACCACATACCAGGTTTAGTATATAATACTCATTAGATTTTTAGATATAGGTTGGAAAATTACCTACCACAATAAGTTCAAATTGTTTCCATGGAAACCAGAAAAATATTTTAAAAATTGAGTAACCAAAGTAGCAAAAGGCACCATTCTATCACTAGATCTAACCACATACCAAGTTTCGAGAAAAAATATTGAACGGTTTTTGAGGTATGGCCAGGAAACAGACCCTCCTCACATTTGCACTAATTTCAAATTGTTTCCATGGAAACCAGAAAAATAAATAAATTCAGAATAACCAAACTAGCAAAAAGCAACACGCCACCACTAGACCTAACCACATACCAAGTTTCGTTAAAAAAATATTAAATGGTTTTTGAGATATGGTTAGGAAACGAAATCATTTCGGAATTACGGAATTACAGAATAACAGAATTTCGGACGGAACTGAAAACACTATGTCTCTCGCAAAGCTTTGCATGGGACATAATAACACTCAGTAACATGTTCCTGTCACAATTAATTTTGTATATATGCAGTATGTATAATGTGAAAATTTAAATTGGTTCTATTGCCAATACGGCTTTACATAATAATTTTGGTACTTCTCCATTGATGATATATACCAAATATGAGCCAAAACTTTTCATGTTACCATGTTTACAAGAATTTTTTTCTATAAATAGGTTTTTAGAGCGAGGTTATTAGGGGGTAACAGGGTCACCAAAACTAAAATCAGAATCATCTACATCATTTTCCGGAGAAAAAGAGCAAAACAGGTTATTACAGTGTGGCGTCAGTGGCCCTTATTAAGGATCACAGGGTCACCAAGACAATAAATTGAAAAACTCTCTAGTCAAAGGAGTCTGTGACTTGAGATTTCCTGAGTCAATGGTTCTGAAGAAGAAAATTATGGATGGACAGACAGATAGACTAAAGATGTCATGTCATGCCTATAAGCACGCCTTTCAGATAAGATGGGATAAAAGCGGTGTAGAGTCTGAAGCTTAAATCATTGATGAGATTTTCCTAAAGTCTTATTTTCATAATGTGACTGACGCTGCCTTTTATTAATCCAAACTCTTCTGAGAAAACAAATACTCACGTTGTACACATCAGTATCCTTCGGATATATCACAAAAGTAACTTTCTTGACAGTTGTTGAAGGATTCATTTCAAAAAATGCTTCCACTGAACTGAACATCACTTCTGCAACATGTGCTCTTGGATATTGCAGATTTCCAGTGCCAAGTACAGGGAATGCGATTGTTTCGAATCTAGAATCTGTTGCACATTTCAGGCATCGGTAAATGAAGAATTCCATATCCTGGAAGACAGTTCAACATACATTGACATGATACTTTACATCTGATAATTCATATGATCAACACAATAATCCTTCAATGCAATCTATTTTACGTTAAATTTTTTATATCTATATACATAGAGTCTGAGCATCTTCCCTAATGAAATTTGTACTTGATTCCAATTTCTGATAAAAAAATGAAAAGCAAATCAAGTTCATGGATATGAATCCATTAAAATTATCAAAATATTCTACCAACGCCATTGTTAACATTAATCTATATTAAAAACACCATTTTCTTGATGACAATGATATTTCTAGTACAGCGAAAGTTGCTTAACAACTTCGCCAGACTTAATATTGAACTGGTAAAGGCCAGTAAATGGAACAACAAAGTTTGAGAGCGTTGTCAAATGTTTATTCATCAAGGGGAGTCTTCACAAGGTATCCCTCTCTGTATTTATTGGAGTAAAGAAGGGAGAGGGACGATAGGGAATTTGATTTGCGTTCTCTACAGCCAATAGTTCTGGAGAAGAAGTCAAAGTGCAAAAAATGATCAAATGAATAGCCAGACATCGGCCACCATGCCATTAAAGGTAGACTGAAATGATTCATGGCCACTTTCAGGTTTCATAAAAATGTTTGCACCAATAAACAGAACTGAAAGGGCCAGTGGTCACTGAAGCGATTCCTACCATGCAAGCTCAGTTGAAATTAAATTAAGAGGTAAAAAAATGCACTACATAAAACCCCAAAATAATAAACAGAATGGACTTATCTCCGGATTTTATTTCAAGACAAGTTACTTTTAATTGATAAATAGTCACATAATATTTCAATTTTTTTCATTAGTGGTGGGTCTCTCCGTTAATTACCACCAACTAATTGCAAAGCATAACACCGAATACTTCAACCAAATTCTGAACTCTTTGGCTGTTATATCAGTGTACAAATTGGACAAAAACAAGAAGCTGGAGTTTCAGTGGCTATCTCCTATGTCACACACTGGGTGTTGCTTTGAGTCACGCTTCCATGATTTTGTCAATTGTTCCAAAATTTGATTGGGCGGTGATAAAATAAATGGGGTGTAAAAAGTGTGTTAACTTAATGGCGTTATTAAAGTGTATATTTTTTCATTTTCTTGATTAGAAAAAAGCTGTCACCAAATATGAACACTCTAGGTGCTAAGCTTCATGAGTTATCGCGTTAACAAAAATACGGACGTACGTACAGGCGTACGGACGTACGGACAGACGCCGCTGAATTCATAGTCCCCTGTTCCGCGTCGCCGTGGGGGACAAAAAGTACACTTTCATATCATAGTAACTGAAAGTGTCAAATTTCTTTACATTCAGACACTTTGATATAAGAGGTTTAAGACCGAATAAAGTATGACTGACAAAACATAAAGACAATAGGACCTTAATATACCAAACTCCTTTGAACATTTTTAAAAATAGAGCCATGGGCTCTGTAGCTCATCAGACTTTTGATAGAAATAGGTGTTTGGGTTTAGACCATGGGGTCATGGGTAGTGTAGGAAAGATAGCCTGTCCCAACGTCCGAGTTATTCACAATCAAATAAAAAAGGCCCATTGCCCATTTGGGGTCAAGGGGTCACCGAACCTACAATTCAGAATCCCCATTGTCCAAGGAGTCTACACACAACTATTAAGCTATCAAGACTATTTGGGACTGGAGAAGAAGATGAAATTAGGTTTTTTTTAGGTTTTGACCCCTGTGACCCAATTTGGGGTCATGGGGTCACCAAACCTACAATTTAGAATCCCCGTTGGCCAAGGAGTCTACACACACCTTTTCAGCTCTCTAGACCTTTTGGAACTAGGGAAAAAAAATGAAATTAGGTTTTTTTAGGTTTTGACCCCTGTGACCCCATTTGGGGTCATGGGGTCACCAAACCTACAATTTAGAATCCCCGTTGGCCAAGGAGTCTACACACACCTTTTCAGCTCTCTAGACCTTTTGGAACTAGAAAAAAAAATAGAGCCATGGGCTCTGTAGCTCATCAGACTTTTGATAGAAATAGGTGTTGTGGTTTAGACCATGGGGTCATGGGCAGTGTAGGAAAGATAGCCTGTCCCAACGTCCGAGTTATTCACAATCAAATAAAAAAGGCCCATTGCCCATTTGGGGTCAAGGGGTCACCGAACTTACAATTCAGAATCCCCATTGTCCAAGGAGTCTACACACAACTATTAAGCTATCAAGACCTTTTGGAACTGGAGAAGAAGATGAAAGTAGGATTTTAAGGTTTTGACCCCTGTGACCCCATTTGGGGTCAAGTGGTCATCAAACCTACAATTTAGAATCCCCAGTGTTCAAGGAGTCTTCACACAATTTTTCAGCTCTCTAGACCTTTTGGAACTAGGGAAAAAGATGAAATTAGTTTTTTTAGGTTTTGACCCCTGTGACCCCATTTGGCGTCATGGGGTCACCAAACCTACAATTTAGAATCCCCGTTGGCCAAGGAGTCTACACACACCTTTTCAGCTCTCTAGACCTTTTGGAACTAGGGAAAAAGATTAAATTAGGTTTTTTAGGTTTTGACCCCTGTGACCCCATTTGGGGTCATGGGGTCACCAAACCTACAATTTAGAATCTCCAGTGCCCAAGGAGTCTACACACAACTATTCAGCTCTCTGGACCTTTTGGAACTGGAGAAGAAGATGAAAATAGGTTTTTCATGTTTTGACTCCTGTGACCTCATTTGGGGTCATGGGGTCACAAAATCTACAATTTAGAATCCCCAGTGCCCAAGGAGTCTACACACAACTTTTCAGCTCTCTGGACCTTTTGGAACTAGGGAAAAAGATGAAATTAGTTTTTTTAGGTTTTGACCCTGTGACCCCATTTGGGGTCATGGGGTCACCAAACCTACAATTTAGAATCCCCGTTGGCCAAGGAGTCTACACACACCTTTTCAGCTCTCTAGACCTTTTGGAACTAAGGAAAAAGATTAAATTAGGTTTTTTAGGTTTTGACCCCTGTGACCCCATTTGGGGTCATGGGGTCACCAAACCTACAATTTAGAATCCCCGTTGGCCAAGGAGTCTACACACACCTTTTCAGCTCTCTAGACCTTTTGGAACTGGAGAAGAAGATGAAATTAGGTTTTTCAGGTTTTGACCCCTGTGACCCCATTGCGGGTCATGGGGTCACCAAACCTACAATTTAGAATCTCCAGTGCCCAAGGAGTCTACACACAACTATTCAGCTCTCTGGACCTTTTGGAACTGGAGAAGAAGATGAAAATAGGTTTTTCATGTTTTGACCCCTGTGACCTCATTTGGGGTCATGGGGTCACAAAATCTACAATTTAGAATCCCCAGTGCCCAAGGAGTCTACACACAACTTTTCAGCTCTCTAGACCTTTTGGAACTAAGGAAAAAGATGAAATTAGGTTTTTCAGGTTTTGGCCCCTGTGACCCCATTTGGGGTCATGGGGTCACCAAACCTACAATTTAGAATCCCCGTTGGCCAAGGAGTCTACACATACCATTTCAGCTCTCTAGACCTTTTGGAACTGGAGAAGAAGATGAAAATAGGTTTTTCATGTTTTGACCCCTGTGACCTCATTTGGGGTCATGGGGTCACACAATCTACAATTTAGAGTCTCCAGTGCCCAAGGAGTCTACACATAACTTTTCAGCTCTCTGGACCTTTTGGAACTGGAGAAGAAGATTAAAATAGATTTTTAAGGTTTTGACCCTTGTGACCCCATTTGGGGTCATGGGGTCACGAAATCTACAATTTAGAATCCCCATTTGCCAAGGAGTATGCACATAAAATTTCAGCTCTCTAGAGTCATTGGTTCTGGAGAAGAAGTCGAAAAAGTGAAAAGTTTACGGATGGACGGATGGACGGACGGATGGACGGATTGACGGATGGACGGATGGACGGATGGACGGATGGACGGACGCCGGACGCCTTGCCATGCCATAAGCCCATCGGGTCTTTCAGACCTGATGAGCTAAAAATGAAATTAGTTTTTTTTTAGGTTTTGACCCCTGTGACCCCATTTGGGGTCATGGGATCACCAAACCTACAATTTAGAATCTCCAGTGCCCAAGGAGTCTACGCACAACTATTCAGCTCTCTGGACCTTTTGGAACTGGAGAAGAAGATGAAAATAGGTTTTTCATGTTTTGACCCCTCTGACCTCATTTGGGGTCATGGGGTCACAAAATCTACAATTTAGAATCCCCATTGGCCAAGAAGTATACACCCAACTTTTCAGCTCTCTGGATCTTTTGGAACTGGAGAAGAAGATTAAAATAGATTTTTAAGGTTTTGACCCCTGTGACCCCATTTGGGGTCATGGGGTCACGAAATCTACAATTTAGAATCCCCATTTGCCAAGGAGTCTACACACAACTATTCAGCTCTCTAGTCATTGGTTCTGGAGAAGAAGTCGAAAAAGTGAAAAGTTTACGGATGGACGGACGGATGGACGGACGGATGGACGGACGGATGGACGGACGCCGGATGCCATGCCATGCCATAAGCCCATCGGGTCTTTCAGACCTGATGAGCTAAAAAGGTACATTTTCACAAAATGTGTAGTCCTCACAAAAAGATAATTTGAGAAAGGTTTTATTTTCTTTGCTCCAGACAGTTCTGCTAAAGAAGAGAATTCCAAATTATATGTCCATGGAAATGGCCAAACATAAATTCTAAAGAAACAAAGAAAAGCAAATCTTTGTATGATTGTTTCACAGACAGATTATCATTTAGCATGGACCTACTCTTCTGCCCTCTATTTCGGGACAAAAAGATGCATAACAAGTGTTTGCCACTAACATGGCAATGTCCCCCGCCGTTATCCACCGTTGTAGGCTGTCGTCAAATATAAAAACTCTAGGTGCTAAGCTTTACGAGATATCGCGTTAACAATGTATTACACAGTGGTCAAATCGTTGTGGTGACCTTGAAAATGAGTCAAGGTCACCTAAGTCGACTCGCATCTGAGTCTTCCTCCATTGAAAGCTGTCACCATATATGAACACTCTAGGTGCTAAGATTCATGAGTTATCGCGTTATTAAGAATCCGGACGTATGTACGGACGCCGCTGAATTCATAGTCTCCCATTCCGCATTGCGGCGGGGGACAAAAAGATGAGCATAGAATGAAAGCTATTCAAAAACAAGATACTTTCTATGCTTTTCTAGGATGATATTCTATTGGAAATTACAAAATCATTCTGATTATTTCATATACATTATGTAATTCTTCAAATGTCAGTTGGTAACTGATAGAGAGTAATGTTTTCTCACCAATTACCAAATTTCCAACTTACTTTCAAGCACTTATCAATATTTTCTTGGGTTCTTTCAGCTTCACTAGGGTATTGTTGTAAGGCACCATGAAACACCTTTTTACAGTGTAGATCCCTTCCTTCACTCACTGCAACCTCAGTATGCTTAATACCATTTGGATAGTTCTCTTTCAGTTCTCTCTGCATTTTGCCATTTGTTTTCTTGTTGAGACTGCTTGAAACATTTCCTTTGCTCAGGTCCAGCTTCGTTCCAGTAGAGTTGACAATTGCATCCACCTACAAAAGCAACCATAACATAATCATTTCATAAGACAGCATATTCAAATACAATGCTTGTACTGAATTTAGAAACCAAACCATTTCAAAGAAACTCTTTGTAAGTTGTTGGAATCACAATTTATGGCAAACTTAATCAATGGTATCATTCTATCAAGAAGTATTGATTTTGACTGAAAAGTGCAAAAATAAATAAAAACAAAGCCAGTGCCACACAGAAAGTTAATTCTTTATTTCAAATAATGTGAACTGAACGGCAATTTTAACATGAACCTTTCTTTGTCTCATGCTAGACGCAATTTTGAAGTTGATTATATTGTGATAAAGAGGGATTACCTTCTTCAATTTGATGTCAAATAATGTATATATGTGCTTTATAAAATAAAGATACAGGAAGTGCCGCAAAAAGGTGTCTTTTGTTTATCCTTTATAAAGATCTCTATTTCCATATAGAAACTGAAACAGGCAATATCTCTATTCATATCATGTTAATTGTTTTACGATTTTATCATCTACCTTTCTTTTCCACTTGTTTTCTACTTACCGCAGGGCTCAAGTTTTTCATAATACAATAAATTACAAGAAGAGTTGTACCACTTCAAAGAACAAGTTGGAGACTGCATTAACAAGTTTTAATTGTTACATTTTGGGGAGCGGTTGCTTGAGCCCCTCCACTGAATACTGGTAGTGGTGTGCCAAGGTGCACAAATGCAGTAAAATGTACACACAGTGTTTATATGATAAAGTTGAAATTAGTAGGTAAGTATTTAGAATTGCAGGTGTGGTAACAGAGATGGAGCGAGAAAGTTTACAAACATTATCATACACTACACCCATAAACAAAGTACCCCCTTTCTAGAAATTTCTAGAACGTATCTAGAAACTTTCTAGAAATTTCAAGTTTTTATTTTTTGAGAGATATTCAAATAATTTTGATTGTTTCTGAAACTGTATGTTATATTTTGCACAATTTGAAAAGATGAACTGCTTATGTTAATTAGGAAAGAAGATATTCAATGTTAAAGTTTCCTTCCTCTACAACGCATCCTCATTATAACGCTACGCATTGCTTACGCGCTTCCGGCTCCCACTAATGAGCTGTAACGCGTCTGGTCTTGCATTAAGAATTGGTTGCATTGGCATATGCAATGTGTTTGACAATTTCTATGGTTGTATTTGATTGTTTATTGCTTATTGTTTATCTCATATCTTGATATTAGAGTTGGTGTATCTGAGATAGTAAACCCCTGCTGTTGATATTGATCGTTAACTCATGTCAACAACTTAAGTCAGTGTACAGCTTTGCCTTCAAAATGGTTTTGATTAGGTTTATAATCAAAGCCCTTTATCACCTCAAAAGAAAACATACGTACTATCTATCTAAGTCTTCTATGTTTATTTCATGTACGTCAAAAGCATTGATCTTTCTTATATGCAAAAGGAATTAGTAAATTACGTTTCTCTCTCCTTCGTAATATTCAATCTGTAAACTTAACATAAGCGCAAAGAAACGTTATGAAATAAATAGGTGAATGACATAAAAAAAGAAGACATTCTTGTTGGTTTAATATAGGACATATTTGAAGTAATTATGCAAATCAAAAATACCCTCGTTTCTTCAAAGACTTACATATAATAATTGAATTGGTTATAGGGGGATTGACTAATGCAAAGAACCTCTGCTTGCTCTTCAGGAAATGAAAAGATTGTAAGAGTTAGTTCTCTGTCTCGACATGAAAATATGAAGGCAACATTTGCACGTTATAATGACATATCGGAATGTTGAGAAAAAAGGGTTTTCTAGGTGTAAGCAAGCATGCGCTTTTGACCTTTAATTCAATTGTGAAAGTATTCGCAGTTTTAACTAAGCAATTGTCGTCGGTCACATCAACTTGTCGCCGTTCTAGTTTGTCTTAAGCTTTTCTTTTCCCTCGCCTTCATCTTTGTTTATAGTGTGCGCGCTTACTACATGTACGACTACAATGCTTTGGGCCTGACAATAGTAAACTCGAACTATATTCAGACTGTTGAAACACCGTTACTAATTTGTTCAATTTATCGGCTCAATTTGGGTTGACTAAATTACAAACACATTATGTGCATGTCTTTCTACGGATATCTTAGGAAGTATCTTTTAATTTGTGGAAGATGAAGGTACGCTCACCCTTGTCGCGTCGTATTATTTGACAACATAATTATAAGAGCCATGCCGATGTCCACTCACACAGTGAGTAGAGCGTCACAGTAATTTGCCAAGGTGTATGTTTATATACTGAGTAGTAAAACACTGTGACAACATATTCAAGATTCGATCAAAATAATGTTGAATTGTTCATTATTATCCATGGTATGGTTTAAAGGTTTAAACATATTTTTATTCCAGAAGTGTGTTAATTGCTTCATAAACTTTTTCTTTTGAGACGGTATATCAGATTTCCTCCATGCTATAAGCTTGTTAGTAATACTGAGTAGTAACGGATTGGAACAACATACATTTGGATAAAACAATTGATCTTTAGTATGAAAACTATATATTTATGTGTAAACTTTTATAAATGATAAAACTAGTGTAAATAGCGGACAATATCTTTTGCTGTTTTAAGTTCGTCGTGGGATGTTTATATTCAGCAGTAAATCTCCCAATTTCCCAAATTTTGCTATTTTTATGTTTTCATTGATATATGAAAAACGGCCATATAAATGTCAGGACGTCGACATTCTGCATATATTAGTAGGTATAAAAGGCAGTTTCTGGACCACGGGAAATTTTTAATGTATTTCTAATGTATGAAAATACATTAAAAACCTACTTTTTAAACACACGTATATTTTAATGTACTTCATACATTAAAAAATGATGGGGGTCTGGACCACGGGGAATCTTTAACGTATGAATTACATTAAAAATCCTCCTTTTTAGCCACACGTATATTTTAACGTACATGTCACTGGGGATCAAAATTTTTTTATAATTATTTTAAATTTTTGCAAAACACCTCCTGTGTGCCTCCTCTGGGAGTAACTAGTTTTACAGCGCTCTACTCCCAGAGGAGGCACACACCCCAATTAGTTCCAAGTGTATTCACCATATCTTCCCCAATCACTCCCTATCTTCAGTATCCTCATCAAACCATCGAAATTTGAGGACACTTACTGGAAGTGTGGGGAGGAATCACTATCGGTCTCTAACGCCTCACCAAACCTTCGAAATGTGAGAATACTCCATTGGCGAGGAAACCAATCACAACACTGCAGGAGAGATAACCATTTACAACTAGTTTTTAGAGCGCAACTCAATGGTTACAACCCCTGCAGTGAAAGATCAATGACGGAGAAGATAGTGTGGTGAATAAACCCCAATCGAGGCCCACCCTCAATATCTCTATGATTTCGGTTTGCTTATATACAGTAAAGTGTGTAGAATTTTTCAACGTGGGTGTGCGGTGACATGATTTGGTATCATAATAAAGTTAGTTTTAAATTTAACCACATATTTTATTTAAATTATTATTCTTTATAATTACATTATATTTGTGATATTTAGACTTTAATTTTCATGAAATGGCTTTTAATAGTAATTTTAGAAAACTCGCACCAGTTTCAGTCAAGCTGTCATTACACAAAGGGAGGTAATCAATTGCTATTGATCGACCTAATTAGAGAGGCCGGTATGCATATACTGAATAGGTTCCTTCTCACCTGGGAAAGGCTGTATGTATCAGCTTGTGCATTGACTAGGGACCGATCGATATCAGGGCTTTTATTGCATATTCATATCCAACTGTGGATATGATTATTTTATATAATAGTTAGTCTTTCTTAAACATTTCCATAATATTTTCTCTACTAATCTTTTGAGATTTAATTTGCTTTATCATTTCATAAAAATTTGAATGTTCATCAGTAATAAGATTAAATTCCTCATTAGAGATACAGGCATCGTCTAAAGCTTTAGAAATAAGGTTAGAAATAGTATTTAATTTAGAATTCGCGATAATACATATATCTTCATGTTTCTTAAGTTTAGAATGTAACTTCTTGGACGCAACCTTCATCGATGTTCCAAGGAGACTAGTGATTATTGAAGAAACAATGAGACCGATACTTACGGGGGCCATTATGACGGTTGACAAAACGCCCACCCCACTTGCCCCTAACGCGATGCTACAAGTGATTAATGTTGTATCCAGTGTTTCAGTCACATTTAAAGCTTTTCTAATAGATTTACTTTTAGCCATGTGAAAGTCGTACTCTTTAATAATCTCATCTTTTATCTCGCTTATTCTATTCAAGCGAAATTCATCGACGTCGCTAGTTAATACGGACCGCATATTTATTATATATGGAACTAATCCTTAAAGGTCCGTAGGTAGTCTTTTGAAATTGGGTGAGAAGTAGACATTAATCTTTTAAAAACAATATTAGTATGCATAGATATCGTAGTAACTCTGATCCTACTCTCACTTGGGCGGGTTATTGTAACCACACCTTCTAAATTATGATTTATCTCATTAGGCGTTATAAGCATATACAGAGACTTATTTGGAACAGTCCATTTAAAGTTTAATCCGGGTAATATTGTTACAAAATCATCGGGTATATTGCCTAATTCCATTGCTAGATAAATATATCCACCGTAATTCTTTTCATCAAATTCTTCAAACCCTGATAGAAAAGCTGGGGCATTAGGTTTGAATGAATCATTTTTAGATAAACCATACTCCCAATTATCATTAATAACTTTGACGCTATTCTTTTTGTTTGGTGAATAAGATACTAATGCGCTTCCACTGTTTATGATTTTATTGAGGAAGTGCCGCCTTCCAATTATTGTATTCACGGGGTTTAGATAAATATCTAATTCCCATTAGGTTCTACAATATACGTAAGTTTTCTTGGATTATTGGTGTAATATTGTATTACCTTTTTTGGTTCATCCAATGTCTCGAGAGCTGTAATATCAAAATCATTTAATTCCTTCTTATTATAATTACCATTTTTAAATAAACAGCCATAAGTTTTATCCTCGACACCATCACCTTTAAAAATATCAACCGGATCAACTTCTTTTCTTTTATAAACTCCAAAATTAGTTAATTGAAGGGCATATGTTTTACCTATTTCTCCAACTAGGTCAAATCCTTCAACATTTCCTAAATCTGCTATACCCGTGTTCAAACATCTGTCAATTGTTTGATGCGGCCCACTTGACTCTGTCATCCTTATTAATTATTATTTATTCTTTTAATTCGATTATACCAGGCATTAATAGCTATTGGCGTTTTTTGTTTTTTGTTTGTTTTTTTTTTGTTTTTATTTGTTCCCATAATTAATTACAGTCAGACATTAAATGCACATGAACACACAGGGTCCAATAACACATTGATATCAAGCTTTGGGTAAAGTACAATTTTGGCCACTAAGTTAACCATTGATAAGTACAGTTCAATCATTAAAGATTGGGAAAAGGGGTAACCATTTTTGGGAAAACCTCTCAAAATTATTGTTTCTTCTGGCTATGAATCTTTCCTCAGTGAAAAAATCTTTCAATAATTTTTGAAAATTATGTAAATTTGGAATAAAATTGTTTAAAGTGCAAGTGTATATATATTTTTTTGCAGAGAGTAACATATGAAGTAACAATGGGTAATTACCTAATATCCCAAACCAAATCAGAATTTTTGTTATTTTCAATGTCTGTATATTTTTGGATATCCAATTTTCTAGGTCTCTCCAAAATGCCTGGGTAACCCCACACTCCCAAAATACATGGCATAAGGTTTCATTATCCACCTTACAAAAACTACATACTTCATTGTCAACAAGTTTCATTTTAAAAAGTTCTCTTTTTGTATAAACAATTCTGTGCAAAAATTTAAATTGAAAATCCAGAAGTTTAACATCTTTCAAATTCTTTCTGCAAGTATCAAAGATCATTTGCCAGTTCAAATATGAACCATGAAATACATTTTCCCACTTCTGGAATACAAAAGGCTTAACATTGTCAATTAAGAGTTTATCATAAAAAAACCTTGAACCTTTTCTTAAATCAAAAAATTCCTTGTGCAATAGATTTAAATCAACAACAAAGGCCTCGATATATCTTTGTTGTCTTATAGTCATCTTCCAAGACTCTGGCAAAATATATAAAACATAATCAAGGTCCATATATGTACCTCTTATATCAAACTTTAGCTTCATTTCTTCAAAGGACATGAAACCATTTTCATTACAGAGATCCATAATTGTCATAATTCCACTAGTAGCCCAATGTCTAATAAAATGATACTGGTTTTTAAAATTACTGTTCAGCCATAAGGGTTGTGACAATATTCTGTAAATGTTTTCTTCTTCTATAGTATTTTTTGAACAATATAATTTCCATGCTGCTAATACATCTTTCCAGAAAGGATTATTTGTTGTAACTATATTTTGAAAGTTTGCTCCATATTGAAAAATATCATTTAAAGGAAAATTGCAAGGATTATTTACCCTACCTTTCCTCAAATATTGTCTGAGGGTTGATAATTTCATTGCATAAATGAAAGTTTTTATATCAATCATGCGTAGACCCCCTTCTGTAAAATCTTTCTTTAAAGTGCTTCTTTTAATTTTGTCATTTTTGTCATTCCAAATAAATCTGAAAAATATTCTCTCAAGTTCCCTGATAAATTCATCAGGTGGGTTAGGTAAACTATTGAAAACATGTACTAATTTTGAGAGAGCTAATGTTTTGATAACAGTAATTTTGCCAATTAATGTTAAGTGCCTTTTTCTCCATGTTGCTAGTAATCTCTTAATTTCCTCAAGTCTTTTTCTTGTATTGATTACCCAAAGGTCTTTTAAATCAGGTGTAAATTTGATACCCAAAACTTCAAATTCCTTTCTTTGCC
This sequence comes from Phorcus lineatus, assembly GCA_921293015.1. Lineage (NCBI taxonomy): Eukaryota > Metazoa > Mollusca > Gastropoda > Trochida > Trochidae > Phorcus > Phorcus lineatus. The sequence goes on along the minus strand of OV121088.1, from coordinate 26,129,192 downwards.
ATTCTATTTCTAAATCTTGACAAAGTATATCTCTACTACCTGCTTTTGAGCCAATCCAAATTGCTTTAGTCTTATCAATATTTATCTTTAACCCTGACATAAGATAAAAAGTATTAATGGTATCAATTGCGGCATACAAACTTTCTTCAGTTCCATCTAAGAACAATTCAGTATCATCAGCATATTGTTCTAATTTATATTCATGATCATCAATCACTATGCCTTTTATATCATCATTTTGTCTGATCATACAACCAAGGATTTCAGCTACAAAAAGAAAGAGATATGGTGATATAGGATCACCTTGCCTACAGCCACGCTCATTAGGGAAGAATTCAGAGAGATGTCCATTTTGAACAACACATGAAGACGTTTCATAAGTTAGAATATTAATCCAACTTATAATATCAGGACCGAAACCAAATTTTAAAAGTACAGAATTAATGAAATCCTTAGAAACTGTGTCAAACGCTTTTTCAAAATCGATTAACACCACCAGACCTGGAATATCTCTTTTCTTGGTTTCAAACATAAGATCATAGAGTAATCTTGTATTTTCACTTAGTGTTCTTCCTGGAATAAATCCAGTCTGGTTATTATGAATTAAAGAGTCTAAAGTGGATTTTAACCGGCTAGAGATGCATGCACTAATTATTTTATATAAAGAATTTAATAAAGTAATTGGTCTCCAGTTTTTTAATAAAGTTCTGTTTTTGTTAGCTTTTGGAATACAAGTTATGACTCCTCTCTTCATAGTAAGTGACATTTTTTTGTTTCTAGAAACATCTTTTATAAATCTAAAAATCCAAACTTTGAGTTCCTTCCAAAAAAATTTGAAGAAGTCTACTGGGAATCCATCTATTCCAGGGCTTTTGTTATTCTTCATATTTTTTACTGCTACTGATATTTCATTCATATCAATTTCTGATTCTAACTTGTCTCTCAGTTGCTCACTCAAAGTTGGAGTTATCACATTGTTTAAGTAATTTCCATTTTCATAATCCTTATTTAAGGAGTATAGTTTTTTGTAAAAGTCTTTAAGTTCATTTAAGATTGATTTACCATCTATTATTTCTTCATTCTTTTCTGTTATTATTTTATTTATGGATTTACTAACATAATTTCTATTTTCTAGTTGACAAAAATATTTTGTTGGCTTTTCTCCTTCCTCATACCATAGAATCCTATTTCTGAGCAGTATACCTCTAATTTCCTCTTCTTTAATTTGCTGATGTTCTAATTTAAGTTTAGACAATTTTGAAAGTAGTTGTTCATCTACACTTTGAAAGTCTTTTCTTATTTCCTCTTCACAATCTTTTATTTGAGTTTCTAGTTCACATGTCCTATCTTTTCTCTTTTTTTTTAAATAAGATGAGAAAGAAATAGATTTCCCCCTGACCTTCATCAGAAATGTTTCTAAGAATAAACTGTCATCAATTTTAAGTTTAACATCAGGATCATTTATATTTTCTTCATTGGTCATTGCATATTCTTCTATTGTCTCATTCAAAATTGTTCTTACTAAATCTGCATAGTCAGTATGTAATAATAAGGAAGTATTAAACTTCCAATAACCCCTCCCTCTTTCCTGATTGATAGTGTTTGAAAAAGTAAAACTAATGGCAGAGTGATCAGATTTGTAACCAGGTAAAATATCCGTTTCAAGTGATAAATTAAACATGTCCTTAGATACTAAAAAGAAATCTAACCTAGCCTGCTGTCTAGGTTTTTTTATCCACCAGGTGTATTTTTTTAAAGTTTGGTTTTCTTCTCTCCAAATATCTAATAGATCTAGCGATTCAATTTTATCCAAAAGTATTTTTCTCGCCTTGGGATTGTTGATATTTTTATAGTTTTCCAAGTCTGTTGAGGGGTCAATAACTAAATTCCAGTCTCCAACTATCACAATTGATTCATTTTCAAAATTACAGATGTTTTCAAAAAGTTTATTATAAAAATCAGGATCATCATTGTTGGGTCCATATAAATTTGTAAGTGTAAATCTTTTATCTTCAACTGTGATATCTGCAATTATATAATTTCCATTTTCATCTTCTAAGGTTTTATGTATTGTCAGGTCAATATCATTATTAAACAATATGGCTACACCTCTAGCATTAGATCTGAATGGTGCAATTAAACACTGTAAACCCCATTCATTTTTCATATTGTTAACCTCTTCCTTTGCCACATGAATATCTTGTAAACAAATGATTGAATATCTTTTTTCCCTGTATATATTCATGACCTCTTTTCTTTTATTCTTATCTGCAAGCCCTCTGCAATTAGCTGAAATCATTTTTATCTTTTTAATATTACCCATGGTCCTTTAAGAGCATAGTAATTAAATCAGTTGCATTGAATGTAAGGCTAAAGTGGTTATAATGCTGACATAAATTAATAAATCTTGAAGACAAACTTGAGAAATGTAAACTGTAAAATATCTTGGTAAAGAAGTGGGAACATATTTTTTCAAAGAAAACTAAAAAGATTGAAAAAAATAAATAAAAACAAACAAAAGGTGACATGCTGGAACCGTGTCCACCAAAACCTATTGGCGTTAATAGCTAATCGTGGATCAAAATCCTCCCAAGCAGATGTTAAACCTACAAATGCTACATTACGCTTTAAGTAAATTTTATTAAATTCAATCATTCCATCTCTTTTGTATTCAAGGTTAGTGACTTCACTATAAGCAATAGTGTCGTACCCACCAAATTCTACCTGCCATTTTGATAATGGGGGATTATATCCAACAATATCCTGAGCCTTCCCATTTAATGTCAAGTCCGGGTAAAACTGGAACAAAATCATCAGGCCCCTCCCATTATACTAATTCTAGTAAAAAATAGTTACCCAAGTCGCTAGGCTCCAATTCATACACAAGAGATAAAAAAACTTTATTAACAACAATAGGTATATTTGGTCGAATATTTTGATACAGCATTGCTATGGGAATTATTATGGGAATTGACCCCATGCGGGAGAACAAACCAGCTACAACACTTCTCGAAGATGGAGGTTTATATGATACCACTGCTAGACCTTCATTTGAAATCTTCCTTAGAAGATGCTGATTTGTAGCTATTATTGTATTCCTCGGGGTAACCCTAATATTTAAAATCCACCTAGGTATGCGGCTAATCCTGTAATACAGTTCGTATGGGTGTTTATAAATTGTATATACCCCCCCAATATAATTGAGACCCCTATCCTGCTCCTGATTTGTAATTATAACATCCCCTAATTCGCTAAGTTTTTTTCCCCCATTTTCATTTTCGATCAGTTTATATTTTCCATCTTTATATTTAATAATATATTCACTGTTTTCTTTCCCAGTATCATTAAAAAGATTTGTGCTGGAAACTATTTTCGTACAACTTTCGTTTCTAGGTCCACCAGAATCCGTCATTTTATTAATAATTATTTATTCTTTTAACCTAAGAAATGCAATGTTAGAGTCGTGTAACCCATATTTATTAGTTGGCTTTCTGTGTCTAATATTGAGATTGTTAAGTTAGGTATTTGCCCGGCCTTAAGTCTTTTATACTGAAGATTAGTAAATGAAACGTACTTTCCACTGTTTAAAGTTTCATTCTCCACAGGTATAATTCTCAATATGGACGAAGGTTTTTCTCCAAAAATATTATCGCTAGTGCTAATACAGTCTAAATGAACGCAAAGTTCTTTGTACGGTGCCAATTTAGGTAAAGAGTTTGCATGATGAATGCCAGTAATATCTATCGAAGAATCAAACCCCAAAGTTTTAGCCAATTGTTGTGTTAAGGTAAGCCCCACATCTCCAATCTTTTCTATTGTTAGTTTTCCATTAGCCGTATTAATCGACACTTTACAACCATGCTCTTTAAAGTAATCATTTAGCATACAAACATTATAATAACCATCCGGAATAGTTATAGTTGTTTCTCCCTTTGTAAACTCATTATTCCCCTTACTTATGTTATACCAATTAGGATAGTATAAAATTTCGCATAATCCAACTCGCATCTCTCCATCGGCATTGTCTAGAGCTCTTGCGAGTTCTAACGTTTGTCCATTTTCAAAGTTAGAGATAGTTAAATACATTTCTGGCCTCGACATTTTATTATTTAAAAGTTAAGTCCTTAAATAATAAAAAATGGCAGCCTACAAGTATAATGCTAAGGCAAGTTATAAAGCTGGCGGCGTATACGCTGACTATGGTCATGGGATGGACATACCTCGAATTAATAAGAAGTTTATTTCTCGCAATCGTTATGATAAACTCAAATTTTACAAATATGATAAAAAAATAAACCTTACAACTCAATCGATATGGGTAGATACTAAGGGCTCTACTTTTGAGGTAAAATTTCTCGATATATTCGAAAATTATGAGGTTATTATTTCTAGTAAAGACGAAATAGAAAAATGGAAAAGTAATCCCATGCAATTTTGGCAAACCCAACTGCATTTTGCTGTGTGGTGTGCTACGACGGGGTGTGGGATATCTTATACAGATCATCTCTGTTCGAAGAGCGGGTTAACTAAGGCAATATTTTTATTTCATGTATATTACCAAATTAGGCCTATTTTAAACGCGATGAAGGTGCCCTTACCTCAAGATAAATCATGGGAAGCCAATAATAATTCATACAATGTCACAGCATATGAAAAAATCTGTAATGAATTTAATGTCCCAACAAATACTGATTGGCGTCACCGAGGGGAAAATAATGGAATGGGATATATATCTATGCCAAACGTTAGTTCTAATAAACAGCTAGGATAAGGTCCAAAGTTATAATCCTGATACTTTCGTTTTTAAAGATATAAAATCACAAGATGGGCTTAAAGGAGAAATGATGATTGATAAACAACCAAGATATATTTCCGAGGGTAAATTGGTGGTTACATATATAAAACAAGTTCAAGAGCATTGGGAAACCTTTGTTTTGGATGTATCGGATGGGTTCACTCACCCAGGGGTTGTAAGATTGAACGATTCTATTAGAACGTATGTCTGGGCTTTATTAGGTGCCCAAGGGCAAACTAGAACCCCTATTACTGGGGGTGGCACTGCATTCGATGCTCAGGAACAATTCAAGAAGGATGTAGAAGACGCCATTGCTAGCCCAGTGGATATCTCCAGTTCTAACCAAAGATATCAAGACGTATTACAAGATGCCAGTTCTAAAGTAGATTATGTTATAGGCCATGACTTACTCATGATTCCTAGCGATATGAAACTTAGGGTAGGTAAATAGGGAGGGTATAACAATAAAATTGTAATTGCGCCCCTAGATAGACCCTTAGGTAAGAATGAAGAACCAAAATCTAAGAGTATATTAAAGCCCAATATCCTGATGGGAGATAAGAAACCAAAGCCGGAGGTACTCAAAACCCATAATTATAAAAAACGTACATAATTATATTAAGTGGAGTAATAGTAGGGTTAATTATTATTTGGAGATCTTAGTTTTTATAAACACAATTATTATACCTCCGATAGCTACCATTAATGCCCATATATTTTGACTTAACCAAGTCGCTGTTTTAGACAAGAAAGTTAAAAGCCAAGATAAAATACTTCCTATTATTCCCGGTAATGCCGCTGCGGCCTTCCCAGCTAATTTAGATAATGCTTTACCTATATATTGTAACCACTCTTTAGTTTTATTAGGAGGTTTATTATTAGGAGGTTTATTATTAGGAGGTTTATTATTAGGAGGTTTATTATTATTCGTAGGAGATTTATTATTATTAGGGGGCACTGGCCCACCTTTTCCTGTTACTTTTTCTACTATCGCTGCAATTATAGCCCCTATCGCTGCTATAATAGAAGCTATTGTTATACCCTGTTCTCGGAATAATATCTTAAGACGCTCGCCTAATGATTTATCTTTGTCTAAGAGTTGGCTAAAAGTCTGCTTTATACGTTGATTTTGTGAACTTAGGGCGCTTTTATTTGCCGATGCGGCTTCTACCCTAGCTGACTTTTCGAGTTCCAAATCACTTATTTTTCTTTTAATGCGGTTGGTTTCTTCTTGGTTTTCCGCTTGAGTTAATTTAGTTGTTTCGCGTTCTATTTCTTCATCCAGGTGTGTTATTTTAGCTAAGTTATTAATTAGTTCCCCTCTTTGAGTTCTCATAGCTCGATCGAGTCCCCTCAGCTCTCTAATACTAAATTCTAATCCCTCAGTATTTAAAAGTGGGTCATTTATAGTTTGCAGGGCATTGTCTATTGCATTAATAGATTCATTAGTGGCGTGTATTGGGTTTTCGCTGAAAGAAGTTTCTGCTTCATCCAACTGTGCCAATTGGTTATTAAGTTTTTTTGGAGTCCTTTCGGGAAGTTTTTGCGTAATCTTATAATCCGTAAACCCTAATTCTACCTACCTTCAAGTAGGGTTGTAAACTTTTTAGAGGCTTTGCCCTACCTTTATTCTCACCTCTTTGGTAATATAAGTCCACTTCGGGATGACTTTTAAGTTTAAGCTTTCCATCCTGGTCTATCGTGAACTTAGAATAATCTCTACCACCACTAGGTTCACCAACTTCACTATAAAAATTATCCACGGATGATTTAAGCAATCTTGTTCTTGGATCTCTTAGTTCCTCTTGTAAACTAGTCACATTAGGCGGTAATCCCTGTCTCGGGATTGAACTTTCGGAAGCAATGCTCTCATCGAGATTGTCCATTTCATAAGCTTCATCTCTGTCATATCCGGCATAAATGTAATCAAAATGACTGACCTCGTCCATTTTATAAATATATGTTTTTCCTTTAAACATTTAAATATGTATTAATAAAATGTCTAACTACGGTCAGAAACTCAATCCATCGCATAATTTTAGAGAGCCCTATGGTATAAAAGGAGAAAGGTCCAGTGTTCGGGTAAGTAACAATCCGAGTACTATTGATCAGAATGAACAACTATTAGTTCGATTTCCTAATCTTGGAAGTCACGATGTCATAGTCCCGGGTACGGTCAGGTTGGCTTTCGATTTATTCCTAACATCGGATGGTGATAAAGATGCTAACAGTAGCATTGTACAGAATATTGGCCGCTCCATTGTGAAGAAAACAACCGTTAAGATAAGTAGTAATGAAGTATTGTCTATAGATGATAGCGATATATATTACACTTACGTAGATATTTGGAGAACTACACAAGAAAGAGGCAGTTTACATTATCAAGGCATTGACACAGCTACGAATCGAAATGTCACCAGGCTAAGAATGGGGTCGGGTCTTGGTGATGCTTCCATTGCAGAAGACAAAGCCATAGCCGATAACCTAGGAAATCGCTTTTATATTCCTCTAGATTTTGAATTGTTAGAGACTCACATGCCTTTCTATCAAGCTGCATTGGGAGATAGATTAGAATATGAATTGACATTTAATGATTATAAGAATGTAATTATAGGAGAGGAAAACACTAAGTATGAAATTAAGAATATTGCTTTGGAATTTGATAAAGTCAAGGAGTCAGAATTAGCCAGCGAAATCCATTCGATGTATAATAGTTCCATACCAATACACTATGATCGCGTGCTTCGGCACCGCATGATACCTTTGAATAAAAGTGATACGGTGTGGAATATTAACATCAATGTACCGGCCAAGTCTATGAAAGGAGTTTTGATGTTATTTAAAGAGCCCACCCCAGAGTTTGGTAGAATAACCGAATCATTTTACAATCCTAAAATTAATAACGTGCAAATGACCATTGAAGGAGTACCAAACCAGTTATACAGTCAAGATATGCGTAAATATAACTTATGGGATGAAATTAAGAAGCTTCCCAGCATAAAACGTAACCCGTTAACTAATACGGTGATGAAAGATCTTTGTCTTACTGATATGACTATTGGTAAGTTCTTAACCGACAAGCATGCTCTATGGCTCGATCTTAGGACAACTGATGACGATGAATTGCACGGTTCTGGTAGGCGAATTGAGAATGGTAGTGAAGGAATGACGATAGCAATAACTAAAAAAGCAGAAACAGCTGGACTAATAAAGGCTTACGTGTACGTCATTATGGATGCTAAATTGATTATCAATAATGGTAGATTTGAGTCAGCTATTTATTAGTTTAACTTAATTTTGCTAGTTAAAATAATTTTAAACTCAATTGTGTTTGAAATTTTTTAGCAAACTTAAGCAAAATCCGAGCAAACTTTAGCAAAATCAAGCAAAATCAAGCTAATCTAGCACTTTATACCATGGTGGTGTGTCGGTGCATAAGATAAGTTTGGAGTATTTCCGGTTCAGCCGTTTTCTAACCTTTTCTATTTCGGATTTACTTTCGATAACATAGTTCTCTCGTAAACAATCATCGAAATTATCTTTATCCTTACATTTAAATATGCAAATCCAGCGAATTTGCTCTCTGAAATCTGTGAGTATAGAATTATATTTCTGGGAAAGAATCCAAACGCTATGTTTAGTATGCCTGCCTGAGAATGCTAGCTTAGATAATTCGGCTTTCTTTCGAGTTAAGTCCCTTTCGGCACTGCAGTCATCGATTATGAACAAGGTAGGTTCATTCTTGAATTTCTCGTGAAAATATTTTAAACAATCGTTAAGTCGTTCCCCTGGAAGAATTTTATGTACATTTGGATCATTATTTACCCACAATTTAGACGTCGTTATCATTAATGGTTGGGCAAATAATAATAATGTGTTCAAAATTTTCGTAATAATACGTTTCTATAAGGTCTAACATGAATTTAGTTTTTCCGCATCCAGTCTTTCCACAAATGATAGCGCAATGCGGATCTTTAGGTAGTATCTCTGGCATCTCTTTTATAATTAAAACATTAATTCTTAAAGATAAATGTTGGCACTTGTATTATTACTGATATGTTTAGGTTTTGCACTATTTGCACTATTTGCACTACTCGCGGGCATAATGTTATTGTTGATATGCGTACTGATATGTTCAGGTTTTGCACTACTCGCGGGCATTATTGCTTTAAGAATTTACCGCATAATATATAAAATGGAATTAAGCGAAATCATGGGGGAAATATCCTCTATATATCCCCAAGAAATGATTGAGGATAAGAGAAACTAACAAATGCTGTCTTGGGCGGTGGGAAATTTGTGGATAAAAAAATTTCAATTGAGGTAATAAGCAGTATGACAGATGAAGAAATAATAGCAGAATATGAGAAATATGAACGTAGGTTGGGCGCGACTATGGTAAGGACGTTAGGGAAATCTTTCCTACATTTATATTCCAACGCTATGAGCCACTTCTTCAATATCACTCCTGATAGTAAAACACAGCTATTCCAAGAACTTAATGAAGACCCATTCATCGATATTGCTACGAGTAAAATTTGTTGTGACCTTTATTCTAAGTGCGGAATGTACCTGGCTCCCATTACAATGATGATTACAACTGCTAAGCATGTTGATTTTAAGAAAATGAATTTTAATAATAAAGATGTCTTCTCTGAAGCCAGAAATGTCGAACCCAGAAATATCGAATCCAGAGACGATATCGGAGATACCATCTTCGAATCCAGAGACCAATGAGGATGTTCAACTTAGCGATGAACCTCAACAAGTCACTAAAAAGGTAGATAAGAAGGTGGTTAAAAAACGTGCCACAAAAGCTATTGGACTTAGCGATGAACCAAAACTCACAGTCACAAAAAATCCTAAAAAGGTAGAAGCTGGTAAGAAGGGTGCCATGGTTAAAAAATTAAAGCGTGAGGCAAAAGAGACTCGAGTTATAAATCACGGTAATCTAGCACTTCCCATCCTAATAGGAATTCTAGGTATAGGTGCAATAATTGTCTACACTAAATTGAGTAAGCCATCTACTGATACCAGTTATGATAAAAAACCCTTTAAGAAAAAGGTTTATGATATATAAATATGAGCGAAGAAAAGAATGCCGTAAATACTCTTTATCATGCCGCAATAGTAACTGGATTAGCTGCAGGTTCGGTAAAATTAGGCAAAATGGCATTTAAAATGAGTACACCAAAATTAGATTTCCTTCCCCAAGATATTGGAATGGTGGCGGTTTATATCTGGGGAGAAATGATGCTTAAAGATTTTCTAGTAAAAAATAAATATATTCCCAATGATATAACTCACTGAGTTAATGCCTCTTTAGAGGCTATCACTCACTGAGTGAATAACTCCTTAAGGATATAATACATTATTTATAAAATGGCAACTTTTGTAGTAATGGCGGTTGGCGCAATAGTTAACGCTTTGGCCTTCTCCGGAAGTAACTTTCTATTTTCAAGACTGGATAAGGCTGAGAAAGAAAAACATGATAAAGCTTTAGAGGATTTATCAACCGCTAAATTTCAATGGGAGAAAAGTAGAAGTGAGAGACTCAATTTCTTAAATGAGCGACTAAAAAAACAATCTCATTCTATTCAAACTTTTAATGATGTGGATGCGGCGATGCATGAATATCATCTTAGATTTAGTAAGCCCTTACACTTACAACCATTAAAACCTCAACCAACTCTGGAAGATTTTTACACTCCTTCGAGTAGCCAAATGGAGGGAGAAATAACATTCGTTACTTTAAGTATGGTTGGACTTATCGTATTTATTTATAAAAGGTATTCGTAATATATTAAAAAAATTTAAAAATTATTTTATTTAGTCTAATAAAATGTTCTCTTCACAAGAAGAAGTATGCCGCCATAAGGAAGTAATAATGTATAAAGGGAAAGAGTTTTGTGAAAATTGTTGCCAGTTTACGTATATCGAGCCCGCAACTTGTGTTCACAGGAATATAATCGATGGCTACAGATGTATAGATTGTGGGTTTGAATATAAAATACTTAATAATTGTGATGCCCCTAGTCATAAAAAAAGGAAACTCTATGAGAAATTGCGCCAATATAATTTGAGACTATACTTACAATTATCAACCACAGAAAAATATACTGATATATGCGATAAGTTAAATTTAAATATAAAAGGCAAGGATAGCCTAGGATTGATAGGTGTTTGTTTAGTTCATGCTTATAAAAAACTTAATATTGGCAAAAGCTGTGAGGAAATTGCTGAATTGTTGGGCATAAAAAATCATCATATCAATAGGGGTTTATTCTATTATGAATTATTGGAGCGCCTCGAAGATGAGGTATCTTTATAGATTTATTTGGGTTATATCCAATGCTTCATAAAAAATTTATTTTTTGAAAAATTTTTTTCTTGAGTATAATAAAATGGCAAGCAAATATATTACCTTCAAATCTAGCAATATTCAACATATAAACTGGGAGAAACTTATAATCGGTACACCAAAGAAAAAACATAGCTCTTCTAAAGATGGTGGTTCAACTTTTAGTTGGTATGAATCTGATATTAAATATTGTGATAAAACTAATGATATAGAACAAAATGTTTATATTCAATTGCCTACTCAACAATTATGGGGACTTAATGGTGTATGGCCAATCTCAATGGATTCGAATAAAAACTTAAATAACTTAGATGGCTATCAAATCTGTTATCCTATGACATCTCAAGAAACTATGTCAAACCCTACTGAAGAAGAGAAAAATATTAAATCAATCTTCGATAATATTTGGAAAAGAGTTTTTGAACATATGAAATATTTTGATTCTATTTCTGATAAGAAACCTTTGTTACCTGGACCTAGTCGTAGCGCTGTTCTATGCGCAGAATCTAAGAAAGATCCATCTTTTGCTGTAAAACCAATTTACGATTATGCTTCTATAAAGAGTGATCACGGTGATACTAAAATAGATACGACAAACCCGCAAAGAACTTATATTAAGTTACATACATCGGGTAAAGGTGGAGTTAATAATATTAAAAATAATACTAAAATATGGATTGGAAATAAAAGAATATCTCCCCTACAATTGTTAAATAATCAAAATACAAAAACTTATCACAGAGGTAATGCAACTATTGTTGTTCTATTAGATAGTGTATACTGGGGAACTCATGGTCAAAAAACTTATGGTGCCAGTATTAAGATGAAAGCGATAGAAATAGTATGGACTCCAATATTTGGAGGTGATGATAGACTTCCTTATAGTAGAATTGTACAACTTTCTCAAGGTGAATTTCTTGAAGCTAAGAAAAATTACAAAAGATTTCCCGAAGGGGAAGATCTCGAAGAAGATAGTGAAGAGGAAAAAAATATAGATGAATTATGGTAAAATAATATAAATAGAAGATAATTTTCTAAAAAATTAGAAAATTTTCAATAATAATAAAAAGAACTGGCAATTTTAACAGATACTTTATTGTATGAAAATTTATTTTTGGGAAAAATTTATTTTTTGAAAAAAAATATTTCTAGATTATAATAAAATGGCACCTAGTCGTAGAATTATCGGATCTATGTCACGTTTTCGGGGGTTAGCAAAATCTTTAAGAAAAAGACAATCTGTTCCCACCAAATAACGTACCTTTATTCGCATGAAAAATATTAAGACTAAATTGAAAAATTATATTAAACCTAAAACTGAACCTGAACCTGAACTTGATATCAAATCTAATGTCAAATCTGAAGAGTTTTATTTAACAAAAGCTTTTAGAGGTTATTTCCATAATTGGGAAATGGATCTTGATTACGATGATCTATTAATAGCATTCGAAAATACGGAAAAAGCCGTGGTAGAAAAATTAACCGAGGAATTAGAAAAATTGACTAATATTAAATATCAGTTAGCAATTAAAAATTAGAAAACTATTCAACATGTTTATTTTAGATCTAAACAGATGGTATTAACCAACTCGAGTGATATTCATACATCTTTATCCGAATGTCAAGAAAAGATAAAAGAAACATTGGAAAAATTTACGCATCAAGGGTCGGGGTGGAAGATAGAGAGCATCGAAACAATGTTGTTAAATATATCGAAATATAATCCTTTGAAAGGTGGGTCCTATATAGATTTGCCTGAATATTATAAGAATAAAAAGGCCATAATTAATGTAAAGAATAAGGATGATAACTGTTTAAGATGGGCTTTGAAATCTGCCTTATTTCCAGCAAATTCAGACTCCGATAGGCCATCATCATATCGTATTGATGATGGGCTTAATTTTGATGGTATAGACACTCCCACTCCAATTTCACAAATTAAGAAGGTAGAAAAAATGAACAATTTGGCTATTAATATATTCGGGAATAATGAAACAAATGATGGCGTCATTATTCATAGGATTAGTTCCGCTGATGAAGATATTCCTAGAATTAATGTGTTTCTACTAGAAGGAAAAAAAGGAGTTCAAATTAAAAAGGAAAAAGAAGTTCAAATTGAAAAAGAGGATAAGAAGAAATACGAGATCGACCCAAAAGACATTAAATATCATTTTATGTGGATAAAGAATTTCAATAAACTTATGTTCGATCAAACTAAAAATAAGCATAAAAAATATTTTTGTGAAAGATGTCTTCATGGGTATTCTAGAGATGACTTACTACAAAAACATAAACCCGATTGCAGGAGTGTCAGTAAGATTGCTGTTAAAATTGAGATGCCTGAGGAAGAGGATAAAATACTCCAGTTTAAAAATTATCAAAACCGGATGCCCGCTCCTTGGGTTATTTACGCAGATTTTGAGAGTATCAATAAAAAAATTAATAATGCACAGCCCTCTAATGATAATAATCAAAGTTTTACTCATAAAATAGAAGAACATGACGCGTGCGGCTTTGGATTTATTGCCGTGAGAAGCGATGGAAAAACAATGGATCCATTAATTTATAGGGGACCCGCCGCAGCGGAGATGTTCTTATTAAACCTTCTGCAATATGAAGACAAAATTAGGGAAGAATTAAAAGATATAAAACCTATGGATATAACTGAGGAGGAATCGAGTCATTTTGATAATGCTTGGATTTGTTGGGTTTGTGGTGGGCTGTTTTCTAATAATAATAAAAATAGAGCCATGGGCTCTGTAGCTCATTAGACTTTTGATAGAAATAGGTGTTTGGATTTAGACCATGGTGTCATGGGCAGTGTAGGAAAGATAGCCTGTCCCAACGTCCGAGTTATTCACAATCAAATAAAAAAGGCCCATTGCCCATTTGGGGTCAAGGGGTCACCGAACCTACAATTCAGAATCCCCAATGTCCAAGGAGTCTACACACAACTATTCAGCTATCAAGACCTTTTGGAACTGGAGAAGAAGATGAAAGTAGGATATTAAGGTTTTTGACCCCTGTGACCCCATTTGGGGTCAAGTGGTCACCAAACCTACAATTTAGAATCCCCAGTGTCCAAGGAGTCTTCACACAAGTTTTCAGCTATCTAGACCTTTTGGAACTAGGGAAAATGACGAAATTAGGTTTTATAGGTTTTGACCCCTGTGACCCCATTTGGGGTCATGGGGTCACCAAACCTACAATTTAGAATCCCCGTTGGCCAAGGAGTCTCTACACACATTTTCAGCTCTCTAGACCTTTTGGAACTAGGGAAAAAGATGAAATTAGGTTTTATAGGTTTTGACCCCTGTGACCCCATTTGGGGTCAAGGGGTCACCGAACCTACAATTCAGAATCCCCATTGTCAAAGGAGTCTACACACAACTATTCAGCTATCAAGACCTTTTGGAACTGGAGAAGAAGATGAAAGTAGGATTTTAAGGTTTTGACCCGTGACCCCATTTGGGGTCAAATGGTCACCAAACCTACAATTTAGAATCCCCGTTGGCCAAGGAGTCTTCACACAAGTTTTCAGCCCTCTAGACCTTTTGGAACTAGGGACAAAGATGAAATTAGGTTTTATAGGTTTTGACCCCTGTGACCCCATTTGGGGTCATGGGGTCACCAAACCTACAATTTAGAATCCCCGTTGGCCAAGGTGTCTACACACACCTTTTCAGCTCTCTAGACCTTTTGGAACTAGGGAAAAAGATGAAATTAGGTTTTATAGGTTTTGACCCCTGTGACCCCATTTGGGGTCATGGGGTCACCAAACCTACAATTTAGAATCTCCAGTGCCCAAGGAGTCTACACACAACTATTCAGCTCTCTGGACCTTTTGGAACTGGAGAAGAAGATGAAAATAGGTTTTTCATGTTTTGACCCCTGTGACCTCATTTGGGGTCAAGGGGTCACAAAATCTACAATTTAGAATCTCCAGTGCCCAGGGAGTCTACACACAACTTTTCATCTCTCTGGACCTTTTGGAACTGGAGAAGAAGATTAAAATAGATTTTTAAGGTTTTGACCCTTGTGACCCCATTTGGGGTCATGGGGTCACGAAATCTACAATATAGAATCCCCATTTGCCAAGGATTATGCACATAAAATTTCAGCTCTCTAGAGTCATTGGTTCTGGAGAAGAAGTCGAAAAAGTGAAAAGTTTACGGATGGACGGATGGACGGACGGACGGATGGACGGACGCCGGACGCCTTGCCATGCCATAATCCCATCGGGTCTTTCAGACCTGATGAGCTAAAAAGTGGAAACTATCGTGGCGCGGCTCATAACAACTGCAACTTACGACTTAAAATAAAACCTGACCAGATCGTAATTCCCGTAGTATTTCACAATCTGAAACATTATGATGCAAACCTTATTATGCAGGCTATTTCTAAAGTTGAGGGCGATATAAAATGTATACCTAATACTATGGAAAGATATATATCATTTTCTTTAGGCGGTACGCGGTCTTCGTTTTATAGATAGTTGTCAGTTTCTTCTAATGTCGCTAGATTCTTTGGTAAAGGCTAATAGTAACTTCCCTATAACTGAACAATATACTCAAGAACTCATGCGACATTTATTATTGAAAAAAGGAGTATATCCATACTCGTATATGGATAATTGGGATAAGTTTGAAGAAACCGAACTACCACCTATTGAATGTTTTTATAACAATTTATCCGAAAGTCATATAAGCGATGATGATTATAATCACGCTAAAAATGTGTGGGATTCGTTCGGGTGTAAAAATTTAGGGGATTATCACGATCTGTATCTAAAAACCGATGTATTATTACTGGCCGATATATTCAAAACTTTCAGAAAGACTTGCTTGAAACAATACTGGTTAGATCCCGCACATTATTTTACTGGCCCAGGGCTATCCTGGGACGCTTTACTTTTGAAAACCGGAGTAAAACTAGAGCTACTAACCGACTATGACATGCACTTGTTTATCGAGAAAGGGCTCAGAGGTGGAATATCCATGGTGTCCAAGAGACATGCCAAGGCTAACAATAAATATGTAGAGGGATATGATCCTAGTAAGCCATCGAGTCACATACTTTACTTAGACGCGAATAACCTTTACGGGTGGGCGATGAGCCAATATTTACCTACGGGTGGGTTTAAGTGGGTAGAATATAAGAATCTTGATATTATGAATATACCTAAAGATTCGGAGAAAGGCTTAATTCTCGAAGTAGACTTAGAATACGCAAAAGAAACCCATATTAGCCATAATACCTATCCATTGGCCCCTGAAAGACTTAAGGTGAAACAAGAATGGTTCTCCGATTATCAGAATAATTTATTACACGGAGAAAAAATGCCCGATGTAGAGAAATTAGTGCCCAACTTAATGAATAAAAGTAAATACGTAATTCATTACAGAAATCTCCAATTATATCTTTCATTGGGTATGAAGTTAACTAAAATACACAGAATTCTAGAATTTGATCAGAGCCCTTGGATGGAGCCGTATATTAGAATGAATACAGATTTGAGGACAAAAGCTACTAGTGATTTTGAGAAAAACCTTTACAAATTAATGAATAATTCTGTATACGGTAAAACTATGGAAAATGTGAGGAATAGAATAAACGTAAGATTATTCAGGACAGATGAGGAAGAAGAACCATTAAGAAAGGCTATTGCTAATCCTGCTTTTAATGAATTTAGAATCTTTGACCACGATTTAGCCGCTTGTTCATATGAACAAGGCAAAAGTAAAATTGAACAAACCAATATACGTTGGTATGAGTATATTAGACTTATCGAAACACTTAATGTATGACTTTTATTATAATGAGATGAAGAAACAATACGGAAATAAATGCGAAGTATTATATACCGATACGGATTCTTTGTTGTTAGAGATACAAACCGATGATGTTTACGAAGACATGAAAGAAAAAATTGACTTGTACGATACTAGTGATTTTGATAAAACCCACCCATTGCACAGCGTAAAAAATAAGAAGGTTTTAGGTAAATTTAAGGATGAATGTTCGGGTGTTCCTATTTCTGAATACGTAGGATTAAGGCCGAAGATGTATTGTATTAAAAAAGCTGAAACAGAAATAAAGAAAGCTAAAGGAATTAAAAGATATGTAGTAAAGAATAATACCAACCTTGAGCAGTATAAAGAGTCATTATTCAATAAGAAGACTTTTAAACACGAAATGAATACTTTGAGAAGTGAAGGACATAACATGTACGCAATGCGACTTAAAAAGACATCATTATCTCCATTAGATACGAAAAGATGGATTGCCGATGATGGGGTAAATACATACGCATACGGATATTTAAAAACATAATCCTTCTTATATAAGAGATGTCTTCTTTGAAGAAGATACAAAAGATTTATTATAGTCCTCAAGGGTATTGGAAAGGCCTAGCAGCTGTAGATAAACTCGCCAAGGCTGCAAAGGTCACTAAGGCAGAAGCGAAGAATTGGTTAATGAAACAAGCCATTTGGCAAATATATTTACCCCCACCTAAATACCAAATGAAGTTCATCAAGCAGACCTACTATTTCTACCTCACGACCGAGTAAAAAGAAAGACTTATAAGTATGCGTTAACTGTGGTAGATGTTGCCAGTCGATATAAGGAAGCAGAGGCATTAACTACTAAGAACTCCGCAGAAGTAGCTAAAGCTTTAGAGAAAATATATAGAAGAAGCCCTTTGAACTGGCCGAGTACATTTCAAGTAGATCCAGGGCGTGAGTTTATGGGAGATGTAACACAACTTTTATCAAAACATAACGTTAGAATTAGAAGAGGTGTAAAAGAAGCGCACAGAAGTCAAGCCCTGGTAGAGAGATTTAATAAGACACTATCCGAACGCTTATTCGGTTATCAGTATGCTCAGGAATTAAAGAACCCAAAGGCGAGGTCTACCGAATGGGTAACCAGATTGCCTGAGGTTATATCGGCAATAAATAATGAAGAGACTCGACTTATAAATAAGAAACCTATAAAAGCTATTAAATTGAAATCGGTTGTGGCTGAACCTTCTGCACCTTTATTAAGAGATGAAAAAATAATACCCGATAGAGTTAGCGTAAGATATTTATATCAGCCGGGTGAACTCGAGGGTGACCAAAGACTTAGAGCAACAGACCCCATATGGTCTCTTAACATATATCAAATTAGCCGATATGTTTCTAAAAAAGGTGAACCGACACTTTATTACTTACAAGATGGACCGGGGAGAGGCTTTGTCAAAGAAGAATTATTAATCGTGCCACCGGATACCCCCATCATTTTTTAATGTATGAAGTACATTAAAATATACGTGTGTTTAAAAAGTAGGTTTTTAATGTATTTTCATACATTAGAAATACATTAAAAATTTCCCGTGGTACAGAAACTGCCTTTTATACCTACTACATTTTACAAGTGTTGTAGTTAAAAGTCCTAATTATTCATGCCAATCAATATTTACATTGGAATTTGATGGAAATAGGTTTTAAAAATTACGTTTGAATCATTGACGCGTGTCACTGTCCAGTTATCGATCACAAATCAAAGATTTAACCTGTTTTATTGTCACTATACTGAACTCATAAGCACTAAGATGCTAATTTTTGAAAACAACCATCCCTTCTTGTTAAAAAAACACTATATAAGAAGTTTGGCATATTTGACTCTAACAACATACTGTGTGCATGGCCCTTAAACTGTTCAATGTTTTACAATTCTGCATTTGGAACTATGCCAAACAGAGAGATACAAAACTGAACGAAACAAATCACTTATATAACGTACTGTAAATGATCATTATCATTCACCTTCATTTCCTATTTGACCTTTATGAATCAAGAAAATGATGAAGAGTTTATGGTTCTTGACATTGCTAGACAATTTCCCTTCGTTCCTCATCCCCACAATTACAATTTAATATGTTATAAATCAATAATGTTTTCAACAATAACGGCATTTTATGTCCATGTGTTTAAAGATATATATCAGTTTGTATTATAATTTAATAACAACTCAGTCATATTGACATGTACGCAGCGTTATGTTATTCACATATTTATATGCATTTAATTATATAAGAAAAAAACATAGAGATAATCATTTTACTGTCAATGGTTTCTGCATATTGATAGGATCAAAGTAGAAATTACATTCCTTTTCCCCTTGCGATTTCATGTAGAAAAATGGATTCAGATGTATAACTGCTTTACTGGTAACGTCGGTGTTAGTAATCTACAGATGGGAGAAGTTGCCAGACAGCTAATTGTCAGTCCTTCGACGACAAACAGACTGCACCATCATTTTCAGCAGACTGGCAGTGTTCTTGAATATATGCTTTGTCTTTTGATCAGGTCCTTCAAAGTTGGTGTTGCATTTTCAAATTAAATCTTACAGTATAATTTGCCAATGTGCACTCAGTAATCACATGATTCTATAATGTTTGTATGTAGAAATTTTTTAGATACATGTATTTGTAAAATATTTTTTAGCCATCATTTTAGATAATTTCTATATCGATGTCAAGAGGAACTATTCATATTCAGTTTCATATTGATTTCACAAGTGCACTCTCAGAATTCATTGAAATAAGGCGCCCGAATTAAACATAAGTATACTTTGGTTATAGAAACCATCCTAGAGCCAGGTGATAGAAATTTAATTTAAAGTAGCAATTAAGAATATCCACTTGTACAACTGAATTCACCAACTGGTTTTGTACAAAATGATATTGACTCATGGAATTGGCCATGTTAACACGCTAAATTTAGAAAAAACGATTGCACTGCACAGGAAAATTCTGCCACTGGTTTTTATCACGCATTAACAGAAAATTTATCCACAGGAGCAAAACTGGACAAAATGAAAGTCAGCCACTTGAGGGTTAATATATGATGCTCGGGCAGCAAGACTGAGAAAGCATTGGTCTGTTATTGGTACTATTGAATAATTTGTTGTTACCAATGTATTACCATTGCAGGTAGAGACAAACAGATTGTACAAGTGAACAGATAATGTCAATACAATGAAAACAAGTACACAAAGATAGCATGGTGACACATTTGCACTCGGAAAATGCCATGCCAGAGCTGGATAATTTCTCATAGAAGCTAAATCATTGCTAAATAAGCACTTACCAAACTCACAGAATTTGAATTAAAATCATGTTTCCATTCTTGTGTACACAAAGATAGCATGGCGACACATTTGCACTCGGAAAATGCCATGCCAGAGCTGGATAATTTCTCATAGAAGCTAAATCATTGCTAAATAAGCACTTACCAAACTCACAGAATTTGAATTAAAATCATGTTTCCATTCTTGTGTACACAAAGATAGCATGGCGACACATTTGCACTCGGAAAATGCCATGCCAGAGCTGGATAATTTCTCATAGAAGCCAAATCATTGCTAAATAAGCACTTACCAAACTCACAGAATTTGAATTAAAATCATGTTTCCATTCTATAAATTCATAAATTTGGCACATTTACCTGCTATACACTAAATGTCACACTAGTCGGTGTACATACCTTTGATTCTTCTAGCAATCCAGATTTAACAATGATAGTTTTCTCCCCAGACCCAGGTTTTCCTGAAATATTTCATAGTAAAAAACAATAAACAATAAAACCATTCTGATTTCTCCTCTCAACCAATATCAAAACCTTTCTAAGACTTAAAACTTTCCACTCAAGAATATGCATTAACATAATAATTTTCATAATAAAACAATAAAATAATTCAACGTTAAAATAATTTGAGTAATAATTTTGTGAGAAATTATAATCAAATAGCTTAACAACTGATCTCAAAATTTTATCAAAAAACATAACAATAACAGGTAAAGATGAGTTAAGCCACCTATTTTACAAACTTTTCAGGAAGAGAATTAATTGACTTGTGACAGTTTAAGATGATATTCATTATTCTGTTGCTTTATTATAACTAGTCTCTCTCTCTTTAAACCTTGGTATATGACAATGAAGTGATGAGATTTAGTTTAAAGAGATAGTTTCAAGAGTGTGGCCGATAATCTAGGATTGCCACTGGCTATTGGATTTCAGCTTTTTCTAGGCCTATTGGTTCTTGAGAAGAGGATGAAATATGGTTTTTGAGTTGTGGCCCCTAGACCCTTATTACACGATAAATAAGGTTTTCAGTCGTGGCCCAATGACCCTTATAAGGAGCCAAAGTGTCACAATATCTTTAATCTATGATCTCTCAAAATCGATCAACTAGTCTATATGTAACATTTCAGCTTTCAAGGTCTTTTATTTTTTTGAAATGAAGATGAAAATGTGTTTTTAGGTCTTGGCCCCTGCAACCTTTATAAGGAGCCACAGAGTCACAATATCTTTAATCTATGATACTTCAAAATCTATCAACTTGTCCATATACAACATTTCAGCTTTCAAGGTCTTTTCATTTTTTAAATGGAGATGAAAATTTGTTTATAGGTCTTGGTCCCTGCGACCTTTATAAGGAGCCACAGAGTCACAGATATCAAAATAAACCATCATCATCTGCAAAAGAATCTGTACCCAAGACTTCGGCTTTCTGGGCCTTTTCACCCAGAGTATGAGATAGAAATAGTATTCAATGGCATGTCCACTGCTTTTAAAAGGAGCCTCTAGAGTCATAAACTATACAATTAAGAATCCCATTTGGCCAAGATCACTGCAGACAAGATTTCAGCTCTTCAGTCAATGGTTCTTCAGAAAAAGATGAAAAGTTACAAACAGGTTTGCATTTCTATCAAGGCCTTTTTCAAATATTTCGTATTCAACTATATACATTGGTAGGAAACAACATTTTGACATCAAAATCAGAATTCTATGTCATAAATAAAGTATGTTATTTTAATTTGAATTATGTCACCCTCTCAACCCGCTAATAACTAACCAACAATGCATTACGTTACTGTTATTTGTGTAAGTAGATTTCTCATCTGTCCTTGTTTATCAACTTGCTGCCCGATGTAGGCATTGGGTTTTGCAATGGGTATTGTCAATCAAATTCAGAACAAGCAGACAGAGTCAGCTATATCCCCCGCCAAAGGGAAAGGGTAGTTAAGAATACTAGTTGTGGAATATTGAACAGTGATCATGTTGTTTTTCTTCAAACAACCTTTAAGAAATCCTATGTTATGTTTCCATGGAAACGGGTAAAAATAAAAATGCAAAGAAGTTGAAAACCCCAAAAGGCACATCTCCGCATGATGCCCGTTGCACATACCAAGTTTCGTCGAGCTAGGTCTCACCGTTTTGGAGTTGTGCTCCGGAAACATTATCAGGACGAACGGACGGACGGACAAACGGAAAAAATGAAAGAAGTTGAAAACCCCAAAAGGCACTTCTACGCATGATGCCCGTTGCACATACCAAGTTTTGTCGAGCTAGGTCTCACAGTTTTGGAGTTGTGCTCCGGAAACAAAATCCTATGTTACGTTTCCATGGAAACAGGTAAAAATAAAAATCAAAAGAAGTTATAAAACTTCAAAAGACACATCTCCGCATGATGGCCGTTGCACATACCAAGTTTTGTCGAGCTAGGTCTCACAGTTTTGGAGTTGTGCTCCGGAAACAAAATCCTATGTTACGTTTCCATGGAAACAGGTAAAAATAAAAATGAAAAGAAGTTATAAAACTTCAAAAGACACATCTCCGCATGATGGCCGTTGCACATACCAAGTTTCGTCGAGCTAGGTCTCACCGTTTTGGAGTTGTGGTCCGGAAACAAAATCCCATATTACTTTTCCATGGAAACGGGTAAAAATAAAAATGCAAAGAAGTTGAAAACCCCAAAAGGCACATCTACGCATGATGCCCGTTGCACATACCAAGTTTCGTCGAGATAGGTCTCACCGTTTTGGAGTTGTGCTCCCGAAAGATTATCGGGACGGACGAACGGACGGACGAACGGACGGACGAACGGACGGAGACCATTTCAATATCCTCCACCAACTACGTTGGGCGGGGGATAAAAAGAAAAAGAATTAAATCTTGAGGGAGTTTGCAATTTTCAAATATGTTTTCGTGATACAATTAGACAATGAAAGCATGCAGTCTTTTAAGTGATAATCGTTGCTAAATTTCTGAATTTCATTTTGTTTACTTTTTTACATGTTAAGCATTACTATCATTAACAACATTGATTGTCAACCGCAGTTGCTATGGCAATGCAAAATGAAATGCATCTTTCATCAAAACGGCATTATGCGGCTCACTTGTGATTGAAGTATGAGCTAGATCATGGCCTGTAAATGTGTTAACATCCAAAAATCCATTTCACGGCCCTGCTAATGATACGCACCATTCTATCTATTGCAGTGAACTGAAAAGGCGATGCCTTTTTATTTTTGTCTGTATTTCCATTACTCACATTTCTGATTTTGTTTTTTTGGTACCAAGTCATTACTAAATAAACAAAGATTACGTAAAAGTACTTTTAAACATTTTATACCATGATCATGCATCTTTTACAGATTGACAAATTTATGCCTAATGAGCTAAAAAGTATGCACTTACACATACATATATAGGCAACATTTTCAATACAGTTTCCCTTGCATGCCTATTAACTGCACCAGTCTCTAACACTGGCTAATACAAACCTTGATGCCATCCCATCAAAATTCGTATTATGAGTGCAAATCAGCAAAAAGTTACAATATTCATGATTTTTCATTGGACTATCATGATAGGTTGCTGCAGCCTAGACCTCAAGCACACTAAAGTTTGGGAAATGTGCCAAGGCCTATCTTAGCAACTAATTGGTGCTGGCAAAAGTATACCCCAATTGCGTGGGAAATTGGATATCTAGATAACTTTTTTTACAGATTGTTTTTAAGAGTGTGAAGTAATTAGCACTGAATTTCAAGATTTTCCCATATAATTAATTGTTATAGCTATGCAGGTCTGATTCGTGAATTTTCTGTCTTTTTTACACTTGAATAAAAACAATAATATTATTTTAATTTTTCAAAGCAAAAACACTTTTCCATTCATCCAGAGTTTTTTTCAAATTTACACTAAACTTCAAAACTTATCAATAATTTGGTTTCTAAATGAAATTTTAAAAGCCAGGACATTTACACAGTAAATTTTTATGATGTTCCTTAATTGTATTCTTCAAATGTTTATATTTCAAATGAGCAAACAATTTACCTTTCTTAGATCTTTTGAATCGCTGTGTTATTTTCTTAACGTCAAACTTCTTTGTTCCTGGACAGGCCTTGTGTAAGATTTTGATGACATCATTGTTTGTTAGGTTGTCTGATAAAAGGATAATGTCAAAACAGATCCGACAGTCCTTCAACGCTTCCAGAACAGCCTTGATGATATTTTTCACACCAGCTCGTAAAATTGTGTCTAGGTGATGCACCACAAATGTACATGATATCTGTCCCTTCTCTGAGTATATCATGAGAACTTCTTTAACAATCCTTCTCACTTTCTCCTTCTCTTGATTCCTTTCATCCTTCAGTGTTGGAGGCATCCAGAACAGAACTACCCTCTTACTGGCGCTCCAGCTGGTACTGCCAAGATCCTCAAACTGCTTCCCTTTTCCATCTTTCAATGTCCTGGTCGCCTTCTTCAAGGTTTCAAACTCTTGTGCCATTGCTATGAGAAAGATTGCAAAACTGTATTTCAGATTCCAATAATTATGTTTTTGTTAGACATCAGTATTCACACAATATTACAGGTTCTTAGGCAAGTAAAATATAGTTGATGTTATGAATATTTCCAAATTGATTTAAAAACAAATTTTCATAAAGAATCCGATGTTGCATAAAACATGAAGACAATTGTTGAAACAAACATTTTCCAAAATGATTGAATAGAGTCTAATATTAAATGTATGAACATCCTTAAAAAAAGACATTTGAAAAGCTATACTTACCAAATATTACATTCTTACTAATTTAAAATTCAAATATAATTGCATGACAACAATTTGTTCATAGATTACTCACAATTTCAACATCAGACTGATACACAACGTCTTTTTTCTAAATTTGTAACAGTGATAAATGGCTTCATTTCTCTTTAAATGGATGTCTGTAATTCCATGTCAAATAGTAAAATACAAATCAATCAAAATATTAATATTAATGTTTGTTCCATGTTTCAACTGGATCTATTCATGCAATTGCAAATATGTTTATGAATAGGAACATCTCCTTGGATTTCCTCATACAGAAATGACAAGTACTACAACATAACTGCGTCCCTTAACATTGGCTAAGAATTGGTTGAATAGAGAACAAGTTCTATGGATTTACAACTTTTTTATTGCAGGATTTGGATGTTGCGGTGAATATACTAACTCCGTTTTCAAGCAAGTAACAAATTTCTGGATAGCTTCAAGGGAAAATCTCTTAACTCATTAACGCCAAGGCAGCTTCACGGCTCAACGCCTGGGCCACTGACCACAGACGCTGCTCCCTGAAGCGAGACCAATTACCTCAAACACCGCTCTTTTCGCGACAGCCTTTGAACGGAAACTGTCTAGCCTTGTGCCATAAAGTCTTGATTGTTTTATAGCTTCATGTAGATAGATGCAGGTGCTGGATATTGATACTTAACAGGAATATAACATGTGATATTTCACCAATGACTTTATGTTTTGCGGTTTGTCCGATTTCAATTCATAAACATACTCAAAGAGAGAGAGAGGGAGATAGTGAAATTGTTTTCATTGTCACACCAAATAAAATTGACAGGTAAACTGGTTTGATATCGCACCTTTTAAATTGGTCAAAAGGTTATGATAGACAATTTATCTTACTCATACCTAAACAACAGTACTTAAACAGCAAACTTAACAGCAAATAATAAACACAGACACACACTTACATATTATAGTATATATTTACTATATACATAACCAAATATTGTCAAGCATTTGTCAATCTTCATGTTAGACTGTCTTTCTCAATCTACCACTACAGTGATTTGATGGCGGCATATTGTACACACATTTGCAAGTACTAACACATAAACACACAACGTAGCGAATATTTTCACATGTGTTGATTTACATGCATTTCTATTTGTAAATGCTAATACTGCATATCTACACACCATGTTGAGTAGATACAGTGTGTCGGTATCTCAACCATCTGGAAATGATATCCCGATTTCAGAGAAAGCACGTAACATCAACGAATGTAATGATTATTAATATTGACCAAGTGATCTATTCCGTTGTCAACTCTAATTATCATATAACATGTGTATGTATCCATTCAGTGACAGACAGGGTCGTAGATCTATGAAGAATGTTGTTGAATTTAAAAAAACCCATGTACATGCTAAAACTATTATTGTTACAGGACCGCTACTGACCGTGCATGACCCTTCCAAGATCAACATATTCAAAATGTTTTCATTTACCAAACGTAGAATATTTTTGCACGATTTTTATTTCTTATTGCTATCCTGAGGATAGCATCTTATTTACGAAACTGTGAACAACACTAATGGATGCTAAACTGATTTTCAAAATAAGTTCATTGTTATACTATACGATAGACGCACATACGCGGCTCTCGCTGAATAAGAGGTGATTCAATTAACGCACATAAGCGTCTCTCGCTGTGAGAAACTGCTAATCAACGGACGCTTATATGCGGCTCTCGCTGTGAGCATCTCATTATTTTGACGCATATACGCGGCTCTCGGCGTTAATGAGTTAATGACTGACACAGCTTCCAGGGTAGAACCTTCAACTTTGTTAACATTTTGGAACAGTTTTGTTTGAACTCTGTCATGTACCGTATATGACCGGGTATAAACCCCCCTCACCTATAAGCCGACCCCCTTTCTCAACCCCCCATATCCAGGTAAAAACCCGGTATCTCATGTATAAACCGACCCCGTTTTCTACACTTCCCGGCTGACTGGTAAGTTCAATGGCAGGTTGATGTTACCATGATACTTGATCTGGCTTTATCAAAACATTCTTTATTTTTCAGGCGTTTATCAAAAATAAAAGATTACTACAAAATAAAATATTGACTTACGGTGTCTGTTTTTTGTTTGAATAAAATCATGCTTCATTCCCATTACACGAACTTTTTGGACAACTAGCTTCCATGCTACTTTCGATATCGTGTGTAAAGAAAACGGTGTTAGGATAAATTGTTACCCAGTAAAAAAAGACAGACATTGTTTCATATTTAACCAATATGTATTTATGCTTTCACAGTTTCAGCCTATGTACAATCAAAACAATAACAAGATCAGACGTTTCACAAGTCTGCTTCGGTGATTGCACCGTCTATTATCGGTACATGGGCACAGGAAACGTTAATTACAGCTTTAATTGCTGTTAATTGATCATCAAAGCTAAGACGTTGACCCAATACATTATGTCATTACTAGTTAATTAACATCTAACAGATCTCTTAACAAGCTGAATAACATGTTCATCCGTCATGCGTTAAATGCTTATGGTTTATCGATACCTACGGTAAATCTCATTTGATTGTGCTGCATTATTATTTTAAGTTGCCTATTTAGAAATTTACTGACTCTTTCGTAGAGCTTAAAATATATGACAATGTGATAACAAATTTATTGTGAATTACTGTTCACTTTCTCAACTAAGAAGTTTGCCGACTGTTAGATGAGTATCAAATATATACTATTATACTTTGCCATCTCAGAAACAATGCGACAACTTGTTTTCATTGTGTTTAATTGAATTATCGTAAACTTTTGCACGAGGTTCCATCTCATATAACACCGTTTCTATTCAACTTCTCATTGGTCCACGTCACAAATGCTAGTCACTCGCTTTCAGGTCAAATTATCGATCGATATTTGCCAGCTAACACGTGTTGCGTGTTGAATATTACCGGTACATAAATTATTTATGTATATGTATATTTTTAACTTTCCATTCATATTTTTCTCAATATATTCATTATCAAACAACAATAAGCAAGACAAAGGTATATTTATTTCAAACTTTTATTATTTAAATGACATCGTTGATTATGCACTGCCTTCGATGTAAACATTGTCTCCCGGATTCGCTCTGCTTGATGAACCGGGCTGGATATTACCTGGCCTCAAGGAATTTTTGGTCTGAAATATAGACTTAGGGTATAGGCCGACCCCCCTCTTTGACCCCCCAATTTCTGGTATCAAATTCTCGGCTTATAGCCAGTCATATACCGTAGATCATTTGTGCAAACCACTTTGTGCCTCTTTTCAATGGTTGGAAAAAACACTTTTCCCTCAAGTTGTGAAATTGACAATGTGTCCAACATGTCCTTGATATTCTCTGGTTTAAGGCTGTTTGTATCCTTGGTATCAAAATATATTGTTTTGAAGCATCACTTAGAATAATCACAGGCTTTTACTAAGGCATCCTTTCTCACGGCAAATATTGTCGCAGTTTTAACCATGTACATGAACCTTTTTAACCTTATTATCTGTCTCAACATAAACTATCTCTCTTTACTTCATCCAACTCAACTGAACAAACCTATGCCCATTAATGTATATATTCCCTCTCAAATCATGTCCAATATCACTTGCTTTATAACGATATTAGTATCTACACTGAAAAGTCACTATCCTGCAATCAAGAAGTTGTAAATCCATAGAACTTGTTCATCTAACAAACTTCTAAATACCTCTCAAAGAAGTAAGAATTGGTTGAAGGAACAGTACTTACAAAGAGAATTTTAAAAAGAATACCTTTAAAGTTCTAAATCCAAATTTGAAACAAGAGAATGTTAATGTTTACCATAAATCTATAAAATCTACGTAATAGCGCATTATGATGAATAATTAACCTTACCTTTTTGAGCAGCCGTCTCTACTTCCTGTGGTAGACGTCCACCAACAACAGGTATTGCAAGTATGTCAGACTGTGCTTCTCCAATTGTTCCCTGTACAACTGTTATGGAGGATCCACATTCAGAGGTCCAGTGAGTCAGTCTGACATCCTGCTCAGGAGGTATGAACCCTTCTGATATGCTTATGTCATCATCATCATCCTCCTCATCATCATCATCTGGTCTTCGTATCAAGCAGCTGAAAGCTTCTTCCACCTTTGCCACAACATCCTTCCCCTGTTGCATTTTCAAGACCTCATGTATTTCTGCACAATCCTTTTCTTCCACAACTATTCTTGACTTCAAGTCTATGACTTCCCTCCTGACTTTATCAACTAAAGATATTTTGCCTGCAATCATTAAGCAACCATCCTTGCCCTCTCTGAATTGAACATTTTTGTCAACAAATTTCTGGAGAGCTTCAGGGAAAAGTCTCTTAATGACTGATATATCCTCTAGGGTACAACCTTCAACTCTGTCAATAACATTTGAAAAGTTTTCAACAATATCATCAAGTTTTGTTTGAACCCTGTCATGTACATCGCTTGTGCAAACCACTTTCACAAAATGCTGCTTTTCAATGGTTACAACCAGCTTTCCATCAAGTTGTGAAATTGACATTGTTTCTAACATGTCCTTGATATTCTCTGGTTTAAGGGTTTTTGTATCCTTGGTATCCAAATATCTTGTTCTGAAGCAAGACTTAAAATTATCACAGCCTTTTACTAAGGCATCCTTTCTCAAAGCAAATATAGTCACAGTTTTGTCTACATTCATTGAAAAAGCCAAATATTGCATGGCTTCTTCAACCCACTCATAAACCTTTTGTCTTTTAAGCAATTCAAACCATTCGCTTTCAAGTGGAATAGCCATTTTTGGGCATTCTAATGTGGACTTTGGCTTTTTTTCTTCCCAGAAGAGTATGATTTCAACTGTTTTTCTTAAAAGATCAAGATTGTTAGGTTTGGCAATGATTCTTATAGTTTGTTCATCAAAGAATACTTTGAATTTGTTAAATAGCACTGATTCAACTACTGAAACATCATTCTTTAGTTTGTCAGGACTTAGTTTTTCAAGTGGAAGAGAACTTGTCAATGCAATTTCCTCATATGCATGTCTCAAACCTTTGATCTGTAACTGAATATTTTCCAGGTCATCGGTGGTACAAACAACATGCAGTATTCCAGCATCTATATCCGACTTGATTGAAACTTGAGATTTGAAGTCCCTTTCAATATTTTTGGCTATTTCTTTAAATGGAATCATCTCCAGGACTGGTTCAAATGACATATGGAATGACATTTCTTGTATCAGGTCTCTGAATAAAAGTCTTGCTTTCTCTAATGCAGGAAGTGACCCAGCATATAAGATAATTGTTTGATTTTTTGTCATATCCCAACCATATCCTTCATCAAAGAACTTGCTAGTCACTTCATCCTTCAGGTATTTATTTCCTTCTAAAGATCTGATCATGAATTCAGAAGCCTTTTCTTCACAGGATTTCATGGAAAAAGGACTATGTTCAGTTTGCCTATATGAAACCTCCTTGATACGTTTTAAGAAAGAAGACAAACATTCTTCTACATGTTTTCTTGGTCCACAAAAAACAATTTTGTTGTTGTCTAAATGTACATGGAATTTTTTATTCTCCGCGTCTTTTTCTAATTTTAAGACTGTGCTTGCCATTTTTCTCTCCTCACTTGTAAGGAATAGTAGAATTTCTGTTTCTTTGTGTTCTTTCAAAATAGCTTCTGTTTCTTGAATGGCCACTACCAAGTCATTTTTTCTGCCTGTTACCTTCATTATCATATTGGAATCATTTGGAAGGATGCTGAGTTCTGTTATTTCAGTTGTTGACTTTAACAACAGTTGGCAAACTTCTGATGGCATCAGTTTAACATCATGAGAAGAAAGGTCAAAGGTTTCCTCCTTGAGCAGATGACTGAAACTTATTGTACTCTCTGTTTCAGTCTCGTTTGCAGTAGCTGTTTCCTCTATCTCTTTAGAGCTTCCTTGGCCATTTGAATCATTTCCTTCTTTTCTTTCCTTTTTATCACTTGTTTGACTTTCTGCTGATGCTACAGGTTGTGTTTTGACAGTCTCAATTTTCGGTTCTTCATTAGCTCTCAGCAGCAATTCTTTGAACAATGCAACCTCAATCTTTGGTCCTTCAAGTAGAAGCAGATGCTGTTTCTCTTCAAGGATTTGGTGGCATTTCACTCCCTGCACCTCATGTCTCCTTTCTCCAAGAAACTTCTTGTCTGTATCTTTCAACAGTTCATTCAGTGTTTTTGTTAATACCAGTCTGTCTTTAGACACCGAATAGTTGGAATGTAATTCTTTAAACAAATTATCAACATTTACCATGATTATTTTAAGTCCTGTCCATCTTCCTGTGCTGTCTAACACAAACTTTCCCTGAATTTCTGGTATTGATTCAATGAACGTCTTCAATTCATCAATGTCGAGCATATCAGGAATGTCTTTCTCCTCCAGCTGACCTGACCTAAATATGTCCTTGAACCATTCTTTTATCTCAGCTTGCATTTCACTATTCCACAGCAATGAAACCATTCTCTCTTCACAGTTTATGTTGAGATCAATACCACTCGAAGTTGCTTCCTCCTCAACATAATGTATTGATTGAGGGTTTTGCAAAAGAAGAAGCTGTTGATCAGAAAGGTCTATTTTCAGACAACTTTTCTCAAGATATTCTCCCATTTGTTTGCAAACTTGCTCAATACCTACTTTTGATCCTCTGAGAGACAAACCATACATTTTATCCTCATGTTCTGGCGTGAACTCAACCTGTTTACCCCTTGTTAGATTTTTGGCTATGATCCATTCGCTTTTGGCTAAAAAACAAAACTTTCTCTTTCCAAGTTCTAAAAAGTGATGTCCGAAAGCATCCAGGATTGCATTCATCTGTACTGTTAAGTCAGCTTTAACATGACCAACATCAATCAAAAGCAATGACCCTTTTTCTAAATTGCTACAAACAAATATTTCATAGTGTGTCTCTTTCATTCTCTCTAGAAAAAGTGTTACAACTTCCTCCGGGCTAATGACACTAAGAGTTTGATCAGGAAGAGTGTGTTCCTTAAAGACAATTTGTTTCCAGAAGGTATCGGCTTCTTTCAGACTCTTTGCTTCTCCAGTAAACTTAACAAGTTTCTCCTCTAAAAAAAACTCAATGTTGCTAACTATCCTTTGAAGTCTTTCAAGTAAAAATTCTTTAGCTTTAGGGTAGTCTTTTAGACAACCACAGATTTCAGCTGATAATTCTTTCGAATTTTCTTCAACATTCACATAGTCACTTCCTGCCTCTGATTCATGTTCTCCAGATATCTGACGCAGCCAACTCTCAATCTTCTCATTCACAGCTTCTTGAGCAGTTCTTACACAATATACCGTAAGTGTATATGAGTATGCCTTATATGTACAGTGAAATTGGTGTCTGTCCTCTCTGCCCATAATTTTCTCTAACTTTTGCAAATCTGTCCATTTTGAAGGATATTGTTTCTCAACAATATTTGATACATGTTTGTTGATTATTTCTCCAACTTTTTTTATCTTCATTTCTCTCTCCAACGACTGTAACTTCACTCCAGTATGTTTGAGGCATAACATCGTGTGGTATTTTTCAGGATCTTGAATTTGTATTTCTTCATCAGATAGATCATTTTTTAATTTCTCCAAATAGTTTGTTGTTTTCATAAATCTCCATACATCTTGCTTCAAGGTAACTATTACTTTATATGCTTGGGATGTATCAAAAGAGATTTTCACATCAACAGTTGAACTTGATGAGCCTGAAAAAAGAAAGACGGTTTCATTTAAACAAACACCAACACTAAAGGAGTAACTAGCATCATCACGTATGAAGGGTACAAGCAATGCGTTAAAGCAATTTTATGAACATTTCATCAAAATCTGGCAAAAATAGAGCCATTGGCTCTGTAGCTCATCAGGTTATCTATAATTCATTTTACAAATGGTCACAGGTCACCATTTGGGGGCCACAGAATCACAAAATCTATAAAAAATCATCCCCAATCGGTGCTCTCACTTTGAAATAAAGAACCGATTTTATTTGCGAAAAACATTTGAAGGCAGTTGCTATCCGAAGTCTTAATGGGTGTAGCAGATTCAATCAACAATTATTTGCTATAAATGTTGTCAACATCTGTTGAAATGACATTGACATTGTTGTTGGATTATGTATTAACAAAATCAATACACTAATGATCAACCAATAACATTAATTGTTTCTCAGCGGCCAACAACAACTACGACCAGAGGACACTTATCAAAATGAATATACCCCTTTATTATATTATCAATAGTGAAATGCACCAATAAAAACAACATTTGACATTTCTCATCGAAAACCGTGGGTATCTCATCTCTTGAAGTAGAAAATTATAAATTTACAGTTGTGGCTGCACCACTCGTGAAAATAAAAATTTCTACTTCACCCGTTGAGATGTAAAATATCCTCTATATATCTATTCTACATATAAGTGGTATGAATGGATATTAAGGAAACTTAATTTGGCCTTATGCCTCAATAGCACAATTAACAATGACAGTAAGAACAAGCCTAGTTTAAAAGAACAGTCCTATCACAGTATTTTATGTGAGAAATGAAATTCAAGGGGACATTCCTGTTTATTCATATATATCATAAGTACATGATCATAACACAACACCGTCGAAACATGTTATGGGCGGGAAACATTTGGTTGATTTAGGTTTGACAACTTAATAAACAAGAGCGCATACTCAGAACAATGAGATATGAAGTCATTAGTCAGCGCCACGAATGTGGACAACCTTACTACGACATTACATGGCTTTGTTGATCAGTCTTATCATAAATCATTTATAAATTTGTCGATATACCATCCATTCACATAGTTTATTGATATAATGTTTCAAAATAAGTAAATGACAGACTCTTAAAGATCGACTGAAATGACGCATGGCAACTTTCGTGATTCATAAAATATGTATTCAAATTTGCCAGTAACTTGAATTTTAATTTCCGAAATTGGCCGATAAACAACTTTGATACAGCTTTTTTGAATCACCAGCTAATTAGCACCAGTGAACAGAACTGAGCTGGCCCATGGTCACTGAGGCGCGACGCGTGACAGGCTAGTTGGCGGAAGTATAACCTCCTTAATGAAAAAACAAAAGGGAATCTCACAGTCTTAACAACTGTTTCAACATATTTAAAGTCATCCAAACAACTCAAACCTCCGATAAATTGATGTTAAATATGTCTTTAATTATTTGTATTGTTCCAAGCGAAAGACAGTGTTTTAATACGATGCTATATGCACTATCATGTGTACATCAATTACGTCTGCCAAATGTTGTCACAACAATCCGACTGGTTTAAGTAGTCTTAATCTTTTATGACACACAGGTGGCCGTTATGTAATCCTATCGCATTCAATTTCAATTCTTGATTTTCCTATCGCATTCAATTTCAGTTCTTGATTTAATGGTCTCTAATTATACCTTTTGAATTTTCATGCCTTGGACCCGCCAAGCAGAATATATGTCCTGTCATAATGGAGTAACTCTTGGCAATCGACTGCTACTTAGTTTATTGTCACGGCGTCCAGGCATTTTGAACCCATGAACTTGTAGAATATATATTCAACCAATAAATTAAGAGGAGATTTGGCTCATGCACTTCTACCGACTCTGTCACATATTTAAAAAAGTACATCGTGAATAACGGGTACCAACGTTCTTTAGGATTACATAGGATGTTTATAACCGCTTGGCAAAGTATATTTTCATGTCATTGATTTTTAAATTCAAAGACAGACATATTACCACACTGTGTGAGATGTAATACTGGATAACAATATAATATTATATTAGTTAAAAACAAACGAATCATCCACTAAATATTAAGTTAATTGTCATGAAAGTGAAGTGAAGAAAATAATTTTCTACAGTAAACATTAAATTATTTTTTTTACATTGTCTCCCGTTTATTACAAAAACTTTCATTTTTTCGAGACAATTTTGAACTTCATATCGATAAATACATCACATAACACTATGTATTATCCCATAGTGGTGGATCCATCACCAACCAAATTCTTAACCTTTTTGATATAAACCCACCAAAGAAAACCGCGTTCTAGGATTGTCACAGTCCAAACAAAGTGGATTTGACGACTAAGAAGGAAAGTTGATATCATGAAGCAGTTACATATTGTATTTGGGAATTCTTTCGGTCAAGTTATTGTCTCTAGTTTGCTGTTGAATTAGCTTAAAAATACAGAGAAAATCAAAGGGCTGGAGTTTCAGGTGACTACTAGCACCTCACACACTGGGCGATGCTTGGAGTAGTCATGCTTCGATGATTTTGTCTAAGCGTTCGCCAGTCTCATTAGGCGGTTATCCAAAAGAGGGGTATAAAAGGTCTCCTAGTAGTCGAATTAAAGCATATCCTTTCTCTTTTTTTGGCTCTATTGATTCTTATAAGAGAAGCGAGTACAGATAATAATTTGTTATAATCAAAATTATGCGTTACGTCTCCTCTTTAAGGGTTTGTTTTCCAGTAACCTTTCATAAGCATCTGTTTGTTTATATTTTGTTTTATATCCAACAGGATCTAGGACCTTGTACTTAAAGCTCCAGGAAGAGTTTTAATGTGCATATATTGGCTCAATATTTAATTCAAATGTGCCAAATTTGGAAAATTTCATGAATTTCCGCAAATACACGTGCTAGATGGAAACCTACGTATATACAAGGTTTTAGCTGTCTTAGCATTATGCTTCTGAAGAAGAAGATGAAAATAGGGTCTTAAGGCTCTATCTGGTGTCAGAGAATCATAAAACCTATATCCCTATCAGCTATAGTTTTCATATAGTGATTCATGTTATTGATTCGAAGACTTTGAATATCAAAATAACAAGTTAATAACATACAATGAGTTGCCCAAATCAAGACCAGTGTCATGGAACTAATATACTTAGTCATAAAACATGGTGTCAGAAGTTGGATTGTGTCAAGATAATCTAGGAAGAATTTCGAAGACCGTGGAAAAGAAATGTAGGTCAAACATGGTTAGTTACATTGATATTCCTCCGATGGACTTTGAAACTGATCTAACCACATACCAAGTTTCAAAATAAAATATTGAAAGGTTTTTGAGATATGGCCCATAAACAAAAACATCCCCCATATCTGCACTAGGTTCAAATTGTTTCCATGGAAAAAATAATTCAGAATTACAAAAATAACAATAGGAACAACGCCACCACTAGACCTAACTACATACCAAGTTTTGTAAAATAAATATTTAATGTTTTTTGAGATATGGTCCGGAGGAAACGAAAGCATTTCCGAATTACGGAATTACGGAACCACGGACGGAACTGAAAACATAATGTCTATCGCAAAGTTTTGCGGGGAACATAATTACAGAGAATTGAAAGCATGGGAATAGTGTGCAAAGTGGATGAACCTACTCAATGGAGGTAGCACCAAAACCTAATGGAGAGATTAGGCTCTGCTTGCATCCAACTGACCTTAACAAGGTTCTGAAGAGAGCATTACAAGATGCCTACGTACACTTCAGGATGTGACTGATAAACTTGTTGGACAGAAGTATTTCACTATACTTGATGCAAAATCATCACTATTGAATACCCAATTTGGACGTTATAGATTCCTCGGACTCCCTTTTGTAGTATAGACTGCAAGTGAAATATTCCAAAATAGGATGGACAGAGCATTTGAAGGATTGAAATGTACCCATTTACTACCTGATGACATTCTAGTCACAGGTTGCACTGCTGCTAAACATGATGTTCATTTACGACAGACTCTAAAATAGAGCCATGGGCTCTGTAGCTCATCAGACTTTTGATAGAAATAGGTGGTGTGGTTTAGACCATGGGGTCATGGGCAGTGTAGGAAAGATAGCCTGTCCCAACGTCCGAGTTATTCACAATCAAATAAAAAAGGGCCATTGCCCATTTGGGGTCAAGAGGTCACCGAACCTTCAATTCAGAATCCCCATTGTCCAAGGAGTCTACACACAACTATTAAGCTATCAAGACCTTTTGGAACTGGAGAAGAAGATGAAAGTAGGATTTTAAGGTTTTGACCCCTGTGACCCCATTTGGGGTCATGGGGCCACCTAACCTACAATTTAGAATCCCCAGTGTCCAAGCAGTCTTCACACAATTTTTCAGCTCTCTAGACCTTTTGGAACTAGGGAAAAAGATTAAATTAGGTTTTTAAGATTTTGACCCCTGTGACCCCATCTGATGTCATGGGGTCACCAAACCTACAATTTAGAATCCCCGTTGGCCAAGGAGTCTACACACACCTTTTCAGCTCTCTAGACCTTTAGGAACTGGAGATGAAGATGAAATTAGGTTTTATAGGTTTTGACCCCTGTGACCTCATTTGGGGTCATGGGGTCACCAAACCTACAATTTAGAATCTCCAGTGCCCAAGGAATGTACACACAACTATTCAGCTCTCTGGACCTTTTGGAACTAGGGAAAAAGATTAAATTAGGTTTTTTAGGTTTTGAACCCTGTGACCCCATTTGGGGTCATGGGGTCACCAAACCTACAATTTAGAATCCCCGTTGGCCAAGAAGTCTACACACACCTTTTCAGCTCTCTAGACCTTTTGGATCTGGAGAAGAAGTTGAAAGTAGGTTTTTCAGGTTTTGACCCCTGTGACCCCATTTGGGGTCATGGGGTCACCAAACCTACAATTTAGAATCTCCAGTGCCAAAGAAGTCTACACACAACTATTCAGCTCTCTGGACCTTTTGGAACTAGGGAAAAAGATTAAATTAGGTTGTTTAGGTTTTGACCCCTGTGACCCCATTTGGTGTCATGGGGTCACCAAACCTACACTTTAGAATCCCAGTTGGCCAAGGAGTCTACACACACCTTTTCAGCTCTCTAGACCTTTTGGAAGTGGAGAAGAAGATGAAATTAGGTTTTTTAGGTTTTGACCCCTGTGACCCCATTAGGGGTCATGGGGTCACCAAACCTACAATTTAGAATCTCCAGTGCCCAAGGAGTCTACACACAACTATTCAGCTGTCTGGACCTTTTGGAACTAGGGAAAAAGATGAAATTAGGTTTTTTAGGTTTTGACCCCTGTGACCCCATTTGGGGTCATGGGGCCACCAAACCTACAATTCAGAATCCCCAGTGTCCAAGCAGTCTTCACACAATTTTTCAGCTCTCTAGACCTTTTGGAACTAGGGAAAAGATTAAATTAGGTTTTTTAGATTTTGACCCCTGTGACCCCATCTGATGTCATGGGGTCACCAAACCTACAATTTAGAATCCCCGTTGGCCAAGGTGTCTACACACACCTTTTCAGCTCTCTAGACCTTTTGGAACTGGAGAAGAAGATGAAATTAGGTTTTTTAGGTTTTGACCCCTGTGACCCCATTTGGGGTCATGGGGTCACCAAACCTACAATTTAGAATCTCCAGTGCCCAAGGAGTCTACACACAACTATTCAGCTCTCTAGACCTTTTGGAACTAGGGAAAAAAGATTAAATTATGTTTTTTAGGTTTTGACCCCTGTGACCCCATTTGGGGTCATGGGGCCACCTAACCTACAATTTAGAATCCCCAGTGTCCAAGCAGTCTTCACACAATTTTTCAGCTCTCTAGACCTTTTGGAACTAGGGAAAAGATTAAATTAGGTTTTTTAGATTTTGACCCCTGTGACCCCATCTGATGTCATGGGGTCACCAAACCTACAATTTAGAATCCCCGTTGGCCAAGGTGTCTACACACACCTTTTCAGCTCTATAGACCTTTTAGAATCCCCATTTGCCAAGGAGTATGCACATAAAATTTCAGCTCTCTAGAGTCATTGGTTCTGGAGAAGAAGTCGAAAAAGTGAAAAGTTTACGGATGGACGGATGGACGGACGCCGGACGCCTTGCCATGCCATAAGCCCATCGGGTCTTTCAGACCTGATGAGCTAAAAAAGCAAGAGAAAGGGGGATAAAGCTGAATGCTGAAAAGACACTGTTATGTCTTCAAGAGGTGGAGTTTTTTGGGAAATATGGTTTGAAACCAAATCCGGACAAAGTAAAGGCTGTCCAAGAAATGGATGTCCCCAATAGCAAGAAAGAGCTAGAAAGCTATCTAGTAATGTTCAGGTATCTATTACAGTATGCTCCATGCCTGTCGGAGAAGACTCACATCCTAAGAGAGTTGACTAAACATGACAGTGTGTTCAATTCGACTGACAATGGTGATTAGGCTTTCCAAGAAGTCAAAGACATCATCACGAAATCACATGGTCCTGTACTACAATACTTTAATCCACAGAAACCAGTGATACTGGAAACAGACGCTTCACAGAACGGGATTGGACCTATTTCTTCCAAGACAAAGGTCCAGTAGCCTATGCATCTGGAGAGAAAGTATGGACAGATAGAAATGCCTGCCATTTTAATCGGTTGTGAAAAGTTCCATCACCAACCTTTCAGAAGAAACTTTAAGATGAGGACAGACCACAAGCCTCTAGAAGTAATCTTCAAGAAACCATTGCATTCCATAACTCTGAGGCTACAGTGGATGAGAATGTGCCTCTGATATATGATGTCGAAGTACATTTTACACCAGGCAAAGAGGTCTCAGTGGGATCCATGCTGTCTTGTCACTCCAAGGAAACAACTCAGAAAGATGACCTTCCTCACAGTCTTGATGAGGACATCCAGTACATATGACTGTGAGTAACCTTCCCATCTCAAACAAGAAACTCAAGCAGATTGAGAAGGAGACAAGTACTGAGGAGCAACTAGCAGCATTAAAGAAGTGTATCACTTCCGGATGACCTGAAGTGGGTCACAAAATCTAACAGTTAGATTCCCCATCAGCAAAGGAATTTTTACACAAGTTTCAGCATTATAGGCCTATTGCTTTTGGAGAATAAAATGTAAACAGGTTTTTAGTGAGTGGCCCCTCATGAGGGGTCGAGGGTCAACAAATCTATAAATTGGTTATCTCATTAGTCAAGAAGTCTGTACACAAGGTTTTAACTTCTAAGCTTCT
Organism: Phorcus lineatus; assembly: GCA_921293015.1. Classification (NCBI taxonomy): domain Eukaryota; kingdom Metazoa; phylum Mollusca; class Gastropoda; order Trochida; family Trochidae; genus Phorcus; species Phorcus lineatus. The sequence goes on along the minus strand of OV121088.1, from coordinate 26,089,092 downwards.
TTCTTCTTGAGAAGAAGATGAAATAGGTTTTTGGGAGTTGGCCATGTTGTCCCGGGCCACCAAATCCATAAATTAGTAACCTCATACAGTGTTCTGCTGAGGCCGCGCCCTTGCGCCATTCCCGCAATAAATTTACAATTGACGCAATGATCTTAAAGTAAGCGGGTCAATGGGCGCGTTAAAATGTATCTAAAATCGATTTATGATCATTAGAATTAAATGTAAATTCATATCTGAGCTACTTCGTATTTGGATCGGTAAAGAGGCCCGTAACAACACTTCGACCGACTTATTCTATAACATTTGATTTCATTGGACGTTGATAAGTTTCCGTTCACTACTGCACCAATCACGATTGGCGATACAAGCAAGGGAAGTAACTCTAATCACTCGCGAATCGGGCGTGAACAAGCAGACGCTTTTCACGATGGTTCAAAGAAATGAGATAAGTTATCATACTTTATGTATATAAGAAACAGAAAATATTTATTTTAATGCATAAATATTCATCACGTAGTCATAGACTTTAATTGTTTTGAATTGACTTTTTGGATTTATTTTTAATACAGAAACGAATCGATAATCATTGACATTGCCAACTTCTCAGACGCTAATCCAGATTAATATTTCGTTTTGTTTTACTATTTCTTTCAATCGTGTTACTTATTTATGTCAACAAAGAAAAATGATAAAATATCTTCCCTTTTTTATGTTCAAAGATGACCCACTGACATTCTAAAAAAAACCACTTTTTTCAATTTATTTCTTATTATTTTCTTCACACGAGTTGCTTATCATTTTTCCACATTAAACATGTCTCAGTGTAATCTTGATTAAGTAACTTTTATAATTCACAGAAATTAATCAATTATATAATGGAAAATAAATGGCTGGGTGATGGTCACTATCAGTTAGATTTTTCTTTTTTGGGGGACATGAATGTTTTAAAAATCAACTAAAGAACATCTTGCTTTATTCTTATTTTTAGATGAAACATAGAGATGTGTTAGCTGCAAACAAATAGGTTATTTTTCTTATACAATTTTGAAGATTTTGAACTCATAATGTACACAATGCATGCACATAATGTATATACAAACAAAAGAAATAATTTAATGATTTTAATGCGATTTTCAATTTATTACAAAATAAAGGCTTAAAACTGACTTGACCCCTACCAAATAAAAATTGACCCCAACTGGCCCTAAGTTTTGAAATGCTTGGCAGAACACTGCTCATAGTCATAAGTCATGGAGTCTGTACACAAGATTTAAAATTTCCTGAAACAATGGTTCTGGAGAAGAAGATGAAATAGTGAATGTTTACAGACGGACGAATGGACGGACAGACGCGTAGCTTGCCATTCACCCATTGGGCCTTTCAGGGCTTAAAATAATTATCTATTGTCTATTGTCGGTAAGGATTGGAAGTAGCTTTTTTAAGGTATTGACCTGAATCATGCTGGCCAAAGAATTACGAACAGTAAACGACAGTATTTGACTGGTCGTTATTTTAGTCGTTAATTTCCGTAATGCAAATAAAACAGAGAATCATGATTTGATTGGCTATCAATCCATGCAGCATATACTATATATATGGAACAGGAAGTAACGGTAACACAGTAAATAAATACAACAAGACAGTCGCATTATTGTAAACAAATCTATTTACATTTTATTTTTGCCATAACTGTCATGCATGTATTGCTCAAAACAATTTACTCCACGATGTGCAGTCGTGTCACACATGTAGGCTGCACAGACCAATTTTTGGTTTTTCCTGTGAAGTTTGATAAACGTGAAATTGGCCCTGCAGGGCCATACACATGTCAACAAGAATTCAAAACAAACATTGTTTTTCAGATCACATTGAATAACTTATGAATTGTAAAGTGTGTACTATATCCATCTTTCATATAAGATTGATTTGCTCCAAAAAAAGTATTAAACACATCATGATTCGCTGGGACTACATTTGTTACTGCTAATGTGTATATAAAGACCTTAATATAATCATAGCTCATCACTCAAATTCAATGATCAAGTTAACTTGCAACATGCTTTCACTAGAAAATTGTTCAATAGTATAGTAAATAATCTTCAATATTACTTGGGTAAGAAAAAAAATATCAAACTCAAAGCTGGGACCTACGATAGGTCTGTCCTGTGTGAATTATTTTGATAAATTCCTTGCTACAACTTTGAATTTATCACCATAATCCATAATTCCTCCCATCTTGTTGATTATTCTTATGATAACTTCTGTTTCTTGAAATCTAGTCATTTATTAAGTTTTGGGATATAAGTGAAGAGACTATTTTTTTAACTTAACGATTATATTACAGGTATGAAAAAATGCAAAAAGTTTTTAAGGTGTGACTTATGAGGGGTCACAGGTTCATCCAATCAATAAATCAAAATCCCTATCAGCTAAAGAGTCTCTACTAGGCCTCTTGCTTCAGAGAGAGAAGAGGAAAATAGGGTTTTAGAGCATGGTCCCTGTGGCCCTTATTAGGGGTTATAGGGTAACCAAATCTATAAATTAGAATCCCAACCAGATAAGCAGTCTTTACACAATGTTTTAGCTTTCTAGGTTTTTTTAAATATGTTTTTATGGAAGTGCTCCTATGACCCTTTACAGGGAGGAGAAGATGATAACAAATTTCAAAGGTGTAGCATATGTGACCCTTTTAAGTGGTTACTTGGGCATACGTAAATTACAATCCCCATCAGCTAAAGAGGCTTTATGGTTTTAGCTTTCTAGGCCTCTTGCTTAGAAGAAGATGAAAGTATTTTTTAGGTTATGGTTTAAAGAAGTTATGAATTGAATCCTGCAAACATTTTTTTGAGATAATGGGCTGTAAAGAGGGCCCATTTTTACAAAGCAACCTTAGTGCTAAGGGTACTCTTAACCCTGATTGGGTCACGATCACCATAGCCAGAGGGAGTTTGTGAAATTAGGCCAGGGCTACTGATAAGTGTTGTACATGTAGCCTAAAAATCATGCAAGAACAACCAACGATAAAATATCATGTATATCATGTACGCAGAAAAATACCCGTGTCCATATAAAAAGAATCTTTTCAAGGTTTTTTTCAGTTACTCTTGTACATGTCCCTTGGCTTGGGATAACAATCTTACTTATGTTCAATATCAAAATGGCAAATGCATTCTCACGACTTTGAAGGATCCTTATATGTAGGTATATATGATATCATTTTTCTGGTTAATACTTACTATCTAGTTTGAAGCCAGAATCCCTTGATGCTTGATTAGGCGATGCATTCTGTCCTGTTTGGTGAACGGTAGGAAGTTCAGTCTTAGTACTTATGGGCCACAAATTAAATCCAGAAGCCATTGTAAGGTATTACTGAAAGTAAAGTTATTAAACAAATTCACTCATACATCATATAAAAGCAACATTCCATGCATTCAGCTTATCATAGCAGTTTTAAAAAGAAAGAAGTGAGCATATGCATACAAGGCATAATCAAAGTAAGCCATCTTCAAAGAGGGCTTTTTCTTTCCAAACAATTTTCTTGAGCCAGGTAAATGTTTTCTTTTTAAAGTTATATAAACGATATAAATATGAAAACATTAGGAAAAATAAAAACACATGTAGTACTAATATAAAACTGTAACAATCATTCCAAAACGTTTTGCAATGCAAGTCTATCATTAAGGATAACCATAACAAACATAAGAAGTTATGTCTTCTAATGATTTTAATATCTTTATCTTATCAAATTTCATATTTTATTACTTACAATAACTTAATTCATCAAGATCCAGGTGTCCGTAAGGTGTAAAATAATAGGGTGCTCTCAAAATTTTATTTTCCAGAAAGATTTGCTTTAATTTTGACTAAATACATTTCAATAGTTTGAAATCTTGTCACATCAAATCTTTAAATTGTTAACATGCTTTCTGAAAAAATAATCTTAAATTTTTTTTAAAAACTTTTTTTTGTTCAATATTCAGGTCACATATATTCAGGTGAAGCCAACTGAAATAGGTCAACCTGCCAAAATCTAGCAAGGTGCCATTTATCATTTTGCCATTTAAGAACTGCACTGGTGCAAGTAAATATTGCTGAGTGCAGCCAATGTGTATTTTAGGTAGGACCTAATGCAGGCTCTTTTTTAAAAAATAAAAATACTTTGTTGCAAATCTCTTAAAAACAGGAACATTTCCTAAACCATTGTCTATTAAATCATTTACTTTCACTTACGTTTGAATCCAAAACAAGTTATTTGTCAGTCATAGTAGAAATTGTAAAGAAACCAAACAGGTTTACAAAAGTAAAAAGAGCTAAGCCCTTTGACATATTAACTTGAAATAATTAACCTCTAAATTTTCTGGAAATGTAGGGTCTGCAAAATCAGTGTTCCGCTTGAATACTTCTCTTAGGAAAGAATGTATCTTTGATCATTTATGAAATTTGTCTCTGAGCGTGTCAAGCTAGCGCAAGAAGAAAAAGTAGTGCAAAATCACATATGAGATCATGCCCCGAGTACCTTGAACTCTAGCGATGAAAGATTGAAAGTAATTTGATGTTAAGAACAAGGAAACATTTTCTTTATGCAATTCTTGTAAAGAGGGTAAGAAATGGCTTATTCATTGTGAGGCACATAGAATGATCTTTTGTGTTTGGTAAATTTTGAAAGTCATTAGATACGCAAAACTATGGTGCTGTAAAAATTTATGTTACATTCAACCCAGAAAAATATTCTGCTTACTTTGTAGTTACGCTTACAACACCATCATTTCTTCAATAAAGGTATCAATCACTCACAACTAATCATGGTTTCTATATTGAAAGAGTTATATAAGAAATAAGTTTTAACTAGACAGCTTTGTAGCTCACCAGGCTTATTTATCATATAAAGAAAAATGAACATAAAAAAGTGCCGTAGGGTCTGTAGTTCATCAGGTTGTATGATACATTTATTTTTGAATATTTATCAGGTTTGAAAAACCAACATTCCCTGTAAAGCCATCTTCAACATTGATCACAAAGTTTGATTAGGGACGCAAGCTCGGTTGAAGGTGGTGCCAGAGCCACGACACGTTTTTTTTTGTTGAGCGAGCATAAGGCTTGTGTGTGTTTTCTCTCTTGAATCCAAAATTTGTATACGGATCAAACTGTTAAGTCAATAAATCATTGTAAATGTATACATGATCCATCACAAATATAGTTTTTATAAAATCTTTATTGTCTCATTTTTCATAAATCATGCATAAATCTAAATCCAACCCTTCTCAAAGCCTCCAGTAAGGATATTTCTAAAATTCATCAACCTTATGCAGCCAAACAGAAAAATAAAAATCTTAGTTGAATTCATCTAAAAATAGAAAATGACATATCTTACCTGGCGCTTGGCCCCTGAGACCCGCCTACTTCATTAGAATTCTATTTTCACTTTGAAAACCTGACAAGAAAAAGAAAAATCTCAAAAAATAATTACAGTTTTGAAATGATTCATTTCAAAAAGCATATAATTATGAATACCATCAGGGATAACAAATGTATTTAATATCAAATTCTTAAAGGTCTGTTAGGAAGTAAGTGCTATTTTTCAGATGACCTTTTCAGTTCACCTGAACTCATATTAAACTTATCTAAAAACATCTATTTTAAGCAAAACAAACTGATGCCAATCACTATGAAAGGACTGGTAAGATGGGTCTTACTATGTCATACGTTATCTAAAATAAAGAAACAAATACGCAATATACAGAAGAAATATTCAACACTGCACATACGTACCAAGCAAAATGCTAAATCGAAAGCGAAACTAACAATTGTCACGTGACTTTACCTCCAATCACATCACTTCGTGAGGACTAATCCATCCCAGTCTATTATAATAGAGTAACCTCCCTTTGACTGATTTCTATTCTTGAAACGCTGGTTGAACTTGACGTGTATGAGAACTTGAAAATCGAATGTTTGTCAGTTTGAAAATAATGACACGTTATAACATGAAGAACTATACACTTCATGAATAGTAACAAACATCCTAAACAGATACCACCTTTACCATCTTAAAATATATTTCAAAGTTAAAATGTTTAAATTTTCTCGTAATATATATTAAGGCGTAGATTCTTTAAGCATTATTTTGTTCATATGTATCGTTCATGTTACATATAATTAAGCCCTTCTGAAATCATGTAGTTTAATCGATCTATCACGTACGTAGAACTACCCCCTTTCTCAGTCCAACAAATGATTTCAATAACTAATACATATATATACTTATACAACCAAATACCCACGTGACATTACAGTACAAATCGATATTAACATATATAAATGTTTACTTCTCACTCATACCTTCTAATTCCGAGATATTAACAAATTCTGTCTTTGCAAAACGCTCTGCATACTCGATCCCTCTAAAGGAATTTGGACCTTTCAAAGTGAAAGTAAAAGTAGCTAAAATTCTTGATAATCGTTATTGTTGATCGTAATCATATTGCAGCCAATCCACATCGAGAATATGTTTTATGCCCATATATAGCATATACATACTGCATTATGCTGGCAACATAACACAGAATGTTCAATGTCATATTAGATGACCTGATTTTTACATTTTCGCACGTTGTTTTATAACAGCACCACCCTTCATAAGCCTTTTAAGTTCATTTCTCGGTGTCTACATTGTGTATAGTATTGACCACCGTCCTACAACTCTATATCTGCTGGCCCTCATAGTTAAATAGAAAAATATGTTTGCTGTATTTATTTGAGCACACCCAATGACAGTCTTTATTCTATTTTCTTATACAAAATAATAATTTATTGCTGCAGGTTGTACAACTTTGAGAATATCTATGATTTCTCAAATAATTAACTTTAACCATATTCGTGATTGAAATAATAATTTAATTGTCTAGCTTTTTCCTCAAATTTGCACAGCTGTTGTTTTAAAAATGAACTTGTTAGAATGTGGTCAATATTACTTTGCATAATTCTAATGATTTCGGATAGCTATATTTCCATTTTTGCTTACCGTTCTTAAGATGAAAGGATGTCGAAGAAAACAATTTCAATATGTTTGTTAACTTGCTCACAAACGGTTCGAAAGGAAATATAATTTGGGCCAATTTGAATTGCACCCATCAAACCGTTTATGAGCAAGAGAAATATATATATATCAGAAAATCTTTTTCTTAACGAATTCAACTTTTGAAATGTGTAAGTCTTATTTAAATTGAAAATATCAATTAAATGCAATAACGAATTACCGCAATATAACAGTTTTAACTTCATTGTAACAGGCCCTAAGCTTCTCCAGCAGTAGTGCCGCTTCAGTCATACGAGGTCACTAAGAAAAACAATTCACAGAAAAGATTATTAAAAGTTTTTATTCAAATTTTATGAACGGTTTTGATTGAAAATGTTAAGCTTAGAAGAAATATATTTGTTATATCGATAAAATAGTCCTGGCATGTCCACGTCAATTTGTAAACTGCAGTTCTGGGTTAATCGGAATGTAAATCCCTCAGTAGTCTAACAATTGGACTCTGAAATGAAAATGTATCCGTTAATGTAAATTTTAAAAAAAATGAAATTAAATGAAAAGTAGACTGAAATTCAGTTCTCAAGTCTTTTTATTGACTTGCTTAGGCTTCTTACTTATTTCAAGGTCTGGCCTAAAGAGTAATCGCTCAGCTGACCTTGTCAAGTCGAATCAGAAAATTCTCTCTGATAATGTTCGGTGATGTCTTTGGTATTCCAACCAATGTTTCCTCCAAATGAATACCATCACAAACTATCACAATTTTCAAAACTCACTACTTAAAGTTGATATGTCTTTTGTTCCGTCTGCTGAAAATACATGTATTTGAAATTTCCCTCGTCCTCGGGCTAACTTTCTAAATCAAAACCTCGGGATCGTTTTCAATCCTTTCCAACTATGTTCAGATAATATAATATATCCTTCGGTTTTTATTCGATGACTGCGCACCGGTTTACATATCCAAAGCATTTACTTCTAATTTGAAACCACGTTAGTGTTACTGTTCGGTGAATTGTTTTCCAACCGTCTTGACGTTTGCATCATTTCAACTCAATGTGAGGCAACACTACACGACAGTCGTCAATCTGCTTTTCTTATTTGAACATGTGTCCAGTGTAAATAGTGAACATCAAAAGAAACATAACACCTTAACTTCTTGATTACTATGGGAAATGATACTTAAAATACGTGGCTGCTTATGGTTCAATTGTAAATGGCTTTAATTTTTTCAAAGTGATCCTAACTCTCATAAAGGGCAGAAACTGTTGAAACTGTTGTCCAATACCTTCTTGATTCGTGTTTTAATTGGTGGTCAGTATACATGTTATACATGAACACCTGTATGTTAATAGTACTTTTAACATGGCCGATTTGGGTGACACTTTTGTCGGTTTAGATTTAGACAACTCAATATAGAGTAATAGACTTAATAGAGAGAGCATATCAGTAAAACATAACAAGAATGAAAAGTAAGGCCATTCATCAGCGCTACGCGAATGGGAAAATCCTTGCTGCGACATTACAGGAGTTTTCTTGATTTATATTCTCATAATGCGTTGTAAATATGTGGATATTCTTTACATACATAAAGTTTTTTTTTCATAAAGTTGTAAAATAAGTACATGACCCTTTTCATGTAATTTTGCTGTTCATCTTCTAATTCCCGCTTGATAACTGCCAATCACTACCAACTGGATTTGGTAAATAACTGGCCTTATGTAAATAAATGATATCACACATTTTCAAACGTTATCTGACAGATGCATATTTACGGCGTTTTACATCTACAAGATAAGCAATGTACAAAGAAATAGTCAAAATCCATTGACACTTGGCTGAAACCAAGTTTATCACAAAACTTCAGAAGACACAGTAGCTCATACTGATGCGTCCGCTTTGACGACTCTGCCAATGCTTGTCCTAACAGCCTTACTCTCAGCTGCTAGAACTATGGAAATAGTCTCCTCGATATTGAAATGGATTTCATGAACTTCATTCAAGTCAGTTTTCAGACTCACATAGTAAAAATCTCCAATAAAACGAAACCTTCATTATACGCATCAGTACCTACAGTTCAGCGGTCATCAACGAAAGAACGTTTAAGTAAAAGTTTTCATGAAACACCTTGCTGACTTCATCGTTAGGCTGTTCTTGAGATCCAACACACGTCTCAAAACCATGCGTTCTCCCTGTATTACCATACTGGCCCAAATTAAACGTCCTAAAAGCTGTTCGAGTTGGTGCTTATCAGTCCTGACACGCACAGAAACATATTTTTCAAGTCTCTCAACTTATCATTTGGTAATGCTAAAGCACAGGTACATTTGTCTATAATGATACCCAAAAACACTTCATTCTGTGCGGGGCCTCCCACCTTACTCCACTTTTATGGCTTGCGTGATCTTGCTGTCTTCCTTTTCGGTTTAACAACTACCGGGGTACCTGAATTTGGTATTCCATTTTTACTTCAAAGAATTGCATCTCGCTATATGCTAACGCCACACAAGCGTGCCTGCTTGCATATTGTGCGGTTGAAGGGAGACAACTCCCGCCTAAAATATGACTATAAACCTTGCCTCTTTCAGAAACGTCAAATAGAAACAACATTAACAAGTTAACTGCCTACCGTTGAAATATATTATATAACTTTTTTTTATAAAAAAACCCACGTTAATGTGTGCATATTCTATAAATCAATAAAGTTTGTTTTTATTCTAAAAGTTGTAAAATTAGTACATGACCTTTTAAATGTCATTTAAAATTAATGAAGATAGGTCAGACTCTTTAAACAGTACAAAAGATATCTTAACATAGAAAAAGATACCAATAATTATAAAAATGTCAATAATCCAAATGCCAGAGAACAACTATTAGAACTTATAGGAGAATTAAACCTTATCGACATTTGGCGTGAAACTAATGAAGACTTAAGGCAATATACATGGAGACGATCCAAACCTTTAAAACAGGGTAGGTTAGATTTTTTTCTTGTATCTGAAAATCTGTGTGGTAATGTTACCAATGCTAGTATTAACCCAGGATACAGAACAGATCATTCTTTTATAAAATTTACTATGAATATTGACAAAAACACACACAAAAAAACCTATTGGAAATTCAACAATTCCCTGTTACAAGATCATGAATATATTAAAGAAATAAAACAAGTAATATCTGATATTAAACAAGAATATGCTCTACCAGTTTACTCTGAGGATGCTATTGACCAAATCCCTAATAACAACTTGCAATTCCAGATTGATGACCACCTTTTTATGGAAACACTTCTTATGAAAATTAGGGGGAAATCAATTGCCTTTTCTTCTTTTAAAAAAAAAGACACGATTAAAAAAAAAAAAAACTAATTGAGGAAATCGAATTTTTAGAAAAAAATTATAATGAAAATAATGCTCCTGTTCTAGAAACTAAGAAAAGTGAACTACAACAATTACGTAAAAAAAAAAAATTAGATGGCATATTAGTTAGATCAAAAGCAAGATGGATAGATGAAGGTGAAACTATAAGCAAGTACTTTTGTAATCTTGAAAATAGAAACTACATTAGTAAAAATATGAAAGAATTAGTAAGAAATGATGGAACTATAGCAAATGATAATATCCAGATCATAAAAGAAGCTACTGATTTTTACCAAAACCTGTATGCTTCAAAAGATGACGTTATTGATGATATTAACCTTGATGAATTACTCGCTGAGCATGATGTCCCAAAACTCCAAAAAACTGAATCTGATGGTATTGAAGGATTTATTACTAAGAACGAGCTCTTAGCAGCTCTTAAAAGATCAAAGAACAATAAAAATCCAGGTTCAGATGGATTTTCATATGAATTCTTCAAAATGTTGTGGATTGATATTGGAGATTTCATACTTAGATCAATTAACTATAGCTATATAAAAGGGAATCTGTCAATCACACAGAAACAAGGAATTATCACCTGTATCCCCAAAAAAGAAAAACCCCGACAATTCATAAAAAATTGGCGCCCTATTACCCTACTGAATTCTATTTATAAACTTTTATCTTCCGTTATCGCGGACAGGTTTAAGAAAGTCCTGCCTCAAATTATTAGTTAAGACCAAACTGGGTTTATGTCTGGAAGATACATTGGTGACAATATTCGTTTGATATATGATTTGCTCTTATACACAGAATCTAGACAAATACCTGGCATGCTCCTCCTAGTAGACTTTGAAAAAGCTTTTGATTCTGTTTCCTGGTCTTTCATATTTAAAACCCTTAATTTTTTTGGATTTGGTGAAAGTATCATAAATTGGATTTCAAGATATAAAGTCAAGTCTAATTATAAATGGAAATATGTCTCCTTGGATACCAGTTGGTCGTGGCTGTAGGCAAGGTGACCCACTATCACCCTACATTTTTCTTCTCTGTGCTGAAGTTCTTTCAATTCTTGTAAAAAAAATAAAGATATTAAAGGTTTGACAATTGATAATGTAGATTATTTACTTGCACAATATGCAGATGATATAGAATTTCTCTTAGACGGTTCAAAGAGATCTTTTGAGGCAACTATAGCCACTCTTGACACTTTTGCAAAGATTTCAGGATTAAAAATAAACTTTGATAAAACACAAGTAATCTGGATAGGATCTAAAAAGAATTGTAACATTAAATTTAGACCTGATTTAAACCTGGCATGGAACCCTGAAACCTTCAGAATTCTTGGCATAATTTTTTCCACAAAGTGTGATAAAATGATTAAGCTAAACTTTGAAAGCAAAATCTTTGAAATTGAACAAACTATTAAGAGATGGATGAATAGAATTATTACGCCAATAGGCAAAATTGCACTAATAAAATCAATGCTCATTTCAAAACTAAACTTCCTTCTCCTTTCTCTCCCAAACCCCCCTGATGAATTCCTTAAAAAGAAAAATTCCATTCTTTTCAAGTTTTTGTGGGATAACAAACCAGATAGAATAAAGAGAACAGTTGCTTGTAAACCAATCGCCCAAGGAGGACTTGGAATGATAGATATTTATACTTATGTTGACTCTTTGAAAATAATCTGGATAAAGAAACTAGTTAATGTTGACTTTGAAAAGAAATGGAAAAGATTAATGACAAAAATTTTTCCAAATTTTCTTGATATTCTCATTCTCGGAAGTGATTTCCCAAGAAAGCTTGCCAATAAATCACAGAACCTATTCTGGAGAGATTGTCTTTTTGCCTTCTCAAAATACAGTCACAAGGTTAGACCAAATAACTATGAAGAGTTCCTTAGAGAACCCTTACTGTACAATGACCATATTTTTATAAATGGAAAATCCTTTTACAATAAAATTTTTTATGAACATAAACTACTTAATATACATTGTTTAATTAATACTGATGGCAACTTTATGACACTGCAACAAGTTTGTGATAACTATTTTACGGTAAACTTTTTAGAATTCTATGGCATTATAAGATCAGTAAATAAGTACTTGAAACAGTTGAGTATTGAAAAAAATGCCTATTTGGACATAACTAATGATAATAATATTTCAATAAGCAATCTTCTTTCCTGTAGAAAAGGTTCAAAGAAATTTTATTATGTTTTAACTCAAAGTGATGATACTCCTAAAAGTATTGAAAAATGGGAAGAAGAACTATTAATTAATGCAAACTGGCCAAACATTTTTGTCCAAGCACACAAAACTACTCCAGACCCTAAGTTGAGATGGTTTCACTTAAGGCTGCTTCACAGAATTTTGCCTGTTAACACCTACTTAGTTAAGATGCATATTGTTGATAACAATTTATGCTCTTTCTGTAAGTCCGAACCAGAATCTATACTACATTTACTTTGGGACTGTAGGGTTAGCAACTCTTTTTGGAATAATTTCTCAGAATGGGTTGAATCAAAATGCCAATTTGCTTTAAAGATAAAGCTAACTGTAGACCTGATCCTATTTGGCTATTCTCCAACTTTCAAAAGCGACAATATTTTCGATTTGATACTTTTATTAGCAAAGTTTCACATATACAGATGTAAAATGCAAAACAACCTCCCCTGCATTAAACATTTTCAAAATGATGTCAAATTCTACTATCAGATAGAAAGGATTAGGCACTTTGCCAAATCAAAACACTTGGAATTCAATCAGAAATGGGCTTTCTATGAAAATCTTATATAATATTTTCTTCTACTACAATCTCTAGTTTGAGAAAGAAGCATCTAGCTTGTGTGTATGGTGTATGAAGAGGTGTGATTGACGTACATGTTTGAGGGTATAATTTTTGTCTTTATTTTTTTCTTTTTACCTTCTGTTTTTCCTTCATGTGTCCTATAAAAAAAAAAAACCTGGTGACACACTAAAGCTTGAATTGTCTACAAATGTTGTATGATTTTTCCAGGAATAAAAAAAACAAAAAAACAAAACAAAACAAAAGATATCTTAACATATTTTGGATATCTGTAATTACAAACTCCTTTTTTGGCTTTGGTATATGCTTACAACTTTAGCATACATGTCTTTATGAATTTTACTCAATATGAATCATGTTATATATAATATAGTTCATTGGTTCTGATCATTTCTGATATCATCACCAAGTATAACACACATGCTTTAATGTTGTGGTTTATAACTATACTCAGACACTATATATTTGAATGCAATGCTATGTTTTTGTTATTATGTTATACATTCAGTTGTTTAAATTGCTTATATAGGCTATAAGTCATTAACCATTTTAGGTTCATGTCATAATGTAAGTGCCCGAGGAGGTACAAATGATAACAGGCACCTGAGTACCATATATTTGGAATGTTTATGTTATCATCATTGTAACATAGTAACAAATTCCGATGTTTAAAGAAACTCTCTCTGTTCATCAAATGTATTTTTTCCCATTTGTAAAGTGTATATGCTCTTGTATGTTACTTTTTATGTTATGCATGCGCAATCCGTATCTTTAATTCTCTTTGTAAAATTGCTCATGTACCATCGTGCGTGGTTTTAGAGAATAAAGAATCTGAATCTGTTAATTTGTACTTTTTTGCATACTTTAAGTAATATCTGTCCTCATCATGTTTAGTGACAGTTCACCTCATCTTTCTATTAAAAGAGCCACTCAGTGAGTTGTTGGATTCAAATATGCCAAACTTAATCAATGGTGTCATTTGATCGCGAAGTTTCGACTGTTACCGAAAAAGACACATTTTGAAGCTTATTGTTTTTTTACAGTGACGATATGAAGGTAGAACTTCCCAATAATGATCGAAAACCGGACAGTGGGGCGCGTCAAATAGTCAAACGTAATTTTGGAATCTTTTCTACAACAGCCAGGAGGGCATTTAGGAGTTGATAGTTTTTGTTAGGTTATATAACTAGTATCCATGTATATTGGAAGTGATATCTACACCTCTGTGCATTTATAAGGCTGTTTTTAGATTTTCATGGAAAACGTAGTGGCTCTTTAAGGGTATCATATCAGATTGTAGTTTCATAATGTGAAACCATTGTATGTTATACCAATGGTCCACTCCCTTTTAATGTTTTATGTATTACTTAACTCTTATGCAAAGTATAAGGATTATCGTATGTCTCATGCAGATGTAAATATCTGTTAATGAATTATATGCATGGAATATTTTTTTAATTTTTTTTTTATTTCCATTTTTTTACAGTACATTTCCATATACATTCATAGACATTTAAAATGCGTTACATGGATACATCTTTCATTGTGTATTTTCATATGTCCAAAAAACATAACAATACAACTACACAGCGTCATGGATTTCTAAAAAGCGAATGGAGCGAAGACCAGAATGTATAAAATCTTGTAGGGTTGCAATTTGAAAAAGCAATTGATTTTGTTACTTGATAATATTTTAATATTTCTTGTTTCAAATGTTTGAAGTTTGGTTTCATTTGTCTAGTATTACATTTATAAAGCATTGCTTTTGTAATAAGAAAAATTGCATTTAAGGGGTTATTGTTTTTTCCTTTGAATCCAAATAGAATATTTTCTTCATTGAGAGCAATACCTCCCTCTACATAGTCTGAAATCCATTCTGATAATTGTCTCCATATTGCTTCTGCATACTGACAAGTATATAGTACATGTGCAATGGTTTCCTCAAATTCATTACATAGCGAACAAACTGCTGAATCTACATATTCTATCTTATACAGTATTTTATTTGTACTTAATATGTTATGTATAATTTTGAACTGAACCCATCTTAATTCACTACTTTGTGTACATCTTTTTGCCATTTGGTTAATATTTTTCCATTCAGTTTCATTGAATTGTTTGTCGAAATGATCTTCCCATTTCTGATATGTTTTCAATTTTGTAAATTTTGGGTTCAATAAAGTCTTGTAGAATGTTGAACATCCTTGTTGCTTTTTAATTGTTGATATATTATAGGGTCGAAGAGGTCTATAAATACAGTAGATACCGATTCTCCTGTTTTGTAAAAAGGAGGATATTGATTTCTTTACACCCATATACGTCAGGAAATCTGTTTTAAGGTCATATTTTTCAACAAAATTTTCATATTCATAGAATTTACCATCTCCATCTATCATATCTGCAATAAAAGTAATTCCCTTTTTATGCCATTGCTGGATATAGATAGTTTCAATACCAATCCTAATGTCATTATTGTACCAAGTAGCTTTAGTCATTATTTCTTCATGACTTCTAGAATCGATATCACAACTATTCAGATATAGTGACCACAAGGAAAGAACCTCTTTCCAGAATTTGTTATGAACATTTGGTACAATTTTTGTAGTAATATATTTGGAGTCAGCTAAAAGAAGCAAACCTATATCTATTATATATTCCTGTACTAATCTTGTCCAAATTGCATTTTCAAATATCAGTCTCTTCACCCAACTCAATTTTTGTGATGCAATAACTATATGTAAGTCAGGGACACTAATTCCCCCTAGTTCTGGTGGTAGTGACATAACATCTCTTTTAACTTTATCAGGTTTGCCTTTCCAAATGAATTGGTAACACTTCTTCTGAAGATTATCTATAACTGTCCTTGGTAGGCTTGGGACACAACTAAATAAGTGATTTAGTTTTGGCAACAGTAGAGATTTTAGTACAACGTTTCTTCCGAAGGGGGTTAAAATTCTCTTTGACCACATTGCCATTTCTTTTTCGATACTATCAAATTTATGTAAATAATTTATTTTTATCATATTTTCTAACTCAACATCAAACTCTATACCCAATAGCTTAAATTGGGTTTGAGACCAGTCCAAATTCCATTCTTTACAAATCTTATATCTTGTTCGCTTTTTTTACCCAATCCAAATCAATTTGGTCTTATCAGCATTGATTTTTAACCCTTAAAATCTTGCGAAAAAGCTTAAAGTATTCATTGTTGCGTAGAGGCTTTTTTCTGATCCATCTAAAGTAAGTGTGGTATCATCAGTGAATTGTAATAGAAGAGTTAGAATATTTCCCATTTGAATACCTTGTATATTTTCGTTATTTCTAATCATAATTGCTAATATCTCTGCACATATAATAAATCTATATAGCGATATTGGGTCACCCTGTCGGCAGCCCCTTGAAACTTTGAAAAAGGAACTTACATATCCATTTACTATTACACAGGATTCTATTTCATCAAATAATATCTTCACCCAGTTTGTTATATCAGGCCCAAAATTAAAAAAGTCAAGAACATTGAACATAAAATTTCTTTCTACAGAATCAAAAGCCTTTTCAAAATCTATAAGTAATAATAAGCCTGGTTTTTGGTAGGTTTCTGTGTAGTCCATAACATCATATATTGTTCTGGTAACTTCCCCAATGTATCTACCTGGAACAAAACCCTTTTGGTCCTCATGAATAATTAATGATAGAATAGGTTTTATCCTGTTTGCAATAGTAGCTGATGCTAACTTGTATGATGTATTCAAGAGGGAAATTGGGCGCCAGTTTTTCAAGTACAGTTTTGATTTATTTTCTTTTGGTATAATTGCATGGAATATTCCAATCTCTTAATTGTGCATGTAATGTATGATGTGTTGCATATTCAATTAGCATATATGTAATATATATAAACCTGTAATGTGTTTCATGCTTTGTTTTAGGGTGTAACATATTACTGTTACCTACAACCCTACCATGCTATCTTCATATGGCATCAGTATGGGAATAAACTCCATGTGAAGCCTTTGGTTATCTCTCGACCAAGTAAATCCTGTTACACAAAGGCACTCACTTTCCATGGACGCAATGAAATACTTATTATTCTTTACAATTTATCTGTTATAAACAATGAAAAGGTTAAGACTGCTGAGTCGGCTAAGAGATATAAAGAATAGAGCCATGACTGTATAATTCATCAGCCTTTGTATTGTTGATGTTAAAGACTTTAGAAGGTATACACCAGTTAGTTCTCCAGATGCAACACATAAACAAAGTGTTAAGTGTCAGTGCATGTTGGAAGGAAATCGATAAAACAACATCACATTCCTCAAATCATGATAACAAATAGAAAACAGATTCTTTTTAAAAAATAGCAGTTAGGAAGTTACTATATCTTAATTCATTTAGATACTTGTATTTACTTGCTCTCTTACATCTTGTGCAAAAATTCTCTATAAGCACTACATGCATTTAAAAACAACAAGTGTTAGCCACTAACATGGCAATGTGCCCCGCCGTTATGAGATATAGTTGTCAAAGTGTTGTGGTGACCTTGAAAATGAGGTCAAGGTCACCAACGTCCACTGGTGCCTGAGTCATCTGCCGTTGTAGGCTGTCGGCAAATATGAAAACTAAGCTTTACAAGATATCCCGTTAACAATGTATTTCACAGTTGTCAAAGGGTCGTGGTGACCTTGAAAATAAGGTCAAGGTCACTAAAGTCAACTGGCGTCTTCCTCCATTGAAAGTTGTCCTCAAATATGAACACTCTATGTGCTAAGATCATCAGTTATCGCGTTAAAAAAAATCCGGACATACGTACAGACGCCAAATTCACAGTCAGCTAAATATGTTTTACAAATAAATGAAATATAATCTCTAAAAAACATCCTACCTCCACCTTATGTCTTTGTTCACCCATTCCAAATTTACATGAACCAAACCCCTGCCAATACACAGTGGAAATCGCAAAGTTATCAATTTTACAAAATGCTTGGCTCCACAGTATTCTCCCATAACACCCACAGTTGTATAAAACACACAGAGTGAAACAACAATGGTCTGGGCCATTGCAAAGCTTCTCCCCTATAATTTGATAATTGGTTGGTGTTTTGGGAGGTAACCGTCCCGACACTTCTTTTAAGTGAATCCTGATGGAAACATTTGCTATTATATCCAACCACTGCCGTTATCTCAGAAAATGTTAATTTTTAATCAGCAACATTAACAGACTCCATCTTAGGTAGACGTAAATATTAGCTCTATTTCATAAATTTCTCTAGACCCTGAACAGAAGCAACAAGGGCAGGATCGATCAATCCCTGGAAAGAAACTTACTTGTGTTGATCATATATTCTGGTATATGTGTAAAATATGTCCTCAAGAGCTATTTGGATATGTACCTTGGAATACATCCATTTTCAATAGTCAATAGCTTTTTAAATTGTGGTGAGAAAGAAATCAACAACTCTGTTTAGAACATTTTATACCATACACTTTTAGTTAAAATTCACATGCATCTAAAATCAAATTACATTTTTTTTAAAACAAAAAATAAATATTTGAAGAAAACAAGATATAAGTATTAAGATTTCCTCATTCATAACATATATAATTGTTCACAGTTTGATAAAAATCAAATGTTTTGAGGAATAAAAGTTTCAAAATAAAAATTACCGAGATTTGAACTTTATCTGTCTAGGCTATCCTCTCCACAACGGTCTGACTGCACCCTACTGTAGCGCACCTTTTTACGTAAACTCAGATATAAACCAATCACAATGTAGGCAGCAAAAGCATTCGGTACCAGTAGCCAGCGGCAAGCAACTCCCATTTACCATTCATTAACCTTCCTTGATCGCCGCAGCAAGCATCCTAATTTTAATGCAATGATGTGATTGTTTTTTTCTGCGCTAAACTTGTGTTAGCGAATGGAAAGAAATTGTTGAAAATGGATCTTCAGTTATATATCAATAGTTAAACTCATATTAACATGAGGAAAATAACACAATTTCTTATTGATTGACTAATACGCAATTAAAACTAAGCATGATTATCCATATTGTGAGACTACAATAGTGGTATATTTTTCATATGAGCACATGTGCAGGAATTGTTTTTGCTAAGCAACAATTGTTTCTGCCGAGGTTCTAATATTTTGCCTGCCTAACGCAATAACACAATTGTCTGTTACATCACTGAGGTAGAGCATCACAAGAGAATCGGGGCTTCACTTGGCTTGATATATATATAATTATTTATAATTATATGGACAATACAGAAATTTTACCCTCAAAAGTGTCAGATGACTTTTACGGATTTCATACAATATTGGAAATAACTTACTTATCACATTTGTCATATCACATATACTTCATAGTAAAATAATCCCAAGGAGAACATTTCTGACATGAGTCACTCTTTGTCACTCAAAACACCAAAGGCTGCACACTGTTGTTGCACTCTGGCCAGATAGCCTGGGTCAGGGTAACCATTGCTGAAAAAAAATAAAATAAAATTATTTAGTAGACAATAAAGGTTTTTTCCCCTGTATTTTCTAAGCACTTAAAAAAAAGTTAAAGTTAAACAGTTATGCTAATGTGCTTTTTAAACATTTTTTATTTTATATAAAAAAAACATATACATAATCAATTCTCAATATGTGAGAATTAAATCCGATAAGTAAATGTGTATCACATATTAATCATTAATTCAATAGTTGGATTTCAACAAAATTGTTTACTTTTAAAAAGACATAAAAGCACTATTCATTAAATCTTACATTTAAAACAAATCTCCAATCTATTAAAAAAACTTGAAATACTTATAATCTTAAGATTAACACTTTACCCTTCTTAAGTAGGCAAATGTGCTTTTATTTTTTTGAATATGTTCTTGACTATTCTCTTCTTCATGATTTTTATGAAATTTTATTTGGCTTTGCTTGTGCCAAGATACCATATGAACTGATATGAATTCTAAACCTATCACCCTGCTTGCCTGTTTATCCCAAATTGCCAAACAATTGACAACATATATCAAACAAAAGCCATACTCAGGTAGCAGCCTGACTCACACTTCTCACTACAGTGAAAATTGGTTATAAAACCTACAAAATGATAGAATAATTAAAAATCATTTGCAGAAAAGGATCAGATACAGTGGAAGTTCGAGGCCAATCCTATAGAATTTTTTTTATACATCAACCAAAAATTAGGTGACCCTTTTCAATTGAACCCAAATCTTTCCAAATTAGTGGAGTCGCCATTTCTGATTTCAAGCAACACTCTTTACTTAAAATGATTACCAAGATCATTAAGATTTACTGCTAATGCCCTTTACAAAACACTTCATGTCAGTTTGAAGCTCACTTAGTAGGTCCTCCAGAGGTACTTGTCTTGTGCTGTATCCCATTCCAGGTGACGGTATTCCAATCTACTGTGAAGGTCAGGTTGCGAGCCCAGGCTTTCTTCAGCAGGCCCAACACCTTCATACCTGTAGCATTGTCAGGCAGGTAGGCTGTCTGGCAGGTGCCCGTGTAGCCTTGTCCTGGATTTGGGTGGTCACCCTGGTAACATTGATTTCATTTTCAGAGCGAACACTTTTAACAACAGTTTAACTTCATGTACCATAAAAGTCAAATAAATTAACTTTTGTTAAGGAAAAGGACAAATTAACAAAACACAACACTCAACGGAAGAAAAACCATCAAGAGGCAGTATGAAAAACCCTTCAACTTGAAAAACCAAATAATTGCATTCTATAAACATAAAAGTTCCACCTTAAGACTGGCTACTTATTAATTTCACTATAATTTACCACCAGTTAAGATATCATACATAGGTTCCTTTAAATTATTAATTGATATATAGTTTACATAAACAAATAGCATGATTTTATCAAATAATCAAATAACATAGCAAATTCAGCATCAAACATCAATGTCTGACAAAAACTTTGCTATGTTATTTGATTGTTTGATCAAATCATTTGGTAAGGTATCTTTCCTTTTTTGTTATGTGTCTGACACTTTTGTTTTAACATTAAATGCATACTTATTCCTGAACTTACAGTCTGTATGCCACCATTGAAAGAGTACTTGATGACGATCGTGCCATCTTGTTCATATCCCGGAAGACCGTCAAAGTGCTCCAGATGTACATCCATAGATCCTGTTGGCATCACTCCCTTTACCTCTCCACACACAGTGTAGCAGACTGGACAAATCGGCCTCCTGGAGAAGCACTGGTCAATACAGGAAGTGCAGAAAGTGTGACCACATTTGATCTGCTTTGGACTTGTGAGGACATCAAGGCAGATGGAGCACCTGTCCTCTGCAGAAAGGTCTAGCAGAGGTGTTGTCAGACTGTCTGGCTTGAAACATCTGGCTGGCTCTTCTGCTGTTGCTTCCCCACACACAGGACATCTTCTCTCTTCTTGAACAGCTCTGTTGATGCAAGCTTTGCAGAACTTGTGCTGACACTGGAGTACTTTTGGATCTGACACTGTATCCAGACAAATTGGGCATTTGGCAACAGAGACCCTGTCACTTAATAATGGACTTAATAAAGGACGAGGGTTTGTATCCATGGTTGATGCAGGTCCATCCTGAAGACAACGCATTATGAAGTCGTTGTCCTTTTTGTATTCTGCTGCTGCCGGTTGATTGTTCCAGACATCCTGGAGGGTCTTCTGAATGGTTGAAACAACATTCTCATTTACATCCACAAAGTGGACCTCCTTTAAATTTCCTTTGCTCATTGCTGAGTCAAAGCTTTTCAGTGCACGGACATACATCTTTGCACATGACTCCAGAGGAACTTTGAATATACCTGAAGATAATGAACTTGATTATGTTATACATTTTTATTATGCTACCACATATCTTGTTATTGTTTTATCTAAGCAATTCTAAAAGTCAAAAGAATGTCTCTTTCACTTGAGACAGAAAAACAATGGCAGATATTTCCATTAGGTTATCAATTTTAGTGTTGAATATATTAAACTTTGAATCACTTTTCAACAAACATATCTGCTAACTCATGTCCATAATTTCAATCTCAAATGTGGTAGACAGAAATGTCCGAGGTCTCCAATCCCCTTCTTAATCTTTTTAGGATAAATTGCATGAAAATAGGGTGACCCCCTTGATTGTTCCTGGCTCCAATGTAAAGATGATTACATATTACAGTCCTGCTTGTCTATTATGATTAGCTTATTGCATAAAACCCACCTGCACTTATAGCAGATATTGCTATAGACCTCATGCCTTGAATGTCAGCCCGACACAGACACCTGAGGATGGTGTGGCAGAGGTCCTGGAGACACTGCTGTTTGTTATGGTTCCCAGTCCAGTGAGGTCCAACAGCATGGTACACCTTCTTACAGGGCAGTTGTCCAGCTGAGGTCACTACAAGGTCAGTTATTCGCACTGGTCCAAATTTCTCAACCAGCTCCCCGCACTCCTTCTGCAAAGCTTGGCCAGCACCAAGAGCTATGGCTCGGGAAACACCACCACCATGGTGGAGCATTGTATTGGCAGCACTCACAATCACGTCAACAGTTAGTTTTGTGATGTCAGCTTTGTACACTTTGACAGATATTTTCCTGCCAGAGGCACAACCAGATTGGTAAGTTGGGAACTTCTTGTTGCTACCATTAGATTTCTTCTCCTGTAGTGGCAAAAGCTTTGCCATAGCTTTTGGTGGTGGAAGAGTTTTGGATCTAGGTGTTGTGTGTTTCAATGATTCATTGCCCTTTTTGGGAGAAGCCTTTTGTGAGTCTGATGGCGGCGCTACCTTTTGAAGGGTAGATGGATTGGAGGTATTTTCCATTTTCTGATGAACAACTGATGTCAATGTGGTTAGTTCCTGTGAAATGATATTAGAATCTAGTGAAATTCATGAGTTGTTGCAAACCCCCAAAAAGTTCCTTACCTTTTCAGGAGGTAGTTTAGTCTTAAACATATTTTGTGACAGAAACTTTAGCTTCCAAAACTTTGCTTTACACATATTACAAATTACCATTCATGAATCATGAAGCCAGTTACCTCTTCTGTAAAGTGTAATTTAAACAGGCAAAATATTCAGTTTTGGAGTTATCATAATTTTGTTAACAGAACTCATATTTTGCCATGTCAAACACTAAAGAGTGATTCCACCTCTGCAAACACACATATGACAAATATCAAATAATACAAACATCAAATCTAACACTATCCTAATTTTGAAACCACATTCTCTGAATTATGATCATCGAAAAATTTGATATCTCATTTGATAGGCATTATCTGAAAGATTGCATATTTCGAAGTATGATTTCAGGTAATTACCGATAACATACATACCTGGCCCATAAGATCTTCCATTAATGATGGTGTAATAGTGTCCATATCATCGAATTCAGATAATAAGTTCTCCCTCTCCTCTGACACTGTAAGAAGTTCATCTCTCCTCATCATACTCATCTCATCTAGTAATACATCATTGCTTGAAAAACTCTCCTCAGGTAATTCTCTGTACTCCTGCATGTCATCTTCAAAAGACTCCTCACAATATGAAGGGATTATTTCAATGTCATCTGATAAGACAGCATTTACCTTCATCTCCTTTTCTTTTCTTTGAAGATATTCAACTAATCTTTTCTTTGCTTGATCAATGTCATCGGAATTGGCAAAAAGGTTTATATCCTGATCATCTATTTTAATTTTAATTCTATGATTGATCAAACTGCCGTCCTGGACGTGCCTCTCCAGTTCAGCTTGTTCCATATCAACTCCTCCTGGAAGTTGACATGTTCGTCTCTCAAAGGAGCATTTCAACGTATCAATCTCGATGTCTACGATTGGCATCATGTCATTTGTACATATCACATGCAAGATGTTTAGATCGTTGAAAAGGATAACCTTTCTTTTAAGGGTATCTTGATTGAGCAGGTTTGTCTTAATGTCTTCAATGGATCGAAATTGTAAAATACTTTCAAACGTGAAGTCAACATGTTTCACCATGACTAGTCTATGCAATAACTGTTTTGCCTTACATAATACAGTTGCTGACTTTGCACTTAGTTTAACCTCATTCTTATTTGTTAATACAATCTGAATATTCAGTTCCCTTAGTTGTTCAGTTACATAGTTCCATATGTAACCATTTTGTTTCAGAGCAGTTATAATTGAATCAGCGAGTTCAACTGACTCTGAATATGGCATGGGAGCCTGCAATGCCTTTGAATTTGTTGATGTCGCTGGACGGTATTCCCTTGACACTTCAACTGTTTTACCCTGTTCGTCCACTGTGTTGTGATAAGACTTTTCTGGAAAATGCTTTCCTTGATGCAAACCTTGGTTTTTGACTTCCTCGAGATTGCCCTGATTTGCTCCTCCTTGGACAACGGCTCCTTGGCTAGTGACTCCTTGTCTAGTGACTCCCTGGTGATGGATTCCCATGTTCTTGTTCTCCAACATCATCGGTATTCTCTCAAAAGCTGCTTCAACCATGTCCCCATCACCCATAATGTACAGCTTCATAGCATCATCATCACTGTGGATTAACCCTCCTTTCAAGAGTTCGGGCATCTCAGTCTTCAGCATGATCTCAGCAGTCGATGGAGTTAGGCTGTCAAACTCTTTACCTGTCAGTCTCTTCACATGACTCCTGTAGGATGGTTGACTGGACAGAGTTCCTTTTTGCATTCCTTCTACCTGCAGGCCCCAGAGGTTAAACATATCACTGTAGAATCTTCTTGCAGAGGGGTTTGTGCTCATCTTATGTCTGAGGTCATCGGTGAGTTGTAGAGAATTCTGATTTGAATGACTCTTCATTTCTGTTTGCACTGTAAAAGAAAGTATAGGTACACGTTATTGAAATATAAGTAACTTTGTTCTCAATATTTTCATATCGAACTTTGGATAGTAAAACAACATTTTTTTTTTTTAAGAAATGGTTCACAGCCAAATATCATAAAGGTTTATCAAGTCTAATGAAGAAACACAAATTAACTATTTTGTGTTGAAATCAACTGCTGAGGTCAAGTGTCAAACTCTCTGACTATAACAATTTGAGGATATTTATGTGATAGATTTACAGAACAACTTATAGCTTAACAGGGAATGAAAAATTATTCTATCTTATATTGATGTTGTAAAAAACAAATTTAATTTCATTGAATCCTACAAGGACCTAAATCAAAATAACAAAGCTTACTTCTCATTCATCTGTTATGCACTACAAAAATGTCCTTTTTGGTAGTTAAATAATAAGATACAATAAGATAGTTGTTGCTTTGGGGGATTTAACTTAATATAAAATACATGATATCAAGAGGTCAACAACACCCTCATATATATATATATATAAGAGCCAAGATTAAAACACCTGTCACTGCCATCAGCATTATATAGTCAAAGGTGCTTGTGAGTGTGATGTCATTGTATTTTGAATGAAATCTGTTGCATATTTTGGGACTGCAATCTTCAATCATTTACTTTTCCTGAAAGTTCATTGAATATCCTTCAAATTTAAGTGGATCATAAAAACTTTTCTGCCTTATCACATAAATGAAAATGCTTATTATAACTGCAGGTAACAATAAACCTAGTTAAAATGCTATATATTAGTTATAAAAGTAACCAGTTAGGGTCGAAGTAGCCCTGGCACAGAAGTTTGTCTGTAATTGGGGCGGGATAGTGCAATGGTTTGCCCGTTCTGCTTCAAGTGTTTTGGATTTCAAATCCTGCCAGGGGCTCCGCAAATTGATCTGAATTATTCTTCATGGTCTGGGTGCAATGCTACACTGAATTACAGTCCAGGAAAACCCATTGTTCACTAGTTCCTGATGATGCTTGTACACTGCAATGCATAGCAACGAAAGAGTTGTTTGCTCTCTGCCTGCAAGCAGCCATGATCTGAGTGAAATAGTCTTGAAAGCTGTGTATAACCCAAAATGACCTCACTTTACCGTAATCACCTCCTCTGTAATCAACCAAAGGTGTAGCTCTTGGGATTTCGAGGACAAAACTTAACCCTATGTCCATCATTTCCTATAAGTAATCAATTTCTTAAACAGCAAGCATGTATGATTAAGTAATATGAAACTGCACATCGATTTCTTACTTACCACTAATGAAAGAAAAATCTTCCTCCAAGTCAGTGTCAGCATACTGCTCTTGAAAGGTCTGTGGTGGACTCTGTGATGGACTTTTAACTGCACTCTGTGCTGGACCTTTGGCAGGACTCTGTGGTGGACTAATGATGGGTTTTTCTACTGAACTCTGTGCTGGACCTTTGGAAGGACTCTGTGGTGGACTCTGAATGGGTCTTTCTAAACAGCGGACAGGACTCTGTGATTGAACTGATGGGATGGGTGTTCCTAATGGACTTTGAGCTTGATTATCAGTTCTTGACACTGGAGCTGACAGTTGAGGAATAACGCCTTTCAACTTCCTTATGGATTTTCTAGTCACTTTCTTAAGATCTGAAACAAAAGATACAATTATTGAAAGGGTGCATTCTGTCTGGATTCTGCAAAGTGACCTTCTCTTGAGCGAGTGTTTGTGTATGAAGTTTAACATGAAGTTTCAAAACCAGGCTTAAGGTTCTTATGAGGCAAAAATATGTATCAACTATAAATCATATAACAGCAAACTAACCAAAATCCTCTGAGAAGGTGACCATTGCGGAGCATCCTCCTGGTCCAAACTGGACATCAGTGACATCACTGTCGGTCAGTACCTCAAGGTAGTTGCACAGGTCCTCCTCAGGGGTGTCGGGAGCCAGACCACTGACCATCACTCGCGCCATAATATCCTCATCAGGCTGGGTGTCTGCTTTGGAAATTAAGATTGTGCCAAGAATATTAAGTCTTAGAAATTAAACCAAAAAATACCTGAAGTTCACTATTTAAAATCTTAGAACTATACATAGTATTTTCTTCAAGCAAGAAAAAAACACATCAGCTTCAAAACAGCAAAGCAAATAACGTTGAAAATTAATTTTTTTCTCAACAAACTTGCTTCCAAATTGGCCAAGGGATCTGCACAGAAGATTCATAGTTGAAAAGGTTTTTCAATTAACCTCAGTAAGAGCCGAGGACTCCCCAAATCTAAAAATTACAATCCCTGAAGGTGCCTATACTAAAGATTGGTTGTTGATAGAAATGAAAAAAAGAATTATGCCTATTCAGATTTAGAAGTAAAAAGAATGCTATTCAATATCAGAAGCCTAAAATAACTTTATAAAAAACAAATTCATATCAATATGATCACTCTTCTAAAGAAAACAAAATTGAAATATATGTCAATGTTTTTCACTGAGATATTTACCCTGCTCTTCAGTCCTCACCATTTCCGACACTTCCAGGAATCTTCCACCCACTTTGGTTCTGTGAACTTTGGCCAACCCATTTGAATCTGTAGAAGAAGAATTAGGCTGAATACAATCATAAAAATTTCAGTCGAGATAATTTGATTATCAATATCATTGATAATTATTATTTAGAAATACTACGTATACTGAAATTTACAAAATAAAAATTGAAGATTAAAATTAAACATGTGAATGATTAATATAAAAGTCTTTTTCTATTTTCTTGTAAGAAATACATATAAATAAATCTTGAGTTAGTAATTGCAAGACAATAGTTTATTATAATGCATTACATATTAAAATGCAAATTTTCCAAGTTTTTTGTAAAGAATTATTCTAACAAATGTGTTGTGAACATGCATGGCCCTAATGCCCCACAGACTGTATGAGCATCTTGTTCAGATGATGAAGAGGCATTTTGATGCAGTCAGATTAAAATTGAACATATACATATTGAGCCAAGACATTAATTTTTTCCTCATACAGGCACATATACTTTACCTCAGAACATGCGAGTAATGGGGCTTGCGTCAGACTAAGTGGAAACAAGTAGAGTCAATAGTCTGTAGATTCAATACTAAGAAACTTTTATTCCTCAAAATATAATTGATGATAAATGAAACTGCATTCTGATGCAGCAAAAGTTAAAAGGAAATGCAAACTTTTTTTCATGTTTTGGGTAATCTATAGTAATAAAAATAAGTAGTCAAAAATGACAATTCAGTTTGGATTGAAATGAAATATCATTACTTAATAAAAGTCATTGAATAAACTTGTGTTGCAGTACCTTTTTACAGGTGCATAGTTTGGTAAGTATACCTCCATAAAGATTGATAATTAATAACATAAATAATAACTAACCAGGGGCATGAGACAGGGAGACAATAGCTTCCCCCCGACCAGGTAAATACTGTATATTCTCCACATCTCTGTCAGTCTTGGCCTCCAGGAAGTTTCGTAGTGTGTCCTCCACCGTGTCTGGGTTCAAACCCCGGACCCGCAGCTGGCAGAGGCTACCAGGACTGTGATGAGCCATCTAGATGAAACCAATGGTTCACAATCTTCTCAGGGAATAGTCAGATGATCAATCATGTCCTCCCTTAAATAAAGAAGCACTTCAGGGTTAACAGGGACAGTAGCAAATTTCATAATAAGTAAAGTGATCTCAAGAAGATAAAATTTAATGTTTCCAATTGCAAGACAATAATTTTTAATATAAAGAAGCTGATTTAAAAGGAATGAACAATGTATGATCATCAATTTAGCTATGCATATTTATTCCCCTACCCTCGTGATGCAATTAAAAGGTGTTCACACAAACTTAAGCATTATTTCCTTTATTATTGCACTTATGGGAATGAGGATATATATGTTTTGATCCTTTAAAAATGACACATTCGGCAAAAACTAATGTTTATAGCGGAGAATCCCCCTTAAAGCTATGATACAATTAATTCTTTGTATATTTACATATCATTTAGTTTGCGATGTATTTAAATTTCTTACAGAGTGTTGTAATTGTCTTTTTTTATATTACTAGTATGTATACATTTAACAAAGTCATTCTATTTTTTGTGTGGAATGTATAGCATGTATTCCCAAAGCGTATCACATAAATTCATGATATTTGATGATATATGTACATGTTTATGTAAAGGCCATTCAGCAACATTGGCTTACGACTATCTAGAGGTGCCAGTTTTATCTGTCCTTCACTAATTAGAATACTCTAAGGGAGATAACTGTTATAGTCAGTACGTATGATGATATGTTTGATGGATAATGTATGATATATATCCATGATGTATGATATGAAGGTGTTTGTATTTATGATAAAAATGTATGTATGTATGTATGTATGTATGTACATACGTACGTATGTATGTATGTATGTGTGTGTGTATGTATGTTTATATGTATGTATATGTATGCATGTATGTATATATGTATGTATGTAACATATGTATGTATGTATCCACATTGATGAACTTAGAATCACATGAATAGAATATTTATGTACATGTACAATGTATCAAATTAATCAAAGGTATTTTCACTGAATAACATTCATGTATTTTCGGGCAACTAGGCACGTGCACCCACAATATTTCATGCCTTGGCATAAATTATTCTCTTTAAAGAAATAATTGATTTGTTTTAATTTAATATTTTGTATTCTTGGTTCTGTACCTTACTGATAATGTACTGAAATAAGAATTTTGTATCACAATATTTACCCAAAAAACAAATCTTAAGTAAACAACTTCACTCCAAAAAAGTGTCACAGACAGAACACAAAATGAATCAAATGTGTGCACATTGTATCACATGACCTTAAATCTATCTTATATGTAAACATAATGTAGCAATTGTTTTTTCAAAGTAATACATGAATGCACAAAGTATCAAAATATGCACATATATTTTAAAACTGCACAGTGTATCACTTAGCATGCACAACATATCACTTAATGCATAAAATATTTTTATATGCAAAATGCAACACATGATGCAAAATATATCTTTTGTATGCAATAATACTTGTATGTTTGTATGTTGTACAGTTTAACGCATATATGCACAATGTATCAAATGCACACACAATGAA
This sequence comes from Phorcus lineatus, assembly GCA_921293015.1. Lineage (NCBI taxonomy): Eukaryota > Metazoa > Mollusca > Gastropoda > Trochida > Trochidae > Phorcus > Phorcus lineatus. The sequence continues at coordinate 26,058,942 of OV121088.1, read as the reverse complement.
TCAAATTATGTAACACGTAACACATGTAGTATGTTCAAAGTAGCACAATGATGGGCCAAAAATACAAATGTATCTTATTGACGCACAGTGTAACACATGCATGCACAATGTGTCACCATTATGCTCATGTAGTAATTTTGTTATTTACCAGAATGTAAGATGTAACAGTCATGAAGTATTTTCAAAGTCACATGGATGGGGAAAAAAGGATGCAAATGTGTATTATTGATCACATAACACAATGCATAATATGCATGCACAGTGTACCACATAAATGCATATGAACAATGTATCTCATGCATGTACAATGCATCACCTATATGATCAATGTACCATGTGAAAACACCATGTATCACATGCATACACAGTGTATCACATGCATGCACACTGTGTTAAATGCATGCACCATGTGTCAATTGCATGTATGATTAATCATATGCTGTCAATAATTTTCTCAAGAATAAACTGAACATTGTCCTACTTGGCAATAAGTTACAGTTAAGTGCTTTGTTAGTTGAAATATGACACGGTTCAGAGTATCAAGATTATGCATTTGATATGATATGATAATGATAAGAGAATCCGTGAGAATATAGAACACTGCTTGTTGTCTATCTTCACCCTCACTTGATGTATTGCACTGATACTAGATGATATCTTAGGCAATGTATCAACCTCACCTATATCACCTTACAAAACATGATCAAGATTTTGTTATCCAGTAGATACAATGTCGTTCTTCTAAATGTTCAACTTCTAAATGCCCTTCAAAGACTTGATGCAATAAAGCATTTGAAATGCAAATATACCTTTACATAACAAAAAAAAATTGCAATTGATACTTTTCATTTCATTTGGTTATATGTATTTTAATCAACTGATTATGATTAAAGGTATACACTAACATCTTATTTGACTTTAATACTATAATCATACCTATTTTAGCAATGGCCTTATATATGTGCAGAACTTACAAAAATATTTTCCCATTTACTTTAACTCTATTCAAATATTGTCAACTTAGATCTGGCATTCATAGCTTTAGATAAATTTGACTAATTTGCATGTGCTATTCGTAGTTTTTTTAAATCTGTTTTACAAACAAAATCCGGTCATCATTTCTTCATATTGTGACTGTACTGATTTAATTAATAGGAGTAATTTCTGAAATAACATCAGAACATCTCGATAAAATAACAACCTTGATCTTTGGCATTTGAGTCATGAAACACCATCAATATGGCCTTTAAATTGAAATTTGATACGTGACTGTGCAGGGAAAGGACCCTTCGTCAGCGATAAGTCGGTTAGTGGGGCCGTGACATCCTAAAATCTATAATATCCAGACATCCAATGACAAGCACAATTCCTTTACACTGCAATGTTCGATATCAAACAAGCGTAGTGGTTTGGAACGTTACTCATGTTAACCAATGGGTCCGGGGAATTGCGTTAAGATGGTTAGGAATTAATCGATGGCTGATAAATCTCGAGTTATCTGTAGATCTTAAATTCAATAAACATATATATATGAAAAAACCAAACATTGCAAAACGTCAAATAACTGCATCTACATACCGCTTATCTTGAAAACGAAAGTGAAACTAAGAAAGCTCTTGTGATAGGTGTCAACCAATCGGATATTCGCTTGTAAATGCCATCATAAGGGTACAATGAGGCATTTAGAAATTCCATTCATCGCATGTGAACAGAATATTTTTTCATTTTGTTTACGGCCTGACTCCAGGAAACTTCTATATTGGATACATACTAACTATCTATATATATCGTTACGGCCAGCGATCTATATTTTATTTTACTTCCGGGTTAGTGTATTCGAAGATTTGACGTTAATAAAAGCTTGAAATAAATATCATTATCTTAAAGAATACATAAGCAGAAAAAAATCCCTCTAAAATAAGTTCTAGTTTAATTCTAGCTTAATGTTCTCTTAATAAGCATATCGTGAAAATCTCAGATTTATCTTTATGTCACCGTTAGTCCTTGAAGTGGTTAATCACGTAACCTTTTTATGATAAACAATTGTTTGAAGGTTTAAAGTATTGATAAATTAGAAATTTTCTACTTTAAATTATACAAATGTATTGGTGGGAATTCAATACTCCATTCTTGTTTCTGTATAAATGACTACCTAAAGACAGGATATTGTATTTCCTTTCCAATTAAAAAAACAAGAGTACATTTAACTATAAGGCCTGTCCAGCTCTAAACATCAAATATTAGATACCCAGCTATTTTATTCTCCTTGCAAAGAGTAATTTTCTATATGTGAAACAATTATATTCTGAATCCTTTTGACCTATACTCGTATCTTAATCTTTTTAATATGTTTATACCTGTACCAATCTTTTGGTTGTAATGCTTTTTTTTACATAAATGTATAATATTTATACCTTACTTCTTTTTATGTCTTACATTACAATATATTTTATCTTTTATGTCGCTCGTAACTCTAGCAAGAGTGGCTCATTACATGTTTTTTTCTGAGTGTTTATTTTATGTATATATTTTATCATGTAATGTGGTGAGATTTTAATAAACTATCTATCTGTCTACAATATCCAACATGTACGGTGCTAAGTTTATACGATTAAATACTACTACTGTCCTGATAATAAATATTCCAGAGGAATGATTTACATATGTAACTGGAACGCTCAAAAGGGCCATTGAAGAGATCCTTCACGTTGAGGTATTGATATAGAAAACTTATCTATTGGAATGTGTTCAGTACGTCAAGCTCAGATAACAAAGAGGTCTGCTGTACATTACCGTATATCCTCTTAATGTTGCGTAGAGTATGATACGTATATGTTGAATGAGTCAAATATGCTTACTCTTTTATGTTGTTATTCCATCGAGACTCTTGATTTTTCCGTCATCTTTGTAGACATTCGCGATTTTGATATAAATGATGAAATTATATGATTCAGAATATTGAAAATATGATTGTTCAAGTTGTGATTTTTTTTATTGAAAACAGATCTTCCGTTGTCGTAGAAGAAATAACGTGTCATTGCCCCTAAACTGATTTAGGCCAAGATGTTTCCCTGATGATCATAACGATTCACATTAATACACTGGTCACATTGTCCAAAGATTTTCAATTGTCTTGTATTGTACTAACACGGACGCTCTTGGAGTTTAACAATTCTTTTGAATATAAAAGGATGTCTCATTTCTGCGATTTCAATCTATTGAACTATATCCGTGTCACAAATAAGTACTGAGATAGAGGAAATCCGGTAAAAGCTGGATCGCGAACAGGCTGTTGTTTAATGTTCTACTTCTGTTATGAGCAAGATTTTTTATGACCGCGGGGTAGGTCAACCGATATATCAAAATTTTGAATTATAACTTGAACTACGATGATTAAAATTACGTATCTTCATAAACCATGTGTTGAATAATTCTTCGATACTAGTACATTTAATTCATATCAATGCAATTGCCAGGTTTATTATTCTCTATCCACATTGAAACCAATATTCTTATTCAAATGCTTTTTCGTGAAACATGGCTTTTGTTTTACATATCCTATATGATCCTCAAAGATATGGAAATTGGGTTCCAAAACAAGGCTTTTCAAGCATTTTCAGCTCAGAGCTCGAGTGTATTTTAGGTGAAAATAATATAAAGAAAAACTCAGTCGAATTGTTTAGTCCGATTATTCATTCTTAGCGGAGTATCAGTTGCCCTCGACTGGATAATAAAACAGTCATGAAATCATCGGTGTACTTTGTACATGTACGTTATGTACTTTTTACAAATTTATATGTAGGGCATCGTGAAGGAAGAAAATATAACATGCACCCTTTTGGTTTGCCCATATTAATGTTGACATTTGAACCCCCTCGATCCCCAGATTAACAACTGTAATGCAATCATAGAACACAAATCTTCGTTGTAATGAATAGATATCGAATGTATTGTACTTTGTGGTGATCTAGAGCTTGAAGAGTTATGTCCCTTTGGTTCATTTTCAAAATTCTAATGTTTCTTATGAAAGAAAAGTTGCATGTTTATGAAACATGATTTTTACAAGTTTATATAATATCTTATATGAATAATTTTTCACTTGTTTTAAAGAAAATTTGTTTCACGTTTTGCTGGTTAAGTAGATCGGCAAATGGTAATAGAATGCATGCATTGCCTGTTGCTTTAACTGCTTTGTATCAAATAGGCAATATACACATTATAAATATATACTTAAATATATAAATAACAGACTTTTAAAACAAACCAATTTTTATCCCAACAGAGTGTTTATGGACCGCTAATAAAGGAAAAAACATTTTTTGCCGTATATAATACTTTGACCCTTGAACCATTACCGATTGTCGACAAAATGAAATCTTACGTTAGCACCTTATCCTTATAAATCGGCAAGTAGAATAGTCTGACCCACAACTACCCTGTTCCCAGGATTCTATGTATTGTCAACGCCACAGACATGGAGGCCTTGGTCAAATGACAATGGGTGACTATTTTTCGAGTTATCTCCCATGGACCACGGCGGCAAAGAATTAGTTTCCAAAACCAATACGCTTGCACTAATTTAATAATTTATTACTCATATTATTACACAAAACATATCATTTGCAAAATAATCATCTCAAGGATAATATCAAAACACCCTCAATTAGCGACGGCTTCACTGAATAGGCCTATATGATAATAGATAGGTTTTTTTGCGGTGTTGCCATTTACTTCCAAGACAGTTTATGTTGCATTATATTGTCTAAAGAAGTGCCTGCTGGAAACCCGAAAAGAGCTCGTATTAGGACAGAGGTGAGATTTGGAATTAATGACCGAGTTTCCTCTGTGGAAAGAGAAAAGGACCCAAATTGTTATAACATGTGTTCCTGAAAAAAGGCAAATCTTGACATTTGCTTTAGAATAGGCAAGAAATTTAATTGAAGAATGCAGCATATGAAGTGGATCCTCATCTATTACAAATTAAATTAGAACTGTCCAACCTAATATACTGAATGAAGATAAAAAGGATATATGTCAAAAGACGTATTGGAAAATGCACCCGTTTGATATATGACATGGCTGACTATATGCTGAATAAATGAATAAATTAGGAATACCATTTCTCATTGCTCATTGAAAAAGTTAATTAATCACTAAACGATCTTTTCTTTACAATGATTAATTAATTGTCTTTGTTTTGAAAGTGTCAAAACAATACCTGTACTCTCCCTTGGAAACAACTGACGTGTGTTGAATTGGAATGTACAGCTGCATGCAAAAAGTTTGTTCACATACCTGAATATACTAGTGCAAATATCATGTAATTTGAGATTCCTTTGAGTAGTCATAGCTTTGCGAAAAAGAAACGTATATCTTGAATTTTCAATACACATATGCAGATTCATTCTTCTTTAAGGCAAATGTTTATCGAACCCCACAATTATCCGTAACAGTTTTGGCAGGTCATTGAAGTGACCAGAGGTCAACCTTTCGAAAACACTTATTTTTATTTTTATCCATAAAATCGTTTATAAGTTATAAACTTCTTTAAAAATTAGTCACGTTTCTTCCTTAGCAGAACGTCGATGTGATTATGTTGGTTTTAATCTCAGAGAGTCAATATGGAGCATTTTATTTGACATTTAACGAAATCCAAATTTCGAAAATGTTACCCATTCTGTCTATATCAATAGGTCAAAATACGAATTTTTGCACGAAAGACCAGACGATGCGAAAATGAGTTCAAGAATGGCTATAACACACATGAACAGTGGGTGATTTATTGAAGCTGAAGCTATTTTATTGACGCTGAAACGAAACCCTTCTTACATGATATTTGCACTACGATTCAGTGGTAAGTGAACAAACTTTCGGTATGCAGCTGTACATAATGAATTTCACCCGTGTATCTTCTGATAAAAAATACATCCTCCTCGAAATGATATAAGTTACAAATATCAGAAAACACGAGTTGAGGACTTCTATACCATCACAACATCAAAAAATAAGTAAACGCACTGGGCGTGGCTCGCCCTTCGTTGACTTTGTCAAAGCTTTCCTCAGGCTGTAAAGCCGGTGATCTAAGACCGGGGATATAAAATGTGTCTTAAACGTCGAAATATGTGTATAATTTCTCATTATTTTAGTAAGTTATAAGAATACAGATTATAATTTTTTAATTGTCAAAATAATGCGTTACGCCTCCTCTTTAGCCTACGAAGGTTAATTTAGACATTGGACTACTTGAGTCATCACATGGCGACATGTGTCATTAATATGTTTTGCTTTTGGATAAAACATGGACATTAAAGGAATGGTTTTGAAAATTTAACATGTGCCTTTGTGTGAAAATTGAAAACCCACCTACAAGTTATTACACATCACCTGCTACAACAAAGAGCTCCTTGCAAGGGAAAGTGTCAAAACTGGAAAATGGTCAATTCAGACATGATACTGGAAACATGAAAAATACATTGGAGAAAGAAAGAGTGAAACCAAATGCTTTTTACATGTACTTTCAATGGTAGCTTCGTTTATACCATGGAAGTATGAATTTTATATTTCTTTGAAACATTATACAATATTACATGTAGATAATTTTGTCATTTACCACAAAATAAAGATACCAAGACTAATATCTTAAATATTATTCTTAAGTTTTGTGTTTTTTGTTATTCGTGACTTTGTCAAATGCAACCCTGAGTGTATTGGTTTGGTCTTTCTCTTGGCAGTCTTCATACTAGACCGAGACATCTTCTTTTGGTTCGGGGGATGGGATATCCATCCATGCAGCCCCAGAATATCATGGGCATTGAGATTTATATATCGAGTATGAAACCTAGTGAACTACATACATACATACATACAAACACACACATACATACAGTCATACAGTCATACATACATACATACATACATACATACATACATACATACATACATACATACATGACTTTGACCATAGTACACACCTTTGTACAGCAATCATTTAACATTTAATGACTACTGTTACATTGATATTATTTTATTTATATCAGCCAGGAAATTATCATTGTCAGTATTATTTTGAGAAATTTTCATACACAGTAGTCGGTCCCGGGGGTCTGACCATCGGCCATAACCATTATTTCGTTTGGTACTCCGGACATCATTCCTTTGCACTGACAAAGCTTTAGGGTACAGAAATTGTTTGACTTTGTCCAGCATTGAAAGGACCCTGCCGAGAATCATTTTGTTATCGCATGTTTTGTCGTTTCTATGGAAACCATGGCAAGCACCAATATGAAAAACGCGTCCTGCCGCTGGTTTTAGAACGTAAAAATCTTTCAAACAATCAACAGAGGTGCGTTGTAGCGACCAGTCCCAGTTGTAATCGTCGAAGTGACAAAACGTTCTAGCACATGTTTTAAACTTCCTCCAGAATTCAGCCCTATATGCCATGCCTCTTCCTACGTCGGCTGAATATTTCAAAATTTTCACAATGCCTGTTGCGTTCTTGAATGTGTGTTGGCTATACCTAGCATTTTCCCGGTCTCCGAGAACGTACATTAAACATTCGGGGCATGATTTATGCTGTATTTCATTCAAACTTTGGATAACGTGTAATATATCCTCGGCTAGATAATAATCGTTGTCCAAACGCAGCACTATCCCTTGGTAATCCCGTAGGACTCTGACCCTGTCAAAGACGAAATGCTGCTTCCAGAGCCAGTGGTGTTTCATTTGAGTTATACGACCCTCTCTGTAATGTCCAGAGGCGTCAGAAAAGTTAGCATTATAGCAGCTTGATCCATATTTCTTCACCAATGTTCGGGTAAGGCTTTTTGGACAGTCTTCTGGGGCATCCCCTGGGAAACTGTTATTATGGAATTGTATTGAATAGGGATAGAACAGTTGAAGAACGGGGCAGAAATCGATGGAACGTATGGCGCTAAACAGCGGTCTCGAATACAGATCATGACTAAACACTACCAAAGTTTCATTGATGAACCGGACTCTCCTGAGGGATTCGATAAGAATCTTCAAGTCTTCCACTCGATTGTGGACCTGGACGAGAATCACAACGCTGTCCTTTCCCAGTTTTAGGGGGAACTTTTCAATGTTACGAATATTCTGTTCAGTGTTTAAACGCAGCAACGCTTTCAGATCAAAGTCAAAGTCCGTGTTCAAATCTTTTTGAGGTTTATGTGAAGATCGCAAGATCTGCTTTGATACCAAATCTTTTAAAGTTCTTTGTAATTGCGGAAATAATTGTTTTTTCAAACTTAGTTTTGTCGATTGGTCATCAAAGGTTATTCCATCATGAATGGCAGTATGCAATTGATGACCAACATAACAGCCGAGCAGGAAAAAACACAATGCGTAGATGATAAGTAATGTTCTACGGTGGTATTTCACCATTGTCAATTTTGCCCAAAATACAATTACTTTAGATGGTCAATTCAAGCGAGAAAAACTGATGTAGTTGAGATGCTTTCATTCCAGGGAAGATTGCTTATCCTCAAACTCCATACACAATTGGCATGTTCTTCTGGGTCTCCTATAAGTCTGAAAGAGAAACATAAAAAATTTTGCCGCAAGTATATACACTAATTGTACCCTATTATCACCCAATATCTTTTTTATTAACACAGATTGAAGCAAAATCAATTACATATACTTCCTAACTGATTTATGTCAAAAATAAAACCAAAATGTTTGACAAGATTTTAAATTATTGCTCTCTTTGATATTTTGTTTGTTGATCTCACCAGCATATATTGCTCTCTCAACCTGGTTCCCGCGCCTCGCCCGCTTGCGCTAACAGTAGGCCTAGGCTGAGGTTGCGTTCAAAATGGGATTACGGAGGGTACACTGCGTATGCTTGAAGATTTTCTTTTGAAAATTTCATTTGATTTCGTGACTTCGGTAAATAATAACATTCGGTACTCATGTTCAGGACATAACATTCCATATTCACGACACTCATACCGAAATAACATTATATCCGTCGCTGTCGCTCGGGAAATATAATAAAAGGATCTCGTGTCTTAATCATAGTATGTCATGGACACTCGTATACTAAACTCTATTTATGTTGACGAGTGCAGCCCCAATGGGTAATATGCGCAAGGAAATATCTCGGAGGGGGAACAAGATTAGATGCAATATGCTGAATATCTAGCTCAGAAAATATGACGAAATGTGATAAAGACTGGCGCCTATTCATGCCTTGCGTTAGAAGTTGGAATTTCCAATTAAGATGTTAAATGTAAACTGCTTAACTGATGTTAAAGGACAACTTTACCTGCCTCTGAGGAAATGGGTTCGAATCCCGTAACGGACTCCACTGGATTAATGTTCAAGAATTTATACTCTTTCAGAAAGTGTTTTTTTAATATAAAAATGTCAAAATAAATTATCAATTGAATCTTTACAACAACCTCTCAATTTACTTACCTTTAAATTATGTTCATTTGCCTCGAAGATATGTCTTGTGTGAGACGGAGTTGTCGCATGTAGGATTAAATCTAATTGTAATGTTGCATGGTAGATGGGAGACCACATTACAAGTGATGGAGTAATTGACACTTTAGTAATTCATATATGAGGACAATCACAATCCAAATAACAGAAGCTGTTTCTAATCAATTCATCGCTGCTAAACTACGTGTATGTATCAGCTGCATTCAGTAATGAATGCATACTGGTTAAAATTAGAAGTGAGATATATCAATTGAGTGGATAACTAATCCAATTATGCCCTAACACATTGTGAAAATGATCAAAAATGAAATTCCGACGTCCTTTATGTTATTTCTCTTGAATACCAAAGAAAATGTCCATATATATATATATATATATATATATATATATATATATATATATATATATATATATATATATATATATATATAGTTGAATTGGTTGCAATACCTATGCAAAAAAGGCTTTAAATTCGTTAGGGCTCTCTTGTTATAAATGCTTAAAAATTGGAGCAGTCGTATTAATAAGTGATAATCACAGATACTGGATATCTCTAGACATTACTTACGGTAATCTCGTAAGCTATTTAACAAATATGTACTTTTTCAGGGTACAAATCATTCTAAAAGTATTGTAACGTTTCGTTAAATCCACATGAACTAAATCAGAAAACGGCAGCTGCTACCTTCATCTAGTATCATAGCTAATAATATGACTTCGGTTTCATTACAAGAGTGTTTTACTTAACAATATTTCATTCTTTATAGGTAAACTCAAAAGCTGCACTTATTGTTAGTTCAGCCGTTTTTAACTGTCCATATTTCCTATTTAGTGCACAGCTGACCATATATCTTTTTTCTATCTATAAGCCATCAACGTTTTTTTTTAACTTTTTCATTGTTAATAACAGGTCAATTAAAAAAAATAAGTATTTTGTTGCATTGATAGAATGCTAAAGAGAGTGCCTTAAACCTCAAAAACCATAATATAAAAGAGCCAATTTGAACAAAAATCCGTGCAATAGTGCCTTTAAGGTTGACATAGTAGATTTCAAGGGATATTCATTATCGGATACAAATACTTTTAAACCTGTATTATAAACATCAATAATGGGTAACCGAAATTATATTTTTTAATGTCACTTCGTTTTGTCCTTCAGTATCTTGTGTCATTATTTGAAATGAGCGACTAAAAATAAGTGAAACGTGGGCTATTATTGAAATACGTCTTTTTCGTGCTGGGTACATAACAAAATCAAAATTTCTACATCACATATTCTATACCAATAGACTTAAACTGCAAACAGCTACTAAATGAGGATAATTTTAGTTTTTATATCATCTAGCGTGACATGGCAATGTGTCCCAATCTGAAATATGTGCACCAAGTCCTTGACTACTGAGGATACTCATTTATAAGTTGCTGACCCCGTGGCCCCTGAGAAAGGCCTCTCAAGTCATTCAAACAATTGATGCAACTCGACATCTTTTAATTAATTTTATTTTCATTTTTATGAATTTATTTTCTCACTCCTCAGGTCTGTTTGACCTCTGAAAATTAAATATTGGAGAAATCACTTGACCTCCAAAAAGCTATCACGCTTGTGGAACACAGTTTTGATAATGAAAATAGATATCAGCATTGTTTGCATAAAAAACTAATTAAATCACCAATCTATTGATGAAAGTATTTTTATCGAACAATGTATCTGAACCTTCAACTGCACATCATATATTCGACACGGAACTAGTTTATCTAAAGTGAAGAGTTAATTTGATTAATTTGCGCTTTTAATTCTTAACTTCTTTACACAATCTTTTAGATGTCTTCAATTATAATACATAAAGCAGTGTATAAATATATGCTCTTATCTAGAAGAGTAGAAAACTATTGGAAACAATCAAGTTAAGCTCACTAAAGGCTTTTATTAAGTACAGCCTTCTGATAATCAATGCGCCAATCGTGAAAACGTAATTTTCTCTCGATGTGATATATGGTATTTGTCAATAATTGTCAATTAATCTCTCTATTACATAGTGTTCCCATTTATGCGAGCAGTCTTATGATTTCCTGTTGAGAAAAGGAAGGTGGTTTCATAATGATTTTATTCATTTCATCGTTAAAGAAATGTTTAAGGTACACGTATCATACCTTTATTTCCAATTGTGCCGTTGTAGCGTCAAAATCGTTGTTAGAAAATTTAAAAGCTTGACTATTAACATGTTTAAGTCTTAATGTTCTACTAAAGAAGCCTCTAAATACATTATTGTTGTATGTTATCTATATATCTATATACATCTAATCTTGTGAGTTATTGTTATATTTGGGATCACATTATCTGCAATAATCATAGGCATCTACTTTTTGGGTACCTCATCTCTATATGCACTAGCCAATGAGAGGCCATGTGTGAATCCACTCAATAATACCTCGGCAACCCGTCATCAAAATACACAGTTAAATAAAAAAAAGAGAGAATTTTAAATCTATTAAGTTAAATTACACTTAGTAAATGACGTCATTGTTGACAACATTTTTTTAAGCGAAGGATGTGGCTAATCCTTACATTAAGTGAATGTCATTTCAAAAACTTGCATTATACTTTGCTGTAATAAAAAAAGAACATTTGATACTTCATGTCCAACACAATGTATATCTCACCTCGTACCTACACAGCACACATAATATGTTTACACTTGTGAATGCGCCAATCGTGAAAACGTAATTTTCTCTCGATGTGATATATGGTATTTGTCAATAATTGTCAATTAATCTCTCTATTACATAGTGTTCCCATTTATGCGAGCAGTCTTATGATTTCCTGTTGAGAAAAGGAAGGTGGTTTCATAATGATTTTATTCATTTCATCGTTAAAGAAATGTTTAAGGTACACGTATCAATGCTATTTCCACTTGTGAATACTAGCACGATTTACTTCCGTTAAAACATACTGACTTTTCACCTTCAATCGATACCTGATACTGATACATTCTTAGTATTAAAGATTATGATCAAAGATTAAACCTCAATCGTAACGATTTATAACATATATATATATAAAAACTAGACGTGTATGAAATTAGCCTAAAAATACATGGCCATCTAAGGAATTGAGTACTTATAAAATGAGTATTGTATATCTCGTAAAATGTCGAGTGGTGGATGACAGAGATACGTATGTCAACAGTAAGTACAGTTATCGTAGATAACTAATGTCAAAGTGACCAACGTAACAAGATATATTGCTTACATGATAACGCAACAGGGAAGAGATTTAGCAACTCTACATACGCATACCTGGTGCTGAACTTAGAACCGAGTCCAACGTGACAGGGGAATATACCAGCAGAAGACAAGGTAAATTATGTCATATCAAAATTAATATTTTGATTGTAGGTGTTGAATATAGAATGTTTAAATGTATGTTTACTAATAGTGGCCACACAAGGGCGTATGACTATTTTAGCATGAATAGCAAATGTGTGTATGTATTGGGCAAACGGAAATCAGGGATCAGGACGTGGACTTACGGTGACAATTTTGAGTTGAAGAAAAACCAGTTCTCATGGATTTCATCGCCTCATGTTTTTGAATTATTGACCCTGATTATTGTTGCAGGTGTATTCTAATCCTGAGTTAAAAGAATACGATATATATTATTATTATTATTACAATAATAATTGTATGTCAGTGATATATTAAGATCTAGAAATGAAATATTAACGTGTTTAATATCATGACAAGTTCATGTCACTGGAAGAGGCTAGGGTTATCAGTAGTTGAAAAAGTAATTAACCTATCGCCACCTGTCAATCAAATATATTTTCTAACCAATCACAGAGCGTCGTTTAGTCACCCCGCTAAGCGCATCACTGCAGACGCCATTATGACCGACAAACAACAAAACGTGATTTACTTCCTTGTTTGATTTCCGCTGTATACTCAGTTCCAATATGTAATTCAAACACGAAAAGGGTTCGAGAGTTTTATTCAATACTGTCCACGGTTATCATTTTAACGTGTGTCATCTTAAGAGAGGACTGTGTCACTCAGAGCAAAAGGACGTTGAAACTGGAAAGTTCGAAATCAAGGATAGATTTTCTAAATTTCTCCCCGATTTGCTACTGAATTAAAAAGAACAAAACCTATGGTAGGTAACTAAAACTGTTTCCGATATTTTTTCGCATTCATAGATATATATTTGACTTATTATGTCGTGATAAGAATGAAACAAAGGCGTAAGATTATGATCATTAACTACTGCAGTTGAAAAACATTCAACCTTGCTACCGATTCCAAACCATACACGTTTTACTTTATTTTACGAATTTACCGTTTGAATATTTTTTGAATAAAATCAATTAACAATTTTGGATTATGAACCGGTATTCTATATTATGTGCATTCTTAAACCCAAAAACAAATAATTGGAATTGATATACCCATGCATGTATTTACTTAAAGGGGAAACTAGGATGTTGTAAGAAATGAACTATGTTGACTGGAAACTTATTTCTAAATGTCACCAGATACTATCAACTATTGAACCAAAATATATACGCTAAATGAGCTATCATCTAAAAAGATTATTTGATATAACTATGCCTATGTTCATCATACATTTTGCAAAAGTATTAAATATATACCACAGATAGATTTTAAAATACTATTTCTTTGGAAATATTGCGTGATTGACCACTTTTGGATCTCAAGAAAATATGTAATCCTACAGTTTAAATAGTTTTCTTTTCATGTTTCTAGGAATACTGACCAATTGTACTTTATACAAATAAGTCAGTTTGCATTCTATATTAACATATATTTTAATTTAAATGTTTCTTGCTACAGTATGAAGCAAGTAATTTCCTTAATATCCAATGAATTCGAAGTGTTTTAAATTTGATGTCTGAGTTACTAACATTTCACAATGTAGTATGGCTAATTAACTTTGTGTCCATGTTCTTATTTAAAATTAAAATAATATTTTATTCCATCAATTCTAAAATCCTTTTCTATTGTTTTACAATATAATGGCGAATTCTGTACTATTTAAAAAGCCCAGATTGGTCATTTATCTTTGCTCGTTAATTGACATAGATCGAAACTCATATTGATCAAATTTATTTCTTATCATTTAAAAAAAACCTTCAAAAACTCAAAAAATAGATCATGAGTTTATTTAGCCCTCTCAATTAAAATAATTATAAGAAATACTTTTGAAATAAAGGATTTCCACAGAAACTTTGAATGGTATTGAATTTGACAGAATTTAATTATTTTTTAATTGTGCACTTTCTTTAAAATTCTGTTATTTAACACAAAATGATGAAATATTTCAAAGAATATGAGAAGATTTCTTGTTCAGGACATTATATTTAATTATTGTTAATTCAGTTCTGAAATGAAAATAAAGTAATTACACTAAATTGGGAAACTATTAAATAATAAATGTTATTGAGTTATTTTAATTCATAATATTAAATTTGGACAACAAAAGGAAAGTCTTCAAATTTTTAATGCTCATAATTAGTTGTTTTATTTGAGTTTTTATAGACTTCTTTCGTCTCCCTTCCTTATTATCGGATTTATATATTCCTTATTCAGAAATACGCAAGATTAAAGTAATGGCAACATTTTACCAATATAGATGAAGGAAAAGTCGGAGATGTCAACATAACACTTTATTTGCCGAAAAATAGTTGCGACCCGGTATGTCCGTCATAACCCATTTCAGTACTTCCGCATCCGTATTTCTGTGCCAAATGTCTTGGAAATGTATTCGAACAATCATAACAAAACCTGTACTTTGACTTTCAATTGATCTTTTTGTTTGTTTGTTGTTCCATAAATAAGCGGTTATATCACTCTGAATGTCGCTGTCAATAGCATTGGCGTCAATGACAACGTGCTTTTGTTTGTCGGACATAACAAGAGTTAACTTCCTTGATTTCAAGGGGCGTGGTTCACTCTCCTCTGGCGATAGGTTAATTATAATGAAACATCCAACTTTTAGTCAGAAACAATTGGGTTTAAGCAAATGAGGGTAAATCTCTACATACTGACTGTCTTAATACTGATGTTACTCTATGGTTTCTCCTAAAAAAAATCAAAAGATATGACAGCCCTTAGAACTTATCAAGTTCTTGTCGTAAGTAATTCAAGTAATTCTAAAATAGAAGGATAGACTTCCGTCATCCATTTGGATTACACTATCTACAATTTACATCTGTCTGCGGAAATTGAATGTTACAACATGTTATCTACCACATAATGGAAATCACTTGTGCAAGGGCCCTTTGAGCAAGTTGGTAAGCCTTTAATACAGTCAGTAGTTGTGTTGTTGTCTGAACCTATGAGTGTCGGGAAGAATTCAACAGGAGATTTGATCCGAAAAAAAGAAGTTGAAGTACTGCAGATAGTGGGATCCAGGAAATAACAATGTTAGAAGACATATAGAAGTTATGAAAGACAATACACTTTTGGTTACGTGGGGTTTTACATTAGTTAAATAATGATTAAGGATTCATTTAAGTTTCCAAGATGACGGTTTCAAAAATAATATTTTCTTGCAATCTTTTAGAAACGAAGAAAGAACATTCTTTGAAGATGCTAGGCCAAGGCGATGCTGATGACAGTATTCTCCCGGAGCCAGAAGAAGGACAATGGTATACAATAACAACACGAGCTGGGGGGAAAGACTACTCTCATGAGCTGATAGATTATATCTTGTCAAAGAATAAATCATGTCTTTTTTGGCCGTGTGAAAAAGATAGTGGAAAGATTTATACTTTAAAATTTCATTTAACCTTACTTGCCCAGATAAGTGTACCGATTGCAGAAAATATTGTATTAGGTGTTATGATATTGAATGAAGGTGACTTTACCGATGTTGAATATATGGTCAAAATACTGACATCTTCGAAAAACGATGCAAATTCAATCACACGTCAAACTCTACCATTGAAGGAGACTTTGGGGCTCCTTTGTAAGAGCAGGCTGATTGACAAACTGTTAATTTTCATCTTAGATACCCAAACAGGAAGTATTATATGTACCGGAAGTGAGAAGACCTTATGCTGTTTGCATACCTTCCTTGGCCGTTTGGATACTGCTCATACCAGTACAAGCGTTGAGCGATTAGAAATTACTGGTGCCCATGCCAAACTTCAACGGACAGAAACTACTGGTGCCCATACCAAATTTCCACGGACAGAAACAAGTGCCCATACCAATCTTCCACAGAGTGAAACAACTGGTGCCCGTACCAACCTTCCACGGACAGAAACTACTGGTGCCCGTACCGAACTTCCACGGACAGAAATAACTGGTGCCCGTAGCAAACTTCCAAGGACAGAAACTACTGGTGCGCATAACAAATTTCCACGGACAGAAACTACTGGTGCCCATACCAAATTTCCACGGACAGAAACAACAAGTGCCCATACCAATCTTCCACAGAGTGAAACAACTGGTGCCCGTAGCAAACTTCCAAGGACAGAAACTACTGGTGCGCATAACAAATTTCCACGGACAGAAACCATTGCTGCCTATACCAAACTTCCACGAAGAGAAATGTCAGAAAGTAATGACGCCCATAACCATCATCGACGGACAGAAACTAATTATGTCAATAGCCCTCTTCGACGGACAGGAGCTAATTATGTCAATAGCCATCTTCGACGGACAGGAGCTAATGATGCCTATATCAATCTTCAAATGTCAGAAAGTAATGACGCCCATAACCATCATCGACGGACAGAAACTAATTATGTCAATAGCCCTCTTCGACGGACAGGAGCTAATTATGTCAATAGCCATCTTCGACGGACAGGAGCTAATGATGCCAATATCAATCTTCAAATGTCAGAAAGTAATGACGCCCATAACTATCCTCAACGGACAGGAGCTAATGATGCCAATACCCCTCTTCGACGGACAGGAGCTAATTATGTCAATATCAATCTTCAAATGTCAGAAAGTAATGACGCCCATAACTATCCTCAACGGACAGGAGCTAATGATGCCAATACCCATCCTCGACGGACAGAAATTAATGATGCCCATAATACTCATCACCTTACAGAAAGTAAGGCTGCACATACCCAACCCAGACGTACAGAAACTAATGATGCCCAAACCCATCCTAAATGGACAGAAAGTAATGATGACCATACAAATCCACGTGGGATAAAAAGAGCTGGTGCCCATCCTCATGGAATAAAAAGAGGTAGGTCTTACGACCTTTAGGCAAGATCTTCATATTTCATTCTAAATACCTTTCCTGTTATTTGTTTCTGTACTTTGCCTCTTAACTAAAAAGTTAAAAAAGTCAACAATTACAAGGTGGAATTGAGTTCACCTTGTCATATTTTTACCTACAGTCTATATGCCTTCAGGCCCTTTTACTGGAATGAGTCTTCAGGAGGGACCAATTTGGCCACAACGTTCACGTAATCATCAGATTAGTAGATTGGACATCCCTGATAATCCTCTTATATTACTTCTTGAGGCCACTATTGAGTGATATGAGTGCTTAGATTAAGATTAAGTGTTTTACAGGGTATATATAGGTTCGGCGGACCTCTTTGACGCCATCATGAAATACACCTGTCCGTCAAACACATATAATCTTTTTTCAGTGCCCTATAGGTCCGCTAGAGGGATCAAGAATTAGATATAGGGGAAGAGAGTTCATAAGGACCTTTTAAGACCAAGGATTGCTCTTTAGATACGGAGGTGATATTATATATATCATTCAAATTTGATAATTTTTTACCTTTAATGAAATAGTACTCACCTTACTCCGAATGATGTCATGATATGACGTTATCATTCATAGGGTACGATGTTTTTATTTACACAGAGAACATCAATTTTCGGCAGTTTACAAAACCGGTAAACATTCATGACAAATGGGGATTTGTACAGTAGCACAAACACTTGAAATGATGAAATAAATAAAAGCAAAAAGCAAACATGCCACTACTAACCCTGATAGGAGCTGATAGATATCATCAACGATTAGATGTTTAATAGGCATGTGGAGGAGTTCTTTCGTCAAAAGACCCACATCTGTCAGACAGGTAGAAGTTATATAACGTTGCTGTTCATTTCTTTGACATGACATATTAAAGTGTTCCTCTGCCTCCATGTAACTGCATACAAAGGTGGTTGTACATTAGGATGATGGTGTATCTCTTCCTCTCCAATCTCAAACTGATAAGAAATTAGTCACATCTTACCTTATAATTTTAGATTTTCTTTGGGGGGGGGGGGGGGGGGGGGGTTCACGGTTGAAAGAATAATCATGACTCTGTTTGCAGAGAGAAAGAATATGACGATTTCGCAAATTCTGGAATCTTAAACATTAAGTTGGGAGGTACCGAGTCTGGTTTCGATCAGGTCATGTCCCGTTTTGCTGTTTTTCTGACATTATAGATGGAAATACCAACCTTGTTTAATCTAACATGTTTTACCGTATAGCATGTCTTGGTAAGAAATTATGACCAAATTATTCCGAAATTTAATTTGTGTTTACAACGTGGCCCCGACATGAATTCGAATTGTTGTCAAATCTCAACACTATTCTCATTGGCTGTAATAGATGCTTCTGGTTGCAAACTAATTTTGATAGAAAATAAAAATCAGTAAGTTAGTTAAATGACTAATTTTTATTTAAAAAACGGATCCAAATCAATCATGAATAAATAAAAAGGAACATTAAAGTTTTATTGAAAATGTTTGATACTGGTTTAGTCAATTGAAGGATGTGTTACATACCTCATGGCATTAGGTCACACATAGTGTCAGATTAGGTTAATTTGAAGTCATTAAATGACAAGGGTACTATGGTGTAGTAAGGGTTAGTGTCATGGGTAAAGAAGTAGTGCATAGTGGCATTTATTAGCTTTGTCCAATGAGGCGTCGTTGGTTGTGTTGTGTAGAATGTGCCTTCCTTCTTCGAAAAAATGTTTTTGTAGACGGATTCAACTAAAAAATCTTTGATCTTCACCGAATTTATGACAGGGACGTCGTGATTGATTCAAGACAAACCGCGGTTGATAAAGGTCTTGTGTACTTGTTATGCAGGTATTATGAATAGAGTGCAAGTAATCAGCAGTTATACCGTATAATTTTAAAGCATACTTCCTTGCCAAAAGGATAAGTGCCGCCACCGTACGCAGTTTTTTTGCACATTTGCCACCATGTATGAGTGTTCTCCGGAAATTATCTATAGGTTTTCTGGGACAATCTGTACTCATTCTAAGTGTTCCGCAGTTTCTTCGTGCCTTTTGCTGTCGCATTCCGCATTTGTACCGTCCTTACCCACCCGTATATCTTCCAAAAGGTATAGGTATATAGGTATATAGGTATATATTTGTATAGATTTTGATGTTGACATCAATCTGTATCTGTCTTATTTGTACCAACAGCTTTGGTTTTATTTGTGGTCAGGATGTCAGTAATGTTAGGCGTAAGTACTTGATTTTGGATGTCGCAAGTATCACATGGATTCTGTCAGCTATCATTCTGGACCCGTATTTTCGAAGCTCTCTTAGTGTTAAGATGGTCTTAAGCCAATGTTAATGTATGGTACTTACGACTATCTTAGTATTACGTGAGCTTCGAAAATACAGCCCTGGTTTTTTGTGTGGCCATAAACATCAATGTATTTTCATAAAAATCAATGACTTCTTGGAACACCAAATTAAGTCTTTAATCTTTTTCATTAACGCTTTGATTGACTTTTCAATATTGGTAAATCTACAGTCTTGTCATTAACGAGGAGAGTACACGTGGTGTGATACAGATTAAGTGTATAGCAACCCTGTAAAGTAGATACTCTTTAGAATGTTTCCGTTTTAGCACTAGATTGTAGAACTGTATAACTTTAAAATTTTAATTGAATATTCCATGGAAATGCGTGTTGAACTTCACTCGTAGTCCATCAACACCACCGTAGTTTCTGTAAACACTGTATATTCTATGTGTGGCGCTCTCTATTTGTTTCTCTGATCTGAGCTGGGACGGTATCAGAGAGTCTAGAAATGTCTTTTGCTGCATCTTTGGTTTCCAAAGCCATTTTCTTGTCAGAATGTATTAATGTTATCAGAACGATGTTCACTTTCATTAACCAGCATTACAAAATTGTCAAAGCTGAAAATGCATATTTATGTGACGTCATGTAATTGTGATAGTTGATGATTTATAAGCATTGTTATGTCATATAGTTTTCTTTGACAAGTTATTGTGTAAAAAAATCAAACTGTGCACACAAGCAATATATCCTTTTGCCCAAAGTTTTGAATGGCAAAATGATATAACATTTTATTACTCGCCCGTGTAAGATACTGCAGTGTAATATTTATACGGCGATATTAAATTAGTGTAATACCGCTTCACGTATGACGTTATAATATTGTGTAGTTGCGACGTCATAATGTTAGCATCGCCGTCACAATGGCGACCAAGTAGCGGAAATGTTTCGTTCAGTACACTTTTGGCTCGATTAATGGGGTCAAGTAATAAACAGATTTCTAAACTTCTTTCAATTAAATACTATTTTTATTAAACTCGTTAATGATTTGGTATTAAACTAGCTTTCGATAGTTTTATACTTAACCATTAACTCGTTTGATAAAAATAGTATCAAATGGATAGTAGTTTAGTATCCTCTATGTTTCAATCAATTTTCAGTTAATCAAGAGACCAGTATACACCAGTTTACCAATGAAATAGTGGACAGCTTGTCGAAGGGAACTGATGGCATCAAGCTACCTCGGAAAATCTTGGAGGAAAGTGTGTACAAGGCATTGTTTAAGTGTCAGGACTGGATGGTCACTCTACTGAGTGAAGTCATGGTGGTCAACTCCTCTGAGGAACATGTGCGGAATATCAGTGAGCACGTCATTGACTATCTCAATCAGTGCTTCCGACAGAAACTGAATATGCTTAATCTACAGGGTACCGGTAAGTGTCAATCGGCAATAATGAACTACTATTAAGTATATTTCTTCTCTGAATGAAGAGAATGGTATTAATATCAATATTATTTTGAAATGTTAATAGTCATTAAACCAGAAAGCTTAATAGTTTAGTCAACTATTTCCATGCATTTGGATTATGATCTTGCCCAAAATGTATTCTTATTCCTCAGTAGAAACTTATAACGTCAATTTCAAAGAGTCGAGAATATATTAGCCGACCATTACATTTCATTCACTCATCTTTCAAAGTAATTCTATTTCGACAGATGAACAGAGAAGAAAGCCTAGCTACCCTGAACACGCATTAGTCCTACAGAAGATGCATCCACAACTATCCCGGGATTTTCGCCTTGAATGCACACCCTTGCTTGATAAGTTTCATGAACAGGATGCCCTCTCAGAGACAGAAAGACAAAGCATCCTCGCTCAGCCAACCGATAAAAGGAAGAACGAGGCCTTTTTAGATAATTTGTGCACTAACCATACCACAAAGCAGTTCAAGGAGGTGATCCTCCCTATCCTACACAGAGACGAGTGCAATGCACATCTCGCTAGAGATATTGAGGAGGAGTTGAAGAGACAGGACATACGGTTCCTAGAACCAAAATGTACAATGTGTAAGGTGAAGGGATTGATAGACCTCCGAGCCCTCTCCGAGCACCTGCTGTCTCTCAACGCCATTAGCCAGGCCTTGAGAAGGGACCTGTGTAATCGCAGCATTCCCTCCGGTACCAAGTGGAAAGAGCTGCTCAAGGAGATTGACGAGGAGATGTTTCTGGCAGCTCTTCTGAAGAAGTACCCACACTGGCATAAAGAGTTTGCTGACACCGGAGACTCCCCGCTTGTATGCTGCTGTGAGAAGAAACACAGCAGGAGAGACACACAGCACAACAATTTGTCTGATGTCGCCAATTTAGATGATTTTGTTTCGGAAACAGACTCAATGATGTCTTCTGGAGTGTGTAACCGAGGCTTTGAATAATATAGTCATATTCAAACCTTTAAACGTATGGTTCAACGAGGAGATCACAAATTTTAATGCCATCATCGATGGTGGAGGGTACAATCTGAAGAAGATGTGGTCACTCTAAAATTCTCCCCAAGAGTAAATTCAATTTAGACTTCGTGAGAAACCTTTATTATTCAATGCATAACACAATTCAGCTTTTCGAAAGAACGAACTCGTATATGCTCGTATATATCAAAACTGGTTTGATGACTAAGAGAGATTTTTCTTCTCATGAAAATTCCGTGGACTGAAAACAGACTTGACATTTGTTGAACTACATTGTGGAAATATTTCAATAAAAAAAATAAGTTTTACAAAGATAAATGAAACAATTTCATAAACCACCATATCGACATTCCTGCAACAAACCTGTCCTGATGTAACTCTGTATTTTATTTCTAAACATTTAGGAAGTGGTGACTAACAATTAAGTCAGAAGATATTTGGCCAAGAAATGCTGTTTAAAGACATCTCAAATGTGGGTTTTTAGAAAAAATGTTTACCTAGCCAATCTCAAAGAGGTGAAGCATTATTCTGTTTTCGTCAATATCGCTCAACCCAACAGCGTTTGGCAAAATACATAATATTCTAAGTAAAATAGCATATATAGAATAGCGTATCACAACTCGCATAGATAACATAGCTTATCACAATGCAACATATATACTATAGCACATAAAATCATATCAAAACATAGCATACATAGCTTGGCATATCATGACATAACATTAATAGAATTGAAAAGCTGTTGTTGAAAATATAGCATAGGATAGCAGGACAAAACGCAGTAGTGATAACATAGCATAAAAAAGAAGGAACGCATTACAAAATATAGAAGGCACAGTAGAGCATGAAATCGAATTAGCAGAAATAAATACAAATATATATAGCAACAGAGAGCATACATAACGTACATATATATCACCCGCGAGACGGCATACACACCAGACGTTCATACAAACAAATATGCACCACATATACACACGCACGAACGAACACGCACATGAACACATACAAAGGTAGTAATAAAAAATCGCATGCAACCGAAGATGTCTTACCCTGTTTGTCTAAAACTATAAATCAAGATTATTGTCTACCCTGCAACGCAATATGATTCTTTTCGTTTTATGAGGCTTCAGCATAATTTGTATACACCCACGTAAGTGTGAATTTTCACGTAAGAGACAGTGTGTCACACACAGAGTAAGTGTCTGTGTCCTTTTCACATTGCAACCAGGGACAGTGTAACTAGTTCCCCCTTTTTTGTATATGTAAATTCAATTATAATATGTGTAGAATAATACCAATGTGTTCATTTTTCGAGTGTCAAGACATTTCAAACATTTCGATCAATCAATATAATGCGCATATTACAGATATCTTGGTACTTTGGTGCATGTGTCGTGCTCAAGTTTTTTTGCAAAAGGTCGAAAGTTTGAGTACATTACTGATATCCTTCAATCTCCAAGTATAACATTGCTATCGTATAGCTGTCGTCTGAGATCTGCCTTCGTTCGTAGTCCTTGTAATAAGGACGACAATGATATATGGATATAGAGCCTCTTTATAACACAGTGGCGACGTTTCGGTATAGAGGTTGTATATCAATAATAAAAAGGTTGTATATCCATATATCATTGTCGTCCTTATACTACCAACTTCTAGAATGCCACTGAAACAATTCGTCCTTGTAATACTTCAAATGAATTGATTAAATTTGGTTTTCTGATGATTGGCATTCAAATCGACCAGTTTATCGGTTTCAGGCACAGAAAAAAACACCTCTAAATGTCAGACGTTGTTGTTGTTGTTGTTGTTGTTGCTGAATATCTCCATCTCCTTCTCAATACAGAGCTTACACAATACAGAGACCCCTTTCTTGTTTTTTATTGTGTTTGAATGCTACATTTTATATTATAGCTTTGAGTTGCAGATCAGATTTTTCTCCGCTCTTATTCATGCATTTAGCATATGAAGGGTTTAATATGAAAACATGTTTGAATAATGGCGGATACATTTATAAGTGGAAAAGGCAATAAGTATTGCTTTTAAGACTATTTTCAATTATGTTACAAATTTGGCTGACTTGCCTAATACAGTTATTTTATGGCATGTTTTTATCAAATCATTTGTGTAATATACCGATGGGTTAATCTGAGATGTATATATCCTTTTCTTTTCAGATAAACAAGTATTGTAAAATGTGTTACATCTGTTATGATTCATTCTCTTTTCATTTCTGAAAGAATGATTGTGCTTACCATATCGCAGTTTTAAAGAACAACTTGCCAACCCATTGTATGAGAGAGTCTGTTGGAGATGATACGATTGCTTTGTAGAAGACACCATCAGTACGACATTTACCTTTGTGTGGGCAGTTAACTTTCTGCCTTCTGATTAAGGGTTAGGCTTGCTATTGTCCATACTGATTTGTTATGTGTCGTAATTGTCTCAACAAGTGTTACTCTTTTAAACTCACAGTTGACCTCTTAGACATCTTGTATAGCTTCTTGTAACAGGAGAAATGCTTTTATGTCAATATTAAGAAATGTTATCCGATGTTTGTTTTGGCCGGCGTTTTACCGTGTTACTTTCACTTGAAGTCTGTATAATTCTTACTCTTTCATCGGTGGGATATGTTGAGCATTGATCATCAGGGTTGTGACCTGTTGTAACGACCCTCCTACCATCTTAAAGAACATACCAAAGCAAATCATCAAAAGGATAGCAACGTTGTCATCAAATGACGAAATATTAATCGTCCCTATCATGGAAATTCTCAGGTTTTCTTATTTCTATTATTTCAATAAACTCGTAAAGTATGAAAATCAACTAATGGAAAAACGAGAGGTAAGATTCGAACATGTTGCCACGATTCCAACACTTTCAAGGGAATGTCACTGCTAGCATTAGTGCAGGGAGAAAGCCTGCAACATCATTGTGAATATGCATTGCGGTGAAACCTGCGAGTATCGGCAAGAACCTGTGAACATGTACTGAAATTCAATGTTGAGTTGCACTCAAACATTACTGCGTGAACATGTAGAACATTTCTCTTCTTCAGACAAGTTTCGAGTTACTCTTCAAAGCGGCGTGAACTTACATCACCTTCAGTATCGAATTCCGGTTTCCTATGAGTGATGACTGATAAGCATCAGAACAGGACGACCAACATCATGTAGGCAACCACGATGACTCATTGATGTTCATCGATTGATTTCAATGAAGCAACTCCTTCTCAAACATTCTCCATTAATTATTTTTTCAAATAGGTATCTATAGGTTTCTAGGTATTGGCACTATGTCGACACTTTTTAAAAGAATGAACACATGTTTCAGGACTGTTGTTATTTTGCAGATTTTCAAACAAACAATATATTGTTCATACCTTATAAGAAAATACATGTTAGAGAACTTTGAATGATGAAATAGTCAAAGACAAAGCTATAATTCTGAGTCATTTTTTTCATTCATCATTTCAAGAAGCAAAGTAAGTGTAGCGCTTAATGTATATACAGGGTAGCGTATTATGTTTAATTATTGAAACTTGCTTGAAATGTATTTATTTTTATGCATTTTGATAATATGAATAACATATCTTTTCAAGAACGTTTCATTCAATCTTGACATAGTTTATGTACATGTATATCTGTCAATCCAATCAAGTTGATAATGAAACTATGACGCGGAGTGATTATATAAATATTTCCCTACCGTATCTTACATGGGTGAGTAATGAAGAAAGTATAGGGAATTAATAACGGAGTTACCTCTGTGGGGTGAGAATGGCCTTAAGTAGCATTGATGTTTAATAAAGATAGATGCCCGTGACATAATTAGGTAAGCGATATTGGCATTTTAGTATTTTTTTGTGTCAAAGTGTCAATTATAAAAATAATTTATTCATAAACCAAATGTAACATGTTCATCAGTATAAGATATTATACAACCGAACGCAGGTGGTATACGTATCTATGTGAAGAGCCATTGATTACATTGGTCACAGCTTCTTGTTCAATAGTCAATTACTTTCACAGAAGATATTTGCCCTCCCATTACAGAGGTGAAATTTTAATCAGAATTATGACTTCATGTTACAAGCCACTGATGGCTGACACGGGATGCGATCGAAGTAAATGCAAGTGAACGTTGAAACATTTTGAAGGTAAGTAAACTTGGAAGTTGTCGTCAAATTGAAATTGATATTCTGTTATGCTTATATTTCTTATATGCAATTTTACATTTTACAGTAGCGTTGCAAGTTTCATATCCCTCATATTGTATACATAAGCGCAAGTCACTGTTGAATGAAAAATCACTAACGCACATAATTATTTCTTATAACTATAAATATCTTGACGTAGTGTTTGGCCAGTCAAAGCTTTAACATTGCCCCACTTTTGAATCTAGGTCGTCTTAGATAATGACAATCAGTGTGGTGTATTATTAGGACAATTTACGCCAAATTTTATCAGTAATGTAAATTCTGTCGAAGTCTCTGAATGTTCCTGAAGATTTTCATCGGGTATGTATAGTGAAAAAAGGTAGTCGAGTTGATGTTTTTATCGAGAATTACAAGGTGGACAATATTTTGCGGGCGCCATGCGGTCTTCACTCAAAAGTGATTTTTAAAACTTATCATAAGCAAGACAGAGTATGATAGTTTTACCTAACAGGTCAGGTCATCTTCAATATTTCATATAATATTATAATTATATATTAATTTAATAATTAATTAATTATAATATTAATTAAATATTTTATTATATATTATTAATAATATAATATTTCAATAATTCAGAAATAAATGCCATTCAAAAGGGTAACGTCATGTCGTCAGAAACAACTAAAATAACGTTTAAATAACTACACAGTCTCTGTTTATGCTTCTGAAAAATGCGCCCAGAAATTGCCGTTTTGGAATTTCCTTAACTAGACGAGATAGGTGAATAAAAAGGGCAATGATGCGTTAATAAATTAATGTTAAATAATGTATTTTATATCGAAGGAAACACAGTGGATGGCTCGAGACGTCATTTGCTCCTACAAATTACATATTTCACATTTCAAATACAGTATTCAAGTAAATCCTCAAAGTCAATATCAATTAAAACATTCAACTAACAGCCAAAATATTTGGATTCAAAGGGTGCTTATAATTAAACATGGGATGAAAACCATCTGCTAAGCCTGATAAAATCTTTGACAAAAATAGTATTACCAGTCCTTGATTATCACTGTCACACAATACAGGGTATGGGACATCGAATAGTTATCAACATTTACAAAATAAAACCAATGTATGTCTTATCATGAGAATAATGAAAATACGAATCCCAACATACATTGTTTATTTCCTATAAGCATAATCGTGCGATGTTTTGTTTATAGCATCACTGAAATAGTACATAATAAAGAAAACGATTTCCCCGTGTTTTGATGCAAAATGTTATATCTAATTTACATGAATATAATATTGTGTCATATCGGGTGTAAATTGCGAAGCACCCGTATTGCTGCCCAGTCCGCAAATCAATATCAGCAGTATCGGCCCCGTCCGCAATTCCATATCAGCAATATCAGCCCGATCCGCAAATATATACACTCATAGTGTTTAAAGTGTTAAAAGATTATAGACTATAAGGAAACGAAAGTAAGAATATTTAAATACTCCAAAGTTTGAACTATAATCATGCTTCATAAAAATGAGCTGCTCTAGTCATGCGAAATAAGTTAGAATTAATGTATGGAATATCTGTTGAAGGCCCTTCCACGTGGTTAAAGGGGAAATAAATGCATTATATATAAGAATGATAGAATTATTATCTTCATGAACGTTTTCTACGAGGGCAAGTCAATTAGACCACAGTGGTAGCTAATGGTTGTGATATTGATTTTTTTTCAAATACCTCGATGCAATTTGACAGTCTACTGGTCATCTTACTGGCCCCTCAGCCAGCTGCCTTAAGTTCATCGACAAATCTTGTACCATAAAAAGTGTGATTTCGAATTGCGAAACGGGTAGGAGGCGCTGTGGGCCGGATCTGGACTGTAGGGGGATGGTAAGGTGTCAATAGGAAGCAGTCAACGCCGCCCCTCTCCCTGATCGCTGCTCTCAATTGCTTAAGCAATTCAGTTACTGAAGTTTGAAATGGTTTATAGTCTAAGTATCACGTGATCTTGAAAGCAGAAGGCTGAGTTCTGAACTTTTTGGGTGCATGGTTGCTTATGCTTCCACTGCATACATTCTCGCTCGGTGTCAGGATTCAATTTAACTCTCTGTTGTCGATCTTTTGCATGTGAGTTTCGTGGCACCCATCTTGCAGACACCTTGGGCATTGGCAAGAGCTAATGAATTATGTTGCAAACACTTCCATGAGAATTGCCACACTCTGAAGGTATCTCAACCTTTTTTCTACGATGGGACATGATTGAGCTCTGGAGCCGTACAAGAATCTCATCTGTAATTGTTTCAACAGGCCTTCGTGACCGTGGGTCATTGTCAAGGAACTGCGACCCTGCTTAATCTCAACTGAACATTTTGCAACAGTAGAATATTGAGGGGCTTCTTTCCCATACACATTGGTAATACGTTAATGTATTTCCCCTTAAGTCTTAATCCCTTCGAATTCCTTCGTGAGAAACTTGATGACTGCACTTTGCTGAGTTTTAGAACTTTAAATGTTCAACAGGCTGTAAACCTCTACAACATTAGAAATGGACCCAGATCTTGTTTGTTCGTTTTGGTACAAAACTTGCTGTTTTTATCTCCTACGTGTTTTTTTCTTATTGCATCCATGTGGAACATTTGACCAAAATTAAGGCAATCTATGGCACCAGACCTCAATTTCATACCCCTCTACCACACAAATTTTGAGGGTGGTTACGTAGGGTTTTAGTGGGGAGGAAACCGCAATTGTTCTTTTTTGCTTCCGCCGGGGGTATACCGTTTCACCTGTTGCTTAAGCATGCTAGACTAAATGACTGTGGCAAACCTGATATGTTTGTAAAAAAAACAACATTTTGAGTAAATTTCATGATTCGCAACCGTCAACCTTTTTGTTGATACACTGTACCGATCAGCATTTACATATTTTGTTTTCAGCAAACAGTCAAATATTCTCAATAAAAAACACACCGTTTATCATGCATTAGTTTACAGGTATTTTTCACCCCACAAGTGACCTTTAAAATCTTAAAAATTACTACTGCAAGTTTTTAATAATACGGGAGTATTAGACGAGCTGGTAATTACCATCTACATATAAAAAAATAAGTTAGCAGAGAATTATTTGATTTTAAGTGATTGGTTTAATTTAATGTTAAGTAAAGTTTGCGATCAAAAATTGCATGATTACCTTCACTACATTTTCCTTGCTTATTTTTTAGATAACGAGGCAATAAAAATAGAAAATTTTCATGACTGACAGTACTGATAAATATCATTGTCAAAAAACAACCTGGTGGAAGTGTATTTCATTTTACACCATAGCTACAATGGATTTGTCAGGTTCTTCTTTTCCCTTACTAACCCCAAAACAGGTGGTTCATCTGATGAACAACCTGTTCTCGATCTGCAGCAGATCTTCAACGAATAAAGAGACAAAGAGCATGAAAGTGACTTTAATTAAATAACTTCAAAATAAATGGGTAACATCAGTATTGAAACAAGTCTTAGGGTTTGTAGAAATGATTTATAGTAACTGTCTGACAGTTGACATAGGTTGCTGGGCCAGCATTCATACTGCCATGAGCAGCACTCACAGCCCCAGGAGCAGCATTCATAGCCCCAGGAGCAGCATTCATAGTTTCAGGGGCAGCATTCATCGTTCCGGAAGTTTTTTCATGCACATTGTAGGAACATTCCGACTTTGAAATCTTGAAAGCTGGTTGACCTTGCAGGATATCGGACACTGATCGTTTCTGTACGTCAGAAGTGCGTTTGTAGGCTTCCACTGCCACACTTCGATGCCCCGATCGCTCCCTGATAAGTTGTTCTGACACACCAGCTCGAAACAAACGGGTGGCAGTGGAAGCCCGCAGAGAGTGATTTGTAAAATATCCAGGAATGCCAGCCTGTTTCATGAGCCTCTTCACGGTTCCTTCCAGGGTATTGTGCCCGATAGCATTTTGAGAAAACCATATTTCCGTTTTAGGTTTCTGAAGAGGACGAAAGTAAAAAAGCTCAGGATTGCGCTTAGGTGAGAGATGTTTTTGGTACGTCTGAAACACAGTTACAGGACATTTCTTTGGATTTGCGTGGTTTTTGTATGCCCTAGCTGTATGGGGTTCAATGTTCCGGTGTTTCAAACCTCCACGGAATGTCTTCGAGACAGATTCCGTGTATTGGAGATACGTACGTCCGTCGCTGTCGATGTTGATGAGAAAGTTATTGAAAGAAAGTTTCCTATGTTCATCACCACCTCTGAGTCCAAAATGCATGCCCATCATCCAGAAAACTGTATCCAATAACGACTGTGGTGTATCCATTCCAAGGTATCCTTTATTCCATAAAATTGCTTCGTTTTCATCTGTGATAACAAGAGCTTGGCGTCGCTGAAGACCAATGCCCTGTGCACATTTACTCTGCATTGTTGTATCAATTGTAGTTTTCAGAGTTTTGAAATCTTCGTCCTTAAAGAAATCCAGGGAATGTCCATAGGAATTGATGTAGCGTTGTAATCCACACATGATAGACAGAATACTTTCTCCCTTGTATTCACTCCCGTCTTCCTTCCGGAGGGCAACAACAAATGCAGGAAGAATGACGTTGAGCTCTGTGGTTGAATATTGAGAAAGTTCCTTTGTGTGATCAGCAAGAAGATCGTAAATATGTAGTTTCTCACCATTCCTGTTGGTTGCATTTTCACTGAATTCTCGCCTCCATCTCTGGAACAGGTTAAACGCCCAGTTGTTATTCTTTATCGTATTTTTGGGAACAAAAGGCTTTGCTCTCTCTTTTAGTAGTGAATCAGTTACCTCGGAAAATCTAGCAGAGGGAACTGAAAAGAAAATGAACAATTCGAAATCAGACATTGATTTAGCATTTCATTTACTGCAATAACATTTTTCACTGGAATAGGAAATACTGTAATCAAGAATTAAGTATTCTAAATACTACGCTTAAAAAACTAACCTTCCACAGTGGGTACAGCATCAATGGTTGGTTTAACTTCAACGGGAGAGGTCTGAGTGAATTTACCAAGATCTGCAAATTATATGATAGTCATGTTCAGTGATTATGGCAATTTTCAACAGTATATATTAACAGGAAAAGGTGCTGCAAGGAAGCAGGCCATTTTTCTGGCTTAATTGTGATTATGATTCAAAATACAATATAATGTGTAAAATGAAATTCCTTCTCTCGGATGTGCCTCATATCACATTGACAAACTTGTGCGAAATTTGTGAATCCTATCTGACAAGGTCCACCTGGATCTGTCATATCAGAGACATCGATAGCCGACTTTATCGCTGATATTTGTGAATCCGTAACATCATTATTCTGATACTTAATAATATCAAGCACTCCATCCAGTGACTCATCATCAGTTATAGGTTCTGAAATGTAATTACATGGTCTGTAAAACTGTTCTTAACATGCGTTTAGTTTAACAAACCTTTTTGTTAATATAAATTTAATTATAGGTGTTCATCCAATGTTATAAAGATAACGTTGACTTGTAATAATGGTATAGATAACATAGAAACATCCTGAACGTTGTACTCCTTGTAATAAAATCAATGAGAAAACGTAAGCGTGGAGTTTCGGTTGATATTTCATAGAACTTTAGAGTGCCTCGAGGTCGAAGTGTAAAGCACCAACAATACATTTCAATCTGATGATTTTAAGTATGTTATTCTATACATGTTACCCATCTAGCTTACTACAGAAACCGTCTCTTCGTGGTCTAAAGGCAGAGTGTCCGTCTACAGTTAAAAGGTTTGCATGTTCGGATCCCGACATGTTAACCATGATTTTTTTAATTTGAAATTTTCTTGATTGTATAAAACTAAATAGAAAATGCAAGTTACGCATCAGCGTATAATGTGTAGAGAACGACTTCATATCGTACATTAAATATATAAGAAACAAAGACATTAATTACCTGTTTGAACTGTGTAAGTCTGTTGTGTTAAAGACAACTCCTGTGCAATCTGGTCATCGTTTAGTGATGTAGCTACCTCTGGATCATCGCTCACTGGTTCTGATAAAACAAATTGTTTCGTATGTATTACCGATTATTTCAAAACGACTTCTACTCAATTCTATTTAAAACAGATTAAAAAAAATAACAAAACATATATACTAACCAGTTTCTACATGGTAGAGCTTTCGTTCTTCTAAAATGTCCAAAGCTTGACTTAAAATGTCATCACTTGTGTAATCATCATCCATTTTGCAAACGTGGTACAATAAAACTACGTCTGCATGGCTCGAAGTTTAAGCTATGGTGTAAATATGTTACCGACCGCGGCCTCAGAGTTCAGTGGCTATGAACCACCTCAGCACGTGCGACGAAACGCTCGGGGTTTCATAGCACGTACTGAGGTGGTTCATAGCCACTGAACCCTTCGGCCTTGGTCAGTAACTAATATGTATCTTTTCAGATTGAATTATGGAGAGGAAAAAGTATCCAGTGCAACAAACCAACCAACTTCAAAGGTTGGATGTGGAAGATGGGAGCGACTATTCTGTGGTTGAACCTAACCATCTCAACTAGGGCACCTCCATACTCCTTCTGAGTTAACACCAAAAAGTATTTCATTCCATAAACGATGGTGAAATTCAAATATAGAAAATTACGTATCATCTACCCATTGTTTATCTTCCTCTTGGGTTTTTATGTTGGTCAACAACTTCATTTAGCCTTACAAAGTGGAATGGCTTGTGGTAATATATCGATTAAGCCACATTTGGAAAAACGTTTATTTCCTCATAGTAAAACCACCACACAGAGAAAGTGCAGGCATTCACAAACATCTAGTCTTGATTCGGACACTGTCTTTGTCAAGGAGACTGCTTCGACACTCCATACCCCTATTCAAGATTCCAATACTATCAGAAGAAAAATGATGTTGACACCTTCAAATAAAAGTCAAAAGGATTTTAACAGTAAAAGAAACGTTTCCCTGAAAACGTTGGTACGTTTGAACGATGATCAGAATATTCGCAACGTTGAAAAATTCCCCCTGAAATTAGGAAACGAAAGTGTTGTGATTCTCGTCCAGGTCCACAATCGAGTGGAAGACTTGAAGATCCTGGTGGACTCCCTGCAGAAGGTTCGCTTCATCAACGAGTCTTTGGTTGTGTTTAGTCATGATCTTTATTCAAAGCCGTTGTTCGACGTCATACAATCTATCGACTTCTGTCCTGTTCTTCAACTGTTCTATCCCTATTCTATACAGTTTTATGATAAAAGTTTCCCAGGGGATTCCCCTGGGGACTGTCCAAAGAATCTTTCAAGGACGTTTGTTGAGGAATATGGAACGAAATGCTTTAATGCTGACTTTTATGACTCGTTTGGACACTACAGACAGGGCCATATGACTCAAATGAAACACCACTGGCTCTGGAAGCAGCATTTCGTCTTTGACAGGGTCAGAGTCCTACGAAATTACCAAGGGATAGTGCTGCGTTTGGACAACGATTATTATCTAGCCGAGGATACAATACACGTCATTAGAGCTTTGAATAAAGTTCAGAAAGAATCATGTCCCGAATGTTTAATGTACATTATGGGAGACCGGGAGAACAATTTTTATAGGCCATATACTTTCAAAAACAAAACAGGAATTATTGAAGTTTTGAAATATTCAGCCAATGTAGGACGAGGCATGGCTTATAGAGCTGAATTCTGGAGAAAGTTTAAAACATGTGCTGGAACGTTTTGTCACTTCGACGATTACAACTGGGACTGGTCGCTACAACACACCTCTGTTGATTGTTTGAGAGAATTGTATGTTCTGAAACCAGCGGTAGGCCGAGTTTTCCATATTGGTGCTTGTCATGGTTTTCATAGAAATGATGAGATGTGCAATAGCAAGCTTATTCTTAGCAGAGTCGTATCTTGTCTGGATCAAATCAAGCCATATCTGTACCCAAAAACCTTGAAATTAAAAAAGCATGACGTTTTGGTTACCAAAAGAAGGAAAGGTTATGGTGGTTGGTCAGACCCGCGGGACCAACTTCTGTGTATGAAGGTATTTAACAATGAAACAGACAAACCTAATTTTTTGTCTGATATAAATAAAGTAATACAAATGTAAAATTATTATTGATACTGCTAATACATTCCTAATAGTTGCATATATATGTACTGTGATTACTGTGATTGTGGACATTTAAGGATTGTTTGACATGGTTTGTGCTCTATGGATGTGCAGTGATTTTGTACAAAACTTGTTGCTGTTATACAATGTACATAACAGCTTCAAAACATGTTAAATATGATTAAGTTATGAAATAAAAAAATTCAGAATGTTTCTTTATTAACTTAACAAGTGTGCAATTGGTGTCCTGCGGTCGGCGCCTGTTACGCTCAACAAAGCATGGTTGAATCAAAATTAAGAATTCTATGTCCTAAAATGGCGTAAGATTTAATTTTGTTTTCGAAAGCATTTGCGACAATAACAATTGAGTTGGCCTATTCAATGTCGCTTCGTTAGCTGTCAAAATATCTTTAGAGCCTCAACACTGACGAATTTTATCTGTTCATTATTTTCCTAACCTTATTCTTTTTCTTTTTTATTATTTATTCCCCAAAATTTCTTACATGAAGAAAAATTAGCAGTCAAGGAACTGCCAAATCTTAAAGAACTTGTCTTAAAGAATATACATTGTTCAATATACTATCTCAGTCTCATCTCATTTTTGAATGAGTAAAACTTGTTAATTAAGTGTTCAGCTTATTTTTGTACAAGTAATTTTTCAAAATGTTAAAAAAGATGCAGATCCAATTAGATCACACTGAAATTTGTCTTGCCATTTCGACTTGCTCTTGATTTCTTATCTGAAGAACACATTTTCATGCTTGTCAAACTCGACATATCTTTTATAACTATTATATGAAATAGATATCCATTTGAGTTCTTAACCAGTCCAAAACCATAAAGGTTGCCGTTTTCTGTATGAATGTCCAAGAAACAGAATCAAATGCTATAGCAAAATCTTCTCTAAACAGCATACCTGGAATAATCATTGATTCTGGAAACACTAGAGTATTATATACAGTGCTTATATTATCACCAATATATTTATTTGACATAAATCCAGTTTGGTCATTATCTATATGTAAGAATGGGAAGGACTTTTTGAAACCATTCTGCAACACAGGAAATAGCCATCGTGTAAACTACCTTAAAGGCACTAGTGCACGCTTTTACGGTTTAAATTGGCTATTCTAAGGTTTACGAGGACTTATGCATTCACTTCAACCTTCTATCGATGCAATGAAATACTAAACATTCTTAACAACTTACCTGCAATCAACAATGAAAACGTTAAGACAGCCGCTGTCGGCTTGGACATATAAAAATCTATGTTTAGCTGTGCACAAAACGGATAAATTATTGACACTTGGAAACGACTGAACTAGTACTGTGTGCAGCTATTGAATTTACTGAGAACTGAACTGAGAACTAATCATGAGATATGTCTTATGAAAGCAATGTTGTAAATTAACCGTTTAAATAACACAGTATTAGCGTTGTTATTAGATTGACCATATCGGCTGCCGTTTCCGCTTTTCTGGTTTTAATCAAAATCTTAATATTTCCGATATCGTAGTTCATGCGGATTTAATGTAACGTAACTTTAAATACTTCTGGCCTTTAAAAATCCACTTTAATACCTGAATACGTAAATATTTGTTAAATAATTTACGATGTAGATTACTTGAGTGAGGATAGTGAGTAATATCGAAAGTTATGCCGTATCTGTGCATTCGTTGTGTTTAAAAAATATTGGCGTGCACTGGTGCGATTTAGCAAGGAAATGGGCCTCCAGTTGGTGAGAAAACGATTGGGTTCATCGCCATTTGGAATACAAGTAATAACACCTACTTTCAGTGATATAGCCAACTTACCAATGTCAAGAGCACCATTGATAGATTTCAAAACAAAATAGCCTATGTCAATTTAAAACATCTTGAAGAATTCCGCAGAAAAACCATCTGTACCAGGACTTTTGTTGTTTTTCATACCTTTAAGTGCCTTCAACAAGTAACGATTCCTTCCAAAGAGTCTAAATCCACCCTATTCAATCCTAACACAAAACATCATGAATGTTCACATTGAAAACAAGTTCCTTGTTATATGCATAGAGATTCGTTATATGCATACATATTCCTATAAAAGGTCCTTGCTTCCTCAAAAATATCATCAGAGTTACGAATAGCAAATCCATCAGGTTCTTCGATTTCATTCATACTTTTACAGACAAAATTCTTATTTTCTAAATTACAAAAATAAGTTATTATCTCCCTAATCGATCCATTTGGCCCTTGATCTAACAAATATTCCTTCCATTTTCCTTTTTCTTTAACATTCCAAATCTGTTTTCTTGGTATCAAATAATTCTAAATAATGGGAGGTTGAGATTGAATTTTCCAAAATTTCAATTTGCTCAATCAAATCAGGTTCTTTTGGGGAATTATTGTTTTTTAAATATGGAGAAAATTATATTGGTTTTCCATTTATTTCCAATAACAGAGTTTTCAGAAAGATTTGATCACTTATTCTAATTTTAAGATCCCTGTCAGGAAGTGCGCTGATGTTATCAAAGTGTAAGTGCTCCATATAGCCTTTTCACATTCAAAATTACTACCTTAACTGTCAAAACATCATCTTTGTCTTTCAGAAGAGAAGCGTTAAATTTCTAGTATGATGTCGTTTTCCCCTGAAACTAAATGTACATCTAGAAGGGAATGGCCTGTCCTGTAACCAGCAATGATACAATATTTCAAACGATAATTTCAACAAATACCGATAGTGTTGATTACTATAAACCAGATATATATTATAACTTTGAGCAGTATCTCCAGTCCATGACATGAATCTATCTGTTTACAGTGTGGCTGCACGAATGTTGTTCATTGGTAATGCACGGACTTCATGAATGTAATGTTGCGAAGATGGAATTTTAACTTCCCGTGCTCCACACAATTTAGAGCACATTGTTTCAAGGGGGTCGGCAAAATGGCATCGTCTCCTGATCCTGACAACACTACGATATCCTTGCTTCAATCATTGTCTGTTTTTTATTTGTATTAATGTTACTTATATCGGGTTTGAAATACTTTGGTGGACAACAACTTCACTAAATGCCTTAATGACGTGTGCTGTTTTTGGTGCACAGCCGTCGAATTTACCCATTCAGATGTCAACATCTCGGGGTATAATATCGTCAAAAATTTAAGGGAAGGCATTGTTTTTCTTTCAAAAACTTTCATTTCAGGTAGGAGCATCAAAAAGAAGGAATATACTTGTCAACAGAACTTTTTGTCATCTATCTGCAAAACGACAATTGATACACTCACACGATCTCAATGGCGATTTTCCTTCCCTACATACGTATGCCTACAAATTTTAAGGGTAATCAGTTCCGGAAATGCTAATTCAAAAGACTTTTGTTTGAGCGTAACTCAGGTAACACTGTTTTTTTTCAGGATGTACCAAAGGTAATTAACTGGACCGTCGTCATCAACAATAAGGTGTGAAGTATGCCGACAGCAAAGTTGATCTTTCAATGGATTTTGTTCAGGATTCGAGACATATCCTTCATCAGGCGTGACATTGTGTGGATTTGAAAAAAGATGGAAACATTATTTTGAATTTTAAAGAAAATCGTACTAGATGTAAGCAATCGGGGCAGTTTGTAAACTGATCCTAAACCATCACCGAGACACTTTTTCAGGTTTCAGGGTGGTCTGCCATTTTCTAACATGCCATTTTCGTTGTAAATTGTCCCTTTATCTTGTCCTTAGCGCGATTTTAGAGATGCTATTGTATTCTTGTCTTCATATTGCTTAAGTCTATCAATCGGTACGGTGAAACCATACTCCTTCAGGGAGATTTACCAAGATAGAACTCACTCAGTCACCTGTTCGGGGATCTTTGTTATGTTCGATATGATGATAATAATGTTTTGCACTAAAATATCAACCACTCTTGATACTTGATATGCCTTTGTTCAGTAAACAATAATTCAAAATGGGATTAAGTGCGCATACTGTCTCTGATTCCAAATCATCTATTTATTGAAAAAAAAATTGACATTTTCCTCAAGGTACTTGTAAGTCTTCCTCATCACCCAAAAGCCAAGTCATCAAAGACGTTAACAGAGATGGAATTCACTCCCCACAAACTTTGAGGCTCTTTTCCGTTGTTGACACCTTTGATAATGCGTCTCAACATATAACAACCTGACATTAGCTCATTTTAGGTTTGCTGTATACTTTTCATTAATTGATATTTTTTATATTGTTTGTCAACCAGTTCCACATAGAAGTAACGTTTGTTTGATATTTTGAGCATGAAGAGCGCCATCGTTTCGGGAGAACTTATTGATCACCGTGGCGAACATTTAGTGCTATGCATTATTTACAGATCCGGCGTCCTGCTCTATTGGTGTGGTTATAATCTATATTATACATATTTTGTTGGTTGCTTCATTAACCTTTAAGTAGGTAATGGCAACTGACAACCAAGTACCAAGATCGGGCCACCTATACGCATGTATCCGTTGCCAAAGATTCACTCTATTTATAAAGCAACGAAGCGTTGATATTGAACAGATTTTCTACAAGAGAAACTACGTCCATACAAACAGCCAATCAACAAAGTAAACACAACAACGCTTTGATAAAAGTTAAAAAGTTTATAATAACAAAATGATACAGTAAGCGCCATATTTGAATTTTTCCATCAACAAATGCATATAGCAACCGTTTCAGAGCACCTTTCTCAACTTCCCCTGCGTGAAGACGAACGATTGTTAATATATATAAAAAAAGCGGGATATTACTGCGAGGAATTTTTAGGTTGAAACGTCAATAAAAGAACATAGTAAAACATAATAATGTATCGTTGTTAACATAACTGACTTACTAGAACGATGAACTCATATTGTTATTGAAGTTTTTTTGCGTGCCTCGATTATTTTCTATGATCTTCTTATCGTGTTCCCAGAAGGACATCTTAACCAAGGAAAGGTTTTGCATCGTTTAGTATCGTTTCTATAGCAAACTACGTAGATAGATACCGTGTGTGTGATATTCTCTTATATTTGGCATAATTATATCATTCTTGAGAAAAAATATATAGAGGACACCAAACGACCTTCCATTTAAATAATAATATTATTAAACGAGTTAATGATTAGGTATAAAACGAGCGAAAGCGAAATAGTATTTAATTGAAAGAAGTTTAGTATTCTCTTTATTTCTTGACCTCAGTAAGTAAGCAAGATTGCCGAAAGTGTACTGAACGAAACATAGCTATAGGCCGCCATTGTGACGTCACAACAACACACTATTATCTCGGCATGCGTGCAGCGGTAGTACACCAGTTTAATATTGCCGTATACATATAACACTGCGATATCTTACACGTACGGGCAAGTAATAATAAAATTTACACAAGTTCTGTGTTTTTGTTGTACGAAACAGCTACAAAAAAGATATGTTGAAAATGGTTATGTCATTAGTGACAAGGGATAATGCAGAACTCCCTGATATTGCTGAAGCCGGGGACTAGATGACAAGCAATGATACAACCTGGGCACTAGAAAATTGCAAACCAAAGTAGGGGTTGACCAGACATGAACCTTAAACAAAGCATACACTATCATGCAAACTGAAATACATCAAAATGCACAAAATCAACATTCTTTACAACCGCAACCCATTTAAAATAACTGACACAATACATCAACAAAAATTACAGATAAAAGAACCTTACTTCGGTACATATGTCTCAAATGTAAACAAAGCTTCAGCCTGCTATCTCACAATGTGCTTAAAGCATTTCCTACTCGCGACAACTTCCGTATTGTATAGGGATATAGCCACTGTTTTTAACCTTGGGTTTTTCTTGATACCATCGCATGTAGAACTTTTTGATAAAAGTTTTAGTATGTAAACAAGCTGTTACTATCAGGGAAAAAGTAACTTGTGATGTAAAATATGTACAATGTACAATTAATACCTTTGGTGTGATGTTGGTATTATCAAAACTAAAGCGAAATCTCCCCAGTCCATTCATATTACCGCAAATATCGAAGTAGTTTGATTTCGAAAAGTGGGCCTCCAAATGTATCGTATTTTCTATTTTATTGCGCATTACCAATAAAAATGAACATGGTACAAACGTTCGATTTAATTTGATTTTACTAGATAGCATCAGTTCATTTAAAACGTTCTTATCCCTAGACATCGTTACTCACTTTATAAGCGAAACCTCTCTCCCCATCCCCACCCCACTCCCCCCTCTTACTCCCCCCTCTCCGAAAAAAGAAGACGAAAAATTGCCAATTTCTCGGGATGCTATCAGGTGTCAATTTAACATTCATCATTTGATATGAGCGCTTGTAAGCTTTCAAAATGTAAGTTTCCATTGAAAATTAATTAAAGATTTCAAAGAAAGTTGAATTGTGTAAAGGGTCACAAGGTACGTTTTTTGCTCTCAATGAAACGCTTCCGCTGACCTCCTAGCAACATGGATGTGTACACAGCGGCTCGCTAGTTGACGCATCAGTGTCATTTCCTCTTGAATGCGTCTTTAACTTCCTGGAAGCTTCTCCTAAAAACATTGCTTCTACTTCTGCTGCTATTCCTAGAAAAGGCGCTGCTCCCAGGAGTGATGTCCCTCCCAGAGAAGGTCTCACTCCTAGAAAGGATGTTAACCCTAGAAACACCAGCCTTTATTTGTTTCTGTATCTCCCTGGCCACTCTCCTGTTGGTTTGTTCCGAGTCTGAGGTCACGGTGAGCAGCGCAACAGGGGCCTCTATTGTCCTGAGATCTCCACGTATTGACACCTGAGAGAAATCGTGCCATGTCTTATCTGAAAAGAAATTTTATATTGACTGCGTTACTTAAGTGAGAACAAACACGATTTTTATTTGGCAAATTCAATACCATCCTCGGGCACCAAGGGCTCAATTTTCCGATACCCTTCGAAAAATAGCCCGGGGAAATTTCATCAGGAAAATATTGATAATTCCCGCCCTTGATTTGTTAAAGGCAATAACATTGCCTTGTTGATTAGGCTCGGGAGCATCTCGAAAGAACTGTAACAACACGCCTTAGTCTTGAGTAGAGGAAAATAAATTTGCACTAGAAAATCAGCCCTTAGATCACACTTCCGTGTTCACATTCAATCAGGAGGGACATTTCCTTTGAAATCTCAAATTTATTTTTCTTCACATGGACTGAAAAGGACTATTTTGTGTCTCACCGTTACAAAACAATATATCCTTGAACTCGTATCAAGCAGTGTGTAATTGGATTATTGTTTCATATTTCAGCACAGATTTTCCTGATGAAGTCACATTTAAAAGTTTCCCAGGGGCGATTGTGAGGAATACTGGTACATAAAGCTATAGGAGGACCAGGAAGAACCACGACTTTCACTTTAATTTTAAAAATTCCCGAAAGTTTTAGATTTAGCTTTATTGTTGAGTTTTAAGTAACTGATTACTAGTCATAAATTTCAAAAGTTGTTTTATCAATGAACATACTTCTTAATCCATTAAGGTATATTTATACGCGGAGCAACTACACTCCATGATTTCCTTCACTGGATCTGCCTCATATCGCTGCATAAATACGGTTATGGGAACACTCATCTGGGTACTGGCAAACTTGTTCGAGTTAACTAATTTCATCGGCTGGTTACATAGTAATATATATAGCCAATGCAATACGAGGAAAATCCCGTGAAAGCAATCAGAAAATTTTCGGAGCCTTATTGATGATAATGTCAAGATTGTAAGAGGATGAATTTAGGAACTATAATTGTGTGATAACACTCACGAGCAAAAGGAACGCCACTATAAAAATTATGGGATATTTAAAATACACGTATCATTCATACAGAATTTCAGGATGTCTTCTGAAGACAACTATAATACATTCTAGATTTTTCAAAATATCTGTACACGTTTCTGATCACGCGCCTTTTAAGAAATCGTCGTTTTGGAATTGATATAGGAGAGTAAAATGAGCTGTTTGACTTGTTTTATGGCGTCGCACAATAATGACAAATTAACAAACAAATTGATAAATTACTATAAGAACGGGATATATATGTGTATATAACATTTTTCATTAATCATATTTATTTAATGAATTTTCAACTTAATTGCCAAACTTTCTGACCCAAAAAAAGTTTTTCAAGGCGATTTGGAGACACATTTGAATCGACACAATTGAATTGAGAACTTCTTGACAAAATTTGCGCTTATCAAAACATTCGAGTCGCTTCTCTGGCAGCAGTATTTTGTTTATTACTCTAGCTAAAATGTAGGGACGTTCTATTGCTTATGAGGTCTGATGCTTTGGCATACCAGCGAGAGAGGTTAAATGTGATTCCGGGGATTTGAGGGATCTCCAACCCATCCCACGAGCCGCCGTGACGAACTCAGTGAAGATGTTCCTGTCTGGAATGAAGACTGCGAAGACAAACACAGAAGCTTTGCTGTCCTTAACGCCTTGCATAACACTCACTGTTGAGGAGGCGACGTCTTTTGCTAGGCGGTCTAGAAATAAAAACAGAACATTCATAAACAAGCTTGTAATGTTTAACCTTTTAGTCTTGGTAACGATATTGCTGTTATTGACAACATCTTTTTTACTACTTTTTGCTGATGATATTGTACTATTTGCAGACACTGTATTTGGATTACAAAAACGTATTAATATCCTGGAATGTTTCACTAAAACCCATCAACTAACTGTTAACTTGGAAAAAACCAAGATTGTTGTATTAAAAAATGGTTGCAAATTGTCTAAGTATGACAAATGGAATTATAACGGAATTCTTTTAGATACTCTTTCCTCTTACAAATATTTGGGTATGTTATTTTCTCGTTCACTATCTTGGTCTCCCCATGTCAATAATGCTGCTTTGCAAGCCAAGAAAATTGTATATGGTGTTTTAAAATCACTTTTCATGTTAAATCCATTACCCCATAATCTATTTTTTAAAATATTCGATACTAAAATTAACCCTATTCTTTTGTATGGGGCTGAAATATGGGGAGTCGATTTTTTGTTGAAGTTGTACATATGTTTTGCTGTAAACGGTTTTTAAATGTGAAACGATCCACCTCGAACCATGTAGTTAGGGGAGAGTGTGGACGTTACCCAATGTATATTTGTGCCTATAAAAGAGCTGTTAAATATTGGTGCAAAATATGTAAAATGTCAGACTCTCGATTTGTAAAGAAGTGTTATAATATGCAGTGTTTAGATTCGGTAAATGGTAAAACAAACTGGGCATCAAAACTTAAGAATATTCTTTACACTTTCGGATTTGGCTATATTTGGGAACAACAGCAAAATCTAGGAAATATTGATAAATTCTTATCCGAATTTGTGTTTAGACTAAAAGTAAATTATGAACAAGAATGGTATACTTCACTTGTTAATAGCTCAAAATTTTCTTTTTATTCTTGTTTTAAATTGAAATTTGGTGTTGAATTCTACATATGTAATTTATCATTATCAAAATTTCGATCAGCCCTTGCTAGATTCAGATGTGCTTCACATTCCCTTCAGATTGAAACCGGTCGTTACACTAATCAACCAAGACAAAATAGATTATGCTCTTTACGTAAAGATAACTTTATTGAAAATGAATTCCACTTCTTGCTTGTATGTAAATGTTACCAACATCTAAGATGCTTGTATTTACCGCATTATTTCTATTCAAATCCAACTATTCCTAAATTTAACATGCTAATGTCAACTGAAAATCACGATGTTGTCCAAAACCTATCAATATTTATTTACCATGCTATGACTCATAGAGATTCATTGTTACGACAATGATATATTGACAAATGTTTATCATGCTTATTAACTTATTTATTGTTCATTACCTGTGACTATTTATATCTAATGCACACATGTATCGCTCTGTGACTACTGAAATGTAGACTGGGCCTATGGCCTCCACTACAAATGAATAAAGATTGATTGATTGACATCATCTTTTACTGCCTAATTGTCTTAAAGGAAACTAACTGACATAGTTCGGTGATTAAAACGGAGATACCATGAAATTGTAAAAAGAAATTTTCTACCCTATTGTTTTTTATTAATGTTTCAACTATCATGTTTCAACTGAAGTCGTTTTCCTTGTAGGTGTGCTTTCCGTTATCGCACAGGGGCGTATGTATTCTTTTCCAACCCAT
The DNA here is from genome assembly GCA_921293015.1 of Phorcus lineatus. Taxonomy (NCBI): domain Eukaryota; kingdom Metazoa; phylum Mollusca; class Gastropoda; order Trochida; family Trochidae; genus Phorcus; species Phorcus lineatus. Next base: position 26,014,063 of record OV121088.1, on the reverse strand, counting down.
TCTTTAATTTCATATTTCATCAACGAGGCATAACATATGTTCTTTTGAAAAATATGAATATAAAAAGAATTGTCGCAATGTGAAAGCTCATCAATTCATGACACCAGTTGCCACATCAAAAGCCAACATAAAATTTTCCTTTACAGTAATTAGTTTAAATGTATTCTATTTAATCACTTAGATATTAATGACAAAAGCACAAACAGGGGTATCCCTTTAGGATCGTATTCTCTTGAAACTACTTAACCCGCCCGAATTATCTCTTTGATGTTATTTGTCTTTACCTACCATCAGAAAGGACTGACATGGCCATCATGTTCATGTTCTCTTTCTTCCCCCTCTTCAGCCCCTTTTTTACAGCTCTCCTGAGGTCCCTCTCATTCCCTCCTATGTACGAGTGGATCACGGTTCTGGAGGAGGACTGGTCAGTGTCCAAAGCGGTCAAGGTCGTCGATAGATCTGTGGTGTGGTAATACTTGGATGATTTTGAACGAGTCTAAGTGTCATTGAATGTTTATGACACGATAACGTGAATAACAGAATTCCAGAGCGGGAGCGAGGGACATAAATATATTCAGGCACGAGTGACCTAGACATGCCCTGACAAGGTCACGAATGTATGTCATATTTATTGTGAAAGTAATCAAAGCTATGGAATACATACAAAACATTATGAGACAACCACTAGCTTTCCGACGTTGTAGCATTTCGAACACAACGCCATTGGCAAATGAGATGTTGAATCCTTGCTTGACGCTCAGCATGATAAGGATAGAATATCACGCTTCTTATAGCTTTAGCGCGCCATTGGCACACAAAGAATTTCCAAATTTACCATGTAATGAGGGTTATAAAGAGTTATCATTTTCCCCGCTGAGCTTTCATTCCTCATGTTATATATTCCTAAGTAGTATCTCTGTGTTTATTCCTAGATACAGAAGAATGGAATTGGGTTCTTCCATCATTTAGTTGAAGTTTGAGAAACGTTCTCAAAGAAATCTTCCTATGCCGGTAAAAAAAAAAAATTTAGTTTGCAGTATGGGGATCTTTTGTTGAATTCAATAGACTGAAACGTCAAAACGTTTTAAAACTCATTTTTATTTTTGTAGGCTTTAAATGATATTCAATGAATATTTATAAAAGTTTTTGTTAAACGTAACCTTAGAGTTTGACGACATATAACATACGATATATATTTTTTCCACATATTTCATGGCGATTGATACCTTACCAGATGAATTAAAGGTATATCCACAGGATGAATTGTTGCTGTTCATTTGAAAGTCTGTAAAAACAAATAATGAATGCATTAGATAGTTTTCAATTTACAATGAATGAGGTTTTTCAAATGTGACAAGTACATTAACACAAGTGAACAAAACACTATTTTACCTGTACGAAGGGTTATAGTCATTGAATCCTGGGTCTAGATTTTCGAAGCTCTTCTAGGGCTCAGGTAGTCGTAACTGTCATCCATTTACATTGGCTTACGAATATCTTAACACTAAGAGAGCTTAGTTTTAGAGGGGTGGACTTGAATTACAATTTGTAGCTTAGTTGAGGGGTGGGGAGCGGCCAGAATTTAAAACGTTAAATTATAAATCGAAAATAAGACCGAAGACAACATTTATTTTAAACATTTCTTTATTTTCCTCCTTTCATATTTACCTAAGTCAGCCTTGTTCCACAACACAAGCTGTGGACAGCTCTTGTGACAGGCCTCTGTCAGATTAGCATTCACCACTTTCACTAGAGTGTGTCCTACCCTGAACACCACTTCTAGTCCCTCCGTATCATGTACTAGTGCCGGGAAATTAAGCAAGCTTATTGTTAATTCCTGGATAATGTAAATGTGTTGAAACAGCTAAAACGAGTTTAGAATTTGCTTTACAGGAATGAGAAAAAGTACCGATGAGTTCATCATTATCTTCATTGACTGTTAGGTTTGATGAGGGAATGGTTTCAAATTCAAAACGTTACTTTTGCTTTAAAAAGTTATTTGTACAGACTGACAAAAATGGAAAGGTCTTGTTGAAGCCTACCATTGTCAAAGCATAATGCATCAACCACAGATGATTCCAAAGTTTGTGTAACGCAGTAAGAAAGGAAAATCTGCAAAAAAAACGTTATTGTTCTTTCTTAGCAGAACATCAAGAAAGTCTCCCAACAGAGGTAGCTCCGTCATAAATTTCTATACAACCTCTGTCCTTAAACGAAGGTCTCTCGGTCTAGAAATGTAGAACGCTGGTTGGATGCAATCAAAGTAAGTTGTGCAATTAGCGACGCCGTTTCAAAAGTTATTATTCAAAACGCCTAAGTCATTTCCGGAAGCTTGCGGTACTTCATTCTCTCCCAACAGAGGTAGCTCCGTCATAAATTCCTATATTTATGACGGAGCTACCTCTGTTGGGAGAGAATGTCGGTACTTTTATTGGCTGAAATATTTCCAGGTAGTTTATGTTGCAATATTGTCCCGCTCTAGGAAACTGCCGGAAGACCAAGAAACCTTCGTATTAAGAAAGAAGTTGTATAAGTATATATGAAGGAGCTACCTCTGTTGGGAGAGAATTGGATGATGGTTGAATAGGTTAAAGTTCAGGGAAACTGATATCTTTACACTGTATTTAAGGGTAGTGAACTTAACTATTGTTCAACAGCTGTAGCACTTATGTGGATTTTTTAAGAAAATTAATATAATTAATTAATCAATATAATTATTAAAATTCATCCATAATGTTGTAATTCCGAGTTATTGTCTATCATTTATGAACTAAAATAGGAAAATAACAGATTAGCGTCGTTCATAAACACATTTAATGAATATTTATATACGGTATCAACTTATACCCTGGAATAATGTAAGTCAGTTAGTGGCCTTTGTGTTTTGAAAATGATTGCAGGGTCTCCTTTAACGAAGAAACCTTTCTAAGGTTAACCTTAACCCCCTTTCTTTACCATTAATATATTAAGGTTACCTTAGCGACAGGAGACACGGGCTGCAGGTAATGTGAGAGTTACTTGCGTTATGACAAGCCAACAATACTTTCTAAAATGATTATAATTCGATTTTAAATAAATTGTGAATTCTTTAGCATGGTAACTCAACGCTGACAAAACTTCGAGATGGCTTGTTTTTTACTGAAACATAGCAATGTATATCAGAAAGTTATATCTTGATTTATTTATGAACATACCTGTTTAAGCTCCTGAGATACGGTAGGGTACAGCACAAAATATATTTGCTCTAGTGAAGTGTTATGAGACTGTGCTAGAAAGAGCCGGACGGCTCGAAACATCAGATACGCCACGTCTTCCGCCGGATATTCGAGAGCCCCAGTACCCAGCGCCGGAAACGCTATAGTCACGTGACCGGAACTGGACGCTTCTTGGAGGCAGTTGTACACCAACAGGATCATGTTCTGAAATGGGACATGATAAAATGTCAATCGAAGAGCCAGTACCATTTCGGACTGTTCATGGAAAAAGGCAAGTGTTTGTTCCTCCTGTTCGGCAGGTAAAACATGTTTAAAAATCATTAGGGTTTAAAGTTTCTTCTTTTACCTGATAACAAGTCTCTTTGTCTGCGGGTTTCAGGCCCTTATGGGCCGGTAGCGCACCGTGATAGATCTGCTGACAGGTCAACATCCTCCCCGAGCTCGACACCGCCACCTCTCCGTTGTTTATCCCATTAGGGTACTTGTGCCTGAGCTCCTCCTGTACCTCACGCCCACACGACCTGAGTAAGGCGCTGGATACCTTACCCACCCCGAGGGTCAACTTACGATGTAATGTGTTCACTATCACGTCAGCCTTAGTATAGAAACATAAATATTGATATTGTAACAATGTATCAAATAATATTAATCAATTATAAAAATATATATTATTTAGGTAGATACGTAACCACTAGGGTCTGTTGAAATTTGAAAAGATACGTACCGTTTGCATCTGGATTTCATTGAAAACCACAGTCACGAATGGATCCTCACCTGTAAGTACAGTCAGGTATCAAAAAGACATAATTTAGTACATTACACTTCATCTTATTCTCTCATTATAGGGAATTATATATATATATATATATATATTTGTATATTTGTATATACAGTGGCGGTCATATGTCTCTTCCCTTGTCTCGCAGTCTGGATGCAGAATTATCGCAAAATTATCGCGAACGAAATCCGGTCGTGTCGCGGTCAAGTCACGCCAATATCGCGTGTCGGTTGCGGGGATATTGCGAGTCTATCGCAAAAAGCCACGCGCACGGTTCAGTGCATTTATCGAGTAGGCGGAGCTAAGGTCACGTGATTAATTAGCTCCGATGAGGCAATTGCATGAAGGTGTCGTAAATGTATCGGAAAGGAAAGCTTTCAAGGGTTATCGTATCATCTTCCCTTTCCCCTCAACCCGTGGGCTCTGTTGGGTGACTCACACCCCCCACCTTTGTCTTCGACATCTGCAAACTCGGCTGTGTTGATTCCTTATATATCTACTTAATTTTAGGTTACTTATTCTTTCCAAGTTTAATTATGTATCATTAAATGTATTTATAACTTTTAAAATTTTACTTTTTTGTTCCCTCTAACTTTTTTTATATTATATTATATTCACCATTTAGTTCTGTAAATCCACATCTTAATTCTATTTCTCTATTTTACCGAGATACATAACCACAACTTTTAAAGGGACACGTATGTACCATGTACACTCAAAAAATGAACGAATATTGAAAACTTTGAATACAAGTTTGATAGACATTTTGAAGTGATATACATAAGGAAGGCAGTATTTTCTGAATAAAAACTCACAATAAAGAAGGTGTTATCAATAAAATATGGTGGTCCTTAAGGATAAAAGTCGTTATGTTTCGCAAGTCGTATTTCAGTGTTTTGTTGGTAGAAAAGTTGGTAAATGAATGAGAAGAAAAAGAAACAAGGACATAGAGAGATATATGTTAGAATGTCACCAATAGAATATTTATGTTAGTATCACTAAAACAATATGTTATTGAAATATATTAAATAAATCTCTTTTTGGATTGGCTACCCAAAAGGGCAACTTAAAACATCAGTTTCGCTAAGATATATTAATATCAAACAATACTTAAACAAACGTCATGTTTTACTTACAAATAAAAACAATTTACAATCCTTCCAAAATCAAGGACAATATCCCCCTCCATAAACAATATGAACCTATTGTCAATTGATCAAAACGCTCATGCGGTGTTCTTTTTACAAAACAAGTCTACCCTAAAGTCAGTGAATCTCCGCACACATATTATACAGTGCCTCTTCTAACACAATTTAACACTCATCTATTGATATCCTATGTACTTTAAGAAACAAATTAACAAGCGAATTCAGGAATGACGAGAGCAAGAACTGAGCGGAAGGGCGGGGGAGCGGCTAGCTCTAGTAAGGCAGCGGGAGTAGGGGATTGCATTACTTAGTTATGTAATGTTAATTGTCGTGTGAGATGCATATCGTTAACGTAAACCAGACTCTCCAATGACATATAACTGTAATTTGCCAAATACCTGCCGAATATCTTGCAAAGAAACTACATCACAAACTAATAGTTGATGTGTCATATATTTATACTAGTCTATGATGGTTGTAAAAGAGCTTATGAATCCATACGTAAAAGTTAGGTTAGAAAGCCTTAGGGATGATGTGATACCTCTGATATTTCACAGACACGCTGTATTAACCTGCACAAATATTGTAAAAAAAAATAACTCTAATTTTACTTTTAACTTCAATATTCTGATCAACACACTTTCCTTAATCAAAATGACAGGTGTACAGTTGAAAATTCTCTTATCTGAGGTGATATATAATGTCTCAATGTATACATGTATTTCTGCATGTTCATGCCGGATCATTTGATTTTGAAAATGAATATCAAAAGGAATGAACCAATTATGTGTTGCATATTTTACTTATCTCATATATAACATATATAGATGTATCGAAACACGAGGCGATAGGCGTTTTGGTGAACTCCTTCATTTCAATTCAAGTTTTGGTTTTGAAAATATCATAGAGCTACTGTATCTGGAAATCGTGAGTTATTTAAATGTAAATTATGATAGTATCAAATTAGTAACGTGACACGTTTTCCTATTGCATGCGCATGTAAAAATTGCCATTTCATTGATAATAATGGTTTTAACTTTAAATTCGGTAGCCATTCTCAATTATTTTTTGAGATGAAAAAGCATTATGCACATTGGTCGCTCGATAACTAATACTAGTTAACATATGGTGGGGACTTACCATATCAGTCAGATTATTTTTTACTAATAACATTGTTATTATCACAATATGTCAGTCTTATTTCTAACTCGTAATATTTACAATTAACTGAAAATGTCTCGTATTTATCATGTTATGAAAAACAAATAATTGTTTGCATGTATTTGGTAACATATCACGTTTCAACCTTCTCATTAAAAACACCCTCAGAAACCTTTGAGACAACAAGAAGAAAATGATACTACGTTATTATCCTTAACATGATAGAGGTTAAGATCCGAAAACTTACAAATTACAAACTCTAAAATTCAAATTCGTTTACACCGTATTGCTTAAGGATGACTCCACCTAACAATTTTACCGCTTACACTATCAATATTTTGCATGACAAAGATGTCTGAAAAACTTCGTCACACTCTTCCACTTGTTAACAACTGTAGTGGACCATCCTACATCTCCGATTACCGCATTATTGTTCCGACAAAAGAAGTAAACATGACTGTCAACAACTTCTTATGTTCCACCTCAGAAAAATGACATATTAGTTTTAACAACCACAGCTCCTTTAGAATGCATAACCTTAGACTAAGCGCAATTACATTACATATACACAAAGATAAGATAATTACCCAAACGAACATTTAATTCACTATATTAACAATTCACTTTTCAAATTCAATTCAATTCAAATTAACTGTTCAGAGTGGGCAATGCAGGTAACCGATGCTGGTAATTTCACACTTTTAATATATCTGTGATTCTATTCTTTTTTAACCATGCCTTATATCTTAACGATGTGAAGTCGTTTTGTACAGAAAGGGATAGTTTACAAACAGTTGACTTTCTGTGCGTAAGGATAGCGCATGAGAGTTCTCGGATTTCAGTTTTTTTCTCTTCACTTAGATCCTCAATAAACAATGAGTGCCGCACAAGCTATTGAATACACACTTTAATTAGCAAGAGATGGACGCGGGATAGGTTAGTAGGCGAGTAGTCATAAAAAGGCTTGGCATACCATAATCGAGGTTATGTAAGTACTGGCGTACCTTTGATAATGAGAGAAAGATTACTTGATTAAATAAAAAGAAATAAGCTGACATTCACCATATTTTTGTCTGACACGATGTGAACCTGCTGTCAATATTCACTGAACATTCTCTTTAAAATAAAATTAACAAGAAATGATATATTTATATTTGTTTCATTAAGATGCATACCCCAGACAACGTTGTTGAATAACAGCTCGCATTGTCTTTCTCTCTGATCAGTTCAGTGCCAAAACAATTTATGTAGATTTATTTGGTACGATCTATTTATTTACACCCTGGTGCAATTGATTAGGTAATTGTTTTTAAAATTATAAGATTTGGAATGAGCTTAACTTTACATAACATATTTTCATAAATAACAGTGATCACGATATAAGAGAACTTGTTAGACATCACGGGCCCAACATCCAACCGCTAACCGCAAAATGTGTTATTAAACTATAAACATTAAAATCGCACAAAACCAAAAGTAGTGATTTTGTTGAAGATCTTCACTCCAATAAATTTCGCAGTGTCATGGGTTGTTCTTCGTTAGTGTAGTAAATACCCGCTAAATAATTCTATCTTACTAAGTCAACAATGCAAACTATACAAAAAAGCGACCAGTGATAAAAGGCGTATTAGTAGCAGTAGGTTTAGATATAAATATGTAATAATCTCAAAATAACAAATGTCGCCAAATGTCGCCAAAGATAAACCTTTGAACGAGAGAAATACCTTTTTTTATTTCCAAAATCGGTTTGACCTAATGTCCCGAATAGTAACTTATAGTTATTGTGTCAAGTACCTCAGACGACAAGCTGTAAATTACATCAAAGATACAAATGCTTCCTTGTATCAATTCCGATTAAAGTTATAAGGAACAAAATTATCGATATTCAGAGAACGTCAACATACTATACCACTTATTACTACACCATATTGTACAGGTATTGGTTTACCAATAATCGTGTTCAATTTACAGTCGTTTTGAAAACAGAAATATACTGTAATAAGGCGTTGCTAGAATATTTTTTACAACTGCTGTTTAGGCAGTAAACCCCAAATTACCTTGGTATAAAGTTCTATCTCACAAGACAACTATATATATTACGTCACAAGGTACATGTTCATGTAGTGGCAGGCAAAGTCATGCTTCATTGGTTTTCACCGGGCTAGTGGAAAGCCTATCTTAAAAATATCATAAATAAGGAGTTGCCCCGATTAGAGGTGAGATTGAACAATGTGATGGCAGAATTTAAAATAAAGAGTATTTTATTCTGTGAAAATGATTAATGAAAACCCTGTACATGACCTCGAGAGGTCGAGTTTATTGAAAAATTTTTACGTACGTTGAATGTGACGATTATTCCAATTTTACTGATAATCTAATATATCATTTATATTAATTTTCATTCGTATCAAGTAAAGTTACTAACATTGATTTTTAAAATATATCTCTATGTACATATATTCTTAATCATACAATGTTGTATCTCTTTTTCTACATCTCTTTGTGTTTAGTCTCTGTCATCCCTTACAGGGATGACTCAAGTTTTATTGTTTTGTATATATATACATTTTTTATGTTTGAGATGAGACTTTGATAAAGGATATAGCTCTCTGTATGGTATTCTTATATTGATAAATTTTGTCGCGCGTAACATTATCTTTTTACAGAAATACACAAAGTTTTAATCACGATGTTATTTAAACGAACGCTCGGTTTTAAGACAAAGTATCCTTATTGACTCATTAACGCCGAGACAGCTTCACGGCTTAACGCCGTGGCCGCTGACCACAGACGCTGGTCACTGTACCATAGCGAGATCAATTAGCTCAAAGCACCGCTGTTCAACGGAAACTGTCTAGCCTTGTGCCATAAAGTCTTGATTGTTTTATTGTTTCATGAAGATAGATGCAGGTGCTGAATATTGATACTTTACAGAAACATAACATGTGATATTTCACCATTGAGTTTTTATTTACTTAAATGGAATGTCGTTTAGTATCCTCTATATATTGACCAAGTTATATATTCTGTTGGGACGCTGTCAACTTTAAAAATGACTTAACACGTGTATATATCGATTCAATGGCAAACAGGATCGTGGATCTATGAAGCATATTTTAGAATTGAAAAAACCCAATGTATATGCTAAAACTATTAATGTTACAGGACCGCTACTGACCGTGCTTGATATAGGATGCGCTCAGCCAGTTCAATAAAGTAATATACGAACAAACTGTTATAATAATGATAGTATTCAAAGTAGGACAACACTGGAGTTCAAAATATTAATTACATGCAATTATCATATTGATAGTTCATGACATGACATTCCCAAAGTGATGCATTCAAGAAGTAAAGGTAAAATCAAAGTGTCACTTACACTAGCCTCAAATTCTTCACAAATGATTTATGAATACATGTACATAAATTTCAAATTTTCAAAATTTGTAACTTAACAAAGACTCCAATCGTTTCATCTGATTTAATAACCTTCTTTTTAAAGTAATTATTTTTCCCTTCCAAGACCAACATATGTAGAATGTTTTCATTTATCAAACTAAGTATATTTTTTAACAAAGAGCAACGATTTCCTGAGGATAGCATCTTATTTACTTATTTACATCTCATTATTTTGACGCATATACGCGGCTCTCGGCGTTAATGAGTTAACGGGACTGATCGTTAGAGCCTTTGCATACAGTACATGTATTCTTCTTGTAAGTTGATGTCACCTTCGTGTTCGGATAAGCAGCCGTATTGTGCAGTTTTTCGGAGAACCCCTCCAAACAGTATGTACATTTTTGTATGTCATACGTCCACATAATATCCCTAACGTACATGTAGTCGTGGCACAAGCCCAAACAATGTTCAATACATGAACACTTCTACGTAAGTGTGTATAACAAGTGTAGTTCTATCAAGGATCGTATCCCTGGTTCTATGAAACGCGATGACCACACTGTTGGTAATTTGTATTTACTTTATCATGGTCAGTAAGGCGGTATAAAAAGAAATAATGATGGAAACTTGGGAAATACACGTTCCTTATTTTCCCGGTAGTCATTTGGAGTACTAACAAACGCCGACAGATTATATTTTACAGGTTTACAGTACATGAACATTTAACAGCTTCGTTAGACCAGCCCACTTTAAAGTTACCCAATTAGCTTGTAGCGGGTCAAATAACGGGTAGACCGGCCCGTATAAGCCCCTCCCACTTTACCGCAATACAGCCCAGGTGTATCGCAGTAGAGACGCAAAATCATCGCGTTGGCGGTGCACTAAATTTGCAGCAATGCTGAGAGCAGGTCCCAACCGTGTTGCGATAGCGTCACAGGAATAATGCAAAATTACTCCCATGACTTATGTCCGACACTGTATAGGACCGATTATGGTTATACAGCCGTTCTCGTGAATTTTGAAGAGAATACAGATTTCGAATTCCCCAAGAATGTGTGCCATTGAAGATGGCTTGGTCCAAAATTCTACAATATAAACAGTCAACACATATAATAACAATAACAATATAAACAAGTCAGAGAATACAGAGTTCGAATTCCCAGTCTACTTAAGTATCTGTGTTTTACCATATCATGTGATCAACTTTCCAATCTTATATTTAATCCAATCTAATCCATTCAATCTAGTTTCGACCCGATTTTCACGATTTTTTTTACTGAATCTTGACACAATAAATTCGTTAGGAAGTGATAATCTCTACACAAAGATAGTATACATGTACATGTACACGCAAACTATCATTAGGTCAAATCATCTTTATACGGCATTATAGCACGTATTTTCGTGGTGGCTATTTTTGGACATATGCACTATTTTTAGCTTTCAAATGGTGCAATCGAATACTTATTGTTCATAATAAGTGTTACTGCAATCAATAATGAAAACCGTTTACACGGCCGAAGTTACTAAATGATGAAGAATGACTAGTCTGTAGGCCAGACCCTGAAATAAGGTAGAAGCCTAAGCAAGTCTATAAAAAGACTTTAAAGCTTGATTTCTGAAAATGAAGAAATTTCAGTCTCCTTTTCATTTCATTTATAATAAGTTTTTAAATTTTTCGATTAACTGATGCATTTTTCATTTCAGAGTCTAATTGTTAGATTAAAGAATGACGTGCACAAAATTTGGAAATATTGGCTGTGGAAAACTACTTAGCTAGGAATATAAAGCCAAAAAATAAATATAATTGTTTTGACAGTATAGTTATAGTATTTAAATTTCTGAATCAAGGGGTTGATTTTCATATTTACAAAACTTAAACCAAACTTTGTCATGAGCCTGCCATTACACGCGAGCATCGTTCTTTGATGTCAGAACGTTGCTTGTTTGTCGTCATTAGAGAGTTATCGTCATTGTCATTTTCCGTAGTGACTGATAACACTGCTTTAATTTCACTTACAGATCACCGTATTTCACCTAAACATATATAATTTGTATAATGTTGAAATTAAACATATCTTACCAGTTCCATTCAGCCTTTGGGCGTCCTCAGGCATAAGCCAATCCACATGATCCACCGATATTTCAATTCGTGCGGTACAGCTGTTCCTTCGAGCTATATCTTTGACCACATCCTTTACGCTATCATCAGACAATCGTGAGCGAACTTCAAAGATGAATTTGCTGGTGAATATGCTCTGAAGCAGTTGTTTAATCCTCGCCTCGCATAATTTTACGGAATCGGCCGGTCCAGTTATCCTTACAGCGTATTGAGAGCTGCATACAGAGTTCACAAACTCGATTACAACATTGCTTGTGCCTAAGGCTTTAAGGTCGTTTTGTTTGTACTTGGATAGGTACAAATATTTGCCTTCATCCATGGGAATATTAATTGCCATTTCTATATCTGTTTCTTCTCCAAGTATTTCGGTCACGTTGAGGCTGAGTCCATCGACAGATTCTCTTAGTCCAATCAGTTTAAGAGCACCTCCATCTCCGTCCACAATCGAGTGAAGTCAACTCTTCGCAAGCATGTTCGTGGTTAAGTTTGAAAGACTGTTCGACAATGAGTTTATCCAGCTCCCTAAAATCGAGCTCAGTCTCAGACTCAAAGTGTATCACTTTAGTTTTCACATCAATGCGACACCTTAACCCTTTCTGGTCCAACGTCCGGGTTACGATCCGGTGAGATGATTCTCTCCCCTCAAAAAGCACGGCCTGGGCATGTGAGACTCTATGACCTTGTCCTGGTTTTAGTGTATAGCGCTTAGACACCTTTCGTCTGGTCTCAATATATTTCCATCGGATTACATGATGACAATCATCGTACATACATGCCACGTATCTATGTCAATATCAATAATGAAGGCCATCTTATGCAATGCTCCTAATATTGTACACAGTTTACTTGTTTCGAGTTCCTTTTCACACAGATTCAGGAATCAAGCAAATGCTTATTCCTCGCTTCTGAATGCACAATGCGGAATAAGCATCAGCTGCGATATCCGGTTGGTTCTTTTGCAATTCGAAACAGAAAGAAGGTAAAGTATGGTCTCCCTATATTGCTTTACCAACTTGCCTCTCACAAAAATGTATGACAATCGCGAATGTCACATATGGTCCTGGATATCAAGAAAGTGAATGTTTAATTCCGGTGTTGAAATCGTTCTAAATTTTACGATTTGAATTTGAAATGTCCAACCAGCGTTTAGAAGGCGTACCGTTTATGCATATTGTCAAAAGCTATAATTGTCCTTTGATCCGTTCAACATGCGACACAATGAACTATTGACGTTCTTGCGCTGAACACAGTTGCCTTGCAACAGAAGTGAAAGTGATATTATTCAGACGGCTGTGAATGCCCAGCGATCCCAAGTCAACTGCTTAAAGGGGCACAGTGTATGCTGTTGAAGTCAAGTATGTCAGATCGAGAAGTAGTTGTCGTTTCTGAAGCTAATAATCTTAATGCTTATCAGATCAGAATAGTGACAATAAAAATGTTAAAATCTTGATCTGCGATCGAAACCCGGACAATGAAGCACGCATACGACTGATATGTAATCTATGAAATTTATTTACAGCAGACAAAGAAAATATTTTTAGAAGCGTTTAGTAGGTCATTTATTCTTACAGGTAGATGGGATGCCGAATTTCGATCTCATTGAAAATAAAATTTCATATAATATTTTTTGTATTTCAGAGATAAAGGTGAAAGTTTAGGGAAGCGATTTGAAAGTAAGTCATGCTGTGTCACTTTGAAGACATGAATTGCATTCTCTACAACAAGTAGTGTTATTACCAATTTTCACTGACTCACTCATTCGTCTAAATTTGATTTTAAAAAATCAAGTTTATTAGAAAACATAATAGTTTTACGGTGACACTGTGACGTTGATATGAATCCCGAAGAAGCTGATCAGATAAAGTAGTACACAAAGTATGTTCATATGATGATGCCAACGAATTTGTCTGTTCCATACGATTTAGTATGTCAACAGTTTCGTCATCTGTTCAATTATTTCATTTATGATACTTTATAAAAGTATATTTAATCTCAAAAATGGAAATCGCAAGTAAGAAACCATCTTCCAACGCATATGGCTTATACTTGCGCCAGCCCCATTGACTTGCTAGGTTAAGCCTTGCCGCATTTCCCAAACTTTTCTGAGTGTGTCGTTCAGGCTCTCGATAGTCCAATGAGACATCACATGAGAATTGCAGCTTTTCGCTGAAGAGGCCGCTGTCCTCAAAACACGAATTTTGACGTGCTTACAGCAAGGTTTAAATGATCCAGCGATAGAGACTGGTTATACTTAAAGGTTTGCGGGTGCCATTATAATCTGGTCAACATGTGGAAGTGACAAACATGAAATTAGTCTCGACGTTATATATGACCGAACGTGTGTTGTTGGAGTCAAAATGGTGTCATTTTTTTAGAGGTTGCCATTCCCGAAAATTATAATTAAAGGGGCTGTAGCATGTTTTTGAAAATGTCATTTCTGATAATTATACTTATTAAATATGTATGTTTAAGACAAATGCATAACATGTTGATCGTTAAACACCCCATGCCTCAATCCTATTATCCGTAGTTGTAGCAGAAAGTATCAAGTATCTAGCGAAAACTACTGACGGCCATTTTAGTGTGAATACCTTTCATTTATGGTAGTAAAGTATATTCGCGTATCATAATCGAACATGCTATGTTCGTTTGAAAACTGTTTCCTAAGATTGCTATGCAATCGGTAACATTTATTTCCGTTTTCGAGAGATCACTTTGCTTACCGCGAAAATCGTGCTACTATCCCTTTTATGCTAAACAATATAGGTGAATTAACAAAAAAGATAATAAGAATCACACTTAACGTTTGGCTAGGTGGAACTTACTGATTCGTATATTATGGGTTCGGTTGAATTGTTGGATATGAGTATGAAAATTAATCTTAAAATATTAATGTTTGCACAAGAAGATCATCCACTCTTGATACTCGATATGCCTCTGTTCTGTAAACAATGGTTCCAAAATGGGATTAAATGAATGTGCTTACTGTCTCTGATAATAAATAATATATTAATTGAAAAAATTAATTTGACACTTTCCTCAAGCTACACAGCTGAGTCTTCCTTGTCACCCAAGAACCAAATCATCAAAGATGTTGACAAAGATCAAAATTACTCATCACAAACTTTTGACCTCTTTTCCATTGTTCGACACATTAGCTCATTCTCAAATTGTTGTATGCTTTACCATTTACTGATATATTTCCTGTTTATTGACGTATTCCACATAGACTTTTTGAGATAGAATATTTTGAGAATGAGGAGTGTTATCGGTTTGCAGGTATTTATTGATCACTGAGAAGAACATATAGTGCCATGCAGGAATTGTTTTATCTACAGGGTTCTGCCTCCTGCCTATTAGTACGGATGGGTATCGTTCCTCATTTCCATCACAATATACGATTGACTAAATAAGAGCAATAACAACAGTAATCAATGCTTAACTTGACGTCGTTTTGTAAAGAGCAATAATTAAGTGATTGGTTTCTTACTTTTGACATGTATATGCTATTTTCACTTTGCAAGTTCATACTTTGTTTACAACCTTCAGTAAAATAATAGTGTGTTTTTGTTACGTTTTTTGTGCAATTTTCAAAGGAAATTGTTAATTTTAAAATCTCTGATATATTTTTTCTTCAGAAAGACGGTACCGGTACGTATCTTGGTGTTCCTGTATAGCAATGTATCGATATAATAAAATGATCAGGCAAATATGTGCATGTATCCGTTGCCAACGTTTCACTCTATTTACAAAGCAACAAAGAGTTGATATTGAACAGAAATTCTGCAAAAGGAACTTACTCCCATACAAAAAGCCAATAACCAAAGTAAACAGAACAACACTTTGATAAAATCATAAAAGTTTATAATATCAAAATGATACAGTAATTGCCATACAAAGATCTATCATCACCAAATACCGATAGCAGCCGTTTTTAACAACCTTCCCCAATTCCGTTGAGTTGAAGACAAATGATTGTTATTATAAGAAAAAGCGGGATTTTGACGCCAAGAATTCTTAGGTTCGGACGTCAACACCAGTACGAATCAAAATTGATAAAATCTTTGAGAACATAATTGACTTACTAGAACGATGAATTTTATATTGGTATGAAAGTTCTTTTGCGTGCCTCGATTATTTTCTCTGACGTTCCCATCGTGTTCCCAAAAAGGGCAAACGATACCAAGAGACAGTTTAACAACGTTTCTAAAGCAAACTACGCAAAGATTAATCAACAAGATGCGAGGAATTACGGTTTATCTGTCCAGAGTGGATTATGGTTATAAATTCCGAGCATTAGCGATGAATTTATCACAATAATTCACGAGGGACAGATAAACCGTAATTCCGAGCTTCGAGTTGGTTATTCTTTTTCTTACCAGGTCAAATCTATGAATATTTACGGTACTTTTGGAAAATACCTTCGTGAAGGCGAGTTGCAAGTAAACTCAGTCTTTGTATTCATGCGCGACGAACAACGATTGTGTCATGGCGCCTTTAAATGTAGTCTCTGCAATTAACTACATGTTTGTGGATCATACATTAAGCTAGACAATCCTAGATGAACGAAATAGTAAAACAAACCATATAAAACATTTTACATTGACATACGAAATTAAAAACAATGTTTGTTTTGAAGTCTCTGTGACACGGGTACGCTCGACTCACTGAACGAATGAATAGAAATAGTTCTGTCAGCCAATCAGATCTAAAGTTATTTTTAGAAAAACTGTAATTCCCGTGACCATTATGAAAACTTTAATACCCGGAATATTTGTGCCCGCTTGGGTAAGAAAAAGTAGATGCATAACATGTGTATCATATTGTCTTATACTTGGCCCATTCTTATCATTCTTGAGAAAAGTTATTCAAGATTATAAAAAAAAATGTTGATACGACACAGCTATAAGTTTAAGATGGTTTTATATTGGCCTCAGTCCACCATTAACGTTTAGCGCTTATGTCATTAGTGACAAGGTTTATTGCAGAACACCTTAACATTGCTGGAGCCGGGGACTAGTAGTGAAGCAAAGATACAACTTACAAAACAACACTACAAAATTGCAAACAAAAGTAGGGGTTGACCAGATATGAACCTCAATCAAAGCATACACTATCACGCCACGCATCTAAAAAAACTGATACTAAACATAAAAAAAACCCGTAAATAGTACCTTACTTTGATACATATGTATCCAATGTAAATAAAAGGTTCAGCCTGCTATCTCAAAATACGCTTAAAGCATTTCCGACTCTTAACTACTTACAGGTTACATTGTTATTGTTATTGTGAGCTGCGGACTTATTAACTTATTATTTGCTATGTGATAAAAAAAATTAGTATGTAAATAGGCTTGTAAAAAGTAACTTTTGATGTAAGATATGTATGCAAATAATATCTTATTCTTATGAATAAAATGAACAATTGATAACTTTTCAGGTTTTGTAAGTATAATAAAACTAAAGCAAAAGCTCCCCAGTCCATTCCTGTATCTGCAAATACCACAGTAGTTTGTTTTCGATACGTGGGCCTCCAAATGTATCGTATCTTATATTTTGGTGCGCATTACCAATAGAAATGAACATGGTACAAACATTTGATTTAATTTTATTTTAACGAGATAGCATCATCAGTACATCCAAAACGTTCTTAGCCCTAGACATCGTTACTCGTTTTGTAAGGGCACCCTCACCCCTCACCCCTCATCTAAAAAAAAAACGAAGACGAAACATTGCCAATTGCTCAGGATGACGTCAGATGTCAAATAAACATGCATCATATGATATGAGAATCTGAAGCGCTTGTAAGCTTTCAAAATGTAAGTTTTCATTGAAAATTACATCAAAGATTTCAAAGATAGTTATTTTGTGTGAAGGGTGTGTAATTGGTCACGAGGTACGTTTTTTTGCTCTCAATGCTCTTCCGCTGACCTCCTAGCATCATTGATGTGGACATAACGTTTCGCTAGTCGACGTTTCATTGTCATTTCCTCTTGAATAAATCTTTAAGTTCCCTCAGAGTAAGAGTTCCTCTTCTACGAAAGCTCCTCCTTCTAGGAGCTGTGCTACTGCCTGTATCTGTGCTGCTCCTACTCCTAGGAGCTGTGCTACTGCCTGTATCTGTGCTGCTCCTAGTCCTAGCAAAGGTGCTGCTCCTATACACGGTGTCGCTCCCAGGAGTGAAGTTACTCCCAGAGAAGGTCTCACTCCTAGAAAGGATGTTACCCCTAGAAACACCAGCTCGTATTTGTTTCTGTATCTCCCTGGCCACTCTCCTGTTGGTTTGTTCCCAGTCTGAGGTCACGGTTATCAACGCCTTTTCGCCTGTCTGCATTATCCTAAGAGCTCCTCGTATTGGCACCTGGGAGAAATCGTGCCATGTCTTATCTGAAAAGTAATTCATACTGACTGCTGCGTTACTTAAGTGAGAACAAACACTATTTCTATTTGGCCCAATAAAGACCATCCTCGGCCACTCAGAGCTTACTGTTCCTAAAGTCTTCACAAAATACCCCTGGAAAACTTTGATTTGTTTAAGCTAATAAAACTTCTTCGTCGATTGGGCCTGCGAGCCTCTCAAAAGAACTGTTTCAACATGCCTTTGACTTGTGTAGAGGAATATAAATTTTCCCTAGAAAACTAACCATTAGCTCACACATCCGTGTTCACATTTAATCAAGAGGGAACGTTTCCTTTGTACTTAGAATTAGAATTTCTGAACATGCACTGAAAATTACTGTTTTGTATCTCGACGTTACAATACAATCAATTACAGAACTCATATCATGCGGTGTCATTGGATTATTGTTTCATAACAAGACTCAAGGGCGGATAATTTCAGGACATATTGTCCTGATGAAGTTTCCAAAGGTGATTGTGAAGAGTATGAGAACATAAAGCCACGGGAAACCGAGCATGATTCACGACTTTTACTCTTATCTTTAAAAATAGGATTCCGAAATTTGCAGATTTAGCTTTATTGTTGAATTGTATGAGTACTGATAACTTTTAGTAAATTTCAAAAGTTCTTTTATCAAATAAAATACAATTTACTCCATTAAGGTACATTTATCCACGAAGCTCCTACACTCCATGATTTCCTTCACTGGATCTGCCTCATATCGCTGTATACTGATGACTTAAGGACGCTTATCAGTACACTCCTCCACAAACCGGAACAAGTATCGATTTTAACTAATTTCATTGGCTCGTGATTTATATATGCAATGCGAGGAAAAATTCTGTGAAAGCAATCAAGGAGTTTTCAGAGCATTGTTGATAAATATGTCAAGTATGTAAGAGGACAAAAGCAGAAACTGTAATGGCATGATAACACTCACGAGCAAAAGAAACACCACCATACAAACTGCGGGATATTTGAATCCATGTGTTACTGATATAGAATAACAGGATGTCTTCAGGAGCTAACTATAATACATTTCAAATTTTCTAAAATATCTGTACACGTTTCTGATAATTCGTCTTTTGGAATTTCCTTAACTAGATGACATCGGAGAGTAAAATTGAGCTGTTTGACTGGTCTTATGGCGTCGCACAGAAATGATGCGTTTACAAATTAATATTAGACTGGGATAAATCTATGTACATATTTACAAACTTTCTGACCTAAAACAGTTCTTTTAAGGCACTTTCAAGACCCATATGAACAGACAAAAAACATACTCTGATTTGAGAAATTGTGAGAAGTTATGGAAACAAACCAAATGCTTATAACAGACATTCGAATTCACTTTCTCTGGCAGCAGTATTTTGTTAATTACTCGGTTGAAAATGTGGGGACGCTTCTTTTGCCCATGATGTTTGATGCTTTTACATACCAACAAGAGAGATAAAATGAGATTCAGGGGATTTTAGGGATCTAAAACTCATTCCACGGGTGGCCGTGACGAACTCAGTGAAGATGCTCCTGTCTGGAATGAAGACTGCGAAGACAAAGACAGAAGCTTTGCTGTCCTTAATCCCTTGCAATACACTCACTGTTGTGGAGGCCATATCGTTTGCTAGGCGGTCTAGACATTACAACATATCAATCATTCAAAATCTTGATAAAATTAACATTGTAATTCTGGTAATTATTCATTGCTGTTACTGATGGTGATGATTTATTGTTGTTACTGATGGTAATGATTATACTGCTGTGAATGCTGGTAAGGATGCATCGCTGTTACTGGTGGTAATGATGCATCGCTGTTACTGATGGTGATGATGTATTAATTGTTACTGATGGTAATGATATACTGCTGTGAATGCTGGTAATGATGCATTGCTGTTACTGATGGTGATGATGTTTTAATTGTTGTTACTGATGGTAATGATTATACTGTTGTGAATGCTGGTAATGATGCATTGATGTTACTGGTGGTAATGATGCATCGCTGTTACTGATGGTGATGATGTATTAATTGTTACTGACGGTAATGATATACTGCTGTGAATGCTGGTAATGATGCATTGCTGTTACTGATGGTGATGATTTATTGTTTTTACTGATGGTAATGATGCATCGCTGTTACTGATGGTGATGATGTATTAATTGTTGTTACTTACGGTAATGATATACTGCTGTGAATGCTGGTAATGATGCATTGCTGTGAATGCTGGTAAAAATGCATTGCTGTTACTGATGGTGATGATTTATTGTTGTTACTTATGGTAATGATATTCTACTGTGAATGCTGGTAAGGATGCATCGCTGTTACTGATGGTGATGATGTATTAATTGTTACTGACGGTAATGATATACTGCTGTGAATGCTGGTAATGATGTATTGCTGTTACTGATGGTGATGATTTATTGTTTTTACTGATGGTAATGATGCATCGCTGTTACTGATGGTGATGATGTATTAATTGTTGTTACTTACGGTAATGATATACTGCTGTGAATGCTGGTAATGATGCATTGCTGTGAATGCTGGTAAAAATGCATTGCTGTTACTGATGGTGATGATTTATTGTTGTTACTTATGGTAATGATATTCTACTGTGAATGCTGGTAAGGATGCATCGCTGTTACTGATGGTGATGATGTTTTAATTGTTGTTACTGATGGTAATGATTATACTGTTGTGAATGCTGGTAATGATGCATTGATGTTATTGGTGGTGATGATGCATCGCTGTTACTGATGGTGATGATGTATTAATTGTTACTGACGGTAATGATATACTGCTGTGAATGCTGGTAATGATGCATTGCTGTTACTGATCGTGATGATTTATTGTTGTTACTGATGGTAATGATGCATCGCTGTTACTGATGGTGATGATGTATTAATTGTTTTTACTGACGGTAATGATATACTGCTGTGAAAGCTGGTAATGATGCATTGCTGTGAATGCTGGTAATGATGCATTGCTGTTACTGATGGTGTTGATGTATTGATTGTTGTTACTGATGATTATGACATACTTCTGTGACTGATGGAACTGTTCCTGTACTACTTATAGATGTGTTTTCCATTATCACATAGAGGAATATGTATTCTTTTCCAACTCATATCATATTTTATCAACAAGGAATCCATATCTTATTTTGATAAAAAAAACAACTTTTATGGTAATTGTCGCAACGTGAAAGCTCATTAAATGTATTGTGTTTATGGAAAACCCTTTGAGTTCGTATTCACTTAAACTTATTCTCCAATATTATCTCTTTGATGTTATTTGTCTTAACCTACCATCAGAAAGGACTGACATGGCCATCATGTTCATGTTTTCTTTCTTCCCCCTCTTCAGCCCCTTCTTGACAGCTCTCTTTAGGCCCCTCTCAGTCCCTCCTATGTACGAGTGGATCACGGTTCTGGAGGAGGACGGGTCTGTGTCCACAGCAGTCAAGGTCGTCGATAGATCTGTATATACAATCATTATTAATACAAATAGGATTGTGTACGACAGGACATTCAACTATTTGAATCAAATGAGATATCTGGATGTTCATTAGTCTGGGGAAAAGTTTAAAACATATTCAGGAGAAGTGATCAAATGATCAGGGGTTTGTATCATGACCATATTCTGGACCTTCCTCTTCGTATAACTAAAGGAAAGACAAAGTTTACATGGACGAAACAGGATTAAAGTACTCAAACCGGACCCAAGTCGTAATGCGATGATATTCACATATAATAGCTACTTAGGAATACTCAACTACTGTGGAACGTTTATGAAGAATTTGTCAACCATATTAACGCCATTCAATCAACAACTTCAGAAGAATTGAACGTGGACATTGGAACCGGAAACCAAAGATACTTTAACAAGTCCAAGGAATTGTTTAACCCACGTTCTAGTGCATTTTGAATCGTCAAATGAGTTAATACTGGCATGTGATGCATTAACATATGGAATTTGAGCCGTACTTGTTCATCGTATTGAAAAGGTTCATTACCTTAAAGTCGACCTTTGGGGTCGTGTAACAACAAAAATGCAAATGTTTTGGACCTGGACGATGTGCATCAGTGGCCTTAAACAATAGGATTAACATGTTGTTACAGTCTCTGAGTTGTACTGGAATCAGGAACGACTAAGAAACGAAGTAAAATGAAATATTTTATTCAGTTATATCATTTCATTCGGTCAGACGCTGCTTCAAATTGTTCAACCGGGTTGAAATGTTCTGGTACCTGGCCTTCTTATAAGCAGAAGCAGATAAGTGGCAAGTTAAATTCAACCCTGATAAAACTGAGACAATAATTTTTTCTCGAAAACAAAAAACTGATAAAATTCCTACTTTGAATATGAATCAAATCCCAAAACAAGAAGTCGAAAGTCAAAAACATCTTGGCATAACACTACAGAAAAATTGCACATGTAAAATTCATATTGAAGATATTGTTAAGCTAGTCCAATGATAAATTGCCTCCGAGGTCTGAAATACCGTCTCTCAAGAAAAACCCTTGAAATCATGTACAAATCCTTTATTTTGCCGATATTTGACTATTGCTATCATATCAGGGATAACTGTACGATCGATCAATCTGTCACTCTCAAGCGATTACATTTAGATGCACTCCGTACAATATGGGGTGCTGTTCGTGGTACTAGTCATCACATGTTATACATCGAAACATATTCTAAACCACTGAAAGATCGAAGACAGGATATGAAATTGATAAATTTCTACAAGATGATAAACGGTCTCGCACCAGATTACCTCTGCAATCTAATTCCTAATACTGTCTCCGAAAACAGTCACTACAATCTAAGAAACCAGTCCAAGTTACAGACAACGAACTGTGCAACTAAATTATATGAACAATCTTTCCTGCCTTACATGATAAAGATGTGGAATTCATTACCTGATAAATTCCTGCAAGCAAACACCATTAGTGAATTAAAATCTCTGCTGAAAAATGATGAAGCAAATAGCAATTATCTTGATCTGAATTATGGAAGTAGTTTATATATATATATATATATATATATATATATATATATATATATATATATATGTTACAGCTTTTAGCTATGTACCTATATATTTGCCATGTTGGAAAAGCTCCACACTGTTGAAAAGACTTGTGAACAAGTCGAAATGCGACGCATCCAGTCATCATTAAAACGATATCTACAGCAAGTGTCGTCTGAAGTATTTCATTTTTTCAAATATATATATATATATATATATATATATATATATATATAAGCACATGTTGTACAGATACTTTATTTTGATTGTGCTTTATAATGTCATATTTTGTGACTTGTTCTTGTGTATTTATTTATCTGATGTATGTGCTGGTGAGGCATTAACATAAGCAGAGTTTTGCTTGTTTGCCGAACCAGATTCTTTCTTGAATAAAAATATGTTTAAACCAACACATTTCACATATAAATTGGTGATCACTATTCGCACATGAGTTAAACTTTTAGTGTCTCCCCGACGTTAATCCCTTGTGACAACAACCCAAAAACAACATAGCACTTCAAAGGATTTTTTCAGGGTCGACAAAAAGGTAAGACACCATTGAAAATGGTTAGAGAGACAAATTGGATATGCTTCTAGAACTTTGAAAGCCGCAGAAAAGAATTACTCTCAACTTGAAAAGAAGCATTAGCCTTTGTTTTTGCAGTTTAGAAATTTCATCAATACTTGTTTGGACACTGTTTTACCATAATGATGGATCATAAACCATTGGTTGGACTATAAGGAGAGAGGAAAGCAGTTCCAAATTTGCAGCATCACACATTCAGAGATGGGCATTGACATTAGCAGCATATGAATATAAAAAACTGGTGTACAATGATGTTATTAACAAGGGTAATGCTGATTGTCTGAGTTGACTTTAATTGAGTGAGTGCCCAGGGATTGAGAAAAAACTGACACCAGCTGATACTATTATGCTGAATGACTCAGTGGATTCCACGGTTGTTACAGTGAAACATATCAGAAAGTGGACCCGTAGTGATTTGTTATCTAAAGTACTGGGATATTTTCAGAGTGGATGGCCAAATCACAATGTAGAAGAGTACCTGAATCTGCAGTAAAGAGGACTAGCATCGCATGAATGATGTATACTATGGGAAAATAGAAGGGAGAACCATAATGTTTAATGAGTTGCATTATACTCATCCAGGTATTGTGTGCTCAAAGAGTCTGGCTCTTGGTTTCATCTAGTGGAAAGGAATAGATGCAAAACTTGAGTGAACATAATTCACATCACTGTTTGTAAACAAATGCAACCTGCTCCATCTAAGGCACCTTGACATCCTTGGACATGGTTAGAATTACCAATGACTTGGATACATGTGGAATATGCTGGTCCGTGTCTAGGCAAGATGTGTTTAATCATCATAGATACTCATAACAAACAGATTGAAGTTGAACCTGTTTCAGTTTTGACCTCAATTTCAATGATATAGAAATTAGTAGAATATTTGCTGTTCATGGACAACCAGATATTCTAGTTAGTGACAATGGTACAGTAGTCACAAGTGAAGAATTTGAGTTGTTTTTGACATCTTATGGAGTGAATCGTGTGAAAACTGCACCGTATCATCCGGCATCAAATGGTCTTGTAGAGAGACAGATAGAGAGAGAGAGCAGTGAGGACATTCAGGGAATCCATGAAGAAGACTACTGGAGGCTTACTCGAGAAGAGACTGTGAAAATTTCCATTTCGATATCGAACAACACTGCAATCTGCAATCTTCAACCCAATCTGCAATCTTCAACCGCTACTAGTCCAGCTGCGTATTGTAAAACCGGAGTTTTGCCCCTGGTTTATCCCTTACGTAGTTACAGACGAATAGAAATGATTTAGTGATTGAAAATCTGAAAAACCTTCTCAAAGATATCTGCATATGACGCTAAGGAAAATTTTTTTCATAGTAAGATAATCGTTTGTTGAAATCAAATTAGACCGAAATAGAATGATCATTAACGTATCAAAATTCATTTTAAATTTTTGCAGTCTTTAAATGATATACAATGAATAGTTTATTAGCGTTTTTGTAAAGGTGTGACACTAGAATGTGACGACATATATAATGTAATGTACATATTGTCCACATATGTTATAGCGATAGATACGTTACCCAATAAATTGAATGTATATCCACCGGATGAGCTGTTGTTCATTTGAGAATCTGTAAAACAAATATTGAATGGTTTTGAGAGTTACATATTTACCATAAACGAGTTTAGGTCCAAAAATGATTTATGAGTGTCAATCTAGGAAGCTCACATGGGCTTTGGGGATAGAATATTTTATCAGCTTAGTGGAGGGTTCAGGAGATCTGTGCAAAGTGATTGCTTTATAGGAATTTTAACGTTTTCAGTCCTTCTTACCTTAAAAGATACATTGTATACAGGTTTCGCGAGCTGCAGAAGCAATTTCTTCTGATGTTTCATCACTTATATTTTGGTAATGAAAATAGTTTGGGGCAGCCATATGTTGAAATGTTGAAATATATATCGAACAACAGACTGAAGACGTTAAATATAATTTCAACATGTCTCTATTTTCCCTTTTTCATATTTACCTATGTCAGCCTTGTCCATCAACACAAGCTGGGGACAGCTCTTGTGACAGGCCTCTGTCAGATTAGCATTCACCACTTTCACTAGCGTCTGTCCGACCCAGAACATCACTTCTAGTCCCTCAATATCTGGGCCTAGGACTTGGAAATAAGGCAGAAAGGTAATTTCTTACCCAAGATAATGTTACATGATGAAACATTTAAAAAGTTTCTGAAGGGCATTTTTTTTTTTACATGAATGAGAAAAGGTTGCCATTGATTATATCAATATCTTCGTTGTCTGTCATAGAAAATGTCGAGAAATGAATGGTTCCAATTTCAAATAAAACGTTACTTGTGCTTTAAAAAGTTAAATGAACAGACTAACAAATGTGAAAAAAATCCTTTTTATAGCCTACCATTGTCAAAGCGAAATGCATCAACCACAGATGTTTCCACTGTTTGCGAAACACAGTAGGCAAGGAAAATCTGCAAAAAAGTTATTTTCTTTGCGGAACATGAAAATTGTCCATTTAAAACTGACCAATGACACTCTCTGATGTAATTCAGCCAATGTTTATTCAAAGTTCATTGACAATTTACTTTTGACTTTTATACCATTAATTAATATTGATTCATTAAAGATGCAGTCCACATAACAGCTGCATACCGAAAGTTTTTTCACTAGCCACTGTATTGTAGTGCAAATATCATGTAATCGTCTCGTGCAAAAATCATAAATATATATAATATTATAAAGTATTTTGTTGGGAAAATATAAAATTCAGTGTTTTCACAATTTTGACCCTTGGTCATTTCAATGACCTATCAAAATGTTACGGCTAGTTGATGTATATGATAAACATTTGCCTTAAAGATAATATATCCACATAGGGGGTACGATTAGCGGAAATACTTCATAACACAGTTAAGAAAAAATATCAACAACTATTTAGGTTCACATCCACCTGAAAATAGCAGAAAAAACGTGTTTTATAAACACTTCCGGAAAACAGACGCGAAACGTTTTATTAGCCAATCAGGTGCTAGGGGGGTTGTGACGACATAGACAGGACTCGTTAACGACTGGCTGATCTGTGTCATTGTTTACATTATAGATTCCAGCGGTCGTGAACGTATATATTTTCACTGATTGTACTTATAAAAAAGCCCCTAAGTCACCAAAGCTATTAATATCAATACATCGACATATTCTGTTTGACATTAATTATCTGTTGTTGTTGTTGTTGTTGTTGTTGTTGTTTGTTTGGGTTGTTAATCTCCGATAATGCCGATCGAGTGAACCCAAACTGATATCTGCCGCCATTGTGACTGTTTTTTGTTTGAACACCTCGACAAATCGACTATCCCCCTGTGTAGTTGATTGACCATTGTGTACGTAGAATACTTGTTACTACTGTGTGCCATTTGTGTCAACTCAATATCGCAACTCCGTGTTTCTGCTTTGCATGAATGTAACGATGAGATCCCGCTTTCGATGGTCTGTCTCTCGGCAACTTCCGGATCTCGTCATTGGGATACGAGGTTCCGAGCAGCTGTTTTTCGCCTTATTACTCAGTTATTAGTGATAATGAAGATCAAATCTTTGATGTGTTTAGTAAATGTACCTCTTGATTCGCAATTTGCCACCTTCATAAAAACTTAGAGTTTACGTACTAATGTATTTTTCATAG
This sequence comes from Phorcus lineatus, assembly GCA_921293015.1. NCBI lineage: Eukaryota > Metazoa > Mollusca > Gastropoda > Trochida > Trochidae > Phorcus > Phorcus lineatus. Next base: position 25,986,567 of record OV121088.1, on the reverse strand, counting down.
TAAGGATACAGATTATTGTTCTTTTGTGTGAGTAACGGTCAGTGTTTGAGATAAAGAGTCTGGTACTAATCTAGAGTGACGTAGGCCAATATTGTCAATAATAACACAACATTTATTGTTGATTGTGATATAAGTTAAAGCCTACTTGGAAATGTATCGTAAATATGAAGTTCTTTTTCAGTTTTAACTATTTCAACCAAATAAAAATATTAACGCTGAAAAGCATGTTATTTCCATTTCCTTCAGTACTTTAGTACCGGTATTTTATCAGAGAGAGGTTTTTAGTTACCTAACACTACTTTTTCACACCAGACAATATAGTCATAAAGTTATTACCTAACAGTTCTACATGAAATGCCACACACCTGTACATTATGGCAATTAAGCAATAAACTTAATGACCTCAGCACCTGGCACATTTCCAATAGGTAATACACAAGGCACTGATTAGTTATCCTGTCTAAACTTTATCCTCACCCATGATCAACAGCCTTTATTGAAACTTGATGAAGGTAATTAGGTTTGTCAATACACGTGACACATGACAATATATTAACAAATCTGTATTACTAAATATCTTAATTCATTCTGCAATGTTTATCAATATGTAATAGGTTATAAGTTATCCACTGTAAGGCTACATAAAATGGTAAATATTTCTCCAGGGCAGCTCTTTTACTTTAATTTTACTTTTTGTAACATACAAACATAAGTGACTTGCCCACATTTTTTTATGTATCCTTAGAGTAATCAGCACCAAAAAAAAGATATATACCCAAAAACTAGTAATGTAACAAACTACAAACCAGTCACTGTGTATAATTTACAGATCTATATATATATATGCACATTATTTCATTATAGTCTCCAACATGTTGAAATAACTATTTAGTTCAACCCGATGAATTTTTCAACCCCATATGCAATCAGTTACTAAAAATTCAAACAGTTAATGGGGTTTGAATTAATAAATTCTGCGACTAATCTAAAGAGACATAAATTCATAATGCAGATAAAAACTCAACATTCGTCTGCAAAATCATCAATTATAGTCAACTCCCCAAAAGTTTCATGATTATTTATCTCACCTCCCCCGGAATAGAATTTTGAATTTATTTTTTTTTTCAAATTCCTTACCCTCTTTTGTTCCCTCTTCTCAAAGTATTCCGTCCTTTTTCTCTTCCGATATGGTTGACTGTCATATCTCGCTGTACAGACGGGTAGCGGGCATATTATCATCTTCATTTGTTTATTAACTGTTCGTACGGCATTTTTGACGAGTCTTTTCCTTTGTGGGGCAAGTCCAAAGTCCGCTTTGAAATCGTAGGAAAGATCATAACAGTCCTCTGCGAAATGATCGGAGCAGATAACAGACCTGTCATTGGGACTCCACTTCGCTCTTTTCTGACTAACAAACTTTGTCCAATTCGCGAATTGGACAGGATCCTTCGGAAACCGATGCAGTTGAATGTCTCCTGATTTCTTATTAGTACAGTTGGCAGCAACGCAGGAAGAAGGCATGTCTCTATCGCAATGAAAACGTCGACGAATGCGACCCATATCTGCATTGATATATACTTGTTTACAAACAAACGCGGAGCGAGTCCTGTCTATGACGTCACATCTGCCGAAGGAGAGCTCAGGCCACTCTAGGGACTTTTTTAATTGGGCTTTCGAGGTGGCCAATTTCTACGCGCTTTGAACCGTTATATCTTTTTAATTAAAGGACGCATCGAAACTCTGTTTGATGTTTTATTTACTTGAATGTATTGTCTTTATGAAAATGGGGATTGAAGTCGGATACAAAACTGGGATATAATATCTTTAAAGAAATTGGAATATCTGTATTGAAAATTCAACTTCATATGTTTCTTTTTGGCAAATTCTACGATACCTCGAAAAACATAATTTTTTCACTGGTATATCCAGGTATGTAAACAAACTTGTGGTATGCAGCTGTAAGGCTTAAACCAAACTAAATATGTACATGCACAATTTAATACATTTATACACTCACTGGCTAAAGTATATACTACTCTTCAATTGAATTTGCATCACAACAGACATTGCATAATTGATGAAAGACTGTTTATAACACATTTCTGATGAATTTATTATACATCTTTAATTTACTAAACTGAAGTACAAAAGAAAGAACACGTCCCTGGAATTTAGTTTTAATGAAAACAGGACAAACTTTTGAGCATTAGAATGTTTAATATCAATTGTGAACCATTTCAAACATTGCAAGGACATGTTGGAGTGTTTTGTTCAGCACATCACCTCTTTGGTAATTTAAATGGACAGATCAGATGGCATTACGTTGTAAGATCATAGATAGTGGAGTAAGTATCGGGTGTGACCCCCATTACAGTCAATACAAGCATAGACACATCATCTCTATATCCATTTGTGTCCACTGGGTGCTTATCTTGTAATTTGCATGGACAGATCAGATGGCATTACGTTGTATGATCATAGATAGTAGAGTTAGTATCGGATGTGACCCCCATTACAGTCAATACAAGGCTTAGCATAGACACATCATCTCATGGAAAATGTAAGACATCGGATGACCTCATTTTGGATACGTGTAGTGCCTGTTCAAGCTGTTGCGTGGTGACTGGTTGTTGTGGGAATCTTCCAAAATGGTCCCATAGATGCACGATCTGAGATTAGTCAGGGGAGCGTGATGGCCAAAGCAAACCCGATTTAGGAAGTCCATGATGATCCTGTCGGTATGTGGTTTTGCGTTGTCTTGTTGACAAATCATCCCTTGTTGCTGCATTTGGATAAATGGGACCATCATAGGTTGTAACCCAGAATCTCTTGGATTTAAGGGTCGGACATATTGCCATCAAATCTGTCTTCTGGTCGCTGCAGATCCCGCCCCAGACCCTGACGCTTCCACCGAAATAGGGTAAAAAGTTTGGACACATGCTGCGGCCTGTCTTTCTTCTGCGTCTTAACATTCTAACTCTGCAGTCTGCTTGGAACAGGTTGAATAAACTTTAGTAGCTTACAACTAATCTTGCCAATTCATGACTCGCTCTCCCTGCCCAGCGTAGAAGGTTGAGGCGATGTTCGCGGGTCAAGGTCATTCCATGGAACGTTCGATATTCCCAATTACCATAGTTAAACGACGTCTCATAATAAAGGTGCCCTAATACTGAAGTCATGGTGACGAATCGGTTGCCCAGATGTAGTATGCGCAGATATCGGTCTTCTGCAGGAGTTGTCAACCTCGGTCTTCCGCTTCTGGGACGGTCAGATGTCTGGCTAGTCTAATTAAGGCGATGAAGGAGTCGAATGGCGATTTGTCTGGTGCTACCTAACGTCCTGGCAATCTGGCGGTTCGAAATCCCACTTGTGACTTTCCCATGACTCTTTCTCGCTCTGTTGCTGTAAGAGTGGTATTTTTTCTGTTTTTTTCCGTAACATAAGCAGTAAATGGTACAATTCACCGCTCTTTTTACTCTTAGCGCGTCCGATTCATGTGCAAATGAAAAAAATAGTGATTTCTGATATTATAGCGTGTCATCTTGTACCCTTGCCTAATGTATACCCTCGAGTGTCTGTAGTTCGTGACGCTAAGCAAACAAAATCGAAATGCTCGATTCACACATGTTTAAATATATTTAGAAGGGAATCTCCCCTGTTAAACCTCATTTCTGCTTGTTACTGTGTCCGATGATCGGCGTTGATCTCTTGATTGCTTACCTTATATTTAACCATGTCTAGTATATACTGGGTGCAAAATAGTACGTGCTTAAGTGTCGTCACGAAATAACAACACTGACCGACGTGCGCTATACGACTATCGTAAATTTGTGGTCTTTGTGTTTTGAAAAAGACTTCAGGGTCTCCTTTTACGAAGAAACCGTAACCCCCTTTCTGAATATTTCATGGAATGAGCCAAGGAATCAAAGTAACAAATGAATTACTTGCGTTTTCTTTTAAATATGACAACCAACAATAGTTTCTAAAATTATTATCATTTGGATAATACATTTGGAATTCTTAAGCATGATGACTCAACGCTGAAAAACTTGGAGTTGATTGTTATTTTGATTAATATAGCCAAATACCTTTGAGTCATCGATTGATAAACATACCTGTTTAAGCTCCCGAGGTACGGAAGGGTACAGCACAAAGTAGATTTGCTCTAGTGAAGTGTAAGGACACTGTGCCAGGAAGAGCCGGACCGCTCTAAACATCAGATACGCCACGTCTTCCGCCGGATATCCGAGAGCTCCAGTACCAAACGCCGGAAGCGCTATAGTCACGTGACCGGAACTGGACGCTTCTTGGAGGCAGTTGTACACCAACAGGATCATGTTCTGAAAGGAATTGGAAATGGTAAAGGACCAGTACCCTTTTGGACTCTTTAAGGAAACGGCAATTTTTTTTTCATTTTTCCGATTGGAAATACACTTCTCAAAATCATGGGAGTATAAAGTTTGATATTTACTTGATAACAAGTCTCCTTGTCTGTCTCTTCCAGGCCCTTATAGGCCGGTAGCGCACCGTGATAGATCTGCTGACAGGTCCACATCCTTCCCGAGCTTGACACTGCAAGATCTCCGTTGTTTATCCCATCAGGGTACTTGTCTCTGAGCTCGTCTTGTACCTCATCCCCACACGACTTGAGCAGTGCGCTGGATACCTTTCCCACTGCGAGGGTCAAGTTGCGATGTAGCGTGTTTACTATCACGTCAGCCTTGGTATAAAAACAAAAGTATCGATCGTGAAACAATGTATAACAAAATTTGATTTATGAGCAACATGTTTTAAGGTATATATACATAGTCAAAAAAGTGTTCAACCCCTTGAAAGAAATGAGTTTCTGGATTTGAAGACAATGAAGCTGTTTCAGAATTGATTTGATATGATCTTGCTATCTTCGACGTGTAATGACTCTGGCTGCTTTATTCTGGACTCGATGAAGAATGGTAATGGCAAGAGAGAATTACAGTATTCCTGATGAGAGGTAACATAAGCATGAACAATTTGCAAGTGTATGGTTATCGAAATTGGGCACGACAAAAGGTTCAAGGACTTCCCGGATGTAGCGATCTGCTGTCTCGTTACTCGTATGGTCACACGATCAAGTTTGCAGTCAAACGAGAAGCACCCCCGTACCATCACAGATCAACCGCCATAGGCATTATTGGCATGATGTTTCGTGGTGCATACGCTGTTCATAACCCTGATCCTGCCTACCACAGAGTGCAGAAGGAACCTGACATTTACGCACCCGGCTTTCTTGGTTACGATTGCTTACGATGCGGCTTGTACCAACGTTTTTAATACCGAAATTGATCATAAACTCATACTGCAAATTTCGGAAATCGTTGAGAGCAAAGTGCACGTGCAGCTTGTCGCGTTTGGATGAAGATAATCCCTACAAAAACATGATAAAATCAAACTACTACTTAGCAGATTCAAGGGTACAAACAACATCATCGGAAGTTTGGTATGTGCCGAAATAACTTTTATTTGGGGTGTAACATGTTTTTGACTTTGTATACATTATCATTACGATCTCTTGAATGTGAAAAGATACGTACCCTTTGCTTCTGGATCTCATTGAAAACCACAGTTACGAATGGATCTTCACCTGCATGTACAGTCATGTATCAAAAGTACATCAAGAAATTTCACTTCATCTCATTATAACAACATAGGGACTATGAATGTTAATGTACAATGTATGTACAGCTGTACGCGTTATTCAGAGGAAACAGAGTAGGCTCAATTGAAGAGGAACAAAATTAAGTGCAGTGGGTCATTCAAAGAAAAATCAATACTGATAAAAATTATAAGTAAAATATGAAAGACCCGAAAGGGGAAGAATAACGTTTATACTTTATAGGTCATGAGAGATTATTTATTTAAGAAAAACACCCGCTTACAAGGTCGGTGAGACCAAATACAGGCATTTAATGTTCACGTCACTCACATTTAACGGTGCAATAGATTAAAGACTTATCATTCTTTCAATTTTGACTGCAATCATAATTGAAAATATAGACGGACCACTCAAGGATATAACTAACAGATTTAGTTGTGCAAATATTTTAAATATTGACCCTTGAAAACGATTTAGCTAGGGAAAGAATGCAAATAAAATAAAGAATCAAATTTTGATAGTATAGTGATAGTATGCAAATTTCTGTCGAATCCTTACAAATAATCAAAACAAATCTACAACAAATGACGTCATGAGTGTGCCAATACACGCGAACATTGTTCTTTAATGTCAGAACGTTGCTTGTTTATCGTCATTAGACAGTGGTGACACATTTCATTGTCATTTTCCGTAGTGACTGATAACACTGGTTTAATTTTACTGATAGATCAACTCATTTCATCTGAACATATAGAATCTTTGATAAGGCTGAGTAAAATCTTACCGGTTTCACTTAACCTTTGGGCGTCCTCAGGCATAACCCAATCCACATGATCCACCGATATTTCAAATCGTGCGATACAGCTGTTACTTCGAGCTATATCTTTGACTACATCCTTTACGCTATCATCAGTAAATCCTGAGCGAACCCCAAAAAAGAATTTGCTAGTGAATACCCTTTGACGCAGCTGTAAAATCCTCGTCTCGCATAATTTTACGGAATTGGCCGGTCCAGTTAAGTGCACAGCGTCTTGAGTGCTGCCTGTAGAATGCACAAAATCAATTACCACATTACTTTTGCCTGTGGCTTTAAGGTCGTTATGTTTGTACTTGGTCAGGTAAGAATATTTGTCTTCATCCATTGGAATAAGAATTGTTATTGTTGTACATGTTTCCGACCTTTCCGAATCATCAATTGTTTCCTCTCCAAGAATTTTTGTCACGTTGAGGCTGAGTCCATCGACAGATTTTGTAAGTCCAATCAGTTTAAGAGCTCCTCCATCTCCGACCACAACAGCATCATCGAGTGACATGAGTACCTCGCCTTCACATTTGTCCGCCAACAACGCAGCATGTCCGGGATTCAGTTTGAAAGACTTTTCGACAATGAGTTTATCCAGCTCCCTAGACACGATCTCTGGCTCAACTTCTCTCTCAGACTCAAAGTGTATGACTTCATTTTTCACATCAATGCGACACCTGTACCCTTTCTCCTCCAACTTCCGGGTTACGATCCGGTGAGTTGATTCTCTCCCCTCCAGAAGCAAGGTCTGGGCGTGTGATAGACCCACTGACCTTGTTCTAGTTCTCGTGTACAGCACTTCATCTGACATCGTAACTGATAAGGAAAGTTTCAAAGTCACCTTTCGCCTGGTTTTAATAGGTTTTCACCAGATTACAGGATGACAGTCACTTCACATTCAAACCACATATCAATATTGCAATAAGAACAGTATCATAAAAGTTCTTCTCAACCAATACTCCTCCTAAAGTGCACAGGTTACATGTTTTGGGTTTCTTTCCACACAGGGTAAAACAAAACTTATTCCTCGCTTAAAATACACATAGCGGAAATGGCATCAGCTGCGATATCCGGTTGGTTCATTTGCATGTTGATAAGAGCACATTCAACCAAAACAGAAAGAATGCGCAGGTATTGTCCCGCAGTTTTGTTCGACCAACTTACCTTTCACAAACGTCTGTCACAAACAATTATGTCATATATGTTCCAGGATATCATCAAACTAAACGTTAAATTCCGGGGTTTAAATCGTTCTAAATTTGAAGATTTGGATTTGAAATATCCACGCTATAACAGCCAGCGTTGAGAAGGTGTACCCTTTATGCATATAGTCAGACCATATTCGTCCTTTGTTCCGTTTAACATGTAGCACAAGGGAGTATTGACGTTCTTGCGCTGTACAGATTTGCCTTGCAAACAAAGACGATAGCGATACGTAACGCAATGCAGACGGCTGTAAAAGCGCAGAGATCACAAGTCAACTGCTCGAAGGGCTAAGGGCGCCGTTAAAACCTGTGAGACGTATGGAAGTGACGTACAACATAAGATTAGTTTCGACGTTAAAGCACCACAGAGTGTCTTGTTGGAGTCGCGTATGAAATATTTATATTTGGTGTTATTTCATCGAGAAGTACGGGTTGTTTTTAAAAAACAGTCTATCATTGAAAACCGGACATTGGTGCGCGTCAATGACTCAAACCTAATTTTGAAAACTGATTTACAGCAGACTCAAAAGGGCAAATATTGATTTGTAGTGATTAGTAGGTCATTTAACTAATATTCATGTAAAGTGGACGCACAATTTCGACCTCCTAACATTTATATGGCTGTTTTTAATTTATCATTGAAAACATCGTAATTGTGACATTTTAGAGATATGAGATGTAAGTTCGGAGGGGTGATGTGAATTTAACTCAGGACTTGAGGCAGTTTTATTCTTATTTAAGCCACATTAAAAGTCATAAAACATACTCTGTGTCAATTTAAGAGTGACTCTACGTGAGTTGTTGGAGTCATAAAAGGGAATCTTGGTCAATGGTGTCATTTTTGGAGAGGTTATCATTTTCGAAAAGTTTAATTAAGGGGCACTAGAACTTCTTTGAAAATTTCATGTCTGAAACTTTTCCTCAATAAATATCTATGTTTAAGACAAATGCATTATTTCCAGAGGGTCAAACATCACATGACTCCACTCCATTATCCGTGGTCGCTAAGAAAGTATCAAGTATCAAGCAAAAACTACTGGCGGCCATTTTTGAGTGAGTGCCCTTTTAATCATTAAAGGTAGGCAGAATGGATTCGCGTAGCATTATCGTACAGGTTCCCTTCGTTTGAGAACTGCTTCTTTAGATTAAAAAAGATTGCCATTTATTTCCGTTTTCAAGGGATCACTTTGTTTACCGCCAAAACCGTGCTACTATCCGTTTAATGCTGAATTGTGACAACGTTCCAGTTCCAGTCATGATTATTAATCAACAATCAGTCAGTGTACAATGACTGGATCGTGCCAAATAGTCACTTCATGTTTTAAAACTTAACTCAAGTGGACAAAACGACACATTTGAGGTGATTATGTTTGACAGATTTTATAACCCCTGTACATGCAAATGACATGAGTCATTGCTCTTGATAACGAACGTATTGCCTTTTTAAACTTTTCATCGAAAACTATTACTTATCTTGTATTTAGAATTGTGGATAACTATACAGATCGATTGAAACGGTTTAAACTAGAATCAACACATATGGTATTATGACACGTTTCATAGAAATATAAAATTTCATGAAACATACTCGGTGTCACGTTGTCGCCCGCCAATCAGGGTGGTGATAGATTTGATTTGGAAATAAACTTACCGTATACAGGTAAAAGAAACAAATTCAGAGACTGAAAACCATGACCAAATGTCACTATCCCAAAGATCAACTCTCCGACACTTGATTATGGTAAATATTATTTTACCATTTCGCAATTTCAAGGTAGCCTTATGTTCATTGTAGATATTTTGATGTCACAAAAGAATATATTCAGCAACACGTTTTCACGTATGAAAACAATGAAAAACAAACCGAATTGGCTGCATAAAGTTTAGAGTCCATAGGGTCTCGACATGACATGCCCTAATTGCATCGATGAGTAAGGTCCTTAGTTAGATAAATCCTTAGTTATGACATGTAGACAATCTCCACATTTATGACCGAACTCACTTGTTTCATTAAGATAAATCCTTAGTCGTGACATGTAGACAATCTCAATGTTACATTTATGACCGAAGTCACTTGTTTCATTTAGATAAATCCTTAGTAATGACATGTAGACAATCTCAATGTTACATTTATGACCAAGATCACTTGTTTCATTTAGATAAATCCTTAGTAATGACATTTAGACAATCTCAATGTTATACATTTATGACCAAGATCACTTGTTTCATTTAGATAAATCCTTAGTAATGACATGTATACAATCTCCATGTTATAGCGATGACCGAACTCACTTGATGCATTTAGATAAATCTTTAGTTATGACATGTAGACAATCTCAGAGTTACATTTATGTCCGAGCTCACTCGTTGGATTTAGATTCATACTTAAGAGTTAAGACATGTAGACAATCTCCGTGATACGTATACATTTATGACCGAACTCACTTATTACAATTAGATAAATCCTTTGTAACGACATGTTGACAATCTTAGATAAATACTTAGTTATGAAATGTAGACAAAACCAAATGTTACATTGATCACCGAACTAACGTGATGCATTTAGATAAATCTTTAGTTATGACATGTAGACAATCTAAATGTTACATTTATAACCGAACTCACTTGTTACACTGAGATAAATTCTTAGTTATGAAATGTAGTCAATCTACATTGGTGACCAAAATAATTTGTTGCATTTAAATAAATCTTTAGTTATGACAACTAAACAATGACAATGCTACATTTATGACCGAACTCTTTGTTGCGTTTAAATAAATCTTTTGTAATTACATGTATACAATCTCAATGTTAGATTTATGACCAAACTCACTTGTTGCTTTTAGATAAATACTTTAAGTAAGTAATGACATGTAGACAGTCTCCGTGTTTCACTGGTGACCGAAATCATTTATTGCATTTAGATAATCCTTAGTAATGATATGTCGACAATATCTGTGTTACTCTGATGACCGGATTAACACGCTGCATTTAGATGTTTGGATTTTTGGACATGTAGGCGATCTCCATGTAACATTGATGAGCGAACTAACGTGTTCCATATTTAGATGAATATTTAAGAAATCTCAATATTACTTTGGTGACCAAAAACTTAAGTTAACATCAGATTAAACCTTAGAGTAATGACATGTCAGTTACATATTACACTGGCTGTATCCAGATGTGAACCCCAAGGGTCACGACATGTAAGCTTTGTCCATGTTACAATGATGAGTGAAATCTCTAGTAACATATTTAGATGAATACTTCAGAGTCACAACATGTAAGCAATGTCCATCTTACGAGGATTAGCGAACATGGCTGTATCTAGATGTGAAGCCGTAGAGTCATGACATGTAAGCAATGTCCATGTTACATTGACGAGCGAATTCTCTGGCTACATTTAGATGTGACTCCTTCGAGTCGGACGTGATCAGCAGCATAGAGTCCCCCGGGACGCTGGCACTCGCCTCCTGCCGCCAAACACAGTCTGAAGTAAAAGCAGAAACATGGAAATTTGTAAACCCAAATAAGCAAACTGGTTTTCTTATAAATAAATACGATGATACAGTGAAAGACCCATTGATGTTTATGAGTTATGTCAGTCAGGTTCAAAATGCATTTACAACACGCTTTTATCTAACATACCAACAATACCGGACACAGGTGGTAAAACTTTCAGGTTTCTGCCATTACAATCCATCGCCATGACAACAAACTCCTGAAAACACTTCCGGTCAGGTACAGCCACACTAACTGCAATTTGTGGACAGTTCAATCTCCGGACAGCTTCCATAAGGAGAGGTGCAGCACTGTGAGGAGCTCCTAGTCTCGTGCCTAAAGTTATTAACACATCTAATTAAAGAATTTTATTCATGCAAAGTAAGAGGACAAAATGTAAAGTTTCAATGATTGTAAGGAACCCTTGGCAAAAGTATCGTTTATCACACTGACGAAGCCTGATTCCATATACAGTTAGCACTCCTTCAACGATGGTATGTTATGACGGGTAAATATCCTTCGCTTGAAGTTTTTTTTCATTTTCCTAATTTTTTTAACCTCGGTAAGACCTTTTCCAACAATCTGTTCGGAATGTAGTTAATGCCGCAATTTAAGGAAATTCATTTAATGGCATCGTAATAACTAAGGAAATAACTACACCATTAATATACTTTAACGATGAAAACTGTTACTTATCAATTTCCCCTTAATGCAAAACTCGTGCCAGTTCCAATACGTAATTAAAGCCTTGCCGCATTTCCTAAACTGCTTTCCGGCAGCTCTTCAGCGGACGGCAACTGAACTTGATAGTAGAATCAGAAGCTCCAGGGGGTCACTGCTAATCGCTGACCGCTGCACTCAAACCATTATATTTTGCGCAATGCAGCAAGGCCTAGTCTTATATTACCCAGTGATATAGCCTGTCGCGAGTCATTTCTAATAGGGGAAGTTGGTTATACTTACCGTCATCCACTACAGGAATTGTGAGCGTGTGTATATTCTCCTTCTTGGCTAACTTGAGCGCCCTGTCCAGCGCCTGTGCAGTGTTGGTATCGTCGTCCCGTGTACACAGTGAGTGGATCAACACTCGGTCGGGTACAGTCGTCCTATCTAACACACACATGGACTTCACCAGCTCTGTTGACAAGATACATAGGGGACACATTATTCAGAAAATAATCCTGAGTGAAGTAAATTTTAAATTGTTCACGGCTTGTAGAGATTGTGAGATGGAGAATCACTCGTTCTATGGTTCTGTATTCTATCGTCTAATGCTAATGCGAGCACTTCTCGGGCTGTTTATGAGGAACTCTTCTTGGACGCAACGTAGTTGTGCAATTGGCGACGCCGTTTCAAAAGTACGTTTTTTAAAGCCGTTGTCAGTTCCGTATACCTCCGGAAAACTAGTTTTTTCTATCACTGGCTAATCTATAATTTGCTGTCAAATCACGTGATTTGAATGAAGCGCCCTCCTCTACAAAAAGTTGCAATTCTCACGTGATTTCTCATTGGATTATCGAGATCCGTCGCAGCAGCCTGGACGACAAGGAAAGATAGGTTGGGGAATTGTGGAAAGGCCTATCTTAACAAGTCAATTGGGATGGCTGAAATATAAGCCATGTGTAGGAAGAGGTTTTAAGTATAAATGGAAACATTTTAAAATATCCAACCTGTATCGTGAGTAAATGTGCTTCCAAAGACAGGGTTAATAGAATGAAGTGCGATGTTTTCTTTTTCTTCTGAAAATGAAAGAGGATTTTATTTCCCTTTACTAGTTATATCTTCATGTCTTGACATAACTAATAACGACCTTTTGCAGACATAATCCAGATTATGATTTTTAAGATATGTGTAAGTAATGTGAAAACATCCACTATCAGGTTTCATAATCTACGAGAAATCCATAAGATTAAACTCAAATTATCACATGTATTGCAAACGTTTTATAGAACATATTTCTAAACTTATATACATTTTCATATACACGTACAATGCGAAATCATGCATATCTGAATTATATTTTAAGTATCAATATTATAGAAAATTATTTCCCGTTAGAACTCCTGGCCTTAAAGTTGAAACGAAAATTCAAATACTTGTGTGTTTAGACACTATCAAGTGAATATATCAAGATATTCGTAACGCTTTTGTATACGTTTTTAAGCGCAAAATTATCATTTGGTAATTATTTATGAAATCTATATTAAATAATGCACTAACTGAGTCCTTTGGCGGACCAGAGTATTACGCAACAATGAGAAACGTCCAGCACTGAAGTCAGATCCTTGCACAACACCTGTAGGTAACTCTTGTTGACAGGTAGACACGCCTCGAGGCATGGGGGATTTAACTCCAAGACACGTAGATCTGTAGACAAAAATTTTGGCATCAAATTACTGATCCGGTTGCTTCAATCGATGCGGGTGCATCTTAACATTTGAACGTGACATTTAGTCATAGCCGTCACATTTTCACGTAACAGCCTCTTGAAAACGTGAGAAATTGCAATTTTTGTTTTAATGAATGCTATAACATTTTGTATTTAGTTTTTATCGTCACTATATCTTTGAGAATAGTAAAGTTTAGTGGAATTTAGAATCAAACAGTTCTTGTCACCACATCTTTATACAGGGTAATACAGTTCATATAAAAGGGGGATACTTATTTCTCATACGGATTTTATTTAAACATGGAATAACTTCAGACATACAATACTAGATATAGACTACTCAATACCTACCTTCATGCAGTGACTGTACGCTGGTGACGAGCTTGGTTTTCAGTGCACTTGAAAGCTTTTCCATCATAAACAACTATAACACAATGTTCCTTATAATTACTTAAAAATGAAATATGAATGCAAATATATATAAACAAAGATAACGTATATCTGGCGATAAAATTATTTATGTTTGCAAAAACAATCGGAGTGAGTCATTGACGCTAAACATAAGTCTTGTTTAAGTACTTATATATTTGTGTAATCATGACACTTTCTGCTAAAGCTGTGACGATATATCGTTGTATCGAGAATCGTGATGCTTAATCTGACGATATTAATATCGTTATACGGTCTCTATATAGGTGATCTTTCTTGTTATCAAATATCCCTGAAAATAGTTTATCGTGACTATATCGTATCGATTTGTATCGTAATAAGATATCGTAATACGTATCGTATCGTAAAATTTCGCTATCGTCACGTTTTGCGTCCAGAATTTTAACCTTTATTTCATTAAAAAACAGTTGTATACTATTCAGTGTTTCTTACTTTTGACATTCAAGAGACTTTACAATTGCCAGTACCAATGTCAATATGAACTTTCCCATCAAAAGAAGTCATTTACCAACTTAGCAGGCAAATACATCTAGTCGAGTACATATGCTGATTGAGAAGTCAGTTAAAGAGGCTCATTTACTTTAGTATTGGTGTAATAAGGTTGACTTAATTGATATGTAAATAGATACAGGTTGAAAGAGACCGGCCAATCAACAAATTAAATATAAGATTATACATTAGAACGATAAAAGTTATAACAACCAAACACGCACCTGTCTAAGGTGAATATTTGCCGAGGGGTAGACGACGAAGAACACCTGTTCCAGTGAGGGGGAGGGGGAGACCTGGAGGTAGCGTGTGACGGTCTCGAACATCAGTCTCACAGTGTAGTCATGGGGGTACTGCATGGTCCCGGACCCCATGGCCGGGAAAGCTATAGAAGTGTGTCCTGCCCCGCTAGCTGCTTGAAGGCAGTTCTTCATTAGAAGGACTAGCTTCTGTTGAATAGAATAAGAACCTTGAATACTCGATGATCTAAATACCTTTGAATGAAGTTCATCAATAAAACCAGCGTCTTTTGAAATAGGTTGCAATTGATGCAATGGTCAACTATGAAGAAAATTCAATAATGCATATTATGTTAAGTATGCATGTGCTATATAAATATAATACTTGAATATAGCAATGATTTACAGAAAAGGAAAGAATTACCGAAATTTCGACCATTCCAAAAATTCTCAAAACAGAACAACAGTCTTTCATCGGACAACTAAAAAAATATGACGATATATTCACTTTTAATCTTATACTAGCTGGTCCTGCCTCTTTGATATTATACTTATATGAAGACTAATCTAACGCAAAGACTTCAGTTAACAAGTCATGTATTTCAAAATGGGGACTAGTTTATGGTAAAGCTAGTCAAGTATTATGTGAAAGACGTTTCTGTGAAAGATATGTGCTTGACAACAACCTAGAAACCTTTGACGATCCTTTACCCGCATAGAATAAGGAATTTTACAATCTCAAAATTGTTTTAATTGCTCATCATATCATCTTCTCGAATGTAAGTCAAAGGCACCCTTACCGTGTAACTGCTACCGTCTTTACTATGAGGAGGTAGCGCCACATGGTAGATTGCTTTACAGTTCTTGAGCTTGCCGGGTCCACTGAGGGCGACCTCGTCATGTTCTATGCCCATGGGGTACCTCTTTCTGAGTTCTGATTGGATGCCCGACCCCCCAGCCTTATGGATGGTTGCAGACACACCCCACCCAGCACTGATCTCCAGCTTCTTGTTGGTCGTGTTCACCAGAACATCACACTGAGTGAGACAATAACTTTTAGATGGTGTATCCCATGTTTGATAGCGCTAATCATTACCTCAGTTGTGGATTATATATATATATATATATATATATATATATATATATATATATATATATATGAGTAATACTTAGATATAGATATATATTAAGATTGGGTTTCCTATTAGATTGAATAAGTCGTTAGCTTAGATTATAGGATTATTGATACTTTAAAATAGATTAACTCTTAAAGAAATATGATTTGGTGAAATTTGATTTGTTTGAAAAGAGATTTATGGCACAAATTATTTAAATTGATAAAATTTTTGATGGAATTATTGACTTCGATGAAACAAATATTGTGGCTTTAAAAATACACTTGACGTCTTGGCTCATCAAACATTTTAAAATTTATATGAAGATTCAAAATTGTATAATCTACAGCCGGATGCCTTTACTTGTGCGCCACCAAATCAATAGCTTTTAAGAAAACTATGCATTATGTTATGACCTCACTGATACAGCCACTGTTTTTAAATAAAGCACTTCTCGATGCAAAATTAGTCAAGTAGAAAAAAGACATTTCACGTTGAGGAAATTACATCAAACGTCATTCATACAGTTCTGAAATTACGTCGTGTAGTTCACCTGAAAGCACTGTTATGTAGGACATGTTAGACGTCTCGTCTCGTTATGACAATTTCATTGCCAATTCAAACTCGAGTTTTAATTCACTGACTTTGTGCGGATCATCGTAGAAGATGTCTAGGCATTACAAAGGACGAGACTTATTAAAAAAAGACATGAAGGACAGAAGGACATAAAAACAAAATGAACCGTGAAATGTTAAAGACCTTAGAAAGCTTGGGTTTGGTTTCTTGAAAAGAACTGCTTAAGAGAAATCAGAAAAACGGGTGCAGCATTTTGTGACATTCACCATTCGCTTTGGAGAACGCATGAGTATGAAACATTTGAAAACTCAGTGTTATCACAAAGTGTATGCAAACAAATAAAAGCAACACGCTATGCTCTCTAGTAAGCGTTCAGAAGGAATAGCTACGGCGGAGGAAGGAGAAGCAGCTAACTACCTTATGAAAGGTGAATATTTGTATGTGCGACTCAGTCAGGCGAAACTCATCAAAAATAATGAGAAATGTTTTATCGTGCAGGGAGTTAGAACTTGTGAATGTGCTGCAGGCTAAATGATACGCTACCTGTACATTCTGGATTTCAGCAAACTTGACTTCGATGCTTGTTTCTAAACAAATTTGAATTTCTTTTATAGACATTTTATCCAATATTTTGGATCACGCTATCAGCAAATGTACATGTAGCTCTTGTACTCTTAAGGTCCTTGAGGGATTCGCGCCAACACCCTTAGAACCAGGCAACACTGAGCACTGACTGTACCAACAACTTACCAACTCGCAAACCAGAACTTGATATTTTTTTCAAATTATATAGATGATCTGGAATGATTGCTTATGAATTAAGTAGGTTTTTTTGGCGATTATGAACGATTTAATGACCTTCAACATTTTGTCACGTCATTTTGTAACGTGTTTTTCATTTTTATGAACAGATTTAAATAACATTATTTGCCATTACATAAGTCAGAATTGCCAGAAATGAAAGATTCTAACCTTTAAATGCTTCCTGTTTTGTTTGCTTCCGAAACAATTCAGGAGGTTGATATTCAATCACGCAGCCATATTTATTTTCTATTGATGGCGTCACACTAGGGTCTGATACGCTCTGCGACTTGGAGTCCAGACAGAATTGAGAGGTTTTGGTCACATGGACAATCTCTCCAATGAGAGCAATGCCCCTTTGTATGTCATCAATAGGACCCTCGATATCAATAGTGTAGGAATCCTTTCCTTCCGTACCGGACACATATAGTGGCTTATCAGCACCATTCGCAGATTCAATCTCCCCAAGCCTAAACCTACATATATACTTAAAGCAGTCCTCGCTGACTGGAACAGATTGTCGATCAGCTAGGTACAAAGAAAACGGAGAATCTGACCCTTGAACTTCCGCCATAACAGCATAGGCAGCGGAGTCCAATCTGTCTGCTATGGCCTTGGTGGCTTCTCTGGGTCCTGTGAACACTATCCTTTCCATCTCTATATCAACTGAGACCATTATCTCCTCTGGCTTGAACTGAATGTCCCGGATGTGGATATCTGGCATCATATACACAATGTCTTTACTTACTTTGACTTCTACATCAATGCATGCATTCTGAAAGAGCTCAAAGGCTTCAGAGAAGGGGTTGTCTGTTGATTCGACTTCAATGAACCCCTGTTTTTCGTCTTGGTTGATATGCCACGATGTTTTGAACCCGGCATCCTCCAACACACGAACTAGATCTTTCTGATAGCCATTATTCTGTTCCAGATATAGACATTGGTTCAAGGACAGAGGAATCTTAGACGAATCGCCATCTTTCCAAGAGGTAATATCCTTAGATATATTGTCCGAAGGCGGAGCTTCTTCTTCTTCTCCTTCATCTATCAACTTGATTTTGACTGAAAAATATTGTAATAAAATTTTTTAAATATATTTTAATGAATCAAATGTTTAAAATCTATTACAAATATTTCAAATGATGTGCTTGATAAGGTAACAAATATTGAATAAATATCATAAATATACCCTTAGACTGTAAGTAAGAATTAAGGGGAAACAGTCATGTATACAAAGAAAATGAGTATATCCACTACGTTAGAACTGCATTACTTGTCCCTACTTTCAATCCATCGTTATTACATGTGATAAATGTTTTTGTCTTTAAAAAGCCTTATTATAATATACTACAATATACACCCACCTTCCTTTTCTTTTTCCCGGATGATGGCGGATAACTGACCAATCAGATTCCTCCTTGGCGTCAGGAAATTGGCCATTGTGATGACACTTTTACTTTGTGGCAAACAATTAGCAGTCGATCAGTTTGATATCAACTGTAATGTTAACAAATTGAACAGTTATTGAAAAACATGTTCTTTTTAAGTGGAATGAACTGATCAAATATTGAAGGTGATATAATTATAATTAATATACAAAATAAATCAAAAGTATATTTATCCTCGAGATCGTAAATATATTGTTGAACCTTAAGTCATATTTTTCAAGAGATTTTCTATATATTCACGACTATGGAAGCGCATTGCTGCCAGCAGTGAGAAAAATTTACTAATTTTCTAATTAGATGATACTTTTATCTAATTAGATGATATTTTCATCTAATTAGATGATACTTTTATCTAATTAGATTATAGTTTCATCTAATTAGATGATACTTTCATCTAATTAGATGATACTTTCATCTAATTAGATGATAGTTTCAACTAATTAGATGATTGTTTCATCTAATTAGATGATATTTTATCTAATTAGATCATAGTTACATCTAATTAGACATTAGTTTCATCATTCTATTCAACATCTAATTAGATGATATTTTCATCTAATTAGATGATACCTTTATCTAATTAGATCATACTTTCATCTAATTAGATCATATTTTCATCTAATTATATCATACTTTCATCTAATTAGATCATACTTTCATCTAATTAGATCATACATTCATCTAATTAGATGCTACTTTCATCTTATTAGATGTTACTTTTAACTAATTAAATGTTAAATGCAATCATTCATGAGATACAAACATCATCTAATTAGATGAAAGTATCATTTAATTAGATGAAAGTATCATCTAATTAGATGAAAGTATCATCTAATTAGTTGAAACTATCATCTAATTAGATGAAAGTATCATCTAATTAGATTTTGATTACAATGAAAAAACTAATGTCTAATTAGATGAAAGTAATATCTAATTAGATAAAGATATCATCTAATTAGTTGAAACTATCATTTAATTAGATGAAACTATCATCTAATTAGATGAAACTATCATCTAATTAGATGAAACTATCATCTAATTAGAACTTTTGTAAATTTTTCTCACTGCTGGCAGCAATGCGCTTCCATACACGATACCAAGTAAAAGCATAAAAAAACTTCAAGTTGTAGGTGTTTGTCATTTGCTACATTTTACTGATCGACCAGGCTTGAAATCTGTGTTATGTTAATTGTATTGATAACTCTCGTTCATGAATAAAAAATGTAATGTTATCTTGACTGAACAGTTCTCATATAAGCAGGCCTATCGTGGTGGCACGTGACCACTATCAGTGAAGTTCAGCAATATCTGGCGTGGCTCGCCGGATGGACGGGTTACCCGATCATTGCTGTATTAACTGAGAGTTCTAGGGTTAATCCCTGCCCCACACTGAGGCAGGAGTTGAAAAACTTGTGGTGTCTCCTTAGGCAAGGGACTTTATTCAAAATGTGCCTCTGTTCACCCAGCAGTACTAATTGGGTACCTGGTGTAGATTGTAACCGGCAGCTTGGGTTAGACCAGGGTAATAATGCAGGGTAGCGCATTGAGCATGCATTCGTGTGTGGATAACTTGCGCAATATATATAGCCATTATTATTATTATTATCAACATTATTATCATTATTATTATTATTATTATTATTATTATTATTATTATTATTATTATTATTATTATATATCGCGTACGTTGAAAAGATAATAATCCTGATACAAAAACTTCTCATAACTTTTATCTATCATTTCTGAATTCACTACATTGAGCTTTGTACATATCTATTTCTTTCGCTGCAGATATTGTAAAATTGATAACAGCAAACCTAGCAGATAACGTTTCACACCTACAATATGTTTATCAAATCGTTATCATTGGGGCTTTAATTGCTACAGAATAATTATTTAAATGCACATGTGTCTCTGTCCATATATTTAACCATAAATTAAAAAGATAAACAGAAAATTAAAAAAATAAGCGAATGGTATGTAGACAAGCATGCCTTTAAGCGTTATTTCTAACCCATAACTAGCTCTTTGATACCATTGATCGGCATCTACAAACCGAAAGTAGAACATCACGCCCTGAGCACCACTTCAGATAAATTCCATTACCTCACACTATGAACGTCAATTAACCGTCAATCCTAGAATTAAATTAGTGGTTTAAAAAACAAACTTTACTCACATCAGCACGGTACAGCACCATAAGTCTACTAACATAAATCTTGTCATGAGGAAAGTCCAATGTAAAAGATCTATAATAACATCATCACGTGATAAGTTATGCAGACGCGATGTGTAATGTTATGCAATTAGAACGCGATCGGTGTATCATAGTCTATCGGTTTTCTACATGTTTTCGTGGAAAGCGCTTATCCTATGGAATACATAGTACTTGTATGAGGTTATTTTGAAGTGTTTTACTCTGCATTTCATATTTATCTCATCGACGAAGCCACCGAGATCTATTAATATTATGAAATGTCTTTTGAACTCTTGCGTGGTTTTGTGCTGGGACTGTGCGTGTGTCGATTAAGCGAAATTCAATATGTATTTTGAAGTGGTGTTCTATTGGAATTGTTAATTGGAAAACCTCCTCCCTTAATTTTGTGGCCCACGATGTTCATATCCCCAAAAGTTTATTATTTATTATCCTCCCCTTTAATGTTAATGAATGAAATCGATATTATCAGAATGTAATATTTTGCACTCTAACCTTCATGCACTTATCCTTTCTATATTCTCTCTTTTGTATAGAAAACGTGTCTGGCGGGACTTGTGATCTATAACTATGAGACGAGTCGAATTTTACATTGTTGTATGGCTTTTAAATATACCAATTCATCTAAACTCGGGTCTTCAAACCATTGTCAAATGCTCGATTGTGAAATACCCCTCAAAGATATGCATAAATTTGGCGGATATCTCATCTTTGTACTTCAAACTAATCGCAGAGTTGTATGACCTGCATAGTTTGTGAATCGATTTTATTCGAGAGGGATATAAATTTTACGAAGAATAGATGAGTCAATGTGTACAGACTGTGAGTCGCTTACAACTCAACCAGGAAGTAAGATACTTACTGTATAATAACATAGATAGCGACCAGCACGTAAACACGTAATTTAGTCCTTGACATACTTATATTCATAAGTGCTTTAAATAGTGTGTCTCCTGATAAATGATGACACATGTTATTGTTAAAATCACCGTTGGAATTCTGCACTTGCCAGATCGTTTAACCCCTTAGAGTGTGGTGAGAAGGTATCGCCAACTCCCTTTTAACAACCAAGTTAGGTTACCAAGTGAGTTTGCCAACTATTACATACAAAATATCGCACACATACCTTATAGGCTTGTTTAGAGTTGTCTAAAAACGAGGCTCTCACTCTTCTCTGTCCCCCAAGAACATTCGATAACTGTGTTATTATGTATACCGAAATGTCGCAATCATGCAATAAAAAAAGTGTAAATTGATATTTAAAAAAGCTCTATTCATCTTGCAAACTTTAAATGCCTCTCAAAGAAGTATATGCTTACGTACATAAATAGTGCAGATGAAAGTAATAATTCGGAGTAATAATTTAGAGTGTGAACCCCGCGACAACCATTATTGGCAATACTGTAGATTCTAGGAATATCTGTCATTGTAAGGAATTGTAATATAACAGTATGGGTCGATTCATGAAAGACTCGCTGCATGTCATCCTGAGCGTTAATCTATATAGAAGTTGAAGACATGTATAACTAACGGAGTTGTAATTGTTCAATTGGTCACTGACAATGCAACTATTCACTCACGAGTTGTAATACACTGAAAGAATATAGTTGAGCACTAGGAAGACATTTATGATATTTTGAATTTGGTTTGAGTAACTTATGATTATAACATGGATTTTATCTTCCTTTGTATTGCTTTTGATTATCTGACATGATGGAGCCGCAATTGTATAACACTATCTATTGTGTCCCCCGACTATTGTTGAAAATAACAATTGTAATGGTTATAAGTATAGTATTTACATGTAATTAAAAACGTTAGCGCACACCAATATTTCGTAAATACAAATAATTCACCGATAATGCATATCTCTCGATATAGCCCACACTCAGGAAAATTAGCATATAACTTATTTGGAAAATATGCCCGTATTCAGGCTATAAAAGTCATTCTAACAGACCAGAAGGAATAAATGCAACGTTGCATAAAATACGCGCCAACTATAAGATATTTACAATCTTACAATTTTGCACACACCCTGAAAACCAGAAACGGCAGCCGTTTTGGTAAAACGAACAGTAACAATTTTGCTGTGTATGAAGAATCATTTTAATCCGGTACTACTATTTCGTCAGTAGTATTGACTCATCAGGGATGAAACGATATGATCGTTAACATCGCATTACAAGCGTTTTTATAACAAAATGTACAAGGTACAGAGTACAATGTACAATGATATATTGTAAATTATGCAAATCATGTGACATCATGGTTCTTCCTTGTTGGTGTTCTGATTGACACAATCACTCTCTTATGAGATTACCCCTAGAGCAATATGTATTTAATGTATGTCACATTAAATACATATTGCTCAAGGGGACATATGTGTGACATATATATATATATATATATATATATATATATATATATTATATATATATATTATATATATATATATATATATACGTACAATGTACAAGGATATATTGTAAATGATATGCTAATCAGGTGACACCATGGTTCTTCCTTGTTGGTCTATATATGGTATATATATATATATATATATATATATATATATCATTTGCCATATATGGAATGTGAACAATTGCTCCGCACAACGGAAAATGTCGCACGCGGTGCTGTGATGAATATATTTAATCCTTTGTCTCCAGTTAAGAGATTTAGGTAAATTAAATATTAACTAAAAATATTAATAGAAAGTGGAACATATTTCTTGTCCAGCTGATTGTGACAATGAATATTTCACATCAAACACTTAAGATTTTTTTTACATTCCTTAAAATATTCATTAATGATTGTAGGTTAATTGTAACAAATGATAGGTATTTTCTTACATCAATAGAAAGCTAAAATGAGTGCATATTTCCTCATATGCCCGAAAAGAACCACATTGGAGCTCGAAATTGTGTACTTTATTGCTGTTTCTAGGAAATTAGAAAAAAAGCACCAATAAATCAAATATAATTTAGAAAACCTATCTATAGAAAATCTTGAGACACATTTGGGTCGGCAGTGTTACTTAGGTCATGTAACGAGATTATTACCACAGGAAGTGTGTTCAATATGACCTTCACGAAACGAGTTTGAAAACGAGTTGCTCATATTGAAAATATGTCACAATTTATGATTAACCATAATAAACAGTAATAAATAAGAAGTATGCGTGTCAATGGGCCATAATTTATCGTTTTCTGCACATGTATAGTACTGTTTCTCGATTTACACATGTTATTGCCGTGCATTTGTCAGTAGGAGATGATTTATGGAAGTCAAGTGAGATATTTGGATCTTTAACAAGCATAAACTAATAAAAGAAGTTTTGCTTGTATGTGAACACTATAATGACATTGAAAAAAACTGTAGTTTCAGACCTTTTGTGTGTTTTTCCGAATATGTTTAAACGCACTAGTGCACACCAATATTTCTTTAACACAACGAATGCACAGATACTGCATATCTCTCGACTTTATTCAAGAACCTCACTCAAATAATCTACCTCGTAAGTTATTTAACAAATATTTACGTATTCAGGTAGTAAAGTTGATTTTTAAAGACCGGAAGTATTTAATGTTACGTTACAATAAATCCGCATGAACTACGATATCGGAAATATTAAGATTTTGCTTATAACCAAAAAAGCGGAAACGGCATCCGCTTTGGTCAATCTAATAGCAATGTTAATGCTGTGTTATTAAGTCGGTTTATTTACAACATTGCTTTCATAAAACATAATTCATTATTTGTTCTCAGTTCAGAGTTTAGGTAAATACAACAGCTGCACATAATCAGTGTTCAGCCGCTTTCAACTGTCTATAATTTATCCGTTTTGTGCACAGCTAACCTTAGATTTGTTATATGTCCAAGCCGACAGCGGGTGTCTAAATTTTTTCATTGTTGATTGCAGGTCACTTGTAAAGAATTTTAAGTATTTCATTGCATCGATAGAAAACTGAAGTGATTGCATTAGTCCTCTTAAACCTTAAAATAGCCAATTTAAACCGTAAAAGCGTGCACTAGTGCCTTTAAGTTTAAGTGCCTCATGATGACTGAGAATTAAGCACTAATGCTTAATATATGTAAATATGTGTTGCATTCCCTAAACAAAAGACAAATATTACTTGAATAATGATCATTGTAAATACTGAAAAATTAAAATGTATTGAACTGCACTGCAACATTTTGATAGGAAGTGATTTGATACAAACTTGGAGAGCATATGCCGGATGTGATTAACCATATGTTTAAGTTCAAATCAAAGGGAGCAATAAACAAACAGCAGTTTGATCTAACAATTTAGCTTATCTGTGTTGATGACGTTTTTGTATCTACCAAGTTGTTCATTAACTTCTAAAGGAATTCCAATTGGAGAATGATTTAATCTAAGGGCGATCTAACCATTGAAACCTTTGAAACCATTTTTTGACACAAACTAACGGTCCGAGGTCCGTAAACCTGTCATATAAACTCTACAGTTGTTTCACAGGCAATATTATCATTTAAAATAAATTCACATTTATCTGATCTAGAGAATATAACTACGAAAGCATCTTAGTGCCACAGTCAAAATTTTTTTATCTCCTAATTAGAAGATAGTAACTCCTAATTAGGAGATAGTAACGCCTAATTAGGAGATGAGTAACGCCTAATTAGGAGATGAGTAACCCCTAATTAGGACTTAGTTAGCACCTAATTAGGAAATAACCAAGTCCTACTTAGGACATAGCTATTTCCTAATTAGGACTTAATTATCGCCTAATTAGGAGATACTATCACCTTATTATGAAATACTATCACCCTATTAGGAGATACTATCACCTAATCAGGAGATAACTATCACCTAATTAGGAGAAACTATATCCTAATTAGGAGATACTATCTGCTAATTAGGAGTTACTATCTCCTAATTAGGAGTTACTATCTACTAATTAGGGGATACTATCTCCTAATTAGTTGATACTCTCACGTAATTAGGTGATAATTTTCTCCTAGTTAGGTGATAACT
Organism: Phorcus lineatus; assembly: GCA_921293015.1. NCBI lineage: Eukaryota > Metazoa > Mollusca > Gastropoda > Trochida > Trochidae > Phorcus > Phorcus lineatus. The sequence continues at coordinate 25,960,682 of OV121088.1, read as the reverse complement.
AAGTCCTAACTAGGTGATAACTATCTCCTAATTAGGAGTTAGTATGTCTTATTAGGACTTAATATCTCCTAATTAGGAGATAGGTTCTCCTATTTAGGTGATAGTTATGTCGTAACTAGGCGATGATGAAATCCTAATTAGGTGATGGTATATCCTAATTAGGGGATGCAATGTTTTGGACTGTGGCACTAGGATGCTTCCGTATATAACTGTGAAATATAATGTTTGTATAAAAATGAATCGACATTAAATGTAATCAAACATGCTAACGATAATGTAAGAAAATATACGTACACATGTGAATTTATTCAAATGCTTACCTTTCCCGTTTCCTCCCCAAATAAGCAAAGGTAACAACTGGGATATAAAAACACTTTTCAAACAGAAATATTTCTATTACTGGACTGAATTAATATATAAAATTTCACAAAACTGCATGGGCCTTATATCTTTAAAAATAACTCACGACAGGTGTGTCAACCTGAATTTGATATGTTGAGAAAATAGGATGACGCATTTTCAACGCCACAAACTGAGGGCTTCAAATTATGAAGCAGTTTTTATTCAAAACAGTTGATGTTTAGCCCTCATGTTGTAAAATATCCTTCATTACTGAAATCAGATGATCCCTAGTAACCTCTATAACAAGTGCGCCACACTTCTCAGCTCTTTCCAAATCCCCATTTTGGAAAAAATGTATACCATCCTTATTTAAAAAATCATACATATTTTTACATCTATGAGCGTTTTATCTTGTCAAGTGCTAAACAGCGTCGCTTATTGCAAAATTAGATTCGATCGCAATCAGTTAGGAATCTGTACGAAGCTAGAAGATGCTCCATTTTGTACAGAGGTTACGTGGAAAAACTGAGTGGGGTAACCTTGGTCGGTGCATTGCGGTGAAACCCCGGACCTCTTAATTTCGAAGCCGAACGAGCCAACAACTGCGCTATCCCTCCCCCTGTTGAAAATAAATTCGTGGCGACAATCACAACGAACCAACTATAGATGCAGTTCATTCTAACATCGGTATGGTTGGTGGACACGAAAGAAAAAGCAGAAAGGTTGTGAGTCTAGATCTTGAGAAGGTCCAGTCCTTTGTGTACAGAACATCGACGTGGTGCAAAGCTATACAATGATTTTCAGTATTCAATCGAACAGAGGGTATCCGAGACAAACACCCTGGCTATTACTTTTTGAAAATAGACAATTTTCGTCTGAGGTCCTAGGCTTATTGAGATTCCAGGAGAAGTGGGATACTGTCGACAAGATCGTCCACGTCACCGTTCCCTCATGACGTCAGCAACATTTACCTGCGACTTCGATTCGTTCGTGGCAATGAAATTCATTATAATAAGGAAACATACATTGCGCAATATTCCTAACGACCAAGGGACCTTGGTGAAAGGACCACCATCATTCTCTTTTCATTCTAAACTCCCCGAACTTTTGTAACCTAACAGCCAACAATGCTGTTTTTAGCTTTTCAATATAAATTTCTTCACTACCAAACCAGGTACCAAATTGTACTGTAAAGGAAGAGAGTTAGTGAGTGAGTGAGTAAGGTTTTATTGATAGAATAATATTTCAGCCATGTTGCACTTGGTTGTTGCCATCCAAAATATAATAGACACATTGGCAAAGAGAGGGGGGACAGGAAGGCAATGGAGAGAGGGTTAGCAGAATTATTAACTTGCACAGTTTTTTGTGTATATTTTGTGTATGCACAAGGTCAACGTCGTACCAAAAATGTCACTAAAGCATTTTCGGTGTTCGAAAATTAATGAATTGTATAATGCCTAAACGTCTAACATTCGGTGATTGTATTTTGTCTATGAAAAAAGGATCAACTGAAAATATGTTGATCATAAACGGCAGGATTTCTATTTCACAAAATGTTGAATCTTTTTTAATTGTTGCTCCTTTTATTCAAATAAGATTCAATTGTCATATTTTAAGAGAGAAACTTTCATTGATCACGATGGTTTATTTACTTCCTGTATGCGACCGATTGTTCAAGAAATAATAAAATTATCTTTTTTTTATCATTCTGCTGAGCATTGTTCGGCATGACGTCATTGACAAACAATGTACGGAAAACTGTCCATTGAAATCCTTCCTTAATTTTTACAAAAGCTTAGTCACTGAATTTTCATCCGCTGATAGGCATTGTCTCTATCTTGAAAATAGTATATTTGAGGAACTTTCAAACAGAACTCAACATTGCTTTCGTTAGTTCGTAAACGGAGTCAGTTTGCGGTAAGTAAAGTCTTGATTTGTATAGCTGATTTGCAATTAAACACAAAACTGTAGATAATTTGTTGAATAATCATCTCAAACAATAAATAATCATAGATTATGAAAATAGAAGTGACCATTGCTGTATGATATTAATTTCTTAAATGAATTTATTGGTTTATTTCGTATTTATATTTGAAATGGAAAGCTTAGTGCCATATGAATTTTTATGTAGTCATCATTCAAAATTGAAAATTGGTTATATCCGTTATTGGTTTAACGAAACGCTATGTTCATTTTCATTATGTGATTTCAAAACTAGACACAGTTGTTATTTTGTTGGTGAAATAAGTTTGTAGCGTGACTCTGTTTTCTTTTTCCAAGATGCTTGGGATTAAGTTGACGTGCATTTTAGAGATGTAACGCCAAGTAGACAGGACCAAGGATAATTTTTGTCCTACTCGAGGTATTTTCTGAAAACCTAAATTTCTCGCTTTGTCTCATATTTTACTAAAGGAAAAAGGTATCGAAATGTAGCTATGTTTAAAACCTGAGAATAGGGTTGTCAAGTGGAATTGGTAGAGGTATCTTTTTATATGCGTTTTAGAGAATTAACCAAAGTCGCCATGCTCGAAGGCGATATGTGTCCTGATCAAGATCTTGCTTCAGCTGTTAATATTGTGTCATATGGTGAAAAAATAGGTACCAAATTGCAGCTATGTTACTATAGTGCTTTAAACAAGTGTTTGTCATCTTGAACTGGTTCAGATTGTGTTATACTATGGATGTGGTCGGGGTTTGCAAATCGGATTTTCAAATCAGCGTAATTGGCTGATGGTTATGCATCTCCAGAATACAAAATTTGAAACGATGATATCACAGATACAACTAACGTTTGTCGTTAAATGAGACGTTTTGATAAACGAGGAATTGGTAAACAGATTGAAGTATATTGATGTTTGTTCGTTTAGATTCATCAATGTTGCCAAATAGCACAAGGCGCAAGGAAAACCCTGTAACAAAATAATAACAGTCGTGGAGAACGCGATTTTATCTTGAAAGATGAAAAAAACCCAGTGAAAAGCATCAAAAGTATGAAGACAATAACAGGAAGGACTGTCAAAAACAAAGCGATTTGATTTATCTCCGTTTAGTCTCTCTGCCTCTATCTGTCTATCTTTCTCTCTGTCTATCTCTCTCTGTTTGTCTGTCTGTCTCTCTCTCTGTCTGCATATTATTGTCAATTCAGTCAATTATATCATTAATCAAAACTAAAAAAGAGAAGTCGTCCGATTACTGATCCCTGAGGTACTCCGGCAGTAACAGGATTGAGTTCCCTTTATATCCTTGGATTGCCAATCTATGCATTCTATTTTGCAAACAACTATTATTTCAAAATAACTGTCTTTTTAACATGTTTAAAATTTTATTAGAATCCACTTGTATCATAGTATGCAAATGTTTTATTTTTGTCGCTGAAAACTGCTGTGAATTCTTTTCCTTTATCTTTAGCAATAACATTATACAGTTATGTCAGTTGGTAACTGGTTGAGTCCCCTGGCATGAATCGATTCAATATTGTAAATTAGAAAGACAGTTATCATATCTCATGAAATCAAAAATGGAAATAACACTTTTGAAAGATTTTTAACAAACACTTTTAGAGTTATTGCTTTGGAGTTTTCATAAAATTATTTCTTAAATTGAGCTTTTTTAAGGTCTTATTGATGTAAGTTGTTTCTATTAAGTCATATTTAACCAATGGTATCTTTCTTTAAAAAATCTTTTTTAATAACAAAACAATTTCTTTAAATACGTGTATGTCACTTCTTTCCTTAGACAAATCTTGAACCCGCAAGTGTGATTTCAAATTGCGCTTTGGGCCAGATCTGGACTGTAGGGGGATGGTAAGTTGTCATTAGGCAGCATAACTCCAGCCGTTAACGCGGCGCCTCTTCCTGATCGCCGCTCTCAATTGCTTAAACAAGTCCGCATAGTAGGCTCCTTTTACTGAAGTTTTAAATGGTTTATAGCATATATGCATCACGCCTCTTGAATCCCAGAAAATGGTCGTCATGATCTTGAAAGCAGAAGGCTGATTTCTGAACTTTTTGGGGGCATGGGTGCAGGACAGTGCCTATGCTTCCACTGCATACATTCTCGCTCGGTGTCAGGATTCAAGTATTGAATTCAACTCTCTGTTGTCGATCTTGTCCATGTGAGTTTCGTGGCACCCATCTTGCAGACACCTTGGGCATGTGCAAGAGCTCATGAATTATGTTGCAAACACTTCCATGAGAAATGCCACACTCTGAAGATATATCGTCAACCTTTTTTTCTACGATGGGACATGATTGAGCTCTGGAGCCGTACAAGCAGTACAAGCATATCATCTGTAATTGCTTTAACAGGCCTTCCTGACCGTGGGTCATCGTCAAAGGAGCTGCGACCCCGCTTAAACTCAACTGAACATTTTGCAACAGTAGAATATTGAGGGGATTCTTTCCCATACACATTGGTCATACGTTAATGTATTTCGGTCGAATTAACCCCTTCCTTCGTGAGAAACTTGATAACTGCACTTTGCTCAGTTTTAGAACTTTCAATGATTACAGAAGGGAACTTGTGTTCAACAGGCTGTAAAACTGTAAATGATCGGGAAAGGTTGTTTATGTCTGTATGTCTAAAAAATGACATCAACGATGATGTCTTCAGGGCTGTATCAATACTTATTTTTTATGAAATTATTGACTTCCCCTCATATCTGAATGTGATGAGCACTGTTTGACATACTTAACAGATTTGAAAAACCAACATTGCCCACGGTTCCCTGTGAAGCGTGCCTCGTCGTTCCTCTTTAAGGTGAGCGAGCATACGATCAAGCATTCTCTCTCTCTCTCTCTCTCTCTCTCTCTCTCTCTCTCTCTCTCTCTCTCTCTCTCTCTCTCTCTCTCTCTCTCTGACTCTCTCTCTCTCTCTCTCTCTCTCTCTCTCTCTCTCTCTCTCTCTCTCTCTCTCTCTCTCTCTCACTCACCCCTCTACCACACCAGTCAGTTATTCTCAATGAAAATCACACCGTTTATCATGTATTGGTTTGCAGGTATTTTTCACCCCACAAGTGACCTTTAAATTACTACTGAAAGTTGTACGGGAGTATCAAACGACCTGGTAATTACCATCTAAATATAAAAAATAAGTTGGTAGAGAATTATTTGATTTTAAGTGTTTGGTTTAATTTGATTTTAAGTGAAGTGTGCGATTCAAAATTGCATGATTACCTTCACTACATTTTCCTTGCTTATCCTTTAAATAACCAGGCAATAAAAATAGAAAATTTTCATGAATGAGAGTACTGATAAATATCATTGTCAAAAAACAACCTGGTGGAAGTGTATTTCTTTGTATCTTTTCAGAATGAATTATGGAGAGGACAAAGTATCCAGTGGAACAAACCAACCAACCTCAGAGTTTGAATGTGGAAGATGGGAGCGAATATTCTGTGGTTGAACCTAACCATCTCAACTAGGGCACCTCCATACTCCTTCTGAGTTTACACCAAAAAGTATTTCATTCCATAAACGATGGTGAAATTCAAATATAGAAAATTACGTATCATCTACCCATTGTTTATCTTCCTCTTGGGTTTTTATGTTGGTCAACAACTGCATTTAGCCTTACAAGGTGGAATGGCTTGTGGTATTACATCGATGAAGCCGCAATTGGCAAAACGTTTATTTCCTCATAGTAAAGCCACCACAAAGAGAAAGTGCAGGCATTCACAAGCATCTGGCCTTGATTCGGACACTGTCTTTGTTAAGGAGACTGCTTCGACACTCCATATCCCAATTCAAGATTCCAATACTATCAGAAGAAAAATGATGTTGACACCTTCACATAAAAGTCAAAAGGATTTTAACAGTAAAAGAAACGTTTACCTGAAAACGTTGGTACGTTTGAACGATGATCAGAATATTCGCAACATTGAAAAATTCCCCCTAAAATTAGGAAACGAAAGTGTTGTGATTCTCGTCCAGGTCCACAATCGAGTGGAAGATTTGAAGATCCTGGTCGACTCTCTGCAGAAGGTTCGCTTCATCAACGAGTCTCTGGTTGTGTTTAGTCATGATCTGTATTCAAAGCCGTTGTTCGATGTCATACAATCTATCGACTTCTGTCCAGTTCTTCAACTGTTCTATCCCTATTCTATACAGTTTTATGATAAAAGTTTCCCAGGGGATTCCCCTGAGGACTGTCCAAAGAATCTTACAAGGACGTTTGTTGAGGAATATGGAACGAAATGCTTTAATGCTGACTTTTATGACTCGTTTGGACACTACAGACAGGGCCATATGACTCAAATGAAACACCATTGGCTCTGGAAGCAGCATTTTGTCTTTGACAGGGTTAGAATCCTACGAAATTACCAAGGGATAGTGCTGCGTTTGGACAACGATTATTATCTAGCCGAGGATACAATACACGTCATTAGAGCTTTGAATAAAGTTCAGAATGAATCATGTCCCGAATGTTTAATGTACATTATGGGCGACCGGGAGAACAATTTTTATAGGCCACATACCTTCAAAAGTGAAACAGGAATAATTGAAGTTTTTAGATATTCAGCCAATGTAGGACGAGGCATGGCTTACAGGGCTGAATTATGGAGGAAGTTTAAAACATGTGCTGGAACGTTTTGTCACTTCGACGATTACAACTGGGACTGGTCGCTACAGCACACCTCTGTTGATTGTTTGAAAGAATTGCATGTTCTGAAACCAGCGGTAGGCCGAGTTTTTCATATTGGTGCTTGCCATGGTTTCCATAGAAATGATGAGATGTGCAATAGCAAGATTATTCTTAGCAGAGTCGTATCTTGTCTGGATCAAATCAAGTCATATCTGTACCCAAAAACCTTGAAATTAAAAAAGCATGACGTTTTGGTTACCAAAAGAAGGAAAGGTTATGGTGGTTGGTCAGACCCGCGGGACCAACTTCTGTGTATGAAGGTATTTAACAATGAAACAGACAAACCTAATTTTTTGTCTGATATAAATAAAGTAATACAAATGTAAAATTATTATTGATACTGCTAATACATTCCTAACAGTTGCATATATATGTACTGTGATTACTGTGATTGTGGACATTTAAGGATTGTTTGACATGGTTTGTGCTCTATGGATGTGCAGTGATTTTGTACAAAACTTGTTGCTGTTATACAATGTACATAACAGCTTCAAAACATGTTAAATATGATTAAGTTATGAAATAAAAAAATTCAGAATGTTTCTTTATTAACTTAACAAGTGTGCAATTGGTGTCCTGCGGTCGGCGCCTGTTACGCTCAACAAAGCATGGTTGAATCAAAATTAAGAATTCTATGTCCTAAAATGGCGTAAGATTTAATTTTGTTTTCGAAAGCATTTGCGACAATAACAATTGAGTTGGCCTATTCAATGTCGCTTCGTTAGCTGTCAAAATATCTTTAGAGCCTCAACACTGACGAATTTTATCTGTTCATTATTTTCCTAACCTTATTCTTTTTCTTTTTTATTACTTATTCCCCAAAATTTCTTACATGAAGAAAAATTAGCAGTCAAGGAACTGCCAAATCTTAAAGAACTTGTCTTAAAGAATATACATTGTTCAATATACTATCTCAGTCTCATCTCATTTTTGAAAGAGTAAAACTTGTTAATTAAGTGTTCAGCTTATTTTTGTACAAGTAATTTTTCAAAATGTTAAAAAAGATGCAGATCCAATTAGATCACACTGAAATTTGTCTTGCCATTTCGACTTGCTCTTGATTTCTTATCTGAAGAACACATTTTCATGCTTGTCAAACTCGACATATCTTTTATAACTATTATATGAAATAGATATCCATTTGAGTTCTTAACCAGTCCAAAACCATAAAGGTTGCCGTTTTCTGTATGAATGTCCAAGAAACAGAATCAAATGCTATAGCAAAATCTTCTCTAAACAGCATACCTGGAATAATCATTGATTCTGGAAACACTAGAGTATTATATACAGTGCTTATATTATCACCAATATATTTATTTGACATAAATCCAGTTTGGTCATTATCTATATGTAAGAATGGGAAGGACTTTTTGAAACCATTCTGCAACACAGGAAATAGCCATCGTGTAAACTACCTTAAAGGCACTAGTGCACGCTTTTACGGTTTAAATTGGCTATTCTAAGGTTTACGAGGACTTATGCATTCACTTCAACCTTCTATCGATGCAATGAAATACTAAACATTCTTAACAACTTACCTGCAATCAACAATGAAAACGTTAAGACAGCCGCTGTCGGCTTGGACATATAAAAATCTATGTTTAGCTGTGCACAAAACGGATAAATTATTGACACACTATTATCTCGGCATGCGTGCAGCGGTAGTACACCAGTTTAATATTGCCGTATACATATAACACTGCGATATCTTACACGTACGGGCAAGTAATAATAAAATTTACACAAGTTCTGTGTTTTTGTTGTACGAAACAGCTACAAAAAAGATATGTTGAAAATGGTTATGTCATTAGTGACAAGGGATAATGTAGAACTCCCTGATATTGCTGAAGCCGGGGACTAGATGACAAGCAATGATACAACCTGGGCACTAGAAAATTGCAAACCAAAGTAGGGGTTGACCAGACATGAACCTTAAACAAAGCATACACTATCATGCAAACTGAAATACATCAAAATGCACAAAATCAACATTCTTTACAACCGCAACCCATTTAAAATAACTGACACAATACATCAACAAAAATTACAGATAAAAGAACCTTACTTCGGTACATATGTCTCAAATGTAAACAAAGCTTCAGCCTGCTATCTCACAATGTGCTTAAAGCATTTCCTACTCGCGACAACTTCCGTATTGTATAGGGATATAGCCACTGTTTTTAACCTTGGGTTTTTCTTGATACCGTCGCATGTAGAACTTTTTTTAAAAAGTTTTAGTATGTAAACAAGCTGTTACTATCAGGGAAAAAGTAACTTGTGATGTAAAATATGTACAATGTACAATTAATACCTTTGGTGTGATGTTGGTATTATCAAAACTAAAGCGAAATCTCCCCAGTCCATTCATATTACCGCAAATATCGAAGTAGTTTGATTTCGAAAAGTGGGCCTCCAAATGTATCGTATTTTCTATTTTATTGCGCATTACCAATAAAAATGAACATGGTACAAACGTTCGATTTAATTTGATTTTACTAGATAGCATCAGTTCATTTAAAACGTTCTTATCCCTAGACATCGTTACTCACTTTATAAGCGAAACCTCTCTCCCCATCCCCACCCCACTCCCCCCTCTTACTCCCCCCTCTCCGAAAAAAGAAGACGAAAAATTGCCAATTTCTCGGGATGCTATCAGGTGTCAATTTAACATTCATCATTTGATATGAGCGCTTGTAAGCTTTCAAAATGTAAGTTTCCATTGAAAATTAATTAAAGATTTCAAAGAAAGTTGAATTGTGTAAAGGGTCACAAGGTACGTTTTTTGCTCTCAATGAAACGCTTCCGCTGACCTCCTAGCAACATGGATGTGTACACAGCGGCTCGCTAGTTGACGCATCAGTGTCATTTCCTCTTGAATGCGTCTTTAACTTCCTGGAAGCTTCTCCTAAAAACATTGCTTCTACTTCTGCTGCTATTCCTAGAAAAGGCGCTGCTCCCAGGAGTGATGTCCCTCCCAGAGAAGGTCTCACTCCTAGAAAGGATGTTAACCCTAGAAACACCAGCCTTTATTTGTTTCTGTATCTCCCTGGCCACTCTCCTGTTGGTTTGTTCCGAGTCTGAGGTCACGGTGAGCAGCGCAACAGGGGCCTCTATTGTCCTGAGATCTCCACGTATTGACACCTGAGAGAAATCGTGCCATGTCTTATCTGAAAAGAAATTTTATATTGACTGCGTTACTTAAGTGAGAACAAACACGATTTTTATTTGGCAAATTCAATACCATCCTCGGGCACCAAGGGCTCAATTTTCCGATACCCTTCGAAAAATAGCCCGGGGAAATTTCATCAGGAAAATATTGATAATTCCCGCCCTTGATTTGTTAAAGGCAATAACATTGCCTTGTTGATTAGGCTCGGGAGCATCTCGAAAGAACTGTAACAACACGCCTTAGTCTTGAGTAGAGGAAAATAAATTTGCACTAGAAAATCAGCCCTTAGATCACACTTCCGTGTTCACATTCAATCAGGAGGGACATTTCCTTTGAAATCTCAAATTTATTTTTCTTCACATGGACTGAAAAGGACTATTTTGTGTCTCACCGTTACAAAACAATATATCCTTGAACTCGTATCAAGCAGTGTGTAATTGGATTATTGTTTCATATTTCAGCACAGATTTTCCTGATGAAGTCACATTTAAAAGTTTCCCAGGGGCGATTGTGAGGAATACTGGTACATAAAGCTATAGGAGGACCAGGAAGAACCACGACTTTCACTTTAATTTTAAAAATTCCCGAAAGTTTTAGATTTAGCTTTATTGTTGAGTTTTAAGTAACTGATTACTAGTCATAAATTTCAAAAGTTGTTTTATCAATGAACATACTTCTTAATCCATTAAGGTATATTTATACGCGGAGCAACTACACTCCATGATTTCCTTCACTGGATCTGCCTCATATCGCTGCATAAATACGGTTATGGGAACACTCATCTGGGTACTGGCAAACTTGTTCGAGTTAACTAATTTCATCGGCTGGTTACATAGTAATATATATAGCCAATGCAATACGAGGAAAATCCCGTGAAAGCAATCAGAAAATTTTCGGAGCCTTATTGATGATAATGTCAAGATTGTAAGAGGATGAATTTAGGAACTATAATTGTGTGATAACACTCACGAGCAAAAGGAACGCCACTATAAAAATTATGGGATATTTAAAATACACGTATCATTCATACAGAATTTCAGGATGTCTTCTGAAGACAACTATAATACATTCTAGATTTTTCAAAATATCTGTACACGTTTCTGATCACGCGCCTTTTAAGAAATCGTCGTTTTGGAATTGATATAGGAGAGTAAAATGAGCTGTTTGACTTGTTTTATGGCGTCGCACAATAATGACAAATTAACAAACAAATTGATAAATTACTATAAGAACGGGATATATATGTGTATATAACATTTTTCATTAATCATATTTATTTAATGAATTTTCAACTTAATTGCCAAACTTTCTGACCCAAAAAAAGTTTTTCAAGGCGATTTGGAGACACATTTGAATCGACACAAAAACAAAAAGTGTCAAACTCTGATACTCTGGTATTTTGAGAACTTCTTGACAAAATTTGCGCTTATCAAAACATTCGAGTCGCTTCTCTGGCAGCAGTATTTTGTTTATTACTCTAGCTAAAATGTAGGGACGTTCTATTGCTTATGAGGTCTGATGCTTTGGCATACCAGCGAGAGAGGTTAAAAGTTTATAACATCAAAGTGATACAGTAATTGCCATACAAAGATTTATCATCACCAAATACTAATGGCAGCCGTTTTTAACAACCTTCCCCAAATCCGTTGAGTTAAAGACAAATGATTGTTATTATAAGAAAAAGCGGGATTTTGCTGCCAAAAATTCTTAGGTTCGAACGTCAACACCAATACGAATCAAAATTGATAAAATCTTTGAGAACATAATTATTTACTAGAACGATGAATTTTATATTGTTATGAAAGTTCTTTTACGTGCCTCGATTATTTTCTCTGACGTTCCCATCGTGTTCCCAAAAAGGGCAAACGATACCAAGGGACAGTTTGGCAACGTTTCCAAAAGAAACAACGTAACGATTTTGATAGTAATCAACAAGATGCGAGTAATTACGGTTTATCTGTCCAGAGTGGAATATTGTTATAAATTCCGAGCTTTAGCGAGGAATTTATCACAATAATTCACGAGGGACAGATAAACCGTAATTCCGAGCTTCGAGTTGGTTATTCTTTTTCTTACCAATTCAAATCTAAGAATATTTACGGTACTTTTGGAAAATACCTTCATGAAGGCGAGTTGCAAGTAAACTCGGTCTTTGTATTCATGCGCGACGAACAACGATTGTGTCATGGTGCAGTTAAATGTAGTCTCTGCAATTAACTACATGTTTGTGGATCATACATTAAACTAGACAATCCTAGATGAGCGAAATAGTAAAACAAACCATATAAAACATTTTACATTGACATTAAAATTGAAATTAAAAACAATGTTTGAATGAACGAATGAATAGAAATAGTTCTGTCAGCCAATCAGATCTCGAGGTTTTTTTTAGAAAATCTGTAATTCTCGTGACCATTATGAAAACTTTAATACACGGCATATTTGTGCCCGTTTGGGTAAGAAAAAGTAGATGCATAACATTAGTATCATATTCTCTTATACTTGGCCCATTCTTATCATTCTTGAGAAAAGTTATTCAAGATTATAAAAAAAATTGTTGATACGAAACAGCTATAAGTTTAAAATGGTTGTATACTGGCCTCAGTCCATCATCAACGTTAAGTGCTTATGTCATTAGTGACAAGCTTTATTGCAGAACACCCTAACATTGCCGGAGATTAGGAACTAGTAGTGAAGCAAAGATACAACTTACAAAACAACACTACAAAATTGCAAACAAAAGTAGGGGTTGACCTGATATGAACCTTAAACAAAGCATACACTATCATGTAACATGTAACACACAAAAGTGTACAAAATGTACAGTCTTTACCACCGCCACCCATCTAAAATAACTGATACTAAAAATCAATAAAAAAAAATAGGTAAATAGTACCTTACTTCGATACATATGTCTCCAATGTAAATAAAAGGTTCAGCCTGCTATCTAACAATACGCTTATAGCATTTCCGATTCTCAACCACTTATGGGTTACATATATTGTGAGCTGTGGACTTATTGACTTATTATTTGCTATGTGATAAAAAAAAATTAGTATGTAAATAGGCTTGTAAAAAGTAACTTGAGATGTAAGATATGTATGCAAATAATATATATTTTTCTTATGAATAAAATCAACAATTGATACTTTTCAGGTTTTGTAAGTATAATAAAACTAAAGCAAAATCTCCATTCCATTCCTGTATCCGCAAATATTACAGTAGTTTGATTTGACGCGTGGGCCTCCAAATGTATCGTATTTTATATTTTGGTGCGCATCACCAATTGAAATGAACATGGTACAAACGTTTGATTTTATTTAATTTTAACGAAATAGCGTCATCAGTACATCCAAAACGTTCTTATCCCTAGACATCGTTACTCGTTTTGTAAGGGCACCCTCACCCCTCACCCCTCATCTAAAAAAAAAACGAAGACGAAACATTGCCAATTGCTCAGGATGACATCAGGTGTCAAATAAACATTCATCATTTGATATGAGAATCTGAAGCGCTTGTAAGCTATCAAAATTTTAGTTTTATTGAAAATACATTAAAGATTTCAAAGATAGTTATTTTGTGTGAAGGGTGTGTAATGGGTCACAAGGTACGTTTTTTGCTCTCAATGAAACGCTTCCGCTGACCTCCTAGCATCACTAGTTGTCGTTTCATTGTCAGTTCCTCTTGAATAAGTCTTTAAGTTCCCTTAGAGTAAGAGTTCCTCTTATACGGAAGCTCCTCCTTCTAGGAGCTGTGCTACTGCCTGTATCTGTGCTGCTCCTAGTCCTTGGAGCTGTGCTACTGCCTGTATCTGTGCTGCTCCTAGTCCTAGCAAAGGTGCTGCTCCTATACACGGTGTCGCTCCCAGGAGTGAAGTTACTCCCAGAGAAGGTCTCACTCCTAGAAAGGATGTTACCCCTAGAAACACCAGCCCGTATTTGTTTCTGTATCTCCCTGGCCACTCTCCTGTTGGTTTGTTCCCAGTCTGAGGTCACGGTTATCAAAGCCTTTTCGCCTGTCCGCATTATCCTAAGAGCTCCTCGTATTGGCACCTGGGAGAAATCGTGCCATGTCTTATCTGAAAAGTAATTCATACTGACTGCTGCGTTACTTAAGTGAGAACAAACACTATTTCTATTTGGCCCAATAAAGACCATCCTCGGCCACTCAGAGCTTACTGTTCCTAAAGTCTTCACAAAATACCCCTGGAAAACTTTGATTTGTTTAAGCTAATAAAACTTCTTCGTCGATTGGGCCTGCGAGCCTCTCAAAAGAACTGTTTCAACATGCCTTTGACTTGTGTAGAGGAATATAAATTTTCCCTAGAAAACTAACCATTAGCTCACACATCCGTGTTCACATTTAATCAAGAGGGAACGTTTCCTTTGTACTTAGAATTAGAATTTCTGAACATGCACTGAAAATTACTGTTTTGTATCTCGACGTTACAATACAATCAATTACAGAACTCATATCATGCGGTGTCATTTGATTATTGTTTCATAACAAGACTCAAGGGCGGATAATTTCAGGACATATTGTCCTGATGAAGTTTCCAAAGGTGATTGTGAAGAGTATGAGAACATAAAGCCACGGGAAACCGAGCATGATTCACGACTTTTACTCTTATCTTTAAAAATAGGATTCCGAAATTTGCAGATTTAGCTTTATTGTTGAATTGTATGAGTACTGATAACTTTTAGTAAATTTCAAAAGTTCTTTTATCAAATAAAATACAATTTACTCCATTAAGGTACATTTATCCACGAAGCTCCTACACTCCATGATTTCCTTCACTGGATCTGCCTCATATCGCTGTATACTGATGACTTAAGGACGCTTATCAGTACACTCCTCCACAAACCGGAACAAGTATCGATTTTAACTAATTTCATTGGCTCGTGATGTATTTATGCAATGCGAGGAAAAATCCCATGAAAGCAATCAAGGAATTTTCAGAGCCTTGTTGATAAGTATGTCAAGTCTGTAAGTGGACAAAAGCAGAAACTGTAATTGAATGATAACACTCACGAGCAAAAGAAACATCACCATACAAACTACGGGATATTTAAATCCATGTGTTACTGATATAGAATAACAGGATGTCTTCAAGAGCTAACTATAATACATTTCAAATATCTGTAATATTTCTGATAATTCGTCTTGTAAGAAATTGTTGTTTTGGAATTTCCTTAACTAGATGACAACGGTGGGTAAAATTTAGCTGTTTGTCTGGTCTTATGGCGTCGCAAAGAAATGATGCGTTAACAAATTAATATTAGACTGGGATAAATCTATGTACATTTTATCTTTCGCTAATCATATTTTATTATTTTTTAACTAACTTGCAAACTTTCTGACCTCAAACAGTTCTTTTAAGGCATTTTCAAGACCCATATGAACAGACAAAAAAACACGAGTATGTCATACTCTGATTTATGAAATTGTGAGAAGTTATGGAAACAAACCAGATGCTTATAACAGACATTCGAATTCACTTTCTCTGGCAGCAGTATTTTGTTAATTACTCGGTTGATGGGGACGCTTCTTTTGCCAATGATGTTTCATGCTTTTGCATACCAACAAGAGAGATAAAATGAGATTCAGGGGAATTTAGGGATCTAAAACTCATTCCACGGGCCGCCGTGACGAACTCAGTGAAGATTCTCTTGTCCGGAATGAAGACTGCGAAGACAAACACAGAAGCTTTGCTGTCCTTAACCCCTTGCATAACACTCACTGTTGTGGAGGCCACATCGTTTGCTAGGCGGTCTAGACATTACAACAGAACAATCATTCAAAATCTTTTAAAAATTAACATTGTAATTCCGGTAATTATTCATTATTGTTACTGATGGTGATGATGTATTAATTGTTGTTACTGACGGTAATGATATACTGATGTGAATGCTGGTAATGATGCATTACTTTGAATGCTGGTAATGATACATTGCTGTTACTGATGGTGATGATTTATTGTTGTTACTGGTGGTAATGATATACTGCTTTGAATGCTGCTAAGGATGCATCGTTGTTACTGATGGCGATAATGCATTTATTGTTGTTACTGATTGAAATGATATACTGCTGTGAATGCTGGTAAGGATGCTTCGCTGTTAATGATGGCGATGATGTATTTATTGTTGTTACTGATGGTAATGATATACTGCTGTGAATGGTGGTAAGGATGCATCGTTGTTACTGATGGCGATAATGCATTTATTGTTGTTACTGATTGAAATGATATACTGCTGTGAATGCTGGTAAGGATGCTTCGCTGTTAATGATGGCGATGATGTATTTATTGTTGTTACTGATGGTAATGATATACTGCTGTGAATGGTGGTAAGGATGCATCGCTGTTAATGATGGCGATAATGCATTTATTGTTGTTACTGATTGTAATGTTATACTGCTGTGAATGCTGGTAAGGATTCATCGCTGTTAATGATGGCGATGATGTATTTATTGTTGTTACTGATGGTAATGATATACTGCTGTGAATGCTGGTAAGGATGCATCGCTGTTTCTGATGGTGATGATGTGTTAATTGTTGTTACTGATGATTATGACCCACTTCTGTGACTGATGAAACTCTTCCTGTACTACTTGTAGATGTGTTTTCCATTATCACACAGAGGAATATGTATTCTTTTCCAACTTTTATCAACAAGGAAAACATACCTTATTTTGAGAAATAAAAAAAAACTTTTATGGAAATTGTCGCAATGTGAAAGCTTATCTTTTTCATGACACCAGCTGTCACATCAAAAGCAGACATTTAACTGCCCTTTTCAGTAGTTTGTATTATGAAATGTATTGTGTTTAGGGATAACCCTTTAAGTTCGTATTCACTTAAACTTATCCTCCAATATTATCTCTTTGATGTTATTTGTCTTTACCTACCATCAGAAAGGACTGACATGGCCATCATGTGCATGTTCTCTTTCTTCCCCCTCTTCAGCCCCTTCTTGACAGCTCTCTTGAGGTCCGTCTCAATCCCTCCTATGTACGAGAGGATCACGGTTCTGGAGGAGGATGGGTCTGTGTCCACAGCGGTCAAGGTCTTCGATAGATCTGTGGCATTGTAATACAAATAGGATTGTGTACGACAGGACATTCAACTATTTGAATCAAATGAGATATCTGGATGTTCATTAGTCTAGGGAAAAGTGTAAAACATATTCAGGAGAAGTGATCAAATGATCAGGAGTTTGTATCATGACCATATTCTGGACCTTCCGCTTCGTATAACTTAACGGAAAAGATAAAGTTTATATGGAAGAAACAGGATTAAAGTACTCAAACCGGACCCAAGTCATATTCCGATGATATTCACTTTTGATGAAAGCAGGATGATGGAAATATATGAAATGCAGTCAGAAGGTGTTAAGGTGTCTCAGGAACTTCACAGTGTTATGGATAAGAATCCAATATTGTTTACTGAAGGGTAAGGAACATTTCAGGGGGTCGAAGCCAAGATTGAAGGGAAAGGTTGAGGTGAAACCAATGTACTTTAAGGGTCGGCCATGCTCTGATGAAAAAGATTGAGAAATAATTAGATAGCTTCAAGCTGAAGGAACTATGGGAGTCGGATCCTATTGTTCCGATAGTCAGGAGTGAAATAAGGAGTTGTGGTGATTACAAAGTGACTGTCAACAAGGTATCAAAGTACCAAAGACTGATGATTTGAGTGCAAAGCTTGGAGGTTCGCGAAGACTTCACAAAGTTGGATGTGTGTCAAGCATTTCAGCAGATTGTGTTAGAAGAAAATTCTACAAAGTATATGACTTTTAACACACACAAGGGACTGTATAGATACAACAGATTATGTGTTAGCAAAACTACTGGGATATGGGCCAAATCACAATGTAAAAGATAACCTGAAACCATTCTTCCGCAGGAAAGAGAACTTACATATGCATGAACTCGCATGAATGATGCATGCTTTGGGAAATAAAACAAGCAGACAGAGTCAGCTATATCCCCCGCCAAAGGGAAAGGGTAGTTAAGGATTCTGAATACTGAACAGTGATCATGTTGTTTTTCTACAAACAACCTTTTAAGAAATCCAATGTTACGTTTCCATGGAAACGGGTAAAAATAAAAATGCAAAGAAGTTGAAAACCCAAAAGGCACATCTCCGCATGATGCCCGTTGCACATACAAAGTTTCGTTGAGATAGGTCTCACCATATTGGAGTTGTGCTCCGAAAACAAAATCCTATGTTACGTTTCCATGGAAACGGGTAAAAATAAAAATGCAAAATAGTTGAAAACCCCAAAAGGCACATCTCCGCATGATGCCCGTTGCACATACAAAGTTTCGTCCAGCTAGGTCTCACCGTTTTGGAGTTGTGCTCCAGAAACATTATCGGGACGGACGGACGAACGGAAAAAATGCAAAGAAGTTGAAAACTCCAAAAGGCACATCTACGCATGAAGCCCGTTGCACATACCAAGTTTCGTCGAGCTAGGTCTCACCGTTTTGGAATTGTACTCCGGAATCAAAATCCTATGTTACGTTTACATGGAAACGGGTAAAAATAAAAATGCAAAGAAGTTGAAAGCCCAAAAGGCACATCTCCGCATGATGCCCGTTGCACATACCAAGTTTCGTTGAGATAGGTCTCACCATATTGGAGTTGTGCTCCGAAAACAAAATCCTATGTTACGTTTCCATGGAAACGGGTAAAAATAAAAATGCAAAGAAGTTGAAAACCCCAAAAGGCACATCTCCGCATGATGCCCGTTGCACATACCAAGTTTCGTCAAGATAGGTCTCACCGTTTTGGAGTTGTGCTCCGGAAACATTATCGGGACGGACGGACGAATGGACGGACGGACGGACGGACACCATTTCAATAACCCCATCCAACTACGTTGGGCGGGGGATAATAAACAAATGCAACCTGTTCCATCTAAGCCACCTTTACCTGCTTGGAAATGGCCGGATTACCTTGGACTTGGATAAATGTAGAATAGGCTAGTCCGTTTTTAGGCAAGGTGTTTTAATCGTCATAGATGCTCATAGCAAATAGTTTGTAGTTGAACCTGTTTCAGTTGCGGCCCCAATTTCAATGATAGAAAAATTAGTAGAATATACTGTATTTGCTGTTCATTGACAATCAGAAATTCTAGTTGGTGACAACGGTACAGTATTCACAAGTAAAGAATTTCTATTTCGATATCGAACAACACCTCAATCGTCCAGCTGAGTATTTTAGAACCTGACTATTGCCCTGATTTATCCCTAATGTAGATACAGACTAATAGAACTTATTTAGTGGTTGAAAGTCTGAAAACCTTCTCAAATATATCTGTAATTTTTATCATTGTATACAGATAGTTTGTTGAAATCAGATTAGACCGAAATTGTTTATCAATGATCATAAACGTATCAAAATTCATTTTAATTTTTGCAGGCTTTATATGATATACAATTAATATGTTACAAGCGTGATTGTAAAAAAGGTGTGACACTAGATTTTGACGACATATATGATGTAATGTACATATTGTCCACATATGTTCTGGCGATAGATACGTTACCCATTAAATTGAATGTGTATCCACCGGATGAATCTGTAAAAACAAAAAATATTGAATGGTTTTGAGAGTTACATATTTACCATAAGGAGTTCAGATCCAAAATGGTGTATGGGTGTCAATCTAGGAAGCTCACATGGGCTTTGGAGATAGAATATTTTATCAGCTTAGTGGAGGGTTTGGGAGATCTGTGCAAAGTGATTGCTTAATAGGTATTTTAAGGTTTTAGGTCCTTTTTTCCTTAAAAGACACATTGTATACAGGTTTCACGAGCTGCAGAAGCAATATTTTCTGATGTTTAATCACTTACATTTTGGTAATGAAAATAGTTGGGGGCGGCCATATGTTAAAACGTTGAAATAAATATCGAACAACAGACTGAAGACATTATATATCATTAAACATTTCTCTATTTTCCCTTGTTCGTATTTACCTATGTCAACCTTGTCCATCAACACAAGCTGTGGACAGCTCTTGTGGCAGGCCTCTGTCAGATTAGCATTCACCACTTTCAAAAGAGTCTGTCCGACCCAGAACATCACTTCTAGTCCCTCCATATCTCGGCCTAGGACTTGGAAATAAGGCAGAAAGGTAATTAATTACCCAAGATAATGTTATATGTACATGATGAAACATTTAAAACGTTTCTGAAGGGCTTTTTTTTACATGAATGAGAAAAGGTTGCCATTGATTATATCAATATCTTCGTTGACTGTCATAGAAAATGTTGAGAAATGAATGGTTCAAATTTCAAATAAAACGTTACTTGTGCTTTAAAAAGTTATATGAACAGACTAACAAATGTGAAAAAAATCCTTTTCATAGCCTACCATTGTCAAAGCGAAAAGCATCAACCACAGATGTTTCCACTGCTTGCGAAACACAGTAGGCAAGGAATATCTGCAAGAAAAGTTATTTTCTTTGCAGAACATGAAAATTGTCCATTTAAAACTGACCAATGACACTCTCTGATGTAATTAAGCCAATGTTAATTCAAAGTTCTTTGACAATTTACTTTTGACTTTTATACCGTTAATCACTATTGATTCATTAAAGATGCAGTCCACATAATAGCTTCATACCGAAAGTTTTTTCACTAACCACTGAATTGTAGCGCAAATATCATGTAATCGTCTCGTGCAAAAAGTATAAATATATAATATCATAAAGGATTTTGTAGAGAAATATAAAAGTCAGTGTTTTCACAATTTTGACCCTTAGTCATTTTAATGACCTATCAAAATGTTACAGCTAGTTGATGTATATGATAAACATTTGCCTTAAAGAAATTTGAATATCTGAATTGAAAATTCAACTTTATACGTTTCTTTTTGGCAATTCTACGATACCTCGAAAAACATATTTTTTGCACTAGTATATCCAGGTACTTGAACAAACTTTTGGTATGCAGCTGAAAAGCTTAGACCAAACTAACTATAGAGGTACATGCACAATTAAATACAATTATACACTAACTGGCTAAAGTATATACTACTGTTCAATTGAATTTGCATCACAACAGACATTGCATAATTGATGAAAGACTGTTTATAACACATTTCTGATGAATTTATTATATATCTTTAATTTACTAAACTGAAGTACAAAAGCAAGAACACGTCCCAGGAATTTAGTTTTAAAGAAAACAGGATAAACGTTTGAGCATTAGTATGTTTAATATCAATAGTGAACCATTTTAAAACCTTGCAAGGACATGTTGGAGTGTTTTGTTCAGCACATCATCTCTATATCCGTTTGTGTCTACTGGGTGCTCATTTTGTAATTATCATGGATAGATCAGATGGCATTACGTTGTATGATCATAGATAGTGGAGTAAGAATCGGTTGTGACCCCCATTACAGTCAGTACAAGCATAGACACGTCATCTCGTGGAAAAGGTAAGATGACGTCATTTTGGATACGTTGCCACTCTTCGTGTAGTGCCTCTTCAAGCTGTTTCGTGGTGACTGGTTGCTGTTGGCGTCTTCCAAAATGGTCCCATAGACGCACGATCTGAGATTAGTCAGGGGAGCGTGATGGCCAAAGCAAAACCGATTTAGGAAGTCCATGATGATCCTGTCGGTATGTGGTTTTGCGTTGTCTTGTTGACAAATCATCCCTTGTTGCTGCATTTGGATAAATGGGACCATCATAGGTTGTAACCCTGAATCTCTTGGATTTAAGGGTCGGACATATTGTCATCAAATCTGTCTTCTGGTCGCCGCAGATCCCGCCCAAGACCCTTACGCTGCCACCGACATAGGGTAAAAAGTTTGGACACATGCTGCGGCCAGACTTTCTTCTACGTCTTAACATTCTCACTCTGCAGTCTGCTTGGAACAGGTTGAATCGACTTTTGTGGCTTACAACTACTCTTGCCGATTCATGACGTTGCAGCGACTCACTCTCCCTGCCCAGCGGAGAAGGTTGAGGCGATGTTCGCGGGTCAAGGTCATTCCTTTGAACAGTCGATATACCCGATTACCATAGTTTAATGACGTCTCATGATATGGTGCCCTAATACTGAAGAAATGGTGACGAATCTGTTGCCCAGATGTAGTATGCGCTGATATCGGTCTTCTGCAGGAGTTGTCAACCTCGGTCTTCCGCTTCTAGGACGGTCAGATGTCTGGCTAGTCTAGTTAAGGCGATGAAGGAGTCGAATGGCGGTTTGTCTGGTGCTACCTAACGTCCTGGCAATCTGGCCGTTCGAAACCCCACTTGTGACATTCCGATGACGCTTTCTCGCTCTGTTGAGTGGTATTTTTTCTGCTTTTTTCCGTAACATGAGTAGTAAATGGTACAATTCTGATATTCACCGCTCCTTTTACTCTTAGCGCGTCCGATTCATGTGCAAATGAAAAAAGTCGTAATTTCTGATATTATAGTGTATCATCTTGTACCCTTGCATAATGTATACCCTCGAGTGTCTGTAGTTCGTGACGCTAAGCAAACAAAATCGAAATGCTCGATTTATATATTCTTATCATGTTAAAATATATTTAGAAGGGAATCTCACCTGTTAAACCTCATTTCTGCTTGTTACTGTGTCCGATGATCGGCGTTGATCTCTTGATTGCTTACCTTATATTTTATTTTGTCTAGTATATACTGGGTGCAAAATAGTACGTGCTTAAGTGACGTCACGAAATTACAACACTGACTGACATGCGCTATACGACCATCGTAAATTTGTGGTATTTGTGTTTTGAAAAAGACTGCAGGGTCTCCTTTTACGAAGAAACCGTAACCCCCTTTCTGAATATTTCATGGAATGAGCCAAGGGTTCAAAGTACCAAAAGAATTACTTGTGTTTCTTAAATATGACAATCCAACAATAATTTCTTAAATTATAATTTTCATTTGGATAAAACATTTTGAATTCTTAAGCATGATGACTCAACGCTGACATACTTTGGGTTGGCTTGTTATCTAAATTAACATAGCCAAGTTAACTTTGAGTCCTCGATTGGTAAACATACCTGTTTAAGCTCCCGAGGTACGGAAGGGTACAGCACAAAGTAGATTTGTTCTAGTGAAGTGTAAGGACACTGTGCCAGAAAGAGCCGGACCGCTCTAAACATCAGATACGCCACGTCTTCCGCCGGATATCTGAGAAATCCAGTACCAAACGCCGGAAGCGCTATAGTCACGTGACCGGAACTGGACGCTTCTTGGAGGCAGTTGTACACCAACAGGATCATGTTCTGAAAGAAATTGGAAATGGTAAGATGTCGAAGGACTTGTACCTTTTTGGAAATACACATCTCAAAATCATGGGAGTATAAAGTTATTTATATTTACTTGATAACAAGTCTCCTTGTCTATCTTTTCCAGACCCTTATAGGCCGGTAGCGCTCCATGATAGATCTGCTGACAGGTCAACATCCTTCCCGAGCTTGACACTGCAAGATCTCCGTTGTTTATCCCATTAGGGTACTTGTCTCTGAGTTCGTCCTGTACCTTATCCCCACACGACTTGAGCAGTGCGCTGGATACCTTTCCCACTGCGAGGGTCAAGTTGCGGTGTAGCGTGTTTACTATGACGTCAGCCTTGGTATAAAAACACAAGTATCGATCGTGAAACAATGTATAACAGAATTTGATTTATGAGCAACATATGTTTTTAGGTATATTTACATAGTCAAAAAAGTATTCAACCCCCTGACAGAAATGAGTTTCTAGATTTGAAGACAATGAAGTTGTTTCAGAATTGATTTGATATGCTCTTGCTTTCTTCTACGTGTAATGACTCTGGCTGCTTTATTCTGGACTCGATGAAGAATGGTAATGGAAAGAGAGAATTACAGTATTCCTGATGAGAGCTAACATAAGTATGAACAATTTGCAAGTGTATGGTTATCGAAATTGGGCACCACAAAAGGTTCAAGGACTTCCCGGATGTAGTGATCTGCTGTCTCGTTACTCACATGGTCACACGATCAAGTTTGGAGTCAAACGAGAAGCACCCCTGTACCATCACAGATCAACCGCCATAGGTATTATTGGCATGATGTTTCATGGTGCATACGCTGTTCATAACCCTGATCCTGCCTACCACAGAGTGCAGAAGGAACCTGACATTTAAGCACTCGGCATTCTCGGTTACGATTGCTTACGATGCGGCTTGTTTCAACGTTTTTAAAACCGAAATTGATCACAAACTGATACTGCAAATTTCGGAAATCGTTGGGAGCAAAGTGCACGTGTAGCTTATCGAGTTTGGATGAGGAATATCCCTAAAAGATCATGATAAAATCAAACCTACTACATAGTACATTCATGGTTACAAACAACGTCAACATCAACTGGAGTTTGGTATGTGCCGAATTAATCAAACTTTTGTAACACTTTTTTGACTATGCATACATTATCATTACGATCTTTTGAAATTTGAAAGGTACGTACCCTTTGCTTCTGGATCTCATTGAAAACCACAGTCACGAATGGATCCTCACCTGCATGTACAGTCATGTATCAAAGGGATATCATTTAGTATATATAGAGAAAAACCCATTTGTTGATGAAAATCAAGATGATTTATTCATAAGTACCTTCGACCATAAGATCTCATTAGGTGAATGACGTTGAGTCGGTTATGACGTCATGAGTAACTTCACAAGTACTTTCGACCATGAGGTGTAGTCATATATATATATATATATATATATATGACAAATACAATGAAAATACAGGGTTCGGATTCCGCGAGAATGTTTACTATTGAAGATAGTTTGGTCCACAGTGACACAATATAAACAGTCAACTAAAGCATCTGTGTGTTACCATATCGTGTGATCTAAGGCATCAATTTAATCTAGTTTTGACCCGAGTTTGGACGATTTTTGTGTTTTTTGTGAAACTGTTTATTGATTTTCGACATTTTAAATTACAGGCGTCAGACTCTGAATGTACAATATCATGTAAGCATACATACATGTAGCTATATAACATAAACAAGGTATAACAGAGTCGTGTATGCAAGGGACTCGAAATGACAATACTGGTTTCCTTGCTTGAATACCCTGTGTAAACCTCGTAGACAGATCCCCGTTCCCATATCCGATTTCCTTGCAGATCTGTCTCTGCGGTACCTTGTTTATATGTATATGTTATAAGCTAGTAGTGAATACTTGCATGTAGATGAATAGATATAGTGTCAGGTGCCTTTAAAATAAAATAATATGGAAATAAAGAGTTGAAAAGGAATCAATTTGCTTTTTACGTGAATCTGAAAATTCGTAAAGAAGTGATAATATGTATACAAAAATAATATCATACATGTGCAAACAAGATATAAGTAGGTCAAATCATAATTATACGGCACTATAGCACGTATTTTCGCGATCAACTTATCAAGAACATATGCACAATTTTTTTAGTTTTCTAACGGTGCAATTAAATACTTATCATTCTTTCAAGTTTAACTGCAATCAAAATTGACAATGTTAGGACGGCCGAAGTTACTCAAGGATATAAATAACAGATTTAGTTGTGCACAAAATGGGAAATATTGACTGTTAAAAAGGATTTAGCTAGGAAAAAACTGCAAATAAAATCATAAATATAACTTTTGATAGTATAGTGGCAGTATTCAAATATTCAGTATTCAAAAAAGACAGCGATTATACGTTTAATTATCATTTTCCGTACTGACTGATAACCTGGTTTAATTTTACTGATAGATCACCTTATTTCATCTGAACATATAGAATCTTTAATAATGTTAAATAACATCTTACCAGTTTCACTTAACCTTTGGGCGTCCTCAGGCATAACCCAATCCACATGATCCACCGATATTTCAAATCGTGCGATACAGCTGTTACTTCGAGCTATATCTTTGACCACATCCTTTACGCTATCATCAGTAAATCCTGAGCGAACCCCGAAAATGAATTTGCTAGTGAATACGCTTTGACGCAGCTGTAAAATCCTCGTCTCGCATAATTTTACGGAATTGGCCGGTCCAGTTAAGTGCACAGCGTCTTGAGTGCTGCCTGTAGAATGCACGAAATCAATTACCACATTACTTTTGCCTGCGGCTTTAAGGTCGTTATGTTTGTACTTGGTGAGGTAAGAATATTTGTCTTTATCCATTGGAATAAGAATTGTTATTGTTGTAGATGTTTGCGTCCTTTCCGAGGCATCAATTGTTTCCTCTCCAAGAATTTCTGTCACGTTTAGGCTGAGTCCATCGACAGATTTTGTAAGTCCAATCAGTTTAAGAGCGCCTCCATCTCCGACCACAACAGCATCATCGAGTGACATGAGCACCTCGCCATCACATTTGTCCGCCAACAACGCAGCATGTCCGGGATTCAGTGTGAAAGACTGTTCGACAATGAGTTTATCCAGCTCCCTAGACACGGTCTCTGGCTCAACTTCTCTCTCAGACTCAAAGTGTATGACTTCATTTTTCACATCAATGCGACACCTGTACCCTTTCTCCTCCAACTTCCGGGTTACGATCCGGTGAGTTGATTCTCTCCCCTCCAGAAGCAAGGCCTGGGCGTGTGATAGACCCACTGACCTTGTTCTAGTTCTTGTGTACAGCACTTCATCTGACATCGTGATAAGGAATGTTTCTAAGACACCTTTAGCCTTGATTTAATAGGTTTTCACCAGATTACAGATGACAATCACTGTACATACAAACCAGACATCAATATTTTAATAAGAACAGTATCATAAAAGTTCATCTCAACCAATACTCCTCCTAATGTGCACAGGTTTGGGTTTCTTTCCATACAGATTCAGGGTAAAACAAATCTATTCCTTGCTTAAAACACACATTGCGGATATTGCATCAGTTGCGATATCCGGTTGGTTCATTTGCACGTTGATAAGAGCACATTCAACCAAAACAGAAAGAATGCGCAGGTATTGTCCCGCAGTTTTGTTTCACCAACTTACCTTTCACAAACGTCTGTCACAATCAATTATGTCACATATGTTCCATGATATCAACAAACTAAACGTTAAATTCCGGCGTTTAAATCGTTCTTAATTTGAAGATTTGGATTTGAAATGTCCACCCTATAACAGCCAGCTTGAGAAGGTGTACCCTTTATGCATATAGTCAGACACCATATTCGTCTTTTGTTCCGTTCAACATGTAACACAAGGGAGTATTGACTCTTTTGCGCTGTACAGATTTGCCATGCAAACAAAGGCGATAGTGATATGTAACGCAATGCAGACGGCTGTTAAAGCGCAGAGATCACAAGTCAACTGCTCTAAGGGGCAAAGTGCAAAGGGCGCCGTTAAAACCTGTGGTACGTATTACGGTGACTTTCAACATAACATTAGTTTCGACGTTAAAGCACCACAGAGTAATATATTTATATTTGGGGTTATTTTATCGAGAAGTACGGGTTGTTTTTTAAAAAAGTCTATCTTTAAAAACCGGACATTGGTGCGCGTCAATGACTCAAACCTAATTTTTAAAACTGATTTCAGCAGACTCAAAACGGCAAATATTGGTTTGTAGTGATTAGTAGGTCATTTACCTAATATTCATGTAAAGTGGACGCACAAATTCGACCTCTTTACATCTATATGGCTGTTTTTTATTTATCATTGAAAAGATAAAAATATCGTAATTGTGACATTTTAGAGACAAGAGATGCAAGTTCGGAGGGGTGATGTGAACTCAGGACTTTAGGCAGTTTTATTCTTATTCAAGTGACATAAACAATCATAAAACATACTCTGTGTCAATTTAAGAGTGACTCTACGTGAGTTGTTGGAGTCATAAAAGGTAAAAATTGTCAATGGTGTCATTTTTGGAGAGGTTATCATTTTCGAACAGTAAAATTAAGGAGCACTAGAACGTCTTTGAAAATTTCATGTCTGAAACTTATAATAAATAAACAATAAATATACATTATACAAATGCATTATTTTCAGAGGGTCAAACATCACATGACTCCACCCTATTATCCGTGGCCGCAGAAGAAAGTATCAAGTATTAGCGAATACTACTGGCGGCCATTTTTGGGTGATTGCCCTTTTAATCATTAAATGTAGTCAAAATGGATTCGCGTAGCATTATCGTACAGGTTCCCTTCGTTTGAGAACTGCGTCTTTAGATTAAAAAAGATTGCCATTTATTTCCGTTTTCAAGGGATCACTTTGTTTACCGCCTAAATCTTGCTACTATCCGTTTAAAGAGCCACTCCGTGATTTTCATAACATATTATTGACCTTTGATAAGAATCTAAATGTCATATGTGGTGACATAAAATCAAAACATCTTAACTTTTCATGTCCAAAAGACATATATATGACAGATACTGGTTTTCCATGAAAATCTAAACACAGATCGATTGAAACGGTTTAAACAAGAATCAACACATATTGTATTATGACACGTTTCATAGAAAAATAAAATTTCATGTAACATACTCGGCTTCACGTTGTTGCCCGCCAGTTAGGGTGGTGATAGATGTGTCATTTGTAAATAAACTAACCGTTTACAAGTAAAAGAAACAAATTCAGAAACTGAAAACCATGACCAAATGTCACAATCCTAAAGGCCAATTCTCACTTGATCATGGTAAATATCATTTTACCATTTCACAATTTCAAGGTAGCCTTATGTTCATTGTAGATATTTTCATGTCACAAAAGAATATATTCAGCAACACGTTTTCACGTATGAAGACAATGAAAAACAAACCGAATTGGCTGCATAAAGTTTAGAGTCCATAGGGTCACGACATGACATGCCCTTATTGCATTGATGAGTAAGGTCCCTAGTTAGATAAATCCTTAGTCGTGACATGTAGACAATCTCCATGTTACATTTATGACCAAGATCACTTGTTTCATTTAGATAAATCCTTAGTAATGACATGCAGACAATCTCCATGTTACATTTATGACCGAAATCACTTGTTTCATTAAGATCAATCATTAGCTATGACACGAATAGAATCTCCATTTCATAGCGATGACCGAACTCACTTCATGCATTTAGATAAATCTTTAGTTATGACATGTATACAATCTCCATGTTACATTAATGACCGAACTCACTTGTTTCACTAAGATTAATCCTTAGTTATAACATGTATACAATCTTCATGTTACATTTATGACCGAACTCACTTGTTTCATTTAGATAATTCCTTAGTTATGACATGTATACAATCTTCATGTTACATTTATGACCGAACTCACTTGTTTCATTTTGATAATTCCTTAGTTATGACATGTATACAATCTCCATGTTATAGCGATGACCGAACTCACTTGATGCATTGAGATAAATTTTTAATAATGACAACTAAACAATGTCAATGCTACATTTATGACCGAACTCACTTGTTTCATTTAGATAAATCCTTAGTTATGACATGTATACATGTATATATGTATTTCAATGTTATAGCGATGACCTAACTCCCATTGATGCATTTAGATAAAGCCTTAGTTATGACATGTAGACAATCTCAATGCTACATTGATGTATGAGCTCACTCGTTGCATATCGATGCATATACTAAGAGTTAAGATATGTACATGTAGACAATCTCCGTGGTACATTTATGACCGAACTAACTTGATGCATTTAGATAAATTCTTAGTTATGAATCGTAGTCAATCTAGATGTTACATTTATGACCGAACTTGGTTAAATCCTTTGTAATGACATGGAGACAATATCCATGTAACATTGATGACCGAAATCATTGATTGCATTTAGATATATAATTAGTAATGACACTAAACAATAACACTGCTACATTTATGACCGATCTCACTTGCTGCTTTTAGAAAAATCCTTAGTAATGAAATATAGACAATCTCCATGTTACATTGGTGACCAAAATAATTTGTTGCATTAGATAAAAATTTTAATAATGACAACTAAACAATGTCAATGCTACATTTATGACCGAAGTCACGTGTTGCATTTATTTTAGATAAATAATTAGTAGTGACATGTAGACAATCTCAATGTTACATCGATGGCCGAAAGTACTTGTTGCACTTAAATAAATCCTTTGTAATGACATGCATGTATACAGCTGCATGCCGAAAGTTGATGTCTTTGAGGCATCATAGCATTACGAAAAAGAAGCGGATTATGTTGAATTTTCAGAAGTTAAGATTGATTGTACTTTAACATAATCGTATATCATACTGAACATGTAAGCATAGCATTTTTGGCAGGTCATTTAAGTGACCAGGGGTCAAAATTAATTAATTTTTTGCTAGAAAATCCATTTGAAGTAGTCAACAGCATTAAACACAAGTCATATTTGTTTCAATGCATAAAGTCAATCTGATATTGTTTTGTTGTTTTCAGAGTTTGGAACTGTGATTGTTTAATTGAAATTTCAGGAAATCGGAATTTCAAAACTATTACCCCTTGTGTCTATTTCATCATGCCAAAATTGGATTTATTGCATTAGAGAATAAATAAATAGCAATTGCTTTGCGTCAATCTGATTCGCTGAACACGGTAATAGAAGTTCAGTTCATACCTCCATAAACTTAATTTCGTGACGTCACATCATTTTAAGCCACGCCCATCGACGGAACTATTTGTAAACAAGTTACGTTTTCCTAAAAATAGCAACACTTTTTGCAATGCCACTTCTTGAAAGGAGGTTAATACAAAATTAAAATAATACAGTATGAAATAATTATTGTTGTCAAAGGTTCTAAAGGTAGTCCTTTTCATAATAAACAAGAGAGCTCTATCAGAAATTACAACCGATCGTGTTCCACCCCACAGAAGGCAAATGTCATTGTTCAATGCTCTCAGGGCCGTTGCAGGGAGGTTGGCAAAGTAATGTCGTTAAGTTCATGAACAGAGTTAAGCTTGGCTCCTCAACAAGTTTAAGAGCTGTGTGCTGTTTAATCAGATTCCGTTAGATCTAGATCATAACCCCACCAGTATATGGCATCTTTCGGCTGGTTTCCTCTCCGAGTTCTACGTTCTCGATTTGTGTTTACAACTGTGAGAACTAGCAATGTCAAGGCCACGTGTGACGGACGTCCGATAAGTTTATGGCCACGTGCGTTGTAGACTTTCATTGGCTGATGAACGTTTTGTAGGCGGGGCTAGAGATCCGATGACGTTTTGATTGACATTTTATCTCTTTCATGCTGTTGAGCGTTGAATTCATTCGCGTATATAGTGCAGGTCTATTTGGTGCAAATATGTATAGTTAGAGCAATAAATTGCTTTCAAAACATCTAGTATAGTATATATTTATTTATAAGAATTGACTTCAACATTTATTAAGTTCATGGAGGTATAAACTTAAAAACCGATGTGCAAACTCAGCGTAAATCCGCTACGCGGATTCACACAGTTTGCACATCGGTTTTTAAGTTTATACCTCCATGAACTTAATGAATGTTGAAGTCAATTCTTAATTAGACGACCACAAACTAAGTTAAGGAATGACTATCGTAAAAATGGACAGTTTTGTGGAAGTTACTTTGACGTAAAAACAAAACCCAAATTACATGATATTTACACTACGATACACTGGTATGTGTACAAACTTTTAAATCACTCGTTGCATTTAGATAAATCATTAAAGCTAGTAATGACATATGGACAATCTCCATGTTTCATTAGTGACCGAAATCATGTGTTGCATTCCGATAAATCCTTAGTAATTACAATTGGATAATATTTATATATATATGACCGGATTAACACATTGCATTTAGATGTTGAGATGTTCAGACATATAAGCGATCTCCATGCTACATTGATGACCGAACTCACTTGTTCCATAATTAGATGACTCACGATATTTAAGAAAACTCAATGTTACTTTGGTGACCAAAAACTTAAGTTAACATTAGATTAAACCTTAGAGTAATGGCATGTCAGTTACATATTACATTGGCTGTATCCAGATGTAAAATCCGAAGGTCACAACATGTAAGCTTTGTCCATGTTTCATTGATGAGTGAAATCTCTAGTAACATATTTAGAAGAATACTCCAGAGTCACAACATGTAAGCTTTGTCCATGTTACATTGATGAGTGAAATCTCTAGTAACATATTTAGAAGAATACTCCAGAGTCACAACATGTAAGCTTTGTCCATGTTACATTGATGAGTGAAATCTCTAGTAACATATTTAGATGAATACTCCAGAGTCACAACATGTAAGCTTTGTCCATGTTACATTGATGAGTGAAATCTCTAGTAACATATTTAGATGAATACTCCAGAGTCACAACATGTAAGCTTTGTCCATGTCACATTGATGAGTGAAATCTCTAGTAACATATTTAGATGAATACTCCAGAGTCACAACATGTAAGCTTTGTCCATGTCACATTGATGAGTGAAATCTCTAGTAATATATTTAGATGAATATTTCAGAGTCACAACATGTAAGCAATGTCAATCTTACAGGGATAAGCGAACATGGCTGTATCCAGATGTGAAGGCGTTGAGTCATGACATGAAAGCAATGTCCATGTTACATTGACGAGTGAATTCTCTGGCTACATTAAGATGCGACTCCTTAGAGTCAGACGTGATCAGCAGCATAGAGTCCCCCGGGACGCTGGCACTCGTCTCCTGCCGCCAAACACAGTCTGAAGTAAAAGCAGAAACACTATAACATATAACGTTTCGTCGAGGGTGACATAGGGATATATTATTCCCGCGAAAGATTTTATGAAATGAGCGGAACGCGAGTTGCATAAAACCTTTCAAGGGAATAATATATCCCTATGTTACCCTGGACGGAATGTTATAACGAATTTTAATATACCGAATGTCATAATGTATAATTAAAAACTTGCTCTCTTTTTTAAAATGACAAACAGAAATGAACAACACGTATGACCTGATCACGTGACTTTGATTGATTGACGTGGAAGCACGCTTTACTCATGTAGCAGGGTATAAGGGATTTATCGTCCCTCGGCGGCGGTGTACATGGATATTTGTTGAGGGTCATGTGAATCAATCAGAGATCGGCATTCTTACATGAGGTATGATAAGGAAATTTGTAAACTCAAATAAGCAAACTGGTTTTCTTATAAATAAATACGATGATACAGTGAAAGGCCTATTGATGTTTATGAGTTATGAGTCAGGTACTTATCAAACATACCAACAATACTGGACACGGGCGGTAAAACTTTCACAATTCTGCCATTACAATCCATCGCCATGACAACAAACTCCTGAAAACACTTCTGGTCAGGTACAGCCACACTAACTGCAATTTGTGGACAGTTCAATCTCCGAACAGCTTCCATAAGGAGAGGTGCAGCACTGTGAGGAGCTCCTAGTCTCGTGCCTAAAGTGATTGACGCATCTAATTAAAGAAATCCATTCATGCAAAGTAAGAGGACAAAATGTAAAGTTTCAATGATTGTAAGAAACCCTTAACAAATGTATCGTTTATCACACTGACGATGCCTGATTTCATCTAGTTAGCACTCCTTCAATGATGGTATGTTATGACGGGAAGATATCCTTCGCTTGAAGTTTTGTGTGTAATTTCCTAATTTCCATAACCTCGGTAAGACCTTTCCCACCAATTAGTTCGGAATGTAGTCAATGCCGCAATTCAAGGAAATTTAATAAATGACATCGTAAGAACTAAGGAAATAAATACACAAAAACCATACTTTAACGATAAATACTCTTACTTATCAATTTCTCCTTAATGCAAAACCCGTGCCAGTCCCAATACGTAATTAAAGCCTTGCTGCATTTCCTAAACTGCTATCTGCAGCTCTTCAGCGGACGGCAACTGAACAGAATCAGAAGATCCAGGGGGTTACTGCTAATCGCTGATCGCTGCACTCAAACCATTAAATTTTGCGCAATGCAGCAAGACCTAGTCTTATATTACCCAGTGATTGAGCTTGTCGCGAGTCATTTTTATAGGGGAAGTTGGTTATACTTACCGTCATCCACTATGGGAATTGTGAGCGTGTGTATGTTCTCCTTCTTGGCTAACCTGAGCGCCCTGTCCAGCGCTTGTGCAGTTTTGGTATCGTCGTCCCGTGTACACAGTGAGTGGATCAACACTCGCTCAGGTACAGTCGTCCTATCTAACACACACATGGACTTCACCAGCTCTGTTGACAAGATACATAGGGAACACATTATTCAAAATAATCCTGAGTGAAGTAAATTTTGAATTGTTCACGGCTTGTAAAGACTGTAGAGAGTTCTGTATTCTATTTTGAGGTAGTTCAAGTCGTCTAATGCTGATGCGAGCACTTCTCGGGCTGAACATGAGGAACTCTTCTTGGACGCAACGTAGTTTTGCAATTGGCGACGCCGTTTCAAAAGTTCCGTATACTTCCGGAAACAAGATTTTTCTATCACTTGCTAATTTAAAATTTGCTGTTAAATCACGTGATTTGAATGAAGCGCCCTCCCCTACAAAAAGTTGCAATTCTCGTATGATTTCTAAATCGTTTATCGACATCCGTCGCAGCAGCCTGGACGACAAGCAAATATAGGTTGGGGAAATGTGGACAGGCCTATCTTAACAAGTCAATGGGGATAGGTGAAGTATAAGCCGATGTAGGAAGAGGTTTTAAGTATAAATGGAAACATTTTAAAATATCCCACCTGTATCGTGAGTAAAAGTGCTTCCGAAGACAGGGGTAATAGAATGAAGTGCGATGTTTTCTTTTTCTTCTGAAAATGAAAGAGGTTTTTATTTCCTTTTACTTGTAAAAAAAGAAAACTTTTCAAGCTGAAAATTATATCTACATTTCTTGACAGAAGTTATAACGATCTTCTGTTAACATGGATCTAGATTTTGATTT
Source organism: Phorcus lineatus (assembly GCA_921293015.1). Lineage (NCBI taxonomy): Eukaryota > Metazoa > Mollusca > Gastropoda > Trochida > Trochidae > Phorcus > Phorcus lineatus. The sequence goes on along the minus strand of OV121088.1, from coordinate 25,925,688 downwards.
TTAAGATAAGTATATATGTGCTGTGAACACGTCAATTTGAGATTTCATCTACCAGAAAACCATTAGATTGAAGTCAAATAATATCACACATATATTTCTAAACGTATATACATTATCATATACACGTCCAAAACGAGTAACAAATCACGCATATCCGATTTATTTTAAGTATCGATATTATAGAAAATTATATCCCTTTTAGAACTCCTGGCCTCAAAGTAAAAACGGAAAATTAAATACGTGTGTATTTAGACGCTATCAACTTTTTGTATATCGCGACATTATTAACCCCTTTGTCTATGGTTTTAATGCGTATGATTAATATTTGGTAATTATTTATGAAATATATATCAAATAATGCTCTAACCGAGTCCTTTGGCGGACCAGAGTATTACGCAACAATGAGAAACGTCCAGCACTGAAGTCACATCCTTGCACAACACCTGAAGGTAACTCTTGTTGACAGGTAGACACGCCTCGATGCATGGGGGATTTAACTCCAGGACACGTAGATCTGAAGACATAATATTTTGGCAATAAATTACTGATCCGTTTGGTTCACATGAAGCTGACGAATTCTAACATTTGAATGTGACATTAGGCATAGCCGTCACAGCCTCTTGAAAACGTGGGAAATTGCAATTTTTGTTTGAATGAATGCTATAACTTTTTGTATTTAGTTTTTATCGTCACTTTTTCTTTGAGAATAGTAAAGTTTAGTGGAATTTAGAATCAAACAGTTCTTGTCAACACATCTTTATACAGGGTAATACTGTTCATACAAAAGGGGGATACTTATTTCTCATACGGATTTTATTTAAACATGGAATAACTTCAGACATACAATACTTATAGATATAAACTACTCAATACCTACCTTCATGCAGTGAATGTACGCTGGTTACGACCTTGGTTTTCAGTGCACTTGAAAGCTTTTCCATCATAAACACCTATAATACAATGTTCATTATTATAACTAAAAAATGAAATATGAATGCAAACATATATTAACAAAGATAACGTATATATGGCGATAAAATTATTTATGATTGCAAAATCAACAAGAATTATGTAACGTTTACATATAGCGTCATTTACACTACATGATATGTTCAGCATATGACATGCATTTGAGCCTTACGGATATATTCAAAAACTTCAATCCATTTCCCAAACGAAAAATTCCCAAAATCAAGATATGACAACAATTTACCGTCTTTAGAAAACATTCTATTTAATATGTACCATCCAAGGTGCATTAATGTTAAAAATAACATTTCTATAACAGTGTTCGTAACTACCTTGAATAGTTACATTCCGATGCAATGCAGTCTTTGTAAAAACATAAAATTGTATTTTGTCATCTTACCATAGTCTAAAAAGCTTCTCGCAGAAGTCATTTACCAACTTAGCAGGCAAATCTAGGTCGAGTGAATATACTGATAGAGAAGTCAGTTAAAGAGGCTCATTTACTTAAGTATTGGTGTAATAAGGTTGACTAAAATTATTATGTAAATAGATACATGTTGAAAGAGACCGGTCAATTAACAAATTAAATATAAGAATACACATTAGAGCGATAAATGTTAGAACAACCATCACGCACCTGTCTAAGGTGAATATTTGCCGATGGGTAGACGACGAAGAACACCTGTTCCAATGAGGGGGAAGGGGACACCTGGAGGTAGCGTGTGACGGTTTCGAACATCAGTCTCACAGTGTAGTCATGGGGGTACTGCATGGTCCCGGACCCCATGGCCGGGAAAGCTATAGAAGTGTGTCCTGCCCCGCTAGCTGCTTGAAGGCAGTTCTTCATTAGAAGGACTAGCATCTGTTGAATAGAATAAGAAATTGTCGTATAAAAGCCTTGAATACTCGATGATCTAAAAACCTTTGAATGAAGCCAGCATCTTTTGAAATAGGTTGCAATTAATGCAATGGTCAACTTTGAAGAAGATTCAGTAATGCACATTATGTTAAGTATGCATGTGCTATATAAATATAATACTAGAATATAGCAATGATTTACAGAAAAGGAAAGAAATACCTAACTTTCGACCATTTCAAAAATCCTCAAAACAGAACAGCAGTCTTTCATCGGACAACTACACGAATATGACGATGTATTCACTTTTTATCTTATACTAGCTGGTCCTGCCTCTTTGATTTTATACTTATATGAATACTAATCAAAAGCAAAGACTTCAGTTAACAATTCATGTTTATGGTAAAACAAGTCAAGTATTATTTGAAAGACGTTTCTGTGAAAGATATGTGCTTGACAACAACCTAGAAACCTTTGACGATCATTTACCCGCATATAATAAGGAATTTTGCAATCTTAAAATTGTTTTAATTGCTCATCATATCATCTTCTCGAATGTAAGTCAAAGGAGCCCTTACCGTGTAACTGCTATTGTCTTTACTATGAGGAGGTAGCGCCACATGGTAGATGGCTTTACAGTTCTTGAGCTTGCCGGGTCCACTGATGGCGACCTCGTCATGTTCTATGCCCATGGGGTACCTCTTTCTGAGTTCTGATTGGATGCCCGACCCCCCAGCCTTATGGATGGTTGCAGACACACCCCACCCAGCACTGATCTCCAGCTTCTTGTTGGTCGTGTTTACCAGAACATCACACTGAGTGAGACAATAACTTATAGATGGTGTACCCCATGTTTGATAGCGCTTATCATTACCTCAGTTGTGAATATATATATATATATATATATATGTTCTGTGACGTCATAGCATGGCAACGTCATAAAGACCCCATGATGATCACTGAATAGTGTGAAACCGGTCGGGGATTTAAATCATTTCCAGACTTTTGTTTTTTATATATATATATATATATATATATATATACTAAAACTTTTTCATAATTAGAGTAATACCTAGATATATATTAAGATTGGGTTTCCTATTATATTGAATAAATTGTTAACTTAGATTATAGGATTACTGATGCTTAGATTATAGGATTATTAATACTTTAAAATAGATTAACTCTTAAAGAAATATGATTTGGTGAAATTTGATTTGTTTGAAAAGAGATTTATGACAGAAATTATTTAAATTGATAAAATAATTTATGGAATTATTGACTTCGATGAAACAAATATTGTGGCTTTAGAAATACACTGGTTCATACAAGTGGAATGCACAAAATGTAAGCGATCTACAAGCGAACCTCCCGCGTGGGGAGATAGCAAGTTGATATATTCTTTTCGCAACTCCTGCATCAGTTATGCTGCTGGTCTATCCAATGGACGGCGAATGCCTTCATAACTTCCTCTGACATTGACGTTTGGCTCATCAAACATGTTTTAATTTATATGTGGATTCAAAATTGTGTAATCTACAAGCCGGGTGTCTTTATTTGTGCGCCACCAAATCAAAAGCTTTTAAGAAAACTATGCATTATGTTATCACCCCACTGATACAGCTACTGTTTTTAAATAAAGCACTTCTCGATGCAAAATTAGTCAAGTAGAAGATAGACATTTCACGTTGAGGGAATTGCATCAAACGTCATTCATACAGATTTGAAATTACGTCGTGTATTTCACCTGAAAGCACTGTTTTGTAGGACAAGTTAGACGTCTCGTCTCGTTATGACAATTTCATTGCCATTTCAAACTCAAGGTTTAATTCACTGACTTTGTGCGGATCATCCTATAGAAGATGTCTAGGTATTACAAAGGACGAGACTTATTCAAAAGACACGAAGGACATAAGGGAAAAAATGAACCGTGAAATGATAACGACTTTAGAAAGCTTGGTTTTGGTTTCTTGAAAAGAACTGCTTACGAGAAATCAGAAGAACGGGTGCAGCATTATGTGGCATTCACCATTAGCTTTGGAGAACGCATGAGTATGAAAAATTTGAAAACTCAATATGATCAGAAAGTGCATACAATCATGTAAAAGCAACACGTTATGCTCTCTTGTAAGCGTTCAGAAAGAATAGCAACGAGGGAGGAAGGAGGGGCATCTTATTACCTTATGAAAGGTGAATGTTTGTATGTGCGACTCAGTCAGGCGAACCTCATCAAAAAGAATGAGAAATGTTTTATCGTGCAGGGAGTTAAAACTTGTGAATGTGCTGCAGGCTAAATGATACGCTACCTGTACATTCTGGATTTCAGCAAACTTGACTTCGATGCTTGTTTCTAAACAAATTTGAATTTCTTTTATAGACATTTTTATGTTTTGGATAACGCTATCAACAAATGTACCTCTTGTACTCTTAAGGTCCTTCAGGGATTCACGCCAACACCCTTATAACCAGGCAACACTGAGCACTGATTGTACCAACAACTTACCAACTCGAAAATCAGAACTTGATATTTTTTCAAATTATATATATAGATGATCTGGAATGACTGCTTATGAATTAAGTAGGTTTATTTTGGCGTTTATGACAATTTCATGACACTCAACGTAATTATATTTGTCACGTCATTGTGTAATTGTTAAACTTTTTTTCATAGATTTAAATAACATTTGTCAGAAATGCCAGAAATGAAAGATTCTAACCTTTAAATGCTTCCTGTTTTGTTTGCTTCCGAAACAATTCAGGAGGTTGATATTCAATCACGCAGCCATATTTATTTTCTATTGATGGCGTCACACTAGGGTCTGATACGCTCTGCGACTTGGAGTCCAGACAGAATTGAGAGGTTTTGGTCACATGGACAATCTCTCCAATGAGAGCAATGCCCCTTTGTATGTCATCAATAGGACCCTCGATATCAATAGTGTAGGAATCCTTTCCTTCCGTACCGGACACATATAGTGGCTTATCAACACCATTCGCAGATTCAATCTCCTCAAGCCTAAACCTACATATATACTTAAAGCAGTCCTCGCTGACTGGAACAGATTGTCGATCAGCTAGGTACAAAGAAAACGGAGAATCTGACCCTTGAACTTCCGCCATAACAACATAGGCAGCGGAGTCCAGTCTATCTGCTATGGCCTTGGTGGATTTTCTGGGTCCTGTGAACACTATCCTTTCCATCTCTATATCAACTGAGACCATTATCTCCTCTGGCTTGAACTGAATGTCCCGGATGTGGATATCTGGCATCATATATACAATGTCTTTACTTACTTTGACTTCTACATCAATGCATGCATTCTGAAAGAGCTCAAAGGCTTCAGAGAAGGGGTTGTCTGTTGATTCGACTTCAATGAACCCCTGATTTTCGTCTTGGTTGATATCCCACGATGTTTTGAACCCGGCATCCTCCAACACACGTACTAGATCTTTCTGATAGCCATTATTCTGTTCCAGATATAGACATTGGTACAAGGACAAAGGAATCTTAGACGAATCGCCATCTTTCCAAGAGGTAGTATCCTTAGATATATTGTCCGAAGGCGGAGCTTCTTCTTCTTCGCTTTCATCTATCAACTTGATTTTGACTGAAAATTATTGTAATAAAAAAATTTAGATATTTTTTTGAATCAAATGTTTAAAATCTATTACAAATATTTCAAATGATGTGCTTGATAATGTAACCAATATTGAATAAATATTATGAATATACCCCTAGTCTGTACGTACGAATTAAGGGGAATCAGTCATGTATACAAAGAAAATGAGTATATCCACTTATAAAAACATCATGACATCGTTCATTAATTTTATGGCAAGACATTCTGGCAAGGATATAACTTACTTTCACTACGTTAGAACTGCATTACTTGTCCCTACTTTCAATCCATCGTTATTACATGTGATAAATGTTTTTGTCTTTAAACAGTCTTATTATAATATACTACAATATACACCCACCTTCCTTTTCTTTTTCCCGGATGATGGCGGATAACTGACCAATCAGATTCCTCCTTGGCGTCAGGAAATTGGCCATTGTGATGACACTTTAACTTTGTCATAGACTGTTGTAGCAAACCATTAGCAGTCGGTCAATTTGATATCAACTGCCATGTTAACCAATTGAACAGTTAACGAAAAGTATGTTCTTTGTATGTGGAATGAACTGATCAAATATTGAAGGAGATATAATTATAATTAATATACAAAATAAATCAAAAGTATATTTATCCTCGAAATCGTAAATATATTGTTGAACCTTATAAGTCATATTTTTCCAGTGATTTTCTATATATTCACGATACCAAGTAAAATCATAAAAAAACTTCAAGTTGTAGGTGTTTGTCATTTGCTACATTGTACTGATCGACCCAGCTCGAAATCTGTGTTATGTTAATTGTATTGATAACTCTCATTCATGAATAAAAAATGTAATGTTATCTTGACTGAACATGTACAGTTCTCATATAAGCAGGCCTATCGATATATCGCGTACGTTGAAATGATAATAATCCTGATACAAAAACTTCTCATAAATTGTACCTATCATTTCTGAATTCACTACATTAAGTTTTGTACATATTTATTTCTTTCGCTGCAGATAATGTATAATTGATAACAGCAAACCTAGCAGATAACGTTTCACTCCTAAAATATGTTTATCAAATCGTTATCATTGGGGCTTTAATTGCTACAAAATAATTCTTTAAATGCACATGTGTCTCTGTCCATATATTTAACCATAAATTTTTAAAAAACCCAGAAAATTAAAAAAATAAGCGAATGGTATGTAGACAAGCATGCCTTTAAGCGTTATTTCTAACCCATAACAAGCTCTTTGATACCATTGATCGGCATCTATAAACCGAAAGTAGAATATCACGCCCTGAGCACCACTTAGATAAATTCCATTACCTCACACTGTGAACGTCATTTAACTGTCAATCCTAGAATTAAATTAGTGGTTTAAAAAACAAAATTTACTCACATCAGCACGGTACAGCACCATAAGTCTACTAACATAACGGTTACGGGTAAAGTCCAATGTAAAAGATCTATAATAACATCATCACGTGATAAGTTATACAGACGCGATGTGTAATGTTATGTAAATAGAACACGATCGGTGTATCATAGTCTATCGGTTTTCTACATGTTTTCGTGGAAAGCGTTTATCCTATAGAATACATAGTAATTGCATGAGGTTATTTTGAACTGTTTTACTCTGCATTTCATATTTATCTCATCGACGAAGCCACCGAGATCTATTAATATTATGAAATGTCGTCTGAACTTTTGCGTGTCTTTGTGCTGTGACTGTACGTATGTAGATTAAGCGAAATTCAATATGCATTTTGAAGTGGTGTTCTATTGGAATTGTTAATTGGAAAACCTCCTCCCTTAATTTTGTGGCCCACGATGTACATATCCCCAAAAGTTTATTGGGGAGATTTTAAGTCATGAAGTTGAAATCTTTCCCAAAACGTGCTCCTCCCCTTTAATATTAATGAATGAAATCGATATTATCAGAATGTAATATTTTGCACTCTAACCTTCATGCACTTCTCCTTTCTATATTCTCTCTTTTGTATAGAAAACGTGTCTGGCGGGACTTGTGATCTATAACTATGAGACGAGTCGAATTTTACATTGTTGTATGGCTTTTAAATATACCAATTCATCTAAACTCGGGTCTTCAAACCATTGTCAAATGCTCGATTGTGAAATACCCCTCAAAGATATGCATAAATTTGGCGGATATCTCATCTATGTACTTCAAACTAATCTCAGAGTTGTATGACCTGCATAGTTTGTGAATCGATTTCAGTCGAGAGGGATATAAATTTTACGAAGAATAGATGAGTCAATGTGTACAGACTGTGAGTCGCTTACAACTCAACCAGGAAGTAAGATACTTACTGTATAATAGCATAGATAGCGACCCAGCACGTAAAGACGTAATTTAGTCCTTGACATACTTATATTCCTAAGTGCTTTAAATAGTGTGTCTCCTGATAAATGATGACACATGTTATTGTTAAAATCACCGTTGGAATTCTGCACTTGCCAGATCGTTCAACCCCTTAGAGTGTGGTGAGAAGGTATCGCCAACTCCCTTTTAACAACCAAGTTAGGTTACCAAGTGAGTTTGCCAACTATTACATACAAAATATCGCACACATACCTTATAGGCTTGTTTAGAGTTGTCTAAAAACGAGGCTCTCACTCTTCTCTGTCCCCCAAGAACATTCGATAACTGTGTTATTATGTATACCGAAATGTCGCAATCATGCAATAAAAAAATTGTAAATTGATATTTAAAAAAGCTCTATTCATCTTGCAAACTTTAAATGCCTCTCAAAGAATTATATGCTTACGTACATAAATAGTGCAGATGAAAGTAATAATTCGGAGTAATAATTTAGAGTGTGAACCCCGCGACAACCATTATTGGCAATACTGTAGATTCTAGGAATATCTGTCATTGTAAGGAATTGTAATATAACAGTATGGGTCGATTCATGAAAGACTCGCTGCATGTCATCCTGAGCGTTAATCTATATAGAAGTTGAAGACATGTATAACTAACGGAGTTGTAATTGTTCAATTGGTCACTGACAATGCAACTATTCACTCACGAGTTGTAATACACTGAAAGAATATAGGTGAGCACTGGGAAGACATTTATAATATTTTGAATTTGGTTTGAGTAACTTATGATTATAACATGGATTTTATCTTCCTTTGTATTGCTTTTGATTATCTGACATGATGGAGCCGCAATTGTATCACACTATCTATTGTGTCCCCCGACTATTGTTGAAAATAACAATTGTAATGGTTATAAGTATAGTATTTACATGTAATTAAAAACGTTAGCGCACACCAATATTTCGTAAATACAAATAATTCACCGATAATGCATATCTCTCGATATAGCCCACACTCAGGAAAATTAGCGTATAACTTATTTGGAAAATATGCCCGTATTCAGGCTATAAAAGTCATTCTAACAGACCAGAAGGAATAAATGCAACGTTGCATAAAATACGCGCCAACTATAAGATATTTACAATCTTACAATTTTGCACACACTCTGAAAACCAGACACGGCAGCCGTTTTGGTAAAACGAACAGTAACAATTTTGCTGTGTATGAAGAATCATTTTAATCCGATACTACTATTTCGTCAATAGTATTGACTCATCAGGGATGAAACGATATGATCGTTAACATCGCATTACAAGCGTTTTTATAACAAAATGTACAAGGTACAAAGTACAATGTTCAAGGATATGTTGTAAATTATGCAAATCATGTGACATCATGGTTCTTCCTTGTTGGTCTTCTGATTGACACAATCACTCTCTTATGAGATTACCCCTAGAGCAATATGTATTTAATGTATGTCACATTAAATACATATTGCTCAAGGGGACATATGTGTGACACACATATATATATATATATATATATATACGTACAATGTACAAGGATATATTGTAAATGATATGCTAATCAGGTGACACCATTGGTCTATATATGGTATATATATATATATATATATATATATATATATATATATATATATCAATCATTTCCCATATATGGAATGTGAACAATTGTGCCGCACAACGGAAAATGTCGCACGCGGTGCTGTGATGAATATATTTAATCCTTTGTCTCCAGTTAAGAGATTTAGGTAAATTAAATATTAACTAAAAATATCAATAGAAAGTGGAACGTATTTCTTGTCCAGCTGATTGTGACAATGAATATTTCACATCCAACACTTAAGATTTTTTTTACATTCCTTAAAATATTCATTAATGATTGTAGGTTAATTGTAACAAATGATAGGTATTTTCTTACATCAATAGAAAGCTAAAATGAGTGCATATTTCCTCAAATGCCCGAAAAGAACCAATCGGAGCTCGAAGTTGTGTACTTTATTGCTTTTTCTAGGAAATTAGAAAAAAAGCACCAATAAATCAAATATAATTTAGAAAACCTATCTATAGAAGATCTTGAGACGCATTTGGGTCGGCAGTGTTACTTAGGTCATATAACGAGATTATTACCATAGGAAGTGTGTTCAAGATGCTTACGTATATAACTGTGAAATATAATGTTTGTATAAAAATGAATCGACATTAAATGTAATCAAACATGCTAACGATAATGTAAGAAGATAAGAATTTATTCAAATGCTCACCTTTCCCGTTTCCCGTTTCCTCCCCAAATAAGCAAAGGTAACAACTGGGATATAAAAACACTTTTCAAACAGAAATATTTCTATTACTGGACTGAATTAATATATAAAATTTCACAAAACTGTATGGGCCTTATATCTTTAAAAATAACTCACGACAGGTGTGTCAACCTGAATTTAATATGTTGAGAAAATAGGATGACGCATTTTCAACGCCACAAACTGAGGGCTTCAAATTATGAAGCAGTTTTTATTCAAAACAGTTGATGTTTAGCCCTCATGTTGTAAAATATCCTTCATTACTGAAATCAGATGATCCCTAGTAACCTCTATAACAAGTGCGCCACACTTCTCAGCTCTTTCCAAATCCCCATTTTGGAAAAAATGTATACCATCCTTATTTAAAAAATCATACATATTTTTACATCTATGAGCGTTTTATCTTGTCAAGTGCTAAACAGCGTCGCTTATTGCAAAATTAGATTCGATTGCAATCAGTTAGGAATCTGTACGAAGCTAGAAGATGCTCCATTTTGTACAGAGGTTACGTGGAAAAACTGAGTGGGGTAACCTTGGTCGGTGCATTGCGGTGAAACCCCGGACCTCTTAATTTCGAAGCCGAACGAGCCAACAACTGCGCTATCCCTCCCCCTGTTGAAAAAAAATTCGTGGCGACAATCACAACGAACCAACTATAGATGCAGTCCATTCTAACATCGGTATGGTTGGTGGACACGAAAGAAAAAGCAGAAAGGTTGTGAGTCTAGATCTTGAGAAGGTCCAGTCCTTTGTGTACAGAACATCGACGTGGTGCAAAGCTATACAATGATTTTCAGTATTCAATCGAACAGAGGGTATCCGAGACAAACACCCTGGCTATTACTTTTTGAAAATAGACAATTTTCGTCTGAGGTCCTAGGCTTATTGAGATTCCAGGAGAAGTGGGATACTGTCGACAAGATCGTCCACGTCACCGTTCCCTCATGACGTCAGCAACATTTACCTGCGACTTCGATTCGTTCGTGGCAATGAAATTCATTATAATAAGGAAACATACATTGCGCAATATTCCTAACGACCAAGGGACCTTGGTGAAAGGACCACCATCATTCTCTTTTCATTCTAAACTCCCCGAACTTTTGTAACCTAACAGCCAACAATGCTGTTTTTAGCTTTTCAATATAAATTTCTTCACTACCAAACCAGGTACCAAATTGTACTGTAAAGGAAGAGAGTTAGTGAGTGAGTGAGTAAGGTTTTATTGATAGAATAATATTTCAGCCATGTTGCACTTGGTTGTTGCCATCCAAAATATAATAGACACATTGGCAAAGAGAGGGGGGACAGGAAGGCAATGGAGAGAGGGTTAGCAGAATTATTAACTTGCACAGTTTTTTGTGTATATTTTGTGTATGCACAAGGTCAACGTCGTACCAAAAATGTCACTAAAGCATTTTCGGTGTTCGAAAATTAATGAATTGTATAATGCCTAAACGTCTAACATTCGGTGATTGTATTTTGTCTATGAAAAAAGGATCAACTGAAAATATGTTGATCATAAACGGCAGGATTTCTATTTCACAAAATGTTGAATCTTTTTTAATTGTTGCTCCTTTTATTCAAATAAGATTCAATTGTCATATTTTAAGAGAGAAACTTTCATTGATCACGATGGTTTATTTACTTCCTGTATGCGACCGATTGTTCAAGAAATAATAAAATTATCTTTTTTTTATCATTCTGCTGAGCATTGTTCGGCATGACGTCATTGACAAACAATGTACGGAAAACTGTCCATTGAAATCCTTCCTTAATTTTTACAAAAGCTTAGTCACTGAATTTTCATCCGCTGATAGGCATTGTCTCTATCTTGAAAATAGTATATTTGAGGATCTAGGAACTTTCAAACAGAACTCAACATTGCTTTCGTTAGTTCGTAAACGGAGTCAGTTTGCGGTAAGTAAAGTCTTGATTTGTATAGCTGATTTGCAATTAAACACAAAACTGTAGATAATTTGTTGAAAAATCATCTCAAACAATAAATAATCATAGATTATGAAAATAGAAGTGACCATTGCTGTATGATATTAATTTCTTAAATGAATTTATTGGTTTATTTCGTATTTATATTTGAAATGGAAAGCTTAGTGCCATATGAATTTTTATGTAGTCATCATTCAAAATTGAAAATTGGTTATATCCGTTATTGGTTTAACGAAACGCTATGTTCATTTTCATTATGTGATTTCAAAACTAGACACAGTTGTTATTTTGTTGGTGAAATAAGTTTGTAGCGTGACTCTGTTTTCTTTTTCCAAGATGCTTGGGATTAAGTTGACGTGCATTTTAGAGATGTAACGCCAAGTAGACAGGACCAAGGATAATTTTTGTCCTACTCGAGGTATTTTCTGAAAACCTCAATTTCTCGCTTTGTCTCATATTTTACTAAAGGAAAAAGGTATCGAAATGTAGCTATGTTTAAAACCTGAGAATAGGGTTGTCAAGTGGAATTGGTAGAGGTATCTTTTTATATGCGTTTTAGAGAATTAACCAAAGTCGCCATGCTCGAAGGCGATATGTGTCCTGATCAAGATCTTGCTTCAGCTGTTAATATTGTGTCATATGGTGAAAAAATAGGTACCAAATTGCAGCTATGTTACTATAGTGCTTTAAACAAGTGTTTGTCATCTTGAACTGGTTCAGATTGTGTTATACTATGGATGTGGTCGGGGTTTGCAAATCGGATTTTCAAATCAGCGTAATTGGCTGATGGTTATGCATCTCCAGAATACAAAATTTGAAACGATGATATCACAGATACAACTAACGTTTGTCGTTAAATGAGACGTTTTGATAAACGAGGAATTGGTAAACAGATTGAAGTATATTGATGTTTGTTCGTTTAGATTCATCAATGTTGCCAAATAGCACAAGGCGCAAGGAAAACCCTGTAACAAAATAATAACAGTCGTGGAGAACGCGATTTTATCTTGAAAGATGAAAAAAACCCAGTGAAAAGCATCAAAAGTATGAAGACAATAACAGGAAGGACTGTCAAAAACAAAGCGATTTGATTTATCTCCGTTTAGTCTCTCTGCCTCTATCTGTCTATCTTTCTCTCTGTCTATCTCTCTCTGTTTGTCTGTCTGTCTCTCTCTCTGTCTGCATATTATTGTCAATTCAGTCAATTATATCATTAATCAAAACTAAAAAAGAGAAGTCGTCCGATTACTGATCCCTGAGGTACTCCGGCAGTAACAGGATTGAGTTCCCTTTATATCCTTGGATTGCCAATCTATGCATTCTATTTTGCAAACAACTATTATTTCAAAATAACTGTCTTTTTAACATGTTTAAAATTTTATTAGAATCCACTTGTATCATAGTATGCAAATGTTTTATTTTTGTCGCTGGAAACTGCTGTGAATTCTTTTCCTTTATCTTTAGCAATAACATTATACAGTTATGTCAGTTGGTAACTGGTTGAGTCCCCTGGCATGAATCGATTCAATATTGTAAATTAGAAAGACAGTTATCATATCTCATGAAATCAAAAATGGAAATAACACTTTTGAAAGATTTTTAACAAACACTTTTAGAGTTATTGCTTTGGAGTTTTCATAAAGTTATTTCTTAAATTGAGCTTTTTTAAGGTCTTATTGATGTAAGTTGTTTCTATTAAGTCATATTTAACCAATGGTATCTTTCTTTAAAAAATCTTTTTTAATAACAAAACAATTTCTTTAAATACGTGTATGTCACTTCTTTCCTTTGACGTTTTTATCAATGCCATAATTGTAGAAAGATAATCGAATAAGGTTATCTTTTAAACAAAATCATTTTAGAAATACCCTTTAAAATCAAATCACTTTCCTCATCAAAGTAATTTTCTTATTTTTTCTATTAAAGTTTATTTCAATATCGAACGTATTTGTTCTAATATAGTCATTTCATTCTCAAAATTATTATGACCGTCAAAGTAGGTATGGTACAATATATGATGTACGCTATATGAAATATATAAATGATATAGTATAAGCAGAGAAACTTTAAGTAGCATGATAAGATAATAGATATTATGAAGTGTAATATTCGCGTCTCATAGTCCAAGGAATTTTTTTACCCTTCTTTATCAGCATAGATGATGTGTTGACATAATGCGAACAAAGGATTCTGACGTTGTCATCAAAGAGAGTTTTGACAAAAGAAGATCAGTTCAATGAAGAACGTAGAAAACACGTGTCTCCTTTTTCGTTTATGAATACCTCCAGCAGTTTGAAGGTATGGGAATACTTTACTATTTTCAAAATCTTTCAAGTGTTTATCTATATATCCAAAGATATAAGTCAACTTATAAAGCTTCAAGTCCTCTTGAAGTAAGTTTCAATATTTACGAAAAAATATGACGAAAGACCTTCTCATATGGAAGCTTGGGCCGCTTCTCCCTTTCTAATTCGTATACATGATAGTATCATATCAAATACAAATCCGCCCCCATTAGAAGTCCGGTCGTTACATATGAGGTGTGTTATTTAATTATGATAACTATACCAGTATACTTATTAGGTAAGTTATATAATGAAATAAGTTTAGTATCCTTTCGATACATACTTTTGAGTCTTTCTGAACCCTGATGTCTTTCTCACAATGTTTTTCTTTCCGTCTTTTCACTCATCCTTTACTCCCTAATCTGTGAACCCTCTTTTGGATGATTTTCATCCACGCGTGTGGGGCTCTAAAAATGATGTTTGGTCTTTATGTCAATTTATGATTATGATCCCCAATTTATTATTATTTTGAGCATACGTTTTTGAAAAATGAAGTATCGAATTTATCGAATCGTATGTCTTTAAATTTCATTTATGCACCGTGCCCCCTCCCCGGGGGTTATGGTGGTTTTGATACCTGAAATATAGTTGAAAACACGTTAAATCTAAACTCACTCACTATTCTGACTTTAAAAGAACCACTTGAAAAGCAAGTCTACAATTTGAGTCTAGCAAACAAAAAGTCAGATTGCTATCTTGTTTGTTCATCTAGTAACTGGGGTGACTGTGTCAGATCCAGATTCTTTGTTGCTTTTATCTATACAGATAACCAGTCAATAACAAAGACGGGCATTGCTACAGGTGGGAAAAGACTTAACATTGATTATAATAAGCCGTGCGGAGAATCCACTGAAACATTTGAAAATACGAATAATTAAACTTTCATCAAGGATTTAATTTTTTTAAGTTTGGTTGCAGAAGGTTTACCCTTTAATTCACTGTAAAAGAATCACCTTTAGAAGACACAAAATATAAATGTATTCCTGAACTACATACACGAAGTCTAGAATAAACTATTGGGTTGTAGTAGGTAAATGGTTTTGAAATATGTAAATTCATATGTGTACAGATATTGATGGGAAAACAATTAAATGGCTATTACTAATGCCTCTCCATGAAAAAGCTAACGAGGCATCCTGTCATTACAAATAGACATATTATAACCAGCAGAAGACAATCTACAAAATACATGAGAATGAATTCACACAGCCAGCAAACATTAGTTCATCAAAGGGTGAGAAACAATTTGAAGATAAATATTTGCGTTTGTTGAATTTCCGGGATTCATTGTTATTCAACACCCGCAAATTTAGTATTAATGTTCATGGGAATACTTTTTGCATTTTCAGGAAGAATCTACATCTAAAATGGACAAGACCCAGTCCAGGGATCCTCTCAAAGGTTGTGAAATTTCTTTTTCAAATATATATCAATACAGGTTTAATGTTCTGTTTCTTGGTCATTGTTATTGTCATTGGTTACTGTTGCTAAAAAAGCAATTTTTACTTTAAAAGACACGGTATCTATAGGGATCGCGACTAAATCGTACTATAGAAAGTCACAGTTTCTGTTAAAAACTGTTTTACATAGATAATAATCATGTGGAAATAAATAATGCTTATTTCTATTATATAACAAAAACATTGGGAAAAGAGTCAAGAGATATTACTTTGATCAATATTTCTCTCACTTATAAGAACATAGATAGACAGACATTTTATTCAGTATAGAGGCCCAAGGCCCATAAAACAAACTTCATTTCCAATTTTTTACAAGCGCACATAAAAGGTTACAGCTTTTATGCATTTATAAGAACATAAAACAATAGAAAAACTTTGAAATTATATAGTGCAAATGTTTGATATTTTTTCTGTATTCGCAATCACTTTCATTCAGGAGCCTTTCTTCAGTGTAGACAAACATTAAATCTCTGAAAAAGTTCTTGTAAACAAATCACTATCAAGAATATTTTCTTCTTATGGCAAAAGAATTTACCTTAAATGGAATACCCGGCTGTTGTGTGATAATTCATTGGTAACCAAAAGTATACATTGTCACATCCATGTGGCTTGGGTAATGTAAGCGAACAAATGACAACGGTGTCAAGTTATGGAAAAGTATTGGTTGATTCTTAAAATTATCATTTTATTGCGAATCGGTTAAAGTGACATTTTAAAATACACGTCATGTTTTTCTAACAAATTGGGCGATATAATGTAGATGTTGCATGATCAGTCACTTAATTTTTAAAACTAATCTACAACAAAATGGGAGAAACTTTTGGCTTGATAGTGCTTAAAAGTAACAATGACTCTCAATCACCATTATTCATGTAAATTGGACCGGTAACTATACGGTTTCTGTAAACTCAAATATATAAGATTTCGATTCAAAACTATTAATCAAATGTTTTGCATTTACGAAGAAATATTCAAGACAAGTAGTCCAGTAATCCTGGTTAAAATTTGAGAAAACCCACCAAGTGTCATGTTTGAATTCACATCAGTGCATATATTTTTTTGCCATATATCAAGGCCAAGCAAAATATCATAAAAACCACAGTGTCCCTTTAACCAAATGAGACGTTCTGCAGGTGTGAGATCCGCCATCTTGGTGGGCAATCTGAGTCCAGCAGTGCTGGAGGAAGACTTACGGAACTATCTTGAGGGCTGGATTGATGAAGATGTGGACATTGTTCGATACACACGTGATCATACCCAGGCAGTTGTCACCTTCAAACAAGACATAGGTACATATTACCTCATCCTGCTAAATCAGCGTATATGAGTCCACAAAGCTCCTTCAATACGCTGGTATCTATCGGGTCATGTGCCTGACTCTGATTCTTTATGGCTATGTCAAGCAGGTATATTATTTCAGCCAATGAAAAGGGTTTATGCAGAGAGCTTGAAGCAAATTAGATAAATTTAACGGACTTACCACCAGGGTGGTACAGGTATTGCTGATAGCGAGTCATTTCATTGACAGGTTAATGTTGAGCGCTTCAGGTCTATTGACCCGATACATAGATAGATAGATAGATAGATTGTATTGTTAGAGAACTGCGGATTCAAATACGCTAATATAGCAGGAAATGTTAACTCGGATGAAATTTTTTTAATAGACCCTTAAAATCAATTTCTGAAGGGTTGGGGCTTAATTGAAGCTCAAACGGTGTGCGCGATGGGGGTTTATGGTAGTGTTGTGTTTAGACAAGTCTTTGGTCATTCAAATTTGGCCACACCAATAGAGCCTATTTTAGTCTTCTTCTTCAGAACCTAAAGTCATGGGAATCCGGAGTTTGTGCACTAACAAAATACTCTGATAATTGTTTCTGAAAAGTGTATTGTTTTTTTTCGCTGTTTATTTTTATGGCATTTACTTTTGTTTCCTTTTTTTCCGACATCTTCTCTATAATCACTGACTGTATAAAGTTGAATTTTTGTATACATGTAACTTGACCTTGATCCGTAAGTGTAAAGTTGGTGACACTGTGGCTCTTTATAAGAATAACAATTATCATCTTCTCCAGGCTGGAAGAAATTAGAAAGCTAAAATGAAATGTATGGACGCCTAAGCCAATAGGGATTATAAATCAATTTTGAAATATATCTTGAAAATCTTATCCTAAATTTTAAACTCTACATATCATAATTAGCTACAATATTTTCTGGAAATTCCCTTTCTAGATCTCCAGGGGAAAACACAGTTCAGTAAACCAATGGATGGGAAAAAACCAACTGTATCAAGCTTAGAGGCAACGAACCAGTTGAGTGTTTGGGGTGTCCAAATCAACTCTATAGAAAAAGAAATCATTACATATTTTGAGTCTTCAAGCAGCGGAAACATTGACAGAACAGTGATTACAGAAAAAATTGAAATTGATGGAGTCATTGTTCTCACCTTTCATGACCCAAGGGGTAAGAATATTTTCTCGAAAATGATATTTTTCTCCGAATTAAATCATTGAGATTATTAATACGTTATAATTTTTAATGAGGTTGAAATCCCTACTTTCATATTTGTTTACTGAAAAATGTATTGTCAACTGTACCATGCATATATATTCATTTTCAGTGTTGGGGTAAATAAAGACGATCTGTCTATCTATCTATCAAATATGTTTAACCTTTTCATTGGAGGTTAATTTCAACGAAAAGTTAAGTCTTTTATTTCATTGATAGAACTATAAAGTGAATGAAAATAGCCAATAGCTTGAAAATGAAATGCAAAGTTTGCTATAGTGCCTCTAGATAAAGTTGTTCATACTAATTAAAAGTATCATGTCATGTGACAGACATAACGTAAAATTGGTTTTATCTGTAAACTGTGACTAAGATATGTTTAAAATTTCATTTACCTCTTCAGCTGTACAGAACATTTTGGCAAAAGTTGGCCATCGTATTGGTCAACAAGGTTTGTTTGTCGAAGAGTTTTACCAGAAAGTTGGGGCACCTGTATGGAATGAAGGAAATATCGAAACCAAGAAATGTCCTGTTCATAATATTTTAACAACAAGATTTTTGTTGGTGACAAATTTTATAGAAAAGAGCATATTCAAGAATCTTGGTATAAAGGCAACAATTCATAAAGAGAAAAATGTAGTTGAATTTGTGGGTCCATCCCTTTTTGTGAAGTTTGCATTTGAAGAGCTCTTGCAAAGTGTTAAGGTCATGGCTTCTCACAACAAGGACATTGAGTTAAGTAGAATAAAGGTCAAGCTTCTTGATAATGACGTGACAGCGGAATACATAATGGACAAGATGATACAGAATGGAATACAAGGTGCCTGGAGATGTTTCTATGATAAGGCAAGAGTAAGACTTAAATCAACAACAGATGATGGTTTAAAAGATACAGAGGAACTTATATTATCCAGTTTGATTGAAACAGAAATTGAAGCTGAAGGCATCACTGATGAACAGTGTGCTGAACTTCATCGTCAGGTCGAGGCAAGGAACCCTGAATTGTATTTCATAATTCAGAAGCACGGCAATGGAATTCTGTTGGTTGCAACAGATGCTGATGTGGAATCGCTGAAAAATACAACCCGGTTCCTTGTAGAGAAAATGCAGAGGGACGATAAGGAATTCCATCAGGAATACATTCAGAGAGTACAAATACAAGATGAAGATATGAAATCAATGTTGCCTTTGTCTCCATTGAAAACTAAATACATTCAACTAAGAATGCAGGAGGATGTAAACCAAATACAAAAGCACCACAATGTGAGGGTTCTTGCAGAAGAAGAAGGGTTCAGAATCACTGGAGAAAGAGACAGCTGTAAAGATGCAATTATTGATTTATGGATTCTTGCAGACAAATTGAAGGTGAAGGAAGGCAAATGGGAGGGCCCGTACATGACAGAGCTTTACAAGAATGATCTGATACCGTTCATCACACAATATCTTGAGCAGAGAGAGGACTGTGCAGCAGAAGTTTTGGTGGAAAGTTTCGAGACAATAAGAGTGTCAGATGACCTCTCGGTACATCTACTTGTTGGTGATTTTCCTCTGGATTCTGATGCAGTCATGGTACCTGTTGACGAGAACTTAGAACCTCTTGGTTTGTTTGCACAGACTGTCCATCAAAAAGGTATTCTGATTTTATGTCGCTTTTATCATGTTAATTGTAGATTTATATATAAACACAATGGCTTTTTCAAAACAAAGCGTGAGTTGATTAACATCAATTTTTTTTTAGACAACTGGCCTATATTATAAAGGGACATTTCTCTACTGGCCTATTCCAACTTCTTAACTCAAATTTGATAATCAAAAGGGAGTTCAGTAATGATGAAACATCTATGTTCGTTTTAAGTTAAATAGAGATTCTTTTCGTTCAAGTTTTCTCATTGTGAAAATCGGTAACCGGGCTCTGGGCAGTTTCAAAAGAATGTTTGTGTTTGTGTTTTCTGTTGAAGTTTTTGTGACCTTGACATTATTTTATTGTTCTAGATTCGAGTTTCTCACTATTATGACTTGCATGTCAAGTCTGTCAATGTAATATCTCAATAATACATATGCTGAATAACCTAGTACTTCTTTGATGGAGGTCGCACTGCTTGACCTTGAAATAAAGATTGTCAGTCTTTTAAAGTTCACAGTAAATTAAACAAAATTTTAGAGTTTCAATCTCCACATTTAGATATTGCATGAGAATCATACTGGATCATTGTTACATGTAATGTTAATGATCTGACTTCAATTTTCAAGTGATACCTTTCGCGGCGGAGGATAATTCCATGCAAAAAATTCAAAGTTTTGTTTCTTACAGGTGGTATTCAGGTGAGAGAGGAATGTGCAAGACATGAGAGTAATACGGGCTGTTTAGAAGCTGGCGAAGTCGTCATGACAGCAGCAGGTTCTATTTCAAATCTATGGAAAATCATCCATGCAAGTTTTCCAGAAAGCTTTGAGAACATGGAACAGGAAGAGGAATTAGTTTCCAAAGCTGTTATGTCAAGTCTTGTGTGTGCGGAAGAAGAGAAGCTAGGGTCCGTTGCCATTTCTATTCTTGAAAATGAAGAGTCCATCAGCTTCGCTACTCGAGGAGGTTTCAGAGGTCTCGCCTACCATCTCCAGAACCGTGTAACAAACCATGTGAAGCAAGTTATCCTCTTATGTGAAGACAGATTGACATTTGAGGCTTATTCCAAAAACAGCAGCATATTTTGGAATTTTCTTGAGGGTAATGATGGTATGTAAAATAGACATACTGATATGATTTTTATTTATTTCAACAATTTTGAAATATGTTGTCAGCCTGCGTCTGATTAGTAAAAGGATCTTTGGCCTTTGAGAAAAAAATCCATTTGTGTTGAATATTTTAGTTAATTAGTTTACGGCATTTAATTTTGGCCAGTGGCAGTCGCATGTGTTAAAGCTTATTAAGTCTGTCCGACAGTCCGTCTATTCAGATATAAATTCCGGAGCAGAATTTCAATAAGATGAAACCTAGCTCAATATCAAGAATGCCTCTTCGGGCTGTGATATACGTGGAACACTCTTGAAAGCGGCGTTAAAACCCAAAATTACCTCATCTCACTTCTCCTTTTCGGGTTTTCATTTTCTTAGGATTTCTATTTTCGGAGATTTTCATGGAAACGTAACTGCGATATACTGTAATGCCTAGCTCATTGAAACTCGGTGTGTGGAATAGACAAGATATGTAGAAGTATCATAAGTAATCACAAGAAATAACAAATGACAACACAAAATTGTGAATGACTTTAGAATTCAGATTTTAACATTCAATAATATTACACATGTAATTTTAGCAATATTGTGAAAATTGAATTTGCTTGCACTTTTATTCCTAAATAAGCAAACTTACTCAATATGAACTTCTCATAAGGTTTCAAAAATTAACTTCCTCTTATTCTCTTACAAAATCAAAAGCAGCTGCTCTAGGAGAAGCAAGCAGACCGGAAAATATGGTTATACAACAACAGCAGCAACAACTGCAGCAACAACATCGGCTACAACTGCAGCAAGAAGTTGAACAATGTTCATACCACACTGGTTCTGTCAAGATCAAACTGGTTAAAGGAACTATCGCTGATCAAAAGGTATGTAGATAATATTGATGTTAATCAACAGGTATGTAAATGATATTGATGCTGATCAACAGGTATGTTGATAATATTGATGTTGATCAACAGGTATGTAAATGATATTGATGCTGATCAACAGGTATGTAGATAATATTGATGTTGATCAACAGGTATGTAAATGATATTGATGTTGATCAACAGGTATGTAAATGATATTGATGCTGATCAACAGATGTGTAAATAATATTGATGCTGATCAACAGGTATGTAAATAATTTTGATGTTGATCAACAGGTATGTAAATGATATTGATGCTAATCAACAGGTATGTAAATAAGTTTGATGTTGATCAACAGGTATGTAAATAAGTTTGATGTTGATCAACAGGTATGTAAATGATATTGATGTTGATCAACAGATGTATAAATAATATTGATGTTGATCAACAGATGTGTAAATAATATTGTGTTGATCAACATGTATGTAAATAATGTTGATGTTGATCAACAAATGTGTAAATAATATTGTGTTGATCAACAGGTATGTAAATGATATTGATGTTGATCAACAAATGTGTTAATAATATTGTGTTGATCAACAGGTATGTAAATAAAAATGATGTTGATCAACAGGTATGTAAATAAATTTTATGTTGATCAACAGATGTGTAAATGATATTGATGCTAATGAACAGGTTATAAAAAAAATTATGTTGATCAACAGGTATGTAGATGATATTGATGTTGATGAACAGGATATAAAAAAATTGATGTTGACCAACAGGTATGTAAATAATATTGATGTTGATCAACAAATCAATAACTATATTCATAGAAATATTTGTAATTTTAATTTGTAACGATTTAATTGATATACCTACTATGAAATAGTTTCACACGTATTATCAAAAACTTATGTTTTCGTTGAGTATAATTGCATGACGGAAATTGTTGTCTTGACAGATCTTTGAACTATCCTAAATAATTTCATAAATAATGTTGTAATGAGTGATTCAAGACCAGTGGGATACATAATCTCCTGATAACTCTTGTTTTAACTAAGATTTAACTGATTTATATTGTTGATTATAGGTTGATGTCCTTGTTAACTCAGTAAACCGAGGACTGGACCTAAAGAATGGTGCTGTATCAGCCTCGATAGTGAAAAAGGGAGGGTCAGCAATACAAGATGAAGTGAAAACACTGTATGGTCCCTATGGTGTAGAGTTTGGGGAGTTCGTGGAGAGTGGTGGAGGCAAGCTGAGTTGTAAAGTGATCTACCACTCCTGTTTGCCTGGCTTGAGCACTCTTACTGATCAGGATCAGAATATGGTGAGTTTCTGTTGCGAATTTCATCTTGTAACAATGTTTAAAAAGCTTTCTTCATTTATTTATATATTAAAGTTTTTCTTGAATTAAATCTTTCATTTTCACAGTGACGTTACTTTTGATTGTGAGTGTATTACCTACATAACATAAATTAAATGTTTTGACGCACACACATGACAACAAGATGGAGGCATTGGATTTTGCTGAGTTTCTGTTGTTTGACAATTTTGGTCAGTGATCAATGAATTGGTATATTAATCAATGTGGGTTGGTGTTATGATCAATTAGGGTTGACGTAATGATAAGTGAAAGTAGTAATGATTAGTGAGGGTTGGTGTAATGATCAGTGGGGGTTGGTGTAATGATAAGTGAGGGTTGATGTAATGATCAGTGAGCGTTGGTGTAATGATCAGTGAGGGTTGGTGTAATGATCAGTGGGGGTTGGTGTAATGATCAGTGAGGGTTGGTGTAATGATCAGTGAGGGTTGGTGTAATGATCAGTGAGGGTTGGTGTAATGATAAGTGAGGGTTGGTGTAATGATCAGTGAGGGTTGTTGATGTAATGATCAGTGAGGCTTGGTGTAATGATAAGTGAGGCTTGGTGTAATGATCAGTGAGGCTTGGTGTAATGATCAGTGAGGCTTGGTGTAATGATAAGTGAGGCTTGGTGTAATGATCAGTGAGGGTTGGTGTAATGATCAGTGAGGCTTGGTGTAATGATCAGTGAGGCTTGGTGTAATGATAAGTGAGGCTTGGTGTAATGATCAGTGAGGGTTGGTGTAATGATCAGTGAGGCTTGGTGTAATGATCAGTGAGGGTTGGTGTAATGATCAGTGGGGGTTGGTGTAATGATCAGTGAGGGTTGGTGTAATGATCAGTGAGGGTTGGTGTAATGATAAGTGAGACTTGGTGTAATGATTAGTGAGGGTTGGTGTAATGATCAGTGAGGGTTGGTGTAATGATCAGTGAGGGTTGATGCAATGATCAGTGAGGGTTGGTGTAATGATCAGTGAGGGTAGGTGTAATGATAAGTGAGGCTTGGTGTAATGATTAGTGAGGGTTGGTGTAATGATCAGTGAGGGTTGTTGATGTAGTGATAAGTGAGGGTTGAAGTAATGATCAATGAGGGTTGGTGTAATGATCAGTGAGGGTTGAAGTAATGATCAGTGAGGGTTGGTGTAATGATAAGTGATGTTAAGGCATTTTCATTTGAATATATTCATTATACTAAATAATTTCTTTTATACTGAAGACATAAATGAATGAATGCAATCTATTGTAGGCATTACTGACCACTTTAGTCATCAAGTGCCTTAACCAAGCTCATAGAGATAGATATCACAGCATAGCATTCCCAGCATTCGGCACAGGAATCTTGGGTTACCCCAAAGATCAGGTGGCAGAAGCCATGTACAAGGCAGTTGCTTTCTTCAGCTGCCAATTCAAATCAACATTGGCTGAAGTTCGCTTTGTGGTGTACAAGAAAGATAAAGGAACGATATCTGTAAGTTGCATCTTGCATTGTTATTGAAATATGTTTTTATGATTTGTAACTATAAAGATATCATTTGGAGTGAGGTTGGATGATTCATGTGTCCTGTGTCATGGTAAAGCATATGACGTATGTCCAACTATTTCTCTATCAATTCCTCAGTCGGTTTATCCATTTACTGTCACTATTGTCATCACTGCTTTTCGACCTTTCTTTCAATTCTCGTGTAAGCCGTGTTTTGCCAATTGTTAGTAAATGCAAACATTTGGATGATAAAAGATACTGAAGTTATGAATTTTTTGTCTATATCTCACTATTCTTAACCCCATATGTTTGGCAACAGACACATTCAGGGTAAAAACAACTCTTACATCAACGCATTATGGGCATACTTCCTATCAAAAACATGAAAACCAGTAAATGTATCTCATTCGTAATAAGCCGCAGGGGACATTGCCATCTGTAATTGGTAAACTCGAGTTATAATATTTTCAGGTTCACAACAATCCGTTGACCAAACACAATTCACTAACCTCATGTGATCCAAAGTCTTTGTGATTAAAGTTTTAAGTCAGAAGATTTTGCTTTGTATGTAACACCTTCTTCACCCACTACGGTTAATCGCTCTGAATAAAGTCAAATATTTTACCCCCAGAAGAAAATATATCTTGCAAATAATAATATTTACCGGAGAAAGCTTGAAGAAATTGAACAAATATAGTGCTACTGTGCCTTTAAAGCATTTAAGGTGTTTGTTGAAAACAATCATTTTACGATTTTTCTATCTTACCGGAATTGTTTGTTCAAAGTATTCAAACTTCAAATCATACAAATTATTATGATCAGCTGTAGGGCAAATGGTTAATTGTATTTCCTGATTTTTAAGGCGTTTGAGAAGATGCACGCTCTGTATGAGGCAGCAATGCGTGAGCCCACAAGTCAAGGTAACTTTCCTTTTACTTCTACTGTAATCGAATTGATCAAGTATTTAGTATGAGCAGTGTACCCATAATGTAAAGACTTGATCAGTTATTTGAAATAGTATATCACCATGCAACGTTCTTCATCACCCTGATAAGTATTGGACAAATCTACAGGAAACCTTTATTCAATGGTCATAAGGTCAGGTTCAAGCTTCGATAATTTGCCGACAGCTGGGCATTTATTGAACAGTGACTTTTCTGTTCAGGTTTGAGGTAAAAGGGGACTCACCACAGTTCAGTGAGGAGAGGGCTTGAATCCCTTTGGATTGTGTTTGATTGAGTAAAGCATATTTCAAATTGTTATCAGGCTTGGTTTTTAACTTCAGTGCTGTAGTGAGAGATCGTTCTTTCAGTTAAATTCTTCAAGTTTAAGCGTGTTACAAAAGAGGTCACATCCTTAAAGGCAATTTCCTATGAGGTCGTGGAGCTTAATCGTCAATTGTGCATTGATAAAAATTATAAATAGTTATGTTGATAAACTCCAAACCATATTACAAGTCTCAAGGGCATTTATCTATTTTTGGTAATGTAAGTCTTTAACCATTGTCACCTGATGAGCTCCAATGGTTCCATTCTTAACTCTTTGAAAGTTTGGTAACTCGTTTTATAAAGAAAATAATTCAATAAGATTATATTCACATTGGAGAACGTATAGTATCCTTATTTAGTTTTTAAAAAATATCAATGTAGCAGTATATTTTGCCATTGTGTCAACTTGTAACAGGAGCTGTGAGACAGCCCGCTATTCACAAGGAACCGCCGATCTCCAGCAACACCAAAGTGCTATACAGAGTGACCTCCTCTGAAAATGAG
Organism: Phorcus lineatus; assembly: GCA_921293015.1. Lineage (NCBI taxonomy): Eukaryota > Metazoa > Mollusca > Gastropoda > Trochida > Trochidae > Phorcus > Phorcus lineatus. Next base: position 25,899,131 of record OV121088.1, on the reverse strand, counting down.
AGTCTCCAGAGAGCTATGGAAACTTTGAAAAACCTGAACACAGAGAGCAAAGAGTTCTCCGTGAAGATTACTGACACCAGGCTGAAATCTTTAAATCGATTTGTGGTACTCAACTGCTATCATTTTATTATATAGTCTTGAAAAGTAGTTAGCATCATGTCATTTTGTGTATCTAATTTTTTTAACCATAATTATATCAGATAACTTTTTTTTTCAAAAAGAATTACTCGGTGTTAGTTTCGCTCATTGACCCAAGCCAAATGGTCATATGTATTCTGTGGCAATTGAGGATGCTCGTGTTTTCAACATATCATCTAAGCATTTCATACACGGTCTTCAAATTTGTTGGCAGTCTTCATCGGGGAATTATGCAGAGGCCAACGGAGGCTCTTATCATATGACACTGACCATATTTTACCCAACCCATACCTGAAAGTTACCAAATCTAAATAGATTGAACATCAAGTATCTGTAAAATTTGGAGACTTCATCATTGATAAGAAATTATACATGCATTTTTAAAAATTATGACAATCATATCTCATTTCATTATTCGCTTTTCATTCATTTCTGATTTAAAATTCTGTTGTCAATTGTAATGCCATTTGAAGCTTCTACTCTTACTTCTTACAGCAAAGTGAATTCACACTGTTAGGAACAGACTCTGTTAAAGTGAGTCTGAATAGACAAGAAATGGAAATAACGGTCACAGGAGATTCACTAGAAGCATTGAAGATTTTGAGAAATGTTGTGACAATGATGTCGGAACTATTTGAGACGAAAACACCATCAGCGTTGACACTGAAGAGTGGTCAGGAACCACCAAGATGGAGAGACACTACATTAGTCTCTCTTAATCCTGAAGGGAGAGGAAATACTTCCACAGACAACGCCTTGTCCCCCGTCAAGGTCAAGGTTAGTAGGACTGATGTGTTAGTTCACAGTTCAGGAGACACATATATAGTACCAATATAGTATTCTATTTCATAGGGGATAATCTTTAAGTTATAAAGGTTATAATTATCATCAAAATTTAGCAATTTGTATCCGGTTTTGGCCAGCATCTGTGCTTGCCAAGAGAGTTATATCTCCTGAGTCTGCAGTTCTCAACACAAAACCAGTGATCAGTGCTGCCCATGGAACGGTGCAAGTCTCCATAAGAACCAAGAACCTGTTCAGCCAGACCGAAGAGCGAGCAGCATCGTGTTCAGTGAAATTCATCGACCTGCCAAAACTGTTAGGGTTAATTGTTGGGTATGATATATGACTGTAGTAGAGTACAGTGGGTCAGCACATCTGTATTTAAACAATAAGATACTTTATAAATATTCAGCTAAACTTCTACTTTTAAGGAAGGGGTGTTTAGAAAGGCACGTTATGAATGATATTTTAACCACAGTTAATAAGTGAAACATGAAATTCTTTAGAACAGAAACGATCTTTTCGCAAATGTAGACGTATTTTCATGACCTTTTCCAATTTTGTCGAAATAAAATATTGAAAAAGCAAACTTCAAAACGGAAAAGGCCGCCTGTCATCTCGGAAGCATGTAGTTTAAATCGTATTCAATATCTAGGATGAAGATTGTGCTTGAAGTGGCCTTGATGCATTAGCCTGATATTGATGCGAGAAGCGACCTTTATCTGGTTTCCAAATGAATTAAAGTAATATCGGAGAACTGATAGTGTTCTTTGATATCGTATGGATTGGATTGGAATCCGAAGCATTAAGAAGCGAATAAGAACGCATGTAGTTATTGCCAAGTTGACCATGTCGTGGAACTTGAAGCTAGCTCCAGTGATAAAGCTGCAAATTTTCGGTTGTCCTTTAAGAGGTTTCTGCAATATTATTTTAGAGGGATCTGCTTTATATGCCCGAATATTTTCAGAGACTTGTGTCTATAACCCTGTTTATACGGCGAGCGTTTGCATATGAGTAAATCATTACACATATGCAAATTTGCTCATATGAGTAAAATTCGCCGTATGGACGCATTTGCACATATGTATATTTTACTACCGTAAGCAAATTTTTCACTACCGTAAGCAAATTTGCACCTAGTCAGGGGCAGGTGTAAATGCCATACTACCGTGAGTATATGTCCATTATATTACTATCCGAAGTAAATCTCGCTGTATGAACGTGTGGCAACTTTACTCATGAAGAGATTGCCAACCTTCCGCTACTCTGATCATGAAGCTAGCCAATATATCGCAATTGCAACTTTTTTTTCAAGTTCTAGGGGCTTTTCCACAGTGTGATCTGAAGGCGATAGATCGTCTTTTAGTGTCTGGCAAATCATATGCATGGTTTCTCTCCTCATTCTGAAGGGTTTTTTTAGCCACTCTAAATCATTAAAATGATTCAAAACATCATCTTCAAATCACTTGCTTGATCGCAGCTTTCTTCGACATTCCCTAAAATTGGTCAGGCTAAATATTAGCCCAACACTAACCTAAAATGGATATTTCCTGTGTCTCCGGAAAGTTTCAAGTCTTACCCTCTCCATGATTATGGGTGAATGATATGTATCGTAAGCACTGAAAACCCAACTGCTTAGGCGACATAAAACCCCTTTGAACGCATAGCAAAATACTTTTACACACGTGTGTATATTTACTACCCTGAGCAAATTTTCATATATGCAAAGGCCGCCGTATAAACAAGGCTTATGGTTGGGGAAGTTCGAATGTTTCTCCAACAGTATTGAGTTATTTATTAAGAGACATTTGTTCTAAATACTCTCACTACTATACCGAACGGAATAAGTCCAAATGCTGCTAACCTTCAGAAATTGTACTTGGGACCATTTGTTTTGTAGGAAACTACATTTTCATAGGTTTTGATATTCTTTCTATTATAACGTGAGACTTAATCCTTAAAATTCAAATCAGCTGTCCAGAAACTTGGTTGATGTTATTGTTATATGTTTCGACGTTCTCTCCTTCAAAGGTGAAGAATCCCCAAACAGAGTTCCTTCTCAACGATATCTTGGACCAATGGGAGATCCCAAAGAACTCGCTGAAACTTATTCGGGAGATCGGACATGGCAGCTTTGGCGAAGTGTGGGAGGGGTTGTTGAACGAAACCTCCGTTGCTATAAAAACTCTTAAACCAGGTTCGTACAGTTTGTGTATAGAGATTACAAATTGTGTTAGGTCACTTACACCTTACACACCTGTAACAGTTTCCATTAGATACACAAGAAGGATGGCAGGTGGATTTACAAGCTAGACATTATGCTGATGTACTAGTATTTTAAAATCACTTAATTTTGAGCCTTTTGTCATGAAATCATTGCTAGTGCTAATAAACTTTCCAAATGATCCATTGGTAAAGCATTACAGTTCTACTCCACTTATCAAAAACTTTAATTTATTGAGCGTTTCCATGTGGCTTGCAAAAGATCAAACGTAACTAGAAACGTTATACTCTCTGTATTTTAAATTCGTAGAAAAAAAACAAAACAAAAAACCTCTTAATGAACCTGATAACTGTGACTTGTGAGTATGAGTATGAGAATTTCTGTGAATGTTTGTATCAATATATCATCTAGCCATTAGATAAGATATTTTGTATACATTGTTATATGTCTCTTGTCATGGTCTGTTTGAAGAAGAAGACTCACATTTAGGTAATAAATTCTTATCTTATCCTATCTGCTCTTACATTACCTGATCGTATCTTATCTTATCATATATAATGTAACATTCCTGTATTAGTTTGTATCGCTTCTTATGGTAACTTATCTTATCTTATCTATTTATCTGACCTTATGTTATCTTACTTTACATTATCTTATCGTATCGTTTTATTGCACCGCATATCATCATATCTTGTATCGTGCCATGCCGTATCGTTTTGGATCTCCTTTTCAAGGCACAATGGATGTTAAAGACTTCCTGAAGGAGGCGCAGATCATGAAGACTCTACATCATAAGAACCTGATCGAACTGTACGCCGTGTGCACAAAGGATGAGCCAATCTTCATTGTCACTGAGTTCGTGAAGAATGGCAGTCTCCTCGAATACCTCCGGGATGGTTAGTTGTCTGTTTAAATCCGTCAAAATCTCAATTCTGAAATCCGAACTCGCCGACCTAGGAAAACAATTCATCATTGGTAAACCTTTCAGCATTTGATGTTGAGGATATTTTGCCTCCTACCATTTTTTTATGATAATTATAAAAGTATTTTTCACGCATTTGAAATCTGAAAAGAAATATTTACCCTAAATGCTTGATTTACGTCACTGCTGTAACCAGCATTATTCCGGTTAAATGTCACTCTTCCAATGGTAATCGGAGCAGCATATTAGCTAAGTATACAACTATATCATATATCAGAACAAAATGTAAGTGTTTACTCACAAACCAGAGTGAGTGAACTTTTCCTTTGCGCTGCTTGAGTAATATTTTAGCCAGTGTCCAGCCGTTGGCGGCGTTTGGTTATTTTCATGTGTTTCCAAGAATAATGAAGTATAAGTAAACACATGTTACCATTCTGCAGATATGGGCCGAGTGTTGAAGCTGCCCCAGCTCATTGACATTGCTGCCCAGATCGCTTGTGGAATGGCCTACCTCGAGTCCATGATGTACATCCATCGAGATCTTGCCGCCAGAAACATCCTCGTAGGGCACTTGAACATCAAGATTGCTGACTTTGGGCTCGCGAAAGCCATTAAGGTAAAATTTCCGTTTGACTAAGAAGTTAAATAGTTGAGCTTTATCGTAATCCAAGGACTAAACGTTTTTGAACATTTACCTTAGCAGGATTCGAACTCATTATCTAGGCAATTTTCAGACAGTTGTGGATAGGAAATCCCCTATTAGAATGAGTTCCAAAAAATTTTATTTTCGGGACACTGTCGATTTACTCAAACTAGTTTGAGGGGACACCAAACAAAACTGAATGTTTATTAAGAAATCACAGAATGTTATGCTTTCTCTAATTTTTGGTAAGAAATAAGATTTAACAATATTGATCTAAAACAGAAGATAAGAAGGAGTAATAGACATTAAGAATTTTCAGTTGGTTGAATAATTTAAGGTCTTTAAAGATGGTAACTTAAGACTGGCCAAACATTAGTAAAGAAATGCCATAAACAAAATAAAGGAGTTGTTCAATAAGATTTTGGTTTAAGAAATCGAGTAGCTTGAGTTGAATAATGAATGTCTATATAAAGGGCACACCTTCAGGCTGGTGCATCAACTATTATAGTCCAGGGCAAAACATTATGGTTCTAGCATAACATTTAATTCGTTTCAATCATATTTCTGACGAATTAACTTGAATTATGTGAAACAAATTCGGGCCATTTTAGTGATATAGCACTAATGCTGTTGACATCATGAACCAAATGCTGTCAAAAAATACTCTTTATCATATTAAAAAGGTCGGGCGGCGTCACTGATCTATATCGAATAATGCTTGATGTTAACAGTGACCCTATTATGAACTGAAACCAATTTTTGTAAACTTATTATAAAAACTAATATAATCGAATAATCAAAATATAAAAACTTCCTGTTTGACAGGATTCCAACTGACGCTACAACGACACGAATTTCATCTTTAATGCTCTCTTTTTTGTGACATATTTTAAGCCGCTAGTGAGGGAGACATACTCTTTTGGAAATATTGCATTAATACAAGTTTTTTGTGAAAATCGAGCAGCCTCGCTTAAAATTATGTCAACGCACTTGTTTCATCATGTATCCCACATGGAGGACATTATGGCTTGTTTGTGTAGATTTATATATTGTTTTACAGAAAATATAAGCTTCCAAAATATGATATAACATATGACGGTTGATAAGTAAGAGAAAACACGCCTACTCATACTAACCAAGGATTAAAGTCCTGAGAAGTATCTCTCTAACAGGTACCACCTGTGTTTTTTCCTAAACTTATAATCTCAGCAACAGACTGAATAATTCAAAGACATCTTAGAGCTGTTGTATGTTGCTAAATCTTATAACAATGTTATCTCGTCACAGGAGGACGTGTATATGGCCCACAAGGGCACCATATTTCCTGTCAAGTGGACAGCACCAGAGGCCGTAAAATACAACAGGTTTTCTGTCAAGTCGGACGTCTGGTCGTTCGGTATCGTCCTCACAGAGATTGTCACTTATGGCGGGAAACCATATCCAGGTCCGTATAATTTCTTATCAAGTACAAGATTGGGGAACAGTTTAGTTATTGAAGTTCAGAATCAGAATGTTTTTATCATTACAGGCTCTTAGAAATAATTTAATACCATAACTGGCATTAAGTCACAATTGGCAAAAGAAGAAATTATATTGTCAAAATTAATTAAGTACAAATGTGCAGGGAAAAGGCTAAGTATGCACGAGATTCGGTGCGTCTGTGGCCCTAGATAAATGACCACATCCTTAACAACCTAATTATATCTCCTCTCTTCAAAACAAAAAGACCGAGAAAGCTGAATCTATGAGTACAGACTTTTTACCCAATTGTAAATATGAGTTATAGACTTGGGAACCGAAATCCTTTCCTATCTTTCTTTTCGAGACAAAAGAAATAGAAAGTTGAAATATAGTACGAGGGGATATCAAAAAGTTTCAGTTAACGCAGACACATATCAAAGGTACAAACTTTATTTTGTTCTCATGTTTTTAAGACTTCTCTACATAGTCACCATCCAGAGATACACATTTTCCCCATCGCTTCCTGACCTTGCTGTCTGAATAGGAGACCCCTGATTTCATTGAAAAAAAGCATCCACCTCTCGAATGATGTCATTGGTGTCCTCAAAACGACGTCCACGAAGTGGATTTTTCATCTCGGGGAACAAGAAGAAGTCACTTGGTGCAAGATCGGGTGAAAAGGGGGGATGCGGTAAGATTTCAAAGCCACATGGCCGTGCCTCCATAGCAGCTGCAAGTGTGAACTGGGGTATTGTCATCATGCCGCGGCGCTTCTGTTTAATGGCATCTCGTAACTTGCTCAGCAGGTTGCAGCAATAAGCTCCAGTAATGGTCTGACCCTTTGCTAGATAATCGTCAGAAAAAACAGACACCATGACCTTTCCTGCAGACTTTTGCACCACGGCCTTTTTGGGAGGTGGTGACATAGCATGCTTCCACTCTTTGGTCATCTCTTTTGTCTCAGGATCATATTGAAAGACCTAGCATTCATCCATGGTAACAGGACGTTTGAAGAAATCCTCTTCGTCCTGTTCCAGAAACTCCAATGCCTGCCGTGACATGTCCCTTCGATTTTGGTTTTTGCAATGGAGTCAGTAAGCGAGGAACCGAGCGTGCTGACACTTTGGACATATGCAACTGGTTATGGAGTATGTTCCATGTACTGCCATAACTCAGACCTGTTTCATGCATTATCATTTGTAGATTTACGCGGCGATCTTCTTGAACTCGCGTCTCAACCTTCTTGATGACATCCATAGCATCAGTAAGTGAGGGACGTCCACTTCTTTGCTCATCGGCGTGTTTGGAAATTTATTTTCCATCTCACAACAGGGTCATAGGATAGGCTGTCATTGTCATAAACAGATTTCATCTCATCATGAATTTGAGGTGCAGTATAGCCCTTTGAATGTAAAAACTTAATTACACTGCGCACCTCGATTTCCTCCATCATAGGGGATACTGTGCTATTTGATCAACAGACGTAAAACTGGCTGATGCGAAAAAGACTATTGTTGACCCAGGAACTAGACACGGATCACTTATGCTACAGTGACCATTTGGTCCATATTCACCAGTACAGTCTTTGTTATAATTGAAACTTTTTGATATCCCCTCGTATAATTGTGTTCATGTTGCTCTATTTTCTAAAGCATAACTCAATGATGTAACAAGACCTAAGACTGCCTTATTTCTTTATTTGGCTTCATTATTAGGACATAAAGTGTTTCAAATTTTGTTTTGTGCTATTATAAAGGATATGTTCTCTTTGTATTGAAGCCATGTCAAATAAAGAGGTGCTAGAAAATCTACAAGATGGTTACCGCATGCCCTGCCCAAGTGGTTGTCCCAGGACTCTGTATAACATAATGCTGGAGACGTGGCACGACGATGAGCTGGAGAGACCAACCTTCAAGTCGTTGCAGTGTAGGCTGGAAGAGTTAGTGCCATTGTCTGATGCATCGTAGAACTACAAACGCCTACTACGTGCAAAATGTTGCCATCAGCCTATAATTGAAAAGGCCTGAGATATACGATTTCTATATCAATGATTACTATAGTTCATATAATGAATCATGTTATACTTAAAAAAAAGAATATTTGGATAATCCTTTACTTTTTTAATTGTGTAAGTCTATATGCCCTAATTACACTATAGGTATTCATCCATGGATTGATAATTTGTGCAATAAGGGTATATGGCGTTTTTTTGTTAGAAACATTGCTCAATGAATCAACATTCCAAGATTTTTTTCATTCAGTTTCATTTGTATTGCTCATTACTTTTAAAAACTCAAATGATTCTTTGCTGTGCATAGAAGTATAATTTACTTTTTTAGAATATGGAAACATGAAATGATAATTTGTCTTGAATTTCCGTATTCAGTTTTATTTTGTAATAAATTTTGTAAAATAATTTTGATTAGCTTGCTAGTGATTTCTTAATTTATTTGGTCCTTTGTATAAAGCGTTATCGAACTTTTGATAACATAACAAACACTGTCTATCACATATTTGTTTAGATATAGATGTTTTTGTCTAATTGTTAACGATTGAAAAGATGATGTTTGAGATTCTTTGAATAATGTTACCATTCACTTAGCAATATTTTTCTTATTCGGCTTAGTTTGCATATCTACTGGACAAAAAAGAATTAAGGATATATGAAAATTCTGAAATTATTGATAATGACATATTTTCTTAATTTATCACCTGATTAAATATTACAATATTTACAATATCCTTAACGTATTGTGTCCATACATAAAGTATCATAAGTAACATCATATTATATTCTTGTTTTGGTTGTTAATAGAGGACCATGATAAAGTCTATATCGCAGTGATTATAACGATACCGACCAAGTCGACCATAAGCTATAACGCTTTTTTTTATTCTGATTCCTTTTATTCATCAAATGCAAATTAGAGAACAATCCTTCCAAACCATTTAAATTACACAGCTTTTGAAAAAATGGTAGGTATCTTATTCATTTGCTTATATTCCATGGCTAAAAGTTTGTCGTTTATAAGCGCATGATTTGTTAAGAATGGGAATGGACTTTTCCTGCAACCCTATCGAACTCCTAAATAACACATTTGGACACTCTGATAGATGCATAATTTTTATTTTTATTTTATATTTTCTGAAATTGAGAAGTTCCATAGCATATCACCTGCATTTAAAAACTCACCCCCTTAGAAATTGATATAGTTTTGTATCAGAGCTTACGAAGTGAAATCGTTTGTTGAATATTGCTCTGTAAATCATGATTATTTTCCCTTATTTCATCTTGTTAATGATATATTTGAATATTTCACTACATATGATTAGAAGAGCAATTACTCTGTTATTGTTTATATCTTGCTTACTCCCCTGTTTATGTATTATAACGATAACTTGGAGAGACCATACACAAGGCAATGTTAGGTGTTCCTTGAATGATTATTTCAAATCAAAATATGGAAGAAGTATTCGTGAATCATTTGTTCAATTTGTTTAAGATATTGAAAGTTGTGATAACTGAAATATTTTAAGTGGAGTGTTGGACTCATGATATTGTTTTTATTGTTGAGCTTGAGCTTGTGAAATATGCGTCCATGTGACAGGTGCGTTACTACACGACAAGAAATAAGTATTCGTATCATAACATTATGTTTACTTTTACTTTTACATGACGAAAATAAATGTGAAAAAGATGTATACTTACTTTTACTTCCTTGAGTATATTTACTTATGTAAGTATAATACTTATCAACCCAGCTGCTAGCAGACTGTTCTTGACCCGCATGTGTAGATGTCGGATGTGCCGGTCTTGACGTACAGTCGTCACTCAAGAACCGCCTTTTACAAGGTGAATTGTAATACTTGCAGCAAATTGTTACTATTAAAATGTAAATGACAATCATACGAACTTACTATACGCAAAACAGTAACAGAGCCCTGATATGTTTTTCATAGCCACCTTAAGATCATATTTACTTGTGTGTGCAAATTTTGGAACAAATGAACTCTTATATGAATATTTTTATTTCTGACACATCCAATCTTTTGAACTCCAATAATATAAAGCAAATCAGAAATTTGAGCATACGATTGAACGTACTGTAAGGACATGACGGGAGTCCATCTACAAAATGGCAATTGTCCAAGACATACAGATTGCATGTAATAATATTTTATTACTAATATGAAGAAGTACCGAGTTGTACTGTACAACGAAAAGTGTATAACCTCAATTATGTATTTTTTTGCATGAAATGAATCAAACTGAAACTTCTTGAAGAATATTTCTTGATATGTCAATTGAAATCTCTATTTAAGTGAAGCTGATTTTGAGGTAGGCTTAATTCCACTTAATAGGTCGGTTATCACAATTTACGGAAATAATTATTGCACTATACCGCAAGAATATGAAGAATTTACTCCAGTTTTCATTACAATTCGCGTATTACACTTAACGTAAGGATTAATCACAATTTGCGTTTTAATTACAGTATACGTCAAGAGTTATTACCATTTGCTGCAAGTGTTATAGTATACGTATCTACATATATTACAATTGACTCATAACACCGTCACATTTCAGATAGTGCATTGAATTTGTCTGTACATAACGGTCCAAGGGACGGGAGATATTAGATTGATGAAAGTGTTGAGCTACAAAAGACTTTGATTCGCCGGCTTCCAGTTGTTCAATCTCGGCATTTTCGTTTCAATAGTATTACAGCTTTGCTTCAGTGAAGTCATGAATCAGGATTTTGTCTTATATTCTTATGAATAATCAGTACTCATAGTCCATCTCAGAATATAGGTTATTGTTTCTTAAAAACGACAACCAAGCTGTGGCAAAATTGTAAAAATTTATTTCAAATTTTTTAGCTGTGCAACATGCTTTTAGGATTAACCCTGCAACACTTCTTAAAAATTCGATTATGTTTTTCTACAAATATAAAAGTATTTCAATTAACCAAATCCACATGTTTTGAAGTGAAGAAAAATGAGCATCACTTCAAATTACAAACATCACGGGATTCTTGATTTACTACAGCCAGATTTCTTGAACACTTTCAAACATCAGAGGAACTATTCTCTCACAACATAGTTACATGTACCTCCGTCATAATTTGCTATACAACCTCTGTCTTAATACGAAGGTTTCTCTGGCTTTCAGCAGATTAATTGCGTATATTTTAAAAGAATCATTTGGTAGTATTACTTTAGTGATGTGTGAAGATTAAAAACTTTATGTCTTCTTTATGCATGAACAATTAGAACTCATAACGTTTAGCGCATTACTGTATAAACTAGGACAGTGCTTTTTAAATAAAAGCCTATATATGTCTCAAATATTTTATGCAATGTATCAAGTATTTAATCAACCTGACATATTTAATTGGTTTAATTCATTATCAAAATATGTTCATGTTAAGACATCATGCTTAGACACAGAAGCCTTCTACTTCGAAAGACGAACTTGAATTATGGATTACACATTATTCTTCCTGTTAATGCTTTGAAGAGTTTAGGTCAAATCATAGATGTATTAAAAACCCACTGATGTACCATAATTGTCTTTAAACATGAAACATACATACTTCATGTATGATTTTAACTTTCACTTTGTGGTTTTGTAGGTTCTGTAGAATTAGCCAAAAACCGAATAAAGACTCTTTATAAACATTCCTTGAGTAAGGTGGGGGCAGCAACATTAGAGAGATAAAACATAAAACCAAAATGTTCAATAAGCGATGTTATCCAATCACTTATCAATACTGACGCCAACACGTCGATGTTAATGCGTTGTAAGTATTTGATTTTATATACCGCATCTGATTTCGCCAACGCCTTCATCTGAAAAAGACAAGGGGACAAGTCTTATTTGCAGCAAAGTTTGAATGTGAGAAGAAATATTGATGAACAAAATGTACTGTGTTATTTGAAAATAATTTTTTAAGAATGAAATTAAAATTCCTTCAGGAAAAAATAGGAATAAAATGTTTAAAATTACATAAAATTGTATGTACTTTCTTGACATGATCTCACTAATTGTGGCTTCAGATGTACCTGACAGGGATAATTAAACATGTAATGACAGGGATATTTTTCAATAATTATTTCATTATCTAAACCAGACTGAAAGTCATTACACTTAGTTTGAAAAAAATAGAGATAGAAACTATATAAAATATGGTCAGACTGAAAGTCATTACACTTAGTTTGAAAAAATAGAGATAGAAACTATATAATATATGGTCATATTTGACGACAAATTGATAAATTGTATGTAATTAAACATTTTAAACTTAATGTTTGTCGATATGATAATGAATAAAGATATGATTTATAAACCAATGTTGCTACTTTAACCAACAGATGAATTCACATCCTGCATTATCAGGGTATACCTTTCAACAAGGCTTATATTGTCATGGCAATTACCATGGAAATGTCCACGGCATTGTTTTTAAAATAAAGGACTTATATTTTCTTTTGTCAAATATTAATCTATATACTCAATTTGTTATCAAAATGTAATTCGATGAAAATGTTTCTTTATTGAAAGCGTCGAAATTTGGGCGGTCAACTTAGGACTCCCTGTACCAGTCATAACTTGTACCGAATAGCATTAATCTCATTACACTCATTATATAGCATTTTCTTTATTTAAGTACAGCTGGCCTCTCATCGCTATGTTAAGCATTTGTTTCCTAGCCAATAAATGTCGTTACAAGTGGAGCCTTAAAATCAAAATATCTCAGCCTCATCAATTCACAGGGTTTATCTTGATTTAATGACATTTCATTGGCTAGATATTGAAAACTATTCAAAGTAAATGCCTTAGTAAGTAAAAGTAAAAAGCATTAGGATGCTGAAGGAGCCTCGCCGAGAGATGTCTGAAACCCTGATGGAGCAGGATTGTACGAGAAATTACGTTACTTATGCCAATCTTTTAATCTCAATTAATTAAGATTTTAATATACGCTACGGAGATTAATGTGTATAACCTATTGAAGCAACATTATGAAGTTAATTATTATTTATTTATTAGATTGGTCCATCTTTATGAATGTTCACCTTCTGCTTGTCAAGTCAGCGAATCAGGTCCATCATGGCATAGAGGAAGGGGATGTACAAAGATCTGTCCAGAATGACAACCCTCACTATTAAATGTTGGACCTGTCTTCTTTTCGTTGCTTCTAATATGTTCTTTGCGGCTATATGGGGCTGCCAGGGCCGTGTTCCTTAAATGAAAAGCATTTGTGGATCAAGTATTTTCAATGACGGATTAGCGTTGTTTTACTCTTGGAATTCATAAAAATTACCTATAACCATTTTTCAAAAAGGAGAACAAAAACTCGAACACCCACCCCACCTTGAGCCACACTTAACATTTGGTAAACCCATATATGCTAGTTTCTGAGAATAGCATTTCTCTTTGAAGATGCCCTCGCGCTAATTCAAAAAAGTAACTCCTGACATATCGCATGCTTATAATTTTCGAACTTCATCAAGTCACACATAAATAGTAATCCCATCTTGATTAGTTTCTGAAAAAAAACATTTCCATTTGAAGAAACTCTCCACTAAGTCAAAAATACGGAACATGTCTCAGATATAAATTCTTAATTCAAGCCGTACTCTCTAACGTTTTAACAGTTCTGGGATTCTCTCCAAAGACAATTCAGTTTTAATGCCGTCTCTCCCTGCTATTCTGGATTAATGACCCTACTTGCCATTGGTTTTAGCATTCTCTACGAAGACAAATTTGCTATAACACCGTCACTCACTTAAAATGGCTTCTGGATATCAAGCCTAACTTACCATCGGTCTTTACAAGTAGAGCGACTGTTCGTGGATCATTGGCCTTGACCAGCTTCAGACCAGTGACGAGAGCTTTCGTCACGTGTACGTCACTATCACTGTCACAACGCACGTGTACTAGTTGGGTACCAGGTATGGATGTGTCGTCTGTTGCAAAATTCAAATCTTTGCGCTTCAGCTGTATTCCTTTAAGGTAGAATATCGAAAATGTTTTGAGCTTTTTTGCTTTTCGAGAACTCGTTCACGGGATTAAAACCCGATTATTCAAATTCTTAAGAAACATATTACAAATTGATCATGAAAGATTTAAAACTTACTTTTAAGCTTGTAGTATTATTCATGGGAAATAGGACATCTGCTATAATTTAGGCGTCACCAATTATTAGCGACAGTGACGAGGAAGCCTAGATGTAACCCATGATTGGATATTATAAGTGTACAGTTGAATACCTGAATACCTGCATATCCTAGTGCACATATCATTATATGGATTGTCTTTGAGGCATCGTAGCAGATTCAGATTGCAGATTCAGAATCTGAATCTGAATCTGGGGCATCGTGGCAATGTGATAAAGAAACAGATTTCGTTAAATTTTCAATACAGAAGTTCAGATCCATTGGACATTAAGGCATTCGAATACCAAACTCAACCGTTAAAACATAGCTTTATGTAAAACACTAAATTAAAACTTATTAAAATACTTATACTGATCAACTTCATCAAATACAACTGATGGTTGTTCCTTTTACCTAGTCAATGTAACTGTGCTAATTCTTTTCTCAAGAGTAGCCGTGGAACTTTTTAATCGAAAAGCAAAGACTTTCGAAATTGTGACCCCTTCTGTGTATTCTAGTCTGCAAAATTCGAATGTAAGTATTTTACACAAGGACAAAGAGTGATCCTTTGTCTTCTCTACTGAAATTATCTAAGTGACGTCCAAACTCAACCCAAGTCAAATGATACAGTATTTAGTGTACAAACATTCGGTACGCAGCTTTATGCTTATATACTGACCGTACTGCAGATGGATCTGGTTTTGAGTTGATTCATCAAAACAGGAGATGATGGGATTCTCTTTTTCCTCTGTAAAAGAAAAACATAGTTAAATGCTTAATAACACATTTCTTACACGTTAGAACTATGTCGGATATATAATCCGATATCATATACATACCTTGTACATACATCGAAAGGGTCGATATGCGGGAAAATCAATTTAAGACAAGCACCTTATCGTTAAAAAATCATCCAAAAAACAACCGTTGTTAAGAGGCAAGATGAAAATATTAAGATGATTTCGAATCCAGAGAGAGTAATTAAAACAAATTATTCCATGGTCGATTTTAATCAGATTGACCCTACAGCCTGAAGAAATAGCACTAACTGTTTGAATCTCTCCAACTTTTCCTCCATGATATCGGCAAGTAAATACGTCAAATTTCTAATGAATCCCGGTTTTTATATTTTCAAAAGGGTACGTAACCGTTGACGCAAAATAGGTGAGGCGTCCGCCGGATTACTATATAACTTCGAATTTAAAAAGGAGTGTATGCGTTGAATAAAGTTACTTATTACACAGATATAAAATGTATATTTTCTCTGATCAAATATAATAAATAAAACATTTTGAAAATATCGTTCCTAAAAAGCCTAATAGTACCCATCCACCTCGCTATTATAGATGCACATATGAAGCCGGGTGGATATTTTCTAGCAGTTAAATCTTGCACTACCTACTGTTAACGTGTTCCTGATTCCAAATGATGATCATCTTCTCGGCAATATTCTTGGCCTGTTCAAAGGTTCCATTTGTTACTTGTAGAAAGTTCTGTTTCATCTCAAACCGAGCTTCGCAGGTTATGTCACTGTCATGTTCAAGTGCTGGATTAAACAAAAACTTATACAGCAGATATGCTACATCAATTTTGTTCGATATTTTTGGAAAAAATAAGTTTTAAAATATTAGGTAATTTATTATTATTATTATCAATTTTTCATATGATTACGTTAACTGTCAGGTCTTCATTGTTTAAATAAAATGGATGAAACGTAAAAAATATGTGTACAATATGTCTAGAGATGAAAAATCCGGATTGATTTTTCATTAGCATGTGAATCGATTACAATATGTCTACAATATATTTAGAAATTAAAATAATACGGATTGATTTTTCATAAACATGTGAATCGATTACAATATGTGTACAATATATTTAGCAATGAAAAAAATCCGGATTGATTTTTCATAAACATGTGAATGGATTAATGACAAATGTGATAAATGAGGATTGAATTTTTCATCTACCTTTGAATGTTGTTGTTAATTCAATGACTTTTTTACTGTTGAGTCGGTAACTGCTCTCCTCTAGTAGAAAGAGCTGTGAAATATTTAAAGACAAGGTGTGTCATGAAACCACACATATCTTGGAATGTATCAAAGCCCCAACGTAAAGGTCGTACGTTGAATAGGATCATTGGTATCAAAAAAACATATAAGTACGATTGGTTTTAAAAACTGTAAAGTTTTATTTCATTTTATATCTGATGAAGACCGATTTTGGGTAAAATAATCTGCATAACAAACATCACTTTTTTTAACTAAAAAAGGATTACTATGATATTGACAGTTAACAGTTAAAAGTGCCTAAAACCTTAGTAAGTGTTTTAACTTTGAGTTAAATAATATTTTAAAGTATTTTGGGGAAAAACAAAATGTGAGAATCACACAAATGTCAAACAACTATGGAAATAACATGTACGAACCCCAACAAACCACCCAAAACACGAAAACGTGAGTAACTTCTAAAATTGACAGACATTGTTAACAGATACAAGGTCCAGAAGAAATGCATTTCTAAAGATATGGACAAACATAAAAAAGCGAGAAACATTATAATTGTACTTATATCAGCTTGAGTTAGACCACCGTCAACATTTTTAAGTGACGTCATGGAAGGCAAATGTCACAAGTCAGTGATGTGTTATACATATAAATACCAGGATATGGATTGACGGACAAGAGCAATCAGAGATAATTAATTGTTCACTGGACATATAAACTGACCACTAAAACTGAAAAATGGATAACGTCATAGAGCAGGTGCAGGACAAGCTCCGACATTTATACCTCAACAAATTTAACCTTCAAACCCTTTAAAAAGAGAATAAACGCATTATAAAATCTATTTCTTAAAGAATGAGGGATAACAACTCTAATGATTCTTTTAAATGCCGCGACAATGAAAGTATCATTGCAGTTGAAATTGAATTTAGATACACAAAAGTTAAACGCATGCTCACTTTTCTCAACAGAATTGAGGACTGTGGTCGGATGACGAAGTAGACGGTTTCCAGAGAAGAACAATGCTTTGCGAAAAAATCTCTCACTCCTTTGAACATAATTTCAATGACACGTTCACCGTCATACCCAAGATTCCCTGTCCCGAACGCGACCATTGCCACCGTCTTCATCTCGTCTTCAGTAGCCATCCTCAGTGTGTTTTGTATCAAATCTTTCAGTGCCTGAATATCAATCTCATTAAAATAAGACCAAACTGAAATGAAACTCAAATTATATATTCAAACAATTTCTACATTTTTGTTTGTAAGGATAAAAACACATTCTACCAAATGTAGATCCTCGAATAATACCTGCCACCTTCAGCTACAGCGTCGATTTAAGCCCTGCCTTTTCTATTATTTTGCAGGATAAAGCATAGCAACAAGGATAAACTGATGCATTATTATTGAATGTGATTATACGAAAACGACAAAGAGTATTTTTCTCATTTTTTTCATGTGGCTTTGATAAGAACCAAATTACAATACGTTAAGAATAAAATTCGAAAATTCAAAACTTACATGTATTTTCTACATTATAATATTTTCTTTCTTTCCATAATAGTCGGAAGTCTAAATACTGCGTATCATTTACATAAATATTAGTTATGACTTACTAAACAAATCCCACCCCTCAACCTGTTCATTGGTAGATTATTAAACTGATCAGCAAACATGGGGTAATTCTCAGAAAGAACCACTACTTCTCGGTGGCAGAACACAATTTCTTGAATTTGACAGATTTGACGCTAACAACATGTTCTGTGCCCCTTTAAACCCTGTGGTGACCTATTTCTTGGATAATATTCTTGACCCCGCCTGTATTCAAGGAAATATGATAAGAAACGTGAGAAGGACACTTTACCTGATAGTTTTCTTCACTCTTTTCTTTAAAGAGATGGGGGAGATAACCGTGGTAAATATATCTACAATTGGTCATCTTCCCGGAAGTAGATTTAACCACCTCGCCAGGTGTCAACTCTTTCGGGTAGTTCTTCGCGAGTTCTGCCTGAATTTCCCTCCCCCCTATGTTGTATAAATGCTGGGACAGTCCTCGGCCCACATTCATGGTCAGATGCTGGTTTGCTGTGACTGCTATTGCGTCTGACTACATTGCAACATAATATAAAATATTTGTGTAAAGTCTTTCACTCCAAATTCCTTTTCGAAAAAAAGTTATTACAAACATACCTTGCGACTCTAGAAATGTAATTTGTGGGCCTAAGAATCACAAAATTTTCAATTATTATTTCCTGTTGGCCAAAGTAACTGACCACATGATTTCAACGGTTAAGGCAATGAAGCAAAACGCTGAAATGATGTCTCTCAAATCTTCTTAAATAATTGTAATCTAGTATACAGGTTTTTGTGACGCATTGCCTCTCTGCGGAATAATTAATTGTAAAGGTCTTCTGTACTCTTAGTGCTTCTTGAAAAGTTTGCCTTATGTTTAACTATTTTTTATTATAAATTATATAAAAAATGATGAAATACAAAGCAAATTGCTCTGGGGTTTTTTATCGTAGGATTAAATATGTTTACCATGATGCTGGTACTGAATTGAAAAAAAAATCATATATGAGCATTCTTTCCCCACAGAGGTTATTCAACTTATTTCTCCAAATGTACACCCATGGTTCGCTAGTTCCAGCCGACGCTCGCAGGTTTCACCGCAATGCATAGCCACAATGGTGCCGCGGGCTTTCTCCCTGCAATAATACTAGCAGCCGCGATATAAGCGAAATACTCTTGAAAGCAACGTTAAACCTCAATTCACTCACTCACTCACTCTCCAAATGTAATCTCTGTTTTGAGTTAGCCATGGTTTCAAGTTGTTGTTTTTGATAACCTTATAGTGAACAATCTCAACATTGGCATCGTAGTTTTTTTTAAATATTGCAATACATCTTCGACAGGTTTCTCCCTTGCAAGAATCCTGTGTGCACCGCACAAGGGAAGGGACTCCAGTCTCGTTAGGTATGAGAACAGCCCTAAAGTTATTTGTAACATTTTGTACTTCATCAGTATTCTTTATTACTAGCTCAGAATATGTTCCAGCTGTAATATGTGTGAGGTAAGTAAAGAATGTGGGAAACGAATGATACAAATACTGACTAATTTCATTTAAAATGAGCACAGATGTGTTAAGAAAGCATGTCATGTGCAGGATCTCACCACGACGATTTCTATCTGGTTAAAGATGACCTCCACAACTGATTCTGAAAGACAAAATAAAGTGCATTGGTTTGTACGGTTCTATTTTCTAGCACTTAAGTATGCTTTCATAGTCAGAAATAATTGTGGCATCGTAGCATTGTGAAAAGGAAATGTATGATTTTGTATGTTTACTACATGTGTATAGATCCATTCTTCTTTAATGCAAATGTTTATCATACCCCACAATCAATCGTAACACTTTGGCAGGTCACTGAAGTGACCATGGGTCAACATTTCGAAAACACTTATTTAATTTCTTTACAAACTTCTTTAAAGGTAATCAACAGCTTCAAACACAAGTCATGTTTGTTCAATGCATTTAGTTAATGTGGTTGTGCTGGGTTTTTTCTCAGAGAGTCGATACGGAAAAAATTTACGAAATTTTACGAAATCGAAATTTCGAAAATATTGCACCTTCTGGGTTTTTTTAACATCCCAAAATTTTGATTTTTGCACGAAGGCCATGCGATCCATAAATAGGTTCAAAACTGTCTATTTCACACTGGGTGATCTCTTGTCAGTTTTTCTTAAAATACTTTATTGACGTCCAAACTACATGGTATTTGCACTCCGATTCAAATGTAAGTCAACAAACTTTCGGTATGCAGCTGTATGTATACCAATATTCCTACATGTACTAGGTCTATCTTACTAACTAACTTAGCAGCCTCAAACAAGCACAATGCTAAGAATAGCATTGTCCTATCGAGATTCGTCAGCCTCGAGCAAGCATATCAAATTTGGGAAAATGCTAAAAGGCGAAAATAAGCAGGTTTTTGGTTGGGTTGGGTTGGCTTAAGTTATGCAACACGGGGAATGTTTTTAACCATCAGACTACCAGGTATTCATAATGAATATCGTTATGAATGTTTCTTTTCCATTTTATATTTTTATCATTTATTTCATTTTTAATGCGGCCATTCGAGTGTGAGTAACTTTTAATCCTTTAAGTAAGGGTGATGGATTCGCTTTGCTTAACCGAACCTGGTACCTTCGTATTAAGAAAAAATCATATTGATAAAGAAAAGACAGGATTAAATTAGGTTACATTTGTTAATCTCGCTTTGAGAACTCTTTATATTCTATTGTAGCCTACGAAACTTGCACAATACAACTTGTACATTTTGTAAATCACCACTAGAGGATGAATTCCATGTAATTCTAGTATGCCCAGTATATCATGACCTGAGGAGTAGATATCTTCCAGCTTATTGTCATCACCCACCCACATATCAACAAATTGATTAGCTTGTTTTCATTAGTTGATAATGATAACTTAGTCAAGTTCTGTATATTCTTAAAGAAGGTGTTTAAACTGAGAGACAATATGAACGCATTGCCTTACGTCTAGAAGTTAAAATAATCTTTGTTAGTGGCGCAGCAATTGTATATGTATCATATTTTTTTCACATGTTGTACTGTTGGCCTCATGGCCATTTATACGTAATAAATGAACTGAACTGAACTGTAGCCTACGAAAAATACACTGTATGTTTTATAACGAATCGCATGACGCAACAGAAGGATGAATGGACATAATTAACCCAAGCCTTACTTGTTTTTCCAAAATCTTGAACCTCCTCCCGTTCTTCATCGCATGTGTCTTCTTGTTCATCTTCCTCACATGTTTCAGTTTGTGTACTTGACCACGTTTCACTCCTCCTACGTGTACTTCTTCTGAACTCATCTAGTTTACCTCGAAGCTTTTCTGATAATGAGAGCCCCTCCCTACCATACAAAACCGTAAATCATCAAAATGTGTTATATACATAAATATGAAAAACCTTACGATTCGATCGATTACCGTTTTTCTTTGTCAAGGACAAGTGACCCGTGGGTTGAAATACTGTAAAGGATTCGTCCCCCAAAAAAGTACAAAGATTTGTACTATTGCAGATAGTGTAAGTAATATATAGAGTTAGGTATACCATAATTTCTCAATTATATCGAAAATATCAAGGACAGTTTGTCTCTGAGGCCCGTCTGTGAACGTGTTACATGAAAAACAACATTTTTCAACTTTTCAAACTGTATAAATTTCAATGACCTTCTTTGGGCACCAAATGCATGAATGAACATGCAATGCAACAGTCAACAATTCGAGATAAAATGTCACCTTCAGAAACTGTGGCCATGGAACATGTGACCCAGACAACTCACAGTGTGTCCCTTTAAGGCCCTGACATGATCTATCTCACCTGGGGATAAGTTTAGCGTCAAGTTCTTCACATTTCTCCTCCGACAACTTCAGTCGCTCTGTAATGTAGTCGTGGTACTTGTCCTTTACAAGAAGGGAATTCATCTTATTAGTATAAATCCAATTACAACAGTAAAATAATAACCCTTAAAACCTTATGACCTTAATTAGCAATTTACAAAGTCTAGACAGTATGCATGCTATAGTATATAGATCTAGGTAAAGAAAAGTGACCGCAATAAATCGAAAATGAATGTTACCAATTGCAAGGGTTATAGATTACAAAAGCAGCGGTTCTCAAAGGAACGTTAAGCTAAGTGTGAAACCTAATAGTTAAGAGTTAACACACAGGTATTGGGCTATTGTGATAGATAAATTAAAAATATGTGCTCTTGTATTGGGCACTCTCTTCCCTTGGAAAACCAATTTGATCCCAAAACTTAACAACCTGGACTAATGCAGTAAAAGTTTATAATTTGAAAATATTGAGTAAATAGTTTCAACGATAATTGACACTTTTTTCAGAGTTACTATTTGGATATTGAATTCTATAGTCGGCATTGCAAGAAGGTGTATATATGGAAGGTGTTTGGTAATTAAGACCAACTAAATGCGATATGTCGTCCTGGAGTTACTGTACCAAAAGTAAGAGATTGGGTAGAATATTTCGTTTGAAGTGTTGATTCACTCATATATAAGATAAGCCGTTTTCACCTGAAACTTCAAATAGTCTTCTCTCTGTTGAATGCTCTGTAATTCAGAGACGTGGCGCTTGTACAACTCCAAGGCGGACCTATGGTCTTCCATGTTTTCTTTTTCCACCGCCTCCCTCTCTATAGTGTACGTGAAGTCAACCAAACTGGAAAGAAGATTTCTTCAATAGAAAGGTATCCCTTTAGGAAGTACTTTATCACGGGGGACAACCTTTTTATCGCTATTGAATTCTTTATCGCAATTTTTAAAAAGTAATTCGTTAGTAATAGTGTTATTTCATTGAGATGAGGTAATTAGTTTGCCTTGCTTTTGTTAATATTATAAGTCACTGCAAAGCTTGCAGTCATTCGGTATTCTTCATGGTCTGCTGGGTCAGTTACCAGCTTCTTAATAAACATAGGCACTTAATTTCGAAAAATCACCCTCACTTAATAGAGGAAATACGATGTGCACTAACCATTGTTAGTCCCCATGTATTGAATTTCTCTCCAAATATGGTTTGATTCCCTTAATGGCAGGCTTTATATGGTACAAGCACAACACATAGTGTAGTGTGAAATCAGTAGCTTATGTTTCTAGCATGCTTAAATTGAATTAGCCTGTCTTCCAATCAAAAAGTGTTTCCTCTATTAAGTGAAAATACAGTGTTTCCTCGGATCACCAGCATTTCCGGTGTCTATAAGAGTCCGGCCTCTGTATATTTTTTGTAAGATAAATCATCAACATTTCACAAGTATTCATGCAATCAATACAAACATACTTAAAAAATGACTGTTTTGGGTGAATATTCATTCAAAATTTTACTTGAACATATGATAGCATGTTGCATATCTCCGATATGGACAGATTCGGTTATTCATATAAAAATCAATAAGTAGGCTTATCCCCGACGTCTATTCGAGACCCGGCGTCTTTTTTTTTAAACAGGCGCACCCCCGGCCACTTTTCAAGGAAATACGGTATATAGATTATTTCAGTGATCGAAATGAGAACGACTATTACCTGAAATGTGTGCAGAAGTTCATTATAGATTAATTAGTTCATAAATTTCTTACAAAGTTTATTACAAATATCCGTATGAGCGAAATTTCACCTTTTAATGTTGCTCGGGATTTCATCAATTTCCTCAGGGGGTAGTGGGTATTCATCAAAACTTCCGTCGTCTTCAGGAAGCCCTGGATAGTTTCCAGTCGGAAACTCCGGAAGGTTTTCATCAGTTGGAGGGTATTCAAAGTGATCAGATCCTTCCATATCGAGTCCGCTTTCGGAAGACATAGTCTCTCCCTATGAATAATGGTTATTGATTAAACAGGGGGGCAGGAAAAACGCAACCTTGACATAAACAAGTGGCGTACAAAAAAACACCAATTTGCTTTTGATAAAGTAGGTACATCCCGATCATTGTCTTTAGCATGGTTTTTGAAAACACTTTTGACAGTTTTGAAAAGAATTCACATACAATTCAAAGCAGTTTTGAAAAGGAAGTGAATGTTTTTATTTGATGGTAAAATTGATATTGCTACATACAACGGTAAATTGTCCGGTTTTTAATCAAATACGCGTCTTTGCAAAGACCATCTTCCTACACAAAGCGAACTGTCCAAGTTAACCCTTGCTTTAAGACGTACACGTAGATTTACGATTTTTGTGAAACGGGGTTCCTCTGTATGAAAGGAAAGTAATGTAACGACCTAACCTACCCATGTCCAAACAAAGTAAGTTTTCGCACCAAAAAATGTTTTGGTCAAATTGTTGACAACGAATCGAAAGTTAAATCATGTCCCTACAATTCGAGTTATGGATTGTTAAAATCGGATCATTTTTCAAACGTTATGTAGCACGACACACAAAAATCGCTACCGTCAGATTTTCAAGCCAAAATACCATTCATGAAAAACAAAGAAAACTCACCGTTTAACATCTTTTATTAATCCCAGCGATATTGATAACGCCAATTTAGCAATCAACTCTATTGTTCTCTTAAGGTGGGTAATTAAGTTGATCACAGTGTTCTGCTCGTGCTCAGATGGTAAGTTTAATGAATACAGGCGTTCAACTAACTTCCTCACATGTGAAATAACTTGTATTTAAGAACAGGAGAATTATCAAATGTTTTGGTCGAAAGCGGGGATCGAACACGTAACTGTTTCCTATTCAGCGAGTTAACCACTAGACTAGCGAAACCAGCTGACATATAGAAGACATTAAATTACCAAATGATTTAGATCTTTTTAAGGGATAGGATTGAGTTATAAATGGTTAATTTTGTAAATCTTAAATGACAACGGTGGTAAACATCTCCTAATTTACATTTTTAAATGTGTGACTTTGTAGTTACTCTGGTGATGTTTACAATGCTTATACTTTCTGTTATGAAGCATGCATATTTCAGCATGCTGCACGTGCGGGGCGATTTCCTCAGGCTTCAGTCACCTACCGCATTAAGGCACCGTTTCTTCATCAAGTCATAGAATCAATTTTGTGAGGCAACCAAACTGGGCTAATTATTCTTCACGAGCAAACGATCACTGAAACCAATATTTCCTGTCGCGTCTGCAAAGATTTTCATTTTTGAGCCCGTTTTAAAGTTTTGGATGACGCTGCTTATTGGCGTGTGCCGTTTCAGACCAATGAGTTACCGAATCAAGTGCAATCCCATCACGAGTACGAAATACCGGAAATCTAGTCATTGCAGCGCCGATACTTATGACAGACGCATTCTTCATTGAGTAACCATTTTTTGGTTATTTCTGTATTTGAAAAAAGGTAAGCTATTGGCTATTTTCATTGGATATTTAGCTGGGCAATTTCATATGTTCTACGTCATGGCCTTAACGAAATGACGTGGTAAGGACTAACGCTCGCCAAAGACATTGGGTAGGGTGTTTTGAACTTCATTTTTGAGGGCTAGATTGCACGCAGATTTCTGAAAATTGTTGCGAACGTCAGGGGAAATATTTCTTTGAGTGATTAACTATTTGTCCGGCGAGCATTACAATTTGCCTTGCAGAAATTAGACTATGACTTTAATATTATACCAATAATATCAACAAAAGTACCTCTATTATTTAACATGTGCTTGATACATTTATTTAAAATGTTTATGTCGCTGTTTGACATTGATTTTAATGGTTGAATTGTAAATAAGTTACAAACCTCGTTGACGGCGTGCATGAATTGAAAGACCTTGGTACATGCTTCGCGTCTCGGGATCACAATTCGCACGTGCCTCGGTGTTACAATTCATGCACACCTCCAACTCGGTTAGTAAATTTAACGTAAAGCTCGATTCAATCAGCGACACCAAACTACAGGTGCAAAAAAAGAACAACGCTTAAGTATTATTTCTTACATAGCTAGCAGTCATTTTTTCAGAAACCGTCGACTTGTCGGCCATAGCAGAAGCCTTGACATTCTTTTTACCTGATTTTATATTCTGCAGTCGTGTGGTTTTTGATGAGACATTTGCAATACATTTTATAACTGTTGGTCAAAATAGAATTTGTAAACGTTTCAGAAATATTTAAATGTTTTGACGTGAAAATGTCAAACTTTCAAACTAATCGTCTTTCTATAGGTATTTCCAAAAGATACACGTCCCTGTGGTTTGACAACTGAATTCAGTTTCAAGTTTACAGCTTCGCAATGCTCAAATCAAAATATATCGGTTAACCTACCTTACTTAACGACCCTTATCCGTTATTATTATGAAACCGTATATAATCTCAACACAGAAAAGTACTTTCTCAAAAATGGAAATGCACGTCGTATATCAGTGTTGTCACCATATATCCGTGTTTCTCAAGACTGTTGAAGCTGCTACTTTGCTACTTTGTTCTTCTACCCAGACATAGGACAGAGTGCCCCTTAGAAATGTTATGACCCATTCAACGACTCTACAATTTCATCGCAGTTGCAGTACAATGAACCGTCGGTGTGCCTTTTCATAGCAATTGGACCTTTTTTCAAAACCCTTTTGAAAGATGTCTTTGGAATGTTTTACAAAGCCTTTAGTGCATGATCTATAGATTTCGCAACTGACAGCTTGTTGGATATATAAAAGCCCGGATGTTTCATACTGATTATATAATCAAATAGCGCAAAGCTGTCGCCAAGAATTGTGTCCAACCGTCAAATGCTAAGGCCTAAGTGTTACAATTTCTGAATAGGTTTAATGTCATTTAATATAACCATATGAATGAACGGTAAGATGTCAATGATCATTATATCATTGGCAAAAGTTGCTAAATGTTTAATGTATGTTAATGTAATGACATTAGTATCATTTATGGAGAGGGTAAGAAAATATATATACCCTTATTCCTGGTAAGGTCTAGGCCTAAGGTATTTTCTTTGGCTTTATCTTCTACGCTATGACATATATTTCATATATCATTAGCAGAAGCTGTCACCAGACCCATGACATGTAAATCTAAATATGATTACTTTAGTCCCAATAAAAGAATACTGTTTTCTTAAAAACCGATCAACCCGATCCTCGTAGTCGTATTCCAGTTTATCCATATTTGTTATTGGTACATGATTATCATACATAGTCGTAAAAAACAAATAATACAAATTAAAATAAAGCCATTCATCGGTTTTACGAGTGTGAAAAGCCTTACTACGGCATCATTGATTCGTCTTATCATAGATCATTTATATAATTGAATTATAATAATTAATATATATAATTTTTTTAATAATGTAAAATTAGTAAAAGAACAGCGCCCTCTTTCATACCATTTACCAAAAACGACATGGCTGACCGATTGCCGAAAGGACAGACTCTTCAAGGGATGCTTAAAACCACTAGTGTACGCCAATCTTTCGTAAACACAACGAATGCACAGAGACCGCATATCTCTCGATATTACTCACTATCCTCACTCAAGTAGTCTACCTTGTAAGTTATTTAACAAATATTTACGTATTCAGGTAGTAAAGTGGATTTTTAAAGGCCGGGAGCATTTGATGTTACGTTACATTAAATCCGCATGAACTACGATATCGGAAATATTAAAAGTTTGCTCATAACCAGAAAAGCGGAAATGGCAGCCGCTATGGTCAACCTAATAACAATGCTAATACTGTGTTATTAAATCGGTTAATTTACAAAATTACAAAACATATTTCATGATTGGTTCTCAGTTCACAGTTTAGGTTAATATAATTGCTGCACACAAGACTAGTTCAGCCGTTTCCAAGTGTCAATAATTTATCCGTTTTGTGCACAGCTAACCATAGATTTGTATATGTCCAAGCCGACAGCGGCTGTCTTAAAGAGCCACTCCGTGAGTTATTGGAGTCACATATGCCAAACTTAATCAATGGGGTCATTTGATCGCGAAGTATCGACTGTTACCAAAAAGACACATTTTAAATCTTATTGTTTATTTACAGTAACAATATGAAGGTAGAACGTCGCAATTATGATCGAAAAACGGACAGTGGCGCGCGTCAAACAGTCAAACGTAATGTTGGAGACTTATCTAAAACAACCAGAAGGGCAGTTAGGAGTTGATAGCGTTTGATAGGTTATATAACTAGTATCCATGTATATTGGACGTGATATTTACACCTCCGTGCACTTATAAGGTTGTTTTTATATTTTCATGGAAAACCAGTATTTGTCATATATGTGTCTTTTGGAGACGAAAAGTTAAGTTGTTTTGATTTTATATCACCACATATGTCATTTAGGTTCGTATCAACGGTAAATAATATGTTATGAAAATCACGGAGTGGCTCTTTAACGATTTCATTGTTGATTGCAGGTAAATTGTACAGAGAGTTTAATATATCATTGCATCGATAGAAAGTTTAAGTGAATGCATAAGTCCTCGTAAACCTTTAAAATAGCCAATTTACACCGTAACAACGTTATTGTCATCGACAATCATACTGGTATGGTTTTTATTGAAAGGAACAGTGCAGTATACATATAATGAATACCCTGTGTAAATTGCAGTTTAACATCAACCACTGTTGCCAGAAGCTGACTACTGAAAAATTGTGAGAGTATGCCAGTATTTCATAAAATAATTATGGCATCGTTCCAAATACATGTCCTTGTATTGTACATATTTGTGGAAGTAAAAGAAAGAAGAGTAATCAAGGAAATATAATAGATAAAGAAATATAAGCAAGATATTGCTCCCCTCCCTATTCCATGAAGCATGTTCTTCACGTATTGAGCCACCGATGTCAGTGATATGTATAGTTAAATACCCTTTTTATTTTTGTGATGAAAAAGACATAATAATGATAGAACTAAGTTCAAGTGTTGTGATTCAGTGAACATTCTTACAAGTCAGAAATTGGTGCATCTCTCTACAGATAAAATTATAGAATTGGGTACACACTTCAAACTTACTTTTACAAAGTTTAATAAATTACACATTTCTTCCGAAATTTATGTGAAAGAAATCATTCTTGAGAGAAAATGGCAAGTTGATGATTCATTTACTCCCATGTGTGCTAAGATTTGAGAGTCTGCATTAGCAGATCTATGCCTGCCTTGACCTTTTTTGCTTTATAAGTGTCAGTTTGCCTGATGTTTCATGGGTGCAAAATTCTTTCACTGTGATATCAAATAAAGATGACAAAAAGGTTTTTTTGAATATTAACAATGGGTATTTTAAACAATATAATGAAAACAACAAATTTTTATCAAATAAAAATGTTTATTATTGCAGGTCTAAGATTCATGAAAATTTCATATACATGTATATGAAAATATGGTTTTAGAGCCAAAATGGTTCATTTTCATAATAATTCTCCGGCAACCGCCAAAATTATTTTGCGATCTCCGGCATTTCAATGAATATCCCATATGCTTTAAGAAATAACTGTAATTGTCCTTATTTTTGTGGCATTGAATGACAATTCAACCATGTTTATAGTACATTATTTCAAAAAAAATAATATATTGTCATCCTTGATTATCTTCTGTGTTGTACATTCCTCCTTGCAAATATTAAAACATTTTGAACTATTTTATATGAAAAAAATACAGAGTAAAACATGTATGTGATAATAATATTGCAATGACACTAATAAAATGAGTTGAAACCGGTGGAAGTTTGTGTAATGTTCTTTTATAACACGGGTGATCCTCGACTGTACAGTGTTTATGTAAACCGGAAGTTGCACCTGGACCTACCCATGTCCCTCTGTACAGTTTCCCCGAGAGAACCCTTACGATAATTACAGAGAATATTGTGTTCATAACATGCAAATTCTTTTTATGATGACAGATAAAGCTTTTCTGTATGCTAAATGATCACGTGTTTAATCAGGCAGTAATTTGATTACCTTATCACATGTTTTGCTGTTGCTTTTCAGTCGGCACCAGTGTGAACATCGAAGTTTAAATCTTTCAATGAGGGATATATAGATAAATAAAGTCATACAATTCTATCCTTTATATGAAGACTAAATGCGTGATTATTGTGAAAATACCCAAATCATATATATTTCTTACTATTTGATAGTCTGTCTGACTAAATAAAAATGAATACGAAAAGGTCTGGTCGTGACTGTACTGATATTTCAGCAAGTACAAAGTACCTATGATAAGTATTCGAAAAGCGTCATTTCATACATTAAAATGCAAGTTTATTCGGCGTAGAGGGAGTGAAATAGAAACATCACGTTAGACCAAAGACTTTTGTACTTTTTACACGTGATAATATAAAACAACTTGACTTCACTATTAATACTTTGAAATTATTTCGAAAAAAAATTTAACCCTTAAAAAAACTGTCCAAAAAATTTTAATTATTCCGTACGCAATATCAATGTTAACAAGATCTTGTTTTTAACCATTTAATAAGACCCATACATCCCCAAAACTGCCTCGACCAGACCAGCGCCGGCCCGACCTGTGTCACGAATGTATAATCGTAGCTTTTATAATTATCAAAAATAATTTATATCAAAACCAAAACCATCATTTAAAAAACATTAAAACCTTGCTTGTGTGGGGAAGTTTAGGTAACCGCCCCAAACTGTCCAAAAGGGTATCAGTATGTTTTTATTCTCTTTCAAAATGTTTTGGCATCATCATCACTGGAGGTAGACTTTTGTTGTCTTAGAAATTGCTTCCTACAGTAGAAATGGTTAGTTAACGAACAAGGAAAGAGTTTATTGACCAACATTGGCAGATGGTAACTAGAATTAAAATGTAAAAAAGTACAATTTGGGTTACGTACATCTTCCTTACTCTACTAGAGTAACTAATCGTTAACTTCAGTCGGATTAAGCTCTACTGAGGAATAAAAGTGCCAAGGTTCATGCTTGATATCGTAAGTCATCATATTAACCAGTTATCTCTACCAGCTGAAGTTCAACCGAACATTGCCATTAGGCTTTCAGAGGTTGTTGAGTCCAACAAACGATTGCAAGGGTACTTAATGTGTTCTTAATTTTTTTGTCATCGGTTTAAGAAGCATGCAAAAAAACTCGACTTGCCTTGGTAAGGGAGACGTTTGATAACTACACTCATCTGGTTTCGGGTAATCGGTTATCTTAATTACTTTTACAAAATGTATACAGCTTTTTCAACTATACGTGTCTTTGTTTGAGTAGTAGAGTATGAAATGATATTTCTTATTTGGCTTTCAAGTTTAGCTGTAGACCATAATTCTATTGTGTCTCTTCCCTCCATCCCCCTGCGCCTGCCTCTCTCTCTCTCTCTCTCTCTCTCTCTCTCTCTCTCTCTCTCTGATCATCTAGAGAGTGAGAGACGGAGCCTATGTGTAATGGCTTTAGTATCACATCCATCGACATTCAGCAGGCTGTATACTCTGGTGTATCAAGTATATCTCGCAAGTCCTTTATTGCCTTCTGGTTTCGAACCGAAGAGTCGGAGGTGATTCGCAGAATTGTCTCAGAACTAGTTTGAAGAGCCTTCAGTTTTATCAACGATGCTGTCGAGTCAGCAGCTTTGCTTGCGAACGTCTTCTCCCAGAGGTCGACTGAAAATAGTTAAACACTGACAGTCATACACTTTCAGATGAGTCTCTTATCTACAGAGGTCATTCCTTCAAACGAACCTCTTTTACGATCAGGTCTTATTTGTCAGCTCTTTCATTCTTCTCAGTTGTCATCAGGCAAAGACGGAATGCTCAGTTTAAGACAACGTTGCTAATTACATTGCTAACAAAGACTCATCCACTCCTTAAATAGCCAAGGAAGCGATCTAATTGTCATAGAGGTTACGTGAGAAATTAATTATTAAAGATGGATGGAACTTGTTGCTATGACTACACGGGACTACCTTATGGCAATCACTTACATAAAAATATCTGCAGATGGATGGCACTTGTTGCTATGACTACAAGGGACTACCCACCGACAATCACTTACATAACAATATCCACAGATGGATGGAACTTGTTGCTACGACTACACGAGACTACCTACTGACAATCACTTACATCTCAATATCTGCATGATGGTTGATTGAGCTTGTTGCTATGACTACAAGGGACTACCCACCAACAATCACTTACAAAACAATATCAATCAATCAATCAATCAACTTTATTACACCGAAAGTTTACAAATACATGTAAAGCATAACGGGATATCTGCAGATGGATGGAACTTGTTGCTATGACTACACGGGACTACCTACCGACAATCACTTACATCTCAATATCCACAGATGGATAGAACTTGTTGCTATGACTACACGGGACTTCCTACCGACAATCACTTACATCTCAATATCCACAGATGGATGGAACATGTTGCTATGACTACAAGGGACTACCCACCGACAATCACTTACATCTCAATATCTGCGTGATGGTTGATTGAGCTTGTTGCTATGACTACAAGGGACTACATCCCGACAATCACTTACATAGAGAATACTAAACGACGTCCCGTTTAATAACATATTTATGAAACGAGTGTATGGTTTGGTATTTAACGAGCGAAAGCGAGTTAGATACCGATACCATTCACGAGTTTCATAAAAATGTAATTATACGGGACTGAGTTTAGTATTTTATTTATTACTCGCTGAATTATATCAAAGAAAAATCATACAGATCGCCAGGATAGCCATTGTCGTTGCCTCGCTAACATTGTGACGTCATGTTTAACGATTGTGACGTCATGTGACGTCAATCAACACGCGATGTTATTACACAATGTGTAATAACTTTGTAGATTTATTAAACGGCGGTATCTTCAACGGGAGAGTAATAAATCTCAATATCTGCATGATGGTTGATTGAGCTTAATAAAATTGTTGCTATGACTACACGGGACTACCTTCCGACAATCACTTACATATCAATATCCACAGATGAATGGAACTTGTTGCTATGACTACACAGGACTACCTCCCGACAATCACTTACATCTCATTCTACCATAACTGTGCAATTGGTTGATTGGCTGCTGTGAAAAATCAGAGGGTGTATAATCTGGTTATACAGTCTTCTGTTTACTTCGTCTAACGCGCAAGAATTCACTAGTTGCCTAGCAACAATTTTTTATTAATATTCTCTAAATACTTGTCTGCCGGACATTTTTAGAAAAGATAACATTATTGTGATTAACATTGCGCAATTATATAAAATTCCAATAGAATAAACGTATGCAACTTCGATAATTCGTAACGCGGTCAAACAAGGCGAAACCCCGACAGTCCATGAAGGCAGCCATTCGATAACACGGCGTTAGGCTGGTGATGGTTTGAAACAGAGACGGAAGAAATATAAAATTAAATTCATTACAATTAAAATTGCACTCACCTCATAACTTTATTCAAAACATCAATGCCTTAATACCGACTTAAAATATTAAAATATTGCAGGAATTATTCCGAACGCCGACGCTGGTCGAGAAATACTAACGAGGACTGAAAAGAGTGAGCTCCCTTAAAAGCATTTGGAAATTGTCGGTAATGTCCGAGGCTTACTTCAAGTAACGTCATTCGAGATTCTCAAGTACGTCATCTCTGTATGAATGTCAGTCCGTGGAAATCATGCACGGGCATCCACGACACAGCACAGTCGAGCTAACGCGAAAGAATATAGTTCAAATATAAATCGTTGTTATGGTAGAATGGAGATAAACATACTGTGTTTGGAAATCAGAGGCATATAACAGAATTATAATAGCTCTAAATTATCCATTTAAAGACTCACGCTGCGCGTTCGACTTTAAATTAAATTTAGAGCTATTATAATTCCGTTATATGCCTCTGATTTCCAAGCACAGTATGTTTATCTCCTAAATATCTGCATGATGGTTGATTGAGTTTGTTGCTATGACTACACGGGACTACCTACCGACAATCACTTACACATCAATATCTGCATGATGGTTGATTGAGCTTGTTGCTATTACAAGGGACCACCCACCGACAATAACTTACATCTCAAAATCTGCATGATGGTTGATTGAGCTTGTTGCTGTGACTACAAGGGACTACCTACCGACAATCACTTACATCTCAATATCTGCATTATGGTTGATTGAGCTATTGTTGCTGTGACTACACGGGACTACCTACCGACAATCACTTACATCTCAATATCTGCATGAGGGTGGATTGAGCTTGTTGCTATGACTACAAGGGACTACCCACCGACAATCACTTACATAACAATATCTGCAGATGGGCTGAGACTGTTCCAATGACTACAAGAGACTACCTACCCGCAACCGCTGACATGTCAATATCGGCCGGTGGGTGGAGCTTGTTGTCGAAATGGGTGGAAACTTCAGATACAAACGTCATGAAAATGGGGACGGATTCAACAGCGACAGTAACAACATGGACGTGCGTTCCAGCTTGCTTTATCGCTTCAATAATCATCTTAGCTGTGGATCTTGCCTTTTTGGACAATCGACCTAAAATCATGAACTGTTAACAGGAACACTGGACTGCGAGGGATAAAACTAGTTTTAAGAGACACTGTAGCAGTTTTTTAATGTTATATTTGTTCAAATATGCCACATTTAATAAATTTCGCAAAATATATTTTCTTTACGAGGTAAGAAATAGGAAAGGTTTTACTTTCAAAGCGAAAAGCCGATGGGCATGCATTTTGGTGTAAAACAATTTGAGTAATGGACAGTGAGCTTAGCCGAAATTTATACGTTTATACGTTTTTTTTCTTTCTCATGAGAACGTATAAAATAATTTGAGTTTAAGTATCTGTCTTGAATACATTTACTTTTAAAGTTAATTTTATATCCAAAGATCCAAGGCGTTAAGCATAAGAAGCATTAGTTGTACATGTTCTAATAGCAAGACCCCAACTTAATTAAAAAACGAACCTTCATCTGCTAAAGGAATGGTGAGAGTGTTAGCAAGTCCCTGCACAGCCTTCATCCCTTGGACTATGGCCTGTAACGTTGAAACATCATCTTCTCCCTGACTATAAGAGTGGGTTAGAATTCGTCTTGAGAGTGTCTTCCTGTCGACTACACACGGGGTATTCTGGAGCTGTGAAACTGAGAAATTTGTAAGATATTTCAAAATCTAAATCCTTGATATTTTGTAACTAAGAATCCAAGTGTACACAAAAGAGCATTAGTGAAATGATAAAACATGTCTTCTGTTGATCTCATGTTAAAGAGACAGTTTGGGTGGATATCCGCCATTTTGCTTTTGACAAATGTGAAATGTGAAAGACGCTGCATACCTATTGGTTTACAAACATACTAATTTTCTACCTTTACGAGATGATATATACATACAAGTGAAAGAGAAGTGTCAAATGTTCCTTTTATTATAATTCCCAAAACTACATAAACAACGCTGAACTCATGAATTCAGTAGAGGTTTCACAACACACTGCAGCCGTCTATCAACTCTCAAAATCATTACTTTATTTTTTCACATATGCATATTTCTGCTCCATGTGTCGAAGCTTCTTCAGGGAATCATTATTTTTGTAGCAGAGCAGTTGTATACTATAGCTAATGTACAAATTGTCTGTCATGGCAGCAGTGTTTAATATACATGTCAGTGCATTCAGCTATTTATTAACTACGAGGGCAATCATATCGGGGTTTATATGATTCATACGACGCCCTCGCTCTCGCTCGGGAAATACTTATATCAAGCCACTCGTGTCGTTAACATAGTATGTCATGGACGCTCAAATAATATCCTATATATATGTATGTGTGAATATGATCCAATTCCAATTACCGATTTCAGCACTATTCCACCGAAGACGATTTGGATCTATACATTTCAACCCCGAATATTTTTCTGGATCTACAACAGAAGTGGAACTAATACATCATACCCGTTACTGAAAAGATGTATTATTCATAACAACAACCTTAAAGATAACACAACCGTTAAAAATTATTAAAAGCAAAACAAACGTTATACTAGTATTTAAATTCCACTGAACAGTACAAAGGAATAAAGTGATACAAATGCTGTTTCAGATTTTGTTGAACCTTCATATTGAAAATTGGGAAGCAATTTTTGTATTTTAATTCTGTACCACGGATATCTTTAGAAGTCCAGTGAAGTAGGACAGCCTCTGTGACGTCACAAGCCTCGTATACTTTGCTGTTGACAACTTGCAGGAGAGTATAACCGACTTTGACCCTCACCTCACATCTCTCGGTTTTATTATCTGGATAGAAAAAACATAACCGAATAATGGTTTATGATGGGTCTTTTTGACGATCAGTGGCGTTCGAAAGGAACATTTTGTTATTCTTCACCTTGATTTTTAAAGTTCTGAAGAATTACAAAAACATTGTTTCAGAGCCATGGCATACCTTTCTGTATCTGTTCAACTGATGCGACATGGCGAGTTTTCAACCTGTGGGTTTGGCGATGCGACAGGAATAACTGTCAAAAGAAGAACCTTACTATTACACTTTTAAAAAATGTTTCATTCTATGCGAATTGTTTTAGTTGACAAAGATACATGTCGTCAAAAATGCAGGGGTGGAGCCAAGGATGATGTTTCCCCGGGTTGATATTTTGACAGTCATCTATTGATATTCGATACGAAGCCTTACAAGTTTTGGCCAGTTCATAGATGAGTGACACGTGACAACCTCAAATAAGCCTAGGGTGACGAACCAATGGTCATATTAAATCAGATTTGCCAAGGTCCCTACTTTTTTTATCTGAAGAATAGTAAGAAAGAACGTTTCAATAGGAGCCATATAGTAACCAAATTTACATGTTGTAATCTCATTGGCCAATGTCCCTATACTCAAGATTTCGGCCTTCTAGGACTTTTGCTCTGAAGGATTTTTTGAATTGACAAACCTACCTGTTCTTTTAGCCAGTCGATTTGGAGACGACGACGTAAGTGTGAATAGTTTTTGATACCTAATATTACTTAAAAAGTAACTGAGGAGTGGCGGGGTTATAAATCAATTTTGTCATTCTCGAGTCTTGTCTTTCCCCATCAAAGGTTGATTATTGTTTGAATTACCCATATGTTGATCAAAGAATCAAAACACATTTATAAATACAGGGAATTGTGTATGACAGACTCAGACTGACTGTAGCGTGTTTCGGTACTGCAATCTTTAATTAATTACTTTTGCGTTAGTTTATTAGCTTTTCGGGGAATTAACTGGCGCCTCAACCTTGTATGCGTCGGCACATATTTAAAAAGGCAAATTAGAACTATAGGTAACAATTAAACTTGTTTAATACAGAAATCAGAATACGGCTTAAAAGGTTTGTCTGTAATCGATCAATCAACGTTAGGCAAAAGGTGTGACTCTTGAGACTTACCATGATAAAATCTTACGCTTACCTCGGTTTGAACACGAGCACTTCTCGGGGTTCCGGTAGATTCATTGGCAAAAATACGAAGACAAACTTTCAAAATTTTAGCCAACTAAGCACTTCTATGTCTGCACCGTCTGCATGTCTGCACCGAAGACTATGTTATTGTTCAGTCGTCATATTACGTATATATTAAAGAAACCTTAAAGCACTAAGTGCAATGTCGAAAGCCTTCCAGTTTTCCCGAATCATGCGGAAATGATTGAACTTTTCAAATGATAACTTTTGAAACAGTGTCTTTGATAGCACAACTAACTTTGATATCATCCAATCTGGTTTCTCCATTTCTAGTCCGAGGAGAGCTCGTATCCAAACAGTGGTTATACCTTAGATATGACCATTGCTACCTCTGTTGAATGAAAATGGGGACTTACAGGAAAAAATCACCCTGTGCCAATCTTCTGGAATTGTTGAAAATTCATAAATGTGTAACTGAAGTATCCTCCGAGGGCGGGTAATAAACAAATTAATAATAATGCAAAGATAAAATACTTAAAAGAAATAAACTTGGTGATTAGACAATACTTAACATACCTGTTTGACCTCCAGCTTGGTGAGAGGATAGATAACGAGTATAACCTCTTTGATCTGACCTGACCGTTTGTCCTCGTTATACAGCCGTATCGCCGTATAGAGAAGCTGAACCACCTGCTGTACGGGGTATTCGAGTGCACCTGTACCCAGGGCGGGGAGGGCGATAGTCCTGTATCCCTTCTCGGACGCCTTGATCAGACAGTTGAAGACCAGGGATACCATCCACTAAAGCACGTAGTTATCTTATATCAATATAACTTCCCCTGAATCACGTACATGGCGCCAGTCTCAATCACTGCCTAATTTACGCCTTGCTGCAATTTATCAACTCTTCTGTGCCAGTATTTCAGTCTCCTATCCATGAATTTGATAGTTTTCTCAGAAATCTCATTGAGGGCGCTGATCTGATATTTACTTTGTGCCATGCAGCAATATTTAAATCAGCAAGTGATGACAGTTTTGCGAGTTATACCTTGCAGAGGACGTTTAGTTATGATAATTTAGTTTTACGAGTGAAAGGCCAATTTTGATTATTTGATATTTGCAGCATATGGCTTTAAAATGGAAGACAAAACCAACTAGCATAAAATTTTTGAAAATATTGAATGTTATGTATGCAACAATGAAACAACAAGTAAAAATAAATACAGCCGAAAGAAAATGTTCGTCAGAATCAGAGGAAATCGATATCGTAAGTAAAATATATTTAAAGCGTAGATGTAAAAAAAACTACATCAAAGTTTTCATGTACGTTCGACCTGCGTTTTTCTTACGATATCGGGTTCCTCTGTTCGAACATTATCATGGCCTTTAACTACTCGATTTCACTATTCGTGACATGACCTTGATGCACTGTTGTTCCAGAACCTTGCTGTCTGGGTTGTCTCCCTTTGGGTATGATGGAAGCGAGCCGTGAAAAATCATCTTGCAGGTTTTGATGTTCCCCGGTCCGGACTCGGCAATTTCACCTGGACTGATACCCTGTGGATATTTCTCGGTGACTTCTTGCTGGATATCCGGTCCTGCTGCCCGCAGGATACAGGATGATACGCCCCCTCCCAGTCCCAAGTTTAGTTGCGAGTTCGTGGTGTTCACTATGACATCGGCCTTTATCAGGTTGTATTAGAAATAGAGACAAACCATTTTTATTAAACGAATGAATGATTTAGTATCAAATGAGCGAAAGAAAGTTAATTGCCGTTACAATTCACGAGTTCATAAAAATGTAATTATAAACGGGACTGATTTAAGTATTTTATTTATTACTCGCAGTAGGCCTATCATATAAAATAACAAGCAAATAAATCGCCGAAATGACCATTAAGTGCTTCTGCAACGCAATATTATGACGTCATATCTAACGATTTTGACGTCATGTGACGTCAATCAGCACGCGATGTTATAACACAATGTATAGGCTAATGACATTGTAGATCTATCAAACGGCGGTATCTTCAACGGGAGGGTAATAAGTAGAGAATACTAAACGATGTTCCGTTTAATAAAATCTTTATAAAGCG
This sequence comes from Phorcus lineatus, assembly GCA_921293015.1. Taxonomy (NCBI): domain Eukaryota; kingdom Metazoa; phylum Mollusca; class Gastropoda; order Trochida; family Trochidae; genus Phorcus; species Phorcus lineatus. The sequence goes on along the minus strand of OV121088.1, from coordinate 25,859,802 downwards.
AGTGAAAGATTCGGTACTTAACGAGCGAAAGCGAGTAAGATAACGATACCATTCACGAGTAATTAATTAAGTTAATTGTTATTCGCAGGATGATACCAAATAAAAAGCATGAATATCGTCTAAATTACAACTGCTGCCGCGCCGGTAACATTTCGACATCGTACTTAAAGATTGTGACGTCTTGTGACGTCATTCAGCACACGATGTAATGAAACCATGGGTAATAACATTGTAGATTCATTAAACGGCGGTAACTTCAACGGGAGAGTAATAAATGGAGAATACTAAGCGATGACCCGTTTAATAACATGTTTAAGGAACGAGTGAAAAGTTTGGTTTTAACCGAGCGAAAGCGAGTTGGATACCGATACCATTTACGAGTTTTCAAAAATGTTATTCAACAGGACATCGTTTAGTATTTTTTATTACTCGCAGTATTACATCAAATAAAAGAACAAGTAACAAGTAAAGAAGTGGGCAAAGCTCAAATACCCCCGCTTCAAACTAATCTGGCTTTCGTTGTTGGTCTAAATCTCAAAAGGCTCACCTAGGGATCATGGTTGATAAGTGTATAACGTTTGCTGAAGCTAGCATGTATAGTTTAAGAAATTTGCTCAGGAAAAATGACTTTGTATAGTTTAGGAGAAATGCTCCGGACAAAGGAATAGGTTATAGAGCAACTGTTTTAGTTATGTTTACATGGAAACCGCAAAAAATAAAAATCCTTTGTTAGTCTAACCCTAAAGGGCCCATCTAGGGATCGTGTTGGATAAGTGTATGAAGTTTGGTGAAGATAACATGTATACTTTAGGAGAAATGCGCCGGACAAAGGACTTTTTCATAGAGTCATTGTATTTGCAATGTTTCAATGGAAACTGCAAAAACTGAAAATAATTTGTTGGTCTAACCCTCAAAAGGAACACCTACGGATCATGGTTGATAAGTGTATAAAATTTGTTGAAGCTAGCATGTATAGTTTAAGAAATATGCTCAGGAAAAAGGATTTTGTCACTGTTTGTCATATTTCCATGGAAACCGCAAAAAATACATATCATTTGTTGGTCCAACCCTCAAAAGGCACATTTAGGGATCATGGTTGGTAAGTGTATGCAGTTTGGTGAAGATAGCATGCATAGTTTAAGACATATGCTCCGGACAAAGTTTTGTGACGGACGGACAGAGGGGTGGACAGAATGGACGCTATATTATACGGGTATAATTACAAGAAATATCTGATGGATAACAAATTCCTTAATTGATATTTCACGACACTTCTTGGCTGCTTCCATAGGGTAGTTCTTGGTTGACCTTTAATTCTATAAATGCTAGGTCGTCGACAATAGTTTTTCTATGCTCCTGGTGTGGCAATAAAGGTCACTGTGGTCATTTGAGCCGCATTTGATATAAACTATTCTTTCATCTCTCACAATTTCATGTTTTAAAACTATTTGGTACTTCATAGAACTTGTGGCACACTATGTAAAACACGATAGATCATTTACATATTTAAGTGTTTAACAAAGTTTATATGTGTATGATCACATTAGTGAGCTTAGCATATGCATGTAGTGCGGTATAAAGAACCCCCGCAATTGCAACCTCGTAGTTTGTAATTGTGTTTTGTTTTCATATATATTTAGTTTTATACCTCATATAAACTTCCAACTCACCTCTTGGTTTTCCAATGCATTCATGACGACCGTCACTTTCGAACGTTTGCGATCTAAACAACCACAGTAATGCACTAATTATAGATTTATTTCAAATGTGTTCAAAATACATACATACATGTTTATGCTAACGGATTATTTTTTTCTGAACCATCTAGTCATCGAAGTCAAAGGAAGCAATATAGTTTCGCAAGCAGTTTTTTAATAATCATTTATAAGCATAAAAATTTAACTATGTTACAATCAAAGTCAATGGTCAGCGTTTACAAATTTCTAAATAGATAATCTCTTTTGACTCACTCAAAAGGCTTTGATTCAGCATTTCCTGTTGGTCCTTTGTTGACGTCATCAACGTTGCCTTCTGGTTTGCCTCACTCTGGTGAAAAGTGATAGTACAATGGCGCTTCTTGGAGACCTTGCTAGTTATCTCTACAAGTTTTATGACGTCAATCTTGAGCCAAAGTCTATAATCGACCGTTTTTAACCCATCGATCATTTCTCTCACCATGTTCACTGCAGCCGCGACGGACGACATGTCTCCCCTGACGGTTATCGAATCCTTCCCTATTGTCAGCTGAGCTCCAGTTTCTTCAGAAACTGATTTAGAGAGAGTTTCTAGTCTGTACTCTTGAATAAAGGCAAAATGTTCTTTGTTGACCTTTATAGTTTCCTCTTTAGTGTGCTGGGTAGGTGTACTAGGAACTTTATTTCTTGCGGGCTTTGGTAAGGACTCGTTCATTTTTGAAACCTCGTCAGCCAAACCAACAAGCATAATCTTTTTACCTTCTTTAAATGCGAGGATTCCTATTCCCCCAGATATTGGAGGTAATTCAATATCACCCATCAACGACGCCATTGCCGCCATTCCAATAGGCATTTCCATTTCCACAATGTTCTTCGTAACTAATACAACAGCTTCGTCCTCTTGTCGCGCTCCTGAGGATTTCGCAAACAAAGTTTTAGATTGAAGATCAAACGAGCACTCAAATCCTTCGCTCTTCAGCTTTTGAGTTAATATCTCTACCGCTTCCGGTTTGTCATTGAGGAACCGGATCTGGGCTGCGGACATGCCTAGCGGGTATTGATGGGGACCAAGTGGAGCGTCATCCGATGTGGACCCTGAAGTGGTAATCAAAACATAGGAGTCGGCATTGATGAATATGATGATGCTGCTGCTGCTGATGATGATGATAATGCTAATGATGCTGATGATGATGATGGTGCTGACGATGATGATGTTGACCATGACGACGGTGATGATGCATAAAGATAAATTGATTGATTTACCAGTATTATTGTCGATGATAATAACGCTGACATCGTCGGGGTCGACCGAGCCTGCATCAAGGAGAGATAACTGTCCGAGAATGTGCCCCACATCAACGCCTAGTTCCAGGTATTTGCCAACGGACATGGTGTAGATACGCTTGCTGCGCTGTGAACACAAAAAGGTTGATATTGAAGACTTACTGTCCAAATTATCGGTAACACATTGTTCGCGGCGGGTTGGCCGTACGCGACAGCTCGAGAACATACCAGGTAATTTCGTGTTCCTGATCGCAAGGCAAGATGGCCGCCTTAAAATGCTTTATTGAACGCACGGTGGGTTTCATGCAAACAGTGATCACGGTAACCACCATTCTACAGAGCTTATTTTTGTTATGCTAATCATTTATTCATAAATCTTAAAAAAATATATTCCATAGACATTCATTAAAAATAAATACCCTTGTAACTAGCTACGGAGGTTTTACATGTAAACGAATAACCAAATCAAACGATTAAGTAAATACCATTGTTTAGGTACCCATTTGCAATATGGTAGACTGAGTGAAATACAGCGTTGTGGGTTGAATGGGAAAGCAGAAGACCTAACTTAACGAAAGCTAGAAGCGCTTGAATTCAATTGGTGCCTAACTGATACAATTCTTTATACAATAATCAATTCTTTACCCTTTCTTCAGTGTCCACTTTACCTAGTAACATTGATCAGATAAATGTTCTTCGATAGTTCAATTTCTCAGGTATGAATAATCATTTCAATTTTAGCATACGAATACATTTGGCATTTCAGTATCGCAGCCCTATTGTTAACTAAGTGTCGACAGGGTATGTGGCAAACTGTATTCATAGTTGATTGATTTATTAACCTTGCTTATATGTTCCCGTTATGAGACAGATTCATATTGGAGCTGTGTCGTAAATGATAACCGAAGTTGAGCTTTTTCTGGCATTATCTCGCGAGGGCTTGCCCGAGCAGAGGTTCTTGCCATAAGGTGAGGAAGTCAGGTCATTATTAGGCTTACACTTCCACGGCACACTCCTGCAATGTTTCAAACTAAATGTTTTATTGTGATTTTTTAAAAATATACGTTCAAGGTGAAATTTTTTGGGTGTATGTATTATGACAGTAATTATGATATATTTACCTTACACTCTTGGTCGCCAGCAAGTTTTTAAACGTTGAGGTTTTTTTTATCGAAAAGGTCACTGTACATAAGCTGCACGGAGCAGGCAACTAACGTAATGGTTTTAGTTTCGGAAAATGTTCTAAAGCAGACAGTACAGTTATAGGTTGATAAATAGAGGTGGTTACCGTTGAAGTTAGCCATATTTCTTTTACGAAACGAGCGTGAATATGTGTATCACCCGAGCGAGATATTCAAGAGAACGTTTCCGTTTAAACAATTTATCTTTTCATTTATCCAGATGTTAAATCTAAATCAACCGATGTTACAGTCACGCACTGATAACGTACCTTTATAAACGGCAATGATCCCTTAGTTTCCACAAAAATACCCGAAAGGACCTTCCTTTTAAAGAGGGAAATAATTGTTGGATCGCTTTACGCTGTACGCGAGAACAAATCTTCCACCAGCAATGTCTAGGTCAATGAATAACTATAACCATTGAAGCATATCGAACGGCAATGGTTATCGATTACATTTGCGTATGTTTATCAAAACGCCATTGTTGAAACTTGCATTTCTCGAAGAATTGAAAATACTCAGAACTCGGTACCGTTAATCCACCAAGCTTTTGTAACGACAGTAATGAATACAGCAAGTGGAACTGCATGACCTCGTTCAAGGACAGGCATTAACTCCTCGGAACTGCTCCATACCATTATCAGCATAAATGATATGAATATCAAAAGTGCTGACGTATGATATTAAATAAAACAATAATAGATAATAAACAATAAATGAATAGATTTTCAAAACCACCAAAAACTGGCAAACGTATTTATAATCGCGAATATAACATCCACAGTTGCACAAATGCATAATACGTAATGGCGATATGCTTATCATAGATACATGTTGCTATATCACATGATTTAACCGTTAATTTAAGTGGTAATCTTGATTGGACAAATCAATCACAAGATAATAGAATACTTACAACTGCCGGGTGCGTCTTCACTAATGCCTGTTCAGGTGTAAACAGGTGTTAATATAACAGGTCTGTATCGAGCCCGTATCATAACTTCCAACACTGTTCAAACATGTTGTCACTTGACCTCAATAAAAACTTATGTTATGTGCAAAACAAAATGCACACTGCAACATTAAAGGCAAGGGATAGCGCAATGGATATTCATTTATTTAAATGCGTTCGACTTCGTTTTAAGATATATGGGTTTGAATCCGTTATTGTCTCTGCATGTTTATTAAATGGTGTGTCTATTGAATAATATATTGGGGTAGCTTATGCACGACTTTAAAATGGGTTAACAGCCCCCAACCCTATCCTCTACCGTATGAGAGTCTATGACCTATAACAACCACAAGCACGAGAGACATCGATACAGGTCTTACACAATATATATTGTATATGACCTGTATCGATGTCTCCCGGGATTATGATAACAACCTCTTCTGAGCTTTTGATATTTACTACTTTAGGTTCACAGGGGCGTGTATCGCTTAGAAATAGCTTTAGAAAGACATATTTACCCATAGACCCTACCCTACTACTATATAAAAGTAATAAAAGTATAGTAGTAGGGTAGGGTCTATGGGTATATATGTCTTTCTAAAGCTATTTCTAAGCGATACACGCTCCTGTGTCTAAGTCGACATATTTGCTCATATATTTAACGAGAGAAAAAAAACACATTGTTGATTCTATCCCCATATATCAATATATATATTTTTGATTTTGTAGGAAATGTGTATAATGAATGTCATTGCAAATTTTGTAACTCACAAAAGATTTGTATAGAAAATAGAACGATGGGTTAGTTAGTTCACACCTTTTTTTATTTTGTTTCAAATTTTAAAGTTTGTTTTACTTGATGAATCAGACCATTTTCCTATTCTGGCTGTGTTTAATATTTTGTATGATGAAAGTGTATGTGAGAACAACTCATGCATGACAACATACTACTAGTTCCAGTGGGAGGAACGACATCGTTTATACTTTATATAGGTCATGACAGATTATTTTTTCAAGAAAAACACCCGCTTACAATGTCGGTGAGACCAAATACAGGCATTTAATGTTCACGTCACTCACAAAGTCATTAGTGCCTGTTGTGCTCAATGTCAGTGTCTACTTAACTACTTGTAGCATGCAATCACACAAAAAATATTTCCCCTAAAATTAGTGGGGGGAGCCGGGGCCCAACATGTTCAATCAAACAGAAACAGTATGAAAATGACATGAAGACTAAATGGAATTGCATGAAGAATGATGTAGACAAAATTTGGAAGGAACTGAAGAAACTACGAAGATCTAAAAGTACAAACTCAATATCAGGAACAGAGTGGATTGATTACTTTCAGCGGCTTTTAAACTCAACCGAAAATTCCACAACGTTATAAGATACAGTTATGGATGATAGTTATGCACATGACAATGAATGTGAAGACTGCATCATGAAAACATGTAATGAAATATGTGTTGTACCTATTACAATGTCATAAATTACAATAAGTATTGCAAATTCAAAACTAAAGCAGTCGCCAGGATCGGACGGAATCACAGCTGAACTGCTACACCAATCTAAAACAGGCATTGCTCAAATATTTGTAAAACTTTCCAATAAAATACATGTGCTATGAGCATGCACCTTGTGTGTGGATATAGCGCTTTATAAATTCTCATTATTAGTATTATTATCCTCTTCACAAGAACGGATCTACAAGTGATGTGCAAAATTATCGAGGTATTTCATTGTAATCGGTGATATTAGATATGTACTCGAAACTACGATCCTGCGTTAAAACTGAACATGGACTCACAGTCTGATAAAAATCCACCGTGTTCCCAGGAATAAATGTTTTTAAAAATTTACTATAGCGGAATTCGAACGTCTTCTACCAAGTGCTTTCCTCTCCACAACGGACCGTTCGAATCCCGCCAGAGTTGCTATCTAAAAACTTTTATTCCTCGGAACACTGTCGATTTTAATGAGACTGCATGGACTCAGTGACGTTTTCCCTTGCCACGCGGGTACACGTCAGGGCTGCATGTTGAGTCCCCTTATTTTCACTCTATATCAACCATTTTATGACAGAGATGGACGATTCAAACTGCAGAGGCATTTATATATCAGTAGAGGCACCAAACATTTCCTCGTTATCATATGCTGATGACGTCACAAGTTCAGCAGATAGTGCAGGTAGACTTCAACAACAAATAGATCTCTTAAGTGACTTTTGTGATAGATGGGGACTTTCTTTGAATATTGACAAATAACATATAGATGTTTTTAGGAACGGGGGATATCTACAGCATTATGAAAAGTGGAACTTCAAGGGATCACAGATAAAAGTGGTTTCACATTATAAATATTTAGAAATTATTTTCACACCAAAAGCAGTCTGGACAAAATGAAATGAAATGAAAAATGCATCAGTTAACCGACAAATTTAAAAAATATTAAAAGAAATGAAAAGGAGACTGAAACCTGAAATCAAGCTCTGAAGTCTTGTTATAGACTTGCTTAGGCTTCAACCTTATTTCAGGATCTGGCGTATAGACTACGTTGGCGCAGCAGGCCGAAAAACCATGTTCTACACTTTATAACCTTAACTCATTATGTGGCGGTCTCCAAAATAACTACAGCAGACCGACTTTTCGACAATATGGTCTTACCTATTTTGACATACCCGGTAAACCTCTGAAATCTGGGGATATCAGACCTATAAATCTATTGAAACAGTCCTAACAAAGTACTTCAAAAGGATTCTAAGATTACCCCATTCCGCTCGTCATTCTATATATACAACAAAAGAAATGAAGTGTATAACATATTGGAGCAAGTTTATTATTATGGACAGCAGAACACTACCAAAAGGGACCTACCACATGCTCTATAATATCGATCTTTCTAAACTTAATTCATGGGTAACATTTTTAAATGACATTTTATATAAACTTTGATTTGGAATAGTTTGGATTATTCAAGATTTTGGAAGCTGCGAAGATTTTTTGTTAGAAGTCAAACAACGTATAAAGGATGTGGACATGCAACAATGGCGCTCAAATATTGCTGAAAACTCACGTCTTGGTTCCTACCACATTTTAAAATCTCTATTGAATGTGGAATCATATCTTATTAATATTGAAGAGAAATTATATCGAAAAGCCTTACTTCATTTAAGACGTGGTAATAATTTGATGGCATAAGTAGGAAGCAGAACTGGTGTTGATATTGAATGTAGATTATGTACTCATTGTTCACGTTATGGATTAGATTGTGTTGAAAATGAATTTCATTTCCTTTTGGTATGTACCGCCTTTGACGATTTACGTAAAAATATATATCAAAAGTAATTATATTGTAAATCCGACAAGGGAAACTTTTCGAAACATAATGAATTCCAATTGTCAATCAACTATTGTAAATCCTGGGATATATATATATATATATATCAATCAATATTTATGCATATATATATATATTGCACTTACTCTTTATGCATAAATGAATTGTATTAGAAGTAAAATGGTTATCACTTATTTCAATTATACATAGCATGAAATGTTGATATGCATATCTTATTCTTCGGGACGATTGTTCATATAATTATTTTTTTCCAAGAAATATGGGCCTGTGGCCTCCTTGGCAGAAATAAACTATCTATCTAAGAACGTTGGGTAATGTAGCACTGTGTGTTTTGTGCTATCTTTGACAGATAAAGAATGTATCAATAAAGAAAATCAATCAAATATTTATGCAAATTTTACATACTTCTTATAAAGTAACCTGTATAACTCAAAGTAACCAAAAATGGTAATTACCAGTCGGATAAATCTTCAACCTTGTCGTACCCCGACGTGTAAACCTACTTTGTGTAAACCTGGGGCTGAAAACAGGATTTTATTTAAGTAAATTGTTCAATCTCATTTACACGTAAAATCTTTTAGTCACTGATCACCAACTCCTTAGAGACCTCTTTGGACATAAACTTGTACACAATATTTCAGTTTCACTGTATTTTAGAGACGAGTTAGATAAGGTATAGAGAATGAACTATAGACTGTCAAATGTTATATATGGAATATGTATATGGAATAAGTATATAATACAAAGATACACTTTCCATGTAAAAACATTGTCTTAAAGAGCCACAGAGTATGTTAATGTTCCTATTACAACATGTTTTGTACACTCTTTTTTGTTCTTCTACAATAATAGTATAAATATCACGACAGTTCGATGCAATTATGTTCTAAATACACCTACTGTGGCCCTTTGATAGTGAAAAGATGGATGGGTCGGTCATTGACTAATTAGGGGTGGTCAGCACTGCTCAGCTAATAAGTGTTGTTGTTGTTGATTCTGTCTTTTGGGAATTGTGTCTTATGGTACTGAATTATTGATACAGTCTAAGGTTATCACGCAATAAGAGATATTTAGTTTGGCGATGTCATTTTGCCATAAAATGAAATATCAAATATTCATTGCATTACTGTTGAATAGTCAAAAATCGAACACGCATAAATCATGGGGAAAACCGCCCTTTTTATCTTAACAACTCTCACACAAAACCTCCGATTACACCAAACTTGCAAGATCTACTTTCTCAAAAGGAATGTTGAATTTAAATAAAAAACGAATTAATAATTGCTCTCTAGTAAAAATTACTGAAATTCAATAAATTTTAGTTAACGAAATTCCTATATTTCATCAAATGTTATATAAATACAGACTGTACTAAGAATTTGTAGCGCTTAGATTTATAATTGAGATTGTAAATGGGACACTTCACACAAGAAAAGAGTTGTCCATACGAAATATATCGATAAAAATGTAACTGTGAAATATTTTTTTTTACATTCTGTAGTGTCTTTGGTGACTCAAATATTGTAATTTGCAATGCATATTATCAACGTATCAACGTAACATTTTCAGGAGTTGAATACATTATTACATCAGGGATTGGGAATGGCAGGGGCCATGGGACATTTTGCACATTGGATGAAAATATGGCCCATTAGAATTATAGATTTTACTATTGCTGCAAAGGGGAATGGCCCATTTAAAATTTCTGAAAACGACTGAAAGCCCCAAAATGGCCAACTGTCAAAGGTGTCTTTCCCAATGAATGCCTTTTATTCAGGTATAGGGGCCACCGGCCCATCATACATATACAGGGCATGAAAACATACAAAACGTTACACGAGCGCTGAATTTTACATTTGCCATGTGTTATATTGAGAACTGTACATTGTTATATAACATGAACCCCTTTGAAAAAGAAGTTACGTTTCTTTGCAGCCAGAAATACATATTTTGCAAAATTTACACAAATATTGCGAGAAGCGGAGCAAAATAACATGGACAACTTATGAGGGGTTGGAAAAGAGTGATAATATCTCGGGAGAAGGTTGACACGCAAATCAAGATAAAATGGGCATACTAAACAAAAGTGAAATTCATCTTCGATATTTGGTATTATACAGAAGGGGCAAATACGTTCATGTCTTGGTATATTATAATATCTGCCTGTTTCAATTAGAAGACTATGATTGGATCCTAAAAAATTCAAGATATTTATTCGAAATAGTGTTACATCAATAAATCTCACCCAATTTCTATATTGGAAATTATCCGTAACAGCAACAAACAATGCGAGTCTTTCCCAATCCCTGATGCATATAATTCGTTTTAAATTGGCAGTGGCACGGGTTTTTAAAAAAATGGAAAACGTATTCTCACTAAACGAAAAAAAGATGTTTTAAATTTCAAGAGAATGTCTTTTAATCAAAGGAAGCAGTTTTTAAACGAACGTAACATGATCGGTTAGCAATGCGAATAAATGGCCGCCAGTGGTTTATGCTTGATACATGATTACTTCCTCTACAACTACGTATGATTGGATTCAGTAATGAGATATTTTGACCATCTGCAAATTATACACTTGGCATAAACTTATGATTAGTTGAGAACATTTTTTAGTAAATAATTCCATCAAAAAGCGTTCTACTAGGCTGCTCCATGTTTGATAAACCACTAATGGCCATCACTGGATTTGAAGGGCGCTTCGCTATGATCTCTTTAACAATGAAATCTAGTGTGGAAGGTATGGTGCTAAACGTAGCAGTACTTACGATAGTATTTAGTTCGGTATCTCAAAACTTAAAATAAGGGGAATAATATTACATATTACAATATTAATAATGCCCAGAATACTTGCAGTTTTCTATTCATATGTTAGAATTGAACAGAGAGCATGACAAATTCTCGACATTTGATATATTTAGTGGATTTAAAAGAAGTGAGCAATAGAATCTCTGGTGGCTAATTAGAAGAAATATCTATGAGATCTTAATTTCAGTCCTTTCAGTCATTTACAAAAAATGAAATACTTGCATGATCAAGCCGATGTCTACAGGTTAAATTTCTGATCTATTTTGGCCAAATTTATATCTTTAATCATTTGCATAAAAACAGAATCAAACTTTTGAAATAAAAATTCCATATGTTCAAATTTTCCCAAACAAATGATTTGTTTTGAGGAAGCAAGTTGAAGAGGCTTCACTGTTGAAACGCTAACACTCATATTTCGTTTTTTTACGAATTCAATCCAAGGGAGGCCACTCTGATACAAACACTATACCGCCATTTTGGTGGATGTCTTTATTCTCTGTAGATGAAAGGGAAATTCTTTTCAAGCAGTATTTACAAAAGATCGGGAATATCCTTCAGCATTGTAACTTCCGTGGGTATTAAAGAAGGTTATTTTTGTTGTAGGATCGATAAAACTTATGACGTTCATACGAAAAATCAAATTGAAGTGGCTCGCAACTGGAGCCAATATGGCGGTCAGCATGGCTGTCCCAATAAAATTATAATAAAATGACGCTTCAAACAAAAGCTGGAGGTCTGTCATCTTATCACTGAAAAAGAATAAGTATTTCAATTATTGCAAATATTTATCTTTGGAGCGAAAACTTAATAAATGCTCTAAATTTATGATCTTTGAAATACATTGAATAGGCGAATACGGAATAGGCCGACAAAATATTTTTGTTTATATATTTTTTATTTTCAGAACCACTAAACTGTGAATACTGTTTTTATATTTTTAAAAGGTCCAAACATATATTTGAGACATAGATTATGTTAAATCCTGATGCAATGAGTGTCGATCAGTGATTGATTTACAAGTCAAAATAGGGATGCTAGGTCTGACAAATTAATCATTTTTGATAATAATAATAATAATAATATACGAAATTTATATAGCGCCTTATTTGAGACAGAAATGAATCACTCTAAGGCGCTGTACAGAGGAAAAGTTAATCAGAGCAGTTCACTGCCCATAGGCTGTTTCAAAGAGATGGGTCTTGACAGCTTTTCTGAAACTGCTGTATGTGTCTGCATCTCTCACATTTGGCGGTAGTCTATTCCACAATGTTGCAGCAGCCTTGTCAAACATCCTCTCACCATACATCACCGTTCTTGTTTTGGGGGTGGTGACAAGTGATGCTGATCCAGATCGTAGTGATCGTGGGGGCTGATATGGGAGGATGAGTTCATGTAGGTAAGACGGGGCAGTATGGTTCAGTGCTTTAAAGGTAAACATCAGGATCTTAAACTGACACCGCAAGTGCACTGGTAGCCACGTATAATTGGCGTGATGTGCTCACGTTTTCTACTGCGGGTGATGAGGCGAGCAGAAGAGTTTTGAACTCTCTGTAGCTGGTTGAGCAGAGATTTGGGGATTCCATACAGGAGGGAATTTGCATAATCCAATCTCGTTGTGACCAGTGAGTGGACGAGTTTCTTACAACATTCTTCTGTGAGATATTGCCGTATTGCACCAATGTTCCGGATCTGGTAGAAGCATGATTTAGCGATTGCTTTCACGTGGGTGTCCATAGAAAGGCATTTGTCCAGCTGTGCCCCGAGGTATTTCACATTGTCGACAGCTTGGATTTTGTTGGAGCCAATTTCAACATGAAAACTTTCTGATTGGACCTGCATTGTCTTGGGTCTAAAGACAATCATCTCTGTCTTATCCTGGTTAAGTTTTAACATGTTGGAATTTGTCCAGGTTTTGATATCATCCAGACAAATTTTCAGTCTTTCAGCGGTTCTCTCTACATTGTCACTTGGATGTATAATTGTGTAGATACCCTTGTCGTCTGCGTAAACATGGTATGGCAGACCATGACGGCGGCATATTTCACCCATAGGCTTAGAGTACAAGCAGTACAAGACAGGTCCCAGGACGGATCCCTGTGGTACACCAAAGTTTAGATTCTTGTAATCTGAAATGGCTGTATTTACTGACACACACTGTGTCCTGTCACTCATGTACGACTGCAACCATAGCAGTGCCTGGTCTGATACTCCGTAGCTGGATTGTAGACGGTCGAACAGAATGCTGTGGTCGATGAGATCAAAGGCAGCTGACTGATCGAGGAGCAGTAATGCAACAGCACATTTGTTGTCCAGAGCCTTTGTTATATCATGGTGAACCCGAAGAAGGGCAGTCTCAGTCGAGTGTCCGACACGATAGGCAGATTGGAGTGTGTCGTGCAATCCATTTGTTTGGAGGTGATTTTGAAGACGTATGGAGACAGCTCTTTCGAGTACCTTAGATATGAATGGCAAATTGGAGACAGGTCTGTAGTTTTTAAGTGTCTCCTTGTCCAAACCAGATTTCTTAAGCAATGGCCTCACGATTGCACTTTTGAAGCATTTAGGAACGTGCCCCTCTTCCAGAGATTTGTTGACAATAGCTGTTATCAAAGGAAGAACTTTTTCCAAACATTGCTTCAGTATGAATGTAGGGACTGGGTCAAGTTCGCATGACTTGGATGGTGCTTTCAAGATTATCTTATGTATTTCGTCCTGTGTAAATGGGGAGAAATGAGTCAGATGTTCGCCTAGGAACTGTACGTCCGCACTCATTACTGAATTGTTTAGATTTCCCTGGTTAGTGGATACAATGTTTTCCCTTATGGTAGCAACCTTTGCTGTGAAATAGTCACTGAATGTATTAGCACACATGTTATTGGACGAGCAGGTTGGGAGAACAGTTGTACTCGATTTGCCCATCAGGTTCTTAGTGAGTCTAAACAATTGTTTTTGATTAGTGCAGTTGTCCATGACTTTTTCCTGGAAATAGTTTTTCTTTGCCTGAGTCAACATCTTGCCAATGATTTTGCATTGGTCCTTGAAGAGTTGATGGTGTACACACAGCTTTGTTCTCCGCCACAGTCTTTCTGCTCTACGCCGTCTATGCTTGGCATCTCGCAGCTCATCTGTATACCAGGGAGCATTTGGTCTGAGAGTTATCACTTTTGACAGCACAGGAGCATGTTTGTCGACCAGAGCTCTGAAACCATCATTATAGGCTTGTACGAGATCATCCAATGAACCATCGCACTGTTGAAGATCAGGAGATGATTCAATGTCTGTAATGAAGTCTGACATTGAAATTTCCTTGTATCTTCGAAAGGATACTTTCTGTTTGATTGGTTCGGGCTTGCAATAATTCAGAAAAACCTCAACAGCCAAATGGTCACCAGCAGGATTCCCTCTGTGGTCACAAAGACATGGGTCAGTTACACGAGGAGGTCTGTCAAGAATGTTACTGTCTTCCCTTGTGATGAGGACATCTAATGTATGACCGTGTTTGTGGGTTGAACCCTCCACATGTTGCTTTAGTCCGTGAACTTCTAATGAACTTAGAAATTGGAAGGTGTCTCTGTCAGTTTGCTTTTCGAGATGAAAGTTTACATCACCACAGAGTACAATATCCTGTGGGAGTACTGTTATGCTATCCAGGTACGTTGACCACTCGGAGAAAAACACTTCCTTTGTAAATCCATTCTTTTTGGATGGAGGTGGGCGATAGACCACACAAAGTATGAACTGGTTATCACCTGTCCTAACACAGCACTCCATATGTTCAAAGGTGGTGAGTGTACAATCCGAACAGGGCGTAATCTTCTTGACAGTCAATCCTTGTTTGTGAATTAAGGCTATGCCCCCTCCACGTCTGTCCGTTCTGGACTCATGATGCATTGAGTAACCCTGGGGAACAAGTTCAGCTATTACTCGATCATCTATAGCAGTTCCTAACCAGGTTTCTGTCACAGCTAAAATGTCCAAATCATTTGAAGTAATCATGTCCAAAATTGATGTTGTTTTGTTTTTTACTGATCTACAGTTTACAGAGTGCAGAGACAAAGGCTTGGGTGATTTGTTGATGTTTTTATTGAAGGCGATTGGTTTCAAATTGTCCCAATTTACACCCTGTCTTCTCAGTGGAAATCTTCTTATCTTCCTTCCCGCTCTACAACCTCTTTTCTTAAACCTTGATTTGACACAGGGCCTCTGTTTGACGAGGTCATTGTACTCCAGCTTCCCCCTGAGTATGTTACACACAGGCGGCTTCAGTGCAATGAGCTCTGCTCTGCTGTAGATGATTCGCTCTTGATTAGGTAGCATTGTTTCCCTCCAGTGCAGGCATGATAGTGCTTGGGTGATGATTGAATCAGGTATTTTAGTGTAACATAAACATAGAAATGTACACAAAAACAGCATGTCTTATTACAATGTCAAAACTGTTGTTTTTTCACAATATGATTCTTCATGTCTTCACAAACACTTTTGCAGAACTTTGAAATCGGGAACAAACTTTAAACCATCCAAATTTGATGAAATAGTGAGAGAGTTTGTGCAGCCTGCCGCTCCCAAGCGCTGACATACACTTGCACTAATCATTTTATGTGACAATGACAAATCCAATTGTTTCTTATTTCAGATATGATGGAACTGGCAAAATGAATAGGCCACACTAACAATAGTACCAGCGTTGAAAATAATAGTCAACAATGTCAAGCCAGGTTTCTATCATACTCCAGAAGAGGCTAACTGAGGATGGTCCTCCTCATCGAGGTCGATTCATTTCCTCCTCATATCTCCGTCTACCAGGGTCTGACCAGGAGTTTGATCTAGTTCTCCTTGATCACTGCTACTCGAAGCCATGGAGCGCCCACCCAGATGCAAGCAATGCTCGGCCAATGCGAACACTCTTCATGTCCAAGTTTCCTCGCAATCAGTCGGCAGAAGCAGCAAGGTTTGTATTTGATAAATTGATTTACTTATGAAGATCAATTATACAAGTAAAAGTAAAGATGCATTGCATTGTGTAAATTCTACCATGATAGCCCTATACTTGATTTTGAATGAAGCAGGATTAATAGTTGAGAATGATGTTGTTTGTCTTCAAATATATTTCAAGCCATAGTTCTTCACCCTGCAACTTAGGCCAAATATATGCCCTTCGTAGGTTTGTTTACATCATCTACTTAGGTACCTGCAACTTAAAGTCTATGCAAGCAATACAGCTGTATTTCGAAAACTGTAAACCCATCTCTGATAGTTTTGTAAATATAGTTACTTTTCAAAAGACAAATTTAATTCATGTCATTTGTACAAATAAGTATCATTTATGATTATAATGAAAGACCTACAGCTAAACAGTTATAGCTTTAAATGAAACAAAAACTGAATCCATGTTTCGACCGATCAAATTTACTTCATTTTTTAAAGGATGGCTTTTTAACGAAATATTTGTGTTACCAGTAGCGAGGACAGCTCCCCTATCGATGTGATGAGCGTGAGTACTCCGCCCACTCTCCCGTACGACTTGACGAAGGCGAGGAGTCTGATGAGCGAGTGCGAGAGACATGTGAGCTTTGCCAGAGTGGAAGAGGGCACGGAGGATTGGGAAGACCAGATTGTTAGGTTAGAGTCATTTTGATTATTGCTACCCATTTATTGTTTTGCCTGAATAGTTTTAATCTTTAACAGAAGCCTAATCTGTATACTCACTTAAACATGCTTGTAGATTGATCACTCAGTATATTTAATGTGATAAGAAAATTATGCGCACATTAGTTGAAATGTAATCATTAAAATTAACATGTTCTAGTTGAAAAATTTGAAGAATTGTTTATAAGGAAAAGTTAAGCTTTTCTTGTTTTTATGTTTTTTTATATAAATTTATGTAATATTGTTGATTATTATAGTCATTGTCTTGTCCCTCTCATCATATGGTCCCTAATGTTTATGGCTCTGAAAATAGGAATGTTTTATTTTGTAATGTTAAAGTTTAATTTGGATTCTGTACAGAGATAAGGTTTTTTCTGGAGGAGAAATGAAAATTCATTCATATCTTGTGTAATATCTTACTGTAACTTGATATATTTAGAATTTTGAAAATTTTATTTCATGGAAACAATTTCAATTTGGACTCTGTTAAAAGAAAGGTTTTCAGAATTAGAAGTTAAAAGTAGGTGTTATATCTTTGCACTGACACTTTCCATGTGCATCTTTTGAAATGGTACCTTTTGATATATTCAGGTCCTTGAAATGTATTTTCAAACAATTATTTTTTTAAAGGAAAAGTTGGGCTTAAAGCAGTTTTAGATTTATTTAAGATATTATCAAGTACTTAGTATATGATAAGTTTACTCAATAGTTTGATAAGTAATTTGATATGGGTGATTATTTATTTTTTTTCAGGGAGTAGAAGAAATATGTCATCTTCTGACGACTTGTTCTGTAACCTATGTGTAAATTTTCTGTTTCTTATTAGAACTGGATGGACGATGCAGCAGAACCGACTGTTCAACAAAGTGATGAAGGCTCTCCAGGCGGACAGACTAGCTCGACTCAGCTGTGAAGGGGTGGGTGTTCTCTACGATGTCCTTCCACTCTGATAAAAGTCAAACCATATTGTAAAATAAACTAATCAAGTGATAATAATCGAAAATAAATATCTAGGTGACTCCTGTTGACAATTAGAGCATCAAAGAATAACTTTTGTTATATCTTTCATCTTGCCATAATGAATGTCAAGGATACTGATCTCAATCAGCCAAGCAAACAGAGTTTATTGTGAGACATCTTCTAATCTAATTAAAATCTTCTCTTCAATGACCCGGTTGTGAAAGCCAAAATAGTGGTACACCAGTTACATGACAGTGACATAGTCATAATTTATTTTTAAGGCTCAGATGACTGAGTGGGTAGGCTGTTTGGACAGTCAATGCTTTTGAGAGTTGCCTGACTCTAAAGATATGGGATCCCATGAGAGACTTTTCCTCAAATGAGTACAAGTACTTGCACTAATGAAGACAATGTGATCCAATATGTTGATCATATATCAATCTTAAAAAGTCATCATATAAAATTTCTTTTGTGAAAATAATTTTGTTTGAATATTTGGCCTCTCATTAAAAAAATAGGATAATATTTGGCAGCAATGTCACTAGTCTTGTCGTAATTTTCCTAATTTCCACCCATCTCCATTGTCACAGCTGGACACAGAACCTATCATGAGACGGTTACACATTGACAAGACAGCCAAACGGGTCCGACAAGCCTTGGCAAGTGTTGGATGGGTATGTGTACGTGAATTACGAGAGATATTTAAAAGGACAACCTTGCTATGGCATTATAAGGCATTGTTGAATAGTCTAAACATAAATTATTTGTTAATTTGTGGATATTCTATCATTACGTAAAGTTTATCTTTATAATGTTGTTAAATGGCAGACTGTAGGCAATAGATAAGCCCCTTAAGTAAGCAGTTGCTGAAGTTAAGTTGGTGTTACATACAAAAACCTTTTTTTTCTTTTTTTAATATTTTTTTTATTGAAAATGTAGTCAAAACCTGTCATATGGCAAAAATATAAAGGTTTTATGCACTAATACCCCAAAGCAAATCCTCTTCAAAACATGCGAAACCTCTGCAGGTTTATTCGAATTTCTTATCGTAATTAAACTCATGATTAAGTTGCTATTAGTGAATATGACAGTCATTGAGGATGATTTGTTAAAATTACTTGATATGTGATTAGGTATGCTGTATCATTAAAAATCAAGTCTGATTACACTAATATTTGAGTCAATGTTTCATTCTTATTTAACCTTTGAATCTGAGTGAACTGAGAAGTTTGACCTTTGAACGTCAGCTCGGTAAATAGTTAGGAATGTTTATTGAATAGTCATTTTGAGAGAACTGTTTAGCAAAGAGGAGGTCAAATAAAATGAAAAAGATAACATTACACCTTTTGGTCTTGGTCAGATTTTCTGTTGTATAACAAAGTGTTGTGTAATCATTAATCAATGATCAAATTTCAAAGAGAAATAATGTCATGTTGCCTGATAATGGAAGTGAAACTGCATAGTTGATTAATTAAGTAAATTGAATTCATCACTGATGTTTCTTCGTGTCTTATTGAAGTATTGTATTCACAAGTGCAGTAGAGCATGTACGAGGGGAAGTTAATAAGTTGATAGTAGTGGATATCAACAGAAGCAAACGGTTATGATAATAGTTTTTTTTCAATATGAACTCCCTGGACATCAATGCCCATTTCTTCGAGACTGTCTTTGCCCTTACATGAGAGCATGACTTTTTTTTGTATTGACTTGAACTAAGCACAAACACTTTTGATTTACAGGACATGAAGCTAGCCCAGTGGCTGCACACAACATTGTTTGAGAACCTCAGTCTCTCCCTTCTCTCCGCCTACCTGGACGTTCTGCAGTCTCTCAAGGCTAAGGTTTGTTTAGCTGCCTTACAACCTAGATAACTTTACTCGCTGCATTCTTTAAAAGGGTACATTGGATGTTGTTTTGGTCAAATATGTCATAATTCTTTAATAGTGTTATTTGAGAAGAAGTAGTTGTTGTTTCTGAAAATTAGCATCTTAAAGCTTATGTGTTCAGTATAGTGACAGTAAAAGGTTTAAAGTTGAGATCTGCAATCAAAAACCGAACTATTTTGTGTGCCAAAGACTCCAACATCTTTTCAAAAGTTTATTTAGAGCAGACACAATAAAAAATATAGTCTGCCAGGGCTTTATTCAATATACATGTACATGAAACATATAATTTTGACTTCTTAACATTTATATGGCTGTTTTTCAATTTGTAAAAAAAGAAATATAATTTTGGCATTTAGAGATAAAGATGAAACTTATGGAAGGCTATTTGAACATAGGAAATGTGTTATCTTTGCTTATAGTAACATACAAAATTTATGTCACTTGAACTCAAAAGTAATCAAGAAATGGTTGATATATCTAGAACCTACTATTCAAGTTATTACTTTCTTAGTTGTGTATACAGACATAATGTCAACCCAACCTTCCTTTTTTATGTGATAATACTGTGACATATAAGGAAGTTATAATATAAAAGCAGTCGAGTGCTGTTTAATAGTTTTAATGCTAACCCTTACAGGTGCCCTCCCTGATAGAGAGGATGATGGCCGCCTCTGCAAGTCGAACCCCGGCCGTCACATCTGAGGCCCTAAACCTTCTGCTAAAGAGGCCCTGGGATCCAGTCCTGAATACGCTGTCTCAACAGAAGCCTGTGAGTTGTGATACGCCCTCTTTTGATTAATGAGATATATATTCTTGTTTAAGAAGACAACCTATACACTTTACGCCATTTTTCTCTTCAATTCTATTCCTTTAACCTCTTAATTCTGAAGGTTTTTATGTGCCATTGTAAAAAAATTAGGATTATGCCTTTAGTTCCAATTTTATTCTACTTCACTGTAGTATATTTGAGAACTTCATATATTTAATTTTCAATGTTATTTACATAATTTTCAGAAAAAGTTGCCAGGCAACCCTCTCCTCCTAATTGCACCAAGTGGACCAATCCACTCGAGCAGTGCATACTCCAAGAGAAGCAAGTTCTGGAACAGTCAACTGTCCAACTTAGGGAAGGTCATCCCTGTGACCATGCACACAGTGAACGGAGGGAGCGGAGTTGGAATCGCCCAATGTCTGGAACACATGATAGGGGCTGTACGAACAAAGGTGCTTGAGGTTAGCAGGAGTTGTCGCCCTTGAATCAATCTTTCTCTCATTTGAATTAGAAGTATGGAAGTATATATTCTAATAAACAGGTGCTACACAAAATCACTACTGTACGAAGAAAACAGCGATATGTTGTATTGGTTAAATATTAAATTGGTTCTATTTCTTACTTTTGCATGCATTTGAAAATCCAAAATCTCATACCCAATTTTATTTTCAGTCCAAGAGTCACTCACAAAACAGACCAATCATTCTGATTGGATGGGACGTTGGAGCTCTGGTCGCTTGTCATGTGGGTACTCTTTTATAACAATTGCTTAAAAGTGAAGTATTTACTATTAATGTACACTGTATTGATTAAAATATTTGTCAAGAATAAGAGCTGTCTGGATGACAACTTTATCGTGAACAAACAACCTTACTGAGGATATTTTTGCCCCATCGGTTTGAATGTATCAAGCACATACATGGAAACATTTTGTTTGTTTATAATAAAGAAGAAATTCAGAAAATCATGCTTTTCTTTCCTTTGTGTTTACCTTTGGCTACTTAAATGATGTTGCAAAAGCTTAACTTTGAACCAAAATGACTAGATGCAAGTGTGAAATCTAATGGATATTTGATGATAATTTCATCATTATTAATTCATCTGTGCAACCCATATAGCATTGATACTTCCCAAAGGGTGAAACATTAACTCATTCTGTGCCAATTTGTGGTAATCTGATGTATTTTGTTCGTGGATTATTTAGGTCGCTCTGGTGGAGTCAGTGACAGCAGTAGTGTGTCTCGGATTTCCTTTTACTGGAATGAGTGGCGGGAGAGGGGTTAGTAGATTTCATCTTCTCCTATTATTTATATGCTGTGAACTTAAGCAATGCTGTATAGCAAAATATATTGTATTACAAAGTCTCTTTATGTGATCAATGAAAAAATATAAGCCATATTCCACATCAAGTCATTCAAAGAAATCAACATTTAATGTATCTTTTACAATAAAATCAGGATAATAAAAATATTTAAGCATATTATGTTGATAATTTTGAATCTAACTGTTGCTTAGGTTTAACAATTCACAGCATGTGATATGCAAAACTTGCTGAATATTTGTTTTCATGACACCAGGATGTTGAGGACCCTTTACTGGACAGCAAGACCCCGACCCTGTTTGTGGTTGGCCAGCATTCCAGCGTCTGTGAGATAGACGATATCGAAGATCTGAGGGAGAAGATGAAGGCTGAGAACGGACTGCTGGTGGTAGGGGGCGCTGACAGTCAACTCCGCGTCTCTCGCTCCAAGAAGAAGCAGGAAGGGGTCACCCAGGTCATGGTGGACAGGTGTATACTGGTGGGTTGTCTGGCCTTGTTCTCAACTCAATGTGGTGTTTATTAGAGTTAACAGTTTAAACCCTCCTGAAAGAAATTTCTTTATGTAAACATAAAAGTTTGATTTGGAATGTATTGAAGGGAATTACTGTGGCCAGGTGAAGGAAATTTTTTCAAATCACGGTGGCTTTAGGGATTTAACTCAGTTGGTTGATAATCCTGCTTCCAACAGTGTTGACTATTCCAAGGTCTAAATCCTGCCAGAAGTGTTTCAAAACTCTGATTTGTGGACAAAAGACACTAAAAAGGCCATCAGAGTCAAGACCTCTAACCAGCATTATACACCCCCTCATCACAATGGGATCCTAGAATCATGTTTGCAGGCTCTATTGATGATCGAGGTTAATTTCTGAAGAGGTCTGAATTACATGAACTTAACACCTGTACATTTGGAGTCTTAAGTCTTGTCTACAGACTCTACTGGTGATTGACTTCAATGCTTCAAAAGGGATGTCAATTCCAGAAGAAGGAAGGTCTATCTCATATTTTTGTCTATTGGCCCTCATTGTCAAGACTCATCTCCTTGGTTCCAGGATGAGATCTGTGAGTTCCTGGGAGGAATCCTATCCCAGTCGTCTGCTGCAGCTATCGAGGGCATGGACCAGCCGGTCGACCCCGAGATGAGGCACAGGAAGAAGAGGAGGGTCACCCGAGATGTTGGCCAGGACATGGTGCCCATGTCCAGTCTCTCGGGAGGGGTCTGTATCTCCTTTATTAATTTTAGAATTAGTAAGCATCAGAAAAGATTATTACCTTGTTCAATATATCATCTTAAAGAGCCACTCCGTGATTTTCATAACATATCATTTTCCTTTGATACAAACCTAAATGTCATATCTGGTGATATAGAATCAAAACCTCTTAACTTTTCATGTCCAAAAGACATATATATGACAAATACTGGTTTTCCATGAAAGTCTCAAAACAGCCTCATAAATACACAGAGGTGTAGATATCACGTCCAATATACATGGATAGTAGTTATATAAGCCAAGAAAGCTATCAACTCCTAACTGCCCTCCTGCCAGTGTTAGATATGTCTCCAAAATTTCATTTGACTATTTGACGCACGCCACTGTCCGGTTTTCGATCATAATTGCGACGTTCTACCTTCATATTGTAACTGTGAAAAAACAGTAAACTTTAAAATGTGTTTTTTTGGTAACAGTCGATACTTTGCAATCAAATGACACCATTGATTAAGTTTGGCATATGTGACTCCAACAACTCAAGGAGTGGCTCTTTAATATCTTTTTGATAATCGGCTCATGGACAATACTGATAGCTACTTGGTTCTCTCCTTCTCCATTAGGGGATTTTTACCTGATTTCCTTCACAGCAATTCTCTTGTATTGCTTTCAGTAACTAGCCAATGAAATCATTTAAAATAAAGCTATAATGGTAGATTCCAGATGAGATGATCATTGTGTTTGAGATATTTGCTACTTCGTCCTTGCATGACTATATCTCATTAGCGGAAAAATATGTGCTGTATATGATAAACCAGCTGTCTCCAATACAAGGAAAATGCTGTGAAAGGTATCAGTGGATATTATAAACTGGAGGAAAAAACCATGTCCATTGTTTGAATTTACTAACACAGGAAGATATAAATGAGTGTTTATAAATGAGTTTTATGAGTGTTCAGTTATTTTGTATTATTATTATTGATTATGATTTGTTTCAGTCATCCAGAGGATCAGGCAGGGGAAGCCGTGGAGGGAGACAGAATTCCTTCTCCAGCCTCACTTTCACCTCCAAACTACCAACCACATCTACAGGGCTGGACATGCCCATCACAAGCATCAAACTCTCAAGTAAAAATGTTATTCATTGCTTAATGTACTTGATTGATAAAATGTTGACCACCAAAAACAAGGTTACCCCCACTACTTGTTCGAATTGTATTGCCTCCACAGTGAAAAAGTTTGATTTTCTTTGTTATCCTTGACACTTGTGAGATATGTATGTTTTCTCATTCTCTAAAATTCAATTGATTAATGATGATATGAACCATCTCATTAGCAATATATTAATGTTGCAGACCGCCGCAGCACACCTAAGAAGCGTCAGGCCAGGAGCCCTATCACTAGTGTCCCACGTAAGAAACTGTCTCTTCCTGCCTCAGTTGTCACATCAACCCTACCGAGCCCAAAGTTCTCCCCTAGTCCATCGGTCACCACACCCCAGCCCCTCACAATCCCTGGGGCGCGGGAGCTCTCTGGTCTTCTCACAGGGGTGAAGGGTGCAACCAGAGAGAATACAACAGCACCAAGTACCACAGTTCCGCTTTCCCAGATCCTCTCATCTGCTCTTGCTAGTCAGCGGACTACGGAATCTCAGGCCAGCACTCTTCTAGCATCTGCTGTAACAAGTGAAGGGGGATCTGCTAGTGACAAATCTGATGGGCCTGTTCAGTTGCAGGCAGGAAGTGGCGGCCAGTCGCAGTTTTTGTTGAGAACTGGATCAGGATCGAAACCTTTCTCAATCCCATTGTCCATGGCACAAAAGCTTGTGACTGGATCTCCTCTTGTTCACATCACAACTGCTGCTACTGCCTCCACACAGATCCAGCAGCTTCTCTCATCCATTGGCAGATCAGCCTCCTCCACTTCAGCATCAGGATCTGCCCAGACTGCAGTTCTCATAACTAGTGGAACCCACACTACCACTCAGCCCTCAACTGTCATCTCACAAGCTGGTTCTCTTGATACTAAAACTAGATCTGTGGACAGCACGTCATTGTCAGCATCCGTAGACCCGGTGAAATCAACTAAGAGTGAAGAGGCATCTCCTGGTGGAGCCTCAACTGATCAAGAGAAAGTCCAGGCAATACAGAGACTTCAGTTCCATGATTTCCCTCTCACTACAGCATCTCTTTCATTTGCTTCAGGAGGTATATCAGTGACTCAAGCTAAGATTCTGTCCAGTTCTCAGTTGGATATTGCAAAACTTCAATCAATTTCAGAACCAGGGAAAGGTTCACCGGTTCAGATAGCAGTCAGCAAGAGTCTGATAAGTCCTAACACACTGACAGTGTCCCTGCCGAGCAACACAGTAGCAAAGACTGCAGCAAACCCGACATTAATAGCATCTCTCACGTCACCGACAAAATCATCTCCAACAATAGCTTCATCCCTAAGTGGATCTGGCTTGAAACAGTCCATTGTTCCTCCTCGACAAGACAAGCCTTCAATGATGGTTCTGTCTGAACCTCTAGGCAGAGTGTCGTCCCTACTCGAGTCGAGTCCAGTTCTTTCACCTACCCCTCTCCCTCAATCCCCGGTGGTGGCCTCGCCAAGTGCTAAACCTGACTCTGAAATCTCCCCCGAGTTGTCCCCCACCAACAAGACCTCCCCAAAGCCGGGGACTAAGGGGGCAGGACCTTCGTATAGTGCTTCATCTAAACCTGTTTTGCCTACCATAGCCTCTACGAGAACGAGGCGGATTAGGACACCAAAACAGTATGATCTGTAGAAGGGTTGTGCATCCTTCTCCATTAGTGAATACATCTTCAGGGCTTCTATAATCGCAGATTTCCTTCACAAGCTTTCCCTTAGATGGCAAATAATCACCACCGAAAGAAATGACCTTAAAGGCATTGTAACATGTTTTTTTAGGGAAATAAATTTATCTCAAGAAATGTAACACAAATATTGCCAATTGTAAGGCAATACTTTTTAGTCAATAAAAGGGGTCCATAACCACAGATGCTTAAAAGGTGTGGCTGAATGCAATTTTCTCTCCATACATGATAATACATTCTACGACTATTAAGTAATGAGACGTTTAACTCTGAAAATAATAAATTTGGCAGAAAGCAATATTTACTGAAGAAAGTTTGAACATATAAAATTTCCACAAAACATGCTAATGTACCTTTAAGACAAAAAATAATTAATGACAGTAGTAGTCAGATGAAAGTACTGATAGGTGTCATCATACATTTAATAGTTGTGAGTAACCAGCAATAAGTGAAATCAAGTGAAGACAATTGGGGGGGATTGTGGTGGCCTCATAGACAAATATATCCTGATTGAGAAAGAGAAGTATTGGTCTACATCAGTGTATAAAAATCCCATGAAAGTGGAATTTTGTGAATTCCAATGGCAAGAAGAAAAGCTTTGAAAGCTCCTGGTTCTGTTTCGATCTGTCTACTTGTTAACGCTTGTTACAGTATGTTACTTTAAAAAAAAAGTGGATTGTGAATCCTGAAGTGATGCAGCATTGCCTGTCATGGATCAAGTAATGTGTGCTGGCGACTCTCGACCCAGACGTTTAAGGTGTTATCATTTTCCATTGTTACAATCATGTTTTCACATCAAAAGCAGAGAGACCTATTCGTAAAGACTGGTTACAGAATGTAAAAGAGAAAGTGGATGGTGTACTGAAGTGCAACAGTATCACTTGTTGTAAATCATGTAATGTGTGATTGAGAATCTCATGTGTGTTTAATGTTCACATTTTTATATCATTGTATTGATAATGAAATAATCATTCATATTCAGATATCAAAAGTAATAAGTTCTCATTTGAAGGTGGTGTTAATTATACTTCACATTTGTATGATAAAACAAGTTGTAACAGATGTAACAGAAATTTTCACCAACTGAATCTTAACATCCTGTCTCAGGGTAAAACATTTACGCTCTCACTCCACTTAAATACCCTGGGTTATAACCCCACTAACTGTCACGCTCTGTGACCTATAATCCAGCCAATCAAACAGTTTTATTGCGATAGTTCACTATAAAATTGAGCCAAGTACAGAGAGCCTCCTGAACCACATTTGGTTTTCGCTCTTCTGGAACATGTTGATGCCCTTACATAAGCGAGATAAAATCAATGATATTCGCATTAAATTGAAGTTTGAAATTTTTAGCAATTTTGGCCTTTAAGAGTTCTGCAGTGATCCACACATAAAAACACAGGCAGAAACCTGCAAACAAAACATGCCGACTTGCATATCAAATGCCGCTGTCGGTTGAATATTTTTTGATAGGTCATAGTTCAAAGCGAGTAATGTGTAATGGGGTTATAACACAGGGTATATAAATGGAGTGAGAGTGTATACGTGTATTCCTCTGAGACAGGATGGTATCCCAAAGCCTTCAAGCTCATGTGAGCTTTTGTTACATTGTTTTTGCTTTTCAATTGTCGAGGTACCCACTATATGTGTTCAGTCAACATTTACTTGTTTCATGATATCTTAATACTGAATTCCATCAATTTGCATATATTAAAAAAATAAAGTTTTGTATTATGGCATGAGAACTCACATGAATTAAATTTTCCAACATAGAAAAGATTTTGTAATGATTTTAGTTGGGATTTCAACAATACAGTTATATTTATTTCAAGTGGCATGACCATGATATTCAACAATTTGGAATCATACTATCAACAAATATGTGAATTCTTTTACGTTAATCTGGCTTAGTCTCTTATGTGATTTGAACTTGTACATCTTCAAGAGTGAGTTGCTAATCACAAGCAACAACTGTCCAAATAGTTAATCTATTAAGCAACCTAGATTTTAACATTGTATGGATGGACAGGCGTTACGTTACAACACAACTAATAAATGTTAATAGAATATGATTAAAATAATTTTTCAAACACTGCGCTTCAATGTATGAAAAGATTTGTTCCAAAAAAACATTCAACATCCATAATTGCACACACTGAATATCTTTTTATAAATTCTATCAAAACATTTATTCATTGGATTCCGGTTGAACTTTCTTGTCATTTGGGTCTGTGATTCTGTTTCCATCAATGTCAATTGCATGATTATAATCCTTCCTTGAATTCAGTAACTTTTCAATCTCTGCATCCAAATTTTCCAGCGAAATGTAACTGTCAGCTTCATTCTGAAACAACAAGGTAAGAACATACTCAGAATCAGTAAATTATGTTGTTTAAAAGGAATTAAAGAAATTTGATGTACTGGACAATGTTTTTAGCGAGGAAATTAACTTGGTCCTACCATGTATGTTTGAAGAATTTTGGTTGCTCTCTCTTCTTCCTGCTCACGTAGTTGCATTTTTCTGACCACTCTACGCTCAATTCTTGCTTGAATCTGTTCTTGTTCCTCAGCTTGACGCAACTCTCTGATAATGTCAAACATAACTCTTTATGTACAATTACAAATATAAAATTACGAAATGTTTCATGATCAGTAATGACTGAATGAAAAATCAATATCTATAAATAATAAAAACCAAAAACCAAATTTATAGATAACTCAGAGTTTGTTGAAGTATTTCGAACCAAGATTGTGTTGCTGAGGCAAAAAGTAATTAAAACATAACCATTATTAATAATTAAAAAGAATATAGATGCCATTCTTCATAACAGCAGTATAGGGAAAAGATTGCACACCCACAAAATTCAACATGATAAATGAGCAAGGAGTCTTACGTTAATTGCTAATGCAGAATACTGCAGCCTTTTTCTATAAAACTTTACCTCTGCACAGCTACACGTTCATTCCACTGACGGTTTTCCTCCATCAACCTGTCATACTCTTCCTGTTCTTCCTTGTCTTGGGAGGAAATTGTCGACCTTTGCTTTTTAACTGGTTGATAGTTTTCTACAAGAAATCGTCTGCAAAATAAACATAACTGGATGTGTATCTGTTTGACAACCTAAGGAGGAACGGCTTATATATGTGGCTGCAAAGGAAATAATAAACGAAAAGAAAGATTTCAGGTAGACTAAACTGTCACTGAATTTAGGACACCAATTTTGCAATTTTGTTTTATAATCACCACGGAGTGGACACATGTCCACTATTTAGGCTAAGGGATAGATATAGAAGTGTAATGATTGAGTGGTTTCCGAGAAATACAACCGTAGCGAGGCCATGACCTCTGTGACCCCTGCCCAATCACTATGGAAGTATCTTTAGTTGTGTCAAGACGAGTATCTATCAAGTGCCACACCATTCCACTCTGTACGAAGATTTGCCATGCAGCTTAGTAAGTGGACTCAAGACAACCTCTCTGCTGATATAAGCGACAATATCGCTTTAAATCCATGGAGATATACCTACATCTAATACAGGACGTGAATTACATTTCTTTAAACCCCAGGTTTACAACAGAAGGGTGGACTCTCTAGAAATCAGAACACTGGGTTTTTAAAATGTGTATAATTACATTCATGATCCAATTAGATATCACTCAGAAAAAACAATGATCGATTTAACTGAATCCTTAAAAGATCATCATATACTTTCAGATGATATAATTACTGATTTTTACCTGATCGCTTTCATAGAAGTGTTGTATCGAGGAACTCTCACACTCAGTTCTGCAGTTTCCTCAGGGTCAAAAACGGTCGGGGTTCGAACATAAAACTCTTTGCTTGCAGACACAGGTACCCATCGTGGTTTTCTCCAGCGAATAGTCTGGTAGCAAGAAGCACACTTTGGTAGCTCTTTTGTGACAGTTTTTATCGTCACGAAGCATTGATTTCTCAGTGTCGCAGCGATGAAAGACATGTTGCTGTTTTCTAACCGGAAGTACCGGAAGTAAGCTACAAATGTGGTGTAATATATAAACACTTGTATGATTGGATCATCTGTCTTTAGTTTAACCAATAAGACTATCTCTTGCAAATTCATTAAAATACGGAAAATATTTATTAAACTTATCTAAGTGTTTTCATTTAAAAGGAAAAGTATCATATACCGAAAGCTTTTGTTATTATCTTAAAATTGATTATCTAATGCATACACGCATAGTATTGAGGAAAATATTGCGTCATTACATCAAATTGCACCCTTCTCGACATTATGGACTTTGTCCGGTTATAATCAGCTAAACATGGGACGTGTGTCAAACACGTGGTGAAAACAATTTAAATTGGTCTTTCATCCGTGTAAACGTTAGCGGGTCGAACCATATTGTTACCAATGTCTTGATATTAGGTCAAGGTTTTTCTCGCGTTTCATTCACAACATATTATTATCTTTTCATGTCCGATTTGTCGAGCATGCATTCAAGGAGTAAAGTGATGCTTGTAGCAGTTGTGACGGGTGTCTGTATTGGTGCAGGTAGATTATCAGATAATTATATAAATCATTTTTCTCCTGAATAAAAATTTAGATCAAATTTAGCAGGTAGTTAATAATTTGCGTAGTTGATTATTAGTCAAGGAGTTAATAATTTGCGTAGTTGATTATTAGTCAAGGAGTTAATATAATTTAGGAGTTAATAATTAGTCAAGGAGTTAATAATTTAGGAGTTAATAAAATGACATCATAGCTAATATTTCCAGTTTTGCTTTGGTACTTTTATTTGCAAAAACTAATCCCATCATAAAATATACTACAATTACAGTTTCTTTAACTGTAACAAATTTATGCTGCTGAATATTTTTTTATGTACTATACATGTATATTTTGATGATTGCTGTATATATTTAGGAGTGACTGTACACCAGCTGGTGCAGCTGTTGAGGAGGAGACGGAGGAGGAAAGAAAGAAGTAACCAGGAGACCCGAGTGGTGTGCACACACCAGCAGTGGCACCAACAGCTGCACACCATCCTATAGCACATCAACACTCTCAAGGTGAGTTGTAAATTTTATGCAATTGATAATAATGGTTGACACAAAGGTCAGTACTTTACAACTATTTTCAAACTCTGCAGGCCTAATTTTTTTAAGGTACGATTGTAACTATTGTCATATGACCCCTTGGAGGGAATTATAAAATGTTCAATGTTATCTTATCGATCTGGTTATCAGCTTTTATACAAGCCTTGGTTCATGTCTGTAGTATCAATAATAAAAGATGCAACACTGTGTCATTCTGATACAGAAAGTCAGTACTCAGTATTCTTCTCTACCTAAATTCAACGAGCAAGCTTAATCTGACCTCTCAATGGTGGTCAGGAGTAGGCTCTTGTCATGCAGATTGCAAAGCATGTTGCTTCAGCGATTGTCACACACACAATACCTTACTCATTGCAGATTTAAAAGGTGAATTAGCAGACTGTTGGAAATCAAAATTGTGAACGTCTTTTTAATTGACATGTAATCCTTCATGATAGATATAATGAAAATTGCATAGCCATTGCTCTACTTTTTATATATAATTTGCAGATGTTTGTTAAGATGTTAGTATAAATCATAGGTGCTGGGTGTAGACTGTGAATGGACGATGGACCAGACTCTGAACCAACGCCGGCCGGTAGCTCTCCTGCAGATAGCGACACCGTTTGGACTGTGTGTGCTGGTGCGTCTCTCTCACTTCACTGATATTCCACAGTCGCTCAAAGATCTCATGGCTGATGATAGGTGAGTAAAAATTTAAAATATTGACATCAAGTTGTTATAACATTCCTTAAATTATTTATCTTATAACCTTACTCACTGAATGTCATCTAGTGGGTGTTATAGAAGTTCTATTCAGGAAAAATTCTCAAGATCATTAAGAAAATATTCAAATTTGTAAAATCTGTGACAATTCTGGAGAGAATATTGATCAGCCTTTTGTATTGTTCTCCAGTGTTCTCAAAGCAGGTGTAGCTGTAGGCGCAGATGGGAAGAAGCTCATGAAGGATTATGGGATACCTGTGTACGGATGTGTGGATCTGAGACACCTGCTTTCGAGAGTGAGGAATAACTATAAATGGTAGATAGCGATCAATTTTACATCTTAATGATAATGAAGATTGGATAGTACCTTTTATTTTAGGTATTGTCAGAATCATTAACCTCTCTTTCCTCAAGAAAAGTTATCACTTCACAAAACTGTTACAATAATTTTTCTCTGCAGTGATCTGAGCCTGCAGGGTCTTGCTGCAGGAATTCTGGGAGTGAATCTGAACAAGAGGAGGGAGATTCGATGCAGCGACTGGGAGGCTGAGGAGTTTACACCTGAACAGGTAGGATAAATTCTTGGGGAACAATACGCTTGTCCTTGGAACATAGCTTTGGTAAAATCAATAGGATAAAATGAGTTTGAAAGATAGTACAACTGACAGTGTTTTCTTGTTATTTGAATGGTTCTTCGTAGTTTACCAGCAACTGAACCCTGTCTGAGTGATAAGCAGACACTGAGATTGTTTGATCTGAGATCTTCAGCAGTCAGGGCAACTTCATATTATGGCATAACTTGCACCAGTTTCCATCACTGACTCATTTAATCCTTGCTGCCTTGTGCCAAATATAGTGGTCTCTGATAGGATTATTAAGTTCAATTTGCCAGTGATTTCCACTGGTTCAGGTAATGCCATGGAGACGATGTTGCAGCTCAGTCAGGCTGGTAGAGACACTTTCTGATGACTCCCGATTTCACGTCAGGTCTCGTACGCTGCGGCTGATGGACAGGTTGGAGTGGACATCTTCCTGAAGCTGGCCCTGACTAAACTGGTTGGCCGAGATCCTGGAGATCAAGTGTGGAGTCTGGATCAGGTGGACCTGAAGCAGCTATGGAAGGTGGCCAGGGCCATGTGTCAGGGAATCGTGGATGTGGGCTTTAAGGAGAACAGGGCTACTGGTCTCACCCACGTAATGATCTTCAGTGTTTATATGATTAGATAAAAAGCTATCCTCAAGATCAGCTAGAGGCTGATGGGCAAGTTAGTGCATTGTTCTCTTGTGATGTTGAACACTTTCCAGTAACGTTTTGTGATGTGACACTATAGGTGAATGCTGGTTTGAATCAGGGCGAGAGTTGATGTTATGGAGATGGTATGATATAGTGACTGTACAATGGGTGACCCCAAAGGTTGAAACACCTGGTATGGCCACTGGTATGCTAATCATCATTCGGCACTGGTCATTTTTAGCCAACTGTTTCTTTTAAATGGATTCAGGTATAAATCAGAACTAATCAGTGCATCTGATAATTGTTTAGACTCATATTTCAGAACCTGGGACGCAGACAGGCACCGAACAAGAAGCATGAGGAGAAAGGACGCGCCTACTCAGCCAGAGCGAGACCTCTCTACCACAACTGTCAGCTGCAGGCCCCGGACGGGCAGCCATTGTGTACGTGTGACGTCAGGAAAGCAGAGTGGTACATTGAGAAGGGACTGGGAGGTAGGTGCTGGTATATAACTATATCTATGTGACACATTATGGTACTTGACTTACTTAATTGTTATTTTTCTGAAGAACAAGATATCATGGCATTTTCCATCCAAAGGGTTGATAAAAGTACATTGGAAATTTGTATAAAAAATTTACTCTTTTTCCTTTGCATAACTTATCCTCTGTTATTATGAATCATGTCAAGAAATATAAATATTTCCTTTTACCATAGGGCAAATTCTAATGTTGTATAGAATATAAAAGATACAAATTGTACAATGATAATAAAGAATTATGTAATAAAATATTGAATAATGATATGTTATGCAATGGATCATGTATATAATCTACCTCATTCCCCTCGTATATCATCTGCGTGAGAAGAATTAAAAATGTCTGTGTCTAAATGTCACCTGTGCAGAATAAACAAGTTCTTTATTCTTAAAATTGCTGTTATTCTTCATCACTCCAACTTCTAAAATGCCAATTCATGGATGTCACAATGGGAATAGTTAGTGAGCTTTTAGATTCTACCTTATCTGAATAATCATCAACATAATCATAAAGATCTTAATCATGCTTTACCATTATCTGCTGAGTAAATAAGTGCAGCATTTTTTAAGATATTATTTTCACAACATTGGAAAACAAAACAATTCCCTCTATATTAATACCTGAATATTCCAGACAAGCTGAGTGACGACCCGCTGACGGTGAGATTGAGGTTTGAGCCGTCCGGGCGGCCGGAGTCAGAGCGGAACTACTACCTGCAGGAGAAGGAGAACGTATGTGTCGTGTGTGGGCGGTCGGACACCTACACCAGGAAGTTTGTTGTGCCCCAGGAGTCCCGCAAGTATGTCAGGTCATTTTATATGAAAACAACAAAGAAATTGCACATTCTTCTAAATACTTTTTAATAGTACACAGATTGTGAGAGTGTAAAACATATCTCACCAGTCATGATATGTTTTTATGGTAAAATAAAAGAATCAGACTTTGTTTTTTTAGGTCCACCAGAATTTCAAATTTTATTAGGTGGAGTTGGTATAACTTCAAAATTCTTTATAATCTACTGACTTTTCAAGGCTACTTCCAGGCCTTATCAGGTAAACCAAACCTCATTTTGCTACATTAAAAACAAGCCTCAAACTGCCTCGAAGCATCAGAAGTTATAACAGTTCATAAGATTTTGTTTGTGTAATCAGGGTGAATATAAGGATAAAAAGTTGTGCTTGTGTCAGATATGATGAAACCACTTTGAAGCGATATCATGCAATGTTTGTACAGAGCATATCACTTTTGTTAAAGAAATCCCTTTCATTAGTGGCACTCCTTGAAACATGACCTCAAATATGGGAATCTTGTGATGTCCATGACTTCGAAGATGACACTATTTTACAAATGATATCGCAGGTACTTCCCGTGTCTACTGAAAGACCACAGGTCACATGACATCCTGTTGCTATGCCCACCGTGCCACCAAGTTAGTTCAAACCACGACACAGTTCTAAGAGTCCAGCTGTCCGAGGAGTGTGATGCTCCGATCGACACGGGGGTCGGCTGTCGCAGTGTTCAGAATGAGGAGAGGATGAAGCTCAGGTCTGCAGCAAAGTGAGTAGGGAATGCTGGGAAATATTTGTGGTATTTGCAGTTCCAGATGCAGGTTGATTTTTTGCAATGTTGATTGGATTTTTGGAATTTCAATTCAGTAATATCTGCCTTTAATGGAGAAAGATGTTACAAATATGGACAAAATCAGTTCCACCAATAATTATGGGTAATTGCAACAACATTTTGTATCGCTAAGTTTGGTTCCACAGAGCCCTGAAGTTGAGTCGAGAGCAGATCCCGGAAGAGCGAGTGAAACAGTTGGAGCAGGTTCTAAAGGATCACTTCAATGTCACAGAGGTCACGGACGATGTCATAGAGTTTGCTGTCGATATTGACACCAGGTCGGTAAAGGATATATGTGCATGAAAAGGTATAAGATAGAGGTTTGTGTGGGTAGATAAAAACTGAGGACATCTGTGTTTCAATTTCTGATCAGTTAGGGTTGTATTTTTCAGTCCAGGGATATAAATGGAAATATTTGCAAAAACAAAATTGATATGTGCAGGAAATGGTAAATAGGTAGATGTTTGTAAAGATGAATTAAGATGAAGGACATCTTAGTTTTTATATCTGATAATTAGATGGAAATGTTTCTAAGATTGAAATTGATATGTACAGGAAAAAGTGCATTGTTGTGTTTAGATCGGTGGATAAAAGCTGTTGAGTGTAATGTAGTGAAATATTTATAAACAAAAACTGGACATTGGGTCCTGATAGCACACTTAGTTAATTTTTTTATGTCCAAAACAAAGAAGGTTGCATTTGTAAGTCCCCTGTTATATATTGAAATATCTTTGAATAGACCATTATGACTATCTTGTACATTTAGTT
The DNA here is from genome assembly GCA_921293015.1 of Phorcus lineatus. Lineage (NCBI taxonomy): Eukaryota > Metazoa > Mollusca > Gastropoda > Trochida > Trochidae > Phorcus > Phorcus lineatus. The sequence goes on along the minus strand of OV121088.1, from coordinate 25,823,933 downwards.
GACTTCTTTTAGGAATCCAAAGATAATATCATATGAATTAAGAATTATTATTAATTTACATAATTCATTTAATTTCTTTGTCTTTTATAATCAATTTTTGACATTTTCAGGATATTCAACTCCGAGTACCAGCCCCATGGGAAGAAGGTTGTAGATTATTTCTCTCAGCGTGGACAGCTGTGGGAGTTCGAGAAGAGGTGGAGGCAGCATTTTGTCAAGACGATGAAGCCGCAGTTTCTGCCGCCATTGTGGTCTGTTGATCATCACCATAATGGAATAGTCTCTACTCACTAAGAAATATCTACTTATGTCAGCATGAAATTCTCACATTATTTGTCTATGATACTTGTAAAGAAGTGAAGAAGGAATGTATGTAAATTGTGAAATCATAAACAGTGGTGTTCCTTGTGCCCACCAATTTGACTTGGTATTCAAACATTGGGAGGAAAGATATTTTTTCAATTGCAAAGGAACATCAGATCAGAATTTGCTGATATTCCTCCTCTGCTGTCTTATCCAGAAATATCACTGCATAAATATTTTTCTATAAAGGCATTGATACTTTGATTTAATATCAATCAGAAATAAAATCAATATATAATCGTTAACTTATTCATTCTACACACAGAATATTTAACTGTCAATTTTGAAATATTTGAGTCTAGTTTTGTAACATCGGTGCCAATAATGCCAAAAAAATCAACCAATGAAGTGTAGCAACAAGGAATTTATGACGGAGCTACCTCTGTTGGGAGAGAATGGGTGTTGTCTAAGAGCAAATGTTTTTTTGTAATAAAAATTCTGAAGGTAAGGTGTTATGACATGTATCTTTTTAAATCTTATCATTGTGAGATAAAACATCATATCAAGGACATATTGTCACAACTCTAGTTATGAATCTATATTGTTCAAATGAAAACTAGGAATATGAAAGTAACAAGAAAGAAAAATAAACAGGAAAACAGTTGGAAGATTTTATCCTTGCGAAAAAAGCCAAAGAATGAATGATTTCCTTTATGTGTTGGCTGATTATGTTTATGAATGAAATTGTGTTTGCCTTGTGTGGGTCATGAAATGCAACTGAATAGTATATATTTTTTCATTGTACATTATTTATCTTTGGAAACTGATGGAAATTCAAAAAAGTTTTCTTGGCAAAAAGATATAAGTTTGTTTTTAATTTTGGCTTTTGGAAATCTTACTCTTGTCAAACATGATTGTCGGTTATAATTTGATGAATATGAGTTTAATGAAATGGTTGTTTTCATGCTCAAAACTATAACTTATTTAAGGAAATGACAATGAAATTAAAATTTTGTGTATAGACTGAGATATGGTCCTGTTTTGTTTTTTATCTTTTGTAATCTACTATTTAACCAGATAATTAACGGTCATGCACCCAGACCTAGGTGCTAAGAAGTTCCCTAGAAATTTTCACATTGTTAACCTTTTCTCAAATAATTCTGTTTCAATAGCTACGTCAATTACTTCTGTGGTTTTCACAAAAAGAATATAAAATCCTGGACAGTCTTTATTTAGATAATTGTTTCGAATCAAACCAGATGCTCATGTGACAGCTTTTTTTAGCCAATCAGATGGCATGTTTGCCTTTGCTATATCACTTGGTTACACTTAGTACATGATCAAACTTAACATGAGCTTAGTTGGATGGTATTACTCTTTCAATTTTCTTTATATACTCACACATTTTCTCTAACCATACAGTGTCATTGCTGTTTTCATGACACGACTCAAAGAACAAGTTTTCATTTGAAGGTTCTGTAGCACAGTAAGGAACAAAAAGGATATCCCAAAAAGGATAACAAAATGTTATCACTTGCAATAAAGTCTTTTTTAATCAATGCAAGGATTTCTTTAATGGACATTCAATTGGTTGAAAAACGCAAATTCATTACCTTAACTCAAGTGGTTAATATGTATCACACTAAAATGGCTGAATGCAGTTAATTTTATGTGTGCCTTTATTCAATGACCATGGATAATCAGTTTGAATAATTACATGTTTTCCCCTCCACTTTATTTATAAATAAAGTAATGAATAAATAGGAAAAAACACTTTTCAAAATTTGTCATAGATTCCTTCAGGAATTCCTGAGGTAAATTGTAGCATAGACAAGACAATTTATAAATAAAGTAATATATAAATGGGGAAAAAACGCTTTTCAATATTTGTCATAGATTCCTTCAGGAATTCCAGAGGTAAAATGTAACATAGACAAGACAATTTATAAATAAAGTAATATATAAATGGGGAAAAAACACTTTTCAAAATTTGTCATAGATTCCTTCAAGAATTCCAGAGATAAAATGTAACATAGACAAGACAATTTATAAATAAAGTAATATATAAATGGGGAAAAAACACTTTTCAAAATTTGTCATAGATCCCTTCAGGAATTCCAGAGGTACAATGTAACATAGACAAAACAATTTATAAATAAAGTAACATATAAATGGGGAAAAAACCCTTTTCAAAATTTGTCTTAGATCCCTTCGGGAATTCCAGAGGTACAATGTAACATAGACAAGACAATTTATAAATAAAGTAATATATAAATGGGGAAAAAACCCTTTTCAAAATTTGTCATAGATCCCTTCAGGAATTCCAGAGGTAAAATGTAACATAGTAGGTTGGAACATAGGGCCCTGAGAGAATGGACCAGAGAAACACAGCCATTGGCTCTGCAGCACATCATCCTTTGTATGCTGCTTCATGTAAGTAGCAGTCATCAGAGGGTTGCCATTTGTCCCAATTGGCTATAAAGTCAGTGTACCATGATTTTACTTTTGTTTCGGTAGACCGAGACAGAACTAGCTACTTAGTGTTTTTCCTTTGGCCCATATGAGACACACAAAAACACTTTTTAAAATTTGTATTTATTTTTATTTTCCATATTTCATAATACAGGCAAACAAAGGTATTGACAATGACACGGTTATACAGATATAATATTATACAATAGGCAATGACAAAAGTTTGCTTATTGTAATAACAAAAAAAACCTGATCATGCAACTAAATCTATCTTCATCTTATATACTTGCAAAAAAAACGATTTCAGCTTTTAAATGACTAAGAGTTGTTTCATGATTTTTGATGTGGCTAAAGTAAGAGCCAAAATACCTTATGACCTGAGTTATGTTAAAATCTTCTCCCTAAACTTTTTTCCCTAAAATGACAAAATTATTATATTGTCTTGTTTTCACTGATTATCGGAAAATGACCATATATATATTAAGAATTCGAAATAATGTGTATTAAAAAAATTCCAAATGACAGATTATTTGTGCATTTAAGCATAAAATCAGTTTCCACAAAGGTGTCCAGTTGCAAATACAATCAAATTGTTATGAAAAGAGAACTTTAGTCTTCAATGTATGGTTTACGTTCAGAATGAATATAAGAAAATATAATTCTGAAATCAACAATATAGTGCAACATTGTAAACAGAATAATAATACCAACATTCCGCAACAATGTACAACATTAATACACTATTAGTGATAATTCATAACACAGGTGAATAAGTGATAATTCATATTATACAGTTAAATATAATTGTCAAACTATGTGGAAAATTTGTAACTAAAGATTATTAACAAATGTCAAATATTTCTTAATCGTTGGATTATTTAAAACTATCAATGGATAAATGCTTTATCCCCCAAAAATTTAAGAATAAATACATTTGAGTGTGTATATTTAAATTAATATCTATATCTCTATATCTAAATGGATGAAGTATATACTATTAATTAGCAGAATAAAGCCCTTGGAACAAATGAAATATTAAAATGCGGGAAAAAAGTTTGAAATATGCACTTATTAACTTCGAAAAAAACCAAAAGATTTTGTTTTTCAATTTTCAATATATTCTACACTCTTAGATATTGGTTTACATTGTTATTTTGAGAAAAAAAACTGTTAGTCATATAACAGTCAAATTTACCGATATCGTCCGGTTAAAAAGATCTCAGAGCAAATTTGTTTACAAACATGGCTGACAGTGACACGCCGGTAGGATCACAAGAATTTCACAATATGATGTAACCATACATACGATTAAAGGTATCTTTTAAATAGTCCTAATCTAAGAAGACTGTATCAAAGAAGTCTGAGGTAATCATATTTTCTGTTGTCAGTGGTTCATGACTGATGTTTCGTAAAACAGAAAAAACATCAGGGGCACCCATACAGTGAAAGACTTCCGATTCAGCCAGTTCTCGTGCGACACGTTTTTCTTGTGCAACTTTTGTTGTCTGTTCTATGATTATGTTCCAGAAGTTTTTCGAATGGCAAATGATAGTAATGTTATGATGTCAGTAACGTAAATATCATCGTTACAATTGTGCAATGTATGTTCCTCCTATCTCATAAATTCAAAACTTCAACTAGCCTAAACTCAACAGATTGATGTTCGATTTATACAGTGTTCGACTTGATTTGATGCCATGGAGACCAAGAAGTTGTTGACAGCAGTTTTAGGCGGCGCTGGAATATTGGCTACAGGTACTCTTAATGAATCATTCATTTTTCTTTTATCAAAGACTCAAAGTATCAAAAAAGTGAATAAAAGATAAAAACCCTAAAATTGAATTATAGTTGTTCTTCTCTTGAGCAATGGCCTGTCTAATAGAATCTTTAAAACTACAAAGCTTAGAAATAACACCTCTGATTCAACAAGTGTAAACGGTTTTTGACTAACCATAATCAACTAAGAACAGTTTAGACTCGATCTAAGGCTACATGTAGAATAATTGTTTCATTTCAATCATTGACAAGTTATAATGTAGTAGTCACAAATGGATATTGAGCGTCGCAGTTGTATAATTTATCAATAAATAAAAATCTCAACATATTCTTTATAGACCAGTGGAAATCATGAAAAACCCGGAAAATTTTTCGATAACAGAACAATTTTGTTTTTAAATGGTCCCTATAGCAGTGCTGATGAACCATGAAAAACCCAACCAAAATCAACCACAGGCAACATGCATTTTTTGGGCAAAAACCTTAAAAAATAAAGGAAATTAAGAATTATTTATTTAAAATTATATGTATTGCAGGACATACTTTTGAATTGGCTAGAATGATAGATGGTGCATGACATAATTCCTAAGTTCATTTCTATTGTAGGTTTAACGCCATGTCTGTTTTGGGGGAAAAAGCATTTTCAAGTGGCCATAACTATTTTTGCCCATGGTTGATTTTGGTTGGATTTTTTTCTGAGGGTAAGGGACATGTAATCTTTGCTTTTTCAAGTCATTTGTCTGTTATCAAAATGTCCAGTTCCACTTAAATTTGGGGAAATTTCGACTGGCCTATTATAGTAATATTTTTATATGCTTTCAATCTCATTAAAACTGTAGTTGAACAACCATATCTGACTGTGTTACAATCTGAGCTTTTGGCACTGAGTCATTCTGTATAACCTATGACCTGAGTCACTCTCCAAAATTCAACCAATAACATGCCATCTTTCATAAAGATATCACCTTAGAGTGTTTCTAGCATTTTGCTAATTGGCTGGAGTAAAAGGTAATAACACATGAGCCCTGACAAGTTGTAATCATTTAGTATCACAGTAAGGTATGAGTCTTAAATGTTGCAGTGGTTGTTTGTGTATGAGTCTGATTTGAAAGGGGCTGTGGTTAACAGGGATTTTTTGTTCAAACAAATTCAAGAGAAAAGAACTGTTTTTCATTCGGCACTCTCAATCAGTCTAAAGATTAATCATTTCTAAATTTGTGGATATTGAGATTATCAATATCTAAGTTGTATCCTTAAAAAGTTGTATAATTTCTAACATGACTCTTTTAATGACATCAAATGAAGCAAAAATGAAAAAGAAATTGGTAGACCCCTCAAAGCCAATAGAATGGCCTCTTTAATAGATGTTGTCCTTAAACATTTTAATATCTTTACTGGTTTGGTTTGTCAAGCATGCATTCCAAGAGTAAAGTGAAGCTTTAACAGTTGTGACGGGGGTCTGTATTACTGCAGGTAGATTACAAAATAATTTTATAAATTATTTTTTTTCTGAATAAAGCTATAGATAAAAATTTGGCATGGAGTTAAAAATACTTGGTAGTGCAGATTAGCTCATTTGAAATAAATTGACATTCTAGCTGATATTTCCAGTTTTGCTTTGGTACTTATCCCTGCAAAAACTAATCCCTTCATAAAACATACTACAATTACAGTTTCTTTAACTGTAACAAATTTATGCCGCTGAATATTTTTTATGTACAACATGTATATTTTGATGATCACTGTTTATGTAGGAGTGACGATACACCAGCTGGTGCAACTGCTGAGGAGGAGACGAAGGAGGAAAGAAAGAAGTAACCAGGAGATCCGAGTGGTGTGCACACACCAGCAGTGGCACCAACAGCTGCACACCATCCTACAGCACATCAACACTATCAAGGTCAGTTGTAACTCTTCAGGAATAGAGGATATTATTTATTCTCTCCCCACTAAGGTAGCTCTCTCATTAATTCCTATACAACCTCTGTTATAATAAAAGTTTTTTATTGAACTTTCAGCAGTTTCCCCTAGCAGCACATTATTGCAACTTAAACTTCTTATTATGTTGTATAGGAAGTAATGACGGAGCTCAGTAACCGCTGTTGGGAGAGAATGGATATTTATGTGAGTGTCCTTGACGTACTATGTTTACGACTAAAGTGCTTTAATATTGGTATTTCCCAAGCGAGAGCGAGGGATATACTGATAGTAATGGGCACCAATATGATATTCTGTTTATCACCGAAGTGGCAAAATCAAACAAAGATAGTCAAAATCTGCATCAAAGCATATGCAGATACTTGCCGTAGTTTAACTCTTCATGATTAAATTCATTTTTAATTGCAGTTTAGGTGTCTTGTTGCAAAGCCAGATTTAACTTCAGTGATGAATAAATGCATCCTTCCTACCATCCTATGTATGTACAACTCTGATCAAAATTAAGTTGTGAAACCTGTTGCTCATTTTTGATGAACTGAAGCTTAAAAAATTGAAATTTATCATTATGTTATCAATATTGTGATTAAGTAAATTCTCTTGATACTATATCACCTCTATTTTGTATCTTTCCCCTCCTTCCCCATTTTGTTACATTAGAGGGGGCTACATCCCCATTATCCCCAAAACCTGAATGTAACACTGAAGTTCAGTTGACCCATAACATTGTTAGTTATTAGGGACCTACTGTCATTGAAAGTTCAAACTGTGCTGACTTAAGTCACTTTCTAAAAATAAAATGATCGAGCAATGTATCAATATTCCTAGGATGAGTGGAAAACGTGACCACTTCGGAAAAAGAAGAAGAAAAGTTTTAATTCTGAGCAATTTCAGTTGAATTGGCAGAAATTAGAAATCGTCGGGGATAAATATTTCTTTCTTGAAATACAATCAAGAGACTTTACTATCAAAATAGCATAAAATGGTTCTGGTAGTCATTTTACCAAACATTCACCTTTGCCATCTTGACAACAGGTGCTTGGTGTAGACTGCGAATGGACAATGGACCAGACTCTGAACCAACGCCGACCAGTAGCTCTCCTGCAGATAGCGACACCGTTTGGACTCTGTGTTCTGGTGCGTCTCTCTCACTTCACTGTTATTCCACAGTCGCTCAAAGATCTCATGGCTGATGATAGGTGTGTTAACATCATATCTACATTTTGAATACCTTGTTTTCACTACCTGCAGTGTATGTTTATACATGTATGTATGTTATTGACATGAAGCTAGACAGTATGTTCACAATTTACACAAAATCATAAAAACAAAGGTATTTCTACTTGAAATCCAGTTTCATAAAGATATAAAAATGGCAAACTTCATTGTTCCAGTTATCATATAACAGCATCAAACATTAGCTCATCATATTTCCAATAATTCATATTTTATTCTGTGTATGGAAATATGGTTGTATGCTAGTATTGGCTAGGTAGTATGGCTGCCATAGACACCCTTACAGGTTCTCACTGCAAAATATGTGATTGAACCAAACACAATTTTATTATTAGCTCTATTTACTCATTTTCAATCCTTTCCATCCCTGCAGTGTTGTAAAGACAGGAGTAGCTGTTTGCGAAGACGGGAACAAGTTAGCAAAGGATTATGGGATGGCCGTTAAAGGATGTGTGGATCTCCGTAACATGATGATGAGAGTCAGACACAACTACAGATGGTGAGAACAAAGGGAGAGTTTTTTTTAATAACTGTTCAAATTGTCATCCCCACATTTGTAACAAGAAAAGGAGCTTGGATTTTTACCCCTATGCTTGGGGGGAGGAGGGGGTTGTTACTGGTGTTGGATTTACATAGCTTATCTGAAATATTTGAAAAGTTAAGTTTTTTTAATTCTTCCTGCAGTGATTTGAGCCTGCAGGGTCTTGCTGAAGGAATTCTAGGGGTGAATCTGGACAAGAGGAGGGAGATCCGATGCAGCGACTGGGAGGCTGATGAGTTTACACCTGAACAGGTAGGATATTAGTCGTGTTTGTTTAACCAAGCAAAAGGTTTTGAAAGTTGATCAAGCAAATTATGGATCAGAATGTGTGCAAGTCTTTCAGCCAGACCCTGAAATAAAATAAAAGAAAACCTGAAAATGAAATCTATCTCCTTTTCATTATTTTGGTAAACAATGACCAAATAATCATTTCAATATCTAATTGTGTATGCATCAGATTATAATCAATTCTCATGAGTATGACAGAGCTTAATTTTTTGGTGGCAGAACCAAGGCTTCTTTGAATAGATAATAAGGGAAGGTATCTTCTCATTTCACGTCAGATCTCGTACGCTGCGGCTGATGGACAGGTTGGAGTGGACATCTTCCTGAAGCTGGCCCTGACTAAACTGGTTGGCCGAGATCCCGGAGATCAAGTGTGGAGTCTGGACCAGGTGGACCTGAAGCAGCTGTGGAAGGTGGCCAGGGCCATGTGTCAGGGCATCGTGGATGTGGGCTTCAAGGAGACGAGGGCTGCAGGTCACGCCCAGGTATTTAGGATCAGTGTTTATAGATTTATTATAAGAATCTGCCATGTCAGCCTTGACTTCAAGGAGACCAGGGCTGCAGGTCACACCCAGGTAATGATGATCAGTGTTTATATGATTTGCTATAAGAATCTGTCAAGTCAGCCTTTATGTGGACTTCAAGGAGACCAGGGCTGGTGGGGACAGGTAGGGACAGAGATCCTCAGATTTAAAAATGGCTCTGTTATCTTTGGGAACCATTGCCCCTCCTTAAAATTTGACAGGTCAGGCAATGTTTTTAGAATTGTATAGTTGTTCCAAAATACCAGCAAGGGGCATCACAGTTTGGCCATTAAAATCAGTCAGTATATGGACTGGCTAAACCAAAACTTTCAGCAGATTATTTGCTGCCATTTTCGTTCACATATTTGAACCCTTCAATTTGATGTCTCTGCTGCAGATAAGAGGAGATAGAGGACAAGATGCTGTAGACAGACGATGAACCATTATCAAGCAATTATGCAAAATTCAATGATATATAGCTAATATTAAGAGACACGAGAAGGATCTACTTAATCGAAGAATAACTCTTTGACAGGTACCTCAAACTAAACAACCCAGCAGGAAGAGCGAAGAAAAGGTTAACCCTTACACTGCCAGAGCCTACCCTCTCTACCACAACTGTCAGCTGCAGGCTCCAGACGGGCAGCCATTGTGTACTTGTAATTCCAAAAAAGCAGAGTGGTATATAGAGAGGCAGCTTGGAGGTAGGCAACTTATTTCTTTCTAGAGGCACACCTTACAGTAGTCCAATCTAATTTAAAGGGGCAGTAACATATATTTTAGGTAAGCAGAGTGATCTAACAAACAAAAAATTAACGTTATCAATAACAAGGCAATCTTCTTAATCAAAAGAAGCAGTTCTTAAACAAAAGTAACATGTTTGGTTAAGCCTAGCGAATCCATTTCCCTGCCTTAAATGATTAAAAGTTTTTGACACTAAAATGGCTTCCAGCAGTTTTTGCTTGATGCTTCTTGACCTTCTTCTAGGACAGTGGGTAATTTGGTTGACTAATGAGGTGTTTAGACCCTGAAGACAATGTATTTGGCATAAACTTCTATATATTGGTGAAAATTTCACAAAAAACGGTGGTTGTGTCTCTTTAACCCTACTGCTGGTGGTCACCTTGCAGTGCAATCGTGTAACTCACCGATGGCTGATTGTAACAAATGGGGCAATTTGGAGGTGGGAATGTTTCCCAGCAAAGCATGATATCTAGCGGTTCATCACACTATAGTCAATTGAAACTATTATGCTGTTTCATGTTTATGTGCAAGCTCTACATGCTGTAACTAAACTTGAAAACCAAATCTGAAATCTCCATCCAGGAACGTCGCCGCGAATGGCAGAAATATTGCCCAAGCGGCGTTAAACAATAACTCACTCACTCACTCACTCCATCCAGGAACCAAATCTAACATGACAATCTCCATGTCAAAGTCAAAGTTTTGTGTTGTGCGACAGCCATTTAGATTATTGTTCAAATTGAAGTTGTAACCCATCTCTTGGGTCAGTAGATGTAACTGGCAAATACTTGTAATAATAGATAATCATCCAAAAATAATTGTGAAAAACATTCAGCAAGGCTTAAGATAGCAAGTGTTGGCAATTATTTGTATTAATTGTTGGTAAGTTATGTCTTGCCTTATTTTTTTGGGGTACAAGTTTATTAATTGAGTTGAATTTGCTGGATATAATGCTGGGTGTTTTGAATAATCTTAGGATTCTGAGTTAGAATTTTTGCTTTTTTGGCTAAAGGTCACAACCAACACACCACTTTCCAAGGTACCCTTTTCTTGCTGGCTACAATGAGTGAGTCATCATTATCCCTTGCCAAACAAAGTTTCGGGGCATCGAAATGACCTCCATACATCTGTCCCTTCAAGCTGTTGTTTTCCGGACTATCTACAATCAGTGTACATGAATCCTCATGAATACCCTGGGCCTAATTTTTGGAAGCTTTCTTAGTACTAAGATAGTCGTAAGCCAATGTTAATGTATGGTACTTACAACTATCTTAATGCTAAGAGAGCTTCTAAAATCTAGGCCCAGAACCATAATGCATAGCTCACTGAAATTTGGTATATGGAACACTCATCATGTGTGGTGATGCCTTTTGGAATTTTTATTTCTTCAGAATTTCAGTTTTGGCTGATTCCATGGATACAAAAGTTTGTTTTCGTGTTAGAACCTTTAAGCCTTAACGCTAAGCACAATTATGCTGAGGATAGCTTTCAACTTACGTTATGAGTTGTTGGGGGCTTTTTATAGAACAAAGTTTCGTATCTATTGTTCAATATATTTCACACTTTAGCCACTTGATAGGGGATATAGCTGACTCTGTCTGCTTGTTTTACCTGCTTCGAAAAGATTGATAGGATGTTTCATTCCTTCAGACAAGGTGTGTGACGACCCACTGACGGTGAGGCTGAGGTTCGAACCTGCCGGGCGTCCGACCAACTCGGAGGATGATTTCTACGTTCAGGAGAAACAGAACATGTGTGTGGTGTGCGGACGTAAAGACAACTATAGTCGGAAGTTTATCATTCCTCAAGAGTACAGACGGTAGGTGGAAAATTTCCTTTAGCTGATGTGATTTTGGATAAAGGGGTTAATTATGTTTGCTGCAGAGTTAGGATTTTTTAAACATGTGACTTTGAGCAATAAGGCCAGTTATCAGTGCTACATACAAGCCTGGAAAGACTTCTTACATAGTCTTATTATTATTTATTTCAGGTAATTTAAATAAAGAGATTGAGGACCAGAAGTCAGTGAAACCCTCTTTTTTATTCCATGCATAAACAAGCTTCACCCTCATTCCTCCAGGTATTTCCCGCAAGTGTTGAAGGACCACCGGTCACATGATGTGCTGCTGATGTGCTCACCATGTCACAAGGTCAGCTCTGCCCATGATGCAGTGCTGCGTGAGCAGGTGGCCAAGGAGTGTGACGCTCCCATCGAAGCCGACCCCAATATCAAGAATGATGAAAATCTGAGGAAGAGAGTCCGATCTGTTGCTAAGTGAGTTTGTGATAACCTCTTTCACTGCTAATTAACATAGTTAACATTAAAGGAGTTTGACATGTTTTAAATTACCTTAGGCCCTATTCAGTAAAATCCTCAACCTTCCCTGGAAGGCAAAACTAAGTAGATCATTCAAGCCTTGCTGCATTTCATCACATTTTCTGTGCAAACTTTTCAGCATACTGCACCTGAACTTGAGAAATCTCTAACGCTTGGTCCCAGAATGTAGTTTTGTGATTGGATTATCAAGTTCAGGTTCAGCAGTTTAAGAGCCGTCAGAGCAGGAAAGGTGACAATGTGAAGCATGGCTTGACTAAGCCAGTGTTGGACTTACCAGGGAAGTTGATCAAAACACTTTGTAGATGTTCATAAATTGTATTTACCAGGACTCTGAAGCAGAGACGAGGAACTATCCCTGAGAGTCGAGTGCGAGAAATGGAGCAGGAGATACTAGACTACCAGGGGGAAGAACTCATTACCGAGCAGGTGCTCGACAGGTGTCTCAAACTGGAGCCCAGGTATGTGTGTGTATATTCCAAACTCGACATTTTCGTTAAGGTCTTGTAAGTACTGCAGTTTATATTTTTCCTTGAATTCATGGATAGCCTTCACTTTCTCTCATGTTTGCTACTGGTAGGTTGTACTCTGACCAAGCTTATCAGGTTAGCAAGCAATGTTGTGCCCAGTACATGCCATGTGCCATGTCATTAAACTGATGTAACTAAGAGCACTTAACAGTTACGACTGATACTACAAATCGTTCATAAAAAGTAAAGAGCATTTCACTAAATGTTCATAAAAATAATTCATGTTACAATGAAATTGAACTTAAAGTGGAACCGGGAGAACTTGAAAAGATTGTGTAGCAGGTGCACGTAGATAAGAAAGTATAACTTGTAGTAGTTTTCAATTTCATTTTTTATTCATATATTGTTTTTTTAATCAATATCCCTATCAAAATGAAATTTAAATAATGGGGAATATGTTGTTTGCTCACATAATTATGCATTCACATTTTACATCAATGAATCATGTATACAAATATAAAAGACTCTTATTCAAGAATCTTATTGATTATTTTGAGCTGCTGCAAACTTATCATTATTCATAATAATAATTCATTTCAGAGTCACCAGTTCCCAGTACCAGCCCCATGGGCAGAAGGTTGTAGATTATTTCTCTCAGTGTGGACAGCTGTGGGAGTTTGAGAAGAGGTGGAGGCAGCATTTTGTTAAGACGATGAAGCCGCAGTTTCTGCCACCATTGTGGTCTGTTGAACATCACCATAATGGAATAGTCTCTACTTATTGAAATTAGTAGGAGCAAAATGTCCTAACAGTCTTTCATTGTATGCTTAAGTGTATATGTGCAATTTGAAACTTTATTCAGGTTCAGTCATTGGCCGTAAGCATCAGAGAATCAACATTTCAAAACTCTTAGCACTAAGAAAATCGTGAGTCTATTACTGGAATATGATGTCAGAAATATGTACAACTAATTGATTGTTACTTGCTTTCTAAGTGTTTTCACTTAAAAATGGGACCAAGACTCAGGAAGACTTATTATAAAATGTCGGCTGGTATAAAATACTTGGCAAATTTTCATTGTCTTTTGTGAAAGAAAGAGCTTCATTAATGAGTTTTCATTGCAGGCAATAAACATAAATCAATTTTACAAATGTTGTTTTTGAAATATTTTTTTAATAAACCAAAACTAACATAAACTTCTCAATTATGTGGTTCAATTAGGAAAGACCTCATAAAATGATAAATATATTTGTTAAGAAAACAATATTTGATGGCCATTGGTGAAATCGCAAGTTTGCCTTCTCATCTCCATGGGCAGCATACATCCTATGTTGCCTGGTTACAATCACCTGATAAATAAAACTTTTGTTTGTATCTCAGGATGGAATAAGGGGGTCATTAATCCAATGAAAACCCTCAACAAATGTTGCTAATCTGAAGCTTGGACAGATACTGTGTTATTCAAGTGTTGCACCTGTCTAAACTCTAAGTGACATGCAGATGTATGTTTTCTTTGCCTTACTAATGATGAGGGTCATCCAATTAACCCGGCATACACTGTGATGAACTTGAACAAACCAAGTATAGCCTTGATGCAACTCCCTGAATACAGCTAAAATAAACTCCAGGTCATACCAAATCCAAGGAAGATTTGTGCAGCTTGGTTGAGGTACATCCTCAGTCACCCTGGGCTGAATGATCCGATACTTTTTACTATAATCACCTGAGGGAAAATTTATTTTGAAATTACATGCCCTTTAGTCTTATGAAATAAAAACCCAATGAAATGGCTTGATTTGAGAATATAGAAATAGGTGGATGGTAATTTGACCCTAGGTTTAAAACAGTCGTTTTCAGTACATGCTCAGGAATATGAATTTCAAGGAAACCTTGCCACCTGATAAACTGTCTAAGAGTTGAATTGCAAGCCAATTCCTCAAATCAAGACCACAGTGTGATGAAACATGTCTTTTGAGAGGTTTCCAATTAAAATACCATAGTATTGTTGGCTTACACCAAATTCCCTGGGGTGATACAGGAAAGAGCATTGGCTTACACAAATCAAAGGCTGGAAATTTCAGTACAGAAATACCCGATGAAAAGTCCCAGGGTGATAAAGTGAACAGCATCAAAACATTCCTCCCTTATTAGTTACCAAGGATGATTGAGGTACGTAAGAAAGATGGAACAAACAACTCAACACTTGGTATACAAGAGTGTACTGTTTAATTAACATCAGTTGTTATATCTAATTTTACTACAACACAGCATCTGTTAATAACTTCAAGACTATGGACAGATTGATACATATACATAACTTTGAATTACAGGCCTTTGAATTGCTAACAATATTTTCTCAATTTGTCAACATCCTAGACAATACCCATAGTCAGCTATGGTCAGACTATCACTGTGGCAATGGTGTTTAGGAACCAAGTTATGTCTAATTGGGGTTTAAAGGGGCACAGAGTATGATGTTTGGATAAAATATGTCAAAATTACTAAATGGTGTTATTTCATCAACCAGTTGGAGTTGATTCTTAAAATTAACATCATAATGCTTATCAGTTAGCATACTGGCAATAATCGGGGAAAAAAAATCAAGATTTATGATCGAAAACCGGACAATGGCGCGTGCCAAAAACTCAAACGTAATTTTGGAAACTTATTCATAGCAGGCTAAACGAGGTATGTAGGTGTGGCATTGCTTAGTAGGTCGTTTAACTAATACACATCCAAATAGGATGCCGAGTTTCGACTTCTTACCATTTATGTAGCTGTTTTTTAATTACAATCAAGAAGTAGATAATGGCATGATCTTGGCATATAAGAGATAAGGGGACAACTTCCGCGATTTGGACTTAACTCAGGTCATATGATATTGTGGCTCTATTAAAGCCAAAAACAAACTTCACGAAACATACTCTGTGTCACTTTGTGTGTTCCACACACCAACATTCCTTGCTCCCTATTTTTGGCACTAATAGTCATTGATGCTGATGATCTTGTTAACAAAAGTTAGTGATTCAAAGCAGACTGACTCGGTTAAACTTGGTACCTGGTGTAGCGCTGGAGTTCACTGCACCAGACATGCATGTGTTTTCCAGGTAAATAATCACTTAATTTAATTTTGTGTCTACTAGAAAGTTTTGCCATATAAACCTGATGAACATACTTTTTGTGAGGAATTGTTAAAATAAAAAATGTATCTTGATTAACTTTACATGAACAATATCAAAATAGGTTTAAAGTTGAAAAAGTGAAAGAAGTGACATAAAATATATCTCAGATGTAGGATTTTCAATTTTCTTTGTATCTGTTCTTGAATTTTCATAATTCTATGATTTCTTACACATTTATGTTATCTAGACTATAACAAGGAAGATCAAAGACAGGTGCTTGTTATATATACTTGGATTGTCTACATATATATGTATGTGAGTATGGTTTAAGTACATAGCTCTTTGAGCAGTATTCATTTTACCTCTACAGTTATTGCAAACATGAGTATTATCAAGAATTCTATTCAGATAAGTGGATGTGTTCTCTCTAAATGAAATGATATCACTATACAAATAGTTCTGACAACCAATGGTTTGCCCCTTGTCAAATTGGTAACTAGCAAATTTCTAAACTCGTATTCATGACATGCAATAGTTTAAAAAAACATTTCTATCAAGGACTTTAAATACAAACAAATCAACTTACTTATTTCAAAATTCTTAACAGAAAATCGTCATTTTCTAAATAAATTGACTCAAAGAGATTCACTCCTTTCTTGATAAAAATTTCAAGGATAAACAGGATTTCATTTAAAAAAGAGAATATTTGTATTTCTATGGACAAATGTCAATAATCATACAACATGGAATGAAGTTTATTATTTGAGAACAGAAAAGTCATACAACTACTTACTTCAGATGATTTTAACAGAAAACCATTGTTTGGAAAGCATTTAAGAATTAGAATATTTGACGTCTTTTTTGGATCAACTTTTTGAGGATAAAAAGAGGATTTCATTTCAAAGGAGTCTAAAATCATGGATTGAGATTTAATGGAGATATCAATAGCGTTTAAAAGTTCAAATCAAAATGCATGGAATTCAGAAAATAAGAGGAAAAAGATATAATAACACATGGCTTACAATTACAATTAAATGTTCATACAAAGAAAATTGTCAAGAACAAAATCTTTTATTTTCATAACTGTCACATTTTTGTAAAATGTAAAAATTTATTTCCTGTAAAATATGAGATTCTTAATTGGGAAAGAAATGTTATTCTTAAGAGATGCTGTAAATAGGAACCTTAACAGCACAAAAAAACATTGAATTAACGTCACGAAATAAACAAGTATAATAGACTTGTGGTTCGTTTTTTTCATACAATGTTATACAGATCTCCGCACTAACTTGGAGCCTAGTCGATCTACATTCTTAGAGGATATATCATTTTATACTTACATATTTGTATGTGTAGCTAGTAGACAAATAAACAGTGAGGCTACTTTGAACTGTAGGGTTAAAGGGACAGCTCTATCATCTTTGAAGGATCTTTGAAGCATTAAAAAGTTTCAAAATGAGTAAATACCAGCAACATCTTGTATCTTACATGAAATGCAAAATGTTGCTGGTATTAACTCATTTTGAAACTTTTTAATGCTTAAATATATTTACTGATTAATTGCAAACATTCACAACTCTATGAAGAATTATAAAACTGATCATCAATGTCTTGTAATGAAAGAACATAGTGTTCAACACTTGGAATGCAGATGAATAGTTTCATTTCTCAGGTATTTTTTTAGGACTGCTTAGTGGCTCAGACTGTATGTTATTACCCTGATGGAATTGTACTTTTGAGGCAGCTACTTGGTGTATCACATGAGATCAGTACTTCCTGTGTTTAGGTACCCATTTCAGTTCAGTGGATTAAGTGCCTTTCCATGGAAAAAAACTCAGTAATAATCACAGTTCAAAGAGGTTTCTGGTGTCTTAACCTGAATTCAAACTCAGACCTTTGGCGTGAGAGACCAGCATGCTTGCAACTAATCTGCGGTATGCTTCTTAAATTTCATTAAAAAAGCATTCCTTAATAGAGCTATATACTAGTATCCCTTTAAGCAGTAAGGAAAGGGTTTCTCTGTAGTAGGACATTTAATAATTTCCCATAATGCTATTCAACAAAATGGCAGATCCCAAATAGCCTGTCTCTTCAGTGAGGGTCTCATTAAGTTGGATTACTTGTACCAAATCCTCTTCTAAAAAAATATGTATGAACCAACTGTCCATTTAAGACCGAAGAACTAATCTCTCTTGTTTATTGCACGAGCTAGAAGCTAAGCTCTAGACTGATACAAGAATCTAGCAGTACATTATCCAAACACCTCTGATCGACAAACTGTACAACATTGCATAGTACAGGTCTGTCATGCCACACAGACTTGTAACCTAGTATGGTGCATGAAATTAGACATCTTCCCCACACTCATAACTCACTCCCATTCCATAACTGACTAATTCAAGCCTTGCTGTATGGTATTGTGAATATTCAACAAGACGCAAAGAATTACGGTTTATCTGTCCTGAGTGGATTATTGTAATAAATTTTGAGCTTTAGCGAGGACAAATAATTTTGAGTTTGGAGTTGGTTATTCCTCAAGATGAATCTAAGAATATTTATCAAAATTTTGAAAATACTGTCATGATGGTGAGTTGCATGTTAACTTGTTCATTGTACTCATTCACAACAAACAATGATTATGTCATTGTCTTCATTCACGCAATTAAATGTAGTCTCAGCAATCAATAACCATTTCATATTTGTGACGGCTTGGTTGAAATTTTTTTAAATTATGGTACAGAACCCTAGTCGTTGATTGGTAAAAAAATGCCATGGGATTTCAAGATTGCTTTTCAGCATTCTCAACCTGAACTTGCTAACAAAAAGGTTGATGAAAAGCAGCAAGGTTTAAACTAGCCAGTGATATAGATTTTTAATCTCCAAACTTTCAATCACACACCATACTTTTGGGAAAGGGCATATATATAGTCTTATACAGAGAGGATGTTTATATCATTATACTAACATACTTACCCTGGCACTACAATAGATCAACATATTGGGATCGTGAATTCAAGACTAATATACTATTAATGATATATGCACGTATGAAATAAATTCATGACCTCTTTGTCAACTTACAGTTGATAAGCTTCTTCTTTGAGATAAAAATTGCAATCTAGAAAAAGTGATGAGATTTTTACCCTCAACTATGAAAATCATACATTAAAACAATAGATATCACAAAGGTCTAAAATGCACTAATGCCAACAACTGAAAATGGAGAGTGTGAAATAAAATATCTAACATAAATAATATAACATCAAATAATATATTTCATGGAATGGGAAAAGCTTGAAGGAAAAGTGGCTGCTCAAAAAAGTATCACATTTTCAATCAGTCATTGTTTTAAATGAAACTGCCTAACGTCTGATATAACAACAAAATATTTGTCCAATGTGGGGCATTCATATTACTAAGAAATCTAAAAATTAACTAAAAATTTTTTTTCTTTTTGCGTTGTTTTTCTTTCATTGCCTAAAGCTATTTTACTACGACATAAATAAACTCATGGGCAAAAGAAACGCTACCACTTTAGTGAACTGTTTTCAATTAACACACTGAACCTGGATTTCCATGCACCGGGATCAGTCACGACAGTGAACTTTGACTTTTTGACCCCCAGGACCATATGGGAGACTGTGCCGTTGATACAGGAAGCTGATTTGTTGCATTTTTTATGAATATGATATCGTCACATGTTCTTGTTATATATGTTTTTTAATCTCACTTTTGCATTTATTCTGCACTCTTGATTTAGATACATGGTAGAGTTTCTTCTGCCCGTGAGTTTATATCCTCTCTTGCAATTATTCAATAGCAAAACCTACCCATGTGACATAAAAATCTTCATTGAATTGCTTAAGATACATAATTTCTTTCAGGAAATCAGCTGTGAATGATTCTAACTAACAAGCATGGTAAAAATCCATGTCTATGTATAAAGTAACAATGCTATATATGTCACACTGTTTGTAGTTTATGTTTAAGTACGTCGTCAAGTGTTGATTTGATCACATCACATATATCTAGCTACAACAAAACAAACAAACATTAAACATTTGTTCTCTAAGTTTCATAAAAACTGGCAAACCTAAGTGATAAGTACACATATTGTGGAGCAACAAACTCAGCACAATTTTAAAAAAACATAAAAACATTCCATCTACAAATTATGAAGAAGTTTGTGTGATTTTCCATTGAGACTCAACTTGCAGAATCAGCTTATTAAGACTAACATGAAAGTTTAAATTTCAAAATTACTCGTCATGTGCTACTTAAAGTTATTTGAGATCTGGGTCACATGCATTTGGCTAAGAATTTTATCATATATTTCTAGATAAAATATCATGATTAAATAGTCTATTTAGACTGACTAGGATGTGAAGATGGAGACAGTATTAGATATACAATAAAAAGCAATCATTAATTCAGATTCTATTACAATGGGCAATCTTAATATAATACATGTGTCTCACGTACCTCAACAGGGGTGGATCCAGGAAGGGGTTAACGTCTTGAAAAGGGGGTTCATCTTGTGGGTTGGCCCTTTATAATGACATTTTTTTTTTCAAAATTCAAAAGGGGATCGAAAACACCTGAATTAACCCCATTGAACCACCAATGCCTTCACTCTTACCAGCAGGCCTTAGAGTTATGACGAATATGATGGAGAGCTTTTATTAGCCACAGACTTTATCTTGTTTCATCCCTGTCAGTCAGCTGTGTTCCTGTTTGATGGCTACTAGGAATGGTTGGCACTGATCAATAGTTCAAACAAGGGTACAATGTTAGTTTTGTGTAGTTATTCCATAAATATATATGAGAAGATGATGTGTTGTTGATGGAGATGTGGTTACATATCCTAACAAAGGTCGCTTTTGTACATCCATTCCTGGCAAGATTGTGCCATTAAAATTAATTTTTCTCACTATAAGTGTTCATTTCTGATATAATGACACACCATGAGCCACTTATAATCTAAGCAACATAATCAATGTGATTACACGTCCTTTCCAAGAAAAGGCCTCCTTTGAAATTTTCATGCCTAATAGTTTCTTGAGATATATCTTACAAGACAATGCTGTATGTAAGTGAAAAACAAAACGAGAAAAGTCAGTGCATGAAATATTTTCCAAACCAGCCTGGAAGTTCAGTTCAAAATTTAAATGGCAAAATTTTTAAAAATTGACAATTATGGAAAAAGAGTTTCCAGGTTTCAGACTGTGGATGGGTCATGTATTTCATTCACTGGTATTATGCAATGTAATAGTTAATGCCTTCAAATATTAACACAAATATGTAAATTGTAACAACATCATAAGCAGTATGCGCTCAATTTCGAAAATGCTGTTTAAACCGCTTAAGTTTATTGATAGATAATGATGATTTTACGTTGGGCTCTAATATTGGCACTTTTAAATTCTATAAGTAAAACATATTTGCTCAAAATGAACAAGCTATTCAATTGTAACACACTGACTTGAGAATGGTGTCAGCTTTCAGGCAATTATAATATGACCATTCTGTAACATGTCCAGTTCATATTTTATATGCAAAACTAATTCAAAGTAAGATTTGCCTTAAAGAGCTTCATTTCAAAATATTCACAAAGAATTTCCAAAGGTAGAAATTTGTTTTACTTAGGTATGGTTGAATTTTTTACATTTAACCTGAGTTAGTGTGGAGTCCAGTTTCAAGTAATATTCTTCTAAGCAAGCATGTAAGAAAATCATCCTGTTGAGCCATGATAAAATCTAATCTGATAAATTTCAGACACCGAGCCTGATCAACAGACTGTCGGCATGAACACATAACATCTACAACCAACTATCACAACCTAGTTACAACTGAATACAGTCCTACACTTATCACCCATCAGATGAAAATAATCCTTGTCTTACAGTCTGCATTGCCGAGCTTTTCCTTCACAAGCTGTTCAAAGTTCTCAAGGACTCGTTGAGATTTCCGCACCATTCCCCGGGGAGGTTGTCCTGGAGTTTTATTAGGGGTTGATCCCGGCAAGGTGAGGTTTGTCATCCTCATCTTGAGTTTCTGGAAGGGGTTGGAGTCCGCTGGTCCTGTAGGGAGCTTCTTGTCGTCTAGGAGACTGATGGAGGAATCACTCAGAGAAACCTTCATGTTGGAGTGGTGGAGCATCTTGGGACGATCCAGGATTGACTTGATGTCCTCCTCATCCAGTCCAAGCTTGATCTCCATTGATGGATTGGCTTCTTTTGCCTGATTTTCATGGTCCTTGCTAGCCAAATCAGGAGCAAAATCTGTTGTCTGAGATGACTGAGGTAGGCTGTTAGAAGGTTCTTCTTCTGTCTTTTTGCCTTGTTTTGCATCTGAGTCTTGATTGAGCTCCAGAGAGAACATGCCATATTCAACTGAACTTTCTGACACAGGTTCACTAACTTGTGACACTTCTGAGATTGATCCTTCTATATTATGCACAGCAGAGTCACTCTTTCTATTAGGGTGATGTCGATGTAGCTTATCTCGGGATTCACCTGAACTGGAGGAGGAGACTAAAACAGTACTAGGACTTGTGGCCAGAATTCCGCAGCTTCCCAACACCACATCACTCTCCTCTAGAGACCCTGATCTTGAGCCTGGTTCCTTGATTCTTGGCACTTTTTTCGGCGATGATGCAGAGTCCAGAACAGAGACAGTACCATCATCCTCATCCCCATCTGTGAAGTCAAGGATCTTTGAGAACCTAGAGGCAGCCCGACCAGCAGGACCATTCTTCACCATCTTCACAGGATTCAAGCTCTGGAGATTCACCTTTGGCAAAGAGATCTTAATCGAGGGGTTGTTGGCTTTGTTGAAGGACGGTTTGGAAAAGGTACCCCGGAGAGCCGCTGGAAGGAAGTTCATGGCCTTCAGCTTGCTTGGCGAGATCTTCTCTGAGGATGACTCTGTGTTCATGGGACTCCAGGCCTCCTCCTGACCTTCTTCTGTCTGTGGACTGGGGTTCATGTCAGAGCTGGATACATCCCGAGGAAGACGGATCCCAGCCAAGGAATTCTCCTGCTGCTGCTTGTGGATGTCCTGGATCTCTATGTGGGCTGGACTCTTCTTTCTGGGGACACATGGAAAAGGAGGGACTGCTTATAAAGGACATTCAAATAGAAGCAAGAGGAAATTTCCCTTTTATAGCGTGATACAGTTGCAATAAAAATTCAACAGGATCATGACAAAATCATAATTTCATACATTTTACTTATCCAGCATCTGACCATAACGTCAACATTTCTTTACGTAACCAGTTTTTTACATGTAAACAGGTAGATAGTATGTCAAGGGTAGAACAGAAAACAATTTCTACAGATAGTCGAATGCCTAACTGTCCCAAATGTGACGTTTTGCACATACTTGATGCAGTGTGAGTAACTACACAAAAGTCACATACATTTCCAAATGAAGTTGACAATTCATAATACTCGTCTCTTTCACCGTAACAGCTTTAACAGTACCTATCAAGGAAATGTGGAATTACTTTTGTTATTAGTTCTGGTTGGCAATGGGCTTCTATTTTTTATACTGTTGACTAAACTTTAATAACTTCAGCCTTGTTAATAAATGAATATGATGATGAAATAATGTCGAAACACAGACAGGTAAGCTTCGAAGAGAAATAAGTTCTATGGACTAACAACTTCCTTATCACATAAGTGCAACATTGCAGTTTGGATACTATCAGTTTGTATAGCTAATAATGGGGAATGCCCTCTTGCAATAAAGAAGTTGAAAATCCAAAGAACTTGTTCTCATCATTCAACTGATTTTGAAATGCCTCTCAAAGATGTAAAACAAAAGGATTATTACTGACCGATCCAGCTTGGGTTTGTCAACAATTTCCAATTCTAGTGACAAAATTTCTTGGGCAGCCATGAATGCCTGTGCAATTGCCTTCAAGGATTCTGAAACGTAAGCATGCAAAAGAAGGACTTAACTTTTATAAGAAATGTTTGACAACCTAAGAAGTTCTAGGTCTATTTAAAATATTTTGTTTCGATGATTTATCTTATAATCAAACTACATATGACACTGAATGTAAATCACATTTTCAAATTTCCTATATGTTTTTATTGACACAAGGGTAATATAAATTGACACTCAGAAATTTATGTCAGTGCATGCAAAAGAAGGACTTAATTTTTATAAGAAATATTTGACAACCTTGGAAGTTCTAGGTCTATCTTAAATCTTTTGATTCGATGATTTATCTTATAATCAAACTACATATGACACTGAAAGTAAATCACA
The DNA here is from genome assembly GCA_921293015.1 of Phorcus lineatus. NCBI lineage: Eukaryota > Metazoa > Mollusca > Gastropoda > Trochida > Trochidae > Phorcus > Phorcus lineatus. Next base: position 25,799,913 of record OV121088.1, on the reverse strand, counting down.
TTTTCAAATTTCCTATATGTTTTTATAAACACAAGGGTTATATCAATTGACACTCAGAAATTTGTGTCAGTTTTTAAAGAAAGTCTACATAAAAGATCATTTGAAACACTTCTAAATTCTTAGCGAATTGCTTTTAATTATTTATGAGAAGCATATTGAATGAAAGTTATTTTCCATGGACCTCTATAAGGCTCTTATGTGTATTCTTGTTCTACCCTCTCAAGAAAGGATAATTTCCCTTTCACCCCTAATAGTTACTTGATCTTTTTGCCCAAATGTTAGTATCCTTGTTGAAAGAAACTTTATTCTGTGATAGATTTGGATTGCTATGATGAGGGAGAAGGCTTTTTTGACAAAAGGACTTAAAAACAACTTTTCTTCTAATTGTAGTTTCTACTCAACACAAAGTGTTATCTAATGTTTATTGATAAGTTAAAACCATTCCACTTTAAAATCCCTTAAAACCAAATAAGGTAAATGTTTCTGCATAATGAAATTAGCTTAATTAGTAAACACCAGCTAACCCTGAAAGATAATTTCTTGATAAGCTGACTTGCCCATTTGATGTCATAAACGATAAACTTGGGTCCAATTTGCGTTGTAATAGTTCCCTGCTTGCTATATCTTCATTTTTTCTCAATCTCATTAAAATAAAATAAAATATTGCTGCACCACGTTACGCAGATTATAGATCTCACTAGGCTCCCTTACTCAAACCGTCAGGTTAACCTTTCCTTCTGTTTAACCTCTAAATCTCATTGGCTTGCCGCAGATACCTTCTAGCAATCACAATGCGTGTCTCTTGGTGGCCTTCTAAGATATTGCATGTATTAAAGCAAGTAGAAGTTGAAACTCTTATAAATTTTCCATTTTACAGACAACAAGTTGACGTCATTTGCATAAGTCTATCAATACCATTAGACCCAGCAGATTTAATTATAACATTCCAGTCTTTGACGAAACAACGGTCAGTCTCATTAGCATATAAACGTCGCATACGACTAATATATAATTATTTAGAAACCTAGTATTGGTATTTGTACATGTTTTGGTTGTTTTTGTTTCTCAGCATGTTTATGGTTAATTTATTTCACGAAATTTAGTATTATTCAATGATTACTACAAACTAAAAGACGAAACGTTTATTCAACGTATCTGTTTCCTGAATAAGCTTTTGGATTGTTACGGTCTACCAATGGATAACGTTGAGGAATGCAGATCGAGTTTGCATTGCGAAAGATAACTTCATATTTTTCGAGTTGACTTGTTTGTCCAACAAACCGAGCTAGGGTAAATTGAATGTACATAAAATACATGATTCGGGTATTTAGGCAGTTCGACATTCGGAAAACAGTCGGAAGGTTTTGGTTTCCGAGATCTGAAAAGCGTACAAGCAAAATGCAATTCAGCTGCACCAAAGATTACGGGGTGAATTCGCTGATTGGCTGATTTGAATTATGTCAGAGGCAAACCTGACGGCTCACATAACGGAGCCTGGTGAGACCTACATGCGTAATGGAGTGGAGCATGTACATTTCATTTCAATGAGACTGATTTTTTCTGCTCTTAATACAAATATGCAGTTTCTCCACCCACAACATCAGCTTCATAATCACCCCCTCCACTGCCAAACCCCTCCCCCTCCCTCCTATTGACCATATGGTGTAATAAACTGTAACGTTAGATCTATTTTCCTTTTACTAATATCATCCCCTCTCCAACTCATTTTCTGTTTGCTTTGTACAAATATCAAGTCTCTCCCCTCCCGCCTACCTCTGGCTTCCTCCTTATCTTTGACGGCGACAACCACGTTGTTGAAGAGGCGGGTGCTGGGAGTGCGGAAGGTGTGGAAGAATCCCTCGTCAGCAAAGTGCCGATAGTACAGTCGCATGCACACGTAGCGAGACTTAAACACTGATGGCTCCTGGCCTATAAACATTCAACATTCAACAGGCTCTTCAACTGACAATTAACATTCAACATTCAACAGGCTCTTTAAATTGGCTATTATCAACATTCAACATTCAATAGGCTCTTCAACCACTAAGTATTCAACATTTGTCAGGCTCTTGGCCAAACAACATTCAAAATTCAAAAGGCTCTTGGCCAATCAACATTCAACATTCAATAAGCTCTTGGCCATTCACATTCAACATTCAATAGGCTCTTGGCTAATCAACAGTAACCATTAAATTTTTCCTGGCCATTCAACATTCGATCAATAGGCTCCTGGCTAATCAACATTCAACAGGTTATTGGCCAATCAACATTCAAAAGGGTGTGTTTTGCAAAAGGTTTTTAGTCCTGACTAGCAAAATTAATGTAAATAGGATTTATGGGCTCTGTAACTCATCTGTTCTTGTTTGATGCAGAACCTAAGTTTGAAGACTTTCATATGAAATAAAAGTTTAATAACATACAATGAATCATCACCAAACTTGCAATTCTAATATGCTCAGTGAGTTCTGGCTGCAAAAGATTTCAGTACTTTTTGTTCTGAAGAAGAAGTTATGGTATCAAAGGTTATTAGACTCATAATAAGTGACCTCCTTGAATCAATACCCCACACTATACAACTCTCAACTTTGTATTTTGAGAAAACGTCATATGCATTTACTCTTAAGCACTAAACAACTGCTGATATAATGTTAGAAATAGACAAAATATAATTCTTAATCAGCCAAGAGATAATAGATGGGCATCAGACAACAGGCCATGCCATAAGTCCATCTGGTATTTTAGGTCTGATGAACTAGAAATGTCAAAATGAAAATTCTTTTACTTAATGCGTTAATCGTCTAATGATATTCGATTCACAATTACATAGGCTGTGAATTTTTTGCATACTTATAGCAGTTTAAGGAATATTTTATTGAAGAAATAATGCACATCAAGAACTAGTTCAAAAATGTTTTTTCAATGTGAAAATCAAGAAAATAATCAGTTATTCAAAATCCAAATTTATAATTCTAAAATAATTCCACAATGCTAAAAAAAAGTCCAGAAGATGCAATAGAAAAAATATAAGAAATGGTAATTGCATTGTTTAAGATATAAATCGGTGCAAAAAAAATCTTATTTAATTTTGTTAAACATATCAAACATGGATAACTGACCGATTTCTATTTTCTCCAAATCCTCAAGGAAGATCCTCTGGTACTGTGTCACCTGCTCCTCTTCATCATCATACCTGAGGACAATCACAGGTAAAACCACAGGTAAAACGACATGTACAATCAAAGGTACAATAAAATAAGAAATCACAGGTAAAATTATAGGTACAATCACAGGATTTATCCGATGAACAATTACAGGTACAATGTTGGGTAAAGTTACAGGTAAAAATCACAGGTATAAGTTGCAGGAACAAACACTGGTATTACCTGAGATCAGTTAAAACATATATACTAATACATGTTATCTTAAAGGCATGGCATGACAAATTTTCCTTTCTAAAAATTTTCCCAAATATATTTAAGTTTATGCAAAATGTATTATATTCAGAAGGTCGAACATCTCATCAATTAGCCTGATTTTTCCATAGTTGTAAAAACTGCATGCATTCTCTTAAGTGAGTGAACACCTTTTAATAAGTACAACATCCTGTCTCAGGGTACGACGTATAGCTGACGCTCCACTCTTCTTACCCTGGGTGTAAATCCCAGCAGAAACTTCGCGCCGAGACCTATGACGTACAAACTTTCTAAAAAAAATCAACCAATGACTGTGCTTGAAAGGCGAGTCGGCAATTTAATATGACGGCGCCCATCCCTTCGAAAATCAAACCGAGCCAATGAGTGATTGAGTTTGGGATTAACGTGTTTTGAACAATACTCAAGTTATTTAACACAAGGATTACAAACATCCAAAATAGAGTGGACAAATTAGGGAGATAGGGATCGAAAAGATGAGGGAAAAGGCGGGAAGAAAGGCACAGTGAGATATAGACAACAGATTTTAGAACAACTCAAATTTGGTCAGGCTTTTACCCATGCAGCTTGGGTGCCCCTGCCAGGAGCATGTATGCTCTGGCTGGCATAGCTACACGGGTCTCCGAAGCACTCAAACCACCACACCACGATAAGGTATTGGGTCAAGTGGTGGAAAATCAGACTGATCCCTAATAACTGAATGTATGATTGATTATAATAAACTAAACATAATCGCAAAATTGGACTCGGACATTCTCACCACTGTCGATCGGGTAAAAAACTTTTGGCTGAAGAGCGAAAGCCAACTGCAGTTTGAGAGGCTCTCTTTGATTGGCTAAAATTTTATCGCACACCATTGCGATAAAAGTATTTGATTGGCTGAATCATAGGTCTCGGCGCGAAGTTTCTGCTGGGGTTTACACCCAGGGTAAGAAGAGTGGAGCGTCAGCTATACGTCTTACACTGAGACAGGATGTAAGTACAATTACCGGAATTGATTAGTTAACCTTAACTGAACTTGGTATATGTTTGTGTAACTACTAGCAGCATACGTTCCAATTTGGTAACAAGCCGTTAGCGGTGTTATTACACTGGATATTAAACTGTTACGATCATACAGCTAATTAATAGCTACATGAGGTTGAGTTTTATCATCTGACCTAGAGCCAGGGGCAATGGAGTGTCAATTTAAGGCATCAGATGAGACAATATCGTACTTGTTGAATGTGGTCACAATTTATCTGATTGAAGGATCACTAGATCTCTGTATAAAGGCCTGAAGGAACAAGTCACCGGGTCTTGTCAGATCGAAATCTCACTGACCGATGCTATTATGGCTCACACGTGTCATTAAGATCAGATACAGCAGTGTCATTTATATATATCAGTTTGGCATATCTCCATAGCGAGTCATATCCTTTCGAAACTAAGAATTAGTGTACTATAAATATATTAAAAATAGAGACAATCTGACCCAATGTGAGAATACAGATTAAGTTTTCATTCAAAAGTAATATAGGTTTTGTCATTTGAATTTGTATGATATATAATCTAAGAACATTAATTTACCTATCGGTGATTTTCCAGATGATGTCATCACTTTGGAACTCGATGTCATTAAGTCTCAAATTTTATTCATTTTGTTAGTGCTGAATATGGCATGAACGAACCAACCCTGATGCAGGTGTTATCCAATATCCACACCTATGCCAATATCTTTTAGAGAATATAAATATGTCACTAAAAAGTCTCACAGATAAAATCTGACACACCCATAAGAAGTCAGGAAGTAATGCAAAAACGATGATACCCAAGGTGCATGGTATGTTCATAGAAGATTTCAGCTTCAGAGGCACAATATGCAGATCTCAAGAAGTTAAAATTAAGAATAGTTAACAGTCAACTCAATGGACACTCCTGGTCTAAGGCCCACTTCATGAGCTCATCTCAATGTGTGTTAACACTTACATTGTGATGATAACACACATTCAGCTTATGAAGTGGGCCTTAGTCCAGGTGTGTCCATTGTGAAGGAACACTGTCCAGCCCAAAAGGCAAAATAAGAAGATTTTACTGACCAGCCGATATAGACAGCTCTCTGAGTGAGGAGCAGGATGATGTCCATCTCCTGTCTGTCCGGTTCTCCGTCTCTGAAAAGAGCATGTGTAAGCATCAATAAGTTCAGGCCAAGAGTGAAAACCTTCAGAAATACAACTGAGGACAAAAAGAATTTTCATGTATAAGTCCTGTCTAAAGACCATAAATGCTGTTTAGATTTGATGATCAAAAATGCTGTTTGGTTCAAGTATACTGTTGAATGAAACAACCCAAAAACTTCAATTCTTTTTAGAACAAATTTCCAGATGCATGCCATGTTTATGAATTTGACCAATGAAATACCAAAGCACAAAGGATGAGCACTCGACCATTCTCTGAAGCATGCAGGTATCATCTTTACCATGATCATATCAATGAGCAAAGTTTGAAAAGATGATTGTGAGGTCTCAATGAGCAATGAGTGTGTCATACATAATGTGTTAAGTGACACTGCAGCGTCTAAGTCGATGATTGGGCTCGACATTAAGCATCTCCTTGTGCTTCAATCAACATCCTTTCTTTCACCAAACATATTGTTTACGCATTAATTTTGTAATTCACATACCATTAGCTTTTATAAGACTACAGCTTCCAAGTAATGTACTTCATGATCTTGACAATGGGCATCCTTTACAAGGCCTAAAATAAAAACAAACTATCCTACTTTCCTCCCAATTCTTGACTTCCTAAATCAACATTTTTAATTAATTAACAAACTTAATTCACTCACACAGCATCAGCGTTGACGAGACTCCAGCCTCCAAGACACTGCTCAGGCTCCACAATGAGCATCTTCTTGGTGTCCTCAATCAACATTTTCACATTCTCCTCCTTCTCCAGCAAGTCCTCCTGCCCGTCCTCCTCGTCCTCCCCGTCGGTCCTCGGTGACAGCGTCAACACTTCCTCTGACACAGGTTGACCCAATGTCAGGTCAATAGCTGCCTGTCGATGTGCATCCTTGAACCGGAGGTAATACCTGGGAAGCAGAAAACAAATTCTGATGGAACATGCATTCAAAATAACTATGAGGTTATGTCATTATTTTGCTTTCACAAGAAGAGTCATAATATCTCGTGCTGAAAGATTCATGTGCTCAGTTTCATGCTACAATCCCTTGTCAAGTTGAAGATGCTTCACACTCCTTGCATACATATAAAAGGATAGTATTTTAGCTAACAAGAGACCATTTTTTGTGCATTTATGTCGAATATCAATCTTTCCACACAGAGGTTTCTCAACTCAAACAAGAATAGTTTCAATCATCTGACTGTCATCTGGCAATATAAACTCTTCATAAAAAGAAACTTGACATTCATGCGAATTTGAATTTTTCGAAATGTTTCAATTTTTTTCATGATACATACCTGTAATTTAAAGAAAGGCTTGCTCAAAAGTGTAAACAATGGCCTAAAACGTTTATGTTGTGTTCAGGGAAATGAGCGATTCATCCAAATGCATTTTCTGCCAAAGCACGTGCAGCATGGGATCATGAAGGTTTACATGCAGACACGTCTGCTTTAGGGGTATAAAAAGCCATATCAGCCGCTGTTCATTCAGACTACACAACATCGGTACAGCGACCTGTAGAATGCCAAGACTGTACAGAGCGCAACGCAACAACGCTATTGGCAGACTGCAAGCAGGAGCGATGCAGCGAGATGTTGCAACACACTTTGGCGTGTCCAGACAGACCATCTCTTAATTGTGGACCCGTTTCAACACCCGAAACAGCGTTGATGATAGGCAGACCAAGGGTGACTACTCGGGCCCAAGATCGGTACATCCGACTGCTCCACCTTCGGGAACACACCAGGACAGCAACGTCAACAACAACGCAGATATCAGGCCTACGTCGAATTTCCGACCAAACGGTACGCAACAGGCTGAGAGAGGCTGGACTTTTTCCACGATGACCGGTTCATCTGGCGGAACGTCTCCAGTGGTGTCAACAGAGGATGAGAATGGCACGTGCAAGGTGGAGAACCGTTCTCTTCGCTGATGAGTCCCGTTTATTGCTTCAACGAAGTGATGGACGAGTGTATACCGACGTCGTGGAGGACGTGTGATCAAGAGGTTGTCCCATTTGGAGGTGGGAGTGTCATGGTGTGGGCCAGGATTCGTCACAGTGTGGGCCGGGATTCGTCACGGTGTTAGGACACCCCTTGTGCATGTTCTGGGTAACCTCACAGGAGTACGGTATAGGGACTTGATCCTACAGCCTTACGTTTTTCTTCACGTCAGCATCCATGGTGGTCTCTTTCAGCAGGACAATGCTCGACCACATTGAGCATCTCTGGGACGAATTGGATCGACGCGTGCGCAGTAGGAATCCACCAACCCAAACACTTCCAGGACTTCTTGCAGCACTTCAGCACGAATGGCAGAACATTCCACAGGCTGTGATTGACAACTTGATTGCATCCATAGGTCGTCGGTGCCAAGTAATAATCAATGCCAATGGTGGCCATACCCGATACTGACATTTGTGCACCCCTGTGATGTTGAAACACTTGTGCACCTGTGCATTTCAAGATCATGCTTATTCTGAATAAAATTTACTGAACAGAGAACTTCAATCAGCGGTTTATTTTTCATTTCAATGTTTAACTTTCAACTGTGGTCTTTATATTGAACTTTGAAAGTCAGTGTCAAGTTTCTTTTTTTGAAGAGTTTATATGCATTGAACAGGTGATTTACCTCAGCTTTTCTAAATGGGATCAGAGAGAAATTTCACTTTAAAACAACATCGCTCATTGCACAACCAATTTCTTATCAGGTGGAAAGACATTACTTGATTAGCCTCTGTGAGAGGAGAATGACCCTACAAATGTTACTTATAATCAGTATGTGATTGAGAGTCACCTGTTTGCAGAGTTCATGCCATCTTTCATCATCCCAGAAATTTTCCTCTCTCCTGTCCTTGTGAAATCTCCCTGCAAGGAAGAGATGAAAGAGAAAAGGATGAATGAATTCTCCATAAGACTTCAGTTCTCAACAGTCACGCAGTGATTATCATTGTTTATGGAAGATCACTCAAAGCATTTCAGTCAATAAATCCATTTTTTTTTCTTTCAGACCTACAAGCTTAAAAATTGACATTACCAACCCTGTGGATATTGATAACAGTTAAAAGAGACAAAAAAGGATATAGAAGAAGACTGAATGCAGCAAGTGTTATTAGTCTTTTAGATCTGTTTCATTAAAATATAAAGTTCATCGTCCCAATGGTTCTTGAGACAAATTTTAGGAAAATATTAACAGAAGGAGGAAACAAATTTTTGTTGAGCCTATGTAAGGAATTATAATGGGATTTAGTGAAAACAGATAGAGTGTAATCCACAAGAAAGAGGGAGAATTGTAGACCATCAATGGTTCTTATGTACTATAGTTATTCTTATTGTAGAAATTTAATTTTCTAGTCACTTTCACATGGAAAGTGGATCTGGGTAGCACATCCCAGGAAGAATGTTATAGCAATCCAACATTACAAGCAGCAACCAAGGGTCAGGGGCAGATAATCCAAAGGGAGTAGATGCAGACCATTTATAAACATTTATTTATTTTGTGGAGAGAGAAGCAGGGGCGCCTCAACAACCTAGAGAAAATGTTTGGCATTATAATCCAAGACTGTGAGCTCACCTTTAGAGCAGCGGTGCCAGCATACTGCCGACTGATGACATCCCCGTTGTTTGCCCACAGTTGCTGGTAGGTCAGTCTGCAGCTTGTGGGTAGAATCTCTTCAGGGGGCAATAGCCCGAGCTTTCGGAACTGTAATAAACATAACATTGATATATTTGGGACCACACTATCTGAAATGGTAGAAATTCTCATACTTTAAAAAAAATTTGTTTACCTTGCAGAAATTGAGTTAGTGAGTTGGGGGTTAGACATGTTTTTAACAATATTTCAATCCTATAATACAAAAAATCTAAAACGGAGTGGCAAATCAGGGAGAAAGGGATTAAAAGGATAAAGAAAGAAAAGACTGAAAGAGAGAGATAGTGAGAGATAGGAACAGGTTTTAGAATAACTAAAATTTGATCTGGCTTCTACCTGTCGACCCATCACACTTGGATGCCCTTGCCAGGAGCATGTAAGCTCTGGCTGGCACAGCTCTCAGGGTTTCTAAAGCATATAAACTACCACACCACTATAAGGTGTTGAGTGAAGTGGTGGCACAGAATTGGTGCCCATAACCTCAGAGTCCGGCAACACCGCTAGCATTGACAGCACCAGCAGCTAACCAACTCACCCATCTCTCCTCGACAAAACCAACAAGCAGAGCCATATCCCTTTCACCCCTTCAGTCCTATGAAAAGGCCTGTAATTGTTTTTGTAGTGGTTGCTTACCTGTTGCTATATTGCAGATGATGTGATCCAAAAAAAACCCCATATTTATTTACTATCTAAATAGCATGTATCTCTGGAATAAAAATCTTATAAGCCAAAACTTAGTTCAAGTAAAGACATCACCTTTTCGAATGAGATTTCCCTGACTCTTCAACAAATGACACTTTTACAATTTAAGGCCGAAAATCACTACATAACAACGTAATGACATCACAAACAAAATATCAATAATATTGTTGTTGTGCCAATCATTTTTCACGATTATGAAAAAGTCAACCATTGAACAAATCTCTTCTATTCATCTGTTCGTCATGTTACCAGCACATGCATACATCCAGAAATTAAGCAACTATTATGCCTATCAGGGAAAAAGGTCTTTGACATTAATGGGCAATTACTGCTATCTGATATTGATTTTTATGAGTTAGTATTTCTATAAGATTTTCTCTGGGGGTATGGAAATATTATTTATATCTTGAAAATAATCTTTGACAATATGATATTTGGACCAGCATGTTACAAATATTCTGAAATTGAAATTGGAGAATGCCTGTTTTAAAGTGTTTTTAAAAATAAAAAAAAATTCATGGGCAATAAAGTCAGTTAAAAATTCCCAAGCTTGAATACCAAAAAATAATACCTGTATTATCTGAATTGTTTCACATAGTTATTGTTTGATAACAAAATGTATGATATGAATGTTCATAGAAACTTTTATAGCATTTAAATCAAGTTTTCGACTCAGAGGCATTAACTGCTTGTGAAGATAAGGAAAGGATAACGATGCAGTCAACAGGATATCCACTAGCGAAACCATGAGTGACATACCTGGGTTTCCATGACGATTCTGGCAACCGCTGTCTGGACGACATTGGTCCGATCGAGACAGTCTATACAGTTGATGCGGAAGACTCCCTTCTGTTCGCAGATTAGACCCTTGTTGTCGACCCTGTAACATACAATTACATGCATTCAATCCCATTATTAAAGCTAGGTTAAGTTCTTACATGGTGAGTGCACATGTTAGTGGTTGTTGCCTGAAAGTAAAGGTTCAAATGCTTCAAGGAGCACCTCCTGACGATACATGGTGTGTAATGCTTGGAAAGGTCTGGTGGTTGAGTTGGTAAGCCATTGGAATAGTCAGTGCTTTTGGCTATTGCCTGATTTTGAGAGTGTGGTTCAAAAATACATGAAAACTCATGTGTTGCATGCAATACTGCAGAAAGTTTTATTCTGAAATAGTACCATGTTGTATTCAAACAATTCAGCTAATTGAGTATAATTGTTATGGTTTTGATAATCACCTATTTTATGAATAATCCTTATGGGTCAAGGTATGTGTCAATTTTATTTATTACCTTTGCTTTCTGGTAAAGAAACACAAATAGTTTTAAGGATGAGACCTCTTCAAACTCTATGACAGTTATGCACAATTTAACTACCGTAAATCCGTAATTAAAAGCAGGGTGTCAATATTTTTCAAATGGTCTTTAACCTAGTTTCTATATGGATTAAAAAGGAAGAGAACGGAACTTGTAGAATCTTCATTTTCTTTACCCAGCGCTTAGAGATAGAAGGCGGTTATTGAAAGCTCAGTGCAAAGGGCGTTTATTCAAAGCAATTGTCTAATCAAGTATTTACAGTAAATCTCCCACTGCACAAAAGCACAAAGGTCACGATTCACAGCATTGATTGAATATAGAAATAGACTACCAAACCCCTCAAAGTCCCCTCTCCCTTACCCTTATTTATAACCACCTCCCTCCTAACCTCCTAAAAATGTATCAATTAGATATACAAATTTCTGATGGTTCACCTTTTTGACCTTGTTCTGCTATACACAAACAATGTAAATTCAACCAACAATGGAAATGTTGGGTCAGACATTTAATGTTTTTATTGCACTGATGACCAATAAAAAAACATAGTTGTCACGCTAGAATGACATATATGTTCATCACCAAAAGGTAAGGCAATAAAGATGATTCTCAGCAACTACCAGATTAACTAATATTCACACCAAGGTTAGGTGATTACTGGCATAACATTGCTTTCAAAATGTTTTCACTAATGTCACAGCTGCTAGTATTTTTACAGGAAGAAAGGCCACAACACTTTTGGTGCTATGCATTGCGGTGAAACCTGCAAGAAACTAACAAACCATGGATGGTACTGCACTGATATTTAGTGTAGCATTGCACCCAAAAATCACTGCAAGTAGAATTGTTCACTACTGCAGACAAAGATGCTAAGGCCCTGGCAAGACTGAACCCAGGACCTCTTCATCCAGAGTTGAAAGGGAAAACCACTGCGCCCCCTATTCAGAGTAAACCAAAGGTATCGGCCAAGCAAATAAGAAGTTTACAAACGCTGACAAAATAATCTAAGCCAAAAATCAGATCAAGCAATTAAGCCAATATCCAACCATTATACATATATGATCCAGCCCTGAAATAACCCTAAGATGACGCTATCACTAAAGAGATTAATCTTTTTCAATCTATATTTTCGGTGGCAAGATTCAGTCACTGAAGTGCTGTGACAATAATCAGTACTTAATATCAGCATCCAAAGGGCCAGGGTTCGATTCCAAGCCAAGTGATACCAAGGGCATTACCGATTGGCCATGTTGCTCTCTGGCTTGGCGCTTTGCAATATAAAAACATCACTTGAACTGGTTCCGCACGTGGGCTGCCGGTTGCCAAGAGCACAAAACATTTTCTGAATTACAATATGTAGTTAGGACAGTAAAGAGCTATTAAAATTTTTTTCATTAACAGGTTAATCAACTTTGTAACTAAGATACCAGGATCAAATAAATCTTTCCATCTGGCTTGGATTTGAGACATGACATCTATTCTTCAAACTGTCTAATCCCTGACGTCAATTCACAACATGGGAATTATGGTGTTACAATTCCAAAATGGTAGGAATCCTGCTAGACATTTAGAATTTACCCAATCAAATCTATGAAACCAGATGTTGGTCTGTTGACAAGACTATTTGGAACTCTGAATCAGATAGTGTTACCATGGCGATGGATTGTCTGGCATGGACAAACAGCATGTGGATATGATCTGTTTTCTTAGGTTAAGCAAGGATAAACTAGAAATATAAAAAGAGAGTCTGTGTTTGAGATTCTGGCCGGTTTTTATATCCTTGTACCTTGTACCATTATCAAGGGTTCATTTTTATATGATTTAATTGACAGAAATATGAACTCAGATTACTTATTTCTAGATAAAGATGTTAAATCTTATGAAGAAGCCAATAGAGAAGCAATAGAAGATAATTTCTTTAAGAATTTACAGTGTTTCTCTGGTATAAAATTTTATTTCAATGCTATTCCCTAATTTGTTCACTAAATCTGATTCAAATTGCATGATTATTTCAGATGAATGATCTGAAAACAATGATTGTGAAACAGATTTCAAAATTGTCAATCATGGCACACCTTCATGTAATTATTACTCGCCCGTGTAAGATACCGCAGTGTAATATTTATACGGCGATATTAAACTAGTGTAATACCGCTACCCATATGACGTCATAATATTGTGTGGTTGTGACGTCACAATCTTGGCACCGACGTCTCAATGGCGGCTTAGTCGCGGAAATGCTTCATTCAGTACACTTTCGGTAATAATGCTTGATAACTGAGGTCAAGTAATAAACAGAATACTAAACTTCCTTCCATTTTATACTATTTTTATTAAACTCGTTAATGATTTGGTATCAAACTCGCTTTCGCTCGTTTTATACTTAATCATTAACTCGTTTAATAAAAATAGTATTAAATGGAAGGTCGTTTAGTATCCTCTATTCATATATCTTCGTCTAAAATCTCATTCAAATCAGATGATTAGTTAAAAGATTTGAGCTGGACAGGACTCATAACAGTTCTATTAGAATTTCATTTGATTTATTTGAGCTCCTAAACACACAATATTATGAACATTTTCAAAACACTTAAGCATAGGAGGTAAAACATTATTACAAATTTCCAATCATTACCTACAAGGACAGCCATTTAAGCTAGGGTTAATATTTTTCATACTATTCCCTAAAGCAAAATTAATGATTCATTCATTATTCAAGTAATTTATCGTCACAACACGTTATAAACAATTTTTTTAATGTCACAGTTTACCTATGATATTACGTTCCAAATTCGCCAATATGGCAAGCAATCTACCTGTGCTTGAATGTAGATTTTAATAATAAACAGGATAATATATTCATGACATTGTATGTTTACAACATTCGGGTCTCCCTCACCCTCGCTTCGGGCATTCTAGTTTTCGATGTAAATCAAAATGAATGATATCAGCCTCCAGTTTCAAAGAGAAGATAATTTGTAAGAGAAATTTGAAATTTAAAAACCATTTAAGAAACAATTCATCATCTGTTTTTTTTCCATTCTTATAGCAGATGTTTATGTATCAACTTCAAATGAATGATAAAGTTTGTAATACACATTTGCCATGGAGTCTTGTTAAAAGAAATTCATCTTTCTAAAGATTGTTTTATTCCAGAGACACTGTAATTAATCAATGGCAATCAAGCATCCACAAGAAGAAGGAAGGAAGGTCAGGCTATCATGAACGAGAAAATCTCTAAATGCAGAAGAGAGAAAGACAGTAATCAATGTTAAGTTATCTATAAGTTATCGAATGAAAGTACAAAACAGTCTTCACCAAATGAGGTCTGCCAGGAGGACATGTCTGCATGATGAATGAGTCAACTGACTATGAAATATATGATTTTCTCACTTTTTTGCATTTTGATGGTGGATCTATCTCTCTTAAAATATTACCTAACAACTAATGGCCTGGTGTAGCATGCCATTTCTTCCCCAGTCTACATTTCCCTTAGCCTAGACAAGGTTTTTTTTCGCAGGGGGGGGGGAAGATTGGTTTAGCAAAGTTTCCTAAGGGAAAGAATGTCAAGCCAAACCTTCCCATGTGGAAGTCTGGCCAGGGGGAAAGTTTGACCTGTTATACTGGCACTGTATCAAACCAACATTTAGACAGGACATTATACACTCCACTTACTTAATATCACTGAATGTAAATTTTGACATTCATAGTGAATAACAGCATACATCAAGATGAAAGAAAAAGAAACATTCCTTCCAAGATGTATATATAATCAACCACCAAAAGATTTACATGAATGGCATGCCATCAACTACCTGAACAAAGAAAGTTGTAAAAAATAATGTCCTCTGTGTATGTAAGTTTGTTCTTTATACACAGACAAATTCATCAAATAAGAAAAAGGTTAAGAATGTGAGCATGAGTTGATAAATCCAAAAGATTTCTACAGACAAGCCTACGTCCGGTTTTCATTTCAAGCTTACTGCATGTCTTCTTGCTCGGCGTTTTAACCAAGGTTTTACCAACGGTTGAAATTTCACTTCATACCGGTACAATTTCACCTCATACCGGTACAGTTTCACCTCATACAGGTACAGTTTCACCTCATACCGATACCATTTCACCTCACAATACCAGTAAAATTTCACCTAATACCAGAAAAGATTTCAACCTTAGGTAAGACATACAAATTAACTCCAAAATTTCACTTCATAATTTCTAAGTGCTACTACATTTGCCAATCCATTTTCAATTTAATAATAATAGTGAATGCTAGATCGAATCAAAACCTTTGCACTGTGGTCATAGAATCTACCATTAGACCATCAAGGTCTGCTGTTCCAGATATCTTATTATCTGATGTATTTCAGTCTACATCTCTGGAACAGTGATACATTCTGTGTGGGCTTTGCAGTCGGATAACATGTACTGAAAACAATTACACAAATGCCTTAACACTTGATTTAAATTTGCATGTCAGAGAAAACCCTCTTTTGACTTTAGTGTAGCTTAAAGGAGTAAGTTTTCTTTAAAAATCATTCTTAAAATTTTCCCCAAAAATCAATAGTTTATGACAAATGTATTATCTTCAGAGGGTCAAAACATCTAATCATAAAACTAAACCTGATCATCTGAAGTCTGAAGCATCTATCAATGAAGATGTGAAGAATGTTGAAGTGAGAAGTGTGAAGAATGTTGCGATTGAGGCGTACATGTTGAAAGATGACAGAAAGTAGTTTACGAGTTCTCCTGAAGGATGAGACCTGCTATGATGAGATACTCATGACATCTCTTAGCTCTCAGAGACAATAAACAATTCCTCTTCATCTTTTTTCCTAGCTTGGAATGTCCTGCTAAATCACGGCTAAATAAATATATGCTAAAGAGTAAACTGTGTTTCTTCTTGAAGCTTTCTCCAACTTCAAAAATAAAAATTACTGTCTTGTTTATCACATCATTTCATGTACCGTATATTACCGTGTATAAGACGAGTTTTTTATACCAGAAATTGAGGGGTCAAGGAGGGGGGTCGACTTATATATGAGGTATATGTTTCAGACCTTAAAATTCGGAGGTCGAGTGACGATATGTCGGCCGAAGGAGATGAACAGACGAGATGCAAACCGGAAGCAACACGTTGTCAAAATAATGAAATAATATTACTTTAACAATCATTACATACTTTACTGTTTGTTACATATTGCTATTAATAGTTAAAAAATATCATAATCTACTGAAATACATTTTTAATCGACAATTTTATTGACATAGCGTAACGATTCAAACCGGAAGCAACGATGTCAACACGTTGTCAAAATAATGAAATAAAATTACTTTAACAATCATTACATACTTTATTGTTTGTTAGTACTATTAATAGTTAGAAAATATTATAATATAATACATTTCTAATCGACAATTTTATGGACATACCGTAACGATTCCTACTACGACATGCTTATCGATCCATATGGCGAGTGTTTCATAACAAGTCATATGACGTGGACCAATGATATTCTACGATCATTCCCGCGCACAGGAACCGGTGAAACATGAGAATGAGCCTCCTGATATATGAGGTTTTAACGTTTTGCAAAAACAAAAGCGTAATATTCAAATCATTTTAAATCTTGGTAAACTTGTGTTATCTTTACAATTTTAAATATCTCGATCGAGAATAATGTATAATATGCCGTTAACAACAAATTAATATATCGGTGTATTGAAGCAAATTTCTTCGTTTGTCTTTATTTACTAGGTATCAATTTAACAATTCACCGGTCACATACCACACTCAGACTATCAATTTCCAAGAAAAGCAGAGCGCGAGTTTTTGACAGAATTATCCAATGAAATGTATCCATACTTTCAAATCACCAACGGGCATTCTGAATTCTTGGAAATGAGCTATAGATAGTTACGGGAATTTCCAATTTTCGTTTTGAAAACAGTAACATTTAAATTGAATTAGAATCCGAATGCTACGCACGATATGCATATAAATGTGTAATGTGTATGTTTATTGCGTATGGTGGGGCCCAGTAGTTATTATTAATAGATATATATTTATTGTAAGATTTGTTATTTACGAATTAAACAAATACGCACTGTGCATGTACCGAGACGTAAATGACATAAGATTCTTTTTAAAAAAGGACAAACTCCAGCACACACGTATGTATTTTTTATTATTAATATTTATATCATATATAATATATTTATTACAACAATTTCTTGTTAAACAAATGCTTACTGTATTACAAAACACTGACGTATTACAACTCACTTTTACACTCACAACTCATGTCGACCTGCCTCATAGACGGGGGTCGACTTATAGATGAGGTATATGATTTTGACAGCAATTTGGGGGCCTGAGAAAGGGGGTCGACTTATACACAGGGTCGACTTATACACGGTAATATACGGTACCAAGAATTAATTGAAAGAAGAAAGTATCATGGCATGTCCTAAAGATTTAATATTCCTGAGATGGGATGTCAGGTACCAAAACTTCCTAATGACCATGACACAAAATAGTAACAGCCAGGAAAAGGAAATTCATGGATGGATGGACTGATGGATGATAGATGGACTGATGGATGGATGGATGGATTGATAGATGGAGGGATAATAGGTGGACTGATGGATGGATGGATGGACTGATGGATGATAGATGGACTGATGGATGGATGGATGGAATGATAGATGGAGGGGTAATAGATGGACTGATGGATGGATGTATGGACTGATGGATGATAGATGGACTGGTGGATGGATGGATGGATGGATGGAATGATAGATGGAGGGGTAATAGATGGACTGATGGATGGATGTATGGACTGATGGATGATAGATGGACTGGTGGATGGATGTATGGACTGATAGATGGATGGATATAGATAGATGTATGGACTGATGGATGGATGGACTGATGGATGATAGATGGCCTGATGGATGGAGTGATAGATGGATGGATGAATGAATGGACTGATTAATGGATGGATGTATGGACTGATGAATGAATGGATGTATGGATTGATAGATGGCCTGATGGATGGAGTGATAGATGGATGAATGAATGGACTGATTAATGGATGGATGTATGGACTGATGAATGAATGGATGTATGGATGATAGATGGCCTGATGTATGGATTGATAGATGGATGGATGTATATATGGACTGATGAATGGATGGATGTATGGACTGATGGAGGGATGGATGTATGGATTGATAGATGGACTGTACATGACATCATGAAAAACCGTATTATTACAATTATTCTGATCAATACAGTAACCTTTTCTGTAGACAATTCAATTACATTTTTCACTATTCAAATTACCTGTATTTCCGATATCATTTGCACTTCTGTCCTTCATATACAGTACCTGTCATATTTTGCAGTATTGGCCAGCTTAACCCTTTTAAGTGGAGCTAAATGCGCATCTACTACAATTTTTGCCCTTAAGTGCCAGATATCCGAAATCAGATATTTTGCTTGACATGAAGCACAGATACAGATACATGTCAGTCAACACGCAGATGTCAGAAATTCCTAGGATATCCATAATCAAACCTAATGTAATTACATGTCCTATGGAGCAACAACAGGTTACTTTGCGGATGAGACAACACTGATTGCCTTTAACGAGACAGTTTGTTATTTTTTATAACACCATATGATTGACGACCTTTCAGTTTTACTGATCAATCAGAACTGAAATAAGCAATTGTTTCAATCTCTGAGCGACCTTCATCAGGGATTATCTAAAAATCTTTAATCCATTACCTGTTGGTCATTTCAATGACAGATCAAGGAAATTTGAAAGGAGGTTCATCTTGGCGAAAAGGAAGGGGTCATTATTACCGAAGATGTTTTGAAAATAATTCCTTAAGGAAGGTTCTGGTTTGAACTCATTTAAGCACTCTTTCCTCCAGACCAGCCAATGCATGTGGATAAGTTTTTCTTAAAGGCACTAGCGCACGCTTTTACGGTTTAAATTGGCTATTTTAAGGTTTACGAGGACTCATGCATTCACTTAAACTTTCTATAGATGCAAAGAAATACTAAACATTCTTTACAATTTACCTGCAATCAACAATGGAAACTTTAAGACAGCCGCTGTCGGCTTGGGCATATAGAAATCTATGGTTAGCTGTGCACAAAACGGATCAATTATTGACACTTGGTAACGGCTGAACTAGAACTGTGTGCAACTATTGAATTTACCTAAACTCTGAACTGAGAACAAATAATGAAATATGTTTTATGAAAGCAATGTTGTAAATTAACCGATTTAATAACACAGTATTAGCATAGTAATTAGATTGACCATAGCGGCTGCCGTTTCCGCTTTTCTGGTTATGAGCAAAATCTTAATGTTTCCGATATCGTAGTTCATGCGGATTTAATGTAACGTAACATTAAATACTTCCGGCCTTTAAAAATCCACTTTACTCCCTGAATACGTAAATATTTGTTAAATAACTTACGAGGTAGATTACTTGAGTGAGGATAGTGAGTAATATCGAGAGATATGCAGTATCTGTGCATTCGTTGTGTTTACGATATATTGGCGTGCACTAGTGCGTTTAAACATTCTTAAACCTTTCTTAAATGCTGTGATTTCTGTAAATTGGCCACCCTGAATGGTTTTGCAACAACTGACTAAGCTGCAACTTAGGAAACTTGTTTTTGTCCACAGCCAAAAGATACCCTTCTAAAGCATCACCACTGGCTAACCTATCTGGTGTTGATTTGTGGATATGCTGCAGAAGGGCCTCCACAACAGGGCTTGGGTAACTAGCATGTTTCTGCAACAACTTAAGACTTTTTTATTTGCTCATCTGTCAACACATAGCCTTAAAAAGCCAATTATCTGGTGTTGATTGGAAGAAACTCTGTGGTAAGGTCACCACAACATGAACTGGATGGTTATATACATGTTCCTGCAAACACTTCAGAAATATCAATGCTTTGCAGCCAAGGCTATCCTCACCAAGCATCTCCATAAGCCTGTCCAAATTCTTTCCATACTAACTCTGCTAGTTGCAATGGTAAAAATTTGCTGTAAGCACTAAAAAAGATAGTGGTGAGTTGCTGTTGTGTTGGTGAGGCAATGCTTCAGACACAACTCTTTAGGAGGAATTCATTTAAAGACACTTTAGCAATTTTTATTTTACAAATTTTGTTTCTTCAAATTTTCCCCAATAGATACGTATTTGTGAATGCAAAATCTATTACCTTTTGAATGTCAAATATCTCATTACTCAAATGGAACATCCAAATTCGTTAAGGACATTATCAGATTCCAAGCAAAAACTGCAATCAGCCATTTAAAGGGACCATTCGAGCGGGGTATTTTTTGTGGAAACGAAATTCAGGAGGACTTTCCTGTTAACAAAAATATATGATTTTTACATGATTCTTTTCACACTTAATGTCAACTTTGTACATGAGTTTAACATTTCAGTTGTTCAAGATTTCACAATTTGACAAAGAATAAAGTGTATCGATCAAAAAAGAAAAACTTCGTGAAATGAAGCCAATCATCGGAGCTACGAATGTGGAATGCATTACTACGACAAAACATTGTCGTAACTGACAACTTTTATTATGAATTATTTGTAAATATGCCCCTCTTCTATCAATCTATTAGTTATTTCTTAATGTTTTCAATGAATTAGCAAAATACAGCACATTTGATTTCTCGCAATGTTAACATTTCAAGATGGCGGATGAAAGCCGCTCGAATTGTCCCTTTAAGTATGAACACCTTATCACTTAGGAAAATGCATTCGCATTGCTTAATTGAATTTGGTACATTTGCTTAAGGACTCTTGGAATGATAAAGAAAAAATTAATTGTCTTGTAATTGGTAATATATATTATCGTTTTCGTAAGATTACTTGATTTTTCTATAACATTGGCTACAGTGTATTTAAAAGGAAGTGATGGTGACTTTCACTGCTATATTTTCATTTTAAATCTAATTGAAAAATCTTTTGGTAAAAACATAAACAAGCTATGCACAGAGTATTTGTTGCCATGATGACAATAACCTGCTGTATCTCATAGATAGCAATAATCTTCAAGCCTTCAAAGGTTCATGAACAATAAAATTCATTCAGGTCTACTCAAACCAAAAATGCATAAAGAAGGCAATTCATAGCATCATATATCAACCAAGGAGAAAAAACCACGGTAAATTTGTATGGACACATCTTGATGAAATTATTGTTTCGTGAGACCCATCGAACAAATCTCTACTACAAAGTTTCAAAACTTAGAAAAATTTCATTTTTAACTCGGACGATGTTGTTTTCTTCGACAGATTTCTCTCATCAATTGAGCAAATATTTCAGTAGTTTTTGTTTTCATAATGAACTTTGCAAATCATAAGTTATTGTCAATGGTAATCGCTGATAATTTTTCATACATTTCATATAAAAACATTGCAACCACACTATTAACTAAACACTCACAAGCACTAATTTTCATATAGGTAAAACTTATTTTCAAAGAATATTGCCGCCAAAGTGGGTAAAATTTCACATGTTAAACATAGTACCTCTTAACTTTAAGGCTCATTAATAATAATTTTTATATTGAACTAGGTCTATATTGAAGTACTTAAAATACATAATGCTAAATTTAATTAAATGTATCAGATAATTTCAAACTTAAAGGCTCACAAGTACTAATTTTCACATGGAACAAGGCCTATATTAAATCATTTACAATAGTCAAAGCTGAACTTCAGGTGGATATATCAAATGTTAAACATAGTACCTTTTAACGTTAACACTCACAGGTACTAATTTAAATATTTCACAAGGCCTGTTTTAAGTTATTTCCAATGGTGAAAGCTGAACTTTTGCTAACCATGTCATATGTAGAACAGAATAACTAGACTCACCAACAGTATCGCATATCCTTGATGATATCACGCACCCCATCCGTCAGAATGGACACATTTTCAAACCTCATCCCTCGGCTATAATGAAAGAGAGCATCTATTTCACTTTTTTCTCACTAGAAAATGTAACTGTTGATATCATAGCAATAAAATCAATAAAGAAAATTTTGCATATACATGATATGCATATGACATGATATACATATGACATGATATACATATGACATGATATACATGTGGGAATTAATTAAACAACACAAATTCAATTATCAATTACTCTGTAAAGAAATAAATTGAGGCTAGGTACTACTATTTGATATCTATACATCAGCTAGGATATCATGTGGGGTTATGATGCATGATCCACATGAATATTGCATACCCTTTACATACTGAAAAGCCAGCTTTTCCTATATGCATTTATAAGGATTTCATTAGCATTAGCGAAGAATGAATTTTTCAAAGTACCAGCCAGTACAAACCAAGGGGTCAGGGTCACATGACTGAAGGCATTGTTTTGAAAACATGCATTTACCGCCTTAGTTTGCCAAATACCAAGCCAAGAGAATTTGTTTTGGTGAAGAGACACAACTGTCACATGATTTAGATTTCTTCCTGTTGCCTATTCTGGGCTTGTGTAAAAAACAGTGAGTTAATCACAGTTCAAGTAATTATCACCATAACGTCATATGACAAGATCATCCCTACACCATTTGGTGATTGAATGAAAGCATGTACCAATTTTAACAGTTGAATGAGTGACCAATGTCTAACAGACAAAATTTCACTCCACAAATTGATAGAAGCAATGGAGTATAATTGAGTATTAGAAGATTTAAATGCTCACGTACCAGTATTCATGAAAGTCGAAGGTGATGTAGGTGATGTCTGGTGAGTTGTACCAGAGGATGTGACTGAGGTAGGCATCACCAACAATCGTCTCTTTCCCTGCCAACTCTGCCAAAGAGATGACGGTGAGTTTATGGTAGATGGACAGCTGTTCATCAAAGTGCGTTGTGAATGCTTCATGGGCTTCTGTCTCATCTGAAATAATGGAATGAGAAATATTTAACTGATTCAATGAGTCTTATGTAGGCCACAAATGGAAAATGAAATGTCAAATCCTGGTGCTCTAGTGGTTATGCTTTTGGTATTGTCCTTGCTTGTGAGGGGATTTGGTGACACCGCTTTCAACGATATTTCATTTATATCCCAGCTGCTAGGATTATTTCAGGGAAAAAAGCCAGGAATACCATTATGGTTAAGCATTGCGGTGACACCTGCAACTGGTGAACCTTACTGCGTATAGAAAAGTTCTCTACTACAGACAAAGTTGCGAGCCAGGCTGGATTCAAACCACGAACCTCTTGATCCTAGGCCAAATGCGCTAACCACTCCGCTATCCCTGCCGCCCTTTTCATTGCTTGTGATTGTAACCAGACTCTGAGGGTTAATGTGGGTTTTAATGCCTAAAGGTACATGACCTAAACAACACTAGATTTTGTACTATTTCAGATAGTGTGATCCCAAATTTAACACACTTATGAAAAGAAAAGGTGTTTTATAAGTCCAGTAACTAATCATAACTATTATCTTGATATTTCCACATCAGATTGTCTTCACTTATACTTGAGTGACACGTTTTTGCATAATTACGGAGTCAATGACTCATTAATAAACTATTTTGAGGGAAAAAATTATTTGCTTAATTATTGAGTTAAAATTACCATATATATTGAAACAGAAAAGTATAATTAGGGTCTCGAAATATTCAGTTTTGAGTAAAGTGGGATGTTCTCACGAAACCACTTTAAAGAACTTGTCAATTTGATTAATTTCTCATTGTGATAGAGTGATTCCCATTCAACGATGGCTGTAATGATTTGATCATTTAAATTTTTCTAAACTCACAGACTCAAATCATTTCTAAAATTTCTACAAAATTCTTAAAGTTCATATATTGAGGCTCCAATGATTTAATGATGGTCTTAAAATCATTGACAAAAAAATTATTTAAATAAAATTGTATAGCATAATATATTTCAATTACAAAATTATTCATTTGTCAGGAAAACATTATAAATATTCCATAACTCTGCGACAGTAGAATAATAAGGAGATTGATTACATTTTCTTGACAACAAATAACACTCAAATGTAGTGGTCATTTCATCTGACTGACCTTCTTTTTCAAAACATTTCAATTTTGAAAAGAACGTTTTAAATTTGTAAATCTAGAGCAAATGATGAAACCAAAATCAAAAATTTATTACAAGATCAGAAACATATATCCACCTTGATCAATCGTAACCTAATTAATTGCAATGAAAATGTTGAAAATATCTTATTAAAAACGTTCCCTGAACAGTCGCTGTGACACTACAAAAGACAAATGTGCTTGTTGAAGACGGGATATTTGTTGCCTGCGGTTAGAGGACGGCCCTGTTTATGCAAATGGGGCAGTAAAGTGGAGTGAATTTAGGAAGAGAGACACAAGTCATCGGAGCTACAGTTCAACTAGTGCAGAGAATGGGCAGGTCCCACCTCGTGAGGTCAAAGGTCTTTCCTCATTCTCTATGAAGGGTCAAGTCATACTTACAGGGAAATCTGACATCCTTTTGCTAAAATCCTAACAAATCATTTGTAATGTTCATAGGTTTTCATTCAGATTTGTTTAGTTTTGTGAGAACGTTGACGAAAATAAAATTGATATTCTAAACTCAAAATATACAAACTAGTTCTCTATGCATATTAGGTTAACTCCTAACAACAGGAAAATCAGATGTCCTTTCGACAAATTGTTTACACCTTATTTGCTACGTCCACAGTTTTACAATTAAGAGTTTTCAACTTTTAATAGTATTTAAATCTACTAGAGTTTCTCTCTTTATTTTCATCTTAACAGAAAAAGCTAATTAAGCTCAAAGGTAATCTGACAATTGGGCTCTGAAATAACCAATAATCAATAAATCTGACATTCAAATTTTTTGTAAAAGGAGACTGAGATATCATAATAGACTTGTCAAGGCTTTTATCTTGCTCTTGGGTCTGGCTGCATGACAGTTTAGCTCAAAGCTTTATCAGGTTTTCTCTGTAAAGATTCAACTCGATTGGACTCAGATGTCTGTTTATCAGAAATTAATCAAGCTATACAGGGGATGGTTTGTCCACCCTATGGTTGTCATAAGTTATAATTAAGTTTTCTATCATGTGGTCTTTCAATTATTGGATCAACATTTCCAAAATTGAAGAACCCTGTCCTACACTTTTACTTTTTTTTAGATTTACTACATTTGGGACTATAATGGGGGTTGGGATGATCCCCTCCAAACCCCTTGCTGTATCCGCCAATATGTTATGTTCATAGTTCTGCAGTTTAAATGTATTGAAAGTTATTGTAATCTCAACATAAATACACAGAAAAGGTATAGCTTTTATCAGATGTTAATCATTCTTTATGTGGAGTTAACTCATAACAACAGGTAAGTCAGATGTCAGTTCACAAACATTGTAGCTATTTGAAGTGCAGTTGTTGACTTTGCAGATTTAATCTTGACAGTTTTTTAATCAAAAGGGCACAGAAAGTGCAGATCAAACCGCAGTGAAGTGGTTGATACTGCTTGATCTCCTTGTTATTCTAATTTCTTCCCCAGGTCTATCACTCATTTTATGATAATTAGGAACTATTCGTGGACAAATTTCCAATGTTTTGAGGTTTGATGTTAGGCAAAGTGTAGAAACTGGTTATCTAAAATCAAACATATTGGATAAGATTGCTGGCAATTTTTGCAAGTGTCCCAATCAGAAAATATTGATTGGATCAACAGCACCAGAAACACTTTAGATATAAGCACGCTCTGCCAAAGTGAATTTCAAATCCACTTCACAACAACTTTTATTACACTTGGAAAGGAGTATCCTAACAAATATCCATATTTATCTAATTCAGGTTAAGTAGCCAGGGCCCCTATGTTTCAAATCCTCCCACTGACTTTATTTCAGTTCAGAGGTCGAGATCTGTTTGACAGTTATGGCAACTGTTTTCTGCAGAAACACTTAAAGCATAACATAAAACACTAAAGATAAAAAGATAGACTCTTCCTAAATTGAGCTTGCAATAAGGAAACATAGACAATTAAACTTAATAAGAAGAAAATATTATCATCAAATCTGAGGTCAAAGGTTCTATTGCCAGACAGCAGAGTAGGAGTAAACTTGGTGAAGCAGAAAAACAAGAAAGGAAATTCTCATATGCTGTGTCAACTCTTGACAACATGGAGGCCAGAGAAAAAATATCACAACATGTGGAGAGAACATGAAACAAGAAAAGCCTTTAAAAAGGCTAAGTTGAAGGCACCCTTGTTAGGCTAGGAAATACTGCGAAATCATAGGGTACAAATAGGATAGGATTTTCATTACAGCAAATAAGTAGATTAAGGCCATTAACAGAACAAAAGACCTTCATTTTATCTTTTATTTAGAAAAAGTTTTACAATTATTTGTTCATAGCATCAAATAATAGAATAGTCAGGGAAACTTAAAGTTATAATTAGATCTATACAGTTCTGTTTTAAACAACAGTCACTGATTTATCCCTTGGAAATAGATGTATTTTTAGAATATAGGTCACAGTTGATAGCGTCCAGCACCGCACAAAGTGTTCGACTCTTTTGCAAATTCATAAATCCATATGTATCACTAATTGTTTCTCATCTCTCAGTGATTGCCAGTACAAGATATATTAAATTAAAGTCTAAAGCATAGTTCACTACCTCTATCTTTGTCTGTCACGAAGCGATATCCCACAAATTGACTCGCCTTTATGACATTCTCTACTTAATCGACTTGTAGCCGCTTGTTTCTCGCGTGTGCCGTTGTGAAGGAGGGGTTTTTACTAACATGGAATAGAGTTTTCTAACCTTTCTTAAACACCACTGTTCCCTTTAAATTCTGAGATTTGCAGAGACAATCGTTTTCCGTAGTAAAGGTTGCCAATTATTTTGGAATACCCACATGGTCACGTGGTTCTAAATTTGATACAGATGTGTTCATTGGTTTACGATATTGCCAAAATACAAAGAGGCTAAATATGATTGGTTGAAGGTTCCTTTGAGAATTCCAACTGTAATATAGAGAGAATTTCAGCTGTTAAGATGGTTGGAGGCAATAGCAAGAATGCTACTTCAAGTGCAGACACAGTAACATGATTAAGGAACCCTGTAACATGTAAGCTAAGTTTACACTAGAGCACATTTTAGCAATAGCAAGAATGCTACTTCAAGTGCAGACACAGTAACATGATAGAGATCCCTGTAACATGTAAGCTAAGTTTACACTAGACAACATTTTAGCAATAGCGAGAATGCTACTTCAAGTGCAGACACAGTAACATGATAGAGATCCCTGTAACATGTAAGCTAAGTTTACACTAGACAACATTTGAGCAATAGCAAGAATGCTACTTAGAGTGCAGACACAGTAACATGATAAAGAACCCTGTAACATGTAAGCTAAGTTTACACTAGACAACATTTTAGCAATAGCAAGAATGCTACTTCAAGTGCAGACACAGTAAAAACATATGGTGATAGATCTTTTGGGACGGCTGGGCCCAATCTTTCGAATAGTCTCCCGAACCATCTGAGAACAGTTTACACTATACACAACATTTTGGCCAGAGCAAATACATTATAACAACATATGTATGCTTTACAGTAGACAGTATTTCAGCAAAGATGGCAACAGCTAATGAGTTAAAAATATCTAATCTTGTAATATTACAGGTTGCAGATAAAAATTGTGGTAACTATATGATCATGGCCAAATATTTAATATGCGTAATTCTTTTTACATGGTTTGATGAATTTCTAAAAGATCAGTGAAGAATGTTGAACATAGGGTATGCATGCCTCTTTTGGGCAAAACCACCTAATAAAATGGTGAATTTTCATACTAATGATCATTTCTTTCATTCAAAAGAAAGTTAATTATTGAAGGCACAGATTTTTTTTGATAGTCAAGAAATGTAAAAAAGTGTAGAAGGTATAAAACCATATCATGATAAGCTTGACCTAAAAGGTCCTTAGCAGTCTCTTCAAGATCTTCAATTAATTAACAAAAATCTACATCCAATTGTAAAAATATTAGTAAAAGTGTATGACAACAAATTGTCAATTAGAGAAAAATAAACAACGATGTTCTACAATCATAAAGATTATGTTGTGGTGTGTGCCTTTAAGGTTGTTGAACTAATACTCTCTGCAAAGCATTTCCGTACTATCTTTGCTTGTGTCATGTTTGTGAACAAAACACTTTTAATAACTCATAATAGGATTCATGAAGACTGACACACGTCAGTTATGATCACGTTTATGCATTTTTTTATTTTCAGCATTATGTAATGTACATGTGCATCCAGGTAATTCAATACTTTTTCCAAAATGAATTTGTATCATTTTGATGTAACGATGAATCAAATAAAGTGAAACATTTTATTCAGAATTTATGTTGATCAAAGATTAGACTAAATCAAAGATTAGGCTAAATCAAAGATTACAGATTAAATCAAAGATTACAGATTAAATCAAAGATTGCAGACTAAATCAAAGATTACAGATTAAAACTATTACACATTAAATCAAAGATTACACATTAAATCAAAGATTACACATTAAATCAATATTTACACATTAAATTAATATTTACACATCAAATCAATATTTACACATTAAATAAATATTTACACACTAAATCTTAGTGACATCCCACAAATCCATTATCAATGTAATTCATGATTATTTAAAAATTTCTCTAACATTAGGAACAATGATCAGCATTTATACAAAATACACATGAATCAAAAAGAATACTTTGGTGTTCCTACTTCTCCATTAAAGCTTACAATTTGCATCAAGATGACACACAACTATTCATTTTCTGTGTTTGAGATGATAAATGTGTAATTACAGTGTGTGACAGCTGACATATGCAGGGTTAAGTGTGACAGTACCAGTGAGTTATTTAGGGTTAATCTTACCCTAGGGTCATATTGTCTATAAGCCTAGCTGTACGACTGTCTTATTTTACACAGAAGTTATTTTACTGAAGGAAAGAAAACTAAAGAATGAAGAAAGAATAAGTAATATTTGCAATCTATATTATATCTATAGAAACACTTAATAATGGCTCCTATGGCTAATAACTTTGAAAAAAATGAGAATTTCATCAAAATGAATTAATTAATATATCACAAGGTTAGGGTGTCAAAATATATACATGTGCCATTGAATAAACTTTGTTAAAATTATCAAATTGAGCATTATAAAATTTCAAAGTTAACCATTTCCTTTGGTGTAACGTCATTAAGAAAAAGCTTTAATTTTCAAGAAACAAAATTACCCTTAATATGACCAAAATCAAACTAAAGCCACAAAGTACAGTAGTCACAAATCAAAATCACAAGGAACCTTAATTCATCTCTTGCTTCATACCAGAACTGATTGTAATTGTTATATTTTTAACCCCTTCCAGGCTTCCAGGGTACCTTTCAGAAACAAAGTGTGAAAGACGAACAATACACATAAAATCCTAACCATCAGACAACAGTAAGACCACTGATGATAGATTTTTTTCATCTAGGTTTAAGTATGATATTTTTCATTCAAATCTGATTTTAATCACATCATACAGAAATTCAATCAAATTCAATTCAATCGAATCATTTAATTCAAATCCAATGAAATTTCATTATACTTTTCAAATAGAAGTTGCACATAATTTGTCATCATCAGCATAACCCCTTATCACCATTCATTATCATCACAAAACTCGGTGTATCCTGCCCCACACCTAGGACAATTTCTACACTTATCAAACTTTTTTACCTCTGACAAAGAAGAAGGTAATGTTCTTTTATTCAGGATGATGTACGAGCAGCTCATAACCATGATGGGTAGTGACCTAAACCAAGCTATATCACAAGGGCAACCATGCGACTCCATCCCTGCCATATTCCCTTCAAAATGTTTCTCAGAGTATACTAAAGTCTTGAAAGGTTTTTAGAAGTGTAAAATACATTTTATAACCTTCCTGAAGAAGGGCTAACATATACTCCAAAATGATATTACGTTAGGTAGTATTACAATAGGGTGAAACATAAGATATGACATATTTTCAATATGTGCACATACGCACATTGATATCAACAATCATAAAACAATTGTTCATATATTGTTTGCTATATATTTTCATGAGATTCAAATTTAATAAAATCTGTAATAAAGAAATTATTCCACTCAGATATTATACTCACTTTTATAAAACTCATGCGACTTTAGGCATCATCCTTGCTCTTGCTCATACAGTACAAAAATTAACACTCGTTTTGTAAAGTCATATGGCAGACTTCCTTGGGTTGTTATCTCTATGTCTGATGAAGGCAAAAGCATATATTATCCTCTAACATATGCATGTCCACAATAAAAAAATTTGAAAAGGGTTCAGAAACAAAATACTTTTTTCTATCCACCTGATGAAGAAATTACCATAAACTAAAAGTTGAGATGGTTGAATATAATAATTTTTAACCTGATGAATGACTAGGCATACACCGTCAAATTCTGTTTATACACAATAAACAAGTTGTTGTCAACAAATTTTGCTTTTATCACAATATAAACGCAAAACAGAATTTTCCCAGGAAAGAATTATTTGATATTTCTCTTTTACTTTTTTTTTTATAATATTCTTTGTTTTCTAGAATATATATTTGAAAAAAAAAAATATATATATATATAACAGATTTTAAATGTCTTCAAGATCAGTTTCTCAAAAATTCTCTGACCTACAACACATTTTCCATGAAAGGCTTTGAAAACCATAGTAAAAGAATATACACTAACAAATACACTATACATATATAGAGATTTTCCATGATTAAGAAACGACTATATATATAGACCTCTCCACGTCGAAATTCATGGGCGCGGCCATTTTGAGGCCGCCATTAAGCGGCTGCAACGTTTAACTGGTCTGCGTTATTCGACACGCTGCGGGAATCGCGTATGACATTGACATCACCTACAGAACGGTGCCAGGTCAACGCTTACGCGGTAGTTAGACAACGTCACCTTACTTGTGCATTGAAATATAATTTGAAGATCTCTGACGCCATGTCGATGACGAACATTGCAGGTAAGATATAAGAAAGTACAATGATTTATGAATACGACCAGATGATGACAGTCATAATGCCTTAATATTGATAAGTTTGCGGTATCAAGGTGCACGAAAAGTGAGGGTCTTTGAATGACGTGGAAAAAAGCTCAACAGTGTAATATGATCTTGACCTCGTATTTTATCTTGAAAAGGAATATTGATATATTTAACTTTAAAATTGACTTTCCCTTATATCCAATACAAATTTCAATTCCAATGTGTGTAACATATTAGATGGCTAGTGACCCATGCATGTTATCGAGGTAACCCTATTATCTTAGCAAAAATATTCCCACATTCGGTGCTGATCAAGAAAATTTATATTTGCAAAAGGCGTAATAAATGAATAATCCAAATGCAGAGGTGTCTAAACAAATATTTTAAAAATCTTTCTTATGACATTTTGAAATTATATAACTTTACCTAATATTGTTTCGGTGGGATTGAGTTGTGTCTTACATTATGAAATATATATCAGCATGAATTAAATTCATGACTAAATAGCACATGTAACTAGGTGGACATCATATTTTTCATCCAAAATCATTATTCAAAGTATTGACAAACATTAGACACTTCCCTTTTTGCTTCTTCGATCTGTAGTGATGTGCGGGAGTAAAAAAGATCTGTTGTGTCATAAGCATTATATCGTCATTGCACTATGACGTCACGAATTGTGTGTTGTCATAGTACTGTCAGCTTTTTGTTTGAGGGTGTAGTGTCCTTTCAGATAATGCAAATATTATGTTTTTACCTTTCTTCTTTGTAGATCATAATGCTTGTTAACCCTTGGAGCCATTTTAAAAATAAAATCTTTCAAATCACACACATTTGCACTTAATTGCTATAAATGATAAGCAGGACTGATGATAATTCAAATTTTTGTTTCAGCGTTACCACCAGAAGGCAAGTCCAAATGGGTAACTAATAATACCGGAAACTGGCCCAAGATTTCATATGAAGATATCATAGACTACCTTATTAAGTCAAACTCCTTTGATTCCAAGGAAATGAAATCTTTTCGTGCCACGTATGCATATAACTATGTGCAAAATGGATGGTTAGGTGATATCCAAAGCATTGTGGAGAATGAAGTTCATTATTTGAAAGCCTGTATATCTCCTTCTCAGCCTGGAGCCTCTGCATTTCCTTACAGTGCTTGGATTGCTGCACGAAACGATGGAACCGTACTAAGTGCTAGCTGTACTTGCCCAGCCGGTCATGGAAGGTCATGCAGTCATGTTGCAGCAGTCATGTATGCTGTGCATCTAGCATGGTTACATGGATATGCTGGTAAATCCTCTACCGATTTACCTTGTACATGGGGACGAGGGACTGACGGCAATAAATTACTGAGTGAATTAAAGGCCATGAATTTCAAGCATCCAAAACGATCTGATAATCCCAGTCTAGCTGCAGAAACCTCAACATCGTCAAAGAGCAAGCCCTACAGGTTTAAACAGTTTTTAACTACAGAAGATTTTACTGATCATGTAAAGAATTCTCCACTTTGTCCTCTTTGGACACTCAATGGAACACTTCTCTACAAGACATTTTCAGTCACTGAAAATTCATATTCTACCTCCAAGGAAACGGATAATGATGAGTGCATACATGGATCTCATGACATTGATTATAGCAAGGTTGTAACCAAATTGGAGTGTTCTGTTTGTCAAGAATTTTATGATAAATATGTTAATCTTCCAGGGTCCAAAAGCAAAGAACTAAGTGTATTAACCCTGAACCAGGGGGCTTCATCAAGTCCATTATGGAAGGACAGCAGGCGAGTAAGAATACCTGCTTCGAAGGCAAACAGTGTTCCTAAAACAAGCAGAGGAGACCCTGAGAAATTCCTCAACAATCATCTGTACGAGAGATTTAAGGGAAACGAAAATACAGCTTATGGCGTTACCCATGAACCCATAGCAAGAACACATTTTCAAGACATTTCTGGGAAGACAGTACTATGCACAGGAACTGTTGTATCAACACATGAACCCTTTTTGTCAGCTAGTCCTGATGGAATCGTTGATGATTCTACTATCCTGGAGATTAAGTGCCCTACAACTTCAGTGCATGCCATGATTGACACAGGCAAAGGTGATGTGCGAAATATTGACAATGAACTAGTTCTTCACTCAAAAGGAAGAAATGGGTATTTCACACAGGTACAATTGTGTATGTTTTGTACAGATAAACACCAGTGCAAATTTTTTATGTGGAGACCTGAAAAACAAGACAGAGTTCTGCTTGACGTTGCATACAATTCAAACTTTGTTGACGATACAGTGTCTAGATTAAGAGTGTTTTATTTCAAACACATGTTAGTCCGCTTGGTTGATGACTTCAAGGCAGGCAGATTTGTCTTAAGTGAGGAATACAAAAAGTTCTGTTGTTAACTTAACAGTATAATGTTAAGAAATAAACTTAATCAAGTTCCTTCATCCTATTGATCTCCAGTTTATATAAATAACAAAAATCAAAATGAGGTTATAGTCAGTTTAATGAAACAGACATGTTTTCAATTAGAACGAGAATATACACTACATACATATTTCTTCTTGGTGCAAATATAGATAGACATGTACTATTGATAACACCTTTTGGCATGAATTTTTAATTTTATGGGGTAAATATTATATTTAAAAAACCAGCATCTCGTAAATACATGTCAGGTAGAAGAAATACTAGCTGGACCATTATGGTTAAATCACCAGTTTAGACACAGTAATTTGTAAATTGAAAACTGCTTTAACAGAGGTATTCACACAATAAGAGATATTTGGGGAGATAATGAATTTTTGCCTTTCAATGAAGTAAAAAGGCTTTATGGTATCAAGGGGACAATCCTTGAGTAC
This sequence comes from Phorcus lineatus, assembly GCA_921293015.1. Taxonomy (NCBI): domain Eukaryota; kingdom Metazoa; phylum Mollusca; class Gastropoda; order Trochida; family Trochidae; genus Phorcus; species Phorcus lineatus. Next base: position 25,765,657 of record OV121088.1, on the reverse strand, counting down.
AATATTATCATTTTTAATATCTCCAAAATGTGGAAAAACAGTCTTAACAAATCAGTAATGTAAACAAAAATTTTCATAATGCCAAACTCTTCATAATCTGCTATCTCAAGAAAAAGGAAGTAGAAGTTTTTATGAAAAACTAATTGCTGATGATAATGCCCTTAAAGTATGTCAAAAATGGCAAAATGAAATTAACTTAAATATTCCATGGAATGTTGTGTTTAAAAAATACAGATACTGTAATAAAGATTTAAAACTTTAAGATTTTCAATACAGATTTATCAATACAGCAATGAAAATCATAGATACAAATATCTGGGGGTTTTTTAATCGGGAATCTGAAATTCTGTACCATGTTTTTATTAAATACAAGTTTGTGTATGAATTCTGGCGAAAAGTTGAAACTTTTATTAATCACCATGTTACACATATTAATATTGCCATATCTGACTTAGATATTCTGTTTTTTAATACATCTGTCAGCCATCTGGCATCACATTTCATTTTAATGGTTAAAAAATATCTACATGTCTCAAGTATTAAGAAAAACAAATTATCCATTGATCATTTTATAAGCATTGTCAAGGATGTTTTCAATGTTGAGAAGATTATAGCAAATAAAATAATACTCTGCCATAATTCCATGCCAAATGGAGAGCTTTGATTAATTTTTTTACAATAGTTACCATTGTATCATCTTCTATTAACTCATGTACACCTATGGCAATGAAATGAATGAAAAGATTTGAAAAATAAAAAGAACATACACTAGTAAAACATTGTCTGTTTTGTTTGAGGAAGATTTTATCATAAAATTGTTATGTACACAGTTATACATTTTACCTCTTTTGCAAATACAACAAGTCAGTCCACTTTGTCCTTCACAAGTTCTGGTCTGATATTACACAGGGCGGCACACACTTTGACTATTTTATCCAGTTTGTGAACAGAATTAAGCGGTAGAACCTGATTCAATATTCTGTAAGATTTTAACCTGGCAATTGCTCTTTCCACATGTATTCTAACAGATGCTATTCTTCTAGTTTCAATACACTCTGTAGCACTAAGTTGTTTACGCCCTTTCATAAAAGCTGGAATGTTCAGTTTAACTCTGCGAGAATAAAGTTCATTACTTATAGTAAAGCCCCTGTCTGCCATTACCTCATCATCAGGTAATAAGTAGTTTAAAAATCCTGAATTTTTGGTGATATACACATCACTTGCACGACCCCCAAAACATCGTGAAACATACATAATATAACCATTTGGAGCAATTGCTACAAGAATTTTAGCTGTATTATGACTTTTATATGTACTGTAGGTTTGAGCTCTAACCCTCAAGGAAAATGGACGTTGCAAGAAAATTTCGGTACAGTCAATAATACAGGTTGTGTGTGGGTAGGTAGTCTTAAAGGACGTTGGCATTGCAGACCTAATTACATCTCTTGGAAGCCAAATAATACAATCTTTTAGATTTCTTGATAAAGCTGAGATACAAACTCCAAAGATTTTACTTGCTAATTGCATCGAAATTGAAAATCGTCTCCCAAGGTCATGAAACTGGATGCCAAGCCTAAGTCTCATAAGTGTGAGTAATATTTGATCTGAAACTGGCATTGTGATGTTTGACTGCATAACAGATGAAAGATAAGTCACTAATGATAGAAATACTTGAAGAGTAAGACCTGTGTAGAAAACAGAATCAGTGTCTGTCTTAATGCTGTCTGCTGAAAAAGCAGGAAAATTGACCTGAACAGATACATTCTTTGTTTTAGTTATGTATTGTTTCACTGCATAATGGTGGTCAACGGACTTACTCAAATCAACTTGTACAGCGACATTTCTGGTAACAATTTTTTCTAAAGGTCTGTGACAACAATAACAAGAATTATGTTGACAACAATCACAATCATGTGGTGAATCGCTATTCTCTTTGTCTTCTTCATCTGCAGATACCTGTTTATCTGTCAACTCTTCCACTGTATTGCTCCCTGTTGTAGGCACATGAGCCAGTGGGTGTCTCACGATGGCCTTTCTTCCCTGTGTCACCTGGAGAAAAGAATTTGAAAATATAACAAATTACTTATTCAACATTTCAATCTGACTCATTGAATAGCAAAAACTCAATCAATCTTTTAACACACTTTTGATAACAAATTGACATTGTTATATTTATTTGAATTACTTCATTGAACACAAAAACTAAACTGAAATACAGTGACAATAAATGTCCCTTACAATGCACCATAGTAACACTAGGCATTAAATTACAACTACACTTACCTTCCTTTCATATCCCAAATGCAAGACTGGATCAGGATTTTGTTTGGTTGGTTGGGTATCCAAAAAGTGAATTGAGCATATCTGGAAAACAATATTAAATGAATTAATTCAACTAAAAGCCTTTAGACAATGTTATTTCATTAACTAAAAACGATCTCTGACTTAGCTGCAGAACTGTAGCTATATAACCTCTTCTCCCAGTATCATTGAGTTAAAGTTTAAGGCCACGTCAGGGTATCAAAGAGCCTATTTTGGCGAAGCAACTGTAGCTATCTCTGACTATATTCAATGTGAATAACATATTTTGGGAAAATTCGGCACACAATAATGCTTTATCGATAAAGGTAATACAGAAAATGACAAACGTTCATTAAAACATTTTCGTTTTTTTAACATAAAACAATTATTAATATTATTATCATTATTATATAATTATAACATCATTCTTTGTGCAAAAGGTTACTAATATTTAAACATCAAGGGGGTTAACAGTGTATCTATATTTATCTAGATTTGTTTGTCATCATATGGTACAATCTATTTTGCCAATCATTATTTTGATTAATACATACCACGCTACTACCAGATGGGTGAAAATCTTTTCGGTTGACACGTGACACCCAAGCACGACGTCGATCTTCATCCACAGGAAACCTATGGAGGTGATAAGGAAACAAGCAGGGACAGTCCTTCCGTGGCACTTCATGCTCTGAACATGGTGTTTCCTTCCAAATACGTAGATTTCTTTGGCTGTTTGTACAGTCTTTGATGGCACATATTCTACCCGAACCACGTTCATAGGGTTTACTCTTGTTCTGGGCCATATCTTCGATGAAAACGTAATTTTTTTCACGTCGAACGTCAATGAGAATTTGCAGCCGCTTAATGGCGGACGATGCTAGCGCCACCACAAAGGGGGATAACTGAGAGCGGCATGACGCACCGCTCCGTGGAGAGGTCTATATACAGAAGTTGACTGGCCTTTTTTCATTAAAATTCTCTATTTCCGATTTTCAATGACAATAACCTATCTTACTCTATTGAATCAACAAAGCATCCAAAATATCTTCTAAATATTCTTTAAAATTAACTTTCTGTAATATTATCTAAAACAGATTTTCGATGATAAACGCCTTTTTAATGATATTCTGCTCAACAGATTGTACTTGATGACTCGAACACAGGCCTGAATTGAAGCACTGACTTGAAAAATGACCCCAGATCTTGTTTCACTCACCCAAAAAACTTCGGGTGACTTTAGACTCTGAAAAACTGCGACACAATTTTAAACTAGACATAAGTGAGCAACTCTTGAAAGGCAGTGTTAATCCCCACGTCACTTTACCGCCCAACTTGTGAAACTAACAACCTATAATCACAAAGAAATAAAAACATAATAATGGCCCTCTGTAACATTCAACCTGCAATCTCGAATAAGATACAGTTAATAAAACATATCAAAATGAGTGGATTACATTGCAGACGAACATATATTGGGTATACTGTTTTTCTGGACATGAATGTTGCTGTTTGATTTATGAAGAGTTGTTGAAGGCATTTTTGATATCTCCATTAATTTTAGAAAGGTGGATTTCAACTTTAAAAAATAGGGCCATTGGCTCTGTAGCTCATTAGGATTTACCTTTTTTAATGTTTGATCTAACAATTGTTGCACCTAACATATTACTGGTTTCTGAAAAGTTTTTTTTTAAAATGCCAGCAAAGCCCATTCTTTACAGGAGTTGAAACCAAATGTTCAAACTTCAAGTTCAAGGCTCCTTTCAATAAAATCTGGGGTATAGCAGTTCTCAAGGACAAGTAAAAGATGTAAAACCAAAAAGACATCAGGCAAAGGTTAACACTCTAGTGAGATAAAAAGATGAGATTCAATGAAAAAGTTAAAAATAGCTGCCTAACTGCCAAACAATTGCTGGTAGGTTTTCAATAAATCCTGTTGAAAATTGGCCATCATGGTAATTTCTGTTGATCAAACATTCAATTACAATTGTAATGGTAACTTCTGTAGATCAAACATTCAATTATAACGTCATGGTAACTTCTGTTGATCAAACATTCAACTACAATGTCATTGTAACTTCTGTTGATCAAACATTCAATTACAATGTCATGGTAACTTCTGTTGATCAATCGTTCAATCACAATGTCATTGTACCTCCTGTTGATAAAACGTTCATTTATAATGTCATTGTAACTCTATTTATCATATAATGGGCAGTGTTATTGGTGCAATAAACCCATCTTGTAATCATGTTATCAGATCCCTGATAACAATGCAAATGAGGGTAACTAGGTCGCACTACTTTCGCTAGCTCTGTACCTTATAAATATAAACGATGTGTCGAGTTTGGTGTGACGTTGCGTCAATGTAAACAAACATGGCCGCCTAGTCAATCGGCGATAGTGTTCACATCTTTAACAAAGGTACAGGTACCATCACAGCTGTTATTGACATGTATAATGGGAGCAAACACTACTATGTGCCCATTGATGCTGTAGAGTATGAAGGGAGGTTTGAACACTCCCGCCTTACAAAGATTCCAACAAAAGTGCCACGGCAGGCGACGGGTCGTCTCGGTTTCAATTTCAAATGTTTTGAACGATATAAGATATATATCTGAAACATTTATGATGTATTTTGTGTGATGTTTTATTCAAACAAAACGAGTACACTAGCTGTTGTTGTAAATGGTTTAACAAATTGCATTATTTTGCTCTTGTGTGACGTCATTTTCCTATGATGCGAAATGGAATGTGAGTTTGCCTAGTGATGACGTGGGTATATCCATACGCCCTTTTCGTTTGTAAAGGGGACACAAAGTTAACCAAAATTAACTGAAAAAAGAGGTTTATTTTAAAAATGACATTATATGATAAAGAGATTATTACCTTCGTATGTTTTGATATCGTAAATATCACAATATAAACAATAAAAACTATATATTAGGCTTGGTAAACATTGCCTAATACAATTTTTATTGTTTATATAGTGATATTTATGATATCAAAACATACAAAGGTAATAATCTCTATTCACTGAACAACCAATTACAATTTCATGGTAACTTCTGTTTGAATGAATAAACTTCAAATTACAAAAATATCATTGAATAACAGTTTCATTTCAAACGATCTACTACCAACTGGTATATTGCCAATAAGCTGTTAAGGACACAAACAGATATAATATATAGATATATAAAGTATGAGTGAGCAATGGGGTTTTACATATACCTTCAACAATAATTGCCTAACAAAGTGACACAGAGTATGTTGAGGGGGTAGAATATGATAAACTTTGTCGACAGTGCAATTTCATCAAAAAGTACGAACTGTAAATGAATACTACCATCTGAATGCTTATTGGTTCAGAATATTGTCACTAAAATGATAAGTCATGGTTTTTGATCGAAAAAAATGGACAAATTACAATATGACTCATATGTGTCATATAGTCAAAAATAACTTTTGAAACTTTTCTTAAGTAGACCATGGGCAAAAAAAACTATTGTTCATGTACCGTATTCGACGTGATAAGCGCCCAGGGCGCTTAAAAAATTGGTAAAAGGGGGCGCTTAATAAAACGATAAAAATTGTCCTTAAGTTTAGTCTTCAAAGTGTTTTCTTACGATATATATGTCTTTGAAATATGGTTTTGTAACTTTTATCATTTTGATGGTGGCTGGGGGTCTGTATTCTTTACTTTAGTGGAAGTAAAAGACTTATTGACAGACTGAAAAAACCTTCTTCAATGAATCAGCATGCAAGGTAAGCAATGTTGAGAGGTTGGCGCTAAATCAGAACGCATATTCAGGCCCCCCTGAGTAATTGAAGGAAATGCATCAAATTTGAAGGAAAACAGTGCATAATAGAAGGGAAAGCTTCCCAAATGGTAGGAAACGCAGCTTAATCGCTAAACAAACACGTCAATATCGGTTAAACGCGGTAATATCAGAGATTTTCCGTCCATATCGGAAGCAACCCGATCCCACTTTCGAAGGAACCCGATCCCACCTTCGAAGGACCATCGGTAGACTTCGGAAGGAACACGGTAATTTCCGTGAATTCTCGGTCGACAGCGGAAGCAAACGCATCTTAAAATGGCTACGAATCTGCAGTCTCCAGTTTCGGTGAGTGTTGTTTATATGTTTTACTGTGTGATTTTTAGATGTATTTTGTTCTACATGCTTGCATTGAAAGCGCATTTGAACAAGGAAACGATGGAGTTGTAGAGTTTTGTAATGAAATAGAGTCCGGGTTTGTTTACATCAGTCAGATGAAGCCGTATCGCTAACGCTATCATCGACCCGCGTCTGTGATTGCGTTTACCTGCATCAGACTTTCCGGGTTATATTTTTGATAAGTTTTGGAAATATGTATGTGAATTTTGTGAGTATGTTATGTATCACGTTTAAATCTAACTTTCGTTTTTGTACAATTAAGCTTTATCGAAAAACTTGTAAGTTTTCATGTTTTGTTAACGTGCCGCTCCATATGCCGCACTTCGTTGACCTTGTTTCGTTTGACCATTTAAATATCCCATTTATTAGGGACCGTGTTTGGAATTATCTCGAAATCGCTTTGCAACCACTTGTTGATTATTTCACGAGTTAGCGGCAGTTTGCCTAATTCAACTAGAACAGAGTTACTTCCCTTTGTCGTATCGATCGACTTCGGGAATTTAGATTCTTGAGACCTGCGTTTGACCTACAAAATAGAAAATTATTGGCGAGTATCTTATATATTTACATTCCAGGTTATGAGGTCACAAAATTCACATACATATTTCCAAAACTTATCAAAAATATAACCCGGAAAGTCTGATGCAGGTAAACGCAATCACAGACGCGGGTCGATGATAGCATTAGCGATACGGCTTCATCTGACTGATGTAAACAAACCCGGACTCTATGCGAGTAACGCCGTAACTACTCAATTTCATTACAAAACTCTACAACTCCATCGTTTCCTTGTTCAAATGCGCTTTCAATGCAAGCATGTAGAACAAAATACATCTAAAAATCACACAGTAAAACATATAAACAACACTCACCGAAACTGGAGACTGCAGATTCGTAGCCTTTTTAAGATGCGTTTGCTTCCGCTGTCGACCGAGAATTCACGGAAATTACCGTGTTCCTTCCGAAATCTACCGATGGTCCTTCGAAGGTGGGATCGGGTTCCTTCGAAAGTGGGATCGGGTTGCTTCCGATATGGACGGAAAATCTCTGATATTACCGCGTTTCACCGATATTGACGTGTTTGTTTCGCGATTAAGCTGCGTTTCCTACCATTTGGGAAGCTTTCCCTTCTATTATGCACTGTTTTCCTTCAAATTTGATGCATTTCCTTCAATTACTCAGGGGGGCCTGATATTGTTCAGTCAAAAACGTGGTGGGTGGGCGCTTATAGGGGAGTGGGCGGTTATTAAGTCGAATACGGTATTAGGGATGTACAATTTCAGCTATAGAACATTCAAGGCGTTTCCTTGATCTTAAGTGAAATCAAGAAAAATGTCTTATTTTTGACATTTAGGGATGACAATAGTTAGTTGATGGAAATCTAATCCGTACTTATGATAATTTAATTGGTACATCAACTAGATATACACTTTGTCACTTTATGTTGATGTCTCTCATAAAATTACGTGACAGTAACTGGGATGAATACCCACCAGATTTCTAGCTCTTAATTACTATAAGTGAAATTTGGTTCAACAATGAATATCTCCCGAGAAGCTTTTAATCCCTGAGGGAAGAGTCATTTGAGATGATTTAAGTATGTTTGTTTGTTTGTATGCCAACTTTTATGATTTATCTGAAAACAGATATTAGATTTAGATGGAAAAAAACCCATAAAAGTCTGAAATGCTAAGTAGCATACCTTCCTATGTATTTTGGTGGTCTTGAATTTAAAATATTGTTATAATGCGACGTTTGAAAGTGATATTGCTTTTAGAAGCACTCTGTGATTTTCAAGTTATTTATCATTTGGCTTTTATATGTGTCCAAACAGTAATCTGGATGATTTCAATTCATAAGATTTCACATATTAATCCTTTGAAAATAATCAGTTTTCATTGAAAATTGAAAAAACCCACTTTTTTATTGTGCCCAAGCAAAATTCACACATATTTAACCTGTAAAACACCATCAACTCATTTTTATAATTCCATCTGCTTTTAATAAGTTTCTTTATTGTGAATTTTGACAGATTGACATTGTCCAGGTTTTGATCTAAACTGTGATTTTATACATTTTTATTGTCATTTGATTTATTTTATAAGATAACAGTTTACACTTATACTTTTCGGCAACAGTTGGTACTTCTAGATAAAATTACACAACTCATTAAGATTTTGTAGAACCTTGTAAAAATCTTTGTTGCCATAAATCCTCAAATGTTGCTCGAAAATGATTTAGATGTATATGTGATAGATTTTGACAGATAAAAGACATTAATTTTATAGGCAAGAGATACACTGTCCGCAAGAGGCTCTAAATCCATGTTCAAAATTATTGATTGGTGTTGAAAAAAGTTTGTCAAATTCCCTGTACAATCTTTTATCAATGTTATTTTTTCAAAGTGGTGATTGGTGCTTTATCAGGCCTTCAAAGAAAATCATTTTAACAGTGTTTGTGAAAATAACGGTATTTAGGTTACCATTGACAATATAGTTCCTTTTAACAGTGCAATATTCAGGGCCTAATGGCAGTTTGTAACTTGAAAGAAGTTATATGGAGTAAGTTGATGTATATCTTTATAGTTATATATATGAGCTATGTAGGAGGAATGCATGTGAAGAAAACCGGTTTCCATATCCTGTCTCTGAACGTAAAAATTGTTTTATAAATTAACTTAAATTTCATTTCTATGTTTTGTTTTTGTTGTACCAAAAATACATGTCCTCTATAGCTTATCATACAGCTCCTTATTGTCAATAATGTGAATTATGAGTGATGACATATTTTTCATAAGTGAACATGTATATATGCGCAAATATTACCTTTGCCTAAAGCTTCTCATACAAATCATTACTATCCATAATGTGAATGAAAAGTATTTTCCACATATTCTCATTTGCATATATTGCTTTTGGCAAGAAATATGACTTTTTCAGTGTGTCACCTCTATTTCACCAACTATCACTTCATAAAATAACTGTTCCTGATGTTTCTCAGGCCATTACTACACTAAAAGTGTTCCTCGACATCATATTAAACTCTCAGGTGATACAAAAATTCATACTTGGTTTGTTAATGTCATATGAAACTATTTTACAGGTATTAAATTCTATATCTAAACTATGAAAATTTAATGAAAATCGTCATAACAGACAAAATTTACAAGGAAGAAACCATAGTGAGGCTAATGACAAGCAGGAGAACAATTATATATATTATATACTGTAAAATCATAATATTTCGCGGGGGTTTAATTTTCGCGCTTTTCGCGCAAAGTCATAATGCGCGAATAATAAAACATCGCGAAATATTATGGTCATGAACGTGAAGAAAACCAATAACAGACAAATAATTTGGTTGACACATTTTATTACTCACAGGATTGTTTGGTTTGTTCATTAATGACGAGTCACTAATTAGAGCTCTCACAAGCGTGTACGCCGATATGCACGTTGTTTATTGTGCAAACACAATCATCACAATAATCCGGCCTGGCGGAATCCACTCTTGATCGCCAATATGCGTGTCCTATTGTTTTGATTGCAGTACGCTTGAGCTTCGATTCGGAGCGTATTGCGGTACAGGACCCTCGGTTTAAATATATTTTCGGTTCGGTATGATATTTCTTTGAACGAGATCTCGAGGATTCACATCATTCAAACACTATTGTTGGGAGTTAAAGATCAAACTAATTCGTTCCGAATGTTTACTTCCGGAAAAGCTTGGCGACAGGTATCGTTACCACTTCAAAACTTGAAGATGTTTAATGACAATAAATAAAAAATTTATCGTTGACTTTTGAATAAATAATATTGTTTTCATTGTAAATTACTACTAGTTTCTTTTCTGCACAGTGCATGTAGTTTTTCTCACTAAATTTTTTATATTGCTTAGTCCAAATGCGCGAAAATTAAACCCCGCGAATCAGTCATTTTTTATGTTTGCGCGAAAATAACACCCCTCGAAAATAAATGATTTTACAGTATATGGATCTCAAAAGAATTACAGATAATACCCTTTAAGTTGCATCATCACTATGGTAACAGAACATATATTCTACTGAGAAAGCAAATACATAAACATTGGAAGCAAGTTCATTTTCAAAGTCATAAAAGCTTTCTTCAACAAGGATGCATGAATATATATAATTATTTGAATGCTTCATTTTGAGAAATGGGCACTTAAAATGACAAGAGTATCTTCATGTAATTATATTCCGTTTGATGCTTTGTCATACTATTACTGTTTCATGTAAATTCTTGTCATTCTCAAGGAAATTTTGTTGAAAATCTATGGAAGAGGAATTTATAGAAGTCAAGTTGCTACCTTATTTTACTAACCCTTTCAATGCGCAGAAACATTAAAACACATGTCCATAAAGTTGAATGAAAATGGAATTTAATGTTTCAGAGGTATTTCACTTTTGTTCATCTCTAAATTTTCTACATAATACCTCCATCAAGAAAGAATTGATGATCAGAATGGAATGTGACAAAGTTTATCACTTGACATGTCTTTGTTGTTGTTGGGTTGAAGTTTTACGTCTGCTTCCACCATTGGGTGATGTCGCCGACGTAAAACATGCCTTTTCCAAATAGTCGACCTATAAGTAAATCAACTATTGCGTAAGAGATTAACTGCACCACTGATTTTTTGTAATGAGAACAAAAGTGAGAAGGAATTGAGAACCCCCGATGCTCCTGTCAAGCTGACAATGACAAGCATCATTGTGTGGACATCAACTATTCACAAACATTATCATGACTCTAATCATGGTGTTATGTAAGTAATCTGTGAGTTTTCCACTGTCAACATCTGCCACCATGATACTCACACACAGGCTCATTGTAATATCACAAGCAAATGACATAAGACAGAAATCAACCTCTGTGAAATGATTAAATCTACAATGATTTTGGTATTACTGATCGATTGCATAACATGCCAGCATGAAGATCCACAAACTGAAAACAAGGTGTAATCACAAATATATACCAGCCACTTGGCAATTATTGCATCATTTTTCTGGTTTTGACAAATCCTTTATGAATTGATCAAATCTACACTGACTTGAAAATAATTTTTATGATCACAGTTTATCATTGTACTGTACTACAAGAAGATATAAGTAATATCTATACAGAAAACAAAGTGTAATACTTAAACACACATAGAAGCTATATTTTGGCTATTATGACATCTTCTATTTCATAAGATTTTAAAAATTTAATAACAAAGCTACGCTGACTTCAGTATCTTTTCTTGGCAACCTTTTTACTTCAAATTTGAAGTTTTTATTTCATATCGTTCTTAACTTTATCACAATACAGTAATCTCTATCACATTACCAAACCCTATAAAGGCTAGGTCAATTACATTTTAAACCAATGACTATTGGTGGGCGTATATATCCATTGTGCACATTCATGTAGGTCTATTTATATGACACATATCATCTCTTACTCCAGTAGACTCATGAACAACATAAAAACAAAAACAAAACATAAAGGAAGTACCGAGTAACAAACAATATTTCATTGCCTTCTTCTTATTCATATGAAATTAATGTTTTCTGCAAATACAACTCCACCGCCTCTAGAGGGCAAACTCAAACATCAGCTTATTTCTTTAATCCTATTATCGTGTAAACAATGAAACGTTAGTCGATTTGTTCATAGAGATTGACAAATACTTCTAATATACTGACATCTCATTCTGTACAACAAAATTTTTTATTTAGAGACTATTGCTAGAGATATTTGAACTGTTTTCTTAAGCTGTTATCTTATATTATTTTATCAGTATAATTCATCACTTTCTCATATATTTGGAATGGTTATTATTCATAATTTCACCTTTGTATCATAATATTTTCTATCCAACTGTGACCAGTATACATAAACAGAATATATACTTGACAAAAAAAGTTATATCATATTAAAAGAATATTTCTTAATTCTAAAATTTGGAATGACATTATCTTTTCATTGAAACACTGATAAATATCAATCTTTAAAAAAAATAATATGCGTTACTTATTTTTTCCAGTATATATATCAAGGAACAGAATAATTTGAATATGAAATATGAAATATATTGTTTATATCAAAATTTATTTCAAGTAATGTTTCACACCGAAATCTTTTCATGTCCTATCTTATCAGGGACCATTCCCAGACTGTCAGAACACTCCCAAAACTACAATTGATCTGCAGTCTTACGAAAAGTAAATACTTCTTGGAAATATTTTGAATGTTACTCACCCCAAAATCTTGGAGACCAAAGTATGAAGGAAGTATCAAGGGATATGGATTAAATTATCATTTTAAACTTAGGGGATTTTGAAACATTGCATGATGAAATGGGAGTGTAATACACTTTATGTACTTTTAACAATTAGAATAAGTATCAAATAATTTTTGTATGTAGTGTAAGTGGTTCCGTTTCCACTATGATTGATTTGTTTCTTTTAATTCACATTATGAATCAGCAAGAAACTTTCACTTTAACCCACATCTTGACAAATATGTGAGAAAATGCAAAAACACTATATACAGTGATTCTTATAGGAAAACTGCATGATTTGTATTGATGTTTTTGATAAAGCTATTCTAATTTTAAAACAATAATTTTTATTTAATTTGATAATAATTTTGATCATTTAATTTTAAAAGTAAAACATATATATACACTTTCTACATTATTAATTACTTATAGAAACATAACAAAAAGATATGAAGATTTATGCAAGTGCAATACTGCCTACACTTTTCCTACCATATTGAATTAATAAATTAAAAAATAAGTGAATTTGTAGGGAAATGTTAGAGACAGAATTTTGTTGTAATAAATTGACTTTTCACAAAATTATACATATCCCTACCACAACAAACAAATGAAAAAAATCCCTGAACCACAGTCAAAGAGAAATAGGTGCAAGTTCTATTCAACACTAAACCCTGTGAAAGCAGACAGTTGTCAAAATTTCACTTTCAACTAATCAACAGCAAACATAGTGCTATATATGCTTGTCCTAATCAGTCAGTGAAGGCAAGGTAAGGTCTTGTAAGGATGGGCTAGGAAGAACAAAACCCTTATGACATGATAGAAGCTGTAGGTGGATATCCTAATTAACACAAAAGTCAGAGGAAAGTATTGGCAGATTACGAAGGGGTTGATGGGACACACATCAACACCCCCCTCCCCACCACACGCACACACAACACACAATAGTTCCAAATATAGGTGATATAGAGTGTCAGATTTCATTGTAAATCATTTCTCACTCTAGTTATTAAACAAATTTCTGTGGACACATGAATGTTTGTACTGGCCCAACCCCCCCTCCCCACAAAACAAAACTCCTTTATCCAGTGAAAACACTAGGACCAGTTAGAACAAACGCTTTGATGACATAAGAGGAGCTAATTAACACTCAGTAAGCTGCAACCAGGACTAGAAAGAACAAAACCCTAATGACATGAGCTAAAGGTGCATGTCCTAATTAACACCAGTCAGGTGAGGCAAGGTAAGGTCCGACAGGTAGAAGAAGCTGTCACCTGTAGAGGACAGACACACTCTGATCCACATGGCCCCGGGCATTACCTGGTGAACTGCTTTCTGACTGGCCGATATTTATAGCAGGTGCCCTCCGTCCGTCTGTCTGTCTGTCAACTACAAGACTCATGCACCTCTGTCTCTCAACCTCAGTCACTCACAGCCAGGCAGTTGCTAAGACTCTGTTGAGTGAGGTAGTCATTCAGATACTGCCTTAGAACATTGTGTGTCTCCAGTACTGAGGGACTTGTTACTGTGACTTCATTAAGTGCCTTAACTAAGTACTGTGACTTCACTTAAGTACTGCCAACTGTTTTTGTGAAAATAAGTTGACCAAAGTATTGGATCTTACAAACATGGGATCTTACAGAGCTGCTATCAGGGATATATTACTCCTTACTGTGCTTTTATACGGTGAGTGTTTACACAGAAAAAAGTTTGCTTTGCTGGAGAGGTGATGGATTTCATCTTGAATTGAATCTGTCTTAAATGTAAACATACAGAGCAATCCCTTGACAAATACGGATCATTTGGCAGGCTCATGAGTTAAATAAACATCGATCATGAGTTGAATTGTGAATTTAAAATGTGATTTGTACCATTTTATGCAAAATTTTTAAGCTTGAAATTTCTTTTAAAAACTCATGATAACAATCAGGGATGGGTTTCATCAAACAGGATGGAAATTGATATATGCACAAGTGCAGCGTATTTCACTGAAAAATATATATCTATTTCATCATATTGAATTATAAAACAGGTATTAAACTCAGGGAAGAGTTATTTAAGCAGGATGTAAAAGTGTGATAAACACACACGCCGAATACATGTGGCTTGAATTCACTGAAAATGTCATTTTTTCAAATTAAGCTATTTCACACTTTTGATAAAAAAAACACTCCCCATTTGTCTTTGAGATGGTGTGAAATGCAATGGAGGCAAGGTGGTATTGAGGGAGAATAAACACTCCATATGCAAATTTGTTCAGCATGGACTTGGCTGTTTGTGGGACTAGTCAAGTTGGCTTGACACGAGTTCACTGGTCATACCGTGCCGTATCTGTCTTTAACTAAGCCTTATCTTTATACAGGGAAATGGCTCACTTGTTCTATATATTTAGTGAATTTTTTTCAATTGTATAACTATTTATTTGGCTTATCTTTGAACGCTATCAATACACATTGAATTAGCTCATTTATCGCACACCTTCATTAACTTAACTTTTCAACATTATTCAGGCTTATTTCACATAACTTAAGTAATTAGATAATGGCACTTTTGCAAGTATCTGTTCAAAAAGTTTTATAATAGGCAAATTCATATTTATCTTATAATCTTATCCTTTAAAGTTATTTTTGAACTGATAAATTAACGTTCTTAGGCTTATCTACAGCACTATCAAAATGTTTTCTAATTTCAATGATTTGGAACAATCCCAGTAAAGTAAATGATTCTAGTTAACATTACGAAATCAGCAGAAATTTCATGTGTCCCTTTGACTTATCAAGATTTTTTTAGCCTTTCAAGTAATAGTGGTTCAATCCAAACATACATGCAATGGATAAAAATGTCCTTCAAATCAGGTGCTCATTTGAACTTAGTCTAAATGCATTTTGCAATGACTTTATGGCTCGAATAGTAATAATATTTTCATAGTGCAGTACTTCTCATTTGAGAGAGATTCTTTTTTCAATTTTCCTCTTCTGTCTGTCTGGAGACAATTCAGTCAGAGAGAAGCAATGGGTTTTAAACAGTACGAAGATATATGCAAATGAAGACAGCGAGTTAAATATCAAACATTCGAACTTATTGAAAGGACTGCAAATAGGAAAAAAAGAAAATGTCCTCTACTTGACTAAACTGAAGGTAACCATACTTAACTTTATTACATTTGAAAGGCATTAAAAAATATGAATATTTGCATATCTAAAAACATAATATGTTTTCAACATCACCAAAAGACCAAATACAACTTCAGAGAACGAATCTACCGAAAAATGTAACATTGTTATATTTGGGTTCACACTATCTGCTATGGTAAAAATTTTGGTACTTTTTCAAGTAGAAACCCTTGTTGGATTCGAACCAACACCCTCAGGGTAATACATAGATTAAAATTTAGTCCATGAATAATTTACTGTTCCTTCATCCATAATATTTTTTTTCTTTGGGTTCCTAATTCATATTTCAGTCAATTCAGTCAATCTAGACTAGCTGAATGTGGACCTAGACTTTATAAAAGGCTCCATTATAAACACAGTCATGAAGCAGGACTAAGTAATACATTTCGTCTACTTTTGATATATCTGCAGCTGACCATGGACCATGTTATACATTACAACTCGCCAGCTGCTGAGAACATAATAAATCCGCCTTCGATTGAAAGAAGTTGTACACTGAATATGCTCAAGCAATTGTTATTCATGCACATGTTCCCTGAAATATTAAGAATTAATCTGTTAGCACAAATCTGTTCCCAACATCAGAGATCAAATCCAAATTCAAATCAAATCCTCCTAAAAGTATTTTGATCTGACTTCAATTTGAAAGAAATTGTACATTGAATTGAAATATTTTTCCAAAATCTTTATTAGATACCAAATCCAACTTCAGCTACCTTATCCTTCAAAAAGAGTGTTTTTGACCTTTCATTTGAAAGAAATTATTCATTCAATTTATTCATTAAAAACCACAAGCTTCAACAGCAGGGACCAATCCTAATTCAGAGACCTAATCTATCAAAAACAGTGTTTTTGCTTTCAATGTGAAAGAGATTGTACAATTACTATTTTAAAGAAATTTAGAGTCACTTGTTCCCCCAATTGTCCCGAACCTAGTGATACAAATCTTTTCCAAAATTCATCATCAGATATCAAAACCAACTTCAGATAAATATATATATGTGAACTAATATCATAGTAGAATTAGGTACATAGTCACATTCACATTTGCCAACAAGCACTTTGTTGTGTGAATATATATATTCAAAAAAGGAGAATTAATTTCTCACGTGAAGGAAGGTTATATATAAAAAAACAAAATTGAAAAGACCAAAACACTTTTCGAAATGAATTCATCGTATTGTATTAAAGAAGATTGATCCAGTCCAAACCATCCTTTATTTACCATTTCTTCTTATATATATATATATATGTATGTATATGAAAAAAGTTCACCAATTTGAAATTGATCTTCAGCTCCCAGGCGTTATATATTGAAAAATACGAAGTCAGAAGTAAAAACAATCCATTTTAATGGCTAGCGCTTTCAGCTCAACGAGCCTCTTCAGGCCATACATATAACGGATAATGCGTTGCCGAGCAACGTCATCGTGTACAATGACAATTGCTCGGCAACGCATTATCCGTTATATGTATGGCCTGAAGAGGCTCGTTGAGCTGAAAGCGCTAGCCATTAAAATGGATTGTTTTTACTTCTGACTTCGTATTTTTCAATATGTATGTATATATGTATGTGTGTGTGTGTATATATATACATATACATCTATATAGATGACAGTGTTTTTGGCCTTTGATTTGAGAGAAATTATTCATAGAATATGCTGAAGCATTTGTGAGTCATATGTTCCCAATGTGACCCTGCAGAGTAACAGTAACAGAAGACTAAGGTATACCGGGGACAGTGGCAGGTTGTCAGTCTTCTAACCGTTTTATTGGGGTTGAGCAAGTGTCATACTCTACTTAAATCTCGAAATAAGCAGAGTATTTATAACTTAAGTGAATACTTTATATATCAATAAACTTTGACATTGATACTTTGGGAAAGTCAAGTTATTTAAGTGTGTATTGGGGTGCAAATTCAAACTTTTCATATTATTTAAATCTTACAATATATATTTCATATGTAATTTGTTTAATTTGAAAGTATCTTGATACTTCATTACATCTCATGTAAAGTGTAATCAATTCCTTTGGAAATGATTGAACATTTGTTCAAGAACTTAAACAGTTTAAGAAATCTGTTCTTGAACTGTTTTTTACAGAAACATCAAGAACGGAAAGTTCCCTCATAACTGGGACATATGTTTATCCTCATAAAGATAACATCTCGCGTACAAAACTAATTTTCTCTTTCAAATGGTACACCTGAATAGTTTTGGACAGTTTAAGACTTTGCAGAGTATTTGGGGGTGGAATTTACAAGAAAAGAAAGAATTCATATAAGAACTTCTTGTGTTTTCACATCAAACAGTTGAAAACAAGAACTCTTTTTCTTAATCTAGGTTAATCAGTATTTATAAATGGAATATCAATATTAATTTAAGTTTCTAATATTTACATTATATCTACCAATACATAGGATACAACACACTGCTATAGAGCATGCACTTCTGCAGGTATACAATCAGTATTTATAAAATAGATTCTCTATGAAAGTAACTTTCATACATTTACAATACATCTATAATAAAAATCAACCCCTAAATATAACTTCTTGCAGCTTGTCATAAACAGTTACATAAAAATATTGTCTAAAAATGTATTTTTATTTTAAAACTCAATCTACAAACAAACCCGAAAATATCACTTCTTTAAGCTACCTCATGACCGGCACTTACAATATAGACTCTCCATCAAAAGAAACTTTTTACATTTACAATTAATCTCTACATACATATTAACACTAAAATATGACTGCATCATCATCATTGTATATATTGCTTCAAGCTCATCATCAGTAAACAAAATGGATTATCTATCTAACCCTATTATGAAAACGTTACATATCTAGGTATTAACCCAAAAATATCATCATTTCCAGCTCACCAAAAGTGATTGTTATATTTACAGTACAATATGTATCAATAACATTCCAGGCAAGGTTCACGAACATAATACCATCACAGCCTACCACTCATTGTCATGGTCAGGCAATATATACAAATAAGATATATATGTATACTCATCTCTGAATCATACACCAATAAACGTGTATAAGAGACCTGAGCAAGATAGATATTGTTTTTCTTTCATTATATGTCACAAAGGTCATGTTATTTCAAAGAATCTCGTTCTAACTGTAACATCTTTTAATTTTCCTAAACATCTTCCACTTTAAAGACAAATTTTAAAAGGCATTTGGGTTTTTTTCATATTTTTTCTCAAACATTGGATAATGTTTATTCATACAGGCATGTCAGTGAATAGATATCACTCAGATTGGTCATAGGAGATAATTATGCATAAAAAACTTAGTCATTGTTTTCACTCGACTACTTGACATGACTTTACTTATTTGTCTTAGGACGTATCTGTCATTCTTCTGTTCCTGTCAATCATCCTTGGCTCGTCCTCCCAATCAATCAACTGTCGCTCATTGACTTATTTGTGAGCCTAGTTACATGTGAGTTCACACTGGAACAGGAGGTGAGGTAAGGTGATTTGGGGTTTCAAAGCCGCTTTCAAGTGCTTCTGGTATGATTAAAAGGAGAAAGCCTGCAACACTATTGTGGTCAAACGTGCAAGCATTGGATGGAACTAGCAAACCATTGGTGGTACTGCGCTGACATCCAGTGCAGCATTGCACCCAAACCTTAACAAATACTCCATGTAGGACAGATCTTTACTGCAGACAAAGTTGCCAAGCCCCTGGCGGAATCAAACCCTTGATAACTTGATCTGAAGCCAAACATGCTTTAACTATTCGCTATCTGGAACAGGTCTATATGACACTGTTGTGTAGCATCAGATGATAAAGATATGAAGGGGTGATGACCAATGACCAATAAGCTACTGCCATTATCTGCATATTAGCATTTGAGGTCGATGACTCCATCAGTGGAGTTTTCAGGGGCAATCCATAGCTTAGTTGAACATCAAACATTAACTAAAGCTCACCGAGAAATTTACCTAACAGCTCAGATTAAAGCCTTAACCCAATACTTGGGTGTTTCTTTAGCTCAGCCCTACAATCAAGGGTAAATCAAGCCCAGCTTCGTCCCTCAACTTGCCTAAAGCAAAAAAACTAGGATCAAACTGGCACACTCGTAAGATGTAAAACTCCTGAAGTCATCCAAAGTTATCGTAAGCTGAGGTAGATATTAAAGGTTAATTATAGGAGACATTTATCAATACATGTCATCTCAAGGAAGCATTAAAGAGTATATCCTTAGTACAATTAGAAGGTAGCATTTAATGTTTCTTTAGCTCAAAGAAGCTTTCAAAAATATCCTTAGCTAAAGGTAGCTCTTAAAGGGTATCTCTATCTCAAGAAGAATATCTTCTAGTTTAAGGAGGCCTAAAAGATTATATTTAGCTCAAGGAAAAATTTAATGATATCTTCAGTTCAATAAAGCATCTGATTGTTCCCTAGTTCAAAGAATTTGTTTGAGAGTATCTCTAGCTCAAGGAAGCATTTAAGGGTATCTTAAGTTCAAGGAAGCATTTAAGGGTATCTTTAGTTCAAGGAAGCATTTTAGGGTATCTTAAGCTCAAGGAAGTATTTAAGGGTATCTTAAGTTCAAGGAAGCATTTAAGGGTATCTTTAGTTCAAGGAAGCATTTGATCATATCCCTTGCTCGAGGAAGTATCCAACTATCTTTTACTAAGGAAGCATTTAGGGGTATCTCTAGCTAAATTGTTGGTATCCCTAGCTAAATTCCAAGGAAACATTTAAAGGTATCTTAATCTCAAGGAAGCATTTAAGCATATTTTTTGCTCAAGGCAGACATTAATGATATTTCAGATCAAGCAAAGAGTATGAGTTCCAGTAAATCATTTCAGGTTACTTTACGGTTAAGCACACAATTGTATGTTAATTGACCGTAACAAAACATACAATCTAGCTGTCAAGAGTGGCCTCTCCTGATCCACTGCCTCTGGCAAAGATGAATATCACATCAAATCATTAAGTCACGATCAGGCAATTGTCATTTTCAAAGGTAAAAAGGTAATTTACGGGTTAATAACAGGTAATTGTAAATGTCAATAAAATAACATCACCCAGAATAGCCTTATAACCAATGAGGTTATTATAAAGGAAATCGGGTAATATAGGGTTGATTTAAGGTAGCTGACTGTTACAACTGACAAGTTACACTCTAACATTTTGTAATTTCATCACAGATGTGTACAGCCATATGTGTCAAAAATTTAAGAGGTTACCAAGTGAGTATGTTTTGGAATGGTATATGACAATTATGTCAATATATTATGATAGGTTCTCAGAGTTGAATTACAAGGTATAACTACTAAGGTAACATTTTGAAATTTAATCCCAGATGTATATAACCACCCTGTATTAAATTTCTATCAAAGTTTAAGGATGGTTGTTTACTTAAAAGAAGGAGGATTATCAAGGTAAAGTTGATGTTTAGTAAGTTTCTCCTTCATGTATAGGATACAGATTTCATTACAGATGAACATGATCATCACATTACAACATCATCCCCATCCCCAGGGTTTCAAAGAGTAGCCACATGGGGTACAGGGGCTGTAACCCTAATCAGGCCCCGGACAATGTCTCATGGGGAGCGAAAAGCCTGCTAAAAAAATGTTTTTGCTTTTCTCAAGTTTCAGTAGTTTTTTAGGAAAAGTGTATTATAATCATCTGCAAAAGGCAGTGTCAACGAGTCACAAGTTCAAATTTACAAGAATGAGTTTAAAATCTCAGACCACCAAAAATTAAACTAAAAACTAGCGTCTTCAAGTAAAAAATTAAAACTAACATTAATGGCAATAAACAAATCTCTCAAAACCAATATGAAACTTCAAATAACCAGTGTACATGTCCTCTAGTAAAAAGTTCCAATTAACAAGAATGAGAAGAAATATTCCAAAACCAAATTAATGAAACTTGAGAGGGCCATGCAGTGACTTCAAGTAACAAGTTCAAATTTACACGAAAGAGTTTAAAAAATCACTTAACACCAAAAAATGAAACTTTAGATGTCAGGGTCGCGTACAGAAACTTGTTCAGTAGTGAGTCAGGCAGTTTGTACAGTATAAGGTTACTGAGGCTGACCTGTACATGAATAGGTGTGACACTAAATTACAATGATCAGTTACCTACGTTACTTTTTGTCACCCCCTCAGGTATGAGTTGCTCCCTGTGATTTAGTGACAGGTGTATGTAATTATTACCTGTAAACATGTAATTATTACCTGTAAACAGGTAACGGATGTATAATCAAGGCGAGGTCACATGATGTTCACAAGTCTAGTTAATATGAACAACTTATACCTGAAAGTGAATTAGTTACATGTGTGATGTATTCATTAGGTGTTGACAGGTACCGAAGGTAATCAACAGGTTATTCAAATCTCAGATTTCACTATGCAACTAATGAATGGAGTAATAGAAATATATTTTCAAATTGTCTGCAACTTACAGAAATATTTTCAATGTGATGGTGATGTCGATACTATTGGCAGGTGATATGTTATCCTCTTGTGATTTCATCAGTGATGAAGAAAGTGATATTTCTTTGCACTGAAGTACTATTACTCCATAATGATACAATTCTGTGTGCTTTGAACATGCCCAGTCATGGATTTATAAACATGACAGGAATGTTATTATCAACATCATGGCAAATTATGGACTATTTACGGCTTAATTGAGGTGTAAGCGAATATTATATATGACACATATTTTCACAACAAAAAAGCTTTTCTTCTTACTTCTAAATTCTCTTCTGAAACATAGTGATGAGTAAAACAAGTAACAGGTACTGTTACAGCTGTAATTAATTTAGAAAATTGTAACAGAAGTCATGATTACAATAAATCAGGAATATACACTAGCAACGGTGTACTTCCTCTGTAATGATAGTAAACTTTTAACATGTGGCTAGTCCTTAAACAACTTACCATAACTATATATACTATAACCATGCTGATATATAGCTACAGATATTGAGTAAATAATAACACTCAAGCACTTTAGCCAGAGTCATATCCAGTTGGACTTGAGTCCATTTTCTTTGACTTGAGGAATCATAAAGTGGAGATCACTATCACTCATTGCAGTAGACTGTTCATCTGTGAGGTGTGAAGAAATATGATCAACATGATCTTATCAAGACATATCATGTCAAAATATACATATTATATTATACATAAGCTGAACAACAATTACATAACATCTTGTGTAAGATAAGAATTTCAGTTACTCGGGTCCATATCTTAATAGCTAAATGATAATGCATTACACCTCCAATCTCAAAGCATAACTTTTATCACTGTGTATGGCATGATGCAATTTCTGGTCCTTTTTGCTTCAGAAATAAAATTACCCAGGTGTGATAATTCACCTGACAAGAAGACTTACCCCCATTTGTTAGCAAACAAAGTTTTTACAAACAGAGTAAGCCCTTATTACATGGGTGAGAGAATCTAGTGAGAGGATAAGTTTGGTGAGCTGGAAGCCCTCAATTGTGCATTTACTACAAATCAAACATTGTGTTACGTTCTCATTTGATTAATCTCCTTAATTAGATTCCCTCACTATTGTTTAATGCTTACTTGGTATGGTAAATATGTACCCCATTTCATTTTGCCTACATTCCACCATTTTTTTGAATGAATAAAATATGTTTCAATCAAAAATCCCACCTGATGAAGAAGTAAGCATAAATTCAGAAACGTTGTGAATTTCACAATAAAGAAGTTGTTATCCAGAAAAATCTTGTCTTCCTTAAAAAATTAATTATTACTATCCTTCATTTTTATTACTTACATATATTAAATGATCATTTGATCTATAAAGTGTTTTCAATCTCAAAGTACAAATCGTCAATAGCATATGTTCTAGAAGTCAATGACCTCAGCTTTATGAAACATATGTACATGTCTCACAGCATTTCCAGTCAACTCAACCTTCCAGCTATTTGAATATTCATACCACTACGTCACTTGCGTATAGTCAAACGTTTTAAGCAGGGTGTTCAAAGTTCAATGTAAATAGACTTAGCACCTGCAGTTAATGTAAATTTGTCCCTATTCTCAAACACTTTGAGAACAGGTTGAACATTGAACCATATCTTTTTTTAAATCAAAGTTTTAACTTACATAAGCTCTACAGATAGAAATTTTAGATTAAAATGAAAAAAAATCACTATGAATTATGAACATATTTCATTATGATTGAAAAGAAATTGGTAAAATAATATAATATATTGTCTGAAGTTTATGTCAGTGCATCTCCAGGAGAATTATTTTTATGTAAATTAATCTTCATTTCATTCAAATTGTAAAAATGGATGTTAAAAATAGCATAAACATATGCAATGCATAAATGACACATTGGGAAAATACATAAATACAAAAAGTATTAAAAAAAACAGATGTAATACAAGTTACCATAACCTACAAGGGCAATTATATTCATATTTATATTTCTAATAGAATGCCAAAGCTCAGAATATCAACTTTTAAATATGTAGTCATGTCATCAACAATGTTTTGACAAGCTCATGTTGGGTGACCTTTGCACCTATGCTTGGTAGTAGATTTGATTATTTTCTTTGATTTTGGAACTTTGTAATAAACAGAATATGAACTAAGATTGAGACACTTGTAGTATTTGCCTTGCTCTGGCTTGGGTGGCACTAATATTTAGGAACTTGTTACATAAAAGTGGTATGTCATTGTCACTCGTATGATATTCTCTAATTGAAATGATAATGAGAGTTGTTACTTGATATCATAGGCATAGATTCCAAATTTCCAAAGATTGCATCATTTCACCACATGAACATTTCAAATAAAATTCCGTAAATATATCGCTTTTGATAATTGTTTTGATGATCAATCTAATGAATCTATATATATTTTCTTGACTATCCATCAAATGTCCCACATATTTTTGTAGGACAAAATTTAACTCAAATTGCAATGTTTCCTTTTTTCAAAAGAGCAAGGAAAAAATAGAAAGACTGAATAAAAGCATAAACATGTTTTTTATTTGAAAGGTAATTTTTTGCAAATAAAAATAACTACTAATTACACTGTAAAAAATCTCATTTCTGGTATTATATTTTAAAAACAGGATACAAAGTGGTAAAGAAGAGGTGATAGCAGGTTACCTAAGCTAAATATATATCAGGCAGACTCTCTCTAGGACCTTTTGATATCATTGATATCATTAAGAGTTATGACATTCATAACATCTGTATCACCTGAAAAGAAATATTAAAAAAAATGTATCACTTGAAAGAAGAATTTAAGCTAAGCCATATATCTAAGAACATGACTTTACCATAAATAGATGGATGCAAATTATCATAAATATGAAAAAACCATACAAAATTCTTCTCATTTGATTTACAAAGTTTTATAAGGAAATAGACAATAAAATAACATAACAAATCAGCATAGGGAACATAAAAAAGTCACCTGAATAATCATTTTTTTGACAAAACCCGCCCTAATAAACACCGAAAAGAACAAAAGTCAACCTGGGACATAAAAAACCCATTTGCATCACATTTTACGCACAAAGCAAGGGAAGGTCACAAAGATTTAGAATTTATGAACCTTTGTGTTATTCAAATGCATGCATGACCATCAAAGGTATACCAGGTCATATATTGAATATTTTTATTTATGGGAGGGTCATATTTTATGCTTCATTCAAATATCAGCTTTCATTGTACCGATTTTAACACTGCAAGTAACACCCTGTCACAAGGCGTATTTGCATTTTTATTTATATTGAAGAAACAAAGAGAAGAGGAGAAACTGTCCACATATATTGAAGAAAGTATGAAGTTAGAAGTAAAAAAACAATGCATTTTAATGGCTACAGCAATTTCAGCTTAATGAGTCTCTTATATCAGACTTATACAAATAGTCCTGTTTCATGACAATGAATAAACATTTGAGAGTTTCTGTGATCATTCAGTGAGTCATGCTATACAAATGTTACTGATAGTTTAAGATACACACAAAGTCCTTTAAAAAAATTATACAATAAAGTTAGTCTATTAAATAGAACATAACATTACATCAAATGGGTTGTAAAAAAACATAAATTACATCACAGGATACACAATGATATAATAAAAGCAACATTCAATTTTGATTAAAATATTCATCATTTCAGTGAAAATGAAATATGTATAAACAAAACAAAATATCCTTCAGCAAGAAATATTCATATAAAAAGGTTGAAGATCAATATAATCCACTATAAATCCACATATCCATTTGTCGTGGTGTATATCTCAAGGTAATCCCTGTATGGGGGAGACAATGACAGGTAGCAGTCACGCCTGACCGAGTATAGGACTGTTGATGGGCACAGAGAGATTTATGGGGGAAACATCCTGTTCAGACCACAGAGGAATCACCATGTCACTTACATTAAAGTTCGCCTCAAAGTCATCGTCTGTCCTTGTCATTAGGACAAGGATGTCCTTATACCTATATCCTAGACATAGTCATACTTTTGAAAGAAGATAGATTCGTAATGTTTACTTGCCAGTAAAATACCAGTATCAATCAATGACAATTACTTATTATGACATCATATGAGACAATGATGTATTATCTGTCGCTGGTGAAAATAGCATGTAAACATGTTAGAAGCCACTAGTCATGGATAACTAATATATGTCCTGATGTCATTAACAAATCTCTGGCGTAACATTTGAATAATTGAAAAATTCTTGCCAGACTCACAGACTAAGTAAAACAAATCGTGCTACATATGAAATACCTTAAAGATCGAGGTAGTTGCTAGATCTTGATTTGTTTTTATCATAATTTTATTACAAGAATTAAAGACAAAAATTGATTCCTTGAAAATTCATAATTATCTATATTTATTACCCCAGCACCTGACTACTGCTGAAAATGACTTTTGTTTTGAAATGTATTGTCAGGAACCATTAATTACCAATGCTGCCAAATTTCAGTCATAAAAGTTGGTAGCAACACTTAATTTTGTATACTCCAGCATTTGAGCTAAGTTGTTTCTCCTGTTTCAGATGTAAGCTATGGATCAGACTGGAGCTACAAGGGGAAGACTGGTGAGTAACCTTTTGGACTCTTCTCCTTAAAGAGTTATCTAGTTTCATATCTATACACATAGAGCTCCAGTTTCATATACACTGATGTCCTTACACAGGAAGCTCTGCTTTCTACACTTGTGTCTCAATACTGCACATATGATCTCGGATATTAGTCACCCAGTACAGAATAATTCTTGGACAATTTAGGCTGAATAAATTGTCCAACTATCACCAAAAATAAATAATTTTCTAGCAAGATAGTAGTGCTCAAATGGAAAAGGATATATTGTTTTCATAACAGCAAATTGAAAAAAAAAATTTCAGTCACTGTTCCAAATACCACTTATACAGTTATACAGATTAACTACTGCAAAACTACATGAATCAAAATTTGAAACAGAATAATTATAATGATTCATTACTCACCTCAAAATGTTTGTGTGTGCGTTCACTTAAAATCATGGTCTCATTTTTGCAAGGCAAATTGTAATGCTCACCGGACAAATAGTTCATCACTCACAGAAATCTTTCCCATGACGTTTGCAACCATTTTTTAGAAATCTGCGTGCATTCTAGCCCTCAATATTTAAGTTCTAAACACCCTAGAGGATGTTCTTCAGACAACAAATTCCGGCCTGGGCCTCTTTGCAACAAGTTCTTAGGTCTCAGGGTGCCCTTACCTCACAGTTTTAACATTAAGCCATGATTAAATATCAGAGTACCTAAGAAATCAATTGAATGCATGAAATTTAAACCCTGCTGTATACGGTACCGCCGACATTTCATTTACAATGCCTTAATTTCTAGTGACATAAAAATGGAATTGGATTAGAACTTAATTTCTAATTATTACAATCCATTACTTTTAAATCTGATTGATTTAGAAAATATTGGTCATTTGAATGGAATATCGTATATCGACAAATATTGTACAAAATATTGTTGTTGATTTAGATATTCTAAATGGTTGCTGTCATCATTTTATTACAAATGTTGATGACAATATATATTTTATGTATCTGCTATTTGATTTTCCATGCGGCATTAGTTGAAACAACAACAGAAGGTAGGAAGGGAAACATTGTCATAAATGTTTCTCATAAATGTTGTCTTTAGTATTGTTGCCTTAATTTAGATCTACTATTTTTCAATGGTTAATGTAGTAACTTTTGTATGATATAATGTTTCATAAATATATAGAATCAGTCTACCCTTTGATCTTGAACCAATGTGTTATCAAATTGGTATCTGATATTGTTTACAGTGTATTTATGAGCAAAATAATTATTTACAGTTTATGTCCTATCAACACATATAAATTGAAGCCTACCTTAGTATTGTATTACAGTCACATAGACTAAATAGTAATGCCCCCAATGGCTAAAATATTGCCAAGCAGCTTTAACAAATTAATCCCTCTTACAGTTGGCAATATGTTTTACTATCTAACATCATTGGTCTCACGATGTCATCCTACAACAGACCATTTTGAAGATGCTCGATCATTGAGCACACACAAGGATGATATAACTGACACTGTTTCTGACTATGACTATCCTCTCCTGTTCCCAGGTCCTTCCCACTGGCACGAGTTGTTCCCATCAAGATGTTCTGGCAAGCTTCAGTCCCCTATCAACATCGACCCCGAGATGACAGTCTACAGCCCTGACCTCAAAGACTTCGCCATCTGGTATGACCCACCACACAAAGATGCAAAAATGTTTGTCAAGAACAATGGACACGCAGGTAAGCTAGGTTCTTGTTATTGTTTACAATCTTAAACCAGTGGAGATTGAAGGTGGGATATCTGGTCTTTTAAGGGAATGTGTGTGTAGTTAAATAGCTGATATGTGGACATGAGGCTAGTACTCCTGTATCTGTGTAGCTGATTACATCATTGCTTGCTTACCATAGGTCCACTCTAAAATATTGTGATTTGTTTCAAGAAGAGTAACTTTGGTTATTGTGGATATCACCATCATTTTTGTGTGCAAAAGATTCTAATCACAAAATTAGAGCAAAAATATACACAAACAATATATATCCCTTTGATTTCCAGTTCCACCCCCTCTAAATGTAAGTGTTTGAAAAGACTTTATGTAAAAAATGTACATGTTGAGTAACATATATCCTTCTATTCCAGTACAAATTGACACAGTGGGAAGTTTCTTTGTGACCAACGGTGGTCTCCCAAATGTGTACAAGACAGCTCAGTTTCACTTCCACTGGGGACACAAAAACAACCATGGATCCGAACATCACATTGCAGGACAACCTCACCCTCTCGAGGTAAACCTTTTTCAAACTGACAAAGTGTTCGAATAATTTTGTTTGGCCTTTGATAAAATATACCTTGGTTGCTATTATCAATTAATAGACCTAGCAGCAGAGCAATACAGAATTCAAAGTGCTATGTATACCTATTTTGAAAATGTCATTCATAATTCACCGCTGTATCGTTATCTCGACTTTACATGGGTATGTAATAAATACCGGAACATCATGTCTGTGCTGATTTTGTTTCATACTTGCTCAACTTGCATGGTCATCCCAGACATCAAATATCTTATAATTATTAGTTTTCTGTCATTCTTTTGTTTATAAAAATTTGTTTTATTTCCACAAATGGATTACACTAAATCTTATGTCTTAAAGTGAAAAATACCTTGCCCAAGTCACCCCGAGCTAGTCGATATTTCACTTACAGCTTTCACTATACAGAGAAAGTTTCTGACTTCATTTGCCACAAATGGCTGAAATATACTGACCATGGGGCCGTTGCACAAAACAACTTAACACTAAGGTTAATTTTAGTGCCATCATTTAACATTGCACTAAGCCTACCTTAATGACTTAAGGTCACCTTAGTGTTTTGTGCAACGGGACCCTGGTAAACTAACATTATACATGCTAACATTTGTCATGTTGCAGCTTCACATAGTCAACTTCAACTACGACAAGTTTGGGACAATTGCTGAAGCTGTCAAAGAGCCACAAGGGTTGGCTGTGCTCGGAGTTCTCTTTGAGGTAATGATTCAATCCTTAGTTAGATATGTTTTTTTTAATAGGCATGAATGAATTTCAGTATTGTTTGAAACAGTTGCATTAATAATATCAACAATTATATAATTTCAAAATGAACACTGCAGAGGCGGACAGTACAATACGACTTTATGGCAAAATCTGGGAGCAGAATTTCTGTAAATAAATTTTTATATTTTAGATATTAAGATATCATTAAATAACTTTAAATGTAATGGAACAACATATCATATGCTGTAATGAAAATTATTATGTCAAGTAGGACATTGTTGAAACAAAATTCACAAAATGTTTTGAAAAGTCATGCTAATCTTGCTTGTGCATTGTCTCTGTGAAAAATGCCAGTATAGCTAGATACTGACATACACGTTTTTGTAGATTGTTGATGAAGACAATGAAGTACTGAAACCCATCCTGGAAGCGATGGAAGAGGTCCGAGACCCAGGTAATAATTATTTCTGAAGTATTTATATATAACTCAAAGAATGATCAAGCAAAACAATCATTAATATTTCTGACATGTAAGATAAACTAAAGTTTTTAGATTATCCTATCCTTAACTAGAGGCTAGTCAGAGACTATACTTTTGCAGATGAGGATTCCTGCACTTTGGCAACTCAGAATCGAAAAGCCTGAATTCAATTAACAACTGATGTTTTAGCCTGAATAACCATAACCTTCAATTGTAAAACTATGAAACTTTATGGTTTCTATTTCTTGGTATGAAATTACCAAAACTCGAACGTTACCACCGCCAAAGATATTTCATCAAGTCTTACATTTTGAAGTACAATTCAATGCACAGGAGCATTGCCCAACCTACTTTTTGAGTTAGCAAACAAACCAACTTTCAGATCAATCACGTTTTACATACAGCATGTGTTTGTTTGCATGAACCTTTCATCATCAATCAAACTCGTAATTCTTTCTTCTTGCAATAAGGCGTTCTTTAGTTTGAACTAGATCAAAAAAGATCTAAAAAATCTGGTGATTAATGTGAAATAGCGCTAATAAATCCACATAGAAAAAAACCCATTTCTTAAACTAAGTGCTTTCCTGTCCATCACATTGACATGACCTGCATTAGAATTATATTTACATATTACAGGGCCTTATCAGTCACAGGAGAGCCCATGATAAGCATTATGCAAGTCAGTTGGTCACTAGTGTTAAAATACATTTTTAACTTCATTATGTGCAGTACTTAGAACCAACTTCATGTGTGTTGTTGGGTAGAAAATTAAACTTTCAACAGCATTAACAGTGTATTCTGGTTGCATGTCAAAGGTTTAAAAAATAAGTCTACTTTTTATGCCAATTAATCTATTGAATGTCAAAATATACTGAATTGTAACACTTAAAGAGCCTCTCCGTGAGTGGTTGAGTCAAATATGCCAAACTTAATCAATGGTGTCATTTGATCACCAAGTATTGACTGTTACCAAAAAGATACATTTTAAAGCTTATTGTTTTTTTACAGCGACAACATGAAGGTAGAATGTCGCAATTATGATCGAAAACCGGACAGTGGCACGCGTCAAATAGTCAAACGTAATTTTGGAGACTTATCTAAAACAGCCAGGAGGGCAATTAGGAGTTGATAGCCATTGTTAGGTTATATAACTAGTATCAATGTGTACTAGACGTGGTATCTACACAAGGCTGTTTTTAGATTTTCATTGAAAACCAGCTTTTGTCATTTATATGTCTTTTGGACATGCAAAGTTAAGATGTTTTGATTTTATATCACCACATAAGACATTTCGGTTGGTCTCAAAGGTAAATAATATATTATGAAAATCACGGAGTGGCTCTTTAAGGTCTAATGAATGCCATCAACTGCTTGAACAATGTACTATCTGGTACAGTGTTATCTAGCTGTGATCGACTTATGCAATTGTTCAACATTGAGTAAACATTCCCTCTGGATTTAGTTTGAGAGGGAGAATTTTTAAAAACAAACATTATTTGCATTTTACAGTCATCATCTGTGACCGATTTATGCATCTAACCTTTCAATGATCTGTGCACAAACTTGTCTTATAATGTTCTCATAAGTGCCATTTTAAATCTTTTTAATACAGCAACCCTCACTACTCCCAACCCTAACTCCAAACTGAAGATCAAACATGTTATCTTGAATAAATGATTTGAACATTCAGGCCAAAATTTTACAAACTTGGATACATATTACTGTCATATCAATTCTTAATCATTGGAACTAATCAACACCGCAAAGAGGTTATAATTAAACAATTTCATACCAGTATAGTTTTATCCAGTATTTCCATCCTCTGGTGAACTTAAAGGTATCAGGATATGAATCACAAATTACATATTAAATCTTTTCTTAGCTATCACAAACCTCTAAAACAACTACACATCAATTTCTTCAAAGGCATTTAGAAGTTGGTGTAGTGAAACATACAACAGGCCCGTAGCAAGCGGGGGGGCTTGGAGGGGCTCAGCCCCCCCACTAATTTTAGGGAAAAATTTTTTTTTGCTCTTCATTTGAATGTTTGTATGAAAAAAGAGAATATTATAAGTTTCAAGAGTCATCTGACCCTCTTCTGCAGATTGAAAAAAAACCCTCACTAAAAGTAAATCACTGGTGCCACTGAAAAGTTTGTCTGTATTTGCGTCTCTCTGATGTTGCAGGTTATTCTTACCCCCCCCCCCCCCCACTGAGCTAGCAAATCTATATTTTCAGCCCCCCCACTCTTGAAATTGGTGCTACGGGCCTGTACAAGACTATGTTATGGATGACTTCACATCAGTGCAAGAAAAATATGCAATTCTTGCTTTTTGGACTTCCTTAACTTTTATATAAACTTAGTTTCCAGAAAATAAAAAGGAAAAAACAATATGTCTAATATTTTCCTGTAGATAAAATCTTTAGCAGAGATTATTGAGATTAAGGCTCTCAGCGATTTAACCTTTGAATCCCTTTTTGATGACGATTGTCTTGAAGAAAATGGTGGCAAGATTTTTCTTCTTAACGTATTTTTGCAGCTTGTCTTCTCATTGGTTTTCAGAGATAATTACTTATGACATCATAAATGCTTGTAAATGAGGAAGTGTTTACTGAGATATGAAAGCCTGTTGAGCACTGAATCATTTCTTATGACAATGTTTTTAAGAATTTAGATAAGGGCAAGACCTTTAAACTTTCATTGGCGACATCTAGTTTTACTTTTTAAGTTTTCAAAGAGGTGACTTATACCAAAAGACGATCAATATCTCTTCTATGCCTGTAGATGAGGAGAAGCTGATAGAGATCAAGGCTGTGTCACTACGTGACCTCCTCCCATCTGACATCTCCCGCTACTTCCGCTACAACGGGTCCCTGACCACCCCAGGATGCTTCGAAAGTGTAGTCTGGACTGTCTTTGAAGTCAGACAGAAAATTTCTCTTGATCAGGTTGGTGGATATTTCTGTCTTTATATTCTATTTCTTTTCTTGTTAAATAGCTGTTTTACATCCTGTTAAGGAAATTTTTTGTTATCATTTAGTAAAAATTTCATGCTGAAAAGTGCCTGAAAGCCATACATTTACTCAGTTTGGACATACAGGGGTTTCTACGGCAGCCACATCTCGCAGATATATTCCTAGGTCTATAACCTTCTGCAGGAAGCTTCAGGAAAGAAAGTGCATTAGTATTTTGATACTGTTTCAGGATCAGACAGTTTCATGAACAAGTTTAAGTCATCAGCATCATGACAGTTTTTTTCTTAGATTCTTCTTCATCACTAATAATGATAAAGTATATTATCGTTTGAAATTTGACAATTCTGTATACATGAACTTATCAATATTCCCAAATTTCAGCTGCTGGAGTTCAGACATGTGCTAAAGCCCAAGCGCCATAAGCATAAAAAACACAGCAAACGCTCTGCCGCCGAGAAGAACGCCAAGGACGTATTGAGGGAGGCAGGGATCGAGGGAGACGCCATGTTGGAGGATGAACTGAAGTCAGAGTTGATGAAGGACAAGATGGAAGCCGAGATGGAACCAACAACACTTCCGCCACCACTGGGAGAACTGGATGAGAACTCAGCAAAACGTGCCGAAGAGAACATCGCCCGTCTGATGAAGGAGAAGAAAGCTGAGGAGAAGGCTGCTGAAGAGGAGCACAAGAAACATGTGGAGAAACACTCCGGAGGAGAGAGCGAGGAGCTGACAGAGTATGTGCAGGAGATCCTCGTCAACAACTTTCGACCTCTCCAGCCTATCAACAACAGGAAGATCCAGAGAAGCTTCAAGCTCAGCACACCCCAGGTGGTCCTTGCCAATAACCCTCCTCAGTCTCCACGCTACGAGGTCCGTGATTCGCCAAACTCTGGCCGTTCTGCACAGTCCACATCGGGTAATGGCGTGTCCCGTAATGCTGGTCTCTCGATATTTGTGCTCATCTCTGCAGCTTTTCTGTCACAGCTTGTTAGGAGTTAGTTAGAGTTAAGTTTAAGAGCTTCATTCATTTTATACAGGTTTATTTGTTCTTTATGATTTTGTATCAAAATGTTTTAACTTTCTTGTAGTAAGTAGACATTTGTAAATTTCCCGAAAAATGTAACAGATATGAGACAAAATTTGATGTTTTAAGCACAAAATAGCAATAATTATTATTTATTGCATCTATCATACTCATGTATCATATAAACATGCATTTATCTTGAATGAATGAACTGACATAATAATGACACCAGGTTTCAGATTTTTTCAGATTTTCAAACAGATATTTGGTTTGAGTTTATTTGTGTAAAATTTCAAAAAATTGTCAGAAATTTTTTTTTTTAGAACTGATCATTTAAAAAATGCACTGTACATTAATGCACATTTTCATTGTCCTCTTCGGGGCAAAAAGGAAGAAATGTTGAATTGTCTCCCTTAGACTCCACTTTCAGGTTTGGTATCTTCCAAAATGTGCATAATCTATTTGACATGGTGATTGAACACTTAACTCATTTGTGACTTAATTTAGCAGACCAAAGACATGAAATTATGAAAATTAGTGCTTTGTATATGTCATTTGAGTATGTTTTTACACAATCTGAACAACATCCCAGTGTCAGATTTAAATTATTCATACCAGAAACAGCTATTACTAACCAAAACTTATGTAAC
Source organism: Phorcus lineatus (assembly GCA_921293015.1). Taxonomy (NCBI): domain Eukaryota; kingdom Metazoa; phylum Mollusca; class Gastropoda; order Trochida; family Trochidae; genus Phorcus; species Phorcus lineatus. Next base: position 25,730,472 of record OV121088.1, on the reverse strand, counting down.
ATAATTTAAATTGAATAAAAAAATGGCACCTATAACATTGTCTAAAAACAATTTACCTATTATTACTTTCAAGGCTAACTTTATACAATGGCAAAACATGCAATATTCCCCATATTTATGATAACTGATTTCCTCTTGTAAACTTCAACTCAAATATTTCATAAACAGATGTCTCAGGCAGCCAAACTAAATCTAGCGCTTTTTGAAGAATCAGTTGAGTCCTTATCAGTAAATGTTTTATTATCCCCAGACTTTATATTTCCTATTGTGTACATATCAAAAACTTGATAGATAATGGGTAAGATAAACCCATTCACTGATTCATGTCCTAGTATTTGGGTATGTATATTTGTGACCTTTGATCTATTATGATCAAAATTCTCTCCCTTTGATGCGGGTTTAGCTGGACTGTTTTGAAATTTGATGAGAATAAACTAGTTACTGAAACATCATCCAAGCTATATGTTACAGAGCATTCCTGTGTATACTTCATATAGTATCTTACTTACAGTTATAACAACAGGATCATGTGTTATTCCAGAGAATTATACAGTTATAACTTAAAAGAGGACAAATAGATGGATAGTGACATTTATGAATTTCTCCATTTCTCCTAATAATAAGTTTTAATTGTAACATTTTCTCCTTTCATTTCCTGGAATATTCATTCATCACTTTTGTTAATCTTCAATGATATTTCCAACAACAAGCTTTATCTAAATTGCTATTGAGAATTATCTAAAATGTTACGAGAAGAAGCTTTTTTACTTGTGAAACTTAAACAGAGATGTTAAATGCTTGTATGGATGTATATTTTAGAGAGAATGGCAAATAAACTTATGATGTTTTGATAATAAACCTGTTTGTCTTTTGTCATTATCACATACTGTTGCCAGCTTACATCAAGATAAATTAAAGGCAACATATGCTATGAAATCTTTTGGGTGCCCAGTTTTTATTCCTAAGATGTTCAAAGGGAGTGATTCTCATATATAATACCACATTCATGGGAGCACTAAATCAGAACAATGTATCTTGATATTGTCATCCATGTTGTTGAAGTGATAATCTCTCATTTTTAAATTAAAATGACTATATATGAGTGCATATAATTCAACAATATTTTGGATTATGCAGATTACTAACCAACTTTCTTGAGGTGAGGTGAGGTGAGATGGGGTTTAACACCGCTTTCAAGAGTACTTCACTTATTTCGTGGCTGTCAGTATAATTGCGGGGAGAAAGTCCGCAACACCATTGTCGCCGGCATTGCGGTGAAACCGGCTGGAACTAGCGAACCATGGGTGGTACTGCACTGTAATTCAGTGTAGCATTGCACCCAAACCTTTCTGCATATAGAACCTTTCTTTACTGCAGACAAAGTTGCCGAGTCCCTGGCGGGATTCGAACCACGGACCTCTTGATCCGAAGCTGAACGCGCTAACCACTGCGCTTTCCAGCCCCCTCAACCTTCATGAACATATGATTTAAAAAACCTGTCAGGGTATAGGTTGTCCAAGATATGGGGCTAATATGTTTATAGTACATGGATATAAGGGGAATTGTTAGCTAAAATGAACAGCAATCAATAATTATGGTCATAAATTGTTCCTAGCCAGCTTTCAACAGGGTTTCATGACAACAAATTACAATCCAACTTTGTGAGTTGCACTAATAAAAAAAGGTTTTGTTGGACATTTAATGAACTAATAGTTTGTAAACAAAAGGACCTAGCAACATTTGAGAAGGTCTAGTCTGGCTTTTGTTTCTTCAAAACTGATAATTATTTTGTATACCTATCTTTAAGAATCTTGTTGATAGTTTGAACAAATCCAGTTGTCAGGTTGATATCATTTTCCTCCGATACCAAAAGAAATATGTTCACTGTTAGATTATTTTACTGATGGCAATAAACTGCTATTGAAACCTTGAAGGATTTTATGTGAAGTTGAAAAATGGACAAGATTTACCTCCCTTTGATAAGAAACTTCAGAGATATCTTGTAAAATTAAGCCAAAACATTGCTTAGAATTACTAATATTATCTTTGATAGTTTATATATATCTAGAAAATTTAAAACATGAGCTTGACTTCAATCTAGTTGTTTTTAAAGATATGTATAGTATGTTTTTCATGTTCCATTTATTAAAATTTCCCCATTAAATGTAAGTTTATTCCAAATAATTTCTTCAGAGGGTTAAATATCTTTCTATCGACCAAATCATCCAAAATCATAAATTAGACTGTCGACACATATGAATGAAAATACATGCAGTTATTTTAGTGTAAAAACATTTTTTTATTCATTCTAATTGAGGGAGGGGATATGTATAGCTTAAAAGAGAATCTCTTCATGGTATAGTGTGTGAGTTATTGTTTCAGCCATTAGCAGCTATCTTCAAGGTATGACTCCTTTTATCAATATGAAAGATAGTCTTGCAAATAGTGATATTTATTTCCATTTTTTTCTAAGATACATGCTACAGTGCCTGTAATCGAACATTATAACTTTAAAAGTTTAAATTGGATTTAATATATAAAACTGAAACAACCCAATTTCTAGAAACAGTTGATATTTCTTTGCTAGAAAAAATGGTAAAGGGGTCCTTAAAATTTATAATTCAATAAAATTGAATTCATTTAATGAATTATCCCTGTCATTATATAATTTTTTTTTATCTTAAGTCAATTAGATTTTTATGAAAAGACTATCACCCAAGATATTGTTTGTCCTGCCGAAGTTTCATAATGATCAAAACCTACCACAGTACAAATACACAGTTGTAATTGTAAACAATGACGCAATGCTAAAGTCCACTGTTGCATTCACTTATCACAGGTTGAGTTTACTTGAATAAACAATCTAGAATTAGTATGATATACATAGTACTTACTGAATATAAATTTAATTTTTTTTTTTTTTTTCCAATTTGAACCAAATTGGCGTTTTCATGCAAAATATTCATTGACAATCATTTCCCCCCACAGGTTTACAGGAGAGCAAATTGTGTGATTGTTTTACACCTTGAAATAATTGTCAAAGTCAAAATGTATGTTTTTTATGCAAGCTGTAAAATTTAAGTGATTTAATTAATTTATAATCCAATCACAGCACAGAAATGTTATGTTAAATGTAAACTATTAATCTTATGTCCTTTACAAGTTATACCTCTTAAATAGATGATCAAAATAACTGATAAATTTAAGGTGTTTTTCAATATGTTTACAATCCTAAAAACGTGTTACAATTTTAATGAGTTCATTCGTGGCTTTTGACGTCAGTTTGATAATTGCAACGGCAAACAACAAACAGCGGTCCAGGTTCATGTTATCTTATACAATACTTAACTTACAACATGTTTTTAAATGTGTTGTAAATATGCAAATGGTTTGACATTTTTACTTGTAAAAAAGGCAATGAAACTTGTACTTATGTATTGTATTCAAAAGGTGTAGTTCGGAAAAAATAAATTCTTTCAACATCTTTAGGTTTGACATACATTATTCAAGAAATATCAAAAACAAATGCCAAAAAACATTTTATATACATTTCTGTGAGTACTATAAAAAAAACCGCCTCTGGAGCTAAAAAAAATTCTCATCCATAAATGTCATTGTTGTTGATTCTCATTAATGACGTCAATGTTCATGCTATTGACTCTCTTTAGTGCATGGCTTCTCAAGGACCAAATGTGCTGTATTTTCAGTATCATTTTTCTCACTCGTAGCTGATCCCCCATTGAAATGCACGGAGTACACCTAACAAATCAAAGCTGACTATTTCCCCTAAACAAATTTAAATTTCTTATTTCCTTCATAATAAATTGTATCGCGAGGAAGTAATCAAATGTGTAATTAGAATCATTGGTTTCAAAGATGAATGGACTCTTTGCACACTGGGACAACAAAGACATCAAACGTAGTTTGACAAACAAACACCAAACTAAAGTGATTGAGGACACCTAGACATGATATATAGTCATGCACACACCGCCCACAGTCAGTGCAGTAAGGTTTTAATTGTGCTCGGCGGTATTTATAAACTTTCTATAAGTGGAAAATTGCACTTATGGAAATAATTGATACAATTCTGGTTTCTCCCTGTTAATTCATTTGGTGTCATACACAAGAAGGAGTTCATCAATAATATATACCACTGAAAAAAGTTAATTTGATTCTCAGATTGACAAAGATGAAAGAAAGACACTTATGATCCAATTAGAGAAGGTTTGAGTCTTCCGTATAGGGGTTAAAGTTCTAAAAAATGCAAATTTTGCTTCTCATAAGATAACTCCATATTATATGCATCATTATTCATGAGAACTTCTGTTTAACAAATATTTTTCACAGGCATGTTTATAAAGACTTATGGGAATATCAAAATGTGAGAGAATCACTCCACAAGAAGAATTATTGCCAATTCTAATAAAACCAATCTATGACACTGGGAATGGTCATCATTTACTTCAAAGATTAGTCTATCTAAACCAAAGGTGACAAATTAGTAGCTCAATTTTCAACCTTCTATGACATTCATCAACGTCTGTGCTTTAGACACGTTCTCTATTTTCCTTTATAATCAGAGACAGAAAGACGCATTATGTGATCTTGTGTCAGTTACAACGTTTCTCATATATAATCAAGAGACATTAGAATTACAGAGGCATAAACAAGTGGAGCTCAAAGATAAGTGATGTGTTAATTTTATCTAATTCAGTGTAAGCATTAACACATATAGACGTCTAGAGAATTTGTCATCACACTAAATATTGCTTTACAAGAAATTTTGAAAGTATTTTTAATTGAGATAAAATGAAAGTTTAAAAAGAAGGTTTAGCATATAGAGATGTTGGTTCAAATTTCTTGGGTTATGAATTATATATTCAAATCTTTAATTCTAGTTTGAATATAGAGATTTTAAAAGATAAAAGGACGTTTAATTATAACAACGCGTGACATTTATCAGCCACGAAGTCTAATCATCACATAACTTCCAGCTTCTAAACCATTCATAAAACAATGTTTAAATTAGGTAAAAATTATCGTTTGCTACAAATTGTGATTGTGAATGCTTAATGTCAAAATTTAATGAAAAACATCTACTAAGGATAAGTAAAAATGGCAGAAATCAGCTTATCAATTCATCCTCAATAATATTAAGTCCGACCATGTTTATTTGGATAATTTTGTTACAGCTGAAATTACATGATGTTTATATGATTTCATTTGAGGTTTCTTGTTGTTTATTAAAACAAACAAAATATTCAAGTTACTCCATCTAATGATATACGTGTCATCTATATTTGAACAATGAATTACTCAGACATGCATCAAAGGACAGTCGTGCATAATCAGTTAATTTGATTAGTCGTGAGTTCCCTCCCCAACTACGGACACTTTAGATCATTAATGTGTCTGCTTTGGATTGTCCAGTTATCCTATTAACAATTTGTACAGAAATACATTAAAGGAATTGAAACACAATTGTTTTGTGGTGAAAATACATAGTTTGAATAATCAAATATAATATGTGAGGTAAAAAGTCATTTCACTTAAAAATAGTACAAATGGTGGGTTTTCCTGATATACAAGACCTGAATATATTTAAATTCAATATTCAAAATATGTTTAACAAAATACCACTCTGAATTTCAGTGAGTTTTTCTTAATGTTTATAGAAAGATCCATATGATGCTCATATATTGGTTAGAGTTTTTGCAGAGAGGACATTTCTTGATCTACATGATACTACAGAAGAAACATACAACTGCAATTCAAACTAAAGAGGATATTCATTTAGTTCAATTAGTTGAGTGTTGGACTTTCACCTTCAGGTTCTAGGTTAAAATCATGACAGGATTAAACAGGAATTGTCACTTGAGATTTCACACCCTGCTGACAGCATCACCCCATACTACTACATAACCAGTACGGCACACTCTATGCGGCATCCAGGTTTCCCACTGCATAATGCATTGGGCTGCACTCTGTTGAATGGTATTTCATGATGGCTTGTTGATTATCTTGTGATGAGAAGTTTCAAAATCAGTGCAATGAAAATCTCTCAAATCGATGTGAACAAAACTGCACAATAATAAGAGATTGTGTTTTACAATAGGATTGCTTCAGAGGCCTAAGAACTTTATACATCATTACACCTCAAACTGTTTTCTGTGAAAAAGCTCAAAAGATGACACTGCGATAGGCTGCAGAATTCATACACAAAGATTATGATTATGATAAATTGTTTCAGAATTGATGAATTTTCAAAATCTTGCCCTATTAAATTTCACACTAGAAACTGCACAAAGTTATATTTTTCATTTATGAAATGTTAAGTTCTTATATTGTTTACTTGTGAACTGGAAAGTCTGTTTCCACTTCAGTTAAAGGGATATCATACTGGGTTTATATTCTCTGAATGAAGTTACAGTGTGAACAACATTTGATACAAATCTCCACATGTCATGTAAGAATGTTATTTTACAAAGCAATGATTCTTTTCAGTTGCAAAAGTTGAATTCCTGAACAAAATCACAACAAAAGCCCATTGATGAGAGCCTGACATCTCTCCAATGAATTTGCAGGATAAACCACCTGTTCTGCAGGAAGCAAAGTTATCTTATAAGATAATATATGTCCTCTGACGCATTATATTTTCCATGCAGGTTTATTATGCTATCTTCGAGATACACATTTCAGGAACCATGAAACCTGCAAAGAAACACAATGAGTGTTTGAGGGACACAATGAAAGCACAGCAGCACTGAATCTGAAGGTTCTGGCATCTCCTGTTCTGCCTTAATTCTTTACCCCCAACAAAATGGACATTTTTTTTCAGAATATACCACAAAAGCAATTTCACATGAAAGCCATGGAATCACATTTATGATAAAGGTGTAGGCTTGGTTTTCAATGAAATCAGAAGTCTTCTATTTAAACCATCTGCGCAAGGTCAAGAAACAATGAGAAAATGTGTATCTCTGGATGGTCACTATGTAGATATGTCTTAAAAACATGAGATCAAAATAAAGTTTGTAACTTTGATATGTGTCTGTGATAAATGAAACCTTTTGATATCTCCTCGTATTGATGATCATGTTCAACCAAGGCTTTTAAAAATGACTTGCAACAGTTCGTTATTGAACACCAGTGAAAATTAAGTTGCATAAATTTGTAAAATCTCATGTTTTTCCTTGGAGACAAACAACAAAAGAAATTCAAACAAACCCTGACCTAAATAATGTTCTTGAGATATGTTCCAGAATAGACAAAAAGCAACTAAACTCCAGGTAAGCAAAGTGGATACTCCTGAGGCCAATGTCTTATTTCAGGAATTTGTCGCTTGAATTTGAAAATTAATCCTTAGATTAATAACAACAGTATTTGTGGACAAATGTTCAAGAATATAAAGAGCTCTCCTAACCAAACTTCTGATAAGTGGTCTAGATATTTCTGGAAACACATGCACCTCTTACTTCACACTCTAAAGAAGCAACCTATGATTTGAGGCATGCTTCTGCTAAATTAAGTTTATTGGCAAAAGGCAGAAAGGTCAGCAAAATGTCACAGCAATAGCACGGCTAATTACAAAGCTCTGTGAGTTTGTTGGAAACACGAATTGAACGACTAATGCAGATCTCTTGTCCACTTAGTCACGGAGGGAAAAAGTCCAGTGTGAGGAATCTAACATGTATGTAGGCTAGCCCTAGGTGTTCAGCATCTAAAGTCTGAATAGACTGTCATCCATCCTTTAGCCTAGTGGTGCAGTTGTAAGTATGCTTGCCTCTCTCCCTAAAGGTCTCGGTTTAAATACTGGTAAAGAAATAACAAATTTGTGACCTTGTGATTTTTTTTATAGGTACCTAAAAACAGGGATGTACAGATCTACCTACATGGTCATGCTTAGTATAGAGTGCACCATGGTGTAGTGGTTTTTATGCTTGCCTCTCATCCTTAAAGTCTGCGTTCGAATTCCAGTGAAGAAACCAACCATTTGTGAGCTTGACCTTGTGATTGGCAAGGCACTTCATCCACAATGCTCTCAATATACACAGCTGTTTGAATGGGTGGCTGAAAACTCAGTCTGATTAGAATAGACTGTGTTCCGAGGAATAAAAGTTTCAAAATATTGACTCTATCAAGATTCGAACTCTTTCTGTCTAGGCTATCCTCTCCACAGCGGTCTGAAGGCAGCCTCACTGCTTGCACGTGCCGACACCAGTTTAGCGAAGACAAAACCTAGTCAATAGCGAACCAATCACATCATCGCATTTAAAATAAAGATAGTGGCGATCAAGGTTAACGAATGGTAAATGGGAGTTACTTGCCCCTTGCTACTGATACCGAATGCTTTTGCCGCACGCATTGTGATTGGTTAGCTTAGTTTACGCAAGAACGTGCTTTAAGGTAGGGTGCGGTCAGACCTAGTGGAGAGGATAGCCTAGACAGATAGAGTTCGAATCTCGATAGAGTCAATATTTTGAAACTTTTATTCCTCGGAACACGGTCGATTTTAATCAGACTGGCTGAAAACTGAATGTATGGACCAAAGCAGTCTTACAATGCGCTAAAGAGCTGCTTAGAAGGTACATCTTATTCTTGGTAATGTTGAAGGTAGCGCTAGAGCATGTATTAGCTGGTACCTGGATATAGTGAAATATACATATCTATACATAATTATCATTTATTTTAGAATATAGGCAACTGCATCAAATTGACATTTTCCACAACTTTCATTGGCTGTATAGGTACATTAAAGGGATTTTTGGTAATACAATTATTAAAACATATATTATATTCAGGATATTGTTACAGGTCATTCAGGTCATCATAACCTGCAAGTTAATGTCAGTAATATCAATATTGAAATGTCACACCTTTGCAAAATATTTTTACATCAATGAAACTCATTTCTCATATACTTAACCAACTTCTTAAACTTAATTCTCAAAGTAGCAATAAGAACGTTTTAGGAACCAATAAATCTTTTAGCATACTGTATAAGAAGTGATAAGCGCCCTTTTTTATAAGTGCCTCTAACCATGTTTTAACCAAAGATAAACAGACCAAATATTAACCCCCCAATTCCTAAAAATTACCCTACTTGACAAACCTATAGGCACTATTGAATTAAAAGATATGTGTTATATAATATTTCTAGCCTTTTCTTTTGTTAATGGGGGAGGTACATAATGAGTGTACCTCTTGCATGTACCCTTGTATCTTTTTATTTCATAATGCTGTGAGCAAAACCAAAAAACCTTCATCAATATTGCGAATATTTAGGTAGCAGAAGAGCAAGGAAAAGTTGGTTTTTTTTACATCTATTGTAAAACTATAAATTGAAAAGGCTTTTTTTCCTTTAAATATGTCAATTACGGTCCATTTACTCATTAAAATTATGATTAGTCATTTTAATAAGTGAAATTTTACCCCAGTACCCAGGGCATCCGAGAGTTCACATATGGTATACACATATTATTTTTTACAAGCAAAAGGGAGTTTTAACCCAAATTATTTACAAGTTTAGTAAGAAAAGTATCAAATGGAAGGCATTTTAGTTTTCTGTGTGAAACTACATAAATCAAGTTTAAGTGCTGAAAGTGTGCTGAAAGTAACAACTCCACGTCTTGGGCGCCAGTGTGACAATTGTGCTGCATGCATGATGTCATACATGCAGCGGTTTTACACTAGTTGAATATTTCAACATAAATATCATACAGCACATCAGAAAAGGGAAAGTAATTCACAACTGAGATGTGAGACGAATTCACCACCCACTCAAAATAGACACAAAGAATATAAGAAATCAACATTAAGAGAACATGTCTTTGAAATTTAAAACCTTTAATTAAGTGACAGGCCAATACCTTTGATTTTTTCTTAATTGGAAACAAAACTCTCTTGATGAAGCATTACAGAGACAGGAATAACACTCTTGCATCAAATCTTTCACCAAACTCACACCTCCACATCCTGTTCATGTGCACAGACGAAACAAGTGGTGTTTTATTGATCACTTGTAAGGCTATTTCACTCTTTGAATGAATACTCTGAAGCTATACATGCAGCTCTCAAGAATATAAGAAGTTTCTGATGAACACACAACCCAGAAATTTGACCAGCTGACATTTTTTGCTATTTTTCTAGAGTAAATGCAACTTCAGCTCTTAAAATGTACACGATTTGATACTTAAAGATTTAACATTGGCGAAGTTGCCAATTGTCACTGGCAATATTAGTTTGTTTTTCATGAAATAGGTTAAATCTGGCCACCAAAAGTTTTCTCAAAATATAATGTGAGCGAAGAATAATGTCTTTGGGCCTGCTAGAGCATGAAATATGTCATCTATTTTCTTAACTAATTTCATTGACATAATAAGCTTTCGAATAATGTTTACATTGATAACAAAGTCATGGAATAGCATTTCCATACCAGGGATGTAGCCAAGTAGCTCAGAAGGTGGAAGAATTGAATCTGATTCCAACTTGTATCCTACCTAAGATGGGAGTTATTCCTTCACTGTGAGCATTCAAGGATTGAGCAGTGCTTTTACTGCCATTGCACAGTGGCTGCGGGTTTCCAAAACAAAACCAAATTTCAAAATTATACATTTTGACTAAGACAATAAAGAGTTATCAGTATGTTTGTGCAGCCTCAATATGTAAAGGTAGATGCAATGATATCTTTGGACCTCCACCTTGGTTACTTATATTGTCACCCTTCTTCTATTGAATACACCATCACATACCTTTCCACTACAAAATACTATAACAAATGATCCACACATTATTTCTCAATCTCTACATGTATATTTTAACCAATTCTCCAAAAAAAATTAACTTTCTCCAATATTTCCATATTAAACTCATCAGAGAAGTTAATGTGCACTCCACACACTCCATTTCTACAATAAGCTATTTTTTCCAATATGGTTCCATCTCACTCTTGAAAGAACTAGTTAACACTGAAACACTCAACAAACTGACAAAATGTACACTGTCCTTTAGCAGGATTCAGAACAACTCGAGTTCTTTATATACATTCTCTGCACATTCATTGTTTTAATTGATATCACTTTAAATCTTATCTTGCACCTCTTCCACAAGTATATTTTCACTAGGTGATCTGTAAACACAAACTGCAGTTACATTCTTACAGAGAGACAGATGTGGTTTGTGTCTCATCACTGTAAAACATGTAAAATACGAATAGAATAAAAAACACAATCATGCAAAATTATCTAAGTATATTTCGTGCCATTCCTTTAAGAGTGTTTAGAGAGAAAAATATAAACATAAAAAACTTTGTCATATAGATAAAATATTTGGTAGGTTTCAGCTGAGATAAACACTGACTGCAGTCTGACTGTCAAAGGGGCGGGTTAGTGCAGTGGGTAGCAGCGTTAAACCCCATATCACCTCACCTCACCTTTGTCTGTTGGTCTGCTCACCTAATTTTGCTACAGCATATTGCAGTCTACACATCTCTAACATAGAAGTTGATCTTCCTTCAAATATACCTGCTAAACAACTATTGTTCCATTACAAAAGAAAGAAAACCTCGAAAGGAAATGTGTATTTGGTGTACATAACGATAATTTGAATGTTCACAGCTCAGATATCCTGTGGACTGAACATTACACTGCATGAAGCTGTCTGTGAGGCCATTGGTTCCTTACCGTTTTGGTAAAGATTTGTCAGAAGAGTTCTTCATATACCTTATATATACCATAATGTTTTTATGCTTGTAGGCAGTAAGCATTAAATGGCAGTTTTTGCAATACTTTCTTCCAGGTGCTTGAAATGATACTCTCTGAACAAAGCTCACAGCTAGAAAATGCTGATATATCGCTTTGACTTGAATCTGAAATATAACAGCTGAAATAATACCCTCAGGAACAAACACTTAACACCAATTCTCCATAATTACCAACACCTTCATAACATCACCACTAAATGACCGGAACAGGTCAAGATTTATAATTAAGTAATGTAAGGGAGGTCTTTAAAAACATTTCTAGACACTAGCCCTCACTTGATACCACATGTAAACCATTATCTACACTGCAACACTTGCATCCCTCCTGTAGTAAAATGGTGAAGTATAACCCAAAGACTGTTATTCGTAAACATCACCTCTTGAAAAGCAAGATTTTAGATGTAAAAATGACCAATTGGTGACTGAGGCTTCTTACCTTTATTCAAATAAAGGAGGAAAAAAACAACTTTTTTTCGAATAAATTTTCCAGACTGAGAGTTAGTCTATAAATGGCACTGTATGATAAAAGCCTTAAACGTTACCTGCCCAAAGTATCATTTTGTCACTTATGGGGCAAAATTGAAAAAAAAAACCTAAAAGTTACCAGCACAGCCACAAAGTTTACAGGCTGTTCGACATCCTTATTTCATACAATACTAATGGTGTTGTCAGGTCATTTGGAAAAACAGTTGCAAGTGAAAACTAACTTCAGATTCTCATGACACCTGAACTTCACAAAATTTCATGACACCTGAACTTCACAAAATCTCATGACACCTGAACTTCACGAAATTTCATGACACCTGAACTTCACAAAATCTCATGACACCTGAACTTCACAAAATCTCATGACACCTGAACTTCAAAGTTTAGTTTGAGGAAATAACGTTTTTACAATAATTGAAGATTGGAAATTCTAACATTCCTAAATTGAAATGAATATACATAGATTTATCTCTATTGAGTATGAAATTGTTGCAGTGCTCAGAAAAATCTTGTATTAAAGCATTACTTAATTTGTTTTTCTCTCAAATTATTTTTTCCTTTATGTGTAAGTAAAAGAATAGCTATAGATCACACTGTAGGACTGACAACTGCAATTTATTTACAGAGCAAATGTATCATCTTCATTTATCAACCTGTATATTATTACCTTTGTAAAAATAAGAGTACTTCCCCTCAAAGTTAGCCCATTAGGATGTCAATTTTCATCATCTGTTGCAAATATCTATATCTTTCAAAGGGCAGCAGTAGCTCTTTTTTAGGTAAAAAATGTGATTTCAGAAAACAAAAAACAAAAGTTTCCAATTGCAAGACAATGGGTTGTAATCAAAAGAAGCACTTTTAAAACAAATGTACCGTGATCAGTTAAGCTATGGGAATCCATTTTGCCACATCAAATGACTAAAACGCAATAACACGAAAATGGCTGCCAGGTTTTTTTTCTTGATGTTTGATTATTTCCTCTATGACTACAGATGATTGTGTTGAGTTAACAAGATGTTTTGAACCACTGAAGATGACACATTTGGCCTAAACTATTGTTTATTGGGGAAAATAATTTTAAAAAAATGCAATAGTCCCTTAGGAGAAGTTTACATATCAAAACCTGTAGAACTAAAAATTGTTACTACCGGTAGTTTTCCTCATAAACACTGGAGTACTATAATGTGATCAATAGAGAAGTAGATTTGTGTAAGCGAGGCCGTTACCCTGCTAAAAGAACTGGCAGTATCTATCTTTCACACTAGAGCTTAAACTAATACCTTTCCAATACACTTGCTCCATGATTTATGACCATGAGGAACGATATTTTAACAGTCGTGCCAAGGGACTGAGATTTACTATATAGGTTCTTTGATTTTTTAAAGTTTGTTGACCAGTTAGCCTCACATTTACCTTAACCTTATGACCTGGTGCTAGATAAAGCTTTTGAGATAGATGATGTAAATGCATCAACAAGGATAAATCACAGGAACATGTTTGACTTTGATTAAAATCAATTATTGGGAAGTGTAAAAAGCCTGTAACACTTTCTTTGCATAGTTGATTACTCGTCTTGAGTGTATTCATCAAGGAAATGTACACTTTCTACTCAACTATTTATCAATTGATTATTGACAAAGTATATCAGAAAATTGAAGTTTTTAGTTAAAGATAACGTCACAAAAACATTGTCCAAATTTATCACAATTATAAATGTTGTACTGAAAAAGCTGAGAAATTTACTTTGACATTGTGTATATCTAAACTATTTCTATATATCTATTAGTGGTAAATAGAAAAAAAAATTGAGACATTAGTTTTTCATTTGAATGAAAACAACCATAAACCTAAGCTGAAAATTGTTTTTATTGTTCATAAACAGAAGCTGGCATGTCAACATGTCTCAGTGTGGATCCAAACTCATTGTCAGAATCCCTTTCCACTACCTTTTATTCTGTGAGTAACGCCACCACAGACGAGTATTTACCTTCAATAAAGGTATTTTGATTTATATTTCAGCTAGTGACATCATATCAACAGAAATATATGATACCCGTGATTCAACAGTTTTACATTATCATATTTATTGTCTAATTTTATTGGAATGTCTCCATCAATTTCTGTCTCCCGTGTTTTCTCAACTCAGAGACATCTAAAAGACTGAGGTTGTTGAACTCAATCCTTGCATATATTATGATCATGTCACAAGGTCATTATCAATCAGTTTCTGTTCTCCAATTTTTCTGAACTCGCAAACATCTTGTGCGCTGAACTGATCCAATCCTAACATAGATCATAAACATATAGGATCAGATTGTCTACATCAAAGTTGATAAAGTAGTTTTGGAAAGTGCCAAAATCCAAGGTGTCAAGTGCCTGCTCTAAGCACTACATAATTTTCTGTCTGTTTCCCATGTTATTTCATCTCACAGACACCTTGGAAGTACATAATGATAATAACATTATCAGATTGGATCTACATCAGACTGTGATATAGATATGATATTAAGAGGACTTTCTCACAAGCAGGACCACAAGTAGACACCTTCATCTTCCAAACACACACAAACATCTCGTACATCATCTGTAACCAAAGTATACCAGTCAGACCACATAAAAACTTTCTTAGACGGAAAATAATCGGTGAATTCTATCAATAAAATTCTAGTTAATGTGTCTGGCACACCACACTGGTCTGTGATCCTCTTCATTAGTAATGATATTTCATGAGGTGGGGGCTGCATAAAAAACTTCTGATCTTTCGTGCATTATATAAACATCTTGCTCCATAAACTAACTTGCTGTTGATAAATTATTGCTTGTATACATCAAAAGCACTTCAGCTGCTGTATCAAGTATAAAGGAGTGTTGGTGTTCTACCATCACCTGTTGCAAATATATTTTGTTTTTAACCTTATGCATCTTCATGTTTTGCACCTTAACAAGAATGTAGCACACAAGTGCCATTGGTTTCATTTTCTATATGGAGTGAGTGAGTGAGTTATTGTTTAAGGCCGCTTGAGCAATATTTATATTAGAGGCATTTTCTTTAAGGAAGACAGGCATGAACAAAACATACCATGAAATTTTGTTTAAATTTTACTTAGCTGTTATAAAGGTATGTTTTAAAGGGACACAAGAATGAAGCCTGTCAAGCCCAATTGCATGACCACTGTTGAAGAGACGATTTCTTCAAACTTCAGACAGGTAATGAGGTCAGGGGCACAAACTGGGCACAGGCAAACATGGCCAGACCTTAGTAGGGGATTTTGTAACCATATAACCATGTCCCTGTCGGGAATTTGCATCCTTCATAGAAAATTTCCCTTCAATTTCCAAAGCAGTTGCAAGAAGAGCAATGATCTTAAACAGGACATGAGCCAAGTAAAAAGTTCTTCCAAACACACTGATTTCTATGTAATTGTAGTTGCAGAAAACTAAAGGTTCTCTTTACAAAGAAGATCAACCTTTCTGGATTGATAAGCTAAAAAAAGAAATATGACATTTTATATTCAACTTCTTAGGAAACAATGCATGTTTGATACATAGTAAACATATATGTTAAGGACGTTAATTATCAATATTGAAATATGGTAGTCTATATCTTGATCAATGTACCTAAATATTGAATTTTGGGGAGGATCGTAATTTTTTTGTTAAGTGTATGATAGAGAGATCTGGTGTACGTCATATGTAATGCTTTAATTCAATGAAGATCATAACCTCTCGAAATTAAAATAGTTTAAGGAGGAGAACATACATGATCCCCGTGGAGCGATTAATTCTTCTCTGCTTTAAAGTCTTCTTAACTTACGACAATATTGCCTGGAAAATAGATTTATACACTTAAAATAATCTTTGAATTTTAATGGCTGTTAAGGGGAAAGTGTTAGTCAAACTATTTTGGCTGATATATCTTGCAATATTATTATCTGATGAAAAGTTTTATAATGTTTCTAGTAAATATTTGCTGTAACATCTGGCATTTAAAAAATATAATCATAATGATATTGTATATGACTGAAAAAATATCATATGTATATATCATAAAAGTACCTTTATGTTACATGAATAAATATTTATATGCGCCGTATGTATGGAAATAGCTTTTTTTTAAAGAAATTTAATCACATATGTAACATGAGAACAAATAAGAAAGTAAATTTTTTTAAATCAATGAATATCTAATTATTTCAAAATGTTTCATTACTCATTATTTATATTATATTAAGATAATCCGATGAAAAAATAAAGCCATACAAAAAGTCTTATTTTCAAAAAATTCCTTCAGTTACATATCTTTAGCAAATTTCATATTCCCTTCTCCCTGAACCCACAAAATGCACTTAAGCTACATTAAACATATTTCCCTTAATCAAAGTGATTACTAAAGATGATCAAATTAAAATGGCAGCATGCAGTTTTTATTTGATCTGTGACATCGTATTCTACGGCTACAGATAAATGAGTTGAGTAATGAGATGTTTTACCCCCAAAGAAAATATATTTATATTCAATGAAGAAAATTTAAAAAAATAAAACATGGCCACAAATGTTTCAGAGTCTTAAAAGTAATGTAAATGTGGTATCTCAAGACAACTTAATTATAAGCCTTATACAAAACTCGTTTTATAGACACTAGTTTATATCAACATTAGAGGAATTCTGTAAAAGCTTAAATATTCATTTGCAGTAAACAACAATCGATATGCTTAAGAAGAAAATCACAATAACTGAACCATTCCATTTCACAAAACACTGATCATCAAAAGTTACTTTCAATGGACACCTTACTATATTAAAATTTTATGATTTCTGTCAAAGCATAAATATTTATTTGTTAAAGGCAACAAAGTGAATATCTCTTAACCCTTTTTAGAACCATCGAAAATCAAAGTGTTATTCAGACCATGAATGAACTTGACGCACCTATGAATGAAGTAAAAGATTTATTCCTTGTGAGTCTGACATTGTAGCATCTCTGGCAGAAAATGATGAAATGTTTTACTCCAAGCTGATGGGTTTGACTCACGCTGGGGTGAACACGTTTATATGTTATTTCCGACGGCAAATTGATCTTACGACTCACTTGCTTACATCAAGTTAGTGGGCATCACCTTACTGGGGCAATATCAATCTTAGTAAACATTAACCTGACAAATTATAGTTTTTTGTAAAGAATATGTTAGAAACTACTTCATGCTAGAATTAAAATTTTATTCTATTATCATTATTATGGTCGATCATCATTAATCAATACATTTTAAACATGCATGAATATATATCATTATAAGTATCTAGACAATTAATTTTTATCTATTTATGCTGTGAATATAATGAAAGTATGACTGACCTACATTTCTAGATTTGCACACTTTTTGTCATAAAGTTTTATTTTCTCATCCTGAATTTTTTTTATCAATATTGATATCAACCTGTAAGATCTTGATAAACGTTGTCTAAATTTCAATACCAATTACTAAAGTATCAATTTAGGTTCTTTTAATCTTTGTACATTATACATTCCTTACAGCTGAAGTTTCATTTTTGTTGAACTCAAACTTCCATCATTACGTTTTCAACCTTTTCTTCACCAACAAATAGTCTAAAAAAATATCAAACAGAAATTTTTTTATTATAACAGGATATGCCGGCATAAAAGTTTTAATGTCAAAGATTTTGATGGTTTGATCTTCGAGTTCAAAAGAAATTAAGTTGAAATGATATCATAACCTCTGGCAGACATTTTAGCTGACTGAAACTCAAAATGTGTCCTATAAATTTTTTGTGTCTTAACATGGTTTATTTCATCTATCTTGGTTATTTTAGTCTGATGATTACTAATATGAGTTAATTTCTTTTTTTCTCCTAAGAGTTTAGTAAATAAAAGAACATCAGCATCTGTACCCTCTTGAACCTTCAAATGATCGTAAAAATATATGTTTCCATGACAACTGAAACCCTCCAAAGAGTTGTTAGTGGGAAATTTTAAAATAGAGGCTCCCTAAATGGGATAAAACATGGAACAAGGAAACAACATGAATATTTAGATTCCTAATAATATACGCCTTAGGTTATGAAAAAATACTTGAGATTACACAATCTATAATAGGACCAATTATTATCCTTTTTAAGAATCAAAGCAATGTTCTTTTTGTCAACAGATTAAGAATAAGAGACTTTTGTCAGCAACATGAACATTGGAATTGTTAGAAATATACGAGAAAAATATTTAAGATCACGCAACCACACGACCATTCATTGTCCTTCTTCAGAACCAGACCAGTGTTGGATTTTATCACCATATGTAGAGATACTCATATCTCATATACTCAGATATCTCATATACTTTTGTCAGCCCTCAAGAAGTGCTTAATTGTTCTTTCGGTCTACCATGACCAAAAATTCTTCAAGAAGGAGTTGTTTTTTAGGTTGTTTTTCCAACAGTTGTTTCCTCACTCAAAGCCTGCAAAAGAATCAAGCTTACCTTTGTTTGGAACTGTTCAGCAAGAAAATGGTCTTACCTGAAACAGATAGAAATATGAGAATAATCATCATTTGTTATTTTTCCTATTTGCATCTTTGCATAAGAAAATTTAAAGGCGAGAACATGCACCCAATGATAATGACTCTAATACAAAGAAGACAAGGTCATCAACTTCCCCTGCCAGTTGACTATAGTACAAAAAAAACAAGGGCAATAACTCCAAAAATTATTGGGTGCATCAACTCAAGCAAGGTATTGACAACTTGAAGCCACAAATCAATTTTTAAAACCTATCTTTAAAGGTTAACATATCCTTTAACACGGACGGACGAACGAACACAAACATGAACACATGCATAAACTGACAGACAGACAGAGCTTGAACCTTTATCATCCTCACACTTTGTGGTGGGTGCAAAAGGAAATTTCGGAGGCATTTGTAAATTCAAAGAAAACTGAAAACAGATACATAATTTAACAGATAATAAAAAATGAAGAGTAAATGACAAATATGATGTATGGCAAATTCTTCCCCAGATAAATATATGATATTAAAGAGGCAGTAAAGTTTCAATAAAAATGTTAAATAAAGGACAACAATTCATAAACTTCTTTGTAAGTACTGCTTTTTTCTTTATCTATCAAAAACAAATAGCATACATGGATCTTACTGGATAATACTTAGAAGAGATCTGTCTTTTCTTGACAAATACTTATCACGAGCGTTCAGCCACTAGAGATTATATTCAGCTCTTCCATCTTATGGTATTTGTCAGGAAAAAACAGATTTATTATCTATTATTGATGTAACTGTCCTATCTTGGTTTGGGTTTATGTCAATTTGGTGTAAAAAAATCAACATGATGATGTCATGAGCATTTTCCTTAAAAAAACTAGTTTATGCCACATGTACTATCTTCAGAAGTTCAAAACATCTCAAAAAACTTTTTGTTTCTTTGGGAATTCAAAAGTCATAGGTATTTTTCTGAGGGTATTTATAAGGAATAGAATTAAGCAATCCTCAACATCCATGATGTAAGATATATATTTAACCTATATATGTTTTCATATCACAAATCATGTAAGAATGTTTCTGTGGAAATACAAAAAAATAATAATTCCTTTGAAATTTCAAGAGTATTTTGCCACCATAAGAAAATCATGATGTACCGGTAAGTAAAATTATCATTCCTTATGTCATCAT
Source organism: Phorcus lineatus (assembly GCA_921293015.1). Lineage (NCBI taxonomy): Eukaryota > Metazoa > Mollusca > Gastropoda > Trochida > Trochidae > Phorcus > Phorcus lineatus. Next base: position 25,710,531 of record OV121088.1, on the reverse strand, counting down.
ATGTCATTCTGTGGGAATTGGGTTGACACTTTTCTAAGATTGTCAGTAAACATCATTGACTAGCTTCTCATCCTATTGAATTCATGGATGAAATCTATGATAGATTGACAAGCAGCGGACTTACAGTACATTCTGATATGAAAGCAATCTGGCCCAGACAAAGTAAATATAGGGAAACACAATCCAACAAACCGCCACTTATGGACAACCTCATAGAGTGGTATTGCTTGATGGTAAACTCAATTATTTCTTTTAACAGAGGAGGTTTCAATTGGAGGAACTAGTTGACTCTATTTCTGGTCCCTTAAAAGGTTAACACCAAAATTACCTCTCTGTCTGAATATGAAAAACAGGATAAGTTTCAGTGGAATTATAATTTATTGTAAAATATTTGCTGATAATTGCATCTTTATTTCAATGTCCAAATCTAGCTAGTCTTCCATTTTAGCTATAGTTTATGAGATTGAAATATTCATATGCTGTGCAATTATAAAATAGCATATAAAAATTGTAATAATTGATTGAGATTCTTTTCTGAGGCTGTTAGTCTTGTATCTTTGAGAATCTTTGTTAGTGTTTTTGGTCATATATGTAAGAAGGTAACATTTGTCCATGGATAAATTGAACAAAAGGGAATTTGTTTAATATTGAGCTTGAAATAGCTTCTTCCAAAAAAATGTACTTTAAAAGTTTTGAGCAAAATTTTTTCATCACCTGAACTTTGAGAGTTTTGTTAACTTATCGAGAAACACATTTGTGTTATATTCTGAAAGATTTCTGTAGTAAACATTGGACAAAAGAGAAAATCTTGAATAAGTTCTGCATCCAAATAGTATCTATTATTCATCATCTGTATTGTATTACTTTGTTTGGCAGAGAGAATAGTTTCATACTGTATAAAAATTTTAACTAGATACATTTGTTTATGTCTATATTTTTTGAGTTTATCTTTTGTTGCCAGAGATGAAATTTACATTCTAGAAGGCATATAATGTTTGTGCTGTATTCATGGTTGAGATATATGATCATTGTCTCTTGTGGTTCTTTGAAAAGCAAACAATACAAAATTCACTCTTTCAGTGTCAAGTTAAATTATTTAAAATATTGAGAAGCATTAACATTTCACAACAAAAATTCTTTTAAACTGACAGATGAATGTGCTGAAATTTGTTCTCATAACATAAAGCTTTTATTGCAATATTGAAGTTTCTGTTTCATGAGGGTTAAAAGCTATTTGACATGTTAAGATATAAATTTTATATGTAAAAAGAATCACTTTGTAGAACACTTAAATATATTTCCTTTACCTACGATCAAATATTGTTGTAAAAAGAAAATGTAACTGGTTCCATGATCACTTTATAAGTGTAAATATATGTTTTAATATTTTTTTCATTAAAAGAAATAATGCAAAAATCTAAGTTGCACAACATTGTTCCAAATTATGTTGGCAGAATGTTGAAAAAATATATGTTAAAATTGATTCTCTATAATACAGTATGTCTACAAACAAAATAAAATATAGATAGATATCTATTTAAATTTCATGTTTGTTAAGAATAACAAACATTCAATTATGATTATAAAAACAATGCAAAGGGGAAGAAGAAATCTATACAGAAATTCAAATTCTAGTCACATTCTATCAATATAATGTTAAATTTGGAAGGGGAAAATGTTTACATATATCAAGTGGTTACATCCCTGGATACTGCCACAAATTAGCTTTATTGATTGACATCCGAATAAATAACTGTATCTATCGATGTTGGATATAAAATTGATGACTAGAATTTCTAAATGTTTGCCATTTCCTTCCGTACAATCACTATTTGCTAAAACAAACAACCACACATTGAACTCAAATAGATTTCAGTAAGTGTCCTTACATTTTACAGTCTCATGAATTATCTCCAATTAGGTGATTATGTTTTAACTATCCAAACAAAAGATAACCTTTTATCAATAATAAATATTATTTAGTTCTCTGTGCATGGTGTAAAAAGAATATTTAATGTATTTTCTATGTGTTGTGTTTCATTTACTTTGTTCTCTCATTTTGTTTTTAAGCTCTTTTTTTGCGTGTGCTTATAAACATTGACCAAATTGTTTTTCATCAAATTACATATTTTACTGCCTCATAATATCAGATTATAAAAAGAAGCTGTGTTGAGACTATTTGGAAATGATAATCTACCTGATAATAATTACCTGATGAAAATAACTTTACAATTATATCAATGAAGTCAATTAATGAAGATAATTCGCATAATGAATCATATTTATAAGTTCATTATGGACTCCATAAAATTGATGTTTTACATACGTGTCCTTTGATGATAGATAATAAATGTGTTTATATTTTTAAAAAAATGTACTTTATGTTAATGTGCTGGAAGGAAGATCGACAGAGCACCCCTCCCACCTAATATGTTCTTATTGAAAATTCCATAAATGCCTAAAATCAGAGTTCATCATAAAACAGCAACGAAATTCTAATGTTACATAAGAAAATGGTTCCATGATTTCATATATATCTGGTTTCAGTAAAACTGAGTAATATTTTAAGGAATATTTCCAAGATATCTTATTTTGTTTAAGCACTGTTTGGTAAAAAGGTACATAGAATAGTGTATTCCAAAAGTTGTTTTGTGGAACCACCTCCAACCACCTCCAGGATTTATATCTAGTACAATGTTTAAAGACTAAGATCTTAAAAGAAATTAATATTTAATGTTTATTACATATCATAATCTTCTTTCTTACTAATCAATCTAATCAATCCATAATCTTATTATAATAAAACTACTAACTTAATTCAGAGTTTACATTTTTTAACCATCTTGAAATATTTCCATCTCCATCAAACATACAACAACATTCAGATCAACATGTGTATAAAGACCTTGAAGAAAATTAAGTCGTCAATCAAACAGACAAATGCCATTATCTTGACAGCTGATATTAACATGGCCAGGTGAAAGCATAAAAAATGCTTCAAAAAGTGTAACAATTGTTGCAAAAATAAATCACACTGTCTGTATAATATCTAATACAATAGCTGCAGCTCGAACATGCATGTGTACCAATTCGTTAAATGTATTTTTTTTCAAAGCTGTTTCTGGAAAAAGTAAACAAATACAAAGATGGGTATGACTCGGAGGGTTTTAATCTTGGATTGTCAAGTCAAACATGACTTGACACCATTGCTGAACCGGAATACCATATTTTCTTTGATAAACATTTTGGTATTAAGTTTAAGCTTTTCTTTTGCATCAGCATCAAAACTGGTGAACATTTCAGATAAAAAAACTATCTGTATTTTTCCAGCATCTACTGGTAAACTCAGCATCCATTTTTTAATTACTTATGTGGACAATTGATTCGAGGCATTATTTTGAATGCCCTTGGCAGGCTATCACGTCAACTGTCATGGTGACAGATGTCATTTTCATTTTCTTATGTTACTTTTGGTCTATTATGTTACATCTTAAATATGGCAAAAATAGGTAAACAGCCTCTATAGACAGAGAAGAATTTTGCATATCTACCTTTTAAGAATTTATGAATAGAACATTATATAAAGGTCTATGAATCTTTTGCTCAAAAGTTTGAATTAGCTAGCCTTGTTCCATTGTTACAGTCCCCGATTTGCTTTAGCTAAAACTACAACACTGCATATAAATTAATAAAAACTGTACAAAAAAATACTGGCAAAGGTATAATGCACCTGACTATATTTGTGCCAAAATAAGTATCTCTTGACCCGTCAATAATTCAACAATTATAGACCAGTACCCATAAGAAGAAGAAAGGTTTCTTCAATACCACACATCAAGCTTGATGTTGCTCAATGCCAATAACTTTTTGCAGCTTCTCTATTTTACAGCTCATTTGATGCAGAGATTGTGAGATAGTTTGGTGCTGTGACTATGCCGTTACATTTTATCTCTATCTGGACAGGCTTTGAGTGTAGAAACAGCTGTATATATGAAACATCATTTTTTTTCTAGATCCACATACACTTGCATACTTACATATACTCTGTAGGATATAGAATTTTTCTGGTATAGTATTGGATAATTTACGCAATAAATAAAGAGGCCTTATTGTCATCACCATCATCATCATTGTGATCATCATTATCATTATCATCATCACCATCATCATTATCACCATTATCATCATGGCCATTATCATCATGGCCATTATCATCATGACCATCATCATCATCATCATTATCATCATCATCATCATTATCATGACCATTATATCATCATCATCATCATTATCATGACCATTATCATCATCATAATGACCATTATCATCATCATCATCATCATTATCACCATCACCATTATCATCACCATACCATTATCATCATCATTACCATTTGATAATTCAATCTATATTTATTCACTTTCTGTACATACATAAATAGTTTAGAGGCAATATCAATTAATTATCAGTCTTCAGTATCTTTTCTTTCTTCTATTCATGGATGTTGTAAACACTGCAAAGACCACACTCATACTCAGTCACAGCTAGTTTCCAATTAACTCAATATCCATTAGTTCTTAAACGCTGGAAAACTAGCCAACCCATGATAGCAGTATTTCTAATAGAAAAATAGAATAAAAGAATGAAGAAAGTTACAAATAAAATAAATACAAAGTTATAGGCTGCAAAGGAAACTTTAAAAATGTTATGGATTAAACTGAAGTCATAGATGTTTTACTTTTAAAATAGTTCAGGAATACACCAATTTTCAAATTGAAAGTACTTAATAGTTCAAATAACAATCCATATTAATGTATAACATTGGATATTTGGGGTGTCATTAGTGGTTTCCTCTGGTTATCAGTATCTATGAATAAAAAAAATCACAAGTGAGAAATTAACAAGCACATTTGTAATGCATCTACATAAGGAAAGCAAATAAAATTATGAAACAAACATTGCAGTGTCAAAAACTTATTAAGAAACTAATTGAGTTGGAAAAATTAAAATCAAGACCTACTTAAATTAAGAGGACCTTGAAAAAATGAACCAAGATTATGAATACATGTGGAAAAGAGATATGAAAATATCATCAAAGTCAAAATATAAATTCATAACAAGTGACTGGGACAGGGCACTGTTCATTAAGTACACCTGGATTAAAAACCAACTTGCCTTCAAGTTGCATAAGGTAATAAAATGTATTAATCAGAAACAATATATACCTTCTGTGTCCCTACTGAAAACCAAAAAGCTCTTCTATTACCTATACCATTGCTTAAAATCATTATAATAGTTTTAATTGAAATATTTCTTGTTTAAAAACTTCTAATTGTCTCTGTGGTAGATAAAAGCTCTTAAAGACAATGATATAATACTCTTTTATTGCACACTTGTTTAGGGCTTGTTTGTTTTAAGTTTTTATTGTTTGGTATAGTACTATACAGTTGCCAAAGGAATATTGCAAGATCTAGTGTAAAAGTTCCAACGAGACAGAGATTATCTCAAAGCACTTTCAATGTATACAAGGGTGGTCTACATAACAGGTTACAACAACCTCTCGTTTCCTCTCCCGACTACTTAACCATACTGGATAAAACATGTGAATCACATTCACCTCTTACAAAAGTTGATTTAAGTATCGTTGAAAAGTAGAAAACTTGGCATTTAAAGGAAAGGAGAATTACACCTTCAAAAGTTAACCTTTTGGTTGTGTTTTGTACATTTGACTTTGCATTTTTGAAAAAATCAGGAGACTGTTTTCAAAGGGTTTTTGATTGTAAGTTTATCTTGACCTTTCTAGTCGTCTATTTCAACCCCTCACAGAAAACTTTTTGTCATTAACTGGTTTTAACATATTCTGGGCTAGAGTAGGACTAACAGTAAATTCTTAATGGATTGAAAGAAATCTTGGATTGCCTGGACAAACATTTAATAAAGAAGTTGAATCTTTTATGGTTATAAATTAGTGTTCGTAAAAACTCAGTTAAACCTTGCAATTACAGTAAGATAAAATTAAATATCTTGTCTCAAAACCATGTTTATCTCATCAAGTGGGGAGAAATAATATACATATTTTTTAAGTGGTGCATGCAGCCACAATTCAGTTAAAACTACACAGTGAAAAGATAAAATCGAAATGTGTTCAAACCCTCCATGATATGGAGAGGAGTGCCAAGGACAAAATTTGGTGACCAATGGTCAAATATTTCTAGACTTATGTTCTGGAAATGATGATAACACAGACTCAGCAAAATTACCAATGCCGATGCCAACAGAAACTCAACGAAAAACAATTTGTCTCCCAATATTTTCTTTGGAGAAATGAAAAAACCTAACATGTTCTCACAACTTTTGACTGATAGAAGGTTTATTTTGCTCACTGAATTTAATAATTCATCGGCAATCAAATAATGATTTGACAAATCTCAGTGCAACAATATTTGACATTGCCTACACCACGTGTTATGGGTTATTTCTGTTAACTTCTAAAATGAATAAACCACCATCACAGTGACCTTATGACTATGTCGTCAGCAGAGACACTAGATCAAAGAAATGATATTGACCTTAGACTTCTTGTACAACAATAGTGTTTTGACCTTGAGTGTATTATTTTCAAATCAGAAAGCTAAAAGCTACTAGAAATGAAACCATCAAAGCAAAAAGAATTTGCCATATGGATTGTATTGACGTTGTATCAATTAGCAAAGACTCTACAATCGCAAGCATGTCAGGCGACAGTAAACATTTGATGGCTTTGAAGTGTTCGAGTAGGATCTTATGACATAGGTATACCATTAATAGTACAAGAGTTTCTATTTATTCAAGAATGTTTATTGTCTTAAACTCAATCGTTATAATCAAAGTAAACATATTGACAAGTTTGAGAAAAACACTCTTCATGGTTAGCCAAGGATTATACATGATAAAGCACCAGTCATCAGCTAAACAAACATTTCATCAAACAGCAAGAATAAATTAATTACAGGCAATTGTGTATATTTGCGAGTTTCAAGAGAGTTTTTGAAAGGGCAATTAACTCTCTGCCGCCATTAGACAACATCAACGAATCTCATTACTTGGACAAATTATCAATGCATCGGTCATTAGAAAGCATAGATATTTGTTCTAGCATATACTCTACACGCTGTTTAAACATACAGAAAATTTTTGAAAAAGAGACGAGAGTACAACAAGCGCTACAAGAGATAAATTATCCACTTAATCATGCGAGTATATTGTTATAAAGTTGGAATAAATGATGATCGAAGTAATGTGCAGCTTACACTAATTAGTTTATCAGAAATTCCTGAATGACACAAGTACTTAATATTACTTTAAGCTGCTCTTCAAACGTTTCTTGACTCAAATTTGTAAACACAATTAACTTTAGCATGGCTGCAGGTCAGTCATATAAAGAAATTATTTCACAAAAAAGTGTGTGATATATATGACTGAAAAGGCAGTGAAATTTTGTGACTACGAATTGTTTTTATTCAATATTAGCTTATGCAAAATTTATTATTTTACGGTTAAACATAACGCTCATTACTATAACAAGTGATCTATCAGGCCTACCAAAGAAAAAATCGAATCGCAACGGAAAGCAGCGAAACGACCACATAAACAGGCGAATTCGCATCACAAAATTGCGACCCGCATCGAAAAGTTACGAAATAGCATCATTGAAGCGACGATCAGCAATTTAAAAGTGCGTTAGCGCAAAATGAAACACTCGATACGCAACACTGTCATTGCGCACGCGCATTAACCATGATTTAAAGCTCATGGCGATATCTCGCCTCTGTGATCACGAATTGCGATTATTTATAAACTTCATAATCAAATTATCTTTATAGCTATTCTTTTTTAATTATAAATTCTTAAATTCAATAGTATTCTGTTACTCATGACTGAGTTCCATGTTAAACGATAGATTGACAGAAAATGTGCAGGCGACGGCACTGTTTGACCTACTTGGGTAACTGCGCTTGCGCAGTAACCGTGTTGCGTATCGAGTATTTCATTTTGCGCTATCGCACGTTTAAATTGCTGATCGTCGCTTCAATGATGCTATTTCGAAACTTTTCGATGCGGGTCGCAATTTTGTGATGCGAATTCGCCTGTTTATGTGGTCGTTTCGCTGCTTTCCGTTGCGATTCGATTTTTTCTTTGGTAGGCCTGTCTATTACTTTGAGAAATATATAACACTTTTGCATAGAGCGATTTTAGTGTGAATGCCTTTTAATCACTCGAGTAACGGAAATTGATTGAAGTATCTGAACCTAACTTGGCATGTTTGTCTATGAAGTATATTTATAAATATATTGATTGAAAAAGATTCTTCAACTTCAAAAAGGGTCTTTCAACTTGGAACATTTTTAATGAGGTCTTTAGGTAAATAAGTGTAAGTCCATTTAGTCTATTGAAGGACAAAGGTGACTCTACCACTGTCATATCTTCCTCTTTGTTCAAAAGGTATCCACTGTACATGTGTAGTATAGGTATATAGTTTGACAGTGCAGTGAGTATTTGCCCCTGTCTCTGTTTGTGTATGTATATATGTTGACAGTGTAGGTGCACATCTGTGTCCAAACAGATCTTTCCTTTAAAAAGATTAGATCAGATGGCAAGATACTTTTATGATGATGATAATATACAAATTTGTAATTGTTCTAATTACCTAGTAAATTTCATTGTGTGCTGTGTCACACGGTGGCCAAAGTGCAGTCAGTTGAATATATGTTCCATCCTTATAACATGACTTGCGTAAAGCAAGGAAGCAACATCTCCAATTTTTGTTGTTGGTATGTTACCATCAGGAATTGAACCCAGGACTTCTGGTGATGAGTTGACGCTCTACCAACTGAACTGGTGAGTATGAGAACAAAAAGGTTGACCTAGCAGGAAAAGATGATTATCTTATTCTGACCATGTCAACCAACAGGGCATTTGATGAAATTGATGTCTGCAACATTTGGTATAAATATATATAAGTTGACAGCATAATGTCAACTCTCTCCCAATTGACCTATCCCTTAAAGGGACAGTAGCATGTATTTTTAGATAAAATTATTTCAAGAAAATAAAAATATGTTTCTAGATGCAAGGCAATGTTTTTGAAAAATAGGAAGTTTTTATATGAACGTACGTTTTGAATCAATTTCCAAACCAAAAATGCTCACACAAAAATGTCCACCAGGGGTTTTTACTTGATACTTGATTATATCCTCTACGACTATGGATGATCAATTGGATTAATAAGATCTTTGACACTCTAAAGCTAATATATTTTTCATAAGGTACTGTTTATTGAGGAAAATTTGAAGAAAGAAATCTTACTGTTCAATTAAATAGGGAGAAGAGGATGACTGTAGAATTTATAAGTACAAATAGGTGGACCGAGTAAACGAAGATGAATATATCAGACCATGTCCAGGACCAGGGCAAACCAGAGACTTTCCAGCTCATTTATGAGTAGACCAACATCACCTAGTCCAGTAGTCACAGAAGCAGAGACCACCGCAGGTAAAGGTCAAATCTAGGAGTAGCCAAGCATATTCTTGCATCTACCTTCTTGCTGAAGGTCATCCATCAGGGCTGCTCTCAGACCTTATTGACCAATGTCCCTGGGTGATAATAAGCGTTCAATCTACTTCCCCACCTAATTAACCTTCCCACTAAGTGCCAACAACTTCTTTTCTCATTTCTTAACAGATCAATGAGAGTCTTGCTTTTTGACGTCCGGACTAATGAAAAATGGACAGGGAGTAAATAATTCAGGGTAAAACTGACAAGGTACAAGTACCGTTTATGAGTTGACTGTATCTTGTGATAAATTTAGCCTCTTTTTAAAGAGACTGTCAATTTTGAGGATAAATTATTGGTCAAATCACATTTTGGTGACTTTAAATCTTCACTAAGTAGATTCAGGTTTGGACATTTTTTCAGTTTTATCTTTAATCCAGTTTGCATAAAAACTTTAAGATTTTTTTTTTTAACTCTCAGGGCCTAGCTGGACCTAAAAAAGAGCCACATTTTCACTTCTGAATTTTTTTTTATTCTACTTTTTATACACGGACTTAAAAATATGAACACTAAACCTTCATAATTGAGTCATATTTTCATTTTTTCAATGTATTTTTTATCTTTTCGGTAAAGCTTAATTCTTGAAGCACATCCAACCATATATCAACATCAGAAAAAGAGTTAAAGCCAAAACCCTTTAATATAGATGCTGACTCAGACACAACACGATATAAAAAACCCATACTTCTTTAAAAAGCAAGATCAATAAAGCTTATAAACATCTCTTGACAAAACACATGGAAACTTTCAACAATAAATCAAAAGTCGGTCCAAGCCTTTGACAGTCTAGGAGCAAAAAGTGGACAAATCAACCAGCAAAATCTACATACGGAAATAGATCAAAGTGTTTTATGTAGTTTTCATCAACAAGCTGCTATTGAGGAAGAAGTCGGTGACGAATGGGCGTGAATAATAAAGACGTTAACACGATAGCGAACTAACACTTGGCTACACTGATCAAGGTAAGGACAGAAATCAGACCAGCTTCTGTGCTGATTGCACGCCAATTAAAAGAATGAGAAAATCATGTTTACAACGTTCCTTCAGACATGACTCAAATATATCATTGTATGTCTCCTACAATCTGATAGGCAGCGGCTGGTCAATCTGGAAATGCATGATTCTGACTTTTGCTACGGAATATTTTTGTAGAGATCATTTAATTGCTATTTTGTTTCAATATAAGAAATTTTAACATTTGTCGGCCTCGATACAGGGTGTTCGTATTAGTTTGAATTTGAAACAGTTTCCAAAGATAGCTAGGTGCATGGGTACTGAATAATATAAGAAACCATTATCACACCTCATGTAAGAATGCCGATCTCTGATTGGTCCATGTGACCCTAAACAAATATCCATATTCACCGCCGCCGAGGGATGATAAATCCCTTATACCCCGCTACAAGAGTAAAGCGTGCTTCCACATCAATCAATCAAAGTCACGTGATCAGGTCTTAGGTGTTGTTCATTTCTGTTTGTCTTTTTACTTATAGAGAGCAAGTTTTTAATAATACATTAAGACATTCGGTATGATAAATTTGTTATAACATTCCGTCCCGGGTAACATAGGGATATATTATTCCCTTGAAAGCTTTTATGCAACTCGCGTTCCGCTCGTTGCATAAAACCTTTCGCGGGAATAATATATCCCTATGTCACCCTCGACGGAATGTTATAACTTATAATATCTGACTCTTCTTATGATGGCAAAGATTGGCACAGCAATTATCTCTAGTCCTGGGGCTTGTAAAAAGGCTGCTAAACTAACAGAATTTAGCCACAGGCCAACTGAGCCTGTTGATATTTGAAAGCATAGGGATGTTTCTGACTTATGAAAGAAACACTGTAATAAGTCATTCTTTCTGCATGAAGATTTAAACCTCTCAATATCTCGATTAGATGAAAATTCAAAGGTACAGGTAAATTATATTATATATAACAGACAAGATTGCGACCAGGGACATATAAGGATTATTGACTTTGGAAGTCTGACATCTTATGTAACATTTGTTAAATTTTTTTATAACCCAAGCAGCAAGGATTATTTTTCTTAAATCTACAAAGTAACACACTTGTAGGTAATCATTACTTTACATTCCATTGTATTTCAAATGAACTGGCTAAAAGTAAATGGTCTGATTTTCTTGCGTCAGTGATGGATGACATTAAATCGGGCTGAAACAATCATAGCTAGGCAAACATTATGTTGAAACACAGGTGCACATACAGAAAATATAACTCTATGTATGTTTCACAACATGGGTAGTAAAAACATAAATTGCTAAATCTTATATCTTAGGTCTTTTATTGAATACTAAAGGGTAAAGATATTTGAAAATGCAAGGTGAGATGGCATGAGGCAACTTTTGTTTAAAATATTTCCCACCATATGATGTCATTCATTGAGCAAATGAGTAACAGAAGGATGAAGTTCATAATTGAATATTTGAGTAAGGATGCCTCGGAAATTTGTTCATCCAACGGGTACATTAACATTATGAAAATTTTTGCACGAAGTTAACCATCATCAAAATCTGTGAATTTTGAAAAAGGACCCTAAACATAAGTTGCAGAAAATTGTGCCTATTTTGGTTCTTTAAGAAACTTGGCCTGTTGGCCTCAACCTCTGGCAAACAAACCCAAATACTTCATAAATAGCATGCTCTGACAGCAATTAAATCTTGTTATTACACACGTGTTCTGAATATCTTTATGAGATAATTTTGGTTATTTGAAACAAGTGTTGTGTAACCAGTGGAAAGTTATTCAACGAATGTTGTGTAACCCAAACAGGTTATTCAACGATAGTGACGTCATAATGCCGAACTACTTTAACAATCGAGCGAGTACAAGTGATCTTTCCGTTGCCACCTCAATATTTCAGATTAACATCACACCTATATTCAAGCAGTTATCAGCAACAAAACACAACCAAACATCACATTAAATTTGTGAATGATAAAATATTGACGTAGGTTATTTTTTGAAAAAGTATTATTTGTGTTCAAAGTAATTCTTAAGTGTTAATTTCGTCGATGAAGCAATCGCGGCAGAGTTATCTCCCTTTAACGCTTTGTTTACATCCTGAACGTAGAGTGCATAAACAACTACAGTACGCTGTCGATGAACCGCCACAATGACTTGAGTCATATTTTAAGTCACCAATCTACTTTTCGTTCTCTCGCACTTGTCAATCATGTCAAAATGAGAGTAGTCTCCCTTCCAACTCTGTTGTCAACCTCGCTTCTCAGAGCAATCAAGACAACCAGTTACAGGAGTACCGAGCTCTTCAGTCCATCTTCTCAGCCCCAATATATGGTGGTACCCCAAAAAATTATAATTTCTTTGGACCAGAAATCAAGAAAATGAGACTTGATGACCAGTAATTTCTTGTATCTAGTTTGACAGACTCGGTGTTACTTTGTTCAAAGGGAATTGCCGTTGTTTATCTATCGTTAGCAGTGACACATCAAATTTAGCGATGACGCGTCAAGTGTTCAGTGACGGAGAATATTATAATTGCGTTTTGATCTGTCAAGTTGTTTGTCCGTCACTGTTTATCAAATCTTCGTACATTAAACCATATGAACAAATATAAACTCAATTCTGTTACGTATGGCTCTTTGATTCTTTTACAACTATAAGGTTGCCTATGTTTCAGACAAAAGAGGCAGTGTATTATTGAGCACAATGTATTCATGCGCGCTAACGTCTTTCAGTGAACATTTTGAGGTCTTCGAAGAACAATTTTCCTGTGTGTAATAAATAGATCACAAAACTCGTGGGTGTTGAATATGGAAAATATTCCAACTCAATATTTTTAAACATTTCGATTTATTCACTCGCTTTCGCTCGTGAATAAATCAAAACATTTAAAAATATCTCGTTGGAATATTTTCCATATTCAACACCCACTCGTTTTGTAATCTCTATTTATCCAAAACTGAAAACCACTTAGACCTGCTCTTACAAACACACCAAAACATATAAAATTTACATCAACATGTAGCCCCTGTCCGTAACTTCAACCTTCCATTTATCCCATGCCACTATTCCCCTGCACCATTATGCACAGCTGTTAGGCAATACCCAGAGCTTTGGGATCAATACACAAGGTCATGAAAATTAAATTTAATAAGGCTTGTTTTTGCCTAGGCGTAGGACCAAAAACAAAGTTAGTCTTTTAATAATTTTTGTGTGTCTTTTATTCATTTGTGCTACCTATATCTTCTTTTGAATAAAATTCTTTAATGGTTACTTCTGCACTACAGTGCTTTGAAAAGTGACTTATATTGTATTACATTCATGCGTCACAAATTGAAGAGGTTGATCTGCATCAAATTCAAAACAAAAACCTATTTTGACTTGCAGACAAAAAACTCATCTTACAAACATCCTTTTAAAGAAAGGCCAAGCATGTTTAGTTAATAACATTTTCAAATTGAATTGTTGGCTATCAGACTGACATTAGAAAAAACAATTCAAGAGAAAACTAGAAGAAAACTGAGGTAAAGGACCTTAGCCTGAAACCATGGTAGAGAAATTGATGTTAAACAGGGTGCAGATGAAGTGGGAAGGAGATAACATACTCCCAACAACAACTCACATAGGAGTTTTTTTATGAAGCTATATCCCCACAAACTAATATCAACGTCTGAGGTCATCCAGTACTTGAAATAGATTGAATATTGGCCAACATCAAGAGATGAACTTGGAAGTCATCCCAGGAAAGTTGCAAGATTGTGACACCATTTGAAATCAATGAATGCAGGATGGAAGCCTTTTATCATTGAAATGTTATCAGACGTGACTGAAGGCACAAATTAGTGAATGTGTTTTAAACAATTTCCCGAGAAAACAATATGGACGGGAACGTAACGAGATTTGGCCACTCCTGATCCTAGTGATATAACTCCTCATGTCTTTGTTGGCAGAACTTTCATCAATACATCAAATTCTGTGCGGAGAAATAAATTCAACCGTTGCTATCGACAGCCAATCCTTGAATTGACTTAATAATCTTGCTGTTTTTTTCTATGTTAATCAGTTTATTCATACGGAAAAACAACCATCTTTTTAATTTTTCTTCCTTCTCTTTTCCTTTGTTTGCAGAACTTTCATCAATACCTGTTTATACTGCAGCGATCTTAAACCAGAAATATCTCAAACCATGGCTGTTGATAATGGAATAATTGAATAGTCCCTATAACACTTTTCAATATGAAACACTCCCATAGTCATATTGAAGAAATTCTCATTACTGATTAATTTTTCGTTTTAATCTTCATTAATTCTAGTTTATACCATAAAGAGAAGATAACTCCAACTAAAGCTATTATCAGAAAAAAGCATGGTATCAAATACCTTCAGTAATTTTTCCAGAAAGGAATTAAATGATCTAGCTCTAGCTTCCTTCTCTGGTATTTGGTTCAAGTGAAATCAGACATTTGTACTGTAAGAATATCAGTTCTTGTAGCTGGTAGTAATACATGCATATACATATAGGGCAAATGAAATTTGACTTTGAGGTGAGGTGATTTGGGGTTAAATGTTGCTTTTAAGAGTATATTTCACTTATATCAAGGCTGCAAGTAATATTGCTATTTCTTTAAAATCTATGACCATCAGCTGGAACTAGTCTATATATAATGGGTGGTACTGTGCTGAAATTCAGTATAGCATTGGATGTAAACCATACTGTATGTAGAACAGTTCTCTACTGCAGACAAAGTTGTACTGGTGGGATTCGAACCCCAGATCTCTTGATTCGAATTTCAAAGTGCTAACCACTGCATATACAACCCCCTAGGACGTAGGAAAGATTAGAGAACCTTGTAATTAATAAGGAACTATTCCTATTTGGTTATCATTACATCAGAAGAAAACATAAATAAGAAGACGTCAGAAATCCTATCAGAGAAATATTTCAAACAGTAAGAATAGTCAATATATAAAATATATCAAAATATCACCAAAGATTTCTTTAGAGAAAAAATAATGGATATAAACTGTCATTCCCCCTAGACAGTGTATGACAGTTCTGACATTCTGAGTTTTGATACTTAAACACATCAATTTTCCTTTGGGTTCAAGGTTCAAGGTTCAAGGTTCAAGGAGAGTTGAAAATGACATTGCTCTGAACGTGTATAAGTGATTTCCAGAACTATGAAGGAAAACAAAAATTGATTTTCAGATTACTAGTTTAATGATAATGTTGGTTGAATAACCTTCATGGGCTGCACCTTCAATCCAAGAAAACTCAGAAAAACACTTTCCTGATAAATCAACATCCAATACCTTGAATCCTTGGTCCAGGAAGGAAAAGTATATCTCCATTTCCACAGGGTCAACATCTGGTTCAAGTGAAATTATCAAACTTTGCCATTATGAATAAATTCATTGCCATATATGGAGATTTGGGTACTATTGACAATTTATATTGGAATCTGACATCTGTTGAGAGGCTGTTTACACCATTCATAGTGTTTATGTGAATGTCTCCTGACAAGACCTACGGATCAAATGTCATGCAATAAAAAAAATTCATGAATATCTGATTAAATTATTCATGTCAATCATAATATTTGGGTTGCTTGTTAGGAGTAATGGTCACAAGTTGACATAACCATGCTCATAAATCTAGGTTATAGTCTGAATGACAAAATATTCCCACACTGGCCTACTAAGTTTCATATGTTGTGGTAAACGATAGTGTTTTAGAGTCTCCCACTGAAATTGAGTCTCAGGAATAAAACTAGATGTCAATGAAATTGAGAGTCAATTGATAATTTCAAAATTTTAAAAATCTCTTAAATTTTGTATCAATTTGTTTATAAGGATGACAAAAAAAACACTGTCAATTTTAAAAAAAATTAATGTCTTGAAAGTCTATTTAGAATAAGCAATCAAAATTGTTTTTTAAAGTTGCAAATGAAAAGAAAACTCTTATAAACTTGAAAATAATATTTAAGGAAAAAAATGGAATTTAAATTCCTGTCACGTAACTATGGATGATATGGGAGTTCCACTCGAAATCTTTCTTTTTTTTTTGATGAAATATTTTGTTTGATGAGATATTGGGTGAATAATTTTTTTAGACAACGTGGACGATTTGTCAACCATAACTGTAAATACCATTATTGTATACCCTCTGAAGAATCTTAAAGTGGTAGTAGCATGTTTTTTTGAAAGATTTATTTCTTCAAATTTTCCTTTGAAAAAATATTACTTTATGCCAACTGTATTATTTATAGAGGGTCAAATTTCTCATTAATCAACCAGGGCATCCATAGTACTATAGAAATTAATAAGTATCAATCAAAAACCACTGCTGGCAATTTTTGTTTTAACACCTTCAATCATTTGAGGTAGGGACATAGTTTCGAATGACTTAACATGATCATGATACATTATTTTAAATTTTGATTAAAAAATATTGTCTTGCAATCAGACAAATTTATTTTTGTTTTTGTTAGATCTCTTTATTCATAAAAAAACCGTGCCTCTGTCCCTTGAAAATACTACTTTGACCGTTAAATCCAAGATTTCTGGATGAGAGCTTGTTCAAGTGGACAGAGAAGCCATATTGGGGTTGTATTTGGAATTAATTGGGATTTCAAATCAATTATCAGGTACAATCAATGTCCTACCTATTAATCATTGACTACTAATAGGTTAAATGTGAATTCCTGAAAAGTTTCAAAATGAAATTAGCAAAGAAGTCCACATGTTACTGCTTCAGACTTTCTTAAGCATTTGACAGGAGCTACAGACAGTTACAGAATATATGGTTTTGTAATTATCATTTACCATCAACAGCATTAGCTATCAATAACTTAAAACAGCAACAAAATGAACAGCTCTTGTCATATGTATCACAATACACTTGATACAATGACAGATAGTGGGTGGCAAGTAAAGTTAATCAATTAGTTATTTTTAATAATAATGATATTAATAGGCCATTTATATAGTGCCTTTCCACGTCACTTGGATATGCTCAAAGCGGTTTCTGAGCTCAATTTAAAACTATATACAGGTGGCAGGTGGTCTTCAATATCGAAGGAAGAGATGGGTCTTGAGTTGTTTTTTTAACATACACATCCTTAAAAAACTATCAGAATCCCTCCCATTGGATCTGCCATTCTGTTAATTCAGAAAAGTCTTTTTTTCAAAACGGTTCAAATTTTAACCCTCAGTGATTAGTAAAAACCTGAAAAGAATCCAGCAGGCTAAAGTTTGAATATATCTTACTATGTCAAAATGGGAATATTGTTTGAAACAAGTTTGAATTGCTCCTTCATCTGACAACAAAATATTCTTTGACATTTTTGTCCACAATAAAGAAGTTTTAATTCAGAAATGTGACTTTTCTTATCTATTCAGCTTTTAAACAAACATGAAACTAAAGTGAACAGCGTTTGAAATTTTTTTTCATATAAGATATAAAGTATCAGATACAATGAAAATGATTTTGATGCTGCAGCAGTGCAAAAAGGTTGCACTCAAATAATCATGCCTGTCACTATCCTGTGTATAATCTAAACCAAGAAACCCAAAATAGCTCCATCAACTGAACAAAGTTAACAGTGAGCAATGCCTGAAGGCCTCAAACTATTATCACAGTGAACATCTTAACCAAATAATTGGTGAAGTAAATGTTAGAGAAAATTGTAAAATTTTCTTATCAAAGTGAAGAAAACTGCTTATGCAGATTTCTGGCCACCCTCCATTCATCTCTCCCCTGACTCTGTATAAGAATCAGTATGCGTTTGCAACCCATGCATGCCCAAATGATGTTTTAGTTAGTTACCGCTGGTGACATTTTGCTGTCTCACGTCAAATGACTCAAAGAAAATTTCCCACAATTTAATAAGGAAGTTTTCCCCTTGCGGCATCGCCTCATTAGGACAGGAGGGTATAGGAGGGAATCGCATGGCCACTGGCAGCATTTGGGTTGCACAATTAGCACAGTGAGACTCCGCCTCAGGACACAGCAAGACTATAAAATTTATTCATTACTGTTTACGCTATGACATTTGTGAGGCTCTTCCTGCAATTTCCTTTTCGGCAATATGGACAGTTTGGTGATGCCAAATCATATTAAGCAGCAGGAATAGGAATGGTGTTTAAGAACAATCAGTATGATTTGTTAGTCCAAATGCCCTCTATGACACTGATGTTTTGTGGGTAAATATGGGACCAATGAGCAGAAAGCACTAGTAGGTTCCATGTTCAGACCCAGAAGCAACTGTTTGATTGTAGATACACTCACAAAGTGCCCCAGAAATTTTACTTTTAAATGTTTTGATGGAATACATTAACAAAACAACTCTGAAAATTGTTCATTTCAGAAACTTAGCAATCAAATGTGCCAATACATTGCGACTTAGGATGACATATTTAGGGAAGTAATGGTGCACAACTACATTAGTTGAACCATATGATTAGCTTTCAGTCTTGGATACAGCTCTTAAAAACGTCATTTCTACTTATACTGTATATCATGTGTTGTATTTCATTGATTATTTTAATTTTTAATTCTACAATCATTTCTTTACATTTTCAACAAATTAATAAATTTCTTTAATTTTATTTTGTTGTGATTTAATTAAGTTGCATTCTTGGTACTGTTCCAAAGAAAACATGAAATAAAACAGAGTTCTGTACTGTATTACAAACTTACTTTTTTGGTTAAAACCAAGCCATAATACTCAGACTTCTTTTGCTGGTGGGTTTGGATCAGAGACTAAGTAAGAGAACACATAGCCATCAAGACATGCCGCTCACTTTCAGAAAACCTATGTTAAGCAGACATAACAACTTCAAAGTTTGAGGCTTTTGGTTGACATCATTATTTAGGGTGGATATTAAATTGAGAATATGTGATAAGTTATCAGTAGTAAATATATATAATTAACCTTAATCTATTTAAAAATTGATGTCACGTACAGCAAAATCTTAGAAGTGTAATACTGAAACAAATTTCTCAAAATGCACTTTTTCTATTCAAGCAATATGGAGAAAGTTGTTGTTACGTCAAATGTTTTTAAAAGTGTTATCAACGTGTTATCAATGTCTTATAAAAATGTTATCAAAGTGTTATCAACGTGTTATCAATGTCTTATAAAAATGTTATCAAAGTGTTATAAAGGTGTTATAAAGGTGTTATCAAAGTGAATTATCAATGTCTTATAAAAATGTTATCAAAGTGAAATATCAAGGTGTTATCAAAGGTGTTATCAAGGTGTTATCAAAGGTGTTTAGTTTCTGGTTATTTTGTGGACAACATCAAAGGCTGATGGGAGATTAATTCTCTTTCTAATATAATGAGAGTTTCTATTAGATATGATTTATTGCCTACTTGATGCATGGCATGATATGACTTTCACTTATGATATTCAAAGAAGAAAAAAAATCTAAGGTACCAAGATTTTGAAGACATTAATGATCGAAGCACTGCACTCAAAGCTTAGACAATGTAGAAAACTTCTCTTGAGTGAACATAATTGTAAACTTTTCTTCTGACAGAAAACAAAACTAACCATGAAAATAAATAAATGAATTTTCAGGAAAAGAAGTTCACAATCCCTTAGCAATTCAAAACTTGAATGGAACAGTCATTGTTATTTATCCAAACTTCACCAAAAAAACTCTACCAAACAATATTGTCAAGGAAAATTTATTTACTTCATGCTTTTACAGCAAAAAAACTACAAACCAAAATCCTGTTAAATTCAACATTGAACCACAGCTATCAATAAAAGACAAAAAATATTCAATTGTTCTTTCCTGAATTCGCTGAACGAAACAAGCATAAAGACATTTCTACATAAGATCGCCTCTAGTGATAACTTCTTATAAAGATCACGCTATCATCTTTTAGTGCCAGAGGAGTTTTCATGAACCTCTCTTTTGTCTATTTCAGAAATGAAATTCCTGCTAACGATTTTTCATTTTTTAGCCCCATAAAACTTGTCTCATTAAAAAGCAAACTTTGTTCTTGAAATCTATGCAACAGCTATCAATCTCTCTGACAGAAACAATGAATGCCAATTACAGAGTAAAACATCGCATTTCTTTTTTCTTTTTTTACTGTTAATGATAAGGTATCTCACGACTAAAAAGACTACCCAACGAGTTCTTGATTTATCAAGAAATTTTGTGAGTTATAGAAACAAATATCTCTCATTGGGTATTAATCAAATGATGTAGGTTTTTTATTTATAGTTATATTTGAATTAAAATATTCATATATCACAGTAAATTATCCCGTTTTTATTATTCAATATGAACCTTTGACTAAAAACAGTTGCAACAGATGTAAGTAATGCATCTAACTTTCTTTTCCTTTCTTATAAATACAAAAGAGTTGTTGAATGATGTGGAAATACCTGACAAAGACATCTGTTAAATCATTGATTATAGCACATATAAACTAAATCAAACAGAATAGTCTATCAGGAATCATTAGGCACTTCACACAAGCTTAAGGCTATGATGAAATAATTCCTATAGGTTAAAAAAACTCTGAGCTTCTGTTACATTGATTGTACTGTTTACACAAACTATTGATAACAATGTGTAAAATTGATGAAGTTTCCCTTATGGAGTCAAAGCTTATCTTAATTCCCACTGTTTAGAGAAGAAAGTGTCTCTATAGGGCTCAAACTTCTCAAACTTATTTTGGACTGGCAATTGTAAATAACCTTAGGATTTTCTCTCAAAGGTTTTCACAGATGCATATTAACCAACTTCTACTAATCATTGTTTATTTATGAAGATTATTTAATTTGTAGATATGAAAACACTTAAAATGACTGTAAGGAGCCTACTACAAACTTGACTTGGTTAAACACCTTCTATTGTATGTAGATGATGTGTAGATGATGTGTGGCTGATAGATGATGTGTAGATATATAATGAATATAGATGATGTGCAGATGATGTGTGGCTGATGTATAGATGATTTCTTACTTATCTGTAGATGATGTGTGGCTGATGTTTGAATTATGTGTGGCTGATTTGTATATGTATATATAGATGTGTATATGTGTAGAAGATGTGTGGATGATGTGTAGATGATGTGTGGATGATGTGTATATGATGTGTAGATGATGTGCGGCCGATGTATATAGATGTATAGATGATGTGTATATGATGTGTGGCTGATGTCATTAGATGTGTAGATGATGTGTATATGATGTGTATATGTGTAGATGATGTGTGGATGATGTGTATATTATGTGTAGATGATGTGTATATGATGTGTGGCTGATGTCATTAGATGTGTAGATGATGTGTATATGATGTGTATATGTGTAGATGATGTGTGGATGATGTGTATATTATGTGTAGATGATGTGTATATGATGTGTGGCTGATGTCATTAGATGTGTAGATGATGTATATATGATGTGTATATGTGTAGACGATGTGTGGATGATGTGTATATGATGTGTGGATGATGTGTACATGATGTGTAGATGATGTGCGGCCGATGTATAGATGATGTGTATATGATGTGTGGCTGATGTCATTAGATGTGTAGATGATGTGTATATGATGTGTATATGTGTAGATGATGTGTGGATGATGTGTATATTATGTGTAGATGATGTGTATATGATGTGTGGCTGATGTATATAGATGTGTAAATGATGTGTATATGATGTGTAGAAGATGTGTAGATGATGTGTGGATGATGTGTATATGTGTGGATGATGTGCGGATGATGTGTAGATGATGTGCATGTGATGTGTGGATGATGCATATAGATGAGTATATGATGTGTATATGATGTGTAGAGGATGTGTAAATGATGTGTGGATGATGTGCGGCTAATGTATGTAGATGTAAAGATGATGTGTAGATGATGTTTGAATAATGTGTAAATGATGTGTATGTGTGGCTGATGTGTGGCTGATTTGTAGATGATGTGTAGATGATGTGTATATGGTATGTATATGTTGTTAGTTTATATGAAGATGATCAGCTAGTTGACAAAGGGGTTTGAATCTAGTACTCATATTTCCTCCCCCGCGGTCCTTACTAAAATCAAGTGTTCACCAAATAGTGTACTCCAAAGATAAAATCTATGTAGAACATATGTGACAAACAAGAACTTCCCTCTGCATGTTGTGGGAGTGGGGTAGCGTCTATACAGATGAAAATTTGCTCCTTGGAGATGATAAGTATAATCTCAACAAGAATCATCCAAATGGTGGTCCAAAATTGTCAAATGCATCTTTAATTCCCCAAGCACAAAAAAAGTAATAAAATCATTGAGTACAGATTAACTGTACTTTGCAAATATTTTTTTAATTTTTTTTTTATTTTCCATATTTGTGTTACAGGCAAAAATAAGTAATATGTTTAATCAAACAATCGTCACATAAATAAAGATACAAGAAAATCCACAGTTGGCTATGACATTTTTTAAACAAGAAATCTAAATAACATTACTTTCCAAGTAATAAGTGTAAACTTGACCAATATTGAAAAAACTTTGCTTCAGTTTCGGTTGACAGAAAAATATATCTAGATAGGTCATAATAACGTACAATTTCATCTTGGAGATGCTCTAACTTTGGTTTGTAACCATAAATGCTACATCTATGAATATACTTTTTGACTAATAAAATGATTGCATTTACAGGATTATTGTTCTTTCCGTTCATTCCCAGTATAACAATTTTATTAGTAAATTCTAATTTCAGTTGGACAGAGTTTAACCATAATTCTATTTCCTTCCATAATCTGAGGATAGTTTCACATTCCCAAAGCATATGGTTTAAGGTTTCTATTTCACTTTTGCAAAACGCACAAAGTGGTGATGATATATATCCTATTTTATAAAGAAATTGTCTTGTTGGGAGAATATTATGAATAATTCTATATTGCAACCATTTTAAGTCTGTGCTTTTCGAACATTTATTAGCAATAATGTTGAAAACTTTCCAATCTTTTTCATCAAAATCACTTTGTAAAACTTTTTCCCATTTTGAAAAGCTTGCCAGCCGAACAAAATTCGAGTTAATAAGAGCCGCATATAATTTTTTACTCCCAAATATGGTATCAATTTTGGATACATTATACGGATATATAGGATTTTGTAGCTTTTTCTTATATTTCTTTATGTTCAGTGAACGGGCATATGTCATAATGGCTCTTTTCACCGATTCGTAAGTCAAAAAGTTAGTCTTGATACAAAAAGATTTGGAAAATTCTTCATAAGTTAACAGTCTTCCCTCGTCATGGATCAAATCATTTACAAAAATAACACCTTTCTTATACCATTCATAATACAAAAACGGATGTTTATCAATCATAATATTGTCGTTGTTCCATAATGATTGACTTTGTATATCTTCTTCATTTACAATTTTCCTTTTATTCATGGATAAAAAGTTTGACCATTCTGAAAGAATGTCTTTCCAAAAAGAATTTGTTAAATGAGGAATTATTTTATTTTTTATGAAGATACCATCCGAAAGTAGAAAAGGGGTCTTCTCTTCAAGTTGATTGTAAAATAAATATGTCCATTTTAGGTCTTTATCGCTTATTCTTTTAATCCATTTTAATTTTTGTGATGATATGATTTTCCAAATATTTGGAGATTTTATTCCCCCATGTTCTGGGTTTAACATCATTACATCTCTTTTAATCTTATCTGGTTTGTTTTTCCATATGAAATTAAAACACTTTTTTTGGAGTTTTTCAATGACGCCTTTTTTGGGATTAGGCAAAGATGAGAATAGGTGGTTAAGCTTTGGTAGTAGGAGTGATTTAAGTATCGTATTTCTGCCATAGGGGGTTAATGTACGTGCTGACCAGATGTTCATTTGTCTGTAGATATGAGAAAGCTTTTCTTGGTAATTTATTTCGATCATTTTATCGAGATCGATATCGAACTCTATTCCTAGAAGAGTGAAATTTGTTTTTGACCAATCGAAATTCCATTCTTTACATATCTTATATCGAGATCTCTTTTTGGAACCTATCCACATAAGTTTTGTTTTATCTACATTGACTTTCAATCCTGAAAAACGGGCAAATAGTTCCAAGGTATTTAAAGCTGAATAAAGGCTTTTTTCTGATCCATCTAATGTGAGAGTTGTATCATCTGCGAACTGTGAGAGAAGATATTCTATATTTCCTATTTTAATTCCCTTTATGTTTTTGTTATTTCTTATCATGATACCCAAAATTTCTACACAAAGTAGGAAAATATACGGCGCTATCGGGTCCCCCTGTCGGCATCCTCGGCTTATTTTAAAGGGGTTAGATGCGAAACCGTTAACCAGGACTCTCGATTCAATATCATTATAAAATGTTTCTATCCAATGTGAAATACTCGGTCCGAAATTGAAAAACTTCAAAACATTGATGAGGTATTTTCTGTCAACTGAATCGAATGCCTTTTCGAAATCAATTAGAAGTAATAAGCCTGGTATCTGGCATGTTTCGGTGTGTTCCATTAAATCATATATAAGCCTCGTTACCTCTCCGATATATCTCCCTTTGACGAAACCCTTTTGATCTTCATTTATTATGCTTGGCAAAACCTGTTTTATTCTATTTGCGATAGCTGCAGCACCAACTTTATATGACGTATTTAGTAAGGAGATTGGGCGCCAGTTTTTCAAAAATTTCTGCGGCTAATGTATGTAGATGTAAAGATGATGTGTAGATGATGTTTGAATAATGTGTAAATGATGTGTATGTGTGGCTGATGTGTGGCTGATTTGTAGATGATGTGTAGATGATGTGTATATGGTATGTATATGTTGTTAGTTTATATGAAGATGATCAGCTAGTTGACAAAGGGGTTTGAATCTAGTACTCATATTTCCTCCCCCGCGGTCCTTACTAAAATCAAGTGTTCACCAAATAGTGTACTCCAAAGATAAAATCTATGTAGAACATATGTGACAAACAAGAACTTCCCTCTGCATGTTGTGGGAGTGGGGTAGCGTCTATACAGATGAAAATTTGCTCCTTGGAGATGATAAGTATAATCTCAACAAGAATCATCCAAATGGTGGTCCAAAATTGTCAAATGCATCTTTAATTCCCCAAGCACAAAAAAAGTAATAAAATCATTGAGTACAGATTAACTGTACTTTGCAAATATTATATAGAATTGGAAACTATCCATTCCTCTATATCATAATATCAAAATGTTGATAATGCACTCGGCCATTAAATAGACAGGAGTTGTTAAAAAGCAGGTGATAAAAATCGCTTCTCAGTTATCAAGATATGAATAGAGAAATTGTCTGTTTGTGCGATGCTCACTGGGTCTTTACTGATCTTCCTAAACATACCAATTTTGTATGGAAATGAAGATCACCCTTTTTTCTTTATCGTGATATATATAAAATTTCAAAATGTGCAGTTTATGTGATATTAAGTGCAAAAAACAAAAGTCACCTTTTTGCGGCACTTGCTTATCTTTATTTTATAAAGACCATAAACGAATTTTATATCAAATTGAAGATAATTATTCCCTCATTATCATGATGTAATCACTTCCTAAATGCGCCTAGCTGTTGAGAGGATTTAAGTGATCGAAAGGTACATGTCAAATCGCCATTCAATTCACGATCTGAATAGAGGAATTAGCATTTATTGTTCAATCACCATGTCTTAATTTATTTTTGTACATTTACAAATTTTACATGGAATTCAAGACAATCTTTTTCTCTTTCTTGTGATTTGTCAAAATATGTCGAGCACATAAGGAGAAAAATGGTGTGAATTCAAGCGTCTAAGCGCGGCTCGGTTAGAAGATAGAGGGTGCCCTTACACTATCAGCACATGCGGCAGGGAGTAGGAAAAAATTGAGTGATTGTTATCCTAATTTTGAGTGTGATAGATAGAGATTATTACCCGAGGAAGTGTGTCATATGACTTTTACGAAATGAGTGCGAATTTTTGTATTACCCGAGCGAGAGCGAGGGTTATACAAAAGTTTGCACAAGTTTTGTAAAAGTCATATGACACAATTCCTCGGGTTATAATTTCTTTATTACCGATTCTATTTCATTCAAAACACATGGTAAGCGGCCTAGCTGCTTTCTATGTGGCTGCCCGCTTCAGTGACGTCACGAACAATGGTTTGATGACGTCACAGACGACGTAATACAGTAACTCGCGCTGAAACAATCATTGCTAGGCAAAAGTGATATGTGCACATGTGCTCATATTGAAAATATGTCATCACTTATGATTAACCATATGGGTAATTAACGTTATTATTGTTTGCATAACTTTTGAAACATGTACCCGCATTATTTAGAAAACCAACAAAACAAAAGTCGGTAGCTTAGAGTTCAAAAAGTACAAGTGTTGAACTGACACAACTCCTATACGATAAACGCCCGGGATCGGCCATTGAGAATCACAGCACTAATGTTTTCTTTTCTGAAAACTTATGTGCTTGTCTCATCTCGCCAGGAGATCATGCAGGCAAAACGAGCTCAGGACTCGCATTTTAAATGTTAATTATACTTCTAATTTGATCAATCCATTGGATCAGAATTAATTAACAGTAATGCAGTTACAATGGATAAAATTCTGTTTCCGTCTTAATTCTTTTACTGCCCCGTGATTTTATTTGAAGAAAAAAATACCTAAGCATAGAAAACAGTGGGAAAGATATTCGACAGCAAAAACAACAAACTTACTTTACATTAGTTTATTTAATTAAAAATTACTTTTAATTTCGATCTACCACACTATATACTTTACACTATCCAAATATATATATGAACTTACTTTAATACATATTCCTTCATTTTCAACTACAGTCAAGGATACAATAAAGCAGTTAAAGTACACAGTGATCTTGACATTTGACACTATTTACAATCAAATAATAATAATCTTATTTTCGAAAGTACACATGCCACACGGGTTGTAAATGAACCTGTAACCACCAAAAATAAACACAGAATAGAACATGAAAAGTTAATAGCATTTTATTGGCAGGCCATAATTTGATATTATGTTGCTTGTAAACAGCTTGACCATCAACATATGTTTGTGAAGACATAAACAAAAGTACAATCTACTATGGAAAAAAACTGTGACTTGAATGTTAGTCCTTTTTGTAATCTTTCCATGTCGCAATTATCATTAAAAATCTATACTTAAACCCAGATATTTAGAATTCAGTATTTATTGTCTTTTCATAAACTTCTATGTTGCAATAATCAACCTTGATAAACAACTCTTTTA
Organism: Phorcus lineatus; assembly: GCA_921293015.1. NCBI lineage: Eukaryota > Metazoa > Mollusca > Gastropoda > Trochida > Trochidae > Phorcus > Phorcus lineatus. The sequence goes on along the minus strand of OV121088.1, from coordinate 25,682,697 downwards.
ATTTTTTTTACATTCTACAGACAAAGATTTTGAAACATGCATTCTTCCATTTCTATAAATGAAAAATGACCACAAAAAAACTTTTTACCGATTTATGGTTGTAATCACATTCGAAAGGAAAAATCCTAAAGACAGAAGACTGTATGAAAACAGATAGGTAAACAAAAGACAGAATTCGAATATGATAAACCTTATCTACATTTTGATTTTTGACAAAGATAACAAAATTTTAAACTATGCAGGAAAGCATTTTCACAGAAATATCAGACATTTGTGTAATTAAAAGAAATTGACATATGAAAGCTGATATAATTGTATTTAAACATGACCTTTTCCTATATAAGAAGACAAATCTTATTGACTGACATATTTGATTATATAACATGACTACATAATTGAAGTGGATATAACTTCAGCACCAGAAGTAGAAAATTCTTGCAGTAATGTTCTATTTTCATAAATTTTAAAGAAGACAAACTTATTGATTGACAATTTTCATTAGACATTATGAGTATACAAAAGTTACATTGCCTATGGCACCAACTGAAGAATTGTTGTTGTAATTTTCTTTTTATATATGATTATATAAAAAGAAAAATCAAATTGATTGAAATATGTTTCATTTTACTTGTGCAGTGCACCAACCAAAGATTTGTTGTTGCAAGTTTAAATTCATTAAGACAAAAAAGACAAATATTATTGTTTGACATTTCATGATCACAAATTATGATGCCAAAAGTAACAAATAGCAACAGCTCTGACCAACAAATCGTTGTTTTAAGTTTGTATTTAGATACTTAAAAAAGACAGATCTTATTGATTGAAAGTTAAATATATAATATGATTACAAAAGAAGAAGCAATATCCACAGCATTAACTCAAGAATTACTGTTTCAATTTTCCATTTATGTAAACTCAAAAGAAGACAAACTGATAGATTGAAATTTTCCCTTACATAATAAGATAATGTAAGTAAAGTGGTCATACCACAAACCGAACAACTGCTTCAACAATTTTATTTTTATATAAACAACATGAAAATAGAAGATGAGAAATATAAAAGTTACTTGAACCCAAGAAACTTCTTCTGATCATGACTTTCATAAGCTTATATAATCATATAAAGTTTGAAGCGTTGGTAATTGGTAATAATGACGGAAACAGATATGATCGAAATTGAACTTGAACCTTCAAAACAAGTGTATTAACGTAAGACCTGTACATAAGCAGATTATAACACAGCCAGACCGGCGATGACGCACCTTCTGACCATTGCACAGCAGGATTTCGATGGTATGTGACCAAAATAAATCTGTCCACTTACGAAATAGATATATTCTTACAACATGCACCTGTTCTTAGCAAATACAATGGATTGACTGATTATCTCGTGGGTTCATGAAAGTCTAAAATGTTAGATAACAGCATGTTTGAGATAAGATGGAATATAAGCCTGTCCAACAGCGTCTTCCCCCCTGCAAAGCATAACTCATGTCACTCGATATATCACTGGCTTACATATATTCAAGTCTTGATGCATTCGGTTATCTTTTCTGTACTGCTTTTGGACCTAATAGTCAAGTTACAAATCTCTTAGAATCTTACTACTACATACTTCATGCAGTGTTTGCGTTATCCAATAATCCTGTGAAAAATATGACTCCGTTTTTTTAAAAGACTGTCGGACATGATATGTCTGATAAAAATCAAGTTTATAACTTAAATAATTACACCAAATAAATCTAACCATGAGTGATCTAAAACAAAACAATACCGTGATAATCTGTCAAGTTAAAAAAACCAAAACATTCGTTTGGAATGTAACCATGAAGTTCGCAAGATATAATTATTAGGATACTAGGCTGAATTTGTTCTCTGAGCCAATGGTTATGTTAACTGCCTATGGAAGTTCATGCTATTATCCGATCAATTCTGATATTTCATACAAGTTTCTACTTTTATTGGAAATGAAGACACAGATGAAGTTTTCGACCTACTTCAGAGAGAAAAATAGTAACCTAAGGCCTAAAAGATGGTAATATAAAAAAGTTATATTTATTTATTAGATTTCATGTACCAGCAAAAATTGTAAATGTCCAGTGTTTTGTAAAGAGGATGTACATGATGACCGACTGTAAAAAATGCCAGCGGAAACACTGCTTCTTGCCAGTGAGGTCACTGCACTTAAACCTACAAATTTTGGCCAAATACAGCAAGGCTTGAATTAGCCACTGTACTGTGGTCTCCAGTAGTTACGCCTTGCAAGGAGTTGGTGATGTGATTGGTGCTGTCAAGAGTATTTCACTTATATTGTGGCTGCTACTATAATTGCAGGGAGAAAGCCCACAACATAATTGTGGCTATGTATTTCAGTGAAACTTGTAAGCATCTGCTTGAATTGGTGAACCATGGGTGGTACTGTGCTGAAATTCAGTGTAGCATTGCACCCAAACCTTACTGCCTGTAGAATAGTTCTCTACTGCTGACATAGTTGCCGAACCCCTGGTGGGATTTGAAACAAGGACTTCTTGATCCTCTTCGACACGCTAACCACTGCACTATTCCCCCCATGTAAGGAGTTGGTCTAAAGGAACATTAGGTCAAATCTTTATTCAATGAATAAAAAGTTTACAGCAATAAAGACAAGAAAATTACTACAAGCATATTTATTTTTTTTTAGGGAAAACTTGAATTTTCTTTTATTCATGAGCTTAAATCTAGAGGTGTGACAAAAACGACATTTCACGATATGATTCAGCTCACGATTTATACACTATTTTCAGTGATTTTTTTTTAATTTGATGTTTAGGCCAAATGAACTATTTAAAGTCAAGAAAATGCATCATCATATAGAGACCGTTTCACGATACCTATATCATCACATTAATTATCACAATCCTCAAAAAAATGATACATCGTCACAGCTCTATTTGTTTCCATGGCTAGTGTAAGCAGTTGTATATTCATCTATGAGATCTGAAAAGAGAATACCTTATTCACAATAATGATTTTTAGAAAACCATTCGTAATTAAATACTCTTGTCTATAGAAATACCACTAGCAATGACATGAATAATAATATTTGGGTATCTCTCAAAACATATTACTTTATTTACAGAATAAATGTACTAAAATGTTCGTTTGATGCAGAAGATAATACGTACATTAATGGATCAAATATCAAATTCTTCTTTGAATAATATGTTTCAAATGGACTAATGTACTTGCTATTGAAATCATCTGCAGCAAAACAGTTCATTTATAGCCTGGGCTTAATTTTCCAGACTCCCCTAACAGTCAGTGGGCTTAGACTATCATCATGCTAAAAGCACTTTAAAAATATAATCTCATCATTTTTAAAATCAATGATAATTCAAACTTACATTTTCAATAAATCTTCCATCTCCATTCTACTTTTTGAGATAAGGGGAACCCACAATCACAATAAAAAAAACCCCAATTATTGTCCCCTAGGTGCTATTAATAATGATGGGTAATTCTTTATGAAATATTTCTAGTGAATTGCATTACAAATGCATAAGATTTCCTTTGGTTGTTCAACAGCTGGTCTTGCTGACCTGAAAATCAGTCCCAGAATCAAATTTTTTTTTTCCAAAGTCACATCAATTAGACATAAATTCAATATCAGCGCAAGAGCTAAATGACCTTGCCTTAAAATCTATATCTTTTAAAGTGAATAAAAAATGAAATCATAAAAGGCCATATAATGAAATGAATTTTTGCATAGTAAAATCTTTTCCACTTTAATATCATAATTCTTCCGGAAAATTGAAAAAGAACATCATTGATCCAAACCATGAATATGGTACCTTAAAAGGGCATGTTTTTGAAATTTGTTTTCCAAAAGTTGACCCTAATAAACATCAATATAAATATATGTCAATGTATTATCTTGAGAGGGTCAAACATCTCATTGTTGAACTGTAGACAGAGAAGAACTGATCAAGTAACAAATAAGCAAAAGACACTGGCACACAAATTGTTTTAACACTTTTTAATCATTTGGGATAGGGAAATGGATTTGCAAAGCTGAATTGAACAGTACATTTAAGTACTACTTCTTTTGATTAAAAAACTTTGTAAAGCAATAGGTAACTCTTGCAGTGTTGCATCTAGGATTTGACTTAAGTGGGCCAAGTGGCCCACTGTTTTCAAAACAGTGGGCCACTGTCTATTTTACAGTGGGCCACTAATTTTAGGGGTAATCAATCTTAACAAAATGCAGGACTATGAACAATATTTTTTTTGTAACATACCTCTAACCAAGGACTTTTATTCTATACAGGTCTTTGCTTTAACACTTGAAAACTCTTCTCTCTGCCTTCTGTTTCCATTTCTCAAGGGCTTTTACAAAATCGAAGTTATTTAACAAGCCAATCCTTTCGGAATTTGCGAACAAATTTTCGCGACTTTTCAATGTCACAGTCAGTACACAAGCATACTTCGTTTGATCACTTTCATTTTCACTTTCTTCGTCAGAATTTCTCGTTTCGTTATCGTCTAAATTTTCCCTTTCACCTACCGGTAACTTACTGAAAAATTCAGTTATTCTTTTGGCTTTCTTCGAAGCCGACATTTCGAAATTATTCTTCAAAAGTTAACAGTTAGAGTTTATCAGCGCATGTGTGTCGGTTTGACATTCGGAAAGTATCGATCGTACGGCCTCGTTTTCAAATCGGTTCCATCATTCGGCAATATATCGGCGAAACTCGGCTTTGTCCGTTGCTCGATTCCAAGAACTAACACCCGGGCTTTCACACTCTATTTATAGATTAGGGTTTTCCAGTTTTACCGATGCTCAATCAGTTTGATTACGCTAGTTATCTAATTCAGTGTGCTACGCGCTTGCAACTATTTAATGCGTGAAAATTAGAATCCCTGCGTACTTGTGGCCCATATTTATTTTAGCAATGCGCCATTTTAACATTCATTTGCGTAATTACGCAAATACGCATCCTAGATGCAACACTGCTCTTGTTGTCGAGAGATCACTTTATTTATATAAATACCGTGCTACTTCCCCTTTAAAAGAATAGTAAAACTTGTCAAGTGAAAGTCTACAAATTTAGTTACATGAACAGCTTGCTGCATTTGAGAGGTAAGGAAATTAACAAGATATTTTCAACTATGCTAATAGACAAAGGGTGAGAAAACATATGGATTTCACACGATCTAACGCTGACTGGGCAAACATTAATTGACTTCCTGTATTGGGAAAGTGAAGAAGTCCAATCCATTTCAATAATCTCTCAACCACTATGACTATGAGCAAAGTCTGTGCAATGGAAACTCAAAGTTCCTCGAGATATAATGACGGAGATAGAGACACCTCAAGCTTGGGTTCATTTTATACTCTTTGATGTTTCCAGCTTCAAATTAGTTTTTCGGATCCTTAACCACATTGTCCTGCTGCAGGGAAAAGGGCAACACCAGACTCGATATCGACGCCCCAATCAAGAGACTTGTTCATCATAACCAGAAGGGCAATGATGCAATTGACGAGGGAAATTTGAAATGTGTACCAACAGATGGCGCCAAATGATACATACATCTTGACATATTAACCTACCAATGTCAGAATCAAACAATTTAAGGGATAACTCCAAATTGCTTTTATTGATTGATTGATCCAATCATTTTGGAATGCATGTCTAAATTGCTAACATGGGTGATTTTGATTTAGCTAATGTTCAGTTATTCTGTCACATGGACAACAAACTTTAGATTCTGATAAGACATTCGGTGATTCAGAGAGTATGATGCATGCTGTCAGGATTATTTTACTTACTCAGTGAGGTTTAATATATCTGTATACAGGATGAAATCGCAAAACCATCAAAGCAATTCATTTAAGAGAAACCTACAAGCCTTGAGTACCAATATATATCCACCAGTGTTATTCCTATGATAGGAAAATGCCTCCGTTTTCAGATTGGCATCTATTAGGCTTGGTAATTAACCCTTGAGGTTTTGAAGAGTTTGATAAGGACCCCATCATCTCTGAACAATCCAAGATGACCCCCTCAGCTGACCAGGAAGGACACTGACCACCTATGATTAATGACCAGACCCTCAGCTTTTATTAAATAAAGTCCAGTGTAAGTATATATATTCAGACTATACACATTTCTGAGGTTACCTTTTCAACATTTCAAAAAATTTAATTGTTTTAGAGTAAAGCTTGTCAAGTAGCTTTGACAAACAGATATGGAAATTAAGATTTGATATTTCATGTCAATAAAGGTTAGATTAAATACAATTCAATATGAAAGAGATAGAATATGATGGTATATCATAAAATAAACTTCAATTCTAAAAGGAAACAAGAAAGAAATAACAATTTCAAAGAAACCGTTTAATGAAAAAATACATGAACTGTTGAAAGGAAATTTTTCACAAGTATCTGAAGAATTGTCAATATGCTCATCTTCACATTCTTTTATTTGAAAATAACATACAACTTCATAAAACATATTTCTCTTGATGCCTGACTTGAAAAGGAATTTCAGAACACATTCTTTAATTTCCAACACCTTCCATTTGAGCATTTAATGCTTCATCTCAAGTGAAAATCTCATGACATCACAGAATAAGCTTGAAAGCCGAGAATTTCATGTGTTCCATGTCTTCTGAAATCAAGACTCTCCAGCACTGAAGGTGAAAAACTCTCTACAAACACAGAGAAGCGAGTGACAGCCTACAGTTAACCCTAACACTCTTCTCTTGGCTTCAAAGACAAGCCACACACGGCTGTCAATCTCAATAGATAAAGGCCTTCAATTGATTAAATCTAACAATGCATTTTTTTGCATGTTCCACAACCATTTTCAGAAAGCGCTGTCTGAACACCATCCATGAATCATCACATCCCAATCAATAGAACTTCAATCAAGGAGATTGAACAACTGACAGCCAAGCGATTTTATTGACATGTCGTCACTATGATGTGAGATCGATCCAATTTGTTTCTAATCAAAATCATTTAATATTTACTTACTCAAAATGATATATGTTAAATTACACAGGCTTCAAGAGAAGGTTGCATAGATGTAATTTTTGTGAATGTATAATTTTAGGGGGCATAATTCCTGTTTTAACAGAAGTTATACATGATAATTTTGAATCCAGGTAAAACTTGTGACTGATATAAATTTCAAATTACATAAGATTTAAAAATTTAACAGGAGTTATCTCTGAGATATATTCTAAAAACGAAATTCATTCATCTGTGCTTTGAGTGTAACCCTTGCTGTGGCATTAAAAGAAATTTTGATCAATGTATAAGGATCAACTGTATTTGTAAGTTATGGTTATTCAAACAATATCTATAATGTATTCAACGCAATAAGCACCCTCTCCCTATAAGCAGCACCTATAAACAGATTTGTAACTGGCAATAAAAAAAGGCACCTCCTTCTCTCAATTTTGCCTGTGGTAGGCAGTTTCATAAGAAAAATCCATCTCCCTTTTCGTTCAATTAGTCAGGAAGCAGCGTTTCAAGTTGGCATTTACAATTAATGCAACTGTGTTTTAATTCCATATGGTGGCAAGCAAAAAATTATAAACATTTAAAAACATTATTTTCTGAATCTTTTGAATATTATGGAAAGCACTTTTAATTAGTGTCCCCCTTTTAAATTTTCTAAGCGCCCAGAGCGATAAATGTGTGGATTACCGTAGATTACCGTAGCATTACCAAGTTGTAAAAATAGAGCAACACTCATTCATTAAGAAAAGTAAATAAATAGCTTTTAGGGTCAGATACTTATAGAAAAACACATTTTTACTCATTTAGTTAAATACTGCTGACCATAACACATTATTACTCGTTTAGTTAAATGCTGCTGACCATAACACATTTTTACTCATCAGTTAAATGCTGCTGACCATAACACATTTTTACTCATCAGTTAAATGCTGCTGACAATAACACATTTTTTGCTCATTTAGTTAAATGCTGCTGACGTTAAAACATTTTTTCCAATCTTAAATCTTATGAAACTTCTTGCACCAATACACAACATTAGCGAGAGGGTAGTGAGTTACAAAACTATGATCCTGCAACACAAATATCTTCAGGACTAGGACGATGAAATCTTACTCTCTACTTTGATGGATGGTATTTGAGCTTCCTTATATTATTGGTATCTGTTGAGCAGTTAAAAGAATTAAGGTTCAAGGGTGGAATCCCTGACCAGCCAAGCCCAACCAAGCCCAAATTTGAGGGGGATTGGGTCAGGACATACTGTACAGTTACGTGCCAAAAGTATTGCAACAAACATGTCTGACGTCACCGGTGTGGAGTCAAATGCGCTCCATACAATGTCGTTCTAAAAGCTGAATAATTGAATTGACTTACCTAAAATAGTCAGTATTTTGTAATGTAACCTTTCTGGATAATGACACTTCGTATTCTTTTCGGAATTGATTGGTATAAAGTTCGAATATAGACTTGCGGGAGGTTGGACCAGATCCGCTGAACTGAGGCTATCAAATCTTTGTGAGAGTTTATGTTTTCACAGTCTTTCTGAAGTTTAATTTTCAAGCCTCCATGTAACTTTTCCTCGACTCCACCTGACACGCTTCTGACGATTGACTTCCGAAATAGTGATACCCTTTCTTATAGTTCGTTTTTTTATACCAACACGATGTAAATGTCTCTGAATTGTCCCGCTGGAAACTCGAACATGATGTTGAGAATTGAAATTGTCAGTTGAATCAGAAAGGGAACGTCGCCTATTCTTACGAACAACGCGGAAAAGTCTCCTATCTCCCCTCAACCCGATCAAACGAGGCCGACCACTTCGATGTCTGTTTTCTGTGCTTTCGACGTGAGTAAATTTCTTCAAAATTCTCCCAACAGTAGACCTATGAATTGCTAACAATTCTGCAATTTTACTATTCTTCAAACCTTTCAGATGCAACTCAATAATAATTCTTTTTGCTCAGCTGACAGTTCTTTCGTGCTACCAGCCATGTCGTCTGTTAGGCACGCGACTGACGTAAACATATCCGATGACGTCATAAACGGCGTTATATGAAAAAGCAGACTGTAAAATATTATCCTGCCAAATTTCACTTGGCAATGTAACGCGGTTTTCAAATGAACTGGACCGCAAACAGGTTTGTTGCAATACTTTTGGCATGGCACATGTACAAGTTTGAGTCTCAAATATACAAATGGTAAGCTAGTTCTAGTCGATGCTCGCAGGTTTCACCGCAATGCATAGCCACAATGGTGTTGCGAGCTTTCTCCCTGCAATAATACTAGAAGCCACAATATAGGTGAAATACTCTTGAAAGCAGCGTTAAACCCCATATCACCTCACCTCACCTCCAAATACACAAGATGTTTTTCTGAAATTTGAGCTTCGTATTTCATCTGATTTTGGAAAAGAATTAATCTAAAAGTTTAAACTGCCACACCAATATTTGAGGGTTAGGGGGAGTCAGGAGCAAAAGAACAAATATGAGTCACCATATTACAAAGATGTCATTTTGAAAATTTGTGCTTTAAGAAAATACCAACTGATTTAGGAAAGGAAGTCATTTGTTGGCCCACGTACAAGAGACAATTATTAATCAGAAAGAACGCAAGTAGATTGAAAAGTGATAGGAATAAGAACTACAAGATGTGATAGCATCTGTTGGGTTTTTTTCTATATCACTTCAAAGCTGGCAAACATTTTTACTGTATTTTACATGACAAATAGGGACTAACGCGTGCGGTTACTAAGTGTCAATTATTAGGAGGTGCAACTAAGTGTATTGTGTTTACATAACTGAACCTTCTGGTGATATTGATATAAAGATCAAAGAACCCATACATGGGAATATCAAATATACTTGATGAGATTGTTGTTGACTTAACCATGCAGAAATTGCGACTATCGGACTGATCAATCAAAACATTTCAGAACAAGATCATCAAAGATAAATAGGACATATTGACAATGTTCAATACTATGAAATAAGATAGTCAATAACCATACAGCACCTACAAATCTTGAAAATCAAAAACCCTAAAATGGTTTGTTGAAAAAACTGCATGAGAATAGAACTCTCATTCTATGAGAGAGAATCAAAACACACACAAATAACCATTCTGCTACTTCAGCTTACTTGAATCTGTGGAGTTCCTTCAATACCCTGACAGATATCAGAATATTGTAGGAATTTATCGAAATAAAATTTGAAAAAAAAAAAGAAGAAATAAGTATACATGTTAAGGTACCCATATTTGCTTGGAACTCTGTGGATTTAACAACGGTGATGTAGAGTGAATATAGGCTTGATTTTCAAATTTTTACTAAGAAATAGGCCTTGAATTATTCAGGTTTTAAAGAAAAACAAAAAAATCTCTTTTAGGAAAATAACATGAGAAATGTAAATACAAAGATAGATGATTCTCTTTTTCTTTGTTTGCTATTATCAGTTGGAAAAGTGATACTGTTGCACAATGGACTTATTGCTCTCACAAGAAGTATGTAACAGATCACATATGTATATATACATTGAGAATAGATAAGTATATATATATGAATGTATATATTGATCCATTCTCATAGTAAGCCCTCTCTTTGATCATTCACGACTTTTTATCAATATACTGCATTAAATATGGTTATAATATTTCTGAAATTTCAGGTAATTTAAAGGTTGACGAAAGATATGTTTGATATATTTCAACATACCTACTAGAATAGCTTAGAGATATGATAATCTAACTTGTTCAAAACAATTAAAATTTAACATAGAAAAACAAAGTAAATGAAAGGTATTCCCATTTTACAAATGTTTCCACTATTCTGCCATATCCCCATGCATGGCCTATTCTTACACCAGCATCAAGGACTTGCTAAATAGGCCTTGCCGCATTTCCCACTCTTTTCTGTGCCTGTCGTTCATGCTCCACTACACGATAGTCCAAAAAAATCATATAAGAATTGCAACTTTTCGCTGAAGAGGGTGCGGCACTCAAAACACAATTTTGACTACCGGTAGTTGGCAGCAAGTGGTAGAGCAAGGGATAGAGACTGGTGCATGCAAGGAAAAAGCTATTCTGCCATCATAAGATCCTTTTTAAAATCTGGATTTCAAAGATTTCATGTTCAAGAATCAAGACATCCCACAGCGGTGGCAGTAGAACTCTCTCTTTCTACAGACATCACAAATTTTGTATTGTAATTTATGAATTCAGTGACAGATGAAGAAACAAAGATAATTTGTCTAAGAATTTCTAAATATCATATTTTGATTTTTTTATTCATGCTGTATCATTATTATTACATATGTAATTATATCATATATCTCTCATAAGTACCATATAACAAAGTTTAATCAGTTATCATATCATATCAAGAATAAGAACAAGATAAATGATAGCACACTGTCAGGTCAAAAAAGGCCTTCAAGAAACACTTAAACTCACTGAAATACCTTAAATCTCTTAGGAGCTAAAAATGAGTAAAATACATAAAAATATCAAGTTCATTAGAGACACGTAAGATATCTATATATTGTCTACGTCTGCATCTAAACATGGTGCATGTTTTAGCAGCAAGTGGTCGGGCGAGTTTAGGAGACTGCTGGAAGAAATATGACTTTATACAGGCTTTACATGACTACTTCTTTAAAACCTGTAAAATGTTGATGAAGACATATCCTCAGTCAGCTCCTCTGACCAGTCGACAATGAAACATTATCTGGTGCACACAAAGTGCATGACCCTCCTACTCAGTTTCTGATTAGATTAGCGGCAACTAAATAGTAATGTTCGATCTGAAGTTCTCTTCCATCCAGCTCATGTCAGCTGCCAGGACCCTTTCCAGCAGTGGAAGCTGGTCAACAGCACAGATCAGTGACTGACCCCTGGTCTGAGACAGATTGATGACCCATGAATCGGTCAATATCTCAATCACAAGCTTACAATACATAAGGCATGTAATTCATGGCCAATCATGGACTTTGTTACAGAAATAAATGGAATTTAACTGAAATTTCTATTCTCATAATTCTCAATCTTCCTAAGAGTTTCATCCTATTAAGAGATCTTGATATGGGGAGAATCTTTAGAGCTATAGATGATAGAAAATAATGGGTAAAGTGGTCTAAGACATGCTGGAACATACCAAAATCTGGTGAATAATTAGCATATTTCAGCAGATTTTCTTATTATGCCATGATATCAAGAGCATCTTTTTGGTATGATCTGATTTTAAATGAAAGTTAAAAGGTCCAAAATTTGGTTACATCTATGAATAGCCAATGAACAGTTAACCTATATTAATGCAGATTTTCTTAGAGCTCATTGCCATGGACATTATAAGGGTTAACACATGATTGAACAGCCAGTCAACAACCTGATTATGTTTCAATTGGTAACTAATAGGAATAATAGAAAAGTCATTAGGAGGAAGGTTCTGAAGGAAATTGAAATACAGCGCTGATATTATCAATGGATTATAGACAGTTATCTCATATTCTTGTCACATTTGATGATGCATACATCATAAATTTGTCTGATTCAGTATTGGTAATGCATGAATATATATGCCAATACTGTGTTTTGAAAAAGAAGAAACATATTGTTCCTAGCTCAATGTCCATTGTAGAATTACAATGTTTTAATGAAAATATGATAAATAAATCACTTTTCTCCTGAGTTATTTTTGAAAACAGAATAATTAGGTATGTACTTCAGCAAACATTCAATGCATAATTTTTGGGAAATGAAGTTCTTTGTTCATTATAAGATTGTCAATGTCAGTCTTTTAATTCTCTTAATTCTTTTTGTTCAAAACTAGTTGCTTAATTTGTCGTCTTATATACAAGTCAAACATTGCTCTTGGTGAAATCCAAGTATAATCTAGTGTGCTGTTTTTTCACATCAAAGCACTTGTCATTCAGAAATCTGTTAAGAATAAAGTTAATTAACACAAATACTTTTTCATTGGAAAAAGTTTGTAAATAATCAAACCTAACACATACCATTTCCTTTTAACTGTAATGCTCAAAATAGAATTTTTGAATTACCTAAATTCATTGGACAAGGAAGATTTAATTAGACAAAACATATTTGTGTAATTCCTTAAATCAATGGACAATGAGACTTGTTATACGAAGTAAGAGATTACTTAACAAAACAGATTTTTCTGATAGCCTCTTTCAGGAACGTCTCATCAAAGATGGGTAGACTCCAGCTCACCTATTTGTGAGGATGCCAAGAGGTGTTTTATTGCAGCAGACAAATGTAATTGCTGCTCGAAATGAGCCCAGTTTTACAGCAGACAACAAAACAATCACGTGAATACCAATCCAATGCCCGCACATCATGTTCGTCACGGTCTTAATGATGCAAATTGAATCAGCCCAAGACCACAAATCCCTTCCATTCTTCCTGCAAAGATTGTGTCTAGATTTCCGTTCACTTAATGAAACTGAAGACAAAAGAGTGAAAGGTATTTTGGGAATTGTAACACTGATAGGGATTAATGTATAGATTTGTAAAACTCTTGCAGCAAATAGTCAGGTGATGGATAATTTTATACAGATGATCTTGTTATTCCAATTTCCATGGTCTTTTATTGATATATTTTGAAAGGAGAACTTAAAATGAAAATTCTTTAATAGGTAACAATAAAAAATTATCTTTTTTAGGAAAAATATCACTGAAAACCTTATGTGACTTATTTGTAAAATGTAGCACTTAATCGCAGGAAATGTCCAATGTTTATATATTGTTAACTAAACTGAATTAAATACATTTTATTCATTTTTTCTCATTTTGTGCTGAGTAAAAGTAAAAACGAATCATTTGAGAAAATGTTACTTTTGCTCAGATTTTAAAAAGTTTCTTACTGATTATTCATTATTTACTGACTTAAAAATCAAAATAAATTTGAAAATGACAGCTGTAAAAATATCTAATCATTAATAATGACAGGAAGTCATGATTGTTTCATTAATAATACTTGATGATTTGAAAAATATATGAAGCGTAAAATGAAAAGAAGACCCAAACTTTTTTCTTTCTTCTTAAAAAATACGGGATCAAGAATTTTGCCATAAGATTACAACTGAATCATCTGTCATCGTTCACACTGTAGACCTAAGGCCATATATCAAGCAATCAAGGTGTGTCAACTGAAATTTGCATGACTTAAAAATGTTTTTAAAATTAATAATCCATTAAATATCAACTTTTTCCAAATTATTATTTGTTTTTAGATGTAATGTATAAGTGTCGATTTTCAGATGAATTATAGTAAATGAACGAATATTTGACACGGTCTTCATGAATAATAAAGGTGAGATCAAATGTCAGTGTCAGTATTAATTGTTATCAATGAGATTTTTTGTACCTTTCTCCTTGAAATCGTAATATTCGTTACAATTGTTTACATGATTATTCAAACCAACAAGATAAATATAGAGCTTCTGAAATCTTGTATGTTAATTAAGAATCAGGAAACAGGATGTACATTTCCATTATACTACTGTGTCCAACTCAACTCTTCAGATACAGACCTCGTATTGTTAATGAAACAAATATGTAAACTCAAACCATGAAAGAAGAAAACCCACGTTGTATTGATAGCCAACTCTTAAAATTAAGGCTTCATTAGTCATTGGGCTTGGTTTTCCATCATTTCTACAACCTCTAAAAGCCTCTAAAAGAGACACAAGAGGCAACAAAGGATTCCAGAAAGTGTGTGACGAAGTGATAGAGAACCACCTACCATTCACCACCCACTAACTAACACACCTCTATTGATGGGCAATGCAAAGTGATCGGTTTTCAAACAGGTTCAATAAGCAGATATGGATGCTATGTTTGTCGTGCAATTGTCAGCCATGATGGCTCAGTGTTCAACAGACAGATAAAAGCTCTATGAAACATCTCTCTTGTAAGGTTACCCTGACATTGAGACCTCTGATGTAGGCACAGATATTTTTTATAAAACATGACTTTCAACTCACGCT
Source organism: Phorcus lineatus (assembly GCA_921293015.1). Taxonomy (NCBI): domain Eukaryota; kingdom Metazoa; phylum Mollusca; class Gastropoda; order Trochida; family Trochidae; genus Phorcus; species Phorcus lineatus. Next base: position 25,667,691 of record OV121088.1, on the reverse strand, counting down.
GTTTTTGCTGCATTTGAACTGCTCAAGGGTATAATGGAATCTATAAGCAAATCCGGGGATGTCATTCTAACATGGGAACAGAAATGGGCATGAATGTAATGACGCAATTGCATTTGGTTCACAAAGGTTTGATAGACATGTGATCATTGATGGTGAAGTAAAAAACTGGTTTTTATATTTGAAAAGTATCAGTAAACATATTTTATTTGTCCAAGAGAAGTTCCTTCTGATAAAACTTTAATACTAAGCTAACCTGTTAAAAAAATGGATTGTTACAGGAAGATTAAGGCATGTAGATGTGTGCTCAATTACAAACCAACCTTAACTTATAACAATGTGATATTTGGGATAAATCCTGCACTATTACAAATACTCATATGTTTTCGAGACGAGTCCATTGTGGGATTCGAACGAACATCCTCAATGTCTGGCAACACTGTCATCTAGCACTGACAAAACAACAGCTTACCAGCCTGCCCACCAGGCCTCTTCCAGGCCATTTGCTAACTATCAAAATGCTTGCATTTCAAAACTTTACTTGACATTTACGTTGTTGTGATCCAATGCAATGACTAATTTTGTTTGACTCTAATGTCACCTAGCTCCAGACAGCGAGTATCCGCTCCGTGACGTCACTAATATACTCGCTGCCATCAGAAGGCTTCAAGGTGAAAAAGCTCTAACACAGCGCGTGCAACCAACGATTGATGTCACGCTCTAAAAGTGAAGCTCCTAACTCATAGGATTCACAATGCAACTCCAAGAAATGAGTACGGCAAACGAAACTTTTTGTTTTTTGATTAAGTTGTCTTTAAATTTTTGAAACGTAACAAATTGTCCACCATATACTCATCAAATACAAAATTATATTTGAAGCAAATTACACCAACTTTTGTAATATTCATAGAATTTCATACGCCTAACGTTTAGAACATACTCTCGAACCAATTTATTTGTATGTAAAAAAACAATTTGGTTCGAGATTATCGATGACGTCAATTCCTATTGTTGTCAAGAATCATGACAACAATGCCCTCGCAAGTGAAGGCAGGGCTACTACCGTAGAGGTACTCGAAGGGAAGGCGCCCTGGCTTGGAGGTTGTAATGTCACGATAATAAAACCTACCAGCACTTCCTAAGGTTTGTCAGACTCGTCTAAATTTATCCAAAATCCAACAAGCAATGTACGCTAATGATTATTAATATATACTATTGCAACATGCCTCATTGGAGGTTAACCAGCATTATGCTGGCATACTTATTTGACAACTGTTGTATTCTGGTTGACATAAATCATGTCTTAAAGGGGCACAGATGTTGAAGTAAGTTTCTCAATGCTAATAAGTTAGCATAGTAACAATAAACAGGAAAAAAGTTCAGATTCATTATCGAAAATTGAACAATAGTAAGCGTCAATGACTCTAATGTAATTTTGTAAACTTATTTACAGCAGACACTGGAAATATAGTTAGGTATTGCTTAGTAGATCATGCATTTAACTGATGTTTGTGTTAAAGTCATAGTCTCATTTTTGTAAGGCATCTAAACTGAACTAATTATTCTTCACGAACAAAATCTGATCACTAACACAAATATTTCCTGTCGCATTTGCAAAGATTTTCATTTTTATGCCCGTTTTACAGTTTTGGATAAAGCAGCTTATTGGCGTATGCCGTTTCAGATCGATGAGGTACCGAATCAAGTGCAATCCCATCGCGAGTACGAAACACCGGAAATCTAGTCATCACAGCGCCGATACTTATGACAGACGTATTCTTCACTGAATTTAGCACCTTTTTGTTATTTCTGTATTTGAAAAAGCGTAAGCTATTAGCTATTTTCATTGGATATTCAGCTTGGAAATTTTATGTGTTCTTCGTCACGGCCTTAGCGAAATGACGTGGTAAGGACTAACGCTGGCAAAAAACATAATATTCGGGTAGGGTAGGGTAGTTTGAACTTCATTATTGAGGGCTAGAATGCCTGCAGAGTTCTGAAAATTGTTGCAAACGTCAGGGGAAAGATTTCTGTGAGTGGTGAACTATTTGTCCGGCATTTATTACAATTTGCCTTGCAAAAATGAGACTATGACTTTAACTGGACGCAAGTATTTCAACTTCTTAAAATTTATATGGCCGTTTTTAATTTAGAACCCAAAACACGATTTGATGCTATTTGAGAAAGGCGACTTGAACTTAACTCAGGTCAAATGATATTTTGGCTCTATTTAAGCAACATATAAAATTCATGAAACATACTCTGTGTCACTTGATAAAAGTTAGGAGGGCGCTCTTGCATGTGCATGAAGTCCAACAGTTTTTATCTCATTTTATTCAGAGAAATAACATTATTTTTTTAAAAACAGCAAATCCAAAATGTGTCAGTATTTCAACAAGAATATAACGATTATAACATTATCAGAAATGATAAATTGAATGAGAAAAGCTGACTTTAAACAGAAAGCATGCAAAAATGTTCAAAGCAAAGGATTCAAGTGGGAATTGACTGGATGGAATGGAAAAATCTGTGACACTCAGAGTATATGACACTCATAATCTGTGTTCAAAGTTGAATCAAGACCTGGATTTTCCTGTTCTCACCTCTTTTCAATGTTCTTCAAATTCTCACAGTTCTTTTATAATACTCATGTAGGGTTGACAAATATGAAAATCTGACATATGAAATTATGCCAAGGGAAAGAAAACTTGTAAATTTTGTTGTTGTTGAACTGTTTAAAGTATAAATATAAGCAAATGTGTAAATATTTGATGCAATTAGAGTGTTGCACTGATTTTAAACACATTTTACTTGTATCATATGATTGCAAATATTATAACTCCCCTGCAGTTTCATAATTATAAGGCAATTTTAGCTAATTTAATACCACTGGACATATAATGTCGCAATTTCATGTAGTTCTGACGACATAATGTTAACATTGCTGTCCTAAAGGCAGCAAAGTTGTGGAAAATATGATGTTCAGCACATTGTTGGGAATTATGCTTGTTTTATGTGGGAAAATAATAAACAGAATTCTAAACATCATACTTTTAATAAACTCATGAATGATTTAGTATGAATTTCGCTTTTGCTTCATTTATACTAATTCATGAACATGTTGGAAAAAAAAGAGTATTAAATGGAAGGTCATTTAGTATACTGTCATAGGTGTTGTTCATTTTTGTTTGTCTTTTTAATAATACATTTCGGTAAGATAAATTCATTATTACATTCCGTCAAGGGTGACATAGGGATATAATATTCCCTTGAAAGGTTTAATGCAACTTGCGTTCCGCACGTGACTAGTGCAGTGAGATTCAACAAAGCATAGTCAATCTACCCAAACCCTACTGCATGATGTACAGAAATCTGCAGATAACAGACAAAGAAAGATTAAAAGACAGAACTTAATCAGCTGAACAACCATTACACCATCCTATCTTATTTGCTGCCTTTGGTTAGGGTGGGGTGAAGTGATTTAGGGTTTAACAACGCTTTCAGATATATCACAGCTGCTAGTATTATTGCAAGGAGAAATCCTGCAACACTATGTGGCTCTGCATTGCAGTCAAACCTAAAAGCAACGGCTAGAACTGGCAAACCATGGATGGAACTGATCTGAAATCTGATCTGGACGTAGCAATGAACCAAAAGCTTACCACATTTCTACTCTGCAGACAAAGTTGGTTGAGCCTCTGGCAGGATTTGAACCCCGGGTGTCTATCCTGCCTTGCTGTGAGTTGGAATATAACATGCATTAGAAATATTTAAGTTATTTATCACTTGCTGGGTGAAAGAATATATCTTATTTTCATGACATGATAACATTGATAAGACTGTGTAGAAATTATCTCCAAGAGGGAACCAAAGTAATAAATAGTGACATAGCTTTAACAAGACTTTAATTTGACTTTAAAGAAATGAGTGTGAACTATGTATTACCCAAACTTGAGCGAGGCTAATGCACAATTTTGCATGAGTTTCTTACAATTGATATGGTTCATATTAAAGTATGATTTTTTTAATTTCATTTAAACAGCATTTTAAAGAGCCAATAAACTTCCTGAATTCTCTTGCAACAGATGAAATGGGGAACACGCACTGAAACATTTATTCAAAAAGTGAAATGTGCATTTGTGGACATAAAAACAATATGTCACTGCTTATGTCTGATGTGGGTAATAAAAACAAACTATCATCATTATAGGTTTTCTGTTATCTTCATTAAATGCCAATATCTGACAGTCCATTTTAGAAAATCTAAAACATCTGGATACTTCAAGCATTGATCTATACTATTGTACAATCTTTTTGTTGCAGCATGCATTATTATCAAACAATATGCAATAACAGAAGAAAAAAACTTATTAGAATGAAAAATCCTTTGATGTGGATACAACATAATAGGTCTTCATCTTCTTGATGAAGAAATTTGTCTTTATCTGTGAATGCTTCTAATTACTTTTAGTGGAAGCTATTCTTGCAACAGTTTATCAGTGTTTATCAAAATACATGTTTCACTTAAGATTAACTAAGAAGTATTTATGAAGCTTTGAAACAGCTAGCCAAAAATATTTTGCTCAAATACTTTTTATGAAACATATTTCAACATAATGAAGTCTTTGAACAGATACAAGTTATCTATTTTTTTAATGATCTCATCCATATCGTATTTCTGCTATTTATGTTCTTTAGCGGTAATCAGTTTAGTCTGTTAGAGTAATATCTCTCTTGGTCAACCATGTGGAATTTCATGTGTGAACAATTTGTGCAATGGGGATTTTCCAAGTTACAGGACCCTATGATACACCGAATGTTTCACGTAAACATAGTAAACATACAAAACATTGTAAACATACAAAACATTGTAAACATACAAAACATTGTAAACATACAAAACATTGTAAACATACAAAACATTGTAAACATACAAAACATTGTTAGCATTATGATTGAACTATGCGTTATGTGCGATTTGACTGGTTTTCAATATATCTGCGATCATGAGCTTGATGTGAACTCTACAATGTGCGAATTTGGAATACAAAATAGATTGACTAAACTTTTAAGTCGTTTGAATTGTTTGAGTGGCATTCTAGAAGTTGCTAGTATATTAAGGAAGACAAGGATATTTCATAGATACATAATTTCTTTATTTTTCAAAATGGCTATGTTACGGTATAGGTCCTTATACCATTCTACAGCATGACTCTAGTCAGATGAAGCCATTGTGAAAAATAAAGAATTTCTACATCCAAATAAAATCCTTGTCTTCCTTTTTATGTAGTTCTTTGAATGAAGGAAGCTTGAAAACACTACAGAGAGAATTTGCATACAGTAAAATACCATATGAGCACCAAGTAACATAAGTGATGATTAATACATCACCATGCATACATCACACTGCCCTTACCTGCTGAAGAAAAACATATAAACCTGTCAGTGGCAACAGCTGAGGTACTTATTTATGTTGACTCAGCATTTTTTAAACTCTCAATTTGACAACTCGCATCTATAGTTGATGACCTCTGCAATATGATTCATTCACAACAATAAAACTTTTAATGGTTCTGTTCGTGTACACACTCAAAATTCTTTAACATATCTTGAAAGAGGAAGATTAATGTTTGAAAGTAAGTCTTTCTTAAAATAATAATAATGATGATTTTGAAAATATCTCTTTGAGGAAGATGTTAGAACTTAAGCCTTACCTTTGCTAATCCAATGATTATATAACTCTTCATTACACACATAACAAATTGGATTTGGCAATTCTTGCAATGTGCTTTGCACCAAGAAGCCAAAGTACAGCACCATTTCAAATGTGTTCTATCTTTATTGCTTAGACACAGGCAAGGAAGCAACAACTCCCATCTATTGGTACAGATGGGTGGGAATCAAACCCAGGACTGGTCTCGAGGATGATGAGTTGATGGTCTACAAAGCTACATCCTCATGTGTAAGGTTGTAGAATATTCAAAAACAGTCTTATTTGGCTATTTCTAAATAATAACCTTTACCAGCTGTAATTCAAGTAAATGAGCCACATAATACAGACTACAGTGCAGAAACAGTCCAAGCAATGTTCTATTTTCTATACAAGCAAGGTAGCAACATCTCCAACATCTATTGATATGACACAGATAGGAATCAAACCCAAACCCTAACGACTGAGCTACATCACCAGGTATATAATAGAATATATAAGGATATAGTCTTTTCAATTTATAATAATTCTTGAATTATTCCCTTGCATGAACTGTGATTCAAATGAGCCACTTTGAATAAATCTGCTCAAATTCATTCACCGAGTGAAGTGCAAATGCACTGAATTGAGCCATCTTGAAAGCAACAAATGATACTTGCTTTTCCATTTTTAACTTCTCCATCAACCTTTCCAATTAAAAAGATGGAGGGGGTGTGAACGATACTTATCAAGCGAGGCGTGTAAATGATACATATCAAACTCCAAAGCATTGATTGGGTAACCTAACTTAACAGCCTTGATCCAAGAACTCCTTCAAACTTTGATGACTTAAAATCAGAAATAACAACTGTCGATGAACATGAACTTTTGGGGATTTATTTTTCATCAAACCTATTGAAGAGGAAGTGTTCCTGAGTCAGAAAACACAGGGAGCAATGATGTTCTTCACAAAGATCCAATCACTTTTCATCTCCTTCTAGGAAATGAGTATTCACACATACAGGATCAACCTTCATTGAACAAATCACAACAAATTGATAACCACTAAAAAATACTCTCAAATACATGGCCTTTGGGAATGCTATACAAAGAAATAAGACTGACAGCAGCATCTTCAAATTATGATCAATTGATCCAAAGATCATTTTCTGTCATTTCAAAACATTAATTCATGATATAATAATATAATGTGAATATCATTCTATCTCACATGCAGTCGGGGTGAAGTTTTCCAAAATGAAGGTTAGAATATACAGAGGGCGCCTTCTAATCAACTAAAGGATGACGGTGGTAAACTAAGATATAGAATAAACAGGTCCATCAACCATAGGTATCAGAGTTGTATGGTGTTCCTCCTCATTATATGATAAAAGTAATACTTATTCTTATATTATTTTTTTTAACAACTCAATGAGGTTTCTGATTATCATAATTATATATTGAAAGAAAAGCAAACATATTTCACAATATGATGTCTCATTTATTCAAACTAGCTGTCAACATTGAGAATTCTAGAATATCTTGAACATTTTATAAAATATCTGTTTCTTAATATAAAGTTAATATTTCTATTTTGGTCATTATTAGATCAACACGAAATAAAAATCAATGAAAGGTTTAGCATGCTAAGTTTCAAATTTTATAACTTTTGGATTTCAATCCTCATTATCATATGATATGATAAGAGTAATACTTATTCTTATATTTTTGTTTTCTAATAACTCAATGAGGTTTTTTAGTATCATATTGAAAGAAAAGCAAGCATATTTCACAATATGATGTCTAATTTATTCTAACTGTTGATCAACATTAAGAATTCTAAAATATCTTCAACATTTTATAAGATGTCTTGCAATAATGATTGAACTAGACATCAAGACACTTATAATGATTCACAAGATCTCTCTAGAAAATTAGAGTCACTGATTGATACAACATGCATGGAGGAAATAATATCAGATTCTTGTGTAAATCAATAACCAAGATCCATGGGATATTCATACTATCTTTAACATTGAATACTTCTCATAAACAGTAAAAAGAAGTGTAAAGGGCACTTTTAGTCCTGCTTCATTATGTGTATGAAGTACAGCCTTTCATACAGTCTAAGTCCTCATTCAGCAAGTATAGACTTTAGCAATAGATAAAGTGAAATAAATATTTAAATATACATTGACTTTTTTTTTTAAATATTGCATTGATTAAATCTTAATCTTGTGAGACACTGAAAAACAATTACAGTAGAACACGGATATAACAAACTCCAAGGGACCAACGAATTTAGTTCGCTAAATCCGGTGTTCGCTATTCACGTTTGGCCACCATCTTGGATCATATCCCATCCCCATGTACATGTATAACCATGTTTGTTTATGTTTACTTAACAGTCAATTTCTAACAACGTTGATCATACCGCTGATTTACTATGCTGACAGTGAGTGAGTGTGCTGTTTACAATAAAGAGGAGCTTTGATTCACCACGGACAATGTTGATCGTACCGCTAATTGACTGAAACTGTTACTGACTGAGTTCGCTATAAGTAATGTTGATTGGGCCTCGGTGCGTGAAATTCAGTTCGCTTTATCCGTTAATTCGCTATATCCGAGTTCGCTAAACACGTATAATTTTAATGTTATTATATAGGGTTTTTAAGGGGCTTAAAATTTTGTTCGCTATATCTGATTGTTTGCTATATCCGAGTTCGTTGTATCCATGTTTAACTGTATACTTATTCTATAAAGACTGATTCAAGGCAGGAATGTCTTAAAAATTGTGGCAATCAAATGTTTTCAACATGTTCTGCTTAAACTAATCATCCAGGGATTCCATCTATCCTGTTGCGCCATTGGCAATTTTTTTTAAATTGCAGACAAAAGTTCATTAAGCATATTTATTACAAGAGTTGATACTACAAAATATTTTTTGTTGAAATATCTTTGTCACCATCCAAAGAAAGAGCTATTTGGTTTATATCTAGCTTTGGAAACCAACATTTTGTAAAAGGTTTTCATTACAAGAATCACAAAGCAAAAATCCTACTTCAAATGGGATATGTTAACATTAAGAAATAAAGGAAACAAAAGACAAAAAGAAGATAACAAAAGAGGAAAAGGGCATATATGTTACAAGAATTCTAATGAAAAGATTTCCATTTTAGAACAAAAAAATTCTTCAGATGTCAAAGGTGTGACAATGGTATTGTCTTTAGGAGAAATAGAATCTAAAAAGTTTCACAGGATGTTAATTACATCAATCGGCATATGAATTTTAACATGAAAGAGTCATTTGATATTATTTTTGTTATCTTTTAAGGCCTGGGATCAAATTTAAAAAAACCCAGATGACTCAAATTAATTTTCTCATACAAATTGTAAACAAGATAGAGATAATAGTTTAAAAGAATGACGGTGAGTTAAGGTGAGGTGGTATAAGGTTTTAATGCCGCTTCAAGAGTATTTCACGTATAACGCGGCTGCTAGTATTATTACAGGGAGAAAGCCTGCAACACCATTGTGGCCATGTATAGCAGTTAAACCTGCGAGCATCGGTTAGCTGTAAATATATATAGCGAACAATGGGTTGTACTGCACTGAAATTCAGTGTAGCATTGCACCCAACCCCGACTGCTTGTAGAACAGTTCTCTGCTGCAGACAAACTTGCCAACCCCTGGCGGGATAAAAAGAATGAAGCAGAAACAAAAAAATATTCATCTGGAAAGTGACACTATGACCATAATGACATGGGCATTATCTCTTTGGTCAAAGATACTTACAATAAAGAAAAAAACCAACACAATTGTTATCAAATTTTCAATCCAAAACATTGCCTCAAGAGACATTTATATGATTAATGCCATTTCTAACATTGACATTTCCATTCCAATCAACTGCGGGCAACAAAACAAGGGATGAATTACAAGATGAAATTATATACATGAAAAGAAGACAATAGAACGGAAACAAATTTCACATAAAAAACAAAATATCCTCAGGTTAACATGTACCAACAAAGTCATTCTGATCTCAAAGAATGTTTGCTTCTGTTTTGTAGATAAGACACTACTTTCTACTTCCTGGTTTCTCATTCAATAGTAAACAAGCTATCAATCTGTTCTCCTCAAGGGGAAAAGATATTCAATCCTTGGAAAAACAAAAAAAATTGAAAACAAGATCAAATAATATTTCAAGCTTAAAGGGACAGTAAGCAAGTTGTTTTAGATAAATAAACTGATCTCACAAAAATGAAATAAAATGTTTCTAATTGCAAGGCAATGTTTTTTTATCAAAAGAAGCAGTTTTATAAAGATCTGTACAGCTTATCAATGCCTATTCATGACCTAAAATGTTCACACAAAAATGGCTGCCAGTGGTTTTTGCTTGATACTAACTTGCACTATATGGATGATGGGGTTGCATGAGTAAGTAGATTTTTTTACCACGTGAAGAAATTATATTTGGCATTAACTAATTTTTGACAGGGAAAATTTGAAGAAATAAATAATTCAAAAAACTTTAACAACAAAAAAGATAACTGAGGTGTTTTGTAGTTACACTGCAAAAGTTTATAAATTGAATGTTTTGAAAAAGTGCTAAAGCTGTCAATAATCATATACTCTTAACTTTTCAGGGAAGATAATTATGGGGAGTTGATATCAGATTTGTCGACTGCACCACCTACATAAACTTGTTACTGCCCACTATCAACTCCATCAACATTCACAAGGTCGTTGCTATATATTCCAATATACAAAATATTCTCGTGTGATTGAAAGTCATTAGTCAATGTTGGAACCAACACTTATTATTATCTTTATTATTGGAATATATGATTCTTGAATACGAGCCACTCAGGAATGAGTTACCTCAAGTCAGTATGGCATGTTCCCGGTCTGCCTACATCCCATTCTGCCTACACTGTTAAAACAACATGTTACGGTCTGGTGCACGGCTTTTCATGGGTGAATAGTCATGTGCATACCTGTGGCGCTTCACATTCAGTCTGTAGACTCTTAGACAGAGAAGTCACTGATTTTTTAATCCCCTATCAAAACATTGGAGTATGCTACTATTGTGAACTATTTAATTTATTAGAAACTATTTTGTTATAAAACAGGATTTTCTTTGATCAAAGTGTTATGTTTTCAAAAGAGAGAAGTTACGGATTACTTAATCTTTTATCAGGATGTTCCACAAATATTTCAATTTTTTAAATGAACTAATCCTTCTACTCAGTCCACTTGTTTGGTTTGACTCAGATACTTGGGTCATGCATGCCCATTATTTTAGGGGTGTTAACTTATGTCCCAGTCTGCCTACATTTTTTTTGTAGGCAAATTGGGCTGTAGGCAGAATGGGATGTAGGCAGACCGGGACTCAACCGCAACATAGAAGAGTTTAAAATTGTCAACCTTCCAATAAAGGAAAAGGGGAAAAAGTGAATCTTTTATTTTCACTTATAATTGCTAAAATGTCAGACTACTTCAATCTGTTACTAGCATACCTGTTTGGATATTAATGTTGCATGCATGTATTTCTGAAACATGATGACTAAAAATATGCTGTTTATGTATAAGTTAACAGCTCAAGTGAGAAGTGAAGATAAATTTATATCAAAATACACATCCACCATTTTAAACTTTCTAAAATGATATTTGTGACTTGAATTATCACTTTAAACAAAGAATATTTCTTGATTATTTCTAGAAAAAAAGATTGAACTTTAAAAATTTATAAGCTACAAAACCTAATAACTTTTTTTCAAATTCAATTCATCATTATCAAACATACAAAACTATGAGGTTTTGACAAGAAAATACAACAAAAACACAAATAATAATCACAAATAAAAAAGATACATTTTCATTGGTAAAGACATAATTATTATGATGTAGATCGTAATACCAAAAGATTATTTTCATAAAAATGTATCATAATGTGAAGAAAAGATACAAACAATCCAGGAAATTCATCAAAGTCTTCGCAAATAGATATGTGAAGATTTAGACTTCCTGTGTCACTTCTAGCTTCAAATTTATAACTTCAAATGAACCATTATCATTCCTTTGACAAATATATCTCATAGAGCTATTAAAGTAGAAATTTTCTTGAATCAATACTTTTTCATTTTTCAATTGGCATCTTACTCATTATTATCTTTCATCTGACATACGTATAATACGTATACAGCTTTTCAAATTGACTATCCCTTAAATATAAGACAAAACTGATTATTTTCACCTGACACTTTAATACACGTGTTTGTAGATAAAGTAGCTTGAAATCTTTCAGTTTATAAGTTAGTCATATTCTAAGCACATTATTTTTAAAATGACACAAATGATACATATTTGATTAAAAATCAATATAGCTTGAAAGCTGCGATTCAGATGGCAGGTTTATTTTCAATCAGAAATCTCAGAGAGGGTCGTTTATTTCAATTGATACATAATACACGTTTAAAGAAAGGTGTTACTTAACCATTTATCAAAAAATATTCAATCTTGAATGATTAATAGCCTGGATGGAATCGTCTTTCTGGCAAATTAAACTTTATCGCGCTATGCTGAAGTATGATTATCAAAAAGTATTTTTAAAGATCCATAATGTTATAAAGATTTTATTGAAAAGTAGTGAAAGTTTTTCAACGAATTTGAAAATTCATCATTGGATATTATTGGATGACCTAAAAAATAGCATCGCTACTAAACTTATTATAGTTGGTATGAGGGTGAAGAAATTTGAAAGACATTGTAGGATGACTTTGTATACTTTATTTTTGCCATAAAATATTAGTTCATGCAAAATATGTTCTTTTCAGAGAGTAAAATATTTGTTTACTCAACCTTATTATTTGTAATTGTAGAATAAGGTATCCCTATAAGGCAAAAACTGGATGTGGTCATTTTAGTGTAAACACCTTTAGATCAAAAGCAATACAAAGTTGGTATATACTCCTTTATTGAAATCCTTTATTGATATTATTGACTGCCTTTGCAAATGGTAACATTTCTTTTCCTTAAGTTATATTAAGATTTCTTTTATATCCAAGATGAATAGCAGAGTACCTTTAAACAGTCCTCATATATCCTGTGGATGAGCAAAGTAAAACAGGAAATGGCATTACTTGGCTGCCAATGTGATGAAGGTGCTAACATTGATACATCACAACTACACGCTATTGTGACGTCAAATGGCAGCAATATTACACTAGTTTAACATCACCGTTTGAATATTTAATGCACTATCATACACAGGTAAGTAATGAATATCGTTAATTCAATCCACATATCTTGTAGAAACATTTAAAGATAAGTGGTTCAACTACTGTCTGGTATAAAATATCGCAAAAGTGCATTCAGAATTTGTCAAAAATTACTTTTGTAAATACATTTTTAATCAAAGGATCAATTCCATTATCATGATATTCAAAAAGATATTTCACATGAAACACTAAATAGATAAGTTATAAATGGTTTGAAGACAAAAATACAGGTATGCATTTTGTTCATAGTATATATATCGTGAAGTACTTGGTGCCCCCAATAGCATCTGAGTCAACAAAAATCACTGCAAGAAAAGGTGGGGTTTCCTCATGCATTATACGGCATTAAACCCTAAGAGTTTAATGCAATTTCCTCTGGAGGAAACCCTAAGCGTTTAATGACATTTCATCAGCATTAACCAGGGAATTTCCTCAGCGAAGGAAATGCCATGAAACTTAATTAAACTAGAGGAAACTGCAGGAAATGTTTGTGTTTGTGTCAAGTTGAAAATTATTATTTGCATTGATTATGTGTTGAAGAAATCTTTAGTAGAGATAACATGAAATAATAAGTTATGTCCTGTTAGAGAATTTTGGTGTATCTTTGTTGTACAAATGAAAAAAAAGATACTTAAACACTCTGAATAAATATTTATATATAAAAATGTTTATTAAATTACATAGATAGTGATAAGAAGCATTAATTGAATTTTATATTCTAACAATATGCTCTACTAAGTGAAATGGACATTGAAAAATTAAAGGGTTTGTACTGGTGTATTAAAGGGATAAATGGTACCTTTCATTCATAGGCATAATCTATACGTTACAACATAGAAATATGATTTTAGCTTTTAGTTCAATTCATTGATGTGATCGTTATTGGAGACATTGCGTAGCGCGGTGACAAAGCTTAGTAAATGCTTATGGCTGTGACTGAAGACTACATTCAAAATATGTTCTACAAATGAAATGCAAATAAACCGTATATACATAATTTATACTATCAAAGCAAGTATACTGATAGTTCAGCTGCAAAACAAACATATGAAACGTACCTTTTTCAGAGAATGTATCCATACAAACACAAATATCCAAATCCTGTTATAGGTAAGAACACATATTCAACTATTATGACTGATCATTGATAGCACAAGTTGACGGCAGAAAGTTTTTTCACATTATGACAAATCATGAACAAATTCTATGACTGTCTAATGCTTACTAAAGTTCATTGGTTATTATTTAGCCCCTGAGATCTCATTGGACAACTTGTTAATGTTGAGTTACTTTTTGTTTTTATAAAGCAGTCACGTGACGCGCCATCCTAATGACATAGAGATTTAGAGGGGGTCACCTCTCTGCACCTGCATGTGTTTATACAGCGTCCTTGACATCTATCTAACGAGTGGTCACCGTATGGCACGTAATTGGTCTGAGTGACTTGTCTGAATGGAAACAGACACTAACAATACAAATACCGTCTCTGTGAAAACAATGCTTTATTTCTGTATAGAATATATGTAATGAAAATAAAATTAATATTTACAGTTCATAGATGTATAATTGTTTTCAACGACATTTGTTTGCAGTTTAATTTTGTACAGATTATTACAGTTAAGCTATGATCCATGATCATTTGTGTGTACATTGCTATCACTGATATTCTTTTGAATCACTTATCAGTGAAAGAAAGGGGTTTTGGCGCTAATTTAATAGGGACTGCGTCTGTGCATGTCTTCATTTTTGTCGGCATGACTGGTGTTTTCCGGTTTGCAGGAACCTATACAAATAATTGGTAAAGCTTGTTTTAAACAAGTAGACGCTTAAACCCCAACCCAACAACAACGAACAAACTTTAGATGTAAACAGTTTATTGTTTACGCGTAATAAATACAAGCAATAATCACCCTTAAAATAATCAAGTAATGAGGCAAAGAAACAAGGTGACAGTTATATTGAAAATGTATACCTAAGTATATTTCACTTTTTGTGAATCTTGTACAGATTCCTAAAGTGATTCGGTTCATTACCGGGAAAGCAATATTTGTGATGTTTAAACTAACAGACCAGGGGATTATACTGGCCAACTGCATCTTGCGAACAATAGAGGTAATTGGTGAGTTAAAATCGAAAAGTCAATCAGTGAGTAGTCAGTGCCTTCAGTCAGGGTGAGCGAAAATTCGTATATATTCATTTCTGTATTATAACCAAACGTTTTAATCCATAAAACAACGTAAGTTACCTTTGGTGAAACTTCAAAGGGTTTTGACTGTAATGACAAATGTTGCTTTCATTGTAAGACGCAAGAGATTCAAAGATCAATCAATTACTACTTTTGCTAGTAAAAATTTATATATACCTGGAATCTAGATAAGATATCACAGACATTGTATTTAAAGCAAATTAAAGCACTATTTCACAACAATCAGTAAGAAGGGATTAATGTAGAATTTTAAAGATAATTGTGCTCTGTGTTTAGACTCAAATCTATCAAAAGTGTAGGGGAAATACGTCATTACAACTCTATACAGAAAATCAAAATTTCTTACTACGGACGCTTCTTAACTTGTGCTTGAAATGTGTCTTTCACGGCTAGCATTGAACTCACTACCTATAAGAAATTGATATGTATAGCGACAATGATTCCATAATAACAATGCTCTGAGAACTGTGTGTGGTGTCGTCCGTGGTACGAGTCATGATAAAATATATAAAGAAACAAATTGCAAACCATTAATCCATAGACGATATGTAAACAAATTAAGTTTGTTTTATAGTATGGTTAATAATAATACACCAAGTTATCTTAGCAACCTTGTGCCTCATAAGATATCAGATTTTGTTGATTACAATCTTCGCGATGACTCAAAACTTCAGACCATAAACTGTAAAACAGTAAATTATGCAAAATCCTTCCTTCCTGACACAGTTAAATTATGGAATTCATTACCGATAGAACACAGAAACTCCCCATCTTTATCGACATTCAAAAAAGCCATAGACACGGAAATTGAAATGCATACTAATTTCGACTTACATTATGGTAGTAGATTTTCTCAAATAATACATTCTCGCCTTAGACTTGAATGCAGCAACTTAAATGCACACAAGTATGAAAGATTCATATCATCAACTCCCGACTGTTCTTGTGGCCATAACTATGAAGATTCGACCCATTATTTCTTTTCATGTCCATTGTTCATGAATATAAGGGAAAATATGTTTTTCTATAACAAAGGTTTTGACCTGAGATCGGTCCTATTTGGAAACCCAAATTGTTCCTCTTATGTAAATCACGAACTATTGATATCTGTGCACGAATTTATAGATTTAACAGGCAGATTTGCATCGGATCCATAATTGATATATTTCATTGTTATATTGGTAAAGCTTGTTGGCGACTATATATTCATATATATTTTTTTTATATACACCATGACATGTTCTTTATCTTGCTGGCGTATGTATAGATAAGTATATATATTCATTATACAATCACCATGACATGTTCTATATTTTGTATTTTGGAGCGGTATTAACATAAGCTTCTAGCTTGTTTACCAATCCAGTTCTTTTCTGAAATAAATATGTTTAAACCATAATAACAATTCATAGATAATATCTACCGCTTGTATAATCATCTGTCAAAGTTTGGTGCCAAATGAAAATCTTAATTAGCAACACATTTTCCTATTGAAAATAACAATGCATAATAAGTTTGATAATAAAGTTAGGAATGTGATTCAATTGTAATTGTATATAACATGAATTATGATAATTTCAATTATTTACATATTGATGAAATATTTATCAAAAGTTAAATATCCCTTACTTATTATTGTCCAAAATATAGATAGAAGATATATTTCATGTTATCCGATATCATGGGAATAGGTTGCCAGAAATATATCTTTATTTTGAAAAAGCATGTCACATGACATTTTTTTAGATTAGATTTTGAAACATGGCATAAACAAATAGAGGCCAAAAGAGCATTGAAGATTTATATATAATTACTCTTACCTGACCTATCTGAGGCGTAGAAGACAGCTTTCATCTTTGTATTATTTCTTGGAGCAAAACTAGTGGTACACGGTATACATCAAAACAGCATGTGGTCACGATGATATGCAAAGTGAGTAAAGGATTTTAATACGTTTAATTGTTTTCATAACTATTATCATGAGTGGGCTCGTTAACCTTAATCCTCAAATCTTCATCGTCAAACAACAGGAAATGTTAAATACCGGGACAGTTATACAAACGTCTTTCTCAGGTTGTTGCTATAAAGATTTTGATTATATGCTTCTCTGTAGATCACACATATTATCTTCTTATTTGCATCTACATTTAAATGAAATATATACTACATACTTCTTCCTTTCCATATTCCCCACTCTTTTAGACAAAAGGAACACACTGTGGATAACATAGTGGAATTTTATACTGGATAATTTATTTATTGTTTTTCGCAGAATATGTTGTAATGTTCCATAATTATTTGCAGTTACTATTTACAAAGAATAAACTTTTTACACCAGTTAATACGTAAAAGTAACCGTTTTCATTAAATGTGTAACCACATTATTACTTACATCGTTCCAAAGCACAACTCATATCAATCAACTTTAAGCATCAGCCAGTCATTAGGCATACCCTACAACTTTATGATAATGTTGATATCGCACTTGCATTTTATTTCAAAGACGTTGTTTTCTGTTCAATTTATGAAACAATAAATGTTTAAACCAAATCGAATAATCTGTGTCAATTCTTAACTGCTTACACCATGAGGTAATTTTGCTGACGTTGTTATGTTAATCTTTATGTGAATGGGAAAGTCAATTTAGAAAAGGAGTTAAATAACCAAAGGGATGTAAATAATCAAAATTTCACCGAATATTTCCGATCTCTTGGTAAAGCAAAATGAATAGCGCCGATTACATAAATCGGCAGTGGTGATGGGCTCTGGCACTAAACAGGTTGAGATGCATACAGATTGGTCGCTGACACTAATTGGCATATCTCCTTTGATTAGGTGACCATAAAGCACCGAAAAAGTAAATTGTCGTAAACTAATTACCTTGGCGTCTCAATGTCTGAATGAAGGTAGGACTTGTTGTCTGTAAGAACTGTCGCTTTCCGATTGACTTTAATCATTATTATTACTAAAAGAAAAAATACTGCCTGATATTTTAAAACTCTCAACTCAAGCAAGCAAGCTAATATTGTTGCCTTATATTGATGTTTGATATGATTTGATGCAAACTTATTTTTATTCAACAAACTGACTATCGATTGATATAGAAGTGTTATATTAATACCTTACCAGTTATGTATTCAATACATATATCATTGAAATAAATATAATCAGATAGCAAGGGAAACAATCCTATTTATTCAACGAAATGAATTATTTGCGTGCAATAATTTTAATTTGATGTAAGTCAGATACAAGAGACAATTGAACATTCTTAATAAATGTAAACTTAATTTCTTATGTTTGAATTGTATGGACGAAACAATGTAATGTAATGACCCTATGCATTAATTTTTGAATGAACACATTCATTGAAATAAGCTACCTTTTTAATATTCACGATTATTCAATATTGATTCCTAGAGTGACTTGGTAACATCAGTTTCTTAAGGTGGTACAGTATAAAGACTAATTAATACTTTCATTCTCACAACGTTCTTTATTTTTAATGAAATCATTGGCATACTATGGTTGGGAAAAGATGCTCTTTTGTACTTACTTACTTAGATTAAGAGTTTAACGAGCGCTTTCCAGCGAATGCTGATGTCACGCTCGGGCCGCAGCCTTTATAAAAATGTCTAAAAAAAGGGGGGGGAAATATTTTTTGAGAGCCTGGTATAAAAAGGGGTGGGATTTTGAAATTTAGAAATTTGGAATAGTAGTAGAGCCTAGGTTAAGGGAGAGAAGGAGGGCGGGGTTGGGAGGGGGAGGAGAGGTGTGGTGTGTTGTGGGTTGTTGAGTATTTTAGTTGTTAGATACGGGCCAGGAGGCCCGTATCTTTAAGGTATATGCCTAAGGCATGATGTATGTGTGTTTTATTTAGTGGATTTAGTATTTGATGTATGTTGGTGGGGTTTAGGCCACTTGTTGCTAGTGTTGCGTTGAGTGTTGTGCGTTGTGTAGAGTAGTGTGTGCATTGGGTGATAATGTGGTGTATTGTTTCTGGGTGTTGGCAATGTGGGCAGTTGGGTGATGCAATATGTTTTTGTTTATGTTTATGCGTGTTGAGGCGGGTATGCCCCGTTTGTAGTTTAATGATAGCCCTATCTATATTGGTGTTTTTAGAATATATTAATTGCTTGCGGAGAGGTTTAGGGAGTAGTGTTTTAGTGTGGGTGGCTATAGTGGATTGTTGGTAATGTTGTTGCCATTTAGCTTTGGCGTGTTGTATATTTGTATATTTCACTTCTGATTTTAATCTCGTTAATTGTTGTGTGTCAGGCACGTCTGCTTAGCGCCTGTCACTTCTATTGGTGACTCCCTCTCACACGCACCCGTATCCTGCCCCACAAGTTTATTGTCAAGTTGAGATCAGAGAGACATCCTTGATTGTCGGCTAGACTAGTTAACGAACTGTTAATTACCATGGAGCATAAATGTGCACCTGCTTTCTCACAGTTCAAACAGAGACCTGGAAAGCTTCTCGGTAAGACCTTAACGAAAAGGTAAGCTGTAATATTAGATTATATATATAAGACCCTTTCACATGTGATGAAACCTTTATGAATGTCTGACAGTCACCAATAACCATGGGATGCGACAGCGGAAGGAAAAAGGAATGATGACTTATTAAAAGAAATATAAAATATCTTTGAAAATGTTATGAAATATGTTGTTGAATGATCCAAACATTTACTTAGTTTACTGTTAGCACATTGTAGAGTTAAAGTATTTTTAATGAAATTTTTCATACATTTGATATCATTTAATAATCCGAAGGTGACTCAGGAAAATAATAACTCCCTCATTTCACTAAATATTTAAAAGAAATGATATACGTTAGTAAACAATTTGTTACTTTTACAAACCTATCATATGTGAATATATTGTTCTAAACACTGTGTTCGGGAGAAGCGTCATCATCGTCTATTGAGGTTAACAAATAACAAATAAATATGTTTTTGACATTTTAATTTAACCGTTTGGTTCACGTATGATGTGCTTGTGGTTCTATGTCTAATAAATTGACATCCGAAATGAATGTTGTTAATAAAATAACGAATTGCTAAACATATGAAGCTTGTTAACTCGTTTCATTGACTATATCTATATGTTCATATTCTCATGTGACTTCACAATAAAAATCGCATTCTCGATTAAACCAATAAGGGTCACATGTTATAATCCGATATTACAGGGAAAATAGACACGGGCATAGCGGGAATAATTTCTGTGTGTCACAGACCGCTGAATAACAAAAGCATCCCGTCAGACGCTCTGCCTAGTGAATGTCATGCTTACCCCCCCCCCCCCCCCCCCCCTCCCCCCTCCCCCCTCCCCCATCCTGCTCCACCATCCACACTAATTGCGTCCAGTTAATTACCATTTGAGATCAAAGAGGCATCATTGATTGACGGATTCAGGATTAACAAAATGTATATTGTATGGGCTATTCTATTCGCTGAAAGCAGAGAAGGATATTAGTAAACGAAATTATTGAAATAATTTTTTTTTAAACAGTCTAAATAAGGATAAAGTATACTTGTTTTAATGCAGGATGCAATGACTGTTAACAACAAAAACATTTTAATATTCATCTTACTGTAATGTTATCTGATACATTACTTAACTTTTGATACGCATTTTCTTGACCAGTCTGCACTGTGCATTTGAGCGTCCTTTTTATAAACAATTGGCCAGCGAAGACTGGTATGTTTGAATCACAACAAATAGTCGAAGGCTTAAAATGAATTTTTGTAAGGAAAATTGCAAGACGCTTTCGGATGATACGCTATTATGTACTGAATCTAATATCTCTGGAACAGAAAATAAGTATTTGTACATAGTTTACGGGAGTATAGACAGACAGACAAATATTTTATTAAACTCTCACCTCTTTGCATTAAAAACATTAATACAGGTAAACAAACATAGATTAAGAGCCACCCATTTAGGGTTATGAGAGACTAAAACAAAACAAAAATAATCATGGGCTACATACGATAAAGCGTAAAACATGTTAAAAGGTATCATATATTAAACTCTATGTAAAACAAAGGATATACTGTGTCTTAACACATTACTGACTAAAATACGGTACATGATAGGTACATGTATCTCGAGGTTGCAAAATATACTGTAAAAATTGTTTGGTCTTATTATTATATTTGTTTGGTTATTCTTAGTTGTTTTGTGTATCTTTACATTATTATTAATCATTCCGCGACCATTTGACTCAACCTCATAGTGTGGTGGTTTGCGTGCGTCAGACACCGAGAATTATGCCATGCTATGCAAAATTAAAACTTATAAATACTTAACCATTAAAACTTTGTTTTAAGGCTTCAGTCTTTTACTTAAAATCCCCTTTACATCTTATCTTTTTATCACCTTGTATTTTAAATCATCGCAAATATTCTGCAATTTATTATCTATTTATCTATAACTTGTATACAGTATATATGTGTTATTTTTTCTAACAGTGTGTCAAAAGCCAAAATTTGGCTGGTTGTTAACAGACTTACGTTATATTATATAATGTTTTATCAAAGTGCTTGATCGACTTGTGCCACTTAGATAAACTATTTCTGTCTGTCTGGCTATGCCAGCCGAAGTTGCTCGTGGATTAGGCCCGGCGGGGGAAACCTACTGTCTATCTCTCACTATGTCTCTATTTCCCTCTTTCCCTTATCCTTTCCGTTCTCCCTGACCAGTCCGCTCTCTTTTGGATGGATGCTTGTTATCCGGGTCTTTTGATAATTGAACTATTGTTCAAAACACGTTATACCCCAACTCACTCACTCTTTTTATCCACTAAACGACTGTAGTAATGAATCTAATTCAGATACAGTTATACATATTGGCACTTGGTATTTTTTCCTCGGCTTGTTTTGATTAACGTGCTGTATGTCATTCAAAGGTCATGTTTGACCTCCTCCATTTCATATTTGTAAATTACTTGACCGTGACTTACCCCAACAACTGCCCCCTTGCATAATGGCAGCATCAGGAGGCAACATTTTTTCCGACTAGATAATTTACAAAACAAAACATTCTGTGAATACTCAGTGTTATTTGAACAAAGTTAAAAGTCGTTTATTATAATCAGAACATAAATTGTAAACAGTATCCATTAAATAAACATTTGCTCATCGTTTAATGGGAACTACTTATATCAAATGTATGAAAACTAATAATTACACCAACACCAAATACCGACATAAACTAGAATGTATCTTAAGTATGAGTGTTTGTATACAGTTCAACACAGTTTAGAATAAGTATTATGTAAACATGTCTTAGGACATAATTACGTCCCATACAACGCCCATACCAAAAAGTAAACCTGAAACTAGACGTCTTGAGAATAGTTTCTGAACTATTATACCATCTATACAATCGGTGATATACCGAAATCCAATGGCGAATAGATAATACTTATTTGTACTTGATCTGTAAAATAGAGATTCAGGTTCAAACTTTAATGTTCATTATAATAGATACGTCACAATATTTACGATGGCATGATACGCGAGACAGTACAGGTTTAGGAGTGCTGTTAATTTGATGTCTTTATACAAATAAAGGAGCCAGACTGAATATATCGATATGCCCCTTAGAGGTATAGCAACAAGATAATATTGTGCAATGTCCTTCAGAATGCGTATCTGCATCAAAAGAAGACCCTTGCATATAAATAGCAGGGTAGTCGTGTCACTTTATCATAATACACACCCTGATATACATAACGACCACAAATACACATCATTGCTCCCACTGTAATTGCTGGTAATTAAGTAAGAGAATCACTTGATGCAAAATACGAAAACTGGTATTGAATTAAAGTGATATTCAACAAATGTCTTTATTCAATTTGCATGTAGTTTGTATATTGTCAGATATAATGTGTGTAAGAAAGGATACTTTGAAAGATTATTCCCAGGTATTGCAGGTAATGATAAGTCATATTTGATTAGTATTAAGAAATAATATTATATTACGTGTTATTAGTGCATATAAGTTTAAATTTATTATTATTATTATTTGTTTACCTTCTACATATTCCTTTTTGTAAACATGTTGTGACTGTAATAGTTGTATAGTCAATGATCATACATAAACAAGTTGCAACGTTTCAATCATCATTTTGTTATGTTAAGCGGAATCAACACATGGTTTTGTATCCAATATTTATACTTTTGTAAACTATTTGACTGACTGATGTAACAGTTTTTGCAAGTCTTGTCAAATAGATGTCTAAATACTAATTTTGACGCTCATGTCAGTGATTAACTACAGTTGACAAAACATTTGATAAGACGGTTTTTTGAAGATCTAATTGTATAATAAATCCAAAATAATATATAACTCGGCCAACTTGAAATAAATTTTATATACACATTTTGATTTGTAATTAACATTTTAGGTTATCGAGCAAATTGTCAAGTCAATAATCATATTTCGTTTAATCTGCAACATCAATGCGTTATGATAGTGTGGAGTGTGGATTCACTACGTTATCTAAAATTGTCCAAAGTTCCCCCTTTCCTGCCACGAGTTTGAATAAGTTAAGACTTCTGTTGTTCTACATTTAACCTTTGAATATTGTTCTTTTGTCATATTTGCACTAGTAATTGTAATGAAAATGTTTGACAATGCCATTCAAACTCATGATATTAACATCAAATTACCTATCTTTGAAGTTGTAAATCAATAATACCTTTTGCATACTGTTTTTGTAGAAGTAAAGAATGTTTTTAAGAATTTTCAATAATTTCCTTTAGTTTCATATAGTTTAATATAATTTCCAAGAGTATCCTTCGTTTGGAAACTAGGCGTATACTCTGCATGAAATTATAGGAAACTGCCAGTTTCCTCTCGTATACTGTAGCTGAAATTCGGCATTTCCTTCTCATGAAACCTCATTAAACTACTCTATTTTCTCCAGTGAATAGGTTGTAAACCACTAAATTTATAGTTCTTGGTCTCTTGCTAAGTGATTAGTGTTGAGCAATTAATAAACTTGCAGATAAGCAGCATATGAAATGTACATCAACAGAGTTGAAAATAGACACATAATGGTTTCTGTAATAGTTGGCATGTGTAGAGATGGGGTTACGAATAGAGGGGGAAACATTTTGGAGATGATGTTGCGTCTTCTGCTTACATATTGGACATATGAGTGTTTGACGTATATTTATTTTTTGTAAATGGAGTGAAACGATAGCTTGACATATATAATTGTCTGGACAGGTGGGTTCTTGATCAGTGAAATATGATGAAGTTTTTCAAAAGCATTTAGAAATTGGTGTGATGATACAAGACAATTCTTATGGACATGAAATGATGTTTTAATGAGCAAAACTTTTCTGAAGAAATCCCTTGATAATATTTTTCACTCAAATAAATTGAGAACAAAAACAGGAATTGGAATAAAAAATAATGTTCAGCAAAACTTCTTCATCTTCTGTAAAACATCCTGGTCTCATCATGTGTGTTTGAGGTATATTTACTGTTTTATAACTGGACTGTTGATGAGTCGAACGATAGTTTGACATATATAATTGTCTGTGAACAAATGGGTTCTTGATAGGTGAAATGATGTTTTTATGAGCAGATGTATCTCTTTAAAAATATTTTCTGTTGAACTGATAATATCTTTCACACCCATAAATGAGGATTAAACCTGCACTCTTCAATTTGGAATACAATTTTCAGCGAGGTTAGGATTTAAAACCAAAAAAATTCTCTATGTACTGTTAATGAGAAAATGGAATGCTCTTTACTAAACTAATGGATTAGCATGAAATAATTTAGAAGCAAATTGATATCAGAACCTCTTATTATTTCAAACTTGATGTCTCCATTTTGGATAACTGTTACTTATAATTATCCTAAACGATACAACCTTTAAGAGATATCAATAACTCAAGACAAACCCTGACAGTTAAACTGTGTAATTCTATTAAGACAAATATAAACATTAATCTATCCCTAACCTTTAATGATAATAGGCCATATGGTAGTCTTCTCCTCAATTAGTTTATCAGCTAATAGGAACAAGATGTGAAACAATCATAATTACTAGACATATGGAAACATCAACCTGGTGGGAGTAGACACTGACATCAATTATCATCAAAGCTGATTCTTAAAGAAAAAATTAACTTGTTATACCACATAAAAATTCAATGTTCTAAGTTGGACATGTTGTGCCCAATCTGATTCTCTGTGAATGAAATATGTTTAAACTTAATTCATCAACCTCATCTAAAACTGGCATGGTAGATATTATTAGTTTGAAATTCCTCAAGTGCTATCTATGTCTATTCTATATACAGTGAAAACTAAATGAAACACAAAATCTTCAACTTCTTGATTAGTATTAGAAATGGTTGTTAAAATGGATGGCTATATATATGGTTAAATTGCTTTAATTGGTTAAAATGACCCTAACCAGAATAAAGGGAAGAAAACTGTTGATTTAACTAAATACATTACGTTGCCTATACATCTTCTTGATTCGTGTTTCTTTTGGTGTTCAGTATATGTCGGATACCATAATTTTAAACCATCTCATTTTGGAATAATGTGTCTGTTTGTCACATAAACAACTTTTGCTTTTGTCAGTACCAATAACCAACATCTTTATAGAACAATCAACATTCATATTCATTTTATTTATCAATTGTACCTGTACAACCTACATTTAACCTTTTCACCAGAAATCATCCTTTCAAAATAATAAGAATTATCGCGAAACAACTCATTTAGTATGCTCTTTCCTTTTCCAATTAACCAGCTCTGACCTAAAAATTAACAAAATCTCGGTTCGTGGCATCAAACATTCTTCCATTCTTCCTGATATTACAGCTCGTGCAGTTTATTACATTAACACTTCAATATCCACCGTCCGCCCACCAAATCTAGCCACTGGCCAATCTGAGTACTCTACATCTGTTTCTATACAGTCGCAAACTCCCAGCATTGTGATGGATTTCTACAAGAACTTCAATAGCTCTGCTGGCACAGAAAGGCAACACGCTTCTCTTTACATTCTCTAACAAAGGGTCTTGTTGGTGGGCACTTCAGACGTAGATTCCCGTCGATTTCTCAGTCAAAGCGGGAGATTCATTCAGTTACAGGGTGTCGGAGTTGTTCGTTTTCGGTAAACACAGACATCAAAGTCAAGGAAATTGATAGAATGAATTGTGGCAGGATCTGCTCTCCGTTTGTCAATGTGCAATGTCAACCTGATGGAGCTACCCAAACCACTCAAATTGTCTGACAAATTCAGATCTAAATAAAATATTTTCGAACTTACTTTACTTAGAAAGAAAGTCGATACAAGATGTAAAACAACTGGTTGTCATGATAATTGACATATAGAACAAATCTGTTGAATGAGAGTGTAAAAACTCAATACTGAAATTAATTTCAATCAAATTCTCTTCCATATCAAACATTTACAAAATTAAAGTATTTGTTCAAAGATCTTCTTTTCATGATATGATAAAGATGCATGTAGAATAGCTTTATCATATTCAGAAAATATATCAAATGCAAGCTTACTTGTAAAGAAGGTGCTGGTATTAAAAAAATTATATTCCTTAAATTCCAATAAAATTCTTATATTCATTACATCACCTTGAACGACAATACAAGGTCCAATGTTTAGATGTAAGAGTTTATAATCAAATATCATCATAGTCATTCCTCGAAAAAGATTCTTTGTTATTCTCCAGAATCTGTAATCAAGATGGAAAGGGTTTTGACAAATCGTTCGACAAATCAATGAAGTTTTCTTGGTCATTTTTGTTTTTAACAATTAAATGCACTTTATCATGTTCAATAATCATTCAAGTTGTTAACTGAGAAGGATTCAAATATGCCAAAGCAAAAATCAAAAACAAGAATGAACATCAACAAAGAATTATGCACACTTGCGAAATAATTGTAATAATTATGATTAATCTGAAATTATATATTCTGTGGATGACACTGTGTCACAATTGTTTGAAAATATTAATCAAATCAATTGTGAATGTGAGATAATGCTTATTTTCGCAATTTGTAATTCTGATTACGGTTAGAAAAATATGTCCCATTGAAAAAGTTTTCAAAGGTAATTAAGATTTGAAGACTGATCAAGCAACAAAACAGATAGGAACAAAGTAAGAAGTTTCATTTATGAAACCATCGTCTTTGATCTTAAACCTGCATTATTTCTCAATATTTCAAGTGCTACATTAATATGACAGATTTGGGTCTTTAAGAAAATCTTCTTGCTATCAATGACGAATTATCAAACAAGAACAAAAATGTTCAATCTTTAACCACTGTAACATCAGTAAGTTTCCAAAACTTCATGTAACAAATTTTACAGATTAGATTTCATTTTGAAGCTTTAGCTGATGACATGGAGTACAAATTCTAAAGATTGTCAACAAATTACAACTGTCTACGTATCAATTTATTTTGAGAGTCAAGTTGATCACAGAAAGCACACAAAATACATAAAAATGGTTTCAAAAGTAATGCAAATTAATTTGTTTCATGTTGAACTCAACTCACATATTATTGAATTTGTTCCTATAATCATACATGCAATCATATAATTTGCGTTTTACAAGTACGAAAAGAGAATTCATCAGTTGATCTTGATAGTTTCGAGATATCTTTTTTTCCTACTGATTAGCTCTCATACAAGGAAATGTTGTCTTAATGTATCCTTGGTGAGTTTTGGAAGAATAAAAACAATATCAATGGCACGCTGATCTGGCTCAACAATCGAAGATTTTCTGGATAAGAACTTCTTTCTTGTAAAAATTCACGACGTTTCGGAGTATATGCTTAGTCATTCATCGTAAATTTCTTCTTATCAGTTTAAGTCTCAACAAAACAGATGATTAAAGCTAATTCCCCAAGATAGAGAAAAACATTAACTGGAAACTTGGATCAAGCTCATTAATAAGCTTCTCATTAAGCTGGCTAATTAAGCACTCAAGAAGACATTTCCTTGTGAAAAATAGTGCCTTGGATAGCTTCTGGTCCCTGTGGCATTCTGGATACCAAGTTCTTCTTTCCGAATCTCGATATTGCAACTCTTGTGAAAATCTTGAACTAAATCTTTCCCAACAATGAATCATTCAATTCTTTTAGAAATTTTAACAAAATTTAAATGGTCATTGAACTCATTTTATTTGAAAAATTAGAGCCATTGGCTTTGTTGCTCATCAAGCTTGGCATGATGTATTGTTCAATGTAAGGTTGGTTTACATTAAGATTGATAGGATTTTGGGATGCAATGAAATTTCAATAAATATCTAATTATATTTGTCTGGCCAATGTTCATTTACACAAGAGCTCAGTTTTTGTGCTTTTTATTATAGAAGTAGAAGAATAACTATCTGGGAGTGATCTCAATGACTTTCAAGTTTTTGGACACTATAGCTTTTATATACATTTGGTCCAAAATCTCTCACATTATTAACCATTTCAACCCTGCAGGAATAAAATCAGGCTTGTAAACATATTTGTGTCTGGTTTCTTAGGGGTGAATTGGTTTAAAATGCCCTTAAAAGGGCAAAGTATGTTTTTAGAACTTGCCTGTAAGTGACATAAGTAATTTTTATTGAACAATCAAAAGACATCAAAATAAGGTTCCAGGGGGAACATCCTACTAAGCTCACTTCCTGTATACAATGTAGTCCAGAAGTTATCTGAAAATTTTAAAAAATGGAGGATATACCGCAGCCCCACTTGCCAAATCACACAAAAAATACAAAAAAACAGAAAGTTGAGATGGGCCAAAATATATATGTACATATATCCAGGTATAAAGATGAAATTGATGAGCCATAAAAACATAAGCAAAAAAACATGTATTGTTAGTGGCAAAATATCAGGAATCCTAAAACTTTAACAAAAAGTTTCCTGAGTTCAAAGAACAAGAGGAACTAGCGGTACCGAAGCAGGATGTGAGACAGGGGATGGAACTTTGCCGCAGACTTCATCTTCGAGTGTGTTTAACAGTGCACAAACATACAAGTGTCACTACACAATGGCAAGAACGTTCTTCAGGAACTATACTCCGGATGAAAGAAATCCAGAAATAGAAGCATGACGGAGAATTCATATCAGAAGGTAAGTTTGTCTGGGAGGAGAACATAAAAGAGGAATGGATTCTGTTATTTTAGCTCTTCAAACTGAAGTCATGGGTATTTTAATGTTCTGCAACTTACACTGAAGATTTGAAGTTTTTCAACAGCCAGTCAATTACGTCTAGTGAACTTTCATCTTTTTCTGTGTCCATACTGTTTGTTTCAATAGGTTATCAATATATTTGATATATAGAATTATCATCAAATCTATCAAACTCTCTTTCTGTTCTGTTCAAGTGTTTTTTATCTTCTCAATATAAACTACAGATTGTTGTTCAGGGTTCATCAATACACTTGATATGGTCATAATGGAAATTATCATCTTCCCTCTCAGATGTTTAGAAATATATAAAACTTTCTCTGTTCTGGTACCACTCCAGTAGGTTACTAAGACCCATCCAAAATTTCAGAAAGATTTGATGAATGAGTTCTGTTCCGGAAAAAAAAAAATTGTACAGACGGAAGGACAGAGCAACGACTATATCTGACAGTATTACACATTGGTTGGATAATAACGTTACAATATCAGAAACAGCCTCAACTTAAACAACTTTAATTTTCAGTAAATTATCAATGAAAGAAGGCAAATATGAAATAAAACATTTGAATGACAAATCCCTTGTCTTTAATAACATTTATTCTGAAACAGAAACATCATTGTCAACTTCTTATCTTAATTGTCATTCTTGGGAATTACTTCATTTCATATTATTTCCTAAAGGTTTTATTTCTCCACAGAGCTCTTAGATAATGTTAACACATTTAGAAACTATAATAATGGGTTAATTCACAATGGAGCTTTACCACTGCATACCCTATTATGGTCTTCTTGATTGATGATAATGATAATTATAAGGATACTAATAATGCGCTGGACTCCCTATCACAAAGCCATTTTCTCAAAGCGTTACACACATTATTATTCTAAATTCTCTGTTGGGTTACAAAAAAATGAATTAATGTCAGCGTTATCATAATTGCAAATATAAGTACAATTGAATATACAAAAGAACATCACTTAGCTAATATTCACAAAAAGATTGGACAAAAACAACCTCCCTGACAGATACCAATAAAGATAACACATAATGTACAAATAACAAGTTATCAGAATAAGAAATGTTTCTCATAACAATAATAAAGATTATGAATTTGATGCAAGATATTTAAGTTCTAAATTAGTATATTCTTATCAATATCATATGTTATCTTTGTGCCCAGGGGCCTCTTTAATAAAAAAACCCCCATTACAATGACATTGATGCACTCAAAAGCAATTTATTATCCAATTATGGATATCTTTGTGTTTCTACATTTTCAAGTGAAAAATAACCATTCCACCACTATATTTTAGTAGTTATAAAAATACAATTATATGACAATCATGTTAAAACATAAATAATTACAAATAACTAATATCTCCATGACTATAAATTAATTTTCATTTGAATGAAACATTTAGACTTTGTTCCATTTGAAAACAAAGCCAATTTACTTGTTTTTTTAATCTTGATCCTATTAGAAGACCATTGTTTCATCAAAACAGCTTGGAACATGATATTATAATAAACATGTACATCAACACTGCAAGCTTATAAGATAACGTTCATAAATGATTCGCTTGTGTGATATTATCATCTGTATCTTTTATACATTTTCATATAATCGCTATAACTGTGGTCATGTTTCTGTCAATGGACCCTTGCTTATCTAACACCAGCAGCTTGTAGTGATAACAATTAGAATAAATTCTATCTAATTAATAGTGAAAATATGAAATTTTCTCCCCTTGCAACGTGTGCAGATCACATGTTTCTATCAACAGAAGAATATAATTGACAATAGATATCATATCATAACTAGGACATCACTTTTGGAAATAGAGTGCAGGACATCATTGCAAAACTATCAAATATTCTTAAATACTCTTAAGTTGAAAATTAACTGTTACATAATAATTCTGCAGATGAGATATATATATACCACCAAAATTGAGTGTCAGTGCATGAGACAAAATGTCCCACAACTACGTTTCACATTGCCCTAACTCATATCACATGCATAGGTATAAGTATCAACTATAGTTACTACATGACACTCAACTAAGTTCTACACAGTCCCAGTCCTATATCGCATGAGCAGGTATAAGTATCAACTAGTTACTACATGACACTCAACTAAGTTCTACACAGTTCCAGCCCTATATCACATGAGCAGGTATAAGCATCAGCTAGTTACTACATGAGGCAGCGTGAGATAAAAGTAAGCCAGGAGCTCGTCAATGAGTTTCTGGTCCAATCAATATAGAGTAGCAGGCAGAGGGGACTGACTACGCAGCGAGTGAGGGGAAAGAGCCAGTGAGCAATCGAGTGAGCGACCACTCACACGGACACACAGTGAGACGTTTACTGTCCATCCGTCCACCTAGTGTCTGTCTGTATACCTGTCTATCTGCTGCACTGTATATGCAGATGGGTAGCTACACGGATATCTGTACCTGTACTCCATCATGGAGATACTTTACCTGGCAGGTGGGAACTCGTATAACTTACTTCTCCAACAGGTAAGAGAAAGGATCATGTTTTTATCATTAAAAGTTGATTTTTTCAAGAGGAAAACACATTACAAATGAGATTATGATTTGATTTTGAAATGGAATATTTTGTTTTTATGTAATTTGAGGTCGGAATTCTACAATGGATGATATTTTCTCTTCCCTGTAGAAGTAATTTGAGGTAAAAGAAATAATCATTCGTCATTAGAAGTAACTCTCTTTTTGAAAATATGGATAATGATTTGTCATGCATTTATTTTTAAAAAATGGGATACCTTGATAAACAATTGTATGTATATTAAGAAACCAAAAAAAAAAATAACCATTAATCAAGGATATGCACATTTCAAATGAAAGAAAATGTGATAACAAATTTCTCTCTTTGATGTTAAATGTTAAGTAAGAAGAATACTCTTTTAAATCTGTAATTAAGTTTCTAAAAAGCAGATTGTTTGAAAATTGATTCGAAAGATTTTTTTTTAATCATTCAACGACAAAATGGTTTAAAGTATTCAACATCGATGATGTATTCAAAACAATTTCATCTCCTATTAAGATCCCAGTTTGATCATTTACTTATGGTTGGAGATATAAATGAAAGCCAGAGAACAAAGTTTCCTATCATTTTAATCAAAACTACTTAGCTACTCTTTATTATTGAAAAATCTGGTTCTCAAATTACATAAAATAATTTTTACTAAACTGAATGATCTGATTATTCATTTTGACAACAAAATACATTTTCTGATTGAGAACAATTCTATGTAGATATAAGCAAAGGATTTAACCTATACAAGGTACAATTTGAATGGTCTTCATGAGCTAAGCAGAAATGGAGACAACATGGAATATCGGAAATCGACAGCTAATTCAACATAGATGTGGTTATAAGCTAAGGAAGATGAATTAACAATTATGATATATACCTACAAAAGATAAAGATGTCAAGACATAAAAATTCAAGTTCAAAACCTAAACAAAACATAGATCCGATAAAAAGTCTTTCACTAGAAGAGCTGACAAGTTGAACTCTTGTGTGTATCTGATGAACAATCTTACCAAAATATTCTGCCCCTGAAGCACAATAATTTACGTTTCATTTGCTGAAATTAAAAAAAACAAACATAAATTTTTGAAAAGATGTTTTGTTAATAAGATAAAACCTCTATTTACACAACTCAATTATGAACAGTCATAGAGTAATGTGTCAGTCATAAAATAAAAACTGCTTGCAGCCATTTTAGTGTGAACACATTTTAATCCTTATAGTACGGGAAATGAAAAGTAGTAATTGAACCAAACTTTGTATGTTTGTTAAAGAAATCCTTAAACTGAATTGGCAACATTCTTGTTCTTTCTTGAAATTCCTTTATTTCCAACAAATAATGTACAACAGTGTCTACAACAGAGATGAAAAAAATAACAAGGAAACGTTCCTTGACCAACAAAAATAGCCATTAGTGAACTGTCCATCACTCTCTGACAGGACTTTATGCACATGGTGCTATTCTATTGCTGGTTCACTTAAACAGTTGGTGCAAACACATGTTGATCTGAAGAAAGATAGCTTTGATGAGTATTCTACCAATATAAATAGCAAGAGAAAATTTGTTAAAATATTTACCTATCATTCACATTTCAAACTTACAATAATGGTAAATACAAAATAGTAAGTTAGACATATTAAAAGAAACATATTTATTATTATTTATTTATGCAATGATAAGTAATTTAGATAGAACAGACTTTCAGCCAGATTGTTAACATGCGCTATACATGCGAGTAGTAAATGAGCTCAGATACACAATCTTGGAATTGAAAAAAATGTTAAAACAATTGGGACAATGATGTAAGTTTCCAATGCTCTGTGTAAGCTTGGAGGCAGCATGCTGAAACATGCCTCATCCTAGATAGTTTTTGAGCTTGGAACAAGAAGCAAGATTTAGTTGCTAGCAGATCATGCTTTTTATGAAAATATCAATTCTAAACATAAAACTCCCATATATTCTAGACTATACAAATTGTCAAAGACTAACTCCAAATGGATGGAACAAATGTGTTAACATAAAAATCCTTTTATTTCAACATTTACTAAAAAAATATAACCCAAAGCAGCAGCTAGAGAATAAACAGTATTCATTAGCAACAGAAACTATTTAGGGCTAGGTGGGCAAAATATATCCACCAAATTTTATGTGGAGATGTTTACCACTAGTTCATTCCAAGAGGGTGAAGTCAGTAAACCATCGGACAGTATAGACAACAAGCCTAGTGAATGATCTACAAGAGGTGCTTGTGAAAAGGATATGGTAAATGTTTCTGCTACTTTGAAGTTAGTCCACTACAAGAGGGTATCATCATACCTTCC
This sequence comes from Phorcus lineatus, assembly GCA_921293015.1. NCBI lineage: Eukaryota > Metazoa > Mollusca > Gastropoda > Trochida > Trochidae > Phorcus > Phorcus lineatus. The sequence goes on along the minus strand of OV121088.1, from coordinate 25,633,435 downwards.
CTTAGTACAGTAACCAAGGACCATGTTTGGTCTACCAATGATGTCAGTGACCAAAAATAACTTAGTAACATTCAGTTACTGGTGCTCTAAAGCTAGTGTACTCCTAGAAGTTATTGTCAATGATTCCTCTTATCAGTCCAGAAACCAAACCAGAATGTGTACCAGAGATGTTTATGACTATTAAAAGTTGGTAACCTTTTGTAAATTTTGCTCTAAAATCTAAAGTCTACTTCAAGAAGGTATAGCCAGTGAAAGCTCTTACCAGTCTGACTAGAATGTCTACCAAAGATTCATTACTGCTGCTCTAAATCTCGTCTACTCAGATGGTATTGTCAGTGAAACCTCTTGTCAGTCCAAAGAGCCTGCTCTGACTTTGATCAACAAAAGATGTTTGTGAAAAATATAATTTAGCAACATTCAGTTACTGCTGATTTAAAGCTAGTGTTAACAAAAGAAGGTATTGTAAGTAAAACCTCTTATTAGTAGCAAGACCCTTCTCAGAATTTTCTCTACCAAAGATGTTTATGACAAATACAACTCTAAAGCTTGTCTACTCCAAAAGGTTATTGTCAGTGATTCCTCATATCAGTCCAAAGACAAAGAACAGAAATTTCTCTACCAAAGATGTTTATGACAAATACAACTCTAAAGCTTGTCTACTCCAAAAGGTTATTGTCAGTGATTCCTCATATCAGTCCAAAGACAAAGAACAGAATGTTCTCTACCCAAGATGTTTATGACTAATATAACTTGATAGCATTCAGTACCTTCTGCTCTAAAGCTAGTGTACTCCAAGAGGGTATTTTCAGTGACTCCTCAGTCCAGATACCCTGCTCAGAATGTGATCAACAAAAGTAAGATGTTAAGGAACAACATAACTCAAGTTAGTCCTTTTCTTAAAATCTGAAGTCAGTGATACATCCTCTCAATCCTTTAACTCAGTGACCAAAATTGACATTGTGGAAATTCGTGTTACCTAATTCAATAAAACTATGGTCCATTGAAGTACGGAGTATCCGTCTATCATCAAGAGAATCAAGTCAGACCATCCATGATCCACATGAGATGAAAGTTACAAAGGCAGGTAAAAGTTCAGTTCTTAGTGCAAATTATTGTTTGTCAACTGCACGAGGGAATAGTCTGTCAGACACTGTCAGTATGTGATTGACCAAAAATGTCAGTGACCAGAAAAAATAGTGTTACAGTCAATGTGGATTCAAACTGAATCTCTTCAGATACATTGAGCAAACTTATATCAGTCTTGTAACTAATTCAGTCCAAAAGTTAAATGCTAGCCTTTTTTCATTTAAACTTTAAGCAATGAAATGAAACCTCCTAATAGTAAAGAGAACCATGTCTACCAGAGATATTAATTGTTGACATCAGATGATATGGGAAAAGTTTAGTTCTTGCTAATAATTATTGCTCGGTCACTTTAAGCAAGAGAAATGTGTCTACCAGAGATGATTGTGCAAAAGGTTATACACAGAAATTAAGGTCTATTAAATAACTATTATCCTAGAAACAGGTCTAACAGAGATTTTTTATGACAAAAGATTATGTCTACAATTATAATGATTATTTCTTATAAACTTCAAGCAAATATTTTCAATGTACCGTGCTGCCAGTTTTGAAAAATGTGTTTTTCAGAGATGTTTGTAACAAAGCATGATATGGCAAAGTTCTAATAATTATTTCTAGTCCAGGCCACTAAAGTAAATACAGTGAATGAACTCTCCTGCCAGTGTGGAAAAATGGGTCTTCCAGAGATGTTTGTGGAAAAAAGATAAGATAGATCTGACAGGCGTTATTTGTTCAATAAGTTTCTATAGGATTAGTCACGGAACTGACGGAAATGTCATCACAACAAACAATACCTACAACAACAATCACGTTTCCAACCTTTTTGTTCACTCTTTCTACATTCATAGCACAGGATATCCAGCTGAGACTTCAAGATTAACTGTTTATGAATTTATGCTCTTAGATAATTGGGCTTTTCTCTTTTAAAAAGGTTTCTCATGGGATGATCTGAACCTTATTCATATCTGGATTATCAATATATGATAGTCATGAGTAATTGGATCTTTGCTTTCAAAACGAATCCTTTTAGAACGAGTGATTATCTTATTACCTGTTGGATTAATTTCATTATCTGTTATGGGTTTTTTGTCTCACTACTATGATGAAATGTTTTTGAAAATCAAAATAAGTGTTTTGAGTCACTGACATATTTCTCAAATATGATAGAAAATATCTATCTAGAGATTTATCTGACATTTATATGAAAATTATGATTTGGTAGTGTTTTACTTCTTCATCAACATAAAGAGCTAACAAATTTGGAAATTGCAATGAGATATTGCATATTGATCAAATATACAACTTGTTTGTTTACCTAGAGGTTTAAAATTATGTGTTACAGATATGAAAATGTTTTTCAAATAATTTCAAGACAAGGTAAAAATACATGGCCCAATATGGAATTTTGAAATTGATATCACAGATTATTACTCGCCCGTGTAAGATACCGCAGTGTAATATTTATACGGCGATATTAAACTAGTGTAATACCGCTCCCAGTATGACATCATGATATTGTGTGGTTGTGACGTCACAATCTTGGCACCGACGTCTCAATGGCGGCTTAGTCGCGGAAATGCTTCGTTCAGTACACTTTCGGTAATAATGCTTGATTACTGAGGTCAAGTAATAAACAGAATACTAAACTTCCTTCCATTTAATACTATTTTTATTAAACTCGTTAATGATTTGGTATGAAACTCGCTTTCGCTTGTTTTATACTTAATCATTAACTCGTTTAATAAAAATAGTATTAAAAGGAAGGTCGTTTAGTATCCTCTATTTATTTCTGGAACTTGATACTGCAGTTTTATGAACTTTGAACATAAACAAGTTCCAAAAAAACCAATTTGAAGAGAAGAAGATCTAGCATAACAGAGTTTCTATATCAAGATTTGTTTTCTAAGACATGCCATGGATATGAAATGTTTACTGCTGCAGAAGTTGAATATACATGTCAAAGAGTTTGACCTCAATATTAAAATATTGAATAAAAACATTTCTGAGAAACATAAAATTTCACCAACTAACCAGTAACAGTTGAAAATATCATGTATTAAACATCTCAAATGACTGTGTATCTTATGTTTGGGAAAATAGCATTTTTCAATAATACATTTTTTTAATTAAAAGATCTCATTTGAAAAATGAATATCATGTAAAAGAATATATTGAAAAAGTTAACAAAAATGTCAGGATTTCTCATGTCTATTTTACACACATATAATATATAAAAACGACAGGTTTACCGCTGCTAGAGTTATAACATACATGTACCCAAGTCAGACCACTAGATTAAATTATATTGAGACATGCATACTTGAAAAAGTTATGAAATAAAATCAAGTTTTAACCCCTACAAATATTAAACAATGAAAATATATGTAATAAAAGGGATGACTTCATTCTTGATAAAAGTTGGAAAATAGTCCAAACGATACCAACAAAACTTTCAACGCAAATTCTTTAAAAAAATATTTTGTTTATGGAAAATGTACTTTTATTTAGACAATAACAACAATTGATTATTTCAACATCAATATATTTCATTGAAAATGATACTTAATGTATGAAAAGATAGACAGACAAAAAAATGTCATGTATAATATAGAAATGCACAAAAAGTCAACCATTGTAACAAAATACAAGAAAATGTCAAATATATACAAGTATCAATTATTCATATCTACTTTTACAGAGTTAAAAACATGAAAGGTTATCAAGTTTTGGATCGGAATAGCTTTCATATACATTATCATGTTTCGTGTGAGACTTGAAACAGTCTAAAAAAGTCGCAACACACCCCCCAAGCTATCAAAGCTTTTGCGATGTATAAAATATGAGATGAAATGTGTTTCTAATGCAGCAACACGATTTAAGCATGTCTGATAGCAAGCCAATTAGGTTACTTCACACTGGATTGGAAATCTATTTAAATCTCCGATATAAAGCCAATTTTGACGATACATCAAGCAGGTATCTCCTAATCTCAATTACCTTCAAAGTATAACCTGCTCATTTGGGAATTATGATCATCGATACGATCTCCTTCAACATGATTACGATTACCCTTTACAGCTTCCCACGTGGCTACGAATAAAGTTTTCAGTTCAATTTTAAGACTTTATGTACCAATAGTTTCCGCTGCTTTGATACGACTTTGATACTTTCTTCACCTATGAAGGAACACACAGCTTAAGTTGATGGCTACATCAATTGGGAGGAAAAACTGATTTCCAAAATTTTTATTTCTGAAAGAATTGCACGTCGATTTCAAAATGTTACCTTAAAAAGTACAGAGTTGAAATATCCATAAATGGTCTGGTTCATGTTGTGATAATAACTGGTGTAATTCGTCTTGTTGGGTTCATATAAAACATTCACTACAAATGCATGATTGACTCGATCAATTCTGAAAGTTAAAGGGATGGTTCCTATCTCTCACAACTAAGTTGCTTCATTATTTTCTATAACTATGAATTGGTTTTATTTTCAAAATGTTGATATAGACATAAAAAGATTACACTTCAAGTGAATGTATTTAGTTTTGTACACGTTATGTAAGCTTACAAATGGGTGTAGTCAATTCATTTCCCCTAACCACTAAAAAGCCTTTCTTTGTGGACCTGTACTCTGTAAGATTTCATTTAATATAGTAACTTTGAGGGGAAAAAAGTGAAAAACATCATGGGTCAAATCAACATAGCATGACATGCTTATTAGTTCACCAACACCTTGTTTCTTAAGGAGTTCACAATTTCATGTGCAATGGTAACCACTTAAAACAGATGATTTTGGACTTAATTAAAAGACATTATTCTGGGAAGGTAAAGTTGTGAACCAATGAGTACACTATTATTATTATTATTACATTATTATTAACCTAATATGCAGATGGTCACAAAGACCTTGGCAATTAGCACAATCCTCATCCAACGATTTGATTGAAATAAAGCCAACATTATCTGGAAAACAGGAAATGTGAAAAAGATATGGTGAAAATTACTGCAGATAAAGAAAGACTGAGACTTCAATCAGCGCACATCCTGTTCAGCCTGGGGACACTAGACTACCGTGAACCAATATGTCAAGGATCAATATCATTGTCTGGACCATGTCATTCACCATGTCATTTCAACGTCATTATGTAACATTAACTCTAAACTCTTGCCCATTCAGTTGTAAATGTCGGTTTGTCCAACAAGAACGATTTCGGTTTGCTTGGAATTCTTGAAAGATTTATTGAAAAAATTCCTGCCATGTCATATCATACTTCCTTTTTGCATTGATATGTTCCTCATACTATCTATTTGCATTAAAACATTCTTTTTATACTTCCATAGTGCTGTCCTGTCTGACTCAAGTATTGTTATTCAATAATTCATGGCTTTCAGGAATATGCACAAGACGTGATTGGGAATTAATTTCTCTTAAAATATGTCTTCTTCATTGAAACTGGTACAAAGTACATATTATGGTCTAGAGGACGGGTAAAGTGGTACAAAAGATGCATCATCCATCAGACACGCATATAAAAAGTAATTGATTCAAAATGTATTTGAATGAGACAAGCAGCCTTGGAGAGGTATGAAAAAATTACATTGAGACATTTCGTCTTTCCTGATAGAAATCCAATGCCAGCATTTAAAGTATGTTTAGGCAATTAGACAATAGACAATCGCAATTCTTTTACTATCACAGATCTTTGAATGAAAATTCTGGACAAGTTATTTATTTATCCTTTTACCTCGACTTCCAGCCTGAATAAGATGTAGAAGTACATATAGATTAGTTGATTGACAATGGTGAAGCCTTATAGACTAACACAAGAGTTTAAGAAATAGCTGTTTTGATATTCGATAAGTTATTTGTTATCTGATGTCTAAACCCAAAGCAATTAGATCTTGAAAAGTAGTCGATAGCAATATAATGTTTGTTTAAACTATCACATAAAGATTTCAAAATTAATTAATTTTACAAGTTGTTACTTGTCTTGATCAAAAGTTTAGACCATCGAAAGAACTATATCAGTCAACTCATAAAGGCCTCTTTCAAAAGCAGTATTTGGTACAATGAGTATATGTTTGAGATAAAACAGGTAATGACTCACAATGACAGGTAAGCAATTCACGTAGAAAATTCGATAGTTTTGGAGGAACAGGAAATGGTAAATATTTGCTAAAGCAAGAAATTGGTCTTAATTTATCTAGGTGGCCATTGAAACATTAAATAATTTTTATGAAACATAAGTATTAAAGTAACTGATATTCCTTTGTGAAGAAGGATCTTAAAGTATAAACTGTCAACTCTAACATATAAAGAGATGATGTATGTGCATGGATAAATTCCTATTAAAAGAAAACAAAAATGACACAATTTCAATTTAATAGCTGGAAAACAAACACTAACTTTAATGGGCAACAATATATGAATTTAAAACGTATATCAGATATCAGATTCTAAGTCCTATAAAATTGTTGTAAATCCTGATTTACCAAGTAGTATCAACAAGGGTTAGTGAGATCCTTGAATTGAGACAGAACCCAATCAAAGCAATTCATTCAACTAAAATGAAACAGAATAAAATTTGTCTTGAAACATTGGACAAGCAATGCATATCCTCAATACGATTTTTAAAAATCTTTTATATACATGGGGAAGTTTGGGTATCGAGTGAGTGAGTTGTTGTTTAACGCTGCTTGGGCAATATTACAGCCATTAGCGATGTGTTTTGGGTATCGCAGCAATTCTTGAAAATAAATCATTTTAATCAAACAAAAAAACAGTAAAAAAATGTATTATCCTACCTGCACTGATCCCAGGAATCAACAGAAGAACAGAACAAGTCTTACCTGAAACAGAGAAAAACAAAAATGATAATTATAAACTTGATAAGAGGGAATGAATTAATAAGTTCTTATCAATAAGATATCTCTGATGTTAAAGTGATATCAACATAGATCACCTCCAAATCTTCAATATTTTAAAGTATATAATAAGTGCAGTTGATAACTTCATATTGAAAGTAATTACTTGACATACAATTTTCCTTATCAATCTTTGATATTATTTATTTCCTATTTTCTAATTCTATTCACAGATCAAGAAGTTGGTTGATGCTATCGTTTTTATGACTAATCTATGATTAGTAATGTCTGTGAAATGCTAATAATTCAATCAGCTGTTTTCATTATCTCATCAAGAAACCAACATGATGCTACAGATTGCTATCATGCCCTGTATAGAAAATTTCTATTATAGCATATATCTCTCTGATCAAGAAAAAGGACACAGGGTCACATTTATCCAGAGAGATTCTATTCTACATCTTGCTCAATCACAGCACCAAATTAAGTTGTATGGTTGATAAGCTTCTCCATTGCAGACAAATTATCATCATCATCTTTTTTTTTTGGAACAGATTAACTTTTTTTGAGCTACCAGATAACATAAGTAATGGAAAGATGAAAGGGGCATAATTTAATTCTAAATGATTTGTCTGGTTTTGTTAAACTCATATCACATTAATTCATGTTTAGTCGAAATTTATGTGTGATAAGATGTGAATGATGAGCATGAACTTTAATTCAACTTAAATGAACCAAAGATGTCAAGATAGACATATATCATTTTCAAGTTCATTTTCCTTATGATATTGAAAGCGATACCTGAAAATCACTGCAAGAACTCATAACTAACAGAGAAAAATAATTCAAACTCCCTTTTTGTCAAGCTTTTTGCATTTCAAAGTAATGTACATCGTTGAATAAATCTTTCAATATGGGAAGGTCACATTTGGGTAAAACTTTGCTTCAGTTCTTTTAACTCATTGAGAGTACATTTCTAGGCATTAAAATAAGATATACCTATGCATCTTATCATAAACACAACACCATATAAACTTGTTGTTAAAGACATCTTGTGATTGACAACTTAATTCTATAGTAAATTTTTCACGTTCAATTATATTTTATTGAATACATTACTGTTTCTAAAGTCACATTAATTTAGACATTTTGGTACTTGAAAAAGTCTGTACAAAACCATTCTGAAGAGCCATTTTACAGGAAACCACCTTGAACATCAAAGAACTTCTAGATTATTTTTGTTGAAAAAAAGAGGTTAACAGAACATTTTAAAAGGCATGCATGTGCATTCATACATGATTCCTAGTCAATACCTGTAAAACTTCTTTTCCTTTCACAGTTCCTAGCAAAAGTACAGAAGGTACCACACACAAGTATTGCACAAAGAGTTTCTTAAGGAAGAATTTTCTAAGCAAGTAGATGACAATAGCATGCTTGAAGCGTTTGCCAACTGTTCTGGAAATTGCATCAGAACTTCAAAGCCAGAGACATCTATAAGAAACAGGTCGATGTAGGTAGTAAACTTCTGGTTGGTGCATCCTGATAAACAACCAGTAAAGTTCATCAGGGCTTGACATAGGCAATTTAAATCTACTTTTCAAAAGCAGATAGTACAAAATTATCATTCTTTGGTGCTATTTGACCAAATTAGAATACAAAGCGACATTGTAATGTACTATGCAGCTTTGAAAATAAAATTAACATGGCTGCAAATAAAAGTACATTTTAACGGTTTCCATTGCTAGTGCAGTATTGAATATATGAAACAGTTCTAAATGTTAAGGAAAAGGACAAGTAACTCTGTGACACATTTTTAGAAAATTCCATGTTTGTGACTCTTGCAATTTTATGTATTACTTCAACTAGTGATGAAAATATGTGATCAGAGTGTCAAGAACCTTGTAAATATGATCAACATAGTTTTAATTTGACATTTGAGATTCTTCTATTTCAAGGTAGTTCTTCTGCTAGTGAGGATTAGATGTGGTAAGATTGCAAACACCTTGCATCTGTGATAAAAAAAAATATTCATAGCTAATATGATTTTTTGGACTCCTGCATTTTATGGTAGTACTCTAACTAGTGAAGAGGAGATGTGTTAAGAGTGCAAGTACCTACATGGTTTTCCTATCAGTTACAAACTGGTTGATGTAGTGCTCTCTCATGTGAAATAGCTCAAGCAGTACCAGGGTCATCCACATGGAGATTACCAGATGCTTAGGTCTTTAGATAATTGCTTTAGTGTTTCTTGTCATTTCTGAATTTATTGAGGATGATAGTTAAGTGTGTAATAATGCAGACTCATGTGGAAGATTGGTTTGAAGATTTGAAGACGAATCCCCAGAGTGCAAAGGGATGTTCAAATGGCCATTTTGACAATAACAAAACTGTACAGTTCCATTGTGAAACTTCCAGGTGCGGAGGTCATTTATTGCGTATATGGTTTCTAGATGAGTTCGTTCATGATGTAGTGTTTGACTGGTTGACAAATGCTTTCTTCATGCGTAATTATTTTTACAGCTCAAGTCATACCCGGGTCATCCACATAGCAATAACCACATGCTGAAGACTTTGGATAATTGTTTTATGAAGTCTTTTGACATTTGTGTATCTTTTGAAGAAAATAAGTGCTAACTGTATAACAATGTAAACTCAAGTACTAAGATTTGGAAATGTTATTAATTCTAGAAAGATGTGATTAATGGTGATCCCTATAGGAAATAGTTGCGCCATCTTTTCGTTGGCGCAATAGATCCCTTTAGAAATAACAGGATCTAAGTAATTTAGTGGAATTAGGCGTTTAAATGCCTAAATATTTCTTTCAACACTGCAATATAACGAGATATAAAATATTGCAATATTTAAAAACATAATTTTGTTCTTATTTTCCAGAATTATTTCAGGGATGCATGGATACCATTCATTTCTTCAGAAACCTTTTTTTAAAAATAATATCCCTTTCAAAATTTAAAAAGATATAAGGCAAAGGCTTAGAATCGTCCCTTGAAGTCCTGGACCAAAATTCTAGCTTGAGGGTAGAATCAAGAGACTTTGAAAAAGGCAGGAAATCAGGAATAATTACACAAAAGACTTTTTAAGAACAAAGATTTGCACAAAAACTTTAAACAGCTTATCTGGAATGTCATTCTAACTTTGTCCTAAAAAAAATGTTTACATATTTTTGTTATGCATCATCATTCCGACATTGCGAATCAATCCAGTCATTAACTTTTCTATGTAAGACTGCCATTATCTCATCCCTTTCTCATTTTGATTCAACTGTAAATAACAATTTGTTTGCAAAATGTAAAATGAATAAACAAGTCTATAGAACTTGAAACGTACCCATTGTAATGCATAACCTATATATGCAACATAATCTTGATATTACGTTTTTCAATGATCCAATGGTCCTTGGTTATTAATTTCTCATCTCATAATTTTATCAAAAGTGAATAAAAAATTTGTTTGCGAAAAAGGCTAAACCAGATAAACAAGAATTAGAAATGTTTAAAATGTAATGCATCACCTTCAAAACATCTGCAAATAACACTTTCAAAACATCCACAATCAGGCCCCCCTGAGTAATTGAAGGAAATGCATCAAATTTGAAGGAAAACAGTGCATAATAGAAGGGAAAGCTTCCTAAATGGTAGGAAACGCAGCTTAATCACGAAACAAACACGTGTATATCGGTGAAACGCGGTAATATCAGAGATTTTCAGTCAATATCGGAAGCAACCCGATCCCACCTCCGAAGGAACATCGGTAGACTTCGGAAGGAACACGGTAATTTCCATGAATTCTCGGTCGACAGCGGAAGCAAACGCATCTCAAAATGGCTGAGAATCTGCAGTCACCAGTTTCGGTGAGTGTTGTTTATATGTTTTACTGTGTGATTTTTAGATGTATTTTGTTCTACATGCTTGCATTGAAAGCGCAATTGAACAAGGAAACGATGGAGTCGTAGAGTTTTGTAATGAAATTGAGTAGTTACGGCGTTACTTGCATAGAGTCTGGGTTTGTTTACATCAGGGAGATGAAGCCGTATCGCTAACGCTATCTATTAAATATCCCATTTATTAGGGACCGTGTTTGGAACGATCTCGAAATCGCTTTGAAACCACTTGTTGATTATTTCACGAGTTAGCGGCAGTTCGCCTAATTCAACTAAAACAAAGTTACTTCCCTTTGTCGTATCGATCGATTTCGGGAATTTAGATTCTTGAGACCTGCGTTTCATAAATACTTTACTACAAAATAGAAAATTATTGGCGAGTATCTTGTATATTTACATTCCAAACACGGTCTCTAATAAATGGGATATTTAAATGGTCAAACGAAACAAGGTCAAAGAAGTGCGGCATATGGAGCGGCACGTTAACAAAACATACCATTTTACACTATGGGAAACCCTGCTACTCTACGAGATATAGCTTAATTGTACAAAAAACGAAAGTTAGATTTACACGTGATACATAACATACTCAAAAAATTCACATACATATTTCCAAAACTTATCAAAAATATACCCCGGAAAGTGTGATGCAGGTAAACGCAAACACAGACGCGGATCGGTGATAGCGTTAGCGATACAGTTTCATCTCCCTGATGTAAACAAACCCGGACTCTATGCAAGTAACGCCGTAACTACTCAATTTCATTACAAAACTCTACGACTCCATCGTTTCCTTGTTCAATTGCGCTTTCAATGCAAGCATGTAGAACAAAATACATCTAAAAATCACACAGTAAAACATATAAACAACACTCACCGAAACTGGAGACTGCAGATTCTCAGCCATTTTGAGATGCGTTTGCTTCCGCTGTCGACCGAGAATTCACGGAAATTACCGTGTTCCTTCCGAAGTCTACCGATGTTCCTTCGGAGGTGGGATCGGGTTGCTTCCGATATTGACTGAAAATCTCTGATATTACCGCGTTTCACCGATATTCACGTGTTTGTTTCACGATTAAGCTGCGTTTCCTACCATTTAGGAAGCTTTCCCTTCTATTATGCACTGTTTTCCTTCAAATTTGATGCATTTCCTTCAATTACTCAGGGGGGCCTGACAATGTTAACACACCATACAATTTTTTCATGAAATGACAGCTTTTCTTTACAAATGCCTCAATCTATTCAAAAGTAAATAACAGTATGTTGCAAAAATGCACAAATAAATAAACAAATGGTGAGAGCTAGGAATCTACCCTTTCCCATGCTGTACAAACAGACAAAAACACATTCAGACGGAGAAACGGCAGACATTCCAACCTGTCCTCGGCTAAAAGAGTAACATATATTCTGGCAGCTAGAATGTACTTGTGAACCCTGCCCCACACACAGATATTGATACCTTGCTTGTAAGTCAGGTATATCCGTTATTTGCGCCATTTCACTTACATTGTCTTTGTTTAGAATGGTATGTCATATCAGAACACTACAAATAAGTACTTCACTGCCAGCACAGACTCACTTTGCTATCTTCATCTTGTATCTTTTTATTTATGTGTTTGTTTTGTTTTGCATTATCATATTTCATAAAGTTTTTGTGAGTGCAGATATATAGAACAAGTACAAAAGTGAAATTTACGCCTTAATTTTCATGAGTGACTTGAATTAGCTCTTAATAGAAAGTTATTTCTGTAGACTATATCTCTATTTTCATTGCTTCCTATAAATACACATTTTGTTGTCTATTTACCGCATTAAAATTGTCTCATCATATTGCAAATGCCTATGAAATATCACTAGACAAACAAGTTGAATTAAGAATAGACACTCCTTGGTAACAGTTAGTTTCCATTATTCCCAAGTCATTTCACTACATTCATTACCAAAGGAAAACACATTTTAGCACTAATGGTAAATTACTTGCCAACAAGTTAGATTCTGTTAATCTATCTGTCTTGAGCTTTATCTTGTGTACAAGTTGTTAGTTTATTGGTTCATATATTTCACTTATGTATGCCCACCAAATCTCACTTGCTTGATGATATTAGAGTCTAAGTTGAAATGTCGGTTGATTTCACGGAATAAAGAAGTTTCTGATCCATTAAGTGTACCTCTTTGTTTAACAAATCAAACTCTTTAATGCTAATCTAAGGTGATACTCTTCAAATAGTTCTCTGATCAAAAACAAATAACAAAAACTAAATAACTTCCTTGAGTGGCACTTAAGAAGTTGGAAACAACTAGGTACAAATATTTATGGATGACAACTTCTTTATTCTGAGATTTGCAACGTTTCGACAGATTAATGCATCGTTGTTGCTGCAAAACTCTGAATAAAGAAGGTGTCAACCATAAATATTTGTACTTAATAACTAAGTTATTCTAAGAATAAAAGTGCAAGTTTTGAATTCTTTTTCAGCGCTATATAAAAATTCACACAGTGCTAAATAGTACTTACACTTCTCTTTCCATACAACTGAGATGTACTTTATATTGTTGTCTACTTGAATTTTCTTGTCAAAAATAAATAGCTGTTTAAGGATTATACTTTAAATTTAGAGTCTTACTCAACACTATAGAGACATTATTGATTCAATATTTGACAGTTTGAAACGTCTCTTACCATACATATGAGATGCAGATGTCAGTTTTGTGTTAAATTTTGTACTAAATGCTATACAGACATTGACAAAGTACTAAAGATATACGTTAATTGTGGTCCAGTTTAATTACAAAATCTTAATACAGATGTTGAACTCAACAAGAAACAGAGTGGTGAGGTGAGGTGAGATGGGATTTAACGCCGCTTTCAAGAGTATTTCACTTATATTGCGGCTGCTAGTATTATTGCAGGGAGAAAGCCCGCAAAACCATTGTGGCTATGCATTGCGGTGAAACCTGTGAGCATCGGCTGGAACTAGCTAACCATGGGTGGAACTATGCTGCAATTCAGTGTAGCATTGCACCCAAACCTGACTGTGTGTAGAGCAGTTTTTTTACTGCAGACAAAGTTGCCGAGCCCCTGGCGGGATTCAAACCACAGGCCTCTTGGAGTAAGTTATGAATCTTACTCAAAACTACATATATTCAAAAATTGATAGAGAACCTGATTGTGCAGTTACTTCTCTAACTTTCCTTCATTATACTTCTGAAAATGTCCTTTAGGTTTAAAATAACCGTAGGAAATAATGATTCCCTTTTAAACTTCTAAAGCATTTTCCCTTAGTATGAAAGTAGCAAGTATAGTCATCTACATCAAGACAGTTGATAAATCAGAGTTGAAATAACGTTAAACGTTAGTGACATCGATACTTTGTTGTAAGTGAGAGTCACTTACTTCACCATTTATCAAATTTTCCTTGCTGTGTGCATGCATGTTGCCATGAAATGTCATTACATCACAGTGATAAAGAGGTGTAAGTCGAGATAGGTTGGAACTCACTGATACCTTGTTACATATACTGGTAGTTACATATCCATCACAGAATGCTTTTACTGCAAGAAGTGTGTCACTCCATATGATATGAAATGACATCCTCTTTTTTTTCTTGGAGTAAGTTTGCAGTTGATGTTATAAGAGCGCAAAAGCAAAAGTGATGTTGAACAGCTATGGTTGAGTATTCTATTCCTTCCTCAGTTTAGAAAATCGCTGACTTGGCACTCAGCTGAAGTTGAACAACAGTGCCTTCAACATTAGGTGAAATATAGTACAAGCTCAATGATGGCATGGACATTGACAGCAAAATGTTAATAAATAATGCATAACAACATGGCATATTTATCAAACAGCAATATCTTAAGGTGTTGAATGATTCTTACACATGATGGATGTTTTTACTTCAAGAACTACCATCATCATGACACTGATACCATATGATATCAGTGAGAGTCTCATACTTCACCACTTATCACATTCTTCCTGCTGTGTGAATGCATGTTGCCATGAAATGTCATTACAGCAGGTAGATGAAGAGGTGTAAGACAGAGTGGAGGGCATTGATAGCTTGTTACATACTGGTTGACTTGTTACCAGGCATCACAGAATGATTTTACTGCAAGAGGTATGTCTCTCTATATGACAGGAGAAAATAATCTCCTTGACACTGCTTCACTGTTGTATTCTTGCCCATGTGGATGTAGAGTTACATATACGATGGATACAATAGTTAACACCATGTTGTTCTTGGGATAACCTACTTTTATCCTGTACCCAATTTCTAAATTATCCCCTTTGATAGCAGGTTAATTGTAGTCTAGGTAACTTTGCTACTTACAATTATCAATAACTCAGAAGCTAAAGAATAAATATTACTTCATTCATTCTAAAAACTTTTGGTTTTCTTATCACAATGCACTTCCAAGCAAATCCAAGAGTATATTTCAATGGTTAACAAGTTTCATTAAGGCAATGTTTTAATTGTGTTGCTTTAATTTGTTCAGCCTAAACATTTCTTGATGAGATGCACATTTGTTTCTAACGATGTCATTTTTTGCCACAATATTGTATATAATCTCAGAAATTAACCCAAAAATTGACTATATATTTTTAGTTTAAGAAACCTCCTAGCCTTGAAAGTTCTTCTATTTCTGGTCTCAAAGAGGAATGGACTAATCTACTTGAATACCATCACCCCCTTGTCCATCAGAGTCCTTATACTAAGTGCCTCCTGCCCATTAATAAAGGGAAAGTGTCAGGTATAAAAAGCATGAATGTAAGCTGAATGGGACTTTGGGTAAATCAAGTCAACCTTGTATAGTAACTTGTCTAGTAAGTGATCTGATGATGAAATTTTACCAAATCAGTATGAGAGAAAGTGTCTGTGTTGAAAACTGTAAATGGTAAATACTGCCAAAACAATGATCCTTGATATGTAGTTTATTGTATGTTGTGAATATTCCTCCCTTAACTATATGTCTGCCAAACACCCTACATTAATTATGCTGATGTTGAAGATGGTAAATTATCATTTAAGTTTCTAAACTACCCTCTGTTTTATTTACATAAATACTTCAAATACAAAATTGCAAAGGTAATATGCTGAAGCATAGTAGGTTGGAGTTTAGGTAAATATTTTAGTTTGAGAAATGCTTTCGTTGAGTAACTGAAATGTATACTAATTCAATCATCATATATTCAGGAAAGAAAAAATATAGATAATGTACAATTCAGATATTTCAACATGACATACAGAAACTTTACAAAGAAATATGGTGAAAATAATTAGGTGTCAAAAACTCAATTAGCTCAGTTAGTAAATCTTACTTCAAATTAACCTTTAAAAAAGAAACCAAGATATATGAACAAAACTTCATATTCTGAAAAACATAATTACTTCATTACTTCAATCTGAATTCAAAATTTGACATTAGGCATTTCAAATATGTATACTATCGAAAATTTGACTCAATAATGTACTCTACTTAAATTTGCTACGTTAAATGTGTGTCATTGTTTTTACTATTTTTCTTCTGTGCACATGCTATAAATGAATTATAAGGAGTAAAGAAACATTTTACAATGCAATCGATCTACAGTAGTGACGCTGTGCCCTTGACACATTGTTACCAATACTGATGAATGACTTGTTGTTACAATTTCTTTAGCAACACAACATTGTTGTTACTGATGCATGTTGTTGACGAACTGTCTCCACAAACAACATTTTCATTAGACAGTTATTCATTATTCTAGTTTCAACATATATCAACACCATTCACTTTCTCTATCTGGTATAATGTAAAAAGAGGACATGTTGCAGGGGAAATGTTATCTAATCTCATTAGTGTTTTTGTATGGAAAAACAGAGGAAGGTCTCATTTTTCAAAATATGTTTTTTACGCTTTAAATTTAGCGAAACAGACTTGAACCCTCTGACAAGCATGAATAGAACACATGTGCAAACATGTTTTTTTAAAAAACCCATTTACCTTTGTTTCCTTGGAAAAATTCTCAGTCATTCTATACATAATGGACTGTTAGCTTATTATGTAAACCCAATGATTGAATTCATTCATTATATTCATATCAACTGTAAACAATAGATGATATGACAATGAGAAAGTTTTCTCATCAAGGGTTGTGATATTTCTTTAGGTTTAAGCTTTCTCTTTAAGTAGTGATAATTATAATCAACTTAAAAACAAATAGCTCAATATATGTAACATCATTTGAGGGGGATGGGGTGGTAGGGACAAACTATATAACTTCTCTAGGTGAGAAGTACTTAACCACAAAAATGCAGCTTTGGGCGTTAGGAAGTTTTGGCAAAGTCTAAAACATGAAAAGTTTACCGACGCCTGATGTCTGTCTGATTGGAAGGTCACCGAACATTTGTCTGCTGTTAGCTCATCGAACTTCATAGGCCTAATGAGCTAAAAGGGACTCATCAAAATGATTATGCTCATCACTTGATGATATTAGCAATAAAAATATTTGTTCATTGTCCTTCAGCTGTTCAGACAATGACATTAAGATATGCCATTGTCTGGTATTGACTGCATGGAACATGTGATGACACGTCATAATAGATTATTTCATGAAAATAGATAGGAAATAAAAAGTTTTCTTTTCTGCTAAGCAAAACAAAAGAAAACATGTAATACTATAGTTCAACAGTGGTATGACATTTACACCACTATAGCTTTGTCAGCATCCATTGTCATAAGCAAAAATGTTCATCTTGCTTGATCAACTTTTTATGAAGATTTATTGTTATATATCGTCTTGATTACAAAAGCTTTAAGTTGTTATGCTTGTTGATTATCTAAACCTATGTAATTTGTTTGCATGGCATTTCAATACATGCATACATACTAAGTGATTTCTCTTCAGATTTCACAAAATGGATTACAATGAAAATTCTCTGCATGAGTCATGTTAAAAAATTTCTAGTTTACGACAATGTCTGGAATAAGCATAACAAAATTTCAGAATTTCAGAATTATGAATGTTAAAGGGAAGGATGCTTAACTTATTAAATAAGTCAAAAGTTAGATAAGAACAAATTTTATTGATGACAACTTTTTTTTCTGAAAATGACATTCGAGGGATGCTTTAGTTTCTAAATAATTCAGTTTCTTTAAAGAATGCATTATTAAAGATCAGGATTTTAAGAATTTACCTCACATTCCTGGTCTGAGAAAGAACATTAAAAAGTGTTCTCTACATGCATGTCACTTGTAGAAAACACGGTTCAGCCCATTACTTACAAGAAATCTCAATTACAAGCTTTTAGCTCTACAACCTTACACAAATCAATGTTAATTGTCTTTAGACTGAAATCCATGTACATTAAAATATAAGTGTATCTGTGGTAGATCTGTAAAGGATACCATGGTGGACATGAAAGTGTTTACATGAGGAATATACTGATCTTGAAATTCAATATTGATAACATAGAGAATGAAAAGATTTCTGGACTTCTCTCAGAAAAATCATATTCAGAGTTGACATAGACTAGCTGACAGTCACAGGCATGTTGTCTTTGTGACTACAGGGTACTATGCTTCAGATGACAAAGTATGTGGTACCCAGGTACCAAAAATTGGTCTTTTTGCGATGACTCCACTTTATCCAATTTGAAAAAAAAATTTCAGTAGACACATGAAACATGAATTTTCAGAAAATTTATTTGCTACCCCTCCCAAGTATAAATAAATAGGAACCGTCCAACTCATGTCAGTCATAATTCTTCCTGGCTTCATTCACGTCAGCAATAACAACTTGAAAGACAAAAAAATCAACTTTCAGAAGGTTTCCAAGAATACGTGCTTCAATTATAACAATGTTCATTTCTATTTTGGTATTACAGCTTACAATATAAATTGTATTTGTCTGTTTTATGTGGATTATTATGGGATGGAGATTTCCTTTGACAAATAAGTGTTCTAACATCTCTGAAGAGTATAAAAGTGGATACCGAAGGCATAAATGCTTTTCTGTGTCTTAACTTATTCAAATTATAGAGACTAAAAAGTTTTTGTGTTCATCCTACAAATATGTTTAAATGGGTATCTATCTTCTGACAAGTAGACCCGTTGCCTCCACGATTTCGGTGGAAGCTAGGGGTGAAGTAGTCCTGCTTCATGACTGTGTATATAATGTTGAGAGAGCAGCTAGGGAACCTACTGGTGATCTCATGAGGTGAGGTGAAGTGAGATGGGGTTTAACGCCGCTTTCAAGAGTATTTCACTTATATCGTGGCCGCTAGTATTTTTGCAGGAAGAAAGCCCGCAACACTATTGTAAATATACATTGTGGTGAAACCTGCAAGCATCGGCTGCAACTAGCGAACCATGGGTGTTACTGCACTGAAATTCAGTGTGGCATTGCACCCAAACCTTACTGCATATAAAACATCTCTCTACTGCAGACAAAGTTGCTGAGCCCCTGGTGGGAGGTGATCTCATGAGACGAATGTGAAGTAATGTAATGTATTTATTTCAAAAATGCTGCAACAGAATAATATAAACCTTATGGGTATATTCCATTACCATGTGAATGTTTGCACTGCAAAATTTAAAAAAATACAACTCTGAAAAAAAAACTCAATCAGGTTTCATTAGTTGACCTCTATATCACATAAATCCACTGGGACAAGATCAAAGTAACCACTAGAGTAGTGAAAGAGGTTAGAAATCTCAAAGGATGAGATTTTCTGTACCCAGGGCTGTACTAATTGATAGATGTGAACCCCAATCTGTCATTAGCTGCCAACATATGCAGAATGAACGATCTATTGTTAAGTACCAGTGATGATGTGAGTCACAGAGAAAAATACACATCAAGAGGTGCTATTTCTAATAGATCAGAGGGCAAGAGGAAAGGTCCAAAGACAAAAGGATTTGTTTTTCGATGATTGGGATTAAAAAGATTTCTGTAAAAACAATGGCAAATATGTAATTACAAAATGCAAATTGGTGTTAAAAATATTCTTTTCATTATCAAAATTCACAAAATATTTTTCCATATTTTATTTTGTTATGTTCTTGTACAGGACGAGGCTAAAACTTTTGTAGTTTTAGGCCTTCAAGAAGGATATAAATTGGTAGAGCTTAATTTCATACCTTTATCCAGGACTTAGCTTTTATAAAAACCTCAATGAAAGTTACATGTGTACAAATCATCTTGCTGAAGTGGTCAAATTCCTAGTATCCGGCTCTAGTGAGATATCCCTTAATTAGGCTCAACTGGTAGAGCATCTGTCTCTTTAAATGAACGAAGGCAATCTCACAATCTCTTTTCCTCTATATTATGACATATCAACAGAAACCCTTCTATTAATGAATGTTGCAATGAAATAACATTTGTACCGGATGTCTTGTTAAACGTTTTGGTATAAATATTCATATTAAAATTTTGGAACAACACGAAAAAATGTTTTTAAAAAAGTAAAAGAGATAAAACTTCCACTGATCATTCAGTTATCAAATAAATGAATGGGATATGTTTAAAAAGATATACAAGAATTATATCAATGAAACCTAAGACAACTCCATACACAGACCAACAACAAATTTTGGATAAACTCTGTTCAAAAAGTAATTTTAAGTGACAATAATCAATCAAATCCATATATTGATGAAGGCATAGAGCACTAATTCAGACAAGAACCTTTAGAAAATTTGGCTGGTCTGGATGGGGTAGAAAGTAACATTCTGACATCGCTCTTGTAGTAAACACCATAATCACAGTGTCAAATAGGCATCATTTGTTTGGAGAGGAAACAATTTGTAGCAATTTCATTGGCTCCTTGATGAAGATAGGATATTGGCTCTGGAGGAAGAAGCTTTAGTTGCACTGGCCGAATGCCTTTACTGGATCACTGTCTGTGGTCGTGTACATAGTAAGGGATTGATAGGTACTTTTGTATGGTACTGAAGATGAATACAGAGCAATCTTTCAAAAGAAATTTCAAAAATCAAAAAGCTGTGTGGATGTGTACATAGTAATTACAGGATTGCTAGATATTTTTGTATGGTGCTGATTTAAGATGAATATAGAGAAATCTTTTAAAAGAAAATCTCAAAATCAAAAAGCTGTGTGGTTGTGTACATTGTAAAGGATTGATAGATTCTATTGTTTGGTGCCGAAGATCTTTCAAAAGAAATTTAAAAAATCAAAAAGCTGTGTGGATGTGTGCATAGTAAGGGATTGCTAGATATTTTAAGATGAATATAGAGAAATCTTTTAAAAGAAAATCTCAAAATCAAAAAGCTGTGTGGTTGTGTACATTGTAAAGGATTGATAGATTCTATTGTTTGGTGCCGAAGATCTTTCAAAAGAAAATTCCAAAATAAAAAAGTTGTGATTATTTACCATAGTATGGAGTTAAATTGACTTACGAGCATCTACTTGAATTTTCTCCAACTGATCGTGAGTGTAACACGTGAAATTTAATTACCATTATTTCAACCGTTATAAAGATAAATTGCATTCTGTGTTTCACTTGTGGTAAAGATGTCTATCACATACCGTTATCACATCAACATTTTTTAAAAATTAGCTAAGGTTTTCCGAATGAAAAAGGGAGAGAGATATGTCTATCACCTAACACTGACTAACTTTGTTTTTCGATATAGAGTATCTTTAAGCTTGTTTGAATGAAAAAAAGAGAGATATATGTCTATCACCTTTTACCAAATTAGTTTTTGTTCTTGATACACCTATTAGCATGTTTGAATGAAAAAAGAGATATATGTCTATCACCTTATTCTAAGCTTGTTTGTAATGTTAGGCAATTTTAAGGATCGTCTATATAAAAAAAGAAATGTCTATCACCCAATTCTAAGTTGGTTTGATTATGAAATAGCAAGGGAAGTTTCTGAAAAGATAAGTTAGATAAAGTTGACTGAGCATAAAATTGCGAACACAAAAGTATAAAAAACAAGCAAAACAGTATGTACACCATAAGGAATTCTGTATACAGAAGAAAAGTGTTTGCTTATCTAGGTTTTCTTGACATTTCAAAACTCCAAAAATAAAAAAAATGTTTCTTCATCCTCCTCAGAGAAAAAAGAACAACTGTTTATTATTATCTATTTTTTTTATGATCCAAAGAGTGAAAACAGTTATCTTAGAATTAATTCATACACATGTGATATATCCTCATAGGTTCACAGCAAGAAAGGTAAATTTATCATCAAACAAGCATTCTTTATAAAAATATTCATCTGTGGTATCACACAACTTACACAACTATAATAGATTTGGTAAAAACCACACATTAAAGTTATCAGTTTCATCACCTAGATAAAATAAGTATCCTTCAAACAAGTTTGTGTGGTACCTCATTGGCAAGGGTGCACAACACACCAAAGAGAGTTCCAAATATACCAAATGATAAGAATCGTAATTCTCATATAGAGCAAGAGTATAAGTGTGGAGCATCAACTTACATTCAGAAAGTAAGCTTATTTTCATTTTGACAAATATTCTTTAAACAAAAGTCATCATTTCAATAGTATGTACTTGTTACACCCATATGGTGCACCCCTCTCGAATCAAAATTCTTCATCCACCATGCAATATACCTTGGCAATACTTTACGTACAATGATTACTTGACTTCACACAACACACGATCATTGTGCTAGAGACCCAGATCTTAGATCAAATTTAAAGCAAGATTCCCTGCTGCATTACCTATTTACAACTGCCAATCCCAGGAGATAGTTTGATTCCCATGTCAAGGTTAAAAGGCAAGATCAAATTATATGAGAACTCTTTAGAGAACAGCAGACTAAATTGAAAGACATTTCTTCATATGATCATGGAATATATGAATGTAGGCCCACTTTATTATTCAGCGTCAATTGGGGAGCGAACGGTCATGCCCTCATGAAATGATAAATATATAAACCTATTCACACTTTGTCATGTGTTGGTTGTGGAGGTAACGGTCATTACTTCATGAAATTATAAATAGATGAATACAAATCCCACCTTAATTTTCAATATAGATTCTGGAGTTAATCATCATTCTTCATAAAATGAAGAACACATTTGAACACAGTCATACTTTATTATTCAGTGTTGAATGTGAAATTTATAGCCATCTCTTAATTGAAAGATGTCTATACATGCATATCTACTTTTTTTATTCATTATTGATTAGAGACATATATACATGTCATTATTCTTAAATATTAAATGATGAAATAAAGGAATGCACTCATACTTTATTATTCAGTGTTGATAGTCGAGTGAACAGTCCTGTTTTCCTTCATGATGTATCTTATGATTAATTACTTCTTTATTATTCATTGATGATTGGGGTTAAAAGTCATTTCTTCATGGAATGTTGAAACATGTAGACATCACACTTTACTACTCTTGAAGTGTTGATTGTGGTAGTTAACAGTCATGCTTTCTTACAGATGATGGAACATATGACAATATTTGTCTTTATTATTCAGTGTAAATGTTGGACTTCACACCTTTCACCATGTCTCGAGATCCACAGAGCAGCTTGATTGTTGTTCCCAGACTAATTGTTGCTTCCTGTAGACTTTAGGTCCCGTGTCAGCGCTGGTTGCACGCAGATTGTGATGAATGGAGGCCAATGTTCCACAACATGAAAACAATGCCTCTCTGTCTAGTTAGTTCCTCTCTAACTGATGTATATCACCTCTTAGAGCATAACATCCTCCTGCTCCCTGAAACCCTCGAATTCTCACCAGTAATCAGCTGGAGGCCATTGGGCGTAAATGGTGTAAATCAGCCTCCACACAGCAAACATAAGTTTGATAACACATGTTGGCAAACTTCTGCAAGTTGTGAAACTTCCATGTTCAAACGTCAAACACATATGGGTAACTTTTGGTTAAATTTTAAGTGACTTATACATGTGACTTTACAAAGTATTGTGACTCAAATGTGACATTGCATTGACTATTTTTGAACAAATCTATTTTGACAACTGTTCACAGGAAAAACTGTCGCTAAGAATGAGCAGCCTTCACACAGCAAATATGAGTATGACAACAATCTTCCGGAAGTTATAAAAATCCTGAGTTTGTACATCAAAGACTTGTTAAAGTTAAAGCGAATCATGTGACAAGGGTTGCACTTCCATCATTTGATAACTGAACAAATCAATTATGAAAACACTTCACAATGCAAAATAAAATAATGATGAAAACCTTAGGAATAGAGGCCAACACCATTTCTCACAAGCAGTTTGACAACTCAAACAGAAAAGGTGATGTGTAGTTCATACTCTGACACTTGCTTCCAGAAAACATCTCATTAGACTCCATCTAACTCTATACCAACCGTGGTTTGTGAAACCAATTATTGCACTGATTAATGGATATATAACCTCTTTATTCTGTAAAGGCAATATTTCTACATAAATTTTAATATCGTATAAGGGAGTGCAATTTTCAAATACTGAAAATTAATTTCTTACATATATTATAATTTGAGCCTAAGTTTTAGAGTTAAGATAAGTGAATCTCACCCAAATGTCTTCTGATATATTTCAGATAAATGTTACAAATTTCTTCTACACATGATATCTCCAGTGGAACACAGTTTTGGTATGGTGTTACAAAATAATTATGTTCATGATAACTTCCCCTAACTGAATTCTATGATTACAATTTTAACTAAATCAATGGTTCTGAAGTTAAAATTCATAATTTGAATGTACCAAAAACTCAATAAATATGCACATGAAACTATTTTTGAATTTTGAAACAAATCTTTTTCAAAATGACTATATAACTATACACTCCATGCACAACGAATGGTCTTGTTCAGAATTAAAATCAATGATATTGATTTAATGGTGTATTTCTTCCAGAAAACATCACATGACTTCCTCTGCTGTCTAAGATGACTGTGCTATTATCTTAGATTGATTTGATCCACTTCGATCTCATATCACATGATGATCAATTCAAACTGTGTTAACTTAGAAAGTTTGCTGGTTTTTGTACTCTTGAAAACTGTTGTCCTGTTACAAATTTAAAACTGGCTTTTATAAATATGCTTAAGCCAAAATCACACATACCATCTGCATGCATACTTATATTTGTTACATTAAACATTATCAACTAAAATCTATCGTTTAGTCTCATAAGAAGATCAGTTTCCAAAATGATGTTTGACTATGCGGCATACACCATTTGCAGTACATGGTTAAGTTTTTATTATAAATCACCACTTTAACCTTCATTCACATCCAATAAGCATTAGAATGATAATTTTCAACTACAGTCAGTACCTCTTAATTGAACGACACCATTTCTAATGTTTACCATATGGGGCAAGATACAGTGTATCCCTTTAAGATCCCTAAATTTCACCATAATCCTACCATCACCTGCAAGATTTCTGAACAGATACACAATCTGATTGCTTTGCTAAACTTAAATGAATGTCTTAAAGTCAAATCTATTTTTTCTGAAAATGTTTTAGAGGTCTCTTTAACTTTAAAGATTGATGCATTTGAATTAACTTAATAGGCAAGCAACCATTTCAAATTTGAAAGATCACTTTAATGATACTGAAATGTTGTAATAAAGCTTTCAAAATAAGTAATGAATGCATTTATATTACCGATAAAAACACAGATAACAAGATGT
This sequence comes from Phorcus lineatus, assembly GCA_921293015.1. Lineage (NCBI taxonomy): Eukaryota > Metazoa > Mollusca > Gastropoda > Trochida > Trochidae > Phorcus > Phorcus lineatus. The sequence goes on along the minus strand of OV121088.1, from coordinate 25,607,939 downwards.
CTTCAACCAAGGATAATTAGCTAACAAAAAATGCAAGTTTACTTTTTGCTGTCAACACCAACCTTTTTTATGTCAAATTTTTCTATGAATGTTGATGGTTGTTTTTAACTTTGAAAGTTTTTTAGTGAATTGCACATGTACATTTTCTGCATATTTTTCCATATTTTCTTGGTAAATGAACTGAAAATTGTATTTCTTGTACGAGAATGTAAGTGCAAGCAAAAAAATCTGCTTGCTGTCCTTTTGAAATGTCATTCAAGGAAATTATTTTTACTTTTTCTTTGAACAGAGCAATTGTGTTTATGCAAAAAAAATACTATCAATTATACTTCCATACAGTAAAATAATTTGATTTTAAAGAAGTCCTGCATATCTTCACAGTCATCAAACTCCATAACTAGAAGTTTAAGACAAACAAAGAATAGATTATGTTATGCTGTATAAAAGATTTTATTGGTATTTTCTTGTCTTTCACAACTGAAACTTGGCACATTTTATTGACAAGGAACCCATGGTACTCATGTATTTGAAAAAATAAAAATATTATATTATTGAAATTTGTTATATTATATAGAATATTATTGAAAATTGTTGTAATATATTAAAATACTATGGCATTAACAAAATTGTTCTTTAGTTTCTTGAAATTTTTGTTCCCCATAACATTCTGAAACATCAAATCGTTAAGATGATGACCAAACCATCATTTTGGAAAAGATATTCCTGTAAATAGGGCTTTAAGAATGTTTTTTTAAATACAGAATTCAGGGTCTAGATTCTCAAAGTTCTCTAAGTGCTAAGACAGTTGTAAGTATGATACACTAACATTAGCTTAAGACTATCATAGTGCTAGAAGAGCTTATATAATCAATGCAGTTTAAGTCTAGATGTAAGCTTAACCAAAAGTCTTGAAATCCAGATGATGTCCATATCTGCTACAGAATAAGAAACGAAGTCCTGAAGTCAGAGTTTCATATTCTGATAAATGTGATAGATTTCTAAAAGAAGTAATCCTTTGATGAAATTTAAGCAAAAAATCTTGGAAAGCAAATACAACTATATAGATATTTGCTACAAAATCTGAGATGATGTCCACTATAAACTGAAGAGAAATGTTCGGTATTCTGATAACAGAAGTTTGAAATTTGTGTTGAAGCTAATCATTTGATGGATGTTAAGGTTACCTGTTTAGCATGATGAGATGGTATTGGCTATTATTTCTCTTGATAAGGAGACAATGCCCCTAATTCAGAACTGCAAATTGCAGGAAATGATTAAATCAAGAAGTCTCTTGTGGACCTTTTTGAGTCCTTCGTCATTATGAATAGCAGTCTCTGAGGAATTGCTAGCAGCACAGCTTTTTGCTAATTAGATTGGCAGATATTTTTAATGCCGCCTCATTTTCATGATATTTTTCAACTTTACTTTTGTAGATTTCTGACAACAAGGAGACCTGGCTGATGTCATAATGACATCACTATCATTCTTGTACAGGTGTTTCCTGATAACATCTTGCTTAAGCTTTGTCATTTACCCACCAAGACGGAATTGTGTCTGAATTACATCGGTATTGTGTCACACTGTTTGGAGTTTATGCAAATACCTTCATGACTTAAATATAAGTGACACAGAGTATGTTTTAGGATTTTTTATCTTCCTTTAATAAGAGTCAAATTACCATATGTCCTCTATTAAGTTCAAATCACCTACCTAACTCGCACCTTTATTTCCCAAATTCCAAAATTGTGCTATTCTTATGTTTTCAATGATAAATGAAAAACGGCCATATATAAATGTTATGACATCAAAATTCTGCGTCCATTTTTTACATGTATATTAGTTAAAAATCCTAAATAATACTACCAATCCATATTTACATTTATGTCTGCTGTAAAAGTTTCCAAAATTATGTTTGAGTCATTGACGCGTCCCTATCTGGTTTTCGATCACAAATCGGGACTTTAACCTGTTTTATTGTCACTATACAGAACTCATAAGCACTAAGATGCTAATTTTTGGAAACAACCACCACTTTTCGATAAAATAATACTATTCATAAAGTTTGGCATATTTGACTCCAACAACATACGCCGTGGCCCTTAAAATGGTGACAGTATAAAGTACAAAATGTAAAGATTGTTCACCATTGATATTGTTGTTCACTCACTTTTTTCTTATATATTTCACTTGGAAATTCATTTCAAAGACATTTTTTTTTTACTCATGAACACAAATTGCTACATGTATGTATGATTAAACTCTTAGTTTACTAACAACAATGTTTGTGAACACAATGTGAAAATTGTTTGCATTCAAATAAATTATTCAAAAGAAGAAAGAAAGTTTCTAGTTATTAGATATTTGTGTTTATTCAACAGAGACAGTATGAATATTTACAATGATAAAATTAAGTTAAAAAAAAGATGACTATTCATATAAAAATTATAATTACAGGTGTTTTTTAATAATGAAAATCATATCTATAGCTTTTTCAGTTGGGGTGTTCAGAAGTTGACAAGCATCATGTGTCACTGAGTTTTATGTCCATCATAAGCAAACAATGTCAGATGTTTTAAAAAAATGTCATTGACATTGTTTTTTCTTAGATTATCTGAAAGACATTTATCAGACGACAACTGGTGCCAGAGTTAGAAAAATGTCTTGTAAATTCCTTAACGGTTGACATTCATTCTATTAGTAGGGGACTCATATATCTGTTAACATTATTGCTATAAAATTCAATGTTTTGACAGACTGACGGACAGACACACGTACATGTTCATTCAGTATTTGTTGCTCAATGGCCCACAGTACAGTTGAGTTTATGAGGTATTAGTCACATGACTTTAAGTTGAATTGCACATGCGATTGCATAACATTCATCAATTGTTTTATATATTTGGCAACAAATTATCTTTTCTCAAGTATATTAAGGCACAGTTCAAAACAGTAAGCTTTAACCAAAAATATTTATGAATAAAAACTGTGAAAAATTTATGCAGTTCATATGCAAAATATGACATGATCTAAATCATTAGAATTCAGTTAGACCATGGGCTCTATAAAGCTTATCAGGTTTATATGAACTGATGTTGTAGAGTTATATTTACCTCTCCTGTCTGAAGAGCTTTAAAACAATACAAGAGAGGACATATGTGTAGAAGACAGAATATCTTACCATTATTGATATTCAATAACTCCTTGTTAAAGACTTTATTTTTGAAAGCTCTTAATAGATTTCATAGCTTAAAACCGATATATATATCCACACGCCAAATGTTGTTGACCATTACTGATAGCGGTCACCTGAGCTATGCAGAGTACCACGTGCCAACACAATCATCAGAAGCTTCTGTGATTATATATAGTAAGTTATCAGAGATCGGATCTGTAGCTCATCAGGTTTGGATGAACTGATGTTGTAGACTTTGAATTTTGCATTTTTAGCCAGAGGAGCTTTAAAACAACACAAGAGAGGACATATGTCTAGAAGACTGAATATCTTACAATTATTGATATTCAATAAATCCTCTTGGAAAAAATATTTTGAAAGCTCTTTATAGATTTCATTGCTTAAAAACCGCAGGATGAAAATCATCTGAAGCTTCTGTGAAACACTATACCTTGTTATTACAACATGAAAACACAACAATCTTCTAACAAGCTTAAATGAACCATATTTAAACAGGATAGAATTAATTAATTCTGTACTGCAGAATTTCTTTTGAAGCCCCTAAATATCAATCGTTATTTCGGCAAATCACTTGGCTGGGTCAATATCTAGCTGTGGGCATTCACATAAAAAATACATTTTGTCATGATTTGATTTGCTTGCAAACGGAATCAAGTCTCCTTTCATGCTGATGAAATGATAATACTCTCCCAATCAAAACATTTCCACAGCACAGATATTCCAATTTACTTACGATGGTGTTTATCAAACTCTGTATCCAATAGATATCTTTTGAAGTAGATTTGTGTGACTTGAACACAACATAATGAGGTCGGCTTGAATGGAAGAGAAACATACTTTTAATACGTGTTCTGTTATTCCACCCTATTGATTATCTAATGCATCCTGTAATAGTGCATTAACTTCAGACTCGCCAAACTCTCAAGAACTCAATACGCTTTGGCTGCTAAGGCTTCATTTCTTTGTGGACTCTCCATGATAAGACATTCTCTGATAATTTTTCAATTATTGTTACATGAATGTCAGATTCTTTTATCAAGATATAAAAGTTTATTTTTTTCTAATATTTTTGCATTGAAGTAAAAGAGAGTTAGCTAATATTCCAAGATACAAAAAAGTAGTTCATATGGTTCAGAAATTTTGAAGCAGTGTTATTTATGATAAAAGGATCATTGTGAAAGATTAAAAAAAAATAACATTGGAAAATCATTGGATAAAATTACTTTTAATTAGAATGACCATTCATCATAATGTAATAAAAGATATAATACAATATACAAAAGTAAATTTAAAAAATTTCACACACGATCTTCTAGCTAATAATCAAATCACAAACCTAGGATCAAAGGCATACAATGATTTTGACCATATTTCAGACCCGCTCATTATTTGTTTCTGAAATTTGCAGTCACCATATTGTTACAAAAATATTTATTCATAAATAAAATTGGCAGATTCAGCATATCAATTTAGTTATAAGTATTTCTGTCCTCGAATCATCATAAGTTCACACCAAGGCCTTCAGATTAAAAACAATAATTTACAATATCAACAGCTTAGAATTAGTTAACTTTAAAATGCTCTGACTTGAATTATCGACAAACAAAGTCGAACAAAAATGGTTTCAGCACAATCCTTCCATCCCTATACGCCTGAAATCAGGCTTGTATTTGTATCAATTGTATGTATTTATGTCGGGTTTCGTAAATGGACTGTAGCATGTTTTTGAAATTTTAATTTCACCAAATTTCCCAAAATAAACATTAGTTTATGACAAATGTATTATCTTCAAAGTGTTAAAGCATCTCATTACTCAACCCGATCAAAGCAGTCATAGAGTAAATATCTAGGTATCAAGCAAAAACCATCGACGGCCATTTGGTGTGAACATATTTAATCATTTGAGGTAGTGAAATGAATTTGCATAGCTTAGCTGATCATGGTAAGTTTGTTTTTAAAAAAATGCTTTTTTTAAATTAAAAACATTGTTACTGCCCCTTTAAGAAAAGAATTCTTAAGGGTTAAAACAGAACCCATCAGAGACCTGTAACAGATCTGAATGACTTGAAATCTTTCAATAAGAAGTAACACTTTCATCACAACTAATTCACATCCTTCTTTATTAGATAGCCTCTGAGAGTCATTCTGGTCAAGAGTAAGAATGTAATTGTCACAAAATTGCTTTATTTTAGCGAGGTCAAACTGAGACCCCTTCAACCATTCATGTTGCTCCATTAATATCTGTCAATTTTCTCTGCACTGCACAGCACAAATAACTGTAGTTGCTGAATAAGTTTACTTTAATCGGTTTAAGGAACAGTGTTAGAGGACTATTTTGGATAGAAGGAGATAAAAGTGAGAAAATGTTCTGATTTTGACAAAATTCTTATATATTTCAAATACTGGTTTATTTTAGGTGGTTCGGAACTCTTTTTTTATACTATACTACTAGTGAAATGTAGTGGCATATTATTGACGGACAAGATTAATACATTATAAACTCGTATAATGGCAATGTACTTGTATGACAAAGGTGAATTTCACCAACACTTCATTGCAGTAAAATTGAACATCTTGAAAATTTTGAACTTATTCTTTTTGGCTCAACAAACAACAATTACCAGAAGACTAAACTTTTGCTTTTGAATGAATTTAGAGTCAAATCATTGTTAATTGTCAATTAACAGGAATACAGCTGCTTAACAAAGGCAATGATCGGGGTATGTTCCCTGTCTCCCTACTTCTTCAGCGTATGAATATCAGCGTAACTCCTACAATACCTTGATATCTTTCAAGGCAAATGGCTCATTTTGCTCTCTATGAGCCAATGAAATGACTTCGTAACCCTACAGCCGCATGACCAGGATTTAAAGATGGCTGACTTTAATTTTGTCTATGAAATATATATTTATTTCTTAGTCTTATAGTTTGTAGATGGCTATAAAGTCTTGACTAGCTGAATTAGGACCTAGGTTGATTAACATTAACAAAAAATTAAGATCAAGTCATGGAACAAGTCAAATAACATTTGACTAGCTGAAAAAATTTGTGCCAATCATATATGAGAGTATTGTAGGATCCTTATTGATACAAATACACTGATAAAGTTGATGATTTGCTCGCTCAGGATAAGTTACCCTAAAATATATTATAGAATGTATGCTAAATGATTTTTAAAATTTTTGTAAAATTTGTTATAAGTTTATTAATTCATTATATAGTAAGTAATAGGTTCATCTTTAATCCAGTGTTTCAAGGAATAAATCGTTGAATGCCCTAAAATTCCAATTTCATTGCTCAAATGAAATATAAAAAGTAAAGGGAAATACATTCAATCAAACTAGATTTCCCAGAAGGGTTTTAACACATTGCTAGCTATTTCATTTAAAAACTTCCTATTGGGAGCTGTGCGGGTGAAATCAAAGTGGATCAAATTATAGATTTATGGAAACAAAACACATGGCATATGTCTGATCTACACCAATAAAAACTACAAATGTTCCAACAATCTTGCTTTACACCATTAACATTGATTCATTTTCCGTGATAAAATTCGGAAGTTGTTCTTCCAGAACATTTTATTTGATGAGTTGAAATTCATGATCTAGTTTTTGAGACAATTTTTGTTATTTTTGTGTTACAGACACCTCTGACATACAAGACTGTGATGATAAAGAAGAGCCTCGTAAAGTCGGCTGGTGTTAATACCTCTCATCCAGACATGATTCCCGGACTATATAACTGCAGGAGGAGCTGTAGAGTATTCACAGAAGACATATAATGGACATGAGGGTACTTTGTTCCATATGATGTGATACTAAACAGACCAACCCATAGAACTGTTAAAGAATGGATGACGACTTTGACATTACAACTGCCCCTGACAAGATTCAGGGATATACCAATTCCGGATTGGGTTATGTGCTGATTGATGAGCAGTTTACGACAGGAGGAACTGTTCTGAATGGTACCAGCAACCATTCCTTTGTCCAGGATGTTTATTGGAAAGTTAATGACTCTGTTATTACTGTGTGCAATTCCAACGCTTCATCGTTCTGGAAGCTTACGACTCCGCTATGTTCTACAAGGTTCGAGACATTTGCCTCATTTATGATTGTGCTGATTGTGCTATCCTTAATTATACTCTGTACCATTATTGGAAACACTTTGGTTGTCTTGGCCTTGTATCGCTATCGGTCCCTTCGGACTATGTCCAACTGCTTGATCGGAAATCTGGCCATCAGTGATTTGCTTTTGTCCGTGACTGTGATGCCAATCTCTACAGGAAATGACCTGTTGGGCTACTGGGTGTTCGGACGGACTATGTGCACAATGTGGTTATGTATGGATGTTCTCTACTGCACTGCATCCATATGGGGGCTTTGTACCATTGCCTTTGACCGGTACACGGCAACTGTGTATCCTATGTGGTACCATGATCAGAGGTCCATGAGGAAAGTTGTGGCTTATATTGTGTTTGTGTGGATTTTTTCCATCATAATTTCATTTGCTCCATTCATCGGTTGGCAAGACATGATCCCAAGCTTTTATTACTTTAATGCTCAATTGAATCGGCATGAGTGTATTCTATTTTCTACACAGAGTTATGTATTTTATTCAGCGCTTGGATCATTCGTCCTTCCTGGACTTCTAATGGTGTTCCTCTACATTAGAATTTTTAGTGTGCTGCATGACCAATCAAGTTCACTAAAAGCTCGAGATACGAATATATCTTGTCTTTCGCCACAGAGTCCTCGAAGTGAAAATGGGTGTCCACAAGTGAATTCACCTGATGACAACAGCATCGAGTTAAACATGACGAGAGAGAACACAGCCCTCACAGTGGTAGGCGAAAACCTGAACAGTAGCACTCTGTACATAAACGGGAACACTTTCAACCCAACAGATATCATCAAAGTGCTAGACAATGATGAAAACACAGACTACGCTTCAGACGGAGATCTTCTTGATGAGACTCCTTCTTGTGATAATCTTGATCCAGGCCGTTCTGATTCTACCGGGAATTATCTGCTTGTGTCCAATGGGCCAAACAATGATTACAAACGAGTCCACAATGGGACAAGGAAAAGCTGCTCGGATGCTATTGACCTCCAGAAACAGAAGATTCCGAGCTCTAGTGATAACACATTACGGAGTAAGAGCGTAAATATTCTAGCAGACCTTTCATCTGATGATTGTTCCGTCACCCGCAGTAGGGACAAGAAAGCAAAAAAGCCTCACCGATTCTCCCTTCCCTGGAATATCTCCAACTTGGAACGCAATCAGCGGATGTCACTAAGCATGAAACGCCGATTTGAGCTTAGAGAACAGAGAGCAACCAAGCGCATGCTTCTGATCATGGCTTGTTTTTTTGTGTGCTGGATTCCATTCCTCTTCATGTACATTACACGCAGCTTATGCGCTGACTGTTACATGAATGATCATTTTGTGGCCTTCATTATTTGGCTTGGTTACGCTAACTCGGGAGTTAATCCAATTTTGTACACTCTATTCAATGAGGATTTTCGGAGAGCTTTTAAGAAGCTCCTTGGATTTGATACCGGTCGTCTGCCTTAAGCTTAAAGACAAACTTCTCAAGCTTTGAGGTTTATTTCATGTATTCATCTCGGTCTGCCTGAACTCACTATGTCTTTCACCACTAGCGACTTGGCCTCTTCTACATAATGCCTTCACTCAAACAGTTATCATAGGCTGGGTCCTGCAGTGCTGGATCTGACTTATGAACCAACCATCTGACCCCTGGTTCGTTTACAATTGTTTGAGTCAAGTGTGTATTGTCACTGACGACTCATTATGACAAAGGGGCCCTGTCGGTGTCACACTCACTATGTATAGTATCTGGTGTATCAATATCAACAAGATTCTAAATAAATTTGTTTGAATTATTTGAAATTATCTTTGATTGATTATCCATGTAGTCACCTTATCTGTTATCATACATTGCTAGTGAACTTTTATCTTTGCAAAATTACCGAAGCAAAATTACATATATTGGAAGATTGATTTATAGATATATATTTTATACACAAAAGATATGAAGAAATCAATTAAACATATATCCATATTCATAATTACATTTAAATGTTTTTAGGTAGATGTTTAAACAAAGTTCTGAATTTTTTCTTTAGAATATCTCCGATCCTAATCAAAGTTGATAAATTTCTACAAAAGACACAAGACGGTCCAAAGAATGGACATGTATAAATGTAAAGCACTATAAACACCAACTACTTCAAGAAAACAATAGGGACAATTTCATGTTAACATATCTCTTAAATTTTTTTTAGATAAACCATTTTTTTAAAAGTATAAATGTTTATGTATATACACACACATATATACATACCCCCCAATACACACACACGCATGCCAAAAGATGGATGTTTTCTTGCTGAAAGGTATTTGGAAACAGAAGACCATGAAATATTTGCCTGTGGCTATAAAGCAGTGCTTCACTCTGTGGGGAGAGTAACAAATCTAATTCTCCTGCCTCCATGAATGTAAACACTTCACTCAATACAACTAACTTAAACATGTCTCTAAGCCATGTAATTGCATTATCACTTAGGAGAGAAACAGAATGAGATATACTAAAATCTGTATAAATCAGATTTCAAGTTAGATACAAAAATAATGGGCAGGATTCAATCCAATCAAAAAATAATGAATAAAAAAAAATTTACTTGAAAAATTTTTTGAAGAAATTTTCACCAACATTATGTTTTAATACAGTTTTGCAGTAAAAAAACAACAAAAGTCTAATAAAGCTTGGGTTATAATTATTGATTTTATACATAAAGATGTAACTTTTCACCAATAAACATCATATCCATCATAACTGTTTGAGTATGTAGAAAAATTAACCCCTAAAAGGAAAAGTAAAGTGCAGGAAAAGATCATAAACACAACAAAATCTAATTGTACTGAAAATAATATTCAAAGGAATAAAAGCTTCTTACATGTAGAATACTTCAAAAACTGTAATGAAGATTTTAAAATGTTAATTTTGCCCAAACTCAATTGATAACAAAGTTCAAACAAGTAAAGCCTTAAATATTTAGTGTACAGTACATTGATTTTATTTGAAGAGGAGTCAACGAGGCATAAGAGAGTGTTCCCACAAGAACCAAACTCTAAATCCAGCACAATTGAGCGTGAAATGGATCTGATGGACTGGACACTGGTTTAGTAACAGCTCTGGTCATGTAGCAGGATTATTTCATAATTAACTCTTGGATAAACACTCTTATGTTTGAAATAAAGTGTCAACATTTTCATACACTTTACCAAGATAAATGATATTTTGAACATGCGTGAAGAATATGCAGGGTACTGATTATAAAAGGGGCAGGTTTTCTTCACAACCAGATATTCCATTCAAGACCATGCATGGTTGTCCGATTCATCATTGCACATACTCTTTCACAATTTTCTCTAACTTAAACAATGAAGAAAAATGAAAGTACGTGTCAACTACTTCATCCACTTTACCCAAATGAAGGATATTTTGAACACGCGTGAAAATTATCCAGGGTATCTATTATAAACGAGGCAGGCTGTATCTTTAAGGCCAGATTTTGCATTAAATACCATGGTTGACCTATTCATCGTGGTAATACTTTGTTCACATTTTCTCTAATTTAAACACTCAAGAAATGTTACAAGGTGTGAATATCTTCATACCATGGGTGAAAAATATCCTGGGTAATGATACTCTAAATATAGTAGAGAAGATTTCTCTCCATCAGCATATTTGTTATAATAGAGAGATATCGACAGTCCATGATTTTGTTTTGCTTTCATATGAGTCAAAATTTCAGTATAATGATATTCATTATAAACATGTCACACATTCACCCATGAATACCAAATGCATGACTTTTATTATAGTTTTCAATGAAATCAACGTAAATAAGTGCCAGAAGCAAAATCACATGTATCATTTGTGTGAATATGAGTTGCATAAACTAAAATTTGTCATTATACCTGCTCCATCTTAAGAAGATATCTTTTACTGAACAAAGAGAATAAAAGAGTAGAGAATGAAAAAAATGAAAAAATCTGTCATGAACTGAAGATTTAATTGGTTAACATTTTACAACTAAAAGAAGTTTTCAACTTGCTGTTCTGTAGTGTTTCAAAGACAAAGAGAATTAGAGAAATGTTTTCTGAATACAAAGACTGATATTTTCTTTCACAGTAATCAAATATTCAACAAGCAACAAGAAATGTTTAAAAAATACGATGTTTAACAATTTAAAGGGGCAGTGGCACATGTTTTGGAAATTTTATTCTTTAAAATTTCCCAATACGTTCATGTTTATGTAACAAATGCATTATCACTCAACTGGTATAGCATCTTTGAAGAAGAAAGTATCAAGTATCAAACCAAAACTACTGGCAGCCATTTTAGTGTGAATAGCTTTTAATCATTTAAGGTAGGGAGTTGTATATGCAAAACTTAACATATTACGCTCTTTTGAGAACTGATTCTTTTCATTAAAAAAGTTTGCCTTGCAATTGGTAACATTTATTTTCATTTTTGTTGGCTCCACTTTGTTTACACAAGACAAGGTGCTACTGCCCCTTTTAAACAATATCAACATAAAATGTACCCTTAATTGTCAAAAGTCATTATGTATAGAAAATTTTGCATCAGTTGCTTGAGCAATAGATTTTATTTGATTACAATTAGAATTGAAAAATATTGCACAGTGAAATTGTATTACAAATGCATAATACATGATTTATAATAACGTAATTAAAGTGACAAAATTGTCAGATTATGATCATTTTTTAAATTTAATTCTAATGGAAACAAGCACTTTCAAGAGATTCAAGAGATTCAAGATATATAAATCATGTTAGGTTAAATGTCACACAAAAGTGGGCCCAATTTAACTGAATAATTTCATGCAATTATTCAGACAATAAATCAGATTATCCTAAGGAAAACTGAAAATCTAAACCATAAAATCCTCTCAAACATGAATTGTTATTCTGATCATTACAAACATTTAAATGTAGCAAAATAATGCTCAACGTCAACAGAGTTTGCAACTATCAATTACAAAAAGCACAGCCTACGCTCACTAATAAAATTGCTCGTGAAGGAAAACTGTTTGAAATCAATGAAGTACATTGACCTATTGAAAGAACCATCTTAAAAGTTTCAAATTCACTTAAAAGCGAAAGTTGGGAATTCTTGCGACCATTGTAAAACTGCACTGAAGCGGAGAAGACTTCCGATGAGGTTGCTGAGATAACTTGGCTGTCAAAGCGGACTCCGATTCTCTAAGACGCTCAGCGACATTATCCTTTCTCTCACTCACCTGCTTAATCAACTATGAAGAACTTTAATCCACCTTAATCCTGCCAATTCATTACGGCCCATCTCAGCATCTCTGCTTAACAGGACACAGATTTGAAACTGACATCTAGACTTGGTTATCCAAAGCCTAATCAATATTTAGTCAATTCTCAATGAAAATTTCTTTTATTTAAAGGCACTGTAGCACCTTTCATAACAGGATAAAAGTATCTAAAAAAAAAGTGTTGCTAATTGCGAGATAATCGTTTTTAATCAATATTAGGATTTCTTATATGAATTTATCAATTTCCCTGTAGCAACAAGAGTCCATTTCCCTAACTAGATGATATGTTTTACCCTCTTGAGAAAATATATTTGAATACATTAATGTGAAAGGTGAAATATTTTACATAATATATTAGCAAACAAAATGCTACTGTGCCTTTAAAAGATTTCAAAGAAGAAGCTTATATTACTAGATTTGATTGACAATTAATGTGACCAACAAGACTTTAATGTAATTCTTGAATAACTGTAGTATTTCAAAGAGCCTAATCAGACATATTCTATAAAATGGCACTATACATTTTCATGCATGAACTTCATTTTGTTGGAATTTTACCTTCATGCATTTTTTTCCCCAGAATATCTAGGATTCGATCATTATCAAAACTTATTTCATTTAGGAATTGAATACTGTATAATTCACGTTTTTTAACCTGAAAATAGAGAGGTTGTGATTCAACAAAATTACATTTCAAAGAATTGTTTTTTTACATGAAAGGCATTTTATTCAATGTTCAATTTTTTTGTAAGATACTTGAAAGTTTTAAACTAAAAAAAAACATTGAGAAGAACCAACTTAATCCAAATAAGCATAGATGCATTATAACTTCTATAAAATTTCTTTACAAATTTAGCCTTTTGCATAGAAATCTTATTAGCAAACTCTAATGGAAATCATTACGAAGATTACAAGAAGATCAGGCTTACTTCATGAAATCATGAAATTCCTGTTTTCTATTACAAGAAAACCTTTGAAACCTTCCAGAGCCAGAAAGATGCCACTGGAGCAAAAGGTTACATCATTGTCTTCTATGAAAAAATTAATTCCACATTTTCAAATCGGAAACACAGTCATAACAAAAAGCTATTTTCTGGTTTGAATTTGGTAAAAAGAGGGGGGAGAGTGAAATGCGAACACTTGAAATTTGAATTTGGAAGACATTGGATGGAAGCTCTGCAAAATCAAATTGAAACCCAACTTTGAAAAACAGAACTTCTATAAATACCTTAATTTCCAGGAGAAGTTGATAGTAAAACATAATTACATTAAAATCCAATATCCGGATGAAAAATTCACAGAATAGTTTGGCATTTTGTACAAGATTGAAGATGAAACTTGAATTTTAAAAGGAAAAAGAAAATCAAATTATCAGCTTGGAGGTTTGGTTCTTTGACAACAACGCCTTCTTTCCATCGACAGAGGATTCTTTTTCAAGTTTTATAAACCTGTCAACTAATTTAACAAAGCAGGCTAACATTAAAAATAGAATGGAAAAAAGCATATCCAATATTATCTGGAGACTGAGGTATTTTTGTGAAAGAGATTCAATGGAACCGGTGCCAGGAATATGGAGGCTATGTTTAGTAGCCTTTGGCATCGGTATTGCCACCATTCACTGGTGGTACCCTGCAGGTAGTTGGGGGATAAGCTGAGAATGCAGCATCACTTGATAATTATCAAACATGTGGCGTTTCTTATGAAAAAATCTGCAGAGATTGAAGAAATGTGTAAATGATCATTTAATTGAAATGCTCTTTTCTGAATGATTCAATATTTTTTTATGGTTCTTAAATCTTCTGAATTTAAACTTGGACTAATGTTTTCTGCCTAACCAGTAATTTTTAATGTTTTCAAATGGACTTATGTCAACCATGCATGTGTAACATTCATATAAAATATAATGAAGGAATATAGCAATTTCACAAATGTTCCCAATTTTGAATGAAATGTAAGATGACAGATGTACATACCATGTTCTGAAAAACATATTCTTAAACTTTCTGAGAATGGAAGCTTGCTTGCTTATTTCTGGGGATGGGATAACACAGTTTTTATATCACCTTCAGCTTTGGATCATGAGATCCGGAGTTTGAATCCCATCAGGGGCTCAGCAAAAGAGAACTGTTCTACATGCAGCAAGGTTTGGGTGCAATATACTGAATTTCAGAGCAGTATATACGTACCAACCATGGTTTGCTGGTTCCACTAGGCGTTTCTCACAAGTTTCATTACAATGCATAACCACAATAGTGTTGCAAGCTTTCTCACAACAATAATACTAGCAGTTCCGATACAAGTAAAATACCCTAAAAGCACTGTCAAAAATCAGCTTCACCTAACCTAACCTCATTTTACTTACATTGAAACCCAAAAGGAATTAAATTTGTGGAAGTTACTAATTTCAACTGCAGAAAGGACACCTTAACTGCTGCCTGACATATTAACAATCTTTCATGAAGGAAACAATTTTGACTTATGGTGCTAAAACCAAAAAACTACAAACAAACAGAGCTCAATCCTATTCCTATTCTGTGGCGGAGGATTATAAAGAAACACAGGCAAGAATATATCAACCAGAAAGATAACACTTTGGAAATGTTACAAAATATTTTCTTGAAGATAAACAAACAATAGGTGAACAAAATCTGTTGCTTCACAGGCGATTACTCAGCACCAGTCTATAAGGAGAGCTTGTTTCTATACTAGTGTGTTGATGACTATACATAGATCAACACCCTATTTATATTGCAACACTTCTTGTACATACACTACATACCTCACCTGGGAAAACAACAGGTAAAAACACACGTATGGCCAGGTGTGGAAAAATTGTTTCACATTTCATGCTATAAGAAATGAATGCAATTTGGCTGGTGAAGGAATGCAGCATTGTTGTTTGGTATATCACTTTCTGCAATAGTACAAATTCTTGAAGGATTCTGAATATCACTCACAGGAAGGCCTTGCGTCAATTATAACGTAAACAGATTCAGATATTCAATCTTTATTTTCAAAATTAATTGATTGAAAAGTATACATAGAAACTACTTAATAAATACAAAGTTTTTTTCACGTAAAAATGCTTATAGATTTAGATGTTATATACTACATTTTTGTATATCAATTTTCAAGTGTAGACCACTGCATGAATATAAGGAAGTTGAACACAAGAAGCTCATGAATGTCATGCTAAGATAATCAAATGTAAAAAGAGATGGGATATCAATTTCCGCTTTCTCATGAAATTTGATGCATTGAATATTTTTAGATATCAATGTAAATTTTCTAATTGAGAAGAAAATAATTTCAATATTTAACAATAATAATTGGTGAATGCACAACCTCTTTATGCAGTTTATTGCTAAAATTAATGTTTCTGAAATTTTAAACAATGCTCCATACCGTATTCGACGTGATAAGCGCCTGGGGCGCTTAAAAAATTGGTAAAAGGGGGCGCTAATTAAAACGATAAAAATTGTGTTTTCTTACGATACACATGTCTTTGAAATATGGTTTTATAACTTATATCATTATTATGGTGGCTCGGGTCTTGAAATACCCCGTATTCTTCACTTTAGTGTAAGTAAAAGACTTATTGCAAGACTGAAAAACCTTCCAGCATGCAAGGTAAGCAATGTTGAGAGGTGGGCGCTAAATCAGGACGTATATTGTTCAGTCAAAAACGTGGTGGGTGGGCGCTTATAGGGGAGTGGGCGCTTATTAAGTCGAATACGGTAATTTGAATTCCTAAAGCAAATAATCTAGGCGTTTGAGTCTAAGATATGGTATCATATCCTTATCATAACCCATCGTATTTAAAAACATGTTTCAAATAAGAATTGAAAAAAAGGTTCTTGTTTAAATACTTCAAATGAAAGCAAATTAGCGAACCTATGAAATCAACAAGCGTCAAATTTGTAATAAACATCCCCTTAACAGACGACTATGTGAAACCAGCATGTTAAATTGAAAATCAACTCAATCACAGTCAATTAACATCAAACAGGAGGGCAATTAAGCTAAAGCAAACTTAAACTTTAAAAATTTCATCTTTTATTTCCATGGAATTCAAATCAATGTTTAAACACAACATGCCCGTGTGATTTTGCTATGATGTTCATGATTTTAAAAAGCGTAAGTGTCCACTGCAACCTTGATTGTCAGGAGCAAGTTCACGTTTTCACATGACTTGCATGTACCACGCAAGTACAAATAAGCACACAACCATTCTCAATCTCTTTTATATACACTATATGGCCTTTTGTCCGCCATACTAAATACTGTGCTTCCCTATACCTTCCACCATCAATAAATGCACTGTTAAACTGTTAGAACTTTGGAGAAATGAATTTGCTTAAAATAATCAAACTTGGTATCATCATTCAAAGTTCCTTTTATTGAAAAAAAAATTGACTAAAAATTGGCAACATTTGATTTTCCTTCCAGTGGGTTCAAATTATCCTAAGAAAAGGTGCCTTTAAAGCTATAAAAGTTATATATGAATTTGCATGGAAGACTTGGAAATGTGTATTACTCTCCCGAGGCAATAGAAGCAATGGTTGAGGATCTGCCCATAACACATAACAGGCATTGATGGGAGGGGGGCAGTTAATATATATATTGTTGTTTCCTTTTCATTAGATTAAGCCATCCCGATAAGAAAAAATGCTATAGTGCCTTTAAAAGCACATAATGTAAGTTATATATCAGTTTCCGTAGAAGACTTGGAGATGTGTATTACTCTCCTGTGGCAATAGAAGCAATGGTTGAGGATCTGCCAGTAACATATAACAGGCATTGAAGGGGGACAGTTAATATATATATTGCTGTTTCCATTTCATTAGATTTAACTATCCCCGTAAGAAAAGGTGCTATAGTGCCTTTAAAGCACATAATGTAAGTTATATATCAGTTTGCATAGAAGACTTGGAGATGTGTATATCTCTCAACCGAGGCAATAGAAGCAATGGTTGAGGATCTGTAAGTAACACATATCAGGCATTGATGGGGGACAGTTAATATATATATTGTTGTTCCTCTTCACTAGATTCAACCATCCCCATAAGAAAAGATGCTATAGTGCCTTTAAAGCAGAAAATATAAGTTATATATGAGTTAGACTTGAGGTGGCAATAGAAGCAATGGTTGAGGATCTACCAGTAACAAATACCAGACATCGCTGGGGACACTAGTTATTGTTGTTACAGGGAGGTGAGATGTTTACAAACTTACTGTGGAATCCCATGCATGCTGGAATATGAGTTCTGGTCAATTTAGGACCACTTATTCTACATTGGGGATATCTATGTAAGCTATTCACGGTCAATTTGATTTTACATCTGGGATATCAATTCGTTTGATGTTGACATTGATATTTAATGAGGTTTAAAAACTGTTTTATCATTTGTTTTCAAGGCAAATGATTCTCAAAGGGATTTCTTTTAACAATGTGTTAAACAAGGTTAGCTAGAAACTTATATACAAAAAACGTGAAAACATTCAACTAAATGTAGCAATGAGTGCATGATTTACAAGGAAAATTAAACATTTGATGAAAATAAAAAATCCATTTGGTTAAAACAAAATAAAAACAAACATGGAAAATGAATTCCAAGAAAACTTTATCATCATAAAATGATAGAATGAAAATAAACATCATATTTTTATCACCTTTAACTTGCACTTTTTGGTGTGATTTAGTTAATTGTCAGATATTAGTAAATAAATCTACATCTCTTGTATCCAAGTTTATAAGAATAACCATGAAGTTGTATGGATTTATGTATTTAATAAAGCAGCCCACGTCACTTTTGAGTTGAAGAATGGTAGGAAGCAAGTCCCAACATTCTGAGAGTAATTAAATAATGTGATGTATAATCCTTGAATAGAAAACAAATAGCATCCCGTCAAGACAGAGACGCTTTATTGACAATTCATCATAGTGAATCGATGAACATGTTGGGTGTGGCAGCTGTTTACTCTTACTCTACCTATGTTTCTTATCAATAGTTTCATTTGCTCAAGCAGTTACTGTATTATTAATTTTATTACATTATTAATCCAAAAAACATTTATGTTTGAAAGGTTGATCGACTTATATGAATGTACTGATTATTTGTCTTAATTAAAAAAAAAAGGAGAAATATTTCTGATACAGTAAAACCTCTTTAACTTGAATAATAGGGACGATTAAGAAAACGTTGAGTTACATAGATTAAAAGTTAACAAATATTAACTTATGAGTCCTATGGCAAAGAATAGAAATCATTTATAACATTTTATGAATGAGATCATAGAAAAAATAGCTAAGAATAACTGACAAATTACTCTATTAATTTGAAGACAGATTCACAATTTTTCTCTCACCTTTCAATAAAAATCAATTTCTTCATAATTTGAATATGTTGGAATATATATTACATTCTTCATAAGAGGTTAACATACAAAATCAATATCATTACCATTTTAAATAACACAGAAGCTCAGATAATTCACTTGGAAAATACATCATTATCATTTGATAAAGGCTGAACAACTAAAATACTTAAACAAAAGAGAGCAATTTGAGGTCAGATTTTAGTTCAGCAATGTGAATCCAAATAGATACAATGCTATTTCCTAAATTTGCTTACAATACTCAACAACCAAAATCAAAGGAAAAAAATCAAACAATTTCAAATACATATTTAGAATGAAACACAACTTTAGATAAAAGATTTCTTAAATTTAGATAAATTGCCATGTTCATTTTTTTCCTAATATTTTAAAATGTTCTTCTTTTATTTTCAATGTTTCTTTTAATATTCTTAAATTTTATAACATTTTCTAAATTTCAACTCATATTTTAAAAATATTGTTTGCCAAGTCATATCATCAATATCATTAAAAGGACAAAATTTTCTAAAATATTTTCAGACTATATCTTATGCACATCAAGAGATCAATGACATCAAAGATGATGTTGGTGCTAAACATTGAACTTTCTACGAGTTGACCGAGTATATCCTCAGGTTTAGCTGGACAAGCACGACCTTCTGAACTCAATGGCGCCAGCTTGCTCTGCAGGTGTCAATGACACCAGGATAATGGCAAATTGGGCAAAGAGGAAACTTAGGCACTTAAAGGATAGGATCTATCTGTGATGGCAGGTTGGACTGAAGGTGTCAATGACATCAAAATAATCTGCAGCATAGGGCTTGAGGATACTCAGGTACTTAGAGGGAGAGTTCTATCATGAGCTTGCACTGAAAGTTTCAATGCGATCAGTTGATTTTATAATAATAATGATAATAATTCTTTATTGTCATTATTAGAATCAAATTGGAAATTCGTTCTGTAACCGGCAGCCACAGTGCAGCGTGAGTTCAAGCAATGTTCTATCCTTATATAGCTGAGCGCGAAGGAAAGGAAAAACATCTCACATCTTCACATCTAACGTCTTTTGCTATGATGCAGCCAGGAAACAAACTTTTGCCTCCTGGGTGAAAAGAATTGCTCTACCAAGTGAACTTCTTCCACCGCTGAGACTCATGGATACTTAAAGGGACTGGATATGTAACTTTGTTATCTTATTTTCTATATACAAAATCAAAGATAAATATCTACTGCACAACGTAGCTAAAATACATGAATGTATTGACAGAGCATCCATAAATTTACAAATAATTTGTTCATCATTAGACTTATGGACAATGCCATACATGTCAAAGGCTAGAAAGCTACAATGAAATTGGCTAAACTTCTCTTCTTTTTAATGACTATCTTGTATGAAACTGCCAAATTTTAAGCAACAAAATATTACCCCACGTATCTTATTTAAACTTAAGCAAAGTGACTAACTTAAATGCCCATATTGGATTCTGTAATCAATATCATCAAACACAGCAAGCAAGTGCTGAAAGCTGAACTCCCGCAAGTGAACTCTTCGTGAGTGTATCCTGAGGTACCGTATGACCTTCTGAACTCAGCACATCAGATGTTGCTCCTTGAGTCCATGTCACGACGACACCCCCGCTCAAACAATACAAAGAGACTGTCAGCGTATTGACAAAACATCAATCTGTCTTATATGGATCCTGACACTGCCATTAGGACTCTTGACAGCTGTCATACAACATGGCACAGTAAAATATCAAACATCACTTTCTCTATCAATTTCTGAAATGCGTCGTAGAACTTAAAAGTTAGTTAATATTGATGGTATATGTCCATTCTGTTATTTGCATGTTGGCCAATGAATTTCTATGACTGATTTTTGGCAAAGATGAAGACCTTTTTTTAACACAGAAATTTTTTTTATGATGCATAAGCAAAATTATGAAATTGAATGAAATTGACACATAATTTTTGTAAAGCCAATCAAGAATACCATTTTTAGACATCAAAACAATCGTACGCCCACCTTTGAGAAAATTTGCTAAAATTCATCCCAAGGCTAAGATCAATTATTCAAGAAGTATTATTTTCTTAATGTATATATAGAAAGTGGCGCAGCACTTAAAAGATATCCTGATAGTGATTCCACTTAGAGATGTCGGTTCAATCCATATCATGGATGCCTTAAGTGCTGAAAAATCCAGGCTCCTTTTCATCTCCAACAATCAAAATAAGCTTTTGTAGAACCTCAGAGAAATAATCTATTGATAATTACTTGATAGTCTTCTCGAAACACATCCTCTTAATGTGCTGGTCATGAACTATACAAAGCATTGTTGTAGTTCAAGTTGTTGCAAAGATGATGGATCTCCATGAGATACAATGAAATGATTCTAGTATATAAATACCTTGAAACAGTCAGCATCAAGTTATGGCCGGCTTCTTTGATTGGCATTCTAGAAGTTGAAAATGATGAAGGCAAGTGTATGGACATATACAACTTCCTTTTTTCTGAGGAGGGGACATTTTGACAGATACTAATGTAATTTTCAAGCAAGACACCTGCCATTATCATTCTTCATCAAATAATGGGTCAAATTGAGAAGGAACTTATTTTGTTTTTAAAGCTCATTTCTTCTTTATTTTTCATGAAGACATGTGACTGACTATTTTATTCAATCCTGTGTCCAACAAGACAGCTAAAATACAAATACTGTTAACTAATTATTCAGTTCAAAAAAAGATCACATTTTGCTGTTGATATATACATCTTTTCAACATAACTTTTTCTAAAAGGAAACATACAATGCAAAATATTTTCAATAAGGCCTCAAAGTCTTCAATCTCAGTAAAAACAAACAATTTATTTATATAAAATCTTTAAGTTATTTATAAATCCTAAAAAATATCGTCCGCTTTAAGTAAAACAATTGGGAAATATAATGATACTGTCACGATGCAGCCATCAGATTATGTATTTTATCACAATCATCATAAAATAATGTTTTTTTATTACTCGCCCGTGTAAGATACTGTTCGTAGCTAGTGTAATATGTATACGGCGATATTAAACTAGTGTAATACCGTTGCACATATGACGTCATGATATTGTCTGGTTCGGACGTCGCAATGTTTTCACCGCTGTCACAAATGTTTCGTTCAGTACACTTTTGGCCACCATGCTTGATTACTGAGGTCAAGTAATAAACAGATTACTAATAAAAATAGTATTGAATGGAAGGTCGTTTAGTATCCCCTATATCTTTATGGCTTGAAAATCTTCAATCATACTAAATAGACATCTTTTCAACATAACTTTTTCTAAAAGGAAACATACAATGCAAAATATTTTCAATAAGGCCTCAAAGTCTTCAATCTCAGTCAAATTAAAGACACATAACCTTCTGTGCTGTGCTTCAAAATATTCAAAATTTGTTTTACATGAAATCTTCTACAAGTAAAGCAACATCAGGTTTTTTCCATAGGATGTGTCAACATACAAACTTATGGTTCAATTGATGATGACGACGATGATGATGATGATAATAATAGAGTTTTTGGTAAAATCGTACATATATAATCTTCTGTGCTTTCAATTATTTCAAATAAGTATTCAAAGACATTACATATACATCTAACTCAATAGCCGCCGCGGTATATGTGAAATAATCTTGAAAGAGGCGTTAAACACTACCTCACCTCACCTCACCTCACCTCTAACTCAATAATTTCAAAGAATTCTGAAAAAGGATCCAATGTAGGTCTCAAGCTGACGGGGATCTGACATGAGAGCACTTGAACCATGCCGCTGGTAAAAGCTAAGTGTTACATCTGGAGCTGTACAAACACTGACAGTCATTGCCCACTTGTAGGAACAAGAAACATAATTGGACCATATTGGACATGGTACCCTGGAGAAGTACCTTGCTCCTCTACCATTACACAGGGTCATTCCAGAGAAGGTACTCCACCCTCCTCAAGGACACCTCACACAAAATGACCAATGATTTTTCAATTTCATACCGGACAAAAATCGACCATCAAGTACCTCTTGAAAGAAGTCTGTTGAATTCAAAGTCGACAATTCATCTGATCTTGTTGAGCGTTATTACTCGCCTCTCTCTGAGAAAACACACTTGAAGATGGACGGGCGTCATTGGAACGGATGTTCAGACATGAAAAGAACCCTTTACCAGGGGCAGAGAACTCTTCACTAACTTATTGGCAGCTAGTAGACGAAGATGATGATCTAATCATAACAAGGTATGGACAATATTTCTTCTGTTCTCGGCATCGGAAATAACTAGCATCATAATATCTTATTGAACAGGGAAGAGATTGTGGACAGACAGAGGAGATGTTTGGACATAAACTGAGAGCATTTCTGATTGTATTTATTTGGATTTCAGTTCCTTGAGGATAGATATCATCTATTAAACAATGTGATGACTATGATGGTCTAACCAATGATAATATTGATGATAATATTGGTGATAATATTCTCAACCTAAATTCACCCAGAACTGAAATATAACCTCATGGAAAATAAATATATACTTGCTCATGGTCTAACCTTGATGCACTTGAGAGTAAAACCACATCATTTACAATTTTCTTCTATTTCAAGATTAGTGGAAAACCAATTTAACTGATTGAGAAAAAGGACATGAAAGTTGATTGCTTGAGAAATGACATTTAAAACGGAGAAGCATTCTCAAGAAGTAAAATACATAGACACCTCAATTCATTGAAATCTGGACACTTTTAGAATCCTTTTTACTTTCAAATAAAGTTTTGTGATTGTATTTTTACAATGTTACTTTTGGTAGAATTAATATGTCAAACCGTTTTCACTTTAATGAAAAATCAATAAAACAAAAACATTAAAGTCATTCAATCAGAAAAAAAAGTAGCTGTAAGGTTTCAAAATTTTATTTAATAACATACAATAAGTTTAATTTGAATGGTTAAGAACGGTTTTTCTTATGTTTCAAAATATTTACTAAAGGCTCTTTATCATTTCTTAAATTTGTTTGGGATTTTTGCAGCTAACTATTAAAAAAAAACAATCAGATATTAAGAATGTACTTATCACAAAAATAAAGTCAATTAATGTACTTGAGAAAAGTAGTCTCTACATAAGATATTCTTTAAATATTTTGCATTTTAAGCTAGAAATACACAAATTTCAAATTGAGTCTACTTGCTACATAAAAAGCAGAAATTGTCATTTAAATCTTTTTTAATCCAATTGCTTACATTAAATTTAAAAGTAATGAGTTAGAAAGAACATTCAAATCTGATATACAATTACAACCTGAGCTACAATAATAATCATTAAATATTAATGGGAAATTGGCATCAATTCCAGACTTATTATTTTTGGATGATATAGCTGTCATAAGCGTACATATCATATATGAAATATGTCTAACCGACTTAATTTTTCATCATGTCAAACGCTAAAGGTTCTTCAGGGTCAGAGGCACATTTTAGATATGAAATTATTATCATTACTAAAAAGTGTTTTTACTCGTAAAAACAGATGTCTCACCCATACACCATTTCAGCATTAACTTTTTGTTTTGAAAATTCTTTACGTTTTTTTTTAATTCAAATATAATTTAATAATTTTTCTATAAAACAACATAAACTTTAAGTTTTGGTTAATCAACATCTCCGCAGTTACGCTTGACAAAATATTAACTACATATTAATCAATTTAAGAAAAAGAAAGTATGAAATAGAAAAAGAAGTTGAAACCCCCAAAAAGCACATCTACATGATAAAAAGGGATTGATGTATACCAAATTTGGTGATGATTGGTCACAGTTTCAAAGATATGCTCTTGAAACTAACCCTATACCCTTCAAAATGACAAAGTTCAAACTTTTGCTATGGAAAAAACAATATATATATATAAAAGAAGAGGAAACCCCCAAAAGGCACATCTACATGATATGAAGAGGACGTATACCAATTTTGGTGAAGATTGGTGAAGTAATTTCAGAGTTATGCTCCGTCAACAAATGGGAACGCCAACACGGGTGCGGACGGGAATTCAGCCAAAACCAATTTGTCAAAACTTACCGGCTTTTCCTACTCTTTACACTAATTTTGAGTCCTCTAGTTCACACTCTCATTCTCCATATTTTACAAAATCTTCTGCCTTTTTTTAATCCCTTTTTTTACACCTTCTACATCTATGTTGTATGCTTTAGTTCTTTCTTTTCCCATTCTCAATATTCTTCCACACTCCAGTCTTGTCTTGTATAAATCCAGTGTCCTCCTCCAGTGACCTCTGCGCCCTACCATTTCTCACCAAACCCTCCCTCAACAAATTACTAATAAGATGACATGGAGTCTTTGGCTTTTTCATACCCCGTTAACTCAACTCCAACACTAAGCATTTTTAATTCTTTTTCTGTCTTCCCATGCATCCAATGTAACACAAATAAAAAGATGGCTCCTCATTTTTTGTCATCTCAATCTTCACCAAAATTCTACCTTTTCTTCCCTGCTCTTCCCAATTTGTAGAGATTAGAGTCTTTGATTTTCTGTCTCAATATCTCAACTCCTCTTCCTTTTCCCTCGATTGTCACCCCCTCCCCCGTACCGTCAATCTTTGCCCCCATTCAATAGGCCAGACAATTAGAGTTAGCGTGAAATCAATGTAAAATGTCAGCCTTGTTTCTACTCACTACTGTGTCTTTCTGAGTTCTCTCACTGTCTCTTTTATTGCTAAGGCAAACAATGCGATTTGCTCATTTTGTTTAGTACCTGGGGGGGCCTTTTTATGTTACAGATTTATTGTGTGTTCTTTTTTCATAATGGCTAGATGATTTTATATCCATTTTATGTTTAATTTTATTAGATAATATTGTGTTTTACTTAAATTAATAAAATACATTTCAATCTTTTCCATTCAAATCATAGGCATTTACAAGTTATTGAATAATCGATTACACGACAACTTTAATACAAGATTGAGATTTTAGATCTAAAATTTATCAGCATTGTATTTTTTTTTAAAGTTCAGCCTGGTTTGAAACAAATGACTATTGAAGTAAATTCTAACAATAAATTACAAAAACCAAATTTTTCAGCAACTTGATTGTAATTGATGGCATGATACAATCCCACATGTCCTAAGTGCCGAGCCAATCCCTTCAATAACATGACACATCATGTGAGTAGCAGTTGAGGTTTGTCATTAAAAGCGAGAAAAACTAAATTCAATGATGTAACACGCAGGTAACTAGGAAATTGCCTGACCATTAGATTCTGCATTGCCAACAATACCAAATTAATTGTGAAAAGCTTTTAGTTTAGATTTCCAGGCAGTCGGTGGCGTGAGAGAAATGGGACAGTTTTATGCAGAGAACCTGACGTTCCTACAATGAGACTATAAAGAGGAAACATGTGGCTGGAAACATGTACATTCTTGTAGGCTCTTACCACAGCAATTGGACAGAAAAATTTAAAATGAAGAGAATTTTGGAATATGACCATGCAAATTGCTTTTTGATAAGATAAGTGATTTTCATAAGCATCTTTATCTCTATGCCATAAATTCACAAAGCCCCCATTAGTGTTAAGGGTACTCTTAACCAATAGTTATAACATTTAGTAACGATCACTCTGATCACTCGAGAACTCTGTGCATGTGCACTCAGAACAATGAGAATAAAAATATGTAGCACAGTAAGTTATACATGTCAAGGGAGTTCAAGCTTCTAATCAAAGATATTTCATTGGTTTCATTAATTGTATCCACACAATAGCATGACATCAAATTGATACATTGACCTAGCTTGCAGTGGTGCTTTAATTACTCTCAAGATATTCAAGATAACACCAAGAGTTTGTTGTTGTGAAATGTTTATCAAAATAAAATATTCTGTTAGAGGTCAATGTTCTAAAGGCCAAAGAGAATAGTAAAATGTTGATGAAACTTTCTGGCAAAGGCACATGTTTTCAAGGAAATAAGATAGTAAAATGTCAATTCAATGTTTTTGTAAAAGTACTTTTATAAAGATTGACAGTGATGAAAAACACTTATATACATCTTGGCTCTGCTAACACCCTTTCAATTCAAATTTCATCCCAGTGGAACAACCTATTTTGTATGAGAAGGCTTTGTAAGCTGAAATAATACCCGGGCAGGAGGGCCTTGTAGATGTTTACAAAGCACTTCCGGCACTCATAAAGGCCCTCTTCAAGTATCTATAAACCCTGATATGTAGACTTTAAGGTGTAGGTAAGAGTGTGAAATGACTAACTCTATTGAAAATAACACAAAAAATAGCAAATGATTAGGAGAAAGAACATCTCAAAACCAAAACTTTATAGAACCTGCACGCTTATCCCAACGGTGATATCACTATAGACCACAAGGACTAAGATGACAGCAGCAGGCCTACCAAAGAAAAAATTGAATCGCAACAGAAAGCAGCGAAACAACCACATTAACAGACAAAATTGCATCACAAAGAAGCAATTCGCATTGAAAAGTTACGAAATAGCATCATTCAAGCGACAAATATCACTTTAAACGTGCGATAGCGCAAAATGAAACACTTGATACTCAACAATCTTACTTCGCAAGACTGACTGAATGATGCTATTTTGTAACTTTTTATAATGCAATTTCATCTGTTTACGTGGTTGTTTCGCTACTTTCTGTTGCCATTCGATTTATTCTTTGGTAGGGCCTGAGCAGAGGAAAAGGAAAGTGCTGTTACACCTATCACTTACATTAATTCTCAAAGGCAGATTTTAAGGAGGCTTCATTTCCTTTCTGTAAGCCATCTAAGAAGTTGAATATTTGTGATAGGTTTGATATATAAGAAAGAGTAGGGCCTGAGAAAAGGAAAGTGCTGTTACACCTATCACTTACATTCTCGAAGCCAGATTTTAAGGAGGCTTCATTTCCTTTTTGTAAGTGATCTATGAAATTGAATATTTGTGATAGGTCTGATGAATAAGAAAGAGAAGGACATCTCCCTCTGACTTTCCATCAAAAGAAAGCCCCTGCCCTCAGGATCAGGCTAAAGCACTTCCCCCTTTGCAGGTCCCTCTTCCAGTGGGCTTTCTTTCAACGGAATGCCCTTGTGATTGGTCCTTCTCCTTTACTTACACATACTGTCAATTCTTTTTATTATCATAATATTCACCATACTAAACAAAAACATTTAAGGACCATCCCAATATGAAATATTTTAGCATTATGTGAATCATATATTCTCGATAATAGGGATGGTAGTTAGCCTATTTTGTTTGGTATATACGTGAGATTTTTTGCATATAGGGTGAACATCTTTTTTTACAGTATTAGTGATTTTATGGCTAATTATTTTCACCCTTTCACCAATATTACTATCTATTTTTACAGTCATGTAAAAAAATATTTCCCACTTAGAGTGTTCATCTATACAAGAGGACAGCTTACCTGAAGATAAAACCTGCTTGAAGATAAAAAGTGGAGGCTGGATCCCAAACCCTTATTTCGTACTCCACCCAATTCAAATACATGAGGTTGTGTAACAGGCTAAGCCACAGCAACATTAGGTAACAATTATCCCAAACAAGACGGTGCCAACCCATCCCTCCCTTCTTCAATGAAATGAAGAATGGACATTGATGTTTCCTTTTTGTTGCATTAAGAAATAACACCCTAAAGCACAACAAAGAAGCTCAAGGATACACGTATATTGATAAACTTGAGAAAAATGAAGTACTAACAGTAACAACAAAGATTCTACACCATTAGAAACCTCTTGAAACTATTTCTTGAATAAAATGAAGAGAGAAGAAGAGAAGTATATAAAAGCACTCTTAGAGAACAAAAACTCCTCAAAGTGTCATCAGTGTGTTGTAACACTGAAAATAGGGATCCATATACAGCAACAACCAAGACTTGGAACAGTAATTTGAATGAACTGAAGAACATTAAGGAAGACAATGATATATGGATGTACAACTTCTTTATTACACAATGGCGACGTTTCGGTATCTATCGCCATTGTGTAATAAAGAAGTTGTACATCCATACATCATTGTCTTCCTTATACTAGCAACTTCCACAATGCCACTGAAATAATTCTGAAGAACATTAGGAATAAAGTATATATAGTACTCTAAAGTACATCACTCTAAAAGAACAAAAAAGCTTCAGGGTTTATGTGGTGTTCTGACACTGAAGACAAGGACTATGGGCAATATCCAAGATTGTTCTATCTCCAAATCTACTCTTGAAGGAAAAACCACCTAACCAGAACAGACAGGAAATGTTAGCTACAATAAGATGCAATCACAAATTTATGTATCTGACGAGGCATCCTGCAATTATTGGTAATGAGTCTGAAGATGTCATCATGGTTTATGGGCCAGGAAAACATAAAATAGTCGCCATAAATAAAACATACTACCTCGAGGTTGGTATAAAGAACATTGATAAAGCACCCTGCAAAGTGATGATATGAGTCTGAAGTGAATAAATATATTCTATATGAATCTGGATGAAAGGCCAAATATTTTCTGAGGACATGACCTATAGTTTTATCAATGAAGAGACTTCGATAAAAGAGAAGAGGACCATAAGACCACGCCCATGTTATCATTTCAAGTTAAAACTTTACCTAAGGCTGATTCACTTAAATAACATTTATAATGGTGAATATGACTCAATAGCTGAGCTAGAAAAGAAATAGTAGTCAAACCATCATGCACTTTATAATAAAGTAAAAAATTTCACTAAATTATTACAAAAGTCAAACCACTTAGCCATAAGAGCTTCCCAATCTACAACAGCAAGGTTAAAAAATTATCCTTTATTTCAAATAAAAGTTGAGGCGACGGGTTGAGGCGAATTGTAAGTTCTACAACTATTATTCTATTACTGTCAATATCACTTGACTTAAAACATATGAATTCGACCAATTTGTAAGAGAAATTCAAAGTTGAAAATGGCAGCTGTTTCTTACGAAGACAGAACAAGATGATTCAGGAGACGCAACATCAAAACAAGTGTTTAGAATATCAAGGGACGAAACATTTCAACTTTTACTGCATCACAAAGCAACTACTACTAGCAAAGTAAATTGACAGTCTCTGTTCTGTCAGCCTACAGAGAGCATATATATATCATTTCAAGACTGACTGCATTGCAAAGCAACCAAGCAATGAATTGTGCCTTGCAAACTGTCTCAAACAAACGTAGAAAGTAAATTGATAGTGGTCTATTTACTTTGATAGCAGATGTACTGTCAGTCTATAGAGAAGATACAATTTACCTGCCATATAGTAAATACCAGTGCTACAATCAGTCTGGAATAATAAACAAACAGGCTACTGACCTAGAAGAATCTAATAACATTTTCTTTACTACTGTTCTAGGAGTAACATTTTCTGTTGCAAAAATCATTTGTGGGTGTTTCCATGAATGTGGTCAGCTAATGTGGGACACATAGGTTCTATTTTAGAATAATAAAATTTCCAAATATAAATGGTTTGTATTATGTATAAATGGTTATTCTTTCAGTATCTTAAGACTTGAAGATAACTTATTGACATGGGAACAAAATATACAGGTTTGAAAAAGCAGGTGTCCAAAATGTAACGCTTGTTACATGGTGTCCATTTTAATGTAACCGTATGAAAATATGATTTCAATTTGTTGATTTTTTTGCAGTAAATTACACAATTAGTAGTTTGTTATCAAAGTGAAAACACTTTTCCCCCATGTTTTGAAAGGATTAAATGTTAAAGCCATTTCATCTGTAGTCCAGAATCTGGGCACTTTGACGAGGTACAAACATTCAGTTTAAATCATTTATTTTAAAGAATTGACATAGAATCAATGAATAGTAATTAAACATTCTATTGACAGACATATATCCAAAACAGGATGAGGAAATCAATGATATCTGGCATCGTAATTGAGCAAAATTCATAATCCTGTTACTCCTGTTACATTGGACACCATGTAACGCTTGTTACATGGTGTCCTAATTTCTGTGATGATCTTACAATTTATAAACAGGACTAACTACACTACAACTCAACAACACATTTTTATGATTCAGAAGAGTAATCTATTTGAACCTTGAAGACATTGCGATAGGAAAAACAATCATATTAGGACACCATGAAACGCTTGTTACATGGTGTCCTAATATATCTGATGGTACCATAGCGACAAATCCTCTTTAGAGACCGCCAAACACAACAATATGAACATATAATCAAGAGTATTCGTCCAATTTAATTACAAAATGGGTAAAATATATATTAAATAACCAACTCAGTACAAGTGATTACGGAAAATTTTCACTCGTACCTAGTTGGTTACTCTAATTAATTGGTTCCACCTTTTGAGCTGTAGAAGTCAACTGAAAAGTAAAGCCCATTATGTTGTGAATATTCAGGATGAGAACATTCTATTCTTATATATTTAAACCATGCCTGAACAAACATTTACTCAAATCAACATGTAATGAACAACTCATATCTTGAAATTCCTAGATCTGTTCGTTTTGTTAAAATCCAAGAATTAAATACATACATGTACACAATATCCATGATCATTGTACACTCCAACAATAAAAACATCAAAGCATTGTGACATCATTAACTGATGATGTATAAGCACCAAGTCGATTTGATTGTAGCGATAGCTACTGTGAGAGCTAGTTTTGGATGATAAATCTATTTCAATCTTGGTGCATTCAGGATCCGAAATTCCTCCACCTCCTCGTCAACTTTTATATCTGAAAAGAAACAGGACGACATTGTATTGTAATAAATATTGCAACGAAAAGGCAGTGTTAGTTGAAATTATTAATTATTATTTTCGTTTACAAATTACTGTTCTTAAGGTTAAAACGACAGTAAACCTGAAATGTATAGTAGAGCCGAGCACCGATCATCTTGATGTCTGGTGGTGGCAGTTTTCTGACAACATCTTCCTTCAACACCCCATAGGTCAAAGAGTTGAAGACCCAATGAGTCTTCTTTTTTGAATAATAGTTGACCATTGGCCAATTACAAACCTGTAATTGAAAGAAAAGTATAAACATCATGAATAAAATAAAATATTTAATTTCAGTTTGTCAATTGATGATATCTAAATGTTATGTATCTGGATTGTAAATATTATTATCAATACCCTAATGATCTGTCATCTTTTTTACAAATAGGTACATAGAAGAATTGTATGAACAATTTTTGAGAGAAACACAAGTCAAAAGTTGTAAATCAACAGGTATCCTTTAGGGAAAGACAAAAAAAGAATTGCATTCACAAATTGAAATCAACATAAGAAATCACTCACAACAAATTTGGAGTTGTATTGTCTCTTATTAATCTTATTAATGCAAAATGGAACATGGAACTGTTGAACGCATATAAAATAGGTTAACATAACCAAAGAAACCAGTGATGAAAGTAAACAAACGGAACTAATACCGTGATGCTACTTACAACTGCAGGGAGTAAGTCATTGCCATGTTTGACCAAAATGTATTCTCCACTGGGGTATCTATCCACAGATGAAACTGGGTGAATTCCAAATAAATGCTTGCCTAACACAGGGATCACTTTGGGCAGGTATTTGCGGATGTTTACAAATTGATGTACCAAGATATCCCCTAATGAATACTGGTACAGGGAGAAAATCACAAATTATCCCCAGAATACTCTGACCAAGGTTGATTCCTCTTATATGTGTATCTTTTCAAATAAAAGATAATAAGATAAAAGATTAAAGTGACAGTTTACTTCAAACTTACGAGTCTGGTTCTCTTTTCTCATCATCTGCTACTACGCTGGGAACATCGTCGACAGCCGTTTTGACTGGTGCCAACCCTCCATTGCCGCCACTGTACAACATAAATGTTTATATGTACTTGTAGTTTAATGAAGAGTAGTTGAGAACTTGAGATGAAAGATAAAAGATTAAAGTGACAGTTTACTTCAAACTTACGAGTCTGGTTCTCTTTTCTCATCATCTGCTACTGCGCTGGGAACATCGTCGACAGCCGTTTTGACTGGTGCCAACCCTCCATTGCCGCCACTGTACAACATAAATGTTTATATGTACTTGTAGTTTAATGAAGAGTAGTTGAGAACTTGAGATGAAAGATTAAACTTAAAGTGACAGTTTAATTCAAACTTACGAGTCTGGTTCTCTTTTCTCATCATCTGCTACTGCGCTGGGAACATCGTCGACAGCCGTTTTGACTGGTGCCAACCCTCCATTGCCGCCACTGTACAACATAAATGTTTATATGTACTTGTAGTTTAATGAAGAGTAGTTGAGAACTTGAGATGAAAGATTAAACTTAAAGTGACAGTTTAATTCAAACTTACGAGTCTGGTTCTCTTTTCTCATCATCTGCTACTACGCTGGGAACAACCAACACATTTCCCTCAGCGTGAGAACAGTCCATAGTCTCGTCACTGAATAAGAAAGCTATTGATAAAATCATATTCATGTGTAATGTGTTATATAACTTTTGTCATCTTTTGAACTGGTACCTTTCAGTTAGAAGTTAATTAAATCAATTGAAAGTCACTGCTTTACTATTCAAGGCAACTAAATAGTCAAATTCAATTTTAGGTACTTATTTTGTAAGAATCTTTTGAGAAGATAACAAACATCATGGGACAAAATAATTTAAATTTTTATATTGTTGGGTTCTCATACTTACTTAATCAAAGAATCCAGAATACCATCGATGAGTGAGTGAGTGAGTGACACATCAATGTTTGGTGAGAACATGGCAGATTCGTCATCAAAGTTTGGTGAGAACATGGCAGATTCGTCATCAATGTTTGGTGAGAACATGGCAGATTCGTCATCAATGTTTGGTGAGAACATGGCACATACGTCATCTATTAAGTTCATTCCAGTCTCCTCTTTGTGTTGAGCAATAACTAGAACAAAATGGTTTGGTGTCCAGTTGAGACTTGAAAGATCTTGACGAGTGCTGGTCCACATGATAATGATAGGTTTACCAATGTTCTGTTGTGCTTGTGGGAGAATCGGTCTATTCAAGACCATGTGAGGAACTTTGTCGCCATGCTTTGGGTAGACTGACAGGATTTTGGTACCTACAACAGAAGCTGCTGAAAAAAGCTGCCAAATCCCCATGTATGATCCATTTTTCACGATGGACAGGACTTCAGCATTGTATATTCTCTCTGTCATAATTTGAGTTATCTTGTCACCAGCAGTATAGTGGTCCGAGAACATTGTGTAGGTTTTGCTCAAATTGGAAGCTTCCTCGTCTGGCAGCGAAATGCCTCTGTTGAGGTAGGTATTGTCAGTGTAGTTAGTGTTGGTAGCCAATTCAACCACAATCCTTACTCTAATCTCTACATGTGCATTTTCATGTCCAAAGCATGCAACACTGATGGCTCTTGGCAGACAGTTACCATCTCCAGTAACTATGATTGGGAGGTCGGTCTTAGATCCCAATGGCAGGCTTTCTTTGTCGAGTAGTCTCAGAGCCAACTTGTCAGCAACAAGGTGATTGTCAACCATGTTCACGTGTTCATCTACATTCAGATGTAGGCCTTTGTACTCACTGTCATCTTTAAGTTGCAGACAAACAGCTTGCAAGTCATCGAATGATGAACATCTCTGTAATCGAGACAAGACATTGAAGAAATATTCTTCTCTTGTGTTATCTGTTAAGGAAAGAGTCACCTCTGAAGGCAATTTTGACTTTCTGGACTTTCTTACTTGTTTCGGTTTTTTCCCTTTTTTGGCCTTGACCTTTGGTTTCTTTTGAACTTTTCCCACAAGCTTGGCTTCCCACTCATCCACATGGTCAATAGCCTTGCAAGGTGAATCATCAGTCTCGTGAATACATGAGGTACAGAAACAGCTCAATTTCCTTGTCGCAATGCCAGAAGTGCTACTTCTGCATGGTTTGATTGAGTGCAGTTTCCGTGTTCCAGGAATCGACTTTATATTTGTTCTGTCCGGACGAGTTCTGTTGATTTCATTTGCTTTAACAAAGAAGAAAGTGCGGTTCTTGTGAGTTGTACAGTTCACATCTTTTTTGGTCAATTCAGCCTCAGCAAACTCGAAGAATTCTAATGCAGAACTCACTCTTGCCCGTCTTGCTGCAACTGCCTGAGACACCACTCTTTTGACAACACCAAACTCTCCATCACATGGACCTTTGCCATGCCTACTACCAAAAAAGTGTTTCTCAATTGGGAATCCAAAATCATTGGTACTGTTGGCAACATCAGCAAATGGAGTTTTGGACTTGAATTGACTAGCGGCCCCGTCCGAGAAATGGATCTCTCTTTCTATTTTGAGACCATGGGCATGTGCAAGATGATAATTTGCAATGGTCACGAAATGTTGAGCCGCATGACTGTCATGGCATTTATCATCAGAAATAAACAAGATGCTGTCGTGGCTGTTTTGTCCGCATACAGTGCATTTGAAGTAGGCAACTATGGAGAAGAGCGTTGCCTGGTCATGTGACCAATGGGCACTCTGAGCTTCATCTTGGTATATGCATGTGTAATTTTCCGCATAGTCCATGCAAAAAATCACCCAATTTTCCGGAACATTTTTGACAAGTCCTTTGAATTGATGGTGTTGCCACATGGCATTGTGGAGATGTAAACTGAAGGTTTCCATTTCTTCTGACAGCTCTTTCAGGAAAACTGCTACAGAATCGTTTTTTAAACGGAGCATCTTTCTCGTCTTTCGTTTTCCAGTTTTTACATCATTGTAGGTTTGACTTTCCCATCTGTTCCAAGTCATTGTTCTGTTGTTCGCAAGGGCCTTTTTGGTTATCTTTTCCACTTGTTTAACGCCACACTTCTCACATACACGGTTTATGCATTGTTTGCTGTAGAAAAGATTGTCAGCTTCCTTACAGCAAAGAGAATGTTCATTGATGTCATATTTATCCTTAAATCCAAAGTCCTCTTTTCTTCCAGCTGTAGCTGTCTTTACTGCCTTGACTTTAAGTTCTATATTTGTACAGTATTCACACAAACAGTTTTGCAAACAGTTACTTTTCATTGTCTTGACTGATTTGGGTCTGAGCTCTGCAAATTTACTAAAGCCTAAAACACAACTTGGATTTTCTTTTCTGAATTGGTTGTAGGTTTTCTGAAGACTTTTTTCAAGGACATGTCTCGGTTCTAATGTTTTACATTGAACTGCTTTCTTCTCGGGTAAGCATGTGGATGTGCCAGGACTTTTGAAGAATTCTATGACTTTCTCCACAGTTTCGTCATCCAGGCCAACACGTGGCTTGTTATCCCAGACTCCTGAGACTTTTGAGGCCTTAGAAAGAAATCGCCAGGATACTCCACTTTCTTTCCTTTCCATCCTTGACCCTTTGCCTTTCTTGGACCATGGCATCATTCCTACCAGTAACCTTCGCCTCTGAAGGTTGTGCCTATCCCGCTTTCTTCTGTTCGTCTTTAATTCACAGGACAGTTTTCCCATATTTTCCTCAAAGGTTTTGAATTTTTTCGAGAGTGGCAAAATCCCTTCATCTTCAAGAGCCTTGCGTTTTCGAGGAGTTGTTTTCGTAGCTAATTTTCCTACGACTCTTGCATATTTGTGAGGCGATGAGGGAATTGATTTCCTCGCCCTGTACACGGCTTTTCGCTCTGCATCCTTTGAGTACCCAACATTCTTTTCACTATTAACTTCGGTAGATTTAGTTCCGTTCGCTTTTTTTTGGAGAGCGTTCGCTTCTTTTTTGAGAGCGTACAGTTGTCGTCTCCGCTCGTTTATCCTCCTTTTCCTTTGAGGTGTCATGCTCTCTCTCTGCTTTTGTTTACATGTTTTCCACTTTTCCCGGGTTGTCTTAACCTTGTGCCTTGTTTTAGGGATTGTTTTCTTTCCTGATACATCACTTTGATGCTGGCCTTCTTCTAATTCCTTCTGTCTTTTCTTTCGCCAATTGGCAACTCTTTCTCTTGTTGTTTTCCTTTGCTTGTCTCTTTGTTCATTGGATAAGTTTGCTCTGTAAGACCTGTTTCGTTCCCTATTGTATTCCAAATATGTTTTGTACATGTCTGGGTTTTCCTTTATTCTTTTCCTATAATCCAGCATTCTTTGCTTATTGGAACTGACAGAATTGTCTTTTTTCTTATGCACTCCAAGTACTTCACATAGTGGCACACTTGATCGATGAGATCGGCGCCTTTGTCCTGAAGAAATAAATTTAAAATCAAAATTATCTTTCTTAACCCTTTACATACTGGAAATATTTTTTTAAACTTGCTTGGTACACCCCTGATTTTTTGGGTTATAAGTTGCTTGAGTACCGGTGGCATTCTCTGGCCTCAATACCAGGGAAATTTGCAAAATTCTGTATTTTCTAAAATATGATAAACAAGTGTTTTTTTGTGAAAACAAAGCTCATGGGGTGACAATAAACTAAGAATCAGGTAAGTAGGTACATAGTTCCACCATTTTTGTTGATAATTATGACTTTAAATTTCAAAAAATAAAATTTTTACAAAGAAAAGAAAATGGGGGGTGGTGGTGATGAAATCACGTCTGTTTTTCAGTTTTGTCATAATAAAACAAGAGTCATCAGAAGATGACATATCCCACCGGTCCCCTATTAACTCAAGAGTGCTTTATTAGAATGTATGATCAATCTTTGATATAATAGATGATGGACTTTAATTCTGTTAGTGGACAGTATGAAGGTGGTCCTTATTATCGTGGGTCTTATTGCTTCACATGTATATTTCCCTCTAAATGAGTACAATCTAAATATTGTTTCCCTTTTTTAAACTCTGCACATATATCCTTCCAAAATATGTTTATAAAACTTCTATCTATGGAAAATACAATATGTCACGAACACTTGAATATATCGACGAAAATACTTTAGCAGTTTGTTTTTGTGATATATTTGAGATTTAACATCTTTGTAAACTATGCGGATAAACCATTTTATAAATATTTTCGGCCTTGGTGTCTTTTGTAACAAGCAAACGCTAATTGGTGAATCTAAGTATAAGTATAATATTACTGGTTTCATAGAATTGCTAATAGTTAGACTGGATGATGCTCTTTTGATGTTCAAATAAATGTACTACATGTTATCAGCCATAAACTTTAAATTTTAAATATTGGTAACGCTTGTTACATGTTAACTTCTAAATGCATTTCAGCAACGTTAAACTTTGTGTCCACATGTAACCTGCGAAATAACCATTCAAATTTTTAAGAAATTGTAACTTCCAGGGGATCAATATAAACCTTAATATTGTCTAATCGTATTTTGATATCTTAATTAATGTTCAAAGTTACTATAAATAGATACAAAGTCACAAAAAGCAAATATCTGTAACGCTTGTTACATTAAACATGTTTGTGGTGTCCACAGTAACATTCAAAATATATCTTATATTTGCTTTGGTGTCCTTTGTAACGTTCAAAATGTATCTTTTCCCTCATAAATATAAACTTCTAGCACCATATAACGAGTATAAATACAAACAAAGACATTGAAGTTAGTTATTCATAGCTTTAAAAGTATCATCCTAAAATATAAATGGTTTTCAACTTGCTGAATAATAATAATCCGAAAAGTCACAGCTAACCATTCTCAAAAAGCCAAATTTTAATTTACTTGTGTTGTTATTCACCGAGTTTTTTGTCATTGATAGTTTTGAAACCATTTGATAGGAATAACCTGTTTGTCAATTATCAAATGATTTCGTCTAGATAATCAATTAAACAGATAATTAGTATTACAGTTCAATTTGGTGTCCAATGTAACGACCCAAAGAAAAGTGATCGTGTCTGTCGTAACAATCATTCACAAAGAAAACATTTGCTAATATACGAAAAAGGTTTATCAGGATTTTATTACGGTTTGTCTTTCAAAACATATTTTCCAAAACTGAAATCCATTACTATTCATTATATGATTGTACATTATTAAACTATATTGTTTTTACAAACGATCGTTTCTCAAGCTGACAGGAAACGAAATATTGTGTCTCGAAGTAACGAGTGTGCATGCTTTTGGTTTCCTTCACACAGTTTGTCATTGAGCTCGCTGTCTTTGTCGAAGTTTGGTGATGTCACACATGTCACAAACGAACATATATACTTAGTTCGTATAATTTAATTAGGCATTACATATAAATAAGTGTATAAATGTTGTCCTATTTTAAGCATTGTCATGTAATATGGGAACGATCGTTACCTGTAACGCTCGTCACATTTGAGGACGCCGATGAATCCTCCTTCTCCATCGTCTGCTCGTGTCGTCTGCAACCCTTTGAATGTCGTCTGCGCCAAGAACCACGCATGCGCTTGCTTTTAGACCAATCACAGCAAATGTACTAGAGTTCGACGGCGGTTGCCAAGCCTTTGAACGATCGTTACAACGTAGACACGAAACATTCATACGTGGTTCAGAGTACCACCAAACTTTTATAATATGACAGATTTATATACGATCGTTATTATATAAAGTTCAATACTTAAACAATGTAAAAACACAAACGAAACACGTTTATATCTTCAAAACGATTTATTACACAATTATACATTTTGATATGTCCTAGGACACCAGTGTAACGTGCGTTACAGACAATTTAAATGCCTTGAATTTACATCAAAAAATTTTTTTTTGAAACATTTCGCCGTCACATAATCTAAAACTGTTCCTTTTCTTCCCATATGCAGTTTATGATCAAGAAATTTCATCTAGAATTTGTTAAAAACCGTGATATGCCAAGGGCATTTTGTCTTGTCCCACTTTCTGTTAGGAAATCAACCTGGTTTTTTAAATAAAACGATATGTAGCATACATACTTATGTCAAAAAGAAAGAAAAGTTATGTTTTACTATATCATTAATACATAACGAAAGCAATGACTGTTCTACAATTATGTTTTGATCAATTTTTTTTTTAATTTGGTTTTTATTTAGTAGACCCCCCCTTATTGACCAGTAACATGGAAACACCCTTGTATCTGCCAAAGAAGAACATAGTTTCTGTTTTCAAGCGAGAGTAATGTCAAGGTATTTTTGTTTTACTACTGTTATTGCATAAACCATGCATTAATATCCGCCCTGAAGAAAAGGGGATATTTTGTGGCGGTGGACCAACATCTTAACCCTATGAAATAAGTGTATTTTTGTATTGCAAGCATTAGAGTGAGGGTCATACTCAATTCCGCACAAGTTTTCTTAAAGTCATATAACATCCTTTCGAGTGTATTAATTCTTTTATTGCCTATTCTATTGCATGTTAAACTCATGAAATATTAAGAAAACGGCCTGCTTCCCTTGTGACGGCCTGCTACAGTGACATCATGAACAATGGTATTTTGACGTCACAGATGACCAAATACGGTAAGTTGTGATGAAACAATCGTTGCTAGGCAAAAGCGATACGTGCACATTTGTTCATATTGAAAATATATCACCACTTATGATCAAACTTATGGGTAATAAAAAGGAAAAGAGTATCTTTGGTCATCTTTTGCAAAAACAATTAAATATTGATGATTCATGTGAATTAAAGCATCTTAAAACGAAATGATCATCAATATAGAGTTTTCATGTACAGTCCAAGCTGTTTGTGGAAACCCGTTCAAAAAAGAATCCATTCAATTGTCCAAAGAAAAATTCTATTTGAGAAACATGCCATTGTCTCATTCAAGATGTCAGACATCTCGTATTAGGATAATTTTTAGTCTATTGATCCACTGTCTTTTTAGGTTTCAAGGATAACCATTTATGTAAATGGTATTTATAGTCTTGTTGTTGTTTTTGTGTAAATTGATACTCTAGTTTACAACTTATATCTAGCTGTTCTTATACCATTAAAAATAGGTGCTGATCATGACAATTCAGAAAATAAATCAAATTTAAAACTTTTTTAGAAATATTTCATAGAAAAAACATTAACAGTTTTAGCTGGGTCAATCAAAAACCTTTCAAAAATATCAAAATTCAAAACATCCTTTGTGTTATTTCATATATGATACTACATTTCCATTTTTTAAATTCAAGATCACCATTGAATAATTTCACCTACAATAATATCTCAATGAATAGATATAGAAACATTAATGAACATTGATGAAAAACAAAACTTAAAGATCTAAGATGATAATCAAAAAAGTTTCTGTTTTACAAAGTTTGTAAGAAAATTCAGAATGGCTACCTAAAACAAGAAAAATTAAAAACAGCCACGATCAGCAATGTTTATATGCATTTAAGGAATGAAAATAAAATTTCTCTAATCCACAAAACCTTTGGTTCAGAAAGCAAAAATCAAATTCTCAATTAGAGAAATCAAACTAGGCAAGAAGAGACGAATTCAACTGAGATGTGAAGTGATGTTGAAAAAAAGTTAGTACAAAAGTGTATTTGAAACATGAAAATTACCAGGGAAATTCACATTTAAAAAACAAATCATTGCGAAAGTGAAACCAAATCAAATCAACATGCATGTAAGCTGTAGTTCTCTTACAAGCAAACAATATTGACAAAAAATATTGATGTTCACAATCATATTCAACTTATTCAGGAAATTCAAAAATGAATTATTCAAATAAATCAAACCAAATCAAATAAACATGCAAACTCAAGCTTTTGGATCAGGTCACAAGTATATTAAAAATACCGTGAGAAATGAGAACATTTTGATTAAAAGAAATCAAACTAAATCCAATGACCCCAAACACCGACAGTCTAGTTGTATTGGTTATATACAAGTAAAGATGAAGAAAATTTGTTTCAAAGATGTATTCAAGACATTAACATTGACACCAATTTTCAAAATATTAATAATAATAAGTGCATTTATAATGCGCTAAACTACATTCACTTGGTGAATGCTCATGGCCCTAACAATATGTAAGAAATTTACAATATTTGATTGTACATCTCAACAATGTCTAGTTTCCTTGTAGAATTTGTTGAACAGGTATGTCTTTAGAGTCTTTTTAAAGCTGTTGATATTCTCAATGTTTTTCATATTAAAAGGCATTTCATCTCACAATGTTGCAGCATTGAAAGACAATGATCACTTGCCAAACCATTGAAGTTTTGCTTTTGGCATAGAGAGGAGACAAAGATCGGAATATTGAAGTTCATAGCTACATAAATAGGAAAATGAAATAAATATCAATTTGAAAAATTCAAAAAATTAAATGAATCTGTATACCAAAGTTCTTGGAACATTCAAGCAGATCTGAACCACTTTCTAAAATTAGATCATGATCCCATCACCGACGCCATTTGTAACACGGACACTCATTAAACAGAAATCTAAAAGCTACCTGGCATATCCTAGCTCCTAGTTAGAATAAGTCCATGTTTGATAAGTTCTTTGAATCGATAAAATAAAACCTAAATGATGGCTAACAGGTCCACAGAACCATAATTTACAGAATTTACATCCTCCACCAAAACCTCAGAAAACTCAGATATATATATATAAAAAAAGCACTTAAATATTGATTAGGGTGTCTGTCAACTATGTCTGTAATTGGAAACCAGTATCTTGACCTTATGCAGTGTTGGGTTTTCTCTGAAGGTAAATTTACCACAAAGAACAAGCACATTAAAGTTTGGTACTATGAGAACAATTACTGTCCTGATAATTATTGTCTGAAGAGAATCTGGTTGCCACGGCAACTTGTCATCGCTCAATGAAAGAATTAAGTAAGCATAATCACTTAATCCTTTAATCTGTTTAGGCCATAATCAAATTTGTTGGAATGGATCCACGGACAAGTGAATGTGATGCAATTACCACCTCATTTGTTCCAGTTCTCTGTATAGTAATCAGGTCACAGTAATCAAACAAGGCCTGCTGATCTTGTATGCTGTTGTTCCATTGGTCCTGGTCAATTGTAACAGGGACCTCCCTCCCACTGTGTCCAATGTACGGTAATTACTACATGACTGACATCTATTTTACAAGGTGGATAGTTCAAATTAGATCTCCTTTGTCAATTCTTGGGCAATTAAGCAGAGATGACAGATATGTAAAATTGCTATGTCATCAAACCTTTTTTCTTAATCATTACTGTTGTCTATGATTATCTAAAATCCTCTCAAAATCTCAATTTAAGTTATGATGGCTACATAGTATTTATGGAACACAACAAAACTTTTGAAATTTACATTGATGTCTTGTGAATGTCATGTCAAAGTTTCCATTTCCCCAAGGATTTGTTTCAAGACAAATATAGGCAATTATAAATGATAACTAGAGATGTTGCTTAGTTGGTAGAGTATTTGCTCATCACCTGGAAGTACTGAGTTTGTTTCCTGGTCATATAATACCAAATGATGGTAAAAGATGGGAGTAGTTTCTTCCCTCTTGATGCTCAGCATCATAATAAC
Source organism: Phorcus lineatus (assembly GCA_921293015.1). NCBI lineage: Eukaryota > Metazoa > Mollusca > Gastropoda > Trochida > Trochidae > Phorcus > Phorcus lineatus. The sequence continues at coordinate 25,564,585 of OV121088.1, read as the reverse complement.
AGAACCATCTTTTAACAGGCGCTGCAGAGTGGTTCATGGGTGTTATGCAGAAACCAGATTTACAACAAGTACTTTTACTGAGGAAAATAAAGTATTATGAATATATTTTTATCATCATCATCATTATTATCATCATCATTATTATCATTCAGTTTTTGTTCAATGGTTTTCATAAGTGTACCAGAAGCAATTCTGATCACATCCAGTAGGACTCAAACCATTGACCTCTTGATCAGCGTCAGACACTCTATGTGTTGAGCTAATAGAATTTCAAACTAGCCAAAGTCAGGAGGTATATGTTTATCTCACTTTTATATATCTAAAGTTGGTAACACGTTTTGTTACAAGGATGTATATATGTGCCTTCTGCACCCATTGAACTTTTATTTCTCCGTCTTCCAAGCATAGGGTTTTCGATGTTTCCTCAAGTTATTGAATTTCCATAATCTAGATATTCTCTATCTGCAGTTTGTGAATGACAAGACATAGAATTGTTTTTCACTATCTATACTAAATAGATGGGCGTAAAAAATCTTAGAGTTTAATCTGCAGGAACCAAAACTTGGGAAAAGAAAAAGGGAATAGTGAATGATTGGCCACAAAGAAAATTATCATTAATTTTCCTAGACCCATGCAGTGTGTAAAGAGTTAAAAACAGAAATGTGAAAACAACAATGAAGCAACTAATTTAATTCAAATGTTAAAAGTTTATTCTCTCAGAAAAGGTTAAATTGCATCTAAACAAATTCATTCAATTTCATTATCAACATTGACTGACAGTTTTTGAAATGTGTACACAGGAATCAGGAAATTGATTTAAAAACACATGTTCGGTTTACATGTCTGTTTGAATAAATATCTTTGGCTAATTCACAATCAATTATTGGAAATCAAAATAATGTTGTTGAAATTAAACAAATTCCAAATTTCTAAATTAAGATAAAACTCTGATATATTGATTGAAACAATGTTAAATGTCTTCATTTTGCAACTCAATAACAGTCAGGAGAAGAGTTATGTTTTAAACTACTTTTCTCATCCCTTTCTCATCTCATCAGCTATTCTAATTGCAAACATCTGTCTTCATTATTGTAAAAGCTCTAAAAGTTGCCAAAAACCTCCTAAAGGTAATCTAATTGTGTCTAATTGCACACAGATCTTCAGAAACTAGAATCTCAGAAAGATCGAGCACCAACTTGCAGGGGAGTGTAATAAACGAGATGAAATACCTTCCTGTCACTCAAACCTACATGTTGATTGGTCTTATTACTCTGTCATACCAACCTCCTGGGGGTGTAACACTACAACTTGACATGCAAATATACACAATTAGGGTGTGATAACTGCTATCAGTTTGTCACTACTTCAGAGTAGAGCAATTGGCATTGACTTCATCAATCAAAGAAAAGTGTATCCAGATTTTGCATAATGATCTGGATTCACTTCATTCAAACCTTGACCTTCAATCATTTTGACCTCAGAAGAAAACAAAATTGATTTTCATCAATCACAGAAATCTCCTCATTCAAACTTGAATTTAAAAGTTAAATCTCAATTAAACCAAAATCAAATGATTATTATATAAAACACAAGAGCAATTGACACTGAATTTATCAATCAAAGATCTTGGGTCATGTTTTTGCAAATTGCACACATATATAATTGCCATTTCAATATCTTAATCTTAAAGAGCCACTCCTTGATTTTCATAACATATCATTTACCTTTGATACGAACCTAAATGTCATATGTGGTGATATAAAATCAAAACATCTTAACTTTTCATATCCAAAAGACATATATAAGACAAATACTGGTTTTCCATGAAAATCTAAAAACAGCCTTATAAATGCACAGAGGTGTAGATATCACGTCCAATATACATGGATACTAGTTATATAACCTAACAAACACTATCAATTCCTAACTGCCCTCCTGGCTGTTTTAGATAAGTCTCCAAAATTACGTTTGACTATTTGACGCGCGCCACTGTCCGGTTTTCGATCATAATTGCGACGTTCTACCTTCATATTGTCACTGTAAAAAACCCAATAAGCTTTAAAATGTGTCTTTTTGGTAACAGTCGATACTTGGCGATCAAATGACACCATTGATTAAGTTTGGCATATATGACTACAACAACTCACGGAGTGGCTCTTTAAATGTCAAACACTTTGGTCTCAAAAGTAAACACAACTGAAACGATTAATGAAGATACAAAAACCTTCATTACAGTAGAGCAATTGACATTGAATTCATCAATCAAAGATCTTTGGGTCAAGATTTTGCATAATTTGCATAGATAATGACATCTCGTCATTCAAAATTTTGACCTTAAATAAAAACATTCAAATGACTATCAAGCAAAACACTATTTCAGCAATAGCAATTATCATTGACCCTGACTTAATCAATCAAAGTTCTTCGGATAAAGTGTGCAAAACACACACGTCATCTCTACATTTATAACCTGAATTTCCAATTGACCTCAGATGTCAACAAAACCAAATTACCATCAAAAAGGAAAGAATGAAAATAATCATTTGAAATATATGATTACCATACAAGCAAAGCATTCATCAAGTAGAATTCTACAGAAAAATGGACAAAAAAGTTCGAGGCTGAAACAAGATCATGAGGTGGTAGTATTACAGAGTTGTTCATGACGGGAAAATTGTGACAATTCTAAACCAAGGGAGCAACGCTTTTATTATAGGACACTGGAGAATAAGTGGCAGGTAAGATGCAGATTTTGTGAAAATGTTATCCAGAATAAAGTGACAATGCCAGAAATAGTGAGACTGAGGTTGTAACGTCAAGTTGCTCTAGTTGCGATCGAGAGTATAGGTTGTGACAGACTGACGCCCGTGACAACTGAAAAGTACAAGAACCTCCCTATTTACTTTTGGTTCAAGTTTGGATAACAAGCTTGAAAAACTAGAGATAATCAATTGTTTTTTCATTCACTGCATTAACTGATACTGCTACATATTTACTGTTGTGATTTTGGAAAGCTTTGTACAACTTTAAAGAATCAACTTAAATCTTTAAACAATCATCTACTTCTACCATACATTCTCTTAATGCTTCGACATTTGGTGGTTTAATTTTGGAAAACCTGGTTAAACTTAAGAAAAGCATTCATTTTACATTTACTGCTATATCTCACTGCTTAAAAGCTAGACTGCGTCCACAATAAAAAAAAGACTCATCAATTTCTACCTGAAAGCCTGACATCTACAGACTAGCGCTCTTGCCCAGCAACTAATTAGCCCAGGTTGATAACAATGAGTCTCATGTCTTTTATGAATGCAGTCTTGCTTTACAGAGCCTAACCTATCGGCATTTGCTATTTTGGGAAAATAACATGAAAAAAGGTTACTAATTTTACATTAAAAAAATAAAACATGAATTGAATGAATACCCACTCATTTACAAATGATTCATGATAATATAATAATCCACAATTCCATAGCATAATGCCATTGCAAGGGTTTTAAGACCCATAGAACTTTTCATCTCATTCTTGTTTTATTTTATGGAGTGTGCTCTCTCATTCATGAAGTTGTAAAATCTATATGAAACAATATGATTAAAATGTTGCCTTTTGTCACATGTTTCAAATGGCCTATGTTATCATGTACTAATAACATACAGGTACGTATTAACTGGACAGTTCCCTTAAATTTCATTTCATCAAAAACTACCCTGACAGAACTATCCTTTCAGGGCAAGAAAACTATAGTTGACATCTTCAGAATTTTTTTTTATTATGTTTCTACCTTCTAGAAGCCTTTCAGAGAATTAAAAACTGTTTTAAATAAAATGATATAAATCTTTTTGTCTGGTGACGGCTGGGATACTTAATGTCCTTTATCTTTTTAAGAGCCAATGTTAAATTATGGTGTTATGTTAGAAAAAAAAAAGATAATGTCGTGTTTTAACTCTATCAGGCCAGGCGATAAATGATAGAAAATTTCGTTCTTGAAGATTATAAAAGATTTCCTAATTTCAAGAACAAAATTTATATAAATATATAAATATAGATATAATATAAATAAATATCCTGATTTTAAAAATATGTTAATTACTTAAAATGGTGAAATTAAGATGATATTATAAAATACCACTGTAAAATATACCCAAACATTGGTTTTGTTTTTTTTTCAAATTTGACACCCTGACTGAGAACCCCAATAACACCATGTATGTAACATTTAAATCAAATTTGTCCCATACTGTTACGACATTAACGAAATTATGTCCTAGCGCAAGTATATATGATATTTTTTGGTCAAAACCTGTGTAACAGAAGTGATTGTGAGATCACCTCCCGCGGGATTCGAACCCAGGACCTCCGGGTGAGAGTCCTACACTCTACTGATTCAGCCAAAGAGATATCCCTCTGGCCAAAGCCAGTAGGAATGCTTTTATTCACCCTGCCACACCTGTAAATCTTCTGACACACAACACTGTCAGCCAGACCCTAAAATAACATGAAAGCCTATAAGCTTGTCTATAAGAAGAACCATACATTTCATGCTCTTTTCATTTGAACTAATATTTTCAATACAGAGTCTACAATTATAATATATTATAATATGTAATGATAACATGATATGATTTTGTAGACAGACAGACAGACAGACATGTTTTTTTTCTTGGTTATCTTTACTGTGTCTCCTGCTGGGAGGTTAATTCATTGATGTACATTGAATTATTTGCTTGATGTATATCAAATGGACAAATCTGATGCTGTTAGCAACATCAAAAAACCTCAAGAAGATCAACTCAAAGGGTGTGAAGTTATAAATAAACTTTCCCCACTACAAGACCTTATGAAGTTTTCATCATAGACAAAATCATAAACGAAAGTTCTAATTACCTGAAAGGCAATTATTTTGTAATTATATTATCCTAATTAGTTACATGATGATCATGATTCTAACATTTGATAGCCAACTTCACACATGGAAATAACTTCTAATATCTATCAAACAACATTATGGATATTTGAATTTTATGTTTTTACTTCATGACAGCGTTAACAAACATAATTAATGATAATTAATAACTTTTCTATAACTACAAATATTGCTAACCCATTTTATCCAGTATATAAGATAGTGGTTGTTCACTAATGATTGAGCTATTGAAAAGATTTATGTAAATGATTGGAACATTGTCTAATGCAATAAATCTGAAACAGACTATATTTGTTGTTCACTTCAAAAAAACTTCTAAATGTTGTATGAAAGAACAGTCTAAAATAACATGTGAAACCAACTAGCAAGAAAGTATAATTTTGTCAAAACTACTAAGTAACTAAAAAAGTATATAATTTAAACACAAATTACCTGTTACATGCTTGATTATAATTCATTCACATTCATAGATGATTATAACATGTGATGACTCAGTCACATGTCATATGTCCATTATGTATTTCTACAGTAGAAACCGATTTCATTTCACATTTGACTCTATGAAGATTTTCACTACAAATATATCACTGAACTTTATGAAAGCCCTATCTGATAACATTAAACGCGATACTAATACCTAAAAATGCATCCACTCTGAATCATCTAGCTCTTTATGTTAAACATTTACTTACTCATGGCAAAAAGCACCAATAACTGCTCATTTTGTCATGTGTATTCCTGTATTATTTACTGCAACATTATAAATGCAACGTAAATTTTGTGTATGGGCCGTTCGTCTTAACCAAAATAAACAGTTGTCATGTCTTGTCCCATGAGAAACCAGTAATAATCCTATCGAATATTTCCAAACAATTTCTGTACCATTCTCTGACCTGAATGTGAACATTAATGACATTCCAAAATAATTGGCACTCTTTAAGGCTAAGAACTCCACCTGCCATTCAAGAAAATCAACAGCTCATACATTTGCCTACATTACTAAAAACAAATACAATTCACTTGACCAGCTTACATCCTTCAACAGAGAACAGAGGACAAAGAACTCTCTGTGTAGGGATGATTCTGTCTTGAGGCTGCATATACTTTCCTTGACAGATGATAATTTATTAATTGTCTTTCACGTTTTATATGCTTTATCAAAAATTCTGATGTCGCAAGTAAGATTACTTAATTTTACCAATGGATGTCAATATTTGCATCATATAATCTTTGTCACTAGAGGTAAGAAGTTGCTACATCATTCATGGTATAATGTTTGTAGGTATACATACACTTTATCTACGTCATGTAATTCTGCTTTAGAACTTACTTACCTTTACTTATAAACAAAATATATTCATTTTCAATACATTATTTCTTGATTTAATTAACCTTTCATTATCTGATGTGTCATGATATATCTTAGCTCCCTATGAGCAACAGTACGTGGTTTCATGCATTCCCTTTATTCAACTTAACTGAACTTTGTTAAATCTGTTTTAGGGACGGAATAGTGCAGTGGTTAGCGTGTTTGGTTGTATCAAGAGGTCCGTGGTTGGAATCCCGCCAGGGGCTCGGCAACTGTGTCTGCAGTAGAGAACAGATCTACATGCAGTCAGGTTTGGGTGCAATTCTACACTGAATTTCAGCGCAGTACCACCCATGGTTAGCCAGTTCCAGCCGTTGCTCGCAGGTTTCACCTCAATGCATAGCCACAATGGTATTGCGAGCTTTCTCCCTGCAATGACACTATCAGCCGCGATATAAGTGAAATACTCTTGAAAGGAGCATTAAACACCAACTCACCTCACCTTAAATCTGTTTTAAAGCAGATGTACTTTAGTTGAATGTCCAATTGCATTGTTTTCTCTCAATGTTTAAGAAGACAGGTGGGCTGTTTTCAAGAACACGTAAATCAAGTTTCAAAATTCCACCGTAGGAAAGACAAGATTTCTTGACTTTATTATACTCACATAAACATACATGCCTTAAGCTTTCCTGTCTTTAAGAGTAAACTAATGTTACCTATTCACACTAGGAAAAATAATTTGATGAGACAGTAAAAAGGGTTCATGCAACATAATTTTGCTGAACAAAAATATTTGAAATTGTTATCCACAATTAGTATGGTCAGTTTAAAATTTAAGTAAATAGTTGATTTTAAAGTTCTTTCATTTGTGAAATTATAAATATAAATGGCGCTGCAACTACTGATTGAACCCTTGTATATAACAGAGGATTAACTCTTGGAGTGCTAGAGTCCTAACAATTACATTACTTCAGCAAACCTGAAAAACATGTCTTAGTGTAAGTTAATTTACAACACCCAGGGCACAATACTTTATCTTCCTTCTTCTTGCTCATTAGAGATACTTAGGAAAGGAAGTAAAGTATATTGAAAAACATTTTTCATTGATTTATGCTACATTGCGCATGTACCTTTCATTTTGTTAAACATATCAAATCAAAGACTTGCAGAATGACATAATAGTAAAAATTGTATAAGAAAGATATTTTGTATTTGTTATTGTGTACTTTAGAATTTGGATGAACATATCAAATCAAGGAAACCCTAATAATTAAAATTGTGCAAGTATATGCAATGTACCTTTTACTGACATATTTACAATGTACATTCATCCAACTAGGAAATTTAGATCACATCATGAGTTACTTAATACTTACCTGAGAGAGGTATTTGTGTATTCAAGACTTCTTTGAGTTTTACATTTTTAGTGTACATTCATCAAAAGTAGGTAACTAAGACAGGAGTTAAGACTGATTTAAAACTAAATGGGATAAAGTTTATTGATTGTGGATTGACACATTTACAATGACTTTACAACTTTATCAATTGTCAAGTAAAGAACTAATTAAAGCACTTAGCTTTATGAGGATTCATCCTAACAAATGTGATACACAAAAAAAACACTCACATTTGCACTTCAGTTTGCACAAAGATATGTACAGACATATAAATGGCAAGAACCTAAACTTCCCACACAAGCATGGTTCCAAGGAACACAAACTTTCAGAACAAGGATATAAAGACTTCAAATCTTCAGATCTGAGGAAGGAGAATGTGAAATGTTTGTTCACAGGAAATCTCAAGTTGAAGTTGAGCTTTTCATCCAACACCACTTTCAGTTAGGATACCTACAGATTACCAACAAATCTTACATATACTTCTAAGAAGAGAAGGCAATTGTAGTTGAACATTTTGCTAAAGAAGAGAGTCAAATTTGAAAGTCAATGGTGATGTAGATTTGTTGGCGGAGCATTACCTCAACGCCAAAAGGTCAGTTTTGTCATATACCAAGACTTAATTTTTTTTAGAAGCTATGAAATAGTTGAGACCAAGGTGCTCAAGTAAAATGCATACTTGCTTAAATGAATAATGAACGCTGGTGCTGTTAGACACAAAGGTTCAACTAGCTTGAACCCGAGGTAGAAGTCAGTAACTATTTTTAATTATTTTAAAAATTTTAATTTAAATTTTTAAAAATGTAAAAACAAAGGAGCTAGTGTGGTATGTTATCCTGCTCTGATCTGCATGAGCATTACAAGAATATTTACAATTAAGCTATATATATAATTTCCATCGGTTAAAACCTTAAAGAGCCACTCCGTGATTTGTTTGAGTCATTTATGCCAAACTTAATCAATGGTGTCATTTGATCGCGAAATATCAACTGTTACCAAAAAGACATATTTTAAAGCTTATTGGTTTTTTACAGTAACAATATGAAGGTAGAACGTCGCAATTATGATCAAAAACTGGACAGTGGCGCACGTCAAATAGTCAAACGTAATTTTGGAGACCTATCTAAAACATCCAGGAGGGCAGTTGGGAGTTGATAGTGTTTGTTAGGTTATATAACTAGTATCCATGTATATTGGACGCGATATCTACACCTGTGTGCATTCATAAGGCTGTTTTTAGATTTTTATGGAAAACCTTTATTTGTCATATATATGTCTTTTGGACATGAAAAGTTAAGATGTTTTGATTTTATATCACCACATATGACATTTAGGTTCGTATCAATGGTAAATAATATGTTATGAAAATCACGGAGTTAACCAACAGTTTAAAGGTTAACTAGCATGTAACACTTCCATGCTCATTTTTGAAGGAGCTCGCGTATCAAACGCAAATCTACGTATATAACCTTAATCTCCATCCATGTTATTCTGTAAATTGACATCCGGATGCCTTCTAAATATGTTAAAGAAGTAGTTAAAAGAAATCTGCCCCTATAGGCCTGATGAGCTAAAAGTACAAAAAACATCAAACAATACATTAGAGATCTAAAAAAGTAAAATATTGATAAAGTTCCAATATAAGAAACCTATCAAATATATGTGACAGTTGAATTGCTGTTTCATAGAATTGATGCTGTGAATTTTTTTTTTCATTCATGAGTTTGTAAGCAATCGCCCTATAACACTGATATGAACAGAAAATCAAATTTATGTTGTCATGTAATGAGGTTTATACCACAATCAGTATGACTAGATGATATATAATACACAGAAGAAAGTCACAGAAGAATATTTTATTCTGAAAATGATATCCTGGTAAGGAAATAACATACTTAAATTCATGTACAAATAGGAAAATATTTTTCAGATGAAAATGCACTTCAAAGACTTGTAAATCAGTTATGAAAAAAAATCAACTTCTTGACATTAAGTGAATTTTCAAAGAAAACTTTTTACAGTTTTATTTCAGATGTTCTCCTTTCAAGTGGCAGTGCCAACAGCTCAGCCCTTTGTGTTGGTATAAATACAATATCTTTTTTTTTTTAAATTTTTTTAACCAAATATTTACATGAAATTTGTTTTTATGATAAAAAGTCTTTGGAAATAGCATGTGAATTGTTTGATGGAAACATTAATATCTAGCACATTTTAAAAAATCAAATAATGATAAAATATCGAAAAAAATATTAATAACATCTCATTCAAGAAAAAATATATCTTAAACCCTTCACTTCCATGAACAATTTTCACAAAAAATAGATCAATAAAAATTGGCCAATTTTCTTTATTCAGAAAGAAGAGAATTTTCTGGCATGGAGACCACCTAAGGGCTGTGTAGCTGAAACAACCATGAAAAGTACAAGAGCATATATTACAGCACTAATAACTCTGTCTCCAATGTACCGCTGGAAAGTTGCATACTGACGCGTGTTGACTGTTAAACACACTTGAGACTATTTGTCACATATAGACTTCCAATCAACTCAGCTTTAAACGTAAAAAGTAGTCCAGAGGCCAGTCAGAATGCTCAAAATAACGCCACGGAGACCTACGGGATTAATAAGCCAGTAATAATCGAGTTTAGTGATGCCGAGAGGTTGTTCTATACAATCAGAACAGGACAAATCATAGCGACAATTACATAAAGCTTTGACCCCCTCCAACACAAACTGTCTGTAGAATACTGTATTTCGTGTACCAAAAGATGCTCTTCTTTCTCTTGTCTTTCTAGCTCGTTCTGCTGAGACATTGCAGACATTTATTAATTAAAAAGATTCTGATTCTTAAGTTGAATGAACAAATGTTCTTTTAGTCAAATTCTCATCTTGTCATGGAAAATATTTATGAAAATATTAGGCAAGATCAGCACTTATTTAAATCATTCATCTAAAGTTTTCAAAAAATGTTGTGCTGTCACCTTTCGATATTGAATTTCAAACAACAATAACTCTAGCCTACATCTTGCCTCACCATGTTGTAAAAGTCACATGGAATTTGCCTCACATGATCTGAAGAAACAGTTGTGGACATTTGCAATTGAAGACTGATTGCATTGGATAGTAGGTATGACTGTATTAACAACATATAAACACACTCAATCTCATTTGAAACCTTTGGTCACATACTTATGAGTGGTGGAGTATGATGGGACATATATAATCCCCGGACATCCTTTTCTAAGACATAGATAACGGCTTAGAAAGCAACATTCCAAAACCTCTTTTGATATTGCTAAAAACAGTTTCACATTTTCTCCGTTATTTCAACTGCATGTACTTCAATAGGAAACATGGCTCTTTTGACCTGCTTCAGATTTGCCTTGACATGATGAGACAATGTCTTAGACTTTCAATCAAATTGAATTTGTTTTATAAAAATGTTTACAAGAACGCTATCCTGAATACAATGTAAATTGGATATTATTTTTGGGCCTGGCATTCTGCATGCAGTCACAGTGCAGCGGAAGTGCAAGCGGTGTTCATATGTTCTTCATGTATCTACTACTGTATGTTCATCTTTGTATAAATGGAGACAGTATCCTACACATGAATAAATAAAGTTGACTTGAACTTGAGATTATTCCCATTCATTGCCAGCTACGTACAATTCATCTACAGAAATGGTCATGAATAACGTAATCAAGGGTTAAACCACCTTCACTCTTTCAAATATCAAAGCCAACATGCTGATCAGACCATCATCCAAAGCACAGATATAATTGCCTGCAATAATAGTCGTAATTGTTGTTATAAGACTGCCATTCATCACCTGGGCTGGAAACATCCAGCATTCGTATTACACCCAATCAAGATTATTGTTATTCTAGTCTCATTGATTGGCCCAGTAATCCCACCTTGAACTCCCAATGACGTGTCGCTTTATATTAGCTGGCCAAGATTCACCTCTCGTAAACAAACAAATCTATTACGGGCCAGTTATTTCATCCATTCTCCTCAATATCCTCTATTGATTTCCATAACAACTCAATATCCTTACAATAATGTTGTATGATGATTATGATGATGATGATGATGATGATGATGACTATGATGTTGATTATGATGATGAGTATGATAATGAAAATCCCATGAATGAAAACTGAGGGTTCAAAGTTGGATTAAAAATGATAAGAATTTTAATCAGAATCATAAGAAAATCCTCAATTTATCATGCACAATGTATCTGACAGAGACGAAATCTTTTTCACTAGACACCAAACACCTAGCGACATGAGATGAAAGATGTCGTAGTGGGCAATGAATATCTATTGCAGATGAGCCAGTAATTAACCAAGCTGAAATCATCCCATCATCATAGTCTACAGATTAACATGAACATTTCCATGATGAAATAAACATACCTTGTAGCTTGCTGAGAAAATCTATGCTGATAACTTTGTGAAGTGATGTTTATATTAAGATTATAGATATATCAACCAGAGAATGTGGTGGTCGATGAAACATCAAAAGCAGTATTACCTAAATGGATACTTTATGCTCCGATGAAAGACGTAATATGTGTGACTGTTCAAATGAACTTAATTTTTTTTGTTGGTCATGGAAGAACTGCTTGGCAAGAAGAGTTGATCTTCCTTAGAAAACAATCAATTCACATGCAAATTACGATACTTAGAGACATCAATTCTCTGGAATTGATTGAATCGATATGAATGAGTTTCAGAGAATATTATAAGTCTTGAGAGATATATATATACAATCAGACTCAGACAAATAATGGGTGTGTTCAGGGGCATAAGAATATTTGACTTAGATTTGAGAACAGGAAAGCTGTGTGATAAAAGCTGATTAGATCAAATTAGTCCTGCTAAGATCAAATATTCACCCAAGAATTAGTGGGGAAAACTTTAGATTTGCCATTTTGTCTTGTTCATATACGAAATATTTCTTTTAGATTGGAGTTGTATTCAAATATATGTATATACTTGTATGTTTCATATGATTGGCAATGTTTTCTTGCCTTATCTTAAACATATCTAAGATATCTAAGGGAATTGTATTCCGTATATATTATGTTTGAAGTGACTTGCCATATTTTATGTTCGTGGTGCTTCTGAAATATTGAACAGGAATATTGTTTGAGGGATATCATAAAAGTTGATGACAGTCACAATTACTTTTGCGATACAATTTGTTTGACTTTCACATTTTCACTTCAGTTATTTTTGCTGTAATTTGCCTTATGACGTCTTACAGTACAAGAAATTAAATTCAGATTAGTGTACCATTAAATCTGTAGAAAAAATAGATGGTTAAGACAATCTAGCTTTCTTGACAATCTTATATCAACAATTTTGAAAATGTTACTGTCAAGATCACAACTGCTGTTTGTACAATATTACGGCTATTATTTCTCACATAAACAAGCAGGAGTCAATGAAACGTTTCTTGTTTCACTCAAACATTCAAATTTAACTGATTGATAAGGGAAACCTTTTGATACCCATGACATGTCGATAGTTGTTGAGAAAGACACTATTGTAGAAGTCTTATCTGTTTGACATTAGTTCAGTAATAGGACAAGAGCCGACAAGTAATAAATTACAATTGAAGTGGCATCCAATATTGTCCTTGCTGAGCCCCATTAGATTCAGAGACTCTATTAACCATACATGCAGTACTTCATATAGCTGCCTGCCTGCTAGCCAGTAAATTCCTGACAGCTCCAGTTGAAACACAATCTCATTAAAATCAGTTTGAACCTATTACATGTATCTTGGAGCGTTTGTAACCTGAGCAGTGCTCCTACTTGCTGTGTCAGGTGACCTTTGCACTCCAGCCTATCAGTGACTACATTAGAAATCCATCTGCATGATTTGATACTTTAGCCGGCATCTGATTGGTTGAATGCAAGGCCACATGCTACTAAATTGTAAAGTAAAAATTTCTTTATTAGGTATTATTTCTACCAACCTCAAATTTTCCCCCTTTGTTTTGTCCTTGATAATTAAAGATCATGGCAAAAATTTGTTTTATGATAGATATCATTCAAACATCATGAGTCATATTGTAAATTTAAGTAAACTGTTTTTCAGGATCATAAAACTTGAAGTTCTGATATCCTCAAAATCCAAGCAGCCGGATTTTTAGGACAATCAATACAAAAATGGATCATCTGAAACGATTTTCAAGGACTAAATTGTGCCCCTCTTAGCATCAGAATTTAAAGAATCTTGACTGATTGCATGTCTTCTCTCAAGTACAGCATGTATATATTCCATGAAGAATACACACACAGAGATCACAAATTACCTACAAGAAAGGTTACCAAATAATGCTATTACATTGATTCCTGCATTATGAATACATACATAGAGTTGAGAATGTAATTTGATTAGGTCTCATTCTACTTCAAGAGGATTTCCCTAGCCTCGGCTCCGATGTAACCACAAACACATGAATTATGGAGACTCCATGAATCGAATAACATGTCTTCCCTGTTAATTTGAACTAAATTCAAGCTGTCAATTTAACGGTCCGAATCGTCGGTCCGACACGTCTTGATGCTGCTAAACTTGTCAGTTCTTCTTCAGCGAGACTCAATAAGAGGTAATGACTCCATTATTACACTGATTGGACTTAATGAGCTTATTGTTGGTCGCCCTCACGTTAGGATTGTACTGTATATCAAACTGACCTTCCTGCATGGCCAACTTTCATCAGCGTTTAATACATATTCAACAACATTGGTGCTATTGTTAGGATCTTTACATAAAATTATATCAAACTGACCTTCCTGAAAGTAAAGTTTTGTATGTTCATTCAACATCATTGTTGAATGATTTTTCGAAAATCAGTGCTGATACATTTTCAACATTTCGTAGCAAATGGTACAAATCTTTTGACGGAAAATATCAAACAGTCTTTCCACAAACAGAGAAAAACTTGCCAAGACGTGCAGCCGTTCCTAACAGGATGTACTAGGAGTATCTAGGACAATGATGCAGTGCTTCAATCAGTTTCTGATAGCAACTTGCAGAGCAACTATGCTAATTAAGCTGCCAAGCTAATACAGGTATCATTACCTGAGGAGATACTTCTAAATGAGTCAAGATTTGGCAAAGCTCTAAACGAAATAAGAATGAGGAAATTTCTAAGGAACATAGTCTTCAACAGCTGTGCATCATGGCTTGAAGACCAGGTGCTTTGAGGATATAACTCTAATTCTCCAGATTATCCTAGGCCTTTCTAAGCATTTAAAATTGATTACTATCAATGAGATGTTTATCCACAAAGCTATTCATAAAAGCACAGCCCGGAAGTTTTCTTGAATGTCCTCCAAATAAATCTGTTTTTGTAGACGTAAGTGTTTAGATTTTAAATCCATATAGCTTAGTTCAAATACCCTGAAAATCTTATTATTCTAAAACACTTACCACTGAGTATAAAAAACATCTCCTCATCACCTATTTGATCCCCTTAGTAAAGTACTGCCTCACCTTTAACTTTGGAGATTGAGCATTTATGTAGAAATAGTGAAATGTGAAGATTATATTGCAGAAATATGTAACGAAAAAAACGTGACTAAACTGAAAGTTACAAAAAAAAAGGCGTGAACAAAGTGAAAATAGCATGGACATGTAAAAAGTCTGAAACCAGTCACCGGAAGTACCTCTCTTAACAAAACGATGGCCGGTTGAGCATTTGATCACTGTTCTAATCGCTGCTATTTAGTCAAGAGAGTATGGAAAACTGAACTATGAAAAGTACCAATATATTGCAATACGTATTGCAATATGCTCTTCTGTATCGTGATTTATTATATTTCGAATGGTGAAATATGCCATTTATCGGTGAAAATAAAACCCGTATTTTCACTGAGTGAAATAATAATGGTATTCTACTCAGTGAAATGACGCAACAATCATATGACGTCGTCTGTGACGTCATAAAACAATTGAATTACGTCATGCAACCGCCGCACTAGCGAAGCGTTTTAGCTTTTCCATTCATATAGTTAGGGTCATTTACGGGCTTTTGGGAAACATAATAAATAGAACATTTGACATTTCTCGTCGAATACCATGAATATCTCATCTCGTGACGTAGAAAATCATATATTTACACTCGTGGCTACGCCACTCGTGAAAATATAAATTTCTACTTCACTCGATGAGATATCCATGGTATTCGACGAGAAATGTCAAATATCCTCTATATATTGCAATACGGAAATGAGGAGCGATACCCATCCTTAATATATATAGATATATATAGATATATACATATGCCCAACGTACAATGGATGGACACCTAATGATGGTATATGTCATACCACCATCTGGCCTGTAAGTCTGAGAGGTTCTGGGCATGCATCAATTTAATCATCGCACACCAAAGCTCTCAAAAATATGTCAGAGAAGCTTTCAATTTTGATTGTCAAAAGGGTCTTGAATGTAACAACAGCTTAACCTAAGCTTGATGGACCTCTGTTTTTGTCAAGGCGCGATAGGCAAGTTAGTTAGCTGCTGGTACGGTCAATGCTGGCTTTTTGCCTGCATGACTCTGAGGGTGTGTGTTTGAATCCTCAAAAATTATCCCCATAAAGTACAATAGGTTGTACTATTGCAGATAGTGTGATCGTAAATATACATTGATTCTATTGATTTGGCATCATTCTATTCATCATTTTCTGAACTCTTATCAAAATCTCTTATACTAAAAGAGAACAAAGCCAACCTTACAGGATAAAAGCCAAAGTAAGTTGGATAGTAATTTACATTGTTGAACCTTTGAGTTTCTGCACTTCAATCAAGGATGTTGTACTTTAGATAATTGAAGGGGACCTTAAAAAACATGGACTTATTGTGTTTGGAGCTTTAATCTGAGCACTATAATAGCTCTAAGCTGCATGTCCTCAATTTGCTGCAATGTCTTTCAAAGAACTGAAAGGTCAGAAAGATGAGATCGATTTGATGTAAACACTCAGCAGTAACTGTTTTTAAGTTCACATTCCCTTCAGACAATGATGTCCAGTTTTGAATGTCAATCAATTCCCATTTCCCACTAACTAATTGTGATCTTTTTAGGAAAATGCTTAATATCACTGTATAAGTCTTATCAACATGGGCTTGCTTTATGCATTTAATGTACAGAATGTATCTATTTACATCAGACTAATTCACTTATTTGAAAAGAACTTGGACAAAAGAACAAATCAAACTTTTAAGTCTTTATTGTCCTCACTACATTCTAAGTTTTGAAAAATTCTTTGTTTGGCCTTAGCACCAAAGAGCAGAGCCATTTCACATTATATGTTCGATCATTGAAAGCTGAATGCCAAGCAGTGAAGCAACTCCTATCTTTTAACTTCTTTTGTATGACACGTACAGTCTGGAATGAAACCCAGACCTCCCAGTTGAAGGGCTGACACTCTAACAACTTAACTGAGCTACATCCCAAGTATATATCAATACATACTAGAAGAATTGGATCCCCATGGAACTCTGACAGTTTAAAACCCCACCATCTAAATCCCGGCTGCTGGTTGACAAAAAACTGAGGTAACCTAACATCACTAAGGTAGCCTTAGTGCAATGTTAAAGAATGGCACTTAGGTTAAATTGCACTAAGGTTAACCTTAGTGTCAAGTTGCTTTAGTCCAACAACCCCCTGGTGTAAGTAACAGCTTTTGTATGTTATCACTAAATATACCCTGCTAATTTGAACCAATTTAAAAAAAAAGTTATTTCAAAGCAATTTGTCAAGGCTTGCCGCGAAAAAGTGAATTGCTTATCATATCAAAAGACCAGTTGGCCCAAGGAATGAGTAATTCTACTCCTCACAATGTAAATACAAATTATCAATATGAGCATAGAACCTGCTTGTAAGACTTAATTTTAGCTGTTGATAATGAGCATCATTAGTTGCCCCCTTGCTAATTGAGGAAATTGTAAACCCAAATTTATATATATATGCACATGTGTTATGTGATTTAATGTTAACATTTGAAGAAATATTACATTCTTTGCCCTTTATCATGTGATGGTTTTCTAATCGTGAGAAGAAATACTATTTGCAAATGTCATTGACATTGTCAACTTTCCAGCACATAGGAGACTCTTGTAATTCAAACCTGTAAGAATACAAAGTTATAATTACCGTTCGTAGCCTTTAGATTTACTGGGGTCCTACCGTATCCTGAGGGTAAAAACTATGAACACCAAGAATGATTCACAAAATTAGTGTTTGTGCTGGTCAGCGTTACTATAATTCATATTCATTTTGACCAACTAGTGTGAATTAATTCAAATGACCCTGTAGTTATATAGGGTTTAAGATTTCTACTCTAGTAAGCTGCTTATTAAATTTTCTACTGTAAAAGGTTGTCTTCTATAACTCAGTTGAACTTACAAAGTTGTTGCACTTTTGATAGCAGGATGAGAAGTACTGGTACTTGATACAAGTTTAGTTCTTGGATCTAGTAAAAGATGTACTGGCAGTTTGTCTAATATAAAGATAATGTGGTCCCTCGGATGGCTATAACATTCCCTTTGGGCTCCAAAAACCTAGTATTAGAAAAGGCAAGAGTAAAAGAGGGCGTTGATCCTTTTATGCAAGAGATAGACTGGTATAAAATTTGGTTTTCAATTCGTTACATTTCAGGAGTCCGTTCCTCAAGAACACATAGTGAAGGTGTACTGAAATGATACATCTATATTTTCTACTGTTCAATATCATTGAAATAGAATATCAACTTACACTTTCAACCGGTGAGTGTTTAATATACTGGACTATAATTCAAGAATTCTGTCTTATGGTTGATTGATATTTCTTGTGGTTACATTTTTTTCATAATTTTTCCAAATATTAAATCTTTTTATATGTCCCAAATTTTTTTGTCGAGTGAATTATTTGTCACTTGAGGATATGCAGCCAAATAAACACAACTCACTATGATATAGCCCCAAATGGTACAAAGAATCTTCTTTGAATGATTGAACCACTGAAGGTCTGCAGTTGAATGATAGGGTTATTTTGTTGGCAGACAACGGCGGTCACAAGGGACTGATTGCATCCATACAGGTAATAGTCACATGTCACACCGTCTGCCCGTAAACTGATCGCTAATCTACAACAGATTAGTCTATCAGCTGTGCCGAAACCGCTGCTGTGTATACATACCTTAAGCTTAGCTGTATTTTCTACTTGAAGAGCCTTAATATTTGAGATCTTTTGATACATATACTTTACATACCATAAGTGTAGCTGTATTGGATCTATTGAGAGATCTTTTGATGCTCTTCATAAATACTATAGGTCAGGGATTGGGAAAGATAAGCGCCATTGGCCATTTTGCACATTAGATGAAAAACTGGCCACTTAAAAATAGAGATTTTACTATTGCTACAATGGAGAATGGCCGACTAAACATTTCCCAAAATGACAAGAAGCTCTACAAATTGGCCATTGCCAAAGGCATCTATCCCATTCCTTGCATATTATAGGTGCAGAAGAATTGTTTTCCTTGAATAGGACTTTCATTAAATAGGAGCAATTCAGAGATTCTTTTTTGGAAATTGTGTATATATGATAGGTGCAGCAATATTGTCTACCTTGGATAGACCTTATGTTCAAAGCAAAAAGGCAGCAAGAGCCTTTAATCATAATGCTATGAGTAAAATATTTGTCTACCTTGAGTACATTCAATAAAATGGTAAGTTTTTCCAAATTTATTTCACAGTCACTTTTGTTCGTAAAGAATTTTAATGCTATATTTCCTTGGTATGTTAAAATATTGCTTTGCCTACTCTATGACTGTATATAGAGTAGTAGTCTTGAATACAGTCTCTGTGTAGATTCTACATAGAGATTATTACCCGAGGAAGTGTGTCATATGACTTTACGAAACGAGTGCGAATTTTTGTATTACCCGAGCGAAATCAAGGGTTATACACAAATTCGCACGAGTTTCGTAAATAGAGATTATTATCCGAGGAAGTGTGTCATATGACACACTTCCGAGGGTAATAATTTCTTTATTACCGATTCTATTCCATTTCACTGCTTATGATTAACCATATGGGTAATAAAAATATATATGAAACTGCAAGACCAAGAAGAATTATAAAGTAAAAGACTTAAGTTTACAGTTTGCCATGCCAAGTGTTAAATTTTTTTAAATATTGTCCAGTTTGAAAGACCTACGATTCAGAAAGACTGATGATTTTCTTGTTAGGTACTGGAATAAGGAGTTCAGATTGCTGTTTATTTGTCTTGTGTTGACAGATGATTTGTCATGAGGTAATCTCAGATTTGGAGGTCTCTTAAGACTGATCAATTTTGCCTTGCCTAATGTTAGATTTTAAAAAATATTGTCCTGTTTGAAAGATCTACGATTCAGAGAGACTGATGATTTTCTTGTTAGGTACTGGAATAAGGAGTTCAGATGGCTGTTTATTTGTCTTGTGTTAATCTCTGCAGAGTTGGAGGTCTCTTATGACTGATCATTTTTATTGTCACATGGTTGGAGAAGTACAGAGACCAATGAATCAGCTGTTCTGTAGATTGTATTTGTTTTGAAAGCAACAGAACAACTGTTGTGACATGTCATTTATCATTTTCAATATTTGTCATTTTCTTTTGACAAGTAACTTGATACAATGGCTGCATAGGAGAACATTAACAGACCTTGTCACATATTCAATACAATGAACATATAACTCCCTACTACACAAGAAATATATATCATATAGACAAGCAAAATGTAATGTAAGGTCTTGGAGCCAAATTTATTTAAAGAAAGGTATAGTGAGTGTTACCTATGTTTCTCAAGAAAAGTAATCATCTATGAGAATTAATTCATCCTTCTCAAAGACGACAATACCAAGAACACTTTTTCTCACATGTAAGGCAATATAAGAACAAGAACCCTCCTCTAATTCTTACATAACAATAATTAAGCTTTTCAATAACAAACAAAATGTACTTTTTGCAAATAGATGATCACATCTTATATGACCACATTTGCCCCTACATTGTATTTGAGTTCATTCATTCACATGACCTTATGACAAAAATTTTGGTGTCAATATTTGTTTATTATATAAAAATCTCTATCTACTCAATATTGAAGATAAGAAGACAAATTAATGTCTACAAAGTAGAGTCTTATTTTCAGAAAGAATTGTAATGAAAGTCATTCTACTTCCTACCTTTAATATTAGCTTAGGATAAATAATGATATTTCATATTACCCTAATTTTGAGAAAAATTATCTTGCAAATATGTCATTTTGACTTAACAACACAATAAATGCGATTGTCTGAGGGTGTGGCGTAATTGATTGGTGTTGCTAAATGTTGACAGATGATTTCAGGAGGTGTTATATGAACAAAATCGTCTGCACTGTAGTGGCTTCTGCCTTCAGAAATACCTCTTACAATGATTATTAGTCTAGATAGATGATGACAGAAAAACTTTCACAGTCAATTGTGTATTTATATTGTCTAACAAGTGACAACTCTTATGATGAGAAAGAGTTATTATCATGAAAGGTCATTTATCTTGCTGTAATGATTTATCAATTTTGCCAAGAAGAACTTAGTGCTTCAATTAATTCACAGAGGAATTATTCCTGGGGTTACTCAAAACTACCACTTCTTTGCCAAAGTGGCTTTTAATGAACCTTATTTCATCATTCTATCTGAAAGAAAGAAAGAAAGAAACAGAAATTGTAACAGAAGATGAGCTTAGAATTGGACGGAAGATAGATATGCGAGCATTGGGATACACATATAAAAAAAATTCAGCCACATGGTTTCCGTACTCAGGAACTTGTGAAAAGCATAACACACTGTGTTTTAAACAACTTTTTTCATCATGAATCTTTTACATTAAGTCTGTAAATCTGTTCAAGAGCATTAATGAATGTTGCACTGCATTGTTAAATTCTGATGCATTCCCGCTATGTACACAAGTTATCTGAATTGTAAAATCGTGTTAATTCTTGGAAGAACATAGATTTTGATTTCCATGGGCAAGATAAAGACAAGAAATAGCCTTGAACTGCAGAACCTCCTTTCAAAAAAACTTCATTGAAAAAGTTTTAAATTTCTTCCAAAACCTCATCTGTTCATTATAGTTTTTAAAGGGGCATTTTTCATAAATTTTATTTTCTTCAATTTTTTCCTAATAAACATTAGTTTCTGCTAAATGTGTTACCTTAAGAGCTTTAAACATCTCATAGCTCGACCAGGTCATCAATAGTCGTAGAAGAAATTATCAAGCAAAAACCACTTGTAGCCATTTTTGTGTGAACACCTTTTAATAATTCAAGATAGGGAAATTGATCAGCACAGCTTAGCTGAACATAGTACATCAGAAAATTTCATTTTCAATTTCATGAGATCACTGTATTTATCTAGAAAAAACGATTGCCAATTAAAGCACCAGTGGCCATCTGTGAGGTTGACTCAAGGTAGAATTTCTGAATAGTTTAAATCATATCAAATATGAAGGTGATGTAAGCTATAAACTGTAATACAAAAACACATTTGCTCTGGTTAGCAATGACTTTTTCATTGGTGGCAAATGTGTAACTTATGTAATCCAAGTTTACCTTTGGTCTTTCAATAATTCTAATATTTATACACACTAATTATTCTAGTGATTGAAATCTTATTGATTACATCAAAAAACAAACAAAGGCAGAGAAAATATAGTGATAAATAAAAGTTAAATGCATGAAAAGTTGAACCAAAATTGTGTGTTAACATACAAAAAGCGATAAATTACTTTGGCTGTAATAGGTGTTAAATTACCTACATGAAAACTGTATCAAGTTTCATTCTCTTTTATCTGTTTTGTATGTTATATTTATATAAATCAATTCAAACTAAATATGTCTCTTAAATGTTGACAAAAACATGACACCTATAAAAGAAGAAAGTTCAAACAACTTATTTCTAATGAGAATAAACTCATTTTTCAAAATCGTGAAAATTCAACAAAGCTAAATGAAAATTAACAAAAGGTTTTCAAAATTGACCTTCTTGGATGATGAATTTTTCTTCTCAGCATAAGAAAAACTGCATAAAGTATTGGAAATAAGTAACGATAGAATGCATAACAGCAATAAGACTCTCTTTTCAAACTTTCCATACCTGCACTGGACATGTCATCTTTTATGGAAAGATGTTAAAAAATTGCTTTTTCACTGAAGGAAAGGTAGAAAAATTGCTCTGTTTTGGCCAAAGGCCTTTCCTGCGTATCTAAAAAATAAGACAACTCCTATCATAGTCCATGGAAGGTGAGGTGAGGTGAGTTGGTGTTTAACGCCGCTTTCAAGATTATTTCACTTATATCTGCTAGTATTATTGCAGGGAGAAAGCCCACAACACCATTGTGGCTATGCATTGCTGTGAAACCTGCAAGCATTGGCTGGAACTAGCGAACCATGGGTGGTGAATTTCAGTGTGGCATTGCACCCAAACTTGACTGCGTGTAAAACAGTTCTCAGTGCAGACAAAGTTGCCGAGCCCCTTGCGGGATTCGAACCACAGACCTCCTGACCCGAAGCCGATTCATGTAAGATAAGCTTACCTCAAAATAAGTTAACATGGAGGAAAAAGTAAGTGTACTTTTAAGTTCAATTACCTATCAATACTCTTATATTCAAGGTAAGGCCATCATTATGGCTATGAGCAAAAAACAGATATGCATACGCTAAGTGCTGATCATTCCAACACAGTCACAGGCTGGAAGTCATTGAAACAGAAGGGATAAGCTATGATGCAAGAAATTACCATTCAACAGGAATAGTAAATTTTTCATTCATTGAACATAAGTTCATATGCATGTTACATGTTTGTAAGCAATTGATAAGTGGATAGGATGTTCGTGGATAGGTTTCACAAATTTAAAAATCAAGTTTTAAGTTCTCATGAAAATATTTTTACAAAGTTAAACTTTTGATAATCTACAAAAAAGCAAAGGTACCATTTATTGATATAGAGGTCGGATCTCCAATAGATGCAGAGGAATGAGATGACTTATTGATTTTTCAGTAAAGGTGCATAAGCAAATCTCTCCTTATCAAAAACAATATGCAGCCTGTTAACATATGTTCACATCCAATTATTTATAAATATCCATCCAAAACCAATCCATTAACTTTAAAATTGGGATGATTTATCCTGCAAAACTTATATTGAGGCCAGTCTTTAATAGACTCAGGGTCCTGAATTGAGGCAAGGGCTGCAGGTGCTCTGAGTTTGTTCTATTTGACGAAATACGGTAGGCTGATGCAAAGAAAAGTTCCATTCTTGCTGGTCCAAGTGTCTCAATGAAAGGTCACAGAGATGAAGTCCATCATCAAACAAATAGCTTGAGTTACAAGTTCTTACTAGCAAGTAAATCTACTTTACTACCTCCTCAAGAAGAGCAAGACACCTGGCTGATGTGCTTACAGTGTATAGGTAATGCAGAGAATCCATTAGTAGCAGTGTTATATATTGTATATCACCCTGACAGTGTGTTACAATGTTGTACCTCCTTTCCACTCACATGTCTGTGCTTGTATCTTCTATATCACTTGAGCCTCTTGAAGACACTCAACGTCTGACTAACAAGTGGTAATATTTTTGTTAAATAAATAAGGTTTCATGTGAAACAATGTTGGAATTCTCTTATCACCTCTGCAGTGATTATTTGTGATGGTTATGCTCAAAAAGGTGATGATGTTGAGGTTTTTCTGTGAAACAATGACAAGAATTCAAATATCGCCTTTCTGGTGACTACAGGTGATAGTTATGCTAAATAAGGTGATGATGCTGAGGTTTCTGTGAAACAATGACAAGAATTCAAATATCGCCTTTCTGGTGACTACAGGTGATAGTTATGCTAAATAAGGTGATGATGCTGAGGTTTTTCTGTGAAACAATGACAAGAATTCAAATATCGCTTTTCTGGTGACTACAGGTGATAGTTATGCTAAATAAGGTGATGATGCTGAGGTTTTTCTGTGAAACAATGACAAGAATTCAAATATCGCTTTTCTGGTGACTACAGGTGATGGTTATCCTCAATAAGGTGATGGTGCTTAGGTTTCTGTGAAAAAATGACAAGAATTCAAATATCGCCTTTCGAGTGATTACAGGTAATAGTTATATATGCTCAATAAGGTGAGGATGCTGAGGTTTTTCTGTGAAAAAATGACAAGAATTCAAATATCCCCTTTCTGGTTATTACAGGTAATAGCTCAATAAGATGATGATGCTTAGGTTTCTGTGAAATAATGGCAGAATTCTCATATTTGCTGCGCCGGTCGTTACTGGTGATGGTCATGCTCAATAGAATAAATTTCCTACAGGATAATACCTTTAATTGCCTTTTGAGGAAGTATTTCAAGGATGATTCATGAGATGATTTCTAGGAGGATATCTTTACTCAATTACAACTACTGGTGTGTATTTCACAACAAAAATGGATTGACTTCTCTTTAAGATATATGCCTATAACATTAAACAGTTCCAAAACTGCAAAGAGAGTTATAAACTAGTGAGCAAAGGTGAATTATTTAGATAAGCGAAATATTTGTCATCTAATTGAAGGGAAGTTCTTCAAAGAAGAGATGTGTCAATTCCACAAGATGTACAGAGGATATTACAGAGAATAAACCATTTATTTGCTTAATGAGAATGTAAATAAAGTTGGGCTTTTTTTATTTCAGGAAGAATTCCTTGGTGGTGAAGCACAGGTGTGTGTTAAACATCAATAGACTTGATCCTCATAAATACACAAACCTGCAACTGGTTCCATTATGATAAAAGACTTGTAAATGGGTGGTGGAAAAAGGTTTATATCTTCATAAACATTTTAATCTTTTAAACACCAGGTAGAAAGCAGCCATTTAGAAGACATTTGGGTTAATTTTAAAAAAACTTCTCCTTTAAGAAAACTTTTGTCAAAATTTAAAGAATGTATATGTATTAAAGAAGAAAGTTCATCTTCATTTGGCTAATGAGGATATAATTCAAGAATATTTCATAAAATTCCAGGAAATTTATCTCCCTGGTGAATTCAGGTGTGTGTTAAACATCAAAGATGGAATCCTCTTTAAGATCAATGCCTGCAAATGGTTCCATTACGGTAACGAGACTAACTGGTGATGGCAAAAGGTTAACAATTTAACACAACTAACTTGAAAAAGCATTAGAAATTAGTATCCTTTTAAAAGAATGAGATATTTTGTTATTGGTTATAAAATCCAAAAAAAAATTCACAGAAAAATAAGATAAACTTGATAATCAAGATGCACAGCAAAGATCTTAATGAGAATGAAACCTTTATTTGCCAGAGGAAAGATGTAAGAATAATTCATGACATTCTAGGGAGATTCCCCCTCAGGTGATTACAGGTGTGGCCTATGCATCGATAAATAGAATCCTCTTTCAGGTACATGGCTTCAACTGTTACAATATTACGGTAAAGAGAGTTGGAAATTGGTAGAGAAAAAGAAGTTCAAACTTTACAAAGATCATATGTTTAAAACAGCTGGTATTAATTCCTCGTTTTGTTTTTCACTTACAGAGATTAATGTTTATCATAGATAGATTTAGGAAATCTAGAGGGCAAAAAGAATTCATTTGCCATATGTAGGTGTAGTACAAGCATATTTCTGAAAAATCCAGGAACTATTTAATTGCAGATGATAACAGATGTGTTATATGCATCTTATAAACCCAATAGTTTAAATACATACTTGTAACTCTTTTTGTGTCTGGAAAAAGGATTAAGATTTAAAACTTGTTATATATTTACTCACTTTATGATTATTCAAGATGTTTATGTTTTTTCATGTTCTGTCGATAAAATGCATATCAGGAATTTTACTAAACTTTCCATAGCTGCAGGTGAGGGTTATGTGTTTGTGAACTTGCCAAAATGTAAAGAAATTCTGTATGAGAAGAATGATAAATCAAATTCATTGTATAAACAACTCTCCTGTATAAAAAAAACTCATGTATATATACTCTATTGATGCATAATGAGTAGGCATTCTTCTCATAACCTAATTGATAGGCATTCTAGAAGTTGGTGAAATGAAGGATAAAGACTATTTTTTATGGATAAAGAAGCTTATTTTTTATGGATAAAGAAGCTTATTTTTTATGGATAAACAACTTCTTTATTCTGTTGAAGCGACGTTTCGACATAGATTCTAATGTCGTTGTCAAGCAAGTGATGTACGTCTCTTAGGGAAGTGGATCAATGGATATAAGAACCCGCCTTAAGATACATGCTTGGACCTCTTTTCGTTCGGGTAAAGGAAAAAAGTTTTAAACAGGTCCTATATATTCTCAATTATGATTATTCATTTTCAAGATGTTTACATTCTTTTAGAAAAAGATGCATGTGTCAACTCCGTGAAATGCTAAGAAATTCTCTGAGAGCAGAATACCTTTATTTTCCTAATGAGAATGACATACGAGAATATTTCATGAGTTGTAGGTATTGTGAACTCCCTAATCAACTGCTTGGTGATTACCGCAGTGTTTGGCTAAAAGATTGATTGATGCATAGAAATTGAATATAAATGTCTTCAGGTGAGGAATTATAAGAAAAGTGTTGTGATAGTTAGTGCTGGTAGGTCAGCTTACCTTATCATATAAATATAACAATCCAAATAAGGTCGTTGGAAATGTTAATACTAAATGGTAAGGAAAGTTCACATATAGAGAAAAAAAACATTTATGGATTCCAATTATTACTTATAATATTCAATTTTATCACTTTGTAACATTAACATTTAATTCCAGTGTTTGTCTTTCAGATTGCTTGCTGCATAGAAATTGAATACAATTGTCCTCAGGTAAGACATTATAAGTAATTTGAAAATTATTCAATAGTCATTTCTTTAAGTCAGCTTATCTACTCATATAAGAAATGTAAGATTGCATTTTCATTCATGAAGAAGAACAAAAATGTAGGTGTACTCTATGGACGAGAAAGTTCATATACACATAAAAACACCGGTTTATGAAATTCAAATATTAAAGAGGCACAGAGTATGTTTTTGGAGTCAAATATGTCAAACTTCATAAATGGTATTATTTTATCAGAAGTAGTGGTTGTTTCAGAAAATCAGAATCCTAATGCTTATCAACCCAGTATAAGAACAATAAACTCAGGTCATAAGATATTTTGGCTCTTACTAAAGCCAAATCAAAATCATGAAACAAACTATGTGCCACTTAAAATGTAATATTCTTTCTTATTACTCTGAAACCATAAAAATTTAATCTATTAAGAAATTCACCAAACTAAAGTATATCTAGAGCATGCATTTGGTATTGATGCACAAAAACCTAAAAATAGGAAAACAATGATTTAAATTTCTGGCTTTTTGGCTTTAGCTACCATTTTTCTGTGTGAAGTGGTGAATTGGTGAGCAAAATTACTCTAGTTTTACAAAATATTACAACCTTATAGAAATAAATATATATTATGATAGAATGTTAACAAATTGTGGTAAATCTCTTTTTTTATAATTTCTGATTATATGTCAAATAATGAAATTTATTGCAACAAATATATTAACCCCAGTAACATGTTTCACATAGATAACATGTGTAGAGATGACACATATGTATAAACTCGAATAAAAGCTAATTTCATTTCCATCAAAAACTTTTTTTACTTTTTTAATTCATAATTAACTTGTCAATTCCCTATAAAATATCAGTTGGAGTACAATATACTCTTTTGTCATTGAGTTTGAAAACATAATATACTAATAAAATGCCGATTTAATTTCAATTGAATGGAACAAGAGAGAACTGTTAATATCTTGGTATCAAAAGAAAATTTATTATTTGGTTTAGTTTTATAATTCTTTCTTTTTCATCTAAACAATCGCCCCCATAAACACCTATCAACAGAATCAGCATGTGAATGTATCATAAGAACTGTGTGTGTCAAACATAAAAATACAATTTCACATACAGATGGAGTTAAAACATATCTGAAGAAACCTTCTTGTAACATATAAGCAAAACATGCAGCTGACAGATAAGTAAAAAATAAACATATCATAATCTCATTCATCTATACGCCATTAGACTGTTGTTTATTTATCCATTTTTCAGAGATATTTGGAGTTTACAAGATTAAAGAATGTTTACTCTTCAGAGAAATAAGTGATTTCATTTTCTCATTTGGATGTTCAAAATATTTGGTTTTGCCGATGTGAACATGAACCTTATTTACAGTTCCAGTTATCTGAGTGGTATATTATTTTAAGTTATTTATTTGAATCAAGAGTTTGTTATTTATATGATTCTAGAGTTTATGTTATATCTTTGATTCTAGAGTTTATGTTATTTATTTGATTCAAGAGTTTATGTTATTTATTTGATTCAAGAGTTTGTTATTTATTTGATTCCAGAGTTTACGTTATTTATTTGATTCCAGAGTTTACGTTATTTATTTGATTCAAGATTTTATGTTATTTATTAGATATAAGAGTTTTTTAATGTATGATTATAGAGTTTATGTTATTTATATGATTCTAGAGTTTATGTTATTTATTTGATTCAAGATTTTTTAAATACATGATTCTAGAGTTTATGTTATTTATTTGAGTCAAGAGTTAAAGTTATTTATTTGATTCAAGAGTTTATGTTATTTATTTGATTCAAGAGTTTATGTTATTTATTTGATTCAAGAGTTTGTTATTTATTTGATTCAAGAGTTTATGTTATTTATTTGATTCAATGTCTTACGTTATTTATTTGATTCAAGAGTTTATGTTATTTATTTGATTCAAGATTTTTTAAATATATAATTCTAGAGTTTATGTTATTTATTTGAGTCAAGAGTCTATGTTATTCATTCTATTACAGTGTTCATGTTATCTATTTGATAACAGAGGTCAAGTTATTTATTCTATAACAGCTAGAGTTCATGTTATCTATTTGATACATATATTTTCATTCAATTATTCCTGTGTGTTCTTAATTCTTCAATTTTTAATGTGTTTGTTCAAAATTTTCTTTAGACAGCTCGTTAAACTAATGACATAAAAATTTATAGCACCAATAATTTTCAACTAAGTGTTTTCTGTGCAACCTTTTGGTCTTAACTCATTATTGTGTTTGTTCAAAATATTCTCTAGATAAATCGATGGATTCAACCAATTATTATCTGCGTATCCTTCGGGTCTTCAAGTGATATTGTATTTATATTTGAAATTGATTTTCAAGACCATGTTTTTCTGGAGATGTTGAAAAGATCTAGTTTATTCAGCGAGAAAAACATAAAAATACTTTCCTTAAACAAATTATTATCTCTCTGCTCTTCATCTCGTACAGCAATCGAGCTTTATTGCTAAAAACAGGTATTAAAGGAGGAATATCAATTACTACTAAATTATCAATCTAACGTTCAAAGAAAAGTCATCGGTATAAAAAAACAACCCAATAAATGCCAAGCAAAAGGTTACAAGCAAAGGAAATTCCTAATGAGAAAGGACTTCTGAGTCAAATGCACATAACTAAAAATTTCATTATTTGATTGAATTCCTTGATGCTCTTCTTATTGACAATTAACCATGCTTTGAAGGAGTTCCATCATAGTCACAAAATGGTGAAATCAGAAATAATGTGTTGCTTTATCAGTCATACCTTGCCGGTTTCCGGGATTAATAATGACAATTGATGGACATTGTCACCCCTCCGTCCTCTCTTGCTGCGCAATATCATCCAATGTTATACAATGATTAACTATATTGACTTAGCTCTTCTTCAGTGCAGGATCCATAGTTTTACCATTTCTGTGTGATCAAAGTCTTAAATAACTTAAGTTATACAATGATTAACAATTTGGACTTAAATTGGCTCTTCTTCAGTGCAGGATCCATAGTTTTACCGTTTCTGTCTGATCAAACAGTAAACTAACTTTGGTGAAACAATGATTAACTATATGGACTTTAATTGGCTCTTCTTCGGTGCAGGATCCATAGTTTTACCATTTCTGTCTGATCAAAGTCTTAAATAACTTAAGTTATACAATGATTAACAATTTGGACTTAAATTGGCTCTTCTTCAGTGCAGGATCCATAGTTTTACCGTTTCTGTGTGATCAAACTTTAAACTAACTTAAGTTATACAATGATTAACTATGGACTTAAATTGGCTCTTCTTCAGTTCAGGATCCATAGTTTTACCATTTCTGTGTGATCAAACTCTAAAATAACTTAAAATATACATTGATTAACTATATTGACTTGGCACTTAATTCTTCATCTAAGGATCAATAGGTTTACCATTTCTTTGCCATCAAACTGTAAAGTAGCTTAAGATCATTAACCATATTGACTTGGCACTTCTTCAATGCATGATCCATAGGTTTACCATTTCTGTGCGATCAAACGGTAAGGTATAACTAATCATATACAATGATTAATTATACTGACTTGTCACTTCTTAAATGAGTTTATAAAACAAAGAAACGCCTAAGTATGAGTACATAGGAACTCTCTAATAAGTCCTTTGGCTGTTCAGTTTAAAACAGCAAACTCATTCACAGCAGCAAGTTTTCATAAATCTCAAATTGGTAACAACGAAGGGGAATAAGCAGGAATTGTCATTGGGTATAAAGAACTGTAACCTATCAATATTTTGGACCTGAAGGAAAGGGCTACAGCCATGGTATTGATTAATATAAGTGCAGCACTTAGTCTTAATTAAGACTATTTTTCACTGAATAGCTACACAAACATCTACTCTTTACTATGTGGTCCATATTCTTAGGTAAAGTTCAAAACAACGAAAAGGTCTTGCATTTTATTAATCAACACAAATTTCAGGCTCACGTAAATTTAGTTTTTTAGTTACAATCAACGCTTGACTTTACATTTTAAGATGCATTAATTTCATGATTCGTTTAACAAATTACACTGAAAATTGTGCCAAGCCAACAAATAGATTCACATACTCAACAACAACACACTTTTCAACATAAACAACAGTCAAAGAGTTCACAAAGACAATGCCAAACATCAAACTGAATCAGTCACAATCCAACAACAAATGGTCAAACCCTTACAACATTTAACTCAGTTGAAAAAAGACAGTAAACAAAGACAATTCCAAACATGAAACTGAATCGGAGAGGGTCCAAAAACAGATGTTGAACACATTACAAAAAAAAAAAGAAAGAAAAGTCAAATATCAAACCATCAGTGCATGACCAAAAACAGATCTTGAGCACCTTACACCATAAAATAAGACTAAAATAGATCATTTGGAGTTAACAAAGACAATGCCAAACGTCAAACTGAATCAGAGAGGGTCCAAAAACAAATGTTGACCACCTTACAACAAAAAAGGCAATGTCAAATATCAAACCCTCAGTGCATGACCTAAAACAGATGTTGAACACCTTACACCATAAAATAAGACTAAAATAGATCATTTGGAGTTGGATAATTTGAAGAGACAATGCCAAACGTCAAACTGAATCCATCAGTGCCATACAGCACTATTTCAAAGTCAAGTCTCTTCACGTTTGGAATCTGCATGAGTGGTGTGTTCTCCGTTCTCAGAGGGCACCTGTTCATTTGTCTGGTTCAGAGAACACAAGTAGGTCATCAGGTAACTGCCAAGTCATCCCTCACCGTCATCATCAATTATTCAATCACCGACACCACCTCCAATTAGTGACTGTTAACGTGCATGATCTCAGATTTGATTAATTAGTCAGGTTGGAAAGAATTGTGAAAAGAGTTATTCTTTGTAAATAAAAGCCATAAAAATGGAAAATTCAAATTTTATACCGTAATCAATGCTGTTTAGGGCGAGGGTCTCAGTGTGATAGATGATGTGGTCAACTTAGGAAATACTACGGGATGGATTAAGAATTACTCAGAAAGATGATGCATCAATGCAGACAACATTAATATTATCAGGAATAATTCTCTGTCATTGATCATAGCCTAATCAACTTTATAGGCGAAGATTGATTTATATGCTTGATCAAGATGCAAATCACAAGCAACTTTTTAAGTCACTTCTAGTACAATTTCTACACCCACCCTAAAGGATTATAGTTCTGCTCTTAAGAAGATATTTGTAATACATTGTTGTAGAAAACATACAAACTGCATTATTAATGAAATCATTGAAACATTTAAATGGTTTGATGGAGAATGCCAAATGGCTCCCGAAACATCACAATTAAATCTTTATTAACTTAATACTGACATGGTAAACTTAAATTGGTATATTTGAGTTTAGTACCTAACCTGTTTTATTTGTTCAATCTCACCATCCTTGAATTGATCTTGATTCCAAGACATAGAACTTAAAAGTTCCTTCTTGTTAAAAGCTTTTCAATGAGGTTTGATCTCGGCCTTCCTTCAATGTCTTTCACATCATAGCACCTAGATGAGACAGATATTTTTCATTTAAAAATTCAAGGGGTATATTAAGTTCCAAACTAAGGCAACAAATCAATTATCACCTTCACGAACCTCTACCCTAAAACATAACATATCATTTCAGGACCCTGATGCGATGTTCTTGGCAAACATGATGAATGGACACCTCAGATTTGAAACTGAAATAAATCATTACTAAAAATCTTCTCCCAATTAAATTTCTCACTCTGGAAGACGCACGTCTCTTTTCTGATTATCAGGGATTAACCTCTCTGATATGGAACCGAACATCACTTTCTTTAAAGGGTATTTTACAATCTTGTCTCCTGCCAACACGACACATAACGGCACAAAGGCTACACAGATCTATGAGAATGCAAATTGATCAAAAGAGATTTTTTTATTATGGAGTCAAAATATAATCCAGTATGATTTGATGTGATAAGTTCCATAATGAAATCAAACCATTCAAAGGGAATGGGTTTAGAGGCTGTCAAGACGTTTCAAAATCACAATCACAAAACTAAATTGCGTTGCACAATGAAGCTCATGTGTATAGCTTGTTGGAGAAGTGATGGAACTTCATATTTGAGCATATATACATCAATAGTGATAACAGAAGCTGAGTAAAATTAGATGGGCTATGATAGCCGAGGTCAATCATGGAGAAAAGAAAAATTTAACATTACAACACTCAACTCAGTGTTGCCAATCCTCCTTTCAGATTAAGTATAGGCACAGTGTATCAAATGAGGACTCTCTCGTCCACCAGTCCCAAATCTGGTTACTTTTCAGTCGGGCTGGGCCTCCTTTCACAAAGCCCTAAGATGATCCTAAGTCAGTAAGGTAACCTTAGTGCAATGTTATAGAATGGGAGTTAAGGTAAACCTTAGTAAAGGTTGTTTGTGAAAGGAGGCCCTGGTAAATTTGGGCGGTATATCTTTAATTTTTCATAAAATCATAGTTTTTGGCTAATAATTTTTCAGGCTTTTCATACACTTGTAGACATGTGCACACTCATCTGAAACCACAAATCTTTGTTTCAGTTTATGTTTAGGTTCAGTGAAATAAGGACTGTCTCGTCCACAAGTCCCAAACCTGCTCACTTTTGGGTCAGACTTTTTGTGGTTTCACCAAAATATTTACAAATATAATTTTTTGGGGTGATAACTTTTCAGGCTTGACCTCCACTGAAAACATAATGAAGTCAGAGTTCGAAATAACTGCCTGCCCGCCAGCAAATTGCTTTGGTCTGTTTGAGAAGAGATCGGCAAGCTCATCCGGATTGTGTTTTAGCTGTTCAAAGAATCTACACATTGCAGGGCTTGTCTTTCTTAAGGATTGTTTAAACCACAATATTGTTAAGGCCTGCTTGATTTGAAACAATTCAACAATCACTGCAATTATGGAATATTTTGTATTTTTCAAGTGTACAAAAACAATTAAATTTGAATGATACATTTGTTCTTACATTTCAAGCTCTTGTTTGATATAGACCAATCATTAAAACTTTAGTCACACATGTCAAATTAAGGACAGTTAAGTCCTCTATTATATCATTATGAAATAAAGATTTCTTTTCACCACAGAATAATAGTGTTAAATTTGCACCATTGGTACACAATCATATTTCATGTGTACCCAAAAATAGAACATAACGGCCCTATCTACTTCTTACAATATATATTATTTCTATAAGACCTTTGGTTAATTTCACTACGGATTGGAAAATAACACTTGCTACAAGGGTGAAAATGATAAAACATATTCAGGCAGGGTTGAAACCATTTAAAGACACAGGAGCTATCTCCCTTATAATGTTCTAAAATAAAACATCAACAGTTGTATATATTCACTGGTTTTCTGACCAAAGATCAACACAATTTTATTCAATTCTTACATTGATGAAAGAAAAGAAGAAGAAACTAAAACATAAAATAATAGTTTCTTAAACTTTTCAAACATGAAATCATAAAACTGTGAAGCATTCATAAAATCTAACATGCTGCCTTATCAATTAATAAAACACACATACAAAGCTCTCTACTTCAATGCATTGATAGTCCCATATATTGTTAACCGTCTACTGCATCTTGACATGCAAAACACTTCACACATTGGGCCCTTCTCTTCTTGTTTTCTGTTCTAAATAAAGTAGTGATAGTAGTGGTTCTATAGCATTTGTGAAGTGTTCAAATATTATGCCAACATATGGACATGCTCAAATCATTTTTGGGGCATGAACAAAACAATCTCAGGAAAAGATTTGGGTGAAATCCTTGAAACATTTCTCCAAATTCCTGTGATTTCTGCGTAGTTTAGTGTATGCGGCTGAATCTGGTCTCGAAGGTTCGAACAGATTCCAATGTACAGATACATACATATTACCATCAAAACCATGTCCTTTATATTTATATCATTGGACTGGTTCATGTTAACTCAAAACTTTCACGACACAAAACATTTTAAATAGTTACTCCCAAACTTCAAGGCTCTGTAAATGCATGCAAACTTCAAAACAGATTCCAATGTACAGATACATACATATTACCATCAAAACCATGTCCTTTATATTCATATCATTGGACTGGTTTATGTTAACTCAAAACTTTCACGACACAAAACGTTTTAAATAGTTACTCCCAAACTTCAAGGCTCTGTAAATGCATGCAAACTTCAAAACAGATTCCAATGTACAGATACATACATATTACCATCAAAACCATGTCCTTTATATTCATATCATTGGACTGGTTTATGTTAACTCAAAACTTTCACGACACAAAACGTTTTAAATAGTTACTCCCAAACTTCAAGGCTCTGTAAATGCATGCAAACTTCAAAACAGATTCCAATGTACAGATACATACATATTACCATCAAAACCATGTCCTTTATATTTATATCATTGGACTGGTTTATGTTAACTCAAAACTTTCACGACACAAAACGTTTTAAATTTTCACTCCAAAACTTCAAGGCTCTGTAAATGCATGCAAACTTCAAAACAGATTCCAATGTACAGATTCATACATATTACCATCAAAACCATGTCCTTTATATTCATATCATTGGACTGGTTCATGTTAACTCAAAACTTTCACGACACAAAACGTTTTAAATTTTCACTCCAAAACTTCAAGGCTCTGTAAATGCATGCAAACTTCAAAACAGATTCCAATGTACAGATTCATACATATTACCATCAAAACCATGTCCTTTATATTCATATCATTGGACTGGTTTATGTTAACTAAAAACTTTCACGACACAAAACGTTTTAAATTTTCACTCCAAAACTTCAAGGCTCTGTAAATGCATGCAAACTTCAAAGCAAGGCATGATATGCGCCAGTCTAAATCACCGACTCTTCTAAGCCTTGTAATATGTTTGTGCCAGGTCTTCTGCGTAATGTATAGCACAATCAGACATCTCCGAAAGGTTATCAGCTAGCCATGATCATGCTCTACATACCATAAATTCTAGCAAACTGAAGCAAGGCGAAAATCAGTCATAGCAACTTTTGGTAGGCAAGTTGTGATATGAACTTGCGCCAGTCTCAATCACCAATTAACTCATGTAAGTCTTGTAGCATCTTTTTTTGGGCTAGCTCTTTTTCATACTTCACCTGAACTTTATAGTACAATAAGAAATCTCCAGATGGTTGCTATTAACTGCCCATGATGGTGCTCTGAACAAACACACATTTTAGTGAAATGAAGCAAGGCATTAGTTGGCCATTGATGACATTTTGTGCAGAGGAAGTTGCAGAAATGAAAGATGCACCTACCTTTATCTAGTCTTGGCGGGGGCCTGTACTTGAACCCTGACTGACTCCAGTACACAGGTATGGACCCTCTCACCTGGACGAACGATACCAGGTGTGGCGAGAACTCAATTATCTGAAAACATGAAAAAAAGAATTTTCATTTTGGAATCCTGGAATTTTAAAAATAAGATAATGATATGTATGTAAAATTTCTTTTGCTTTTTAAGTATTGTTTTAACAAAGATATTCATGCAGGTGTTGTTTCTTTTCAAAACATCTACTACATATAATTAAATCATTTATATTTTGATGAAGTTTAACTTCTTTTTCTTGGTCATTTCCTCAATTTATAGAATTAAGAACAGAAAATTCTTTGTCAAAAAATTGTCAAGCAACTTAGATTTGAAACAAAATAATTACATTCACAATATTTATGAGAAAAATTTCAACTAATTTGGAACATTTTGATAATTATTTAAATATTATTTCTTCTCACCTGTTCTGTTTCTACATAGTTGGCACAGGCACCTGTTTTATCAATTCCTCGCTTCCTTGATCTTGTGCCTAGAACCAAATAGGTGGACATACAAGTGAATATATGAGTTCTTTGAATTTCATAGTAAAATTTACTGAACATTTAGAATTGTTAATTGTTAATGATTAAATTCACCGATCAATTGACTGCATTGGTTAAATACCGGTGCAATGTAGAACTAAACCTATATCAACTTCATTCTCAAACTTGATATTTTATGGTGCTTCAATGAATTTCTTCATCATCAAATGATATCTCAACAATTAACATCACTCTAAGTGCGGCTTACTAACCACTTCTTTATTTTTGTTCACACTTGTTTTCAGTAATTCTAAAGAAATCAGCAATATCTGAATCTAACCTGCTGAAATTTAATTAGATCAACTGAATATTACTTGTCATACTAACACAAGTCTGTTACGGACATTGAGAAAAAGAGATGGAGAAAACTACTTTTACGTCCTTTAGGTCTTCATTACGCCAGTCTGATTAAAAACGACCGTGTTAAGAAAAGTTTTTTAATATTAACTCTAGCGGGATTCGAACGTACTATATCAGGGGCTGTCCTCTCCACAACGGTCTGAAAGCACCTTCCTTGCTCGCACGTCCTGACGCAATCTCAACTAGCCAATCACAATGACACTGACAATAGCTTTGTGTATCAGTATCTAGGGGCAAGTAACTCCCGTTTACCATTCGTTAACCTTTATTACCGCTATTGTTATTTTAAACGGGATGATGTGATTGGTGCGCTAATGACTAGGTTCTGTCTGCGCTAAACTGGTGTAAGAACTTGCGAACAAGGAGGGTGCTTTCAGACCGTTTTGGAGAGGAAAACACTTGGTAGTGAACGTTCGAATTCCGCTATAGTCAATATTTAAAAACCTTTATTCCTTGGAACACGGTCGATTTAATCAGACTGTCATTACGCTGACGTTGTACTTAAAATGAACAGGCTGGTAAGAGAAGTGTGGTGTGCTACATTTTCAAGGAGTGACAAATCCAATCTGAAGAGAGGGGTGAAACCCATTTTAAAGTTATATATATTTATTTCCAGATGGTACAGGATGAGGGGATAGATAAACTTTATACACTTATGGTAAATTGGTAGTTTCTGGATAAGAGGACCAATTCATAATAGCTGTGCAAATCAAAATTCATGAACAACCACCCAGCCTGTAAATTCCTGGGCTTGCTTGCCAACTATATCTCTGGATTAATGGACGTACCTGCTCGATGGCGACTGCGGCGAGAAACAATGTAGATGTTGTATTCTAACGGCTCATTGAACTTGGAGTTTCCAAACTCTGTGACAGAGTCTGAGGAAGATTTCTTCTTGTTCTCGTCAAAGTCCATCTTACATCTCTCCATCTGCACAAACCCCTGAATGATGGGCAAGATCCATGGGTCTGCCAGGTCGTCCTACAGATGTAAAACAATTATCAAAGTGAAAAGGCTTTTATAATGTTGACTATTATGCAGTACATTGTGTAGGAACTAGCTAGGGCAGCTGTCTTTATAAGCTGGACATTTTGTTTGTTGTTGCCAAGGAGTTCATTTCCTTCAATGACAGAACACGTAACTACTTCAGACTCTTCAAATAAGAGATGATGTACTTGTTTGTTTGATAACTTGAGCTCTTGACATAACAATCTTTACTAATGTCGCCTGTTTAACTCAATGGTAATGCACTACTTTTTTGTGTGTCCATGCCCCCCCTCCCTCCCCTTAAATATAAAATGAGACATTTTGTCCTCCGTCCTTACTTTTATTCAGTGTACAAAATAATCTCCCAAATGGTTGTCTATCCAAGCTTGCCTAACTCTAAATGCATTCATGGCGCACACTGATATAACCCTAAAATCTTCAACAGCTCCTCTTTCGTATATTTCCACAAGAAATTTGTTCATCATGATCCAATACTATCTGTTCAAATGAGGAAACTAAAATCTTTTGGAGATAAATCTTCACTTTACTTGCAATTAAAGAAGGTGAATTTTCTCCCTAACAAACTAAAGCTGTCTCAAAGCTTTGAAAATTTTGAATGTTTGAAAACTAAGTCAACCAGACTTTCTTTCAGTGACATACATCTTGCATGATTTCATAACCATAAAGTCATTATTACTAAGTGATACATGATATACGCTGTAAAGAATTGTATAGAGCATAAACCCATGGTTAGACAGAAATTGATAGATAAAGAATTCAGTTATTATAAGAAGCGTTCATAAAATCTCCATTATCATCCTTGTAAACACTGAAAACTGAAATCTTTTAAAGTATGAGCTAGTTATAAAAACTTGAGGGAATAATGCCATTGTCTGGAGCAAAATCATCCTGCTAAATCAGCGTAAATGAATCTGCTTCTTCCTTATACCCTGATCTCTTTCGAATCAAATCCCTCATATGGCTGGCGTGGCGTGATGTTCGTTTTTCCATCCGGGTTGTGCCGCTGTTGCTGGATGCAAGTCGCCTCATTGGATGGTTAGATAGCTATTGATACAAGGCTTTTGTGTCAAGGATATCAGGGTATATGGAAGGAGCTCGGTCAGCGGATTCAATTACGCTGACGTAGCAGGATGGAGCAAAATTTGCTATTGCAAATATTCAATTGTTAAACTTACAAGATAGAGGAACGAATTGTTCTAGCGATGAAATAATCTGCCTTCTGGGATTGTTTGGATCGAGATCAAAGGCATCGCATTATTCAATAAAGTGACGCCACAAAATGATGGGCTGGGACATCTACAACAACTAGTGTTTTAGAAATAACCATATAATGACTCTTTTTAAATTCCTCATTACACAGTAATTCAGTAACTCTTCTTGTGCCTATGGCACCCAGCAGCCACACGTATAGACCAAAATTTAGTCTATGAAAAACTTCAATAATTCAATGTTCCTTCATCAATTTTTTTTTTTTTTTGGGCTCCTTATTTCATGTGTATTCAGTCAATCTAGACTTGCAGAATGTGGACCTAGACTGTATAAAAGGCTCCTTTATATACACAGTCATGAAGCAGGACTACCACATGTAGTGCAACGCTAGATATCCTTATCATGATGAGTGTCTAGCAAGGAAGCAACATCTTTTCTCGGGATGACATCACCGGGAATCGAACCCAAAATGTTACTCTACCAACTGATCCCGGTTAGAAAATCATCAACAATCATGTATTTTGAAATAAAAAAGGACAGATATTCCTATAACTAATATAAACATATAACCACATGATGGTAATTAATATACTCATTTTCCTACCTTCGTATCCATGAGCTCCTGGAGCATGTGTTTATTCCAGAAGAATCGATCATCAACACGCTTCCAGAGGGGCAACGTCTTGTCGTAGTTGTCAGCGTGTTGTCGTTGTAGCGATGTTGTCAAGTCGTATGTGTCACTGTAGTAGAAGAAGTCTGAGTCGTTGTACATCTTCAGCAGCTCCTGTAGGTGATATCAAAACATAAGAATTAAGGAAAAGTCACACACGTATCATGTCTCACAGGTATGCAACAACTTCTAACAACCTAAATCATCGTATGAAAGGACGTCTACAGTTGCTCCCTGTCATAAGTCACCAGGGGACTGGGGATGCGTCATCTTTGGAAGGATATCTCTCAAAATTGAAAATGAAGTTATGAACATCAATCATTCTTTAAATTGAAAGCATGGGATTATCAGCTATCTTACCATAGAATGTTGGTTCGAATAATTTTATTTTATTATATAAGTAATATTTAGTTAATTTGATATGTTTCAGTAAAGGGCTTGAAAACTATATATGGATATGTGCTTCAAAGCAGCTATACTAAGCACTTTGAGCGATCACTTATATCCATATTTCCTGAATTCAGGTACCCATTTGTACATCTTGACTTAAATGTATGTGGATGAAGTGTGTTGCCCAGGGACATAACACAGTTCAAGTCACAAATGTTCGGTATCTGTATCTTGATTTGAACACTATCTATTTTAACAACTTTTCAAATACAGAAAAATGGATCAACTTACCTCGACAATTCTTTTCTCAAACTTTTCCTTATCCTTCACATCTTTCTGTAAAAACATAATCATCAAAATTATTCCTCTTGAAGTGACTGGTATTTATAAAGAACTTTAAGTATCAGCTTCTAGACTTATAGGGGCAGTAGCACATTCTTTGAAGAAGAATTTATTAAAATTTTCCTAATAAACATTATTTTATACCAACTGTTATATCTTCACAGGATCAAAACATATCACTGCTCAACCAAATCATCCTTAGATGAACAGGATATCATTGAGTATGAAGAAAAGACAACCGGCTGCCATTTTTGTGTGAACACCTTTTAATCCTTTGAATTAGGTACATGGTTTCACATAGCTTAGCTGATCATAGTACACTCATTTCAAAACTTATGAGACCACTTTATTTATGTAAAACTTCATGCAACTGCCCTTTAAACAGAGCATCAAATGGAAACTTCATTTTTGTCAATCTTTAGAGAAAATGGAAGTTCAGTTTGAAAAAATTGTGGTTACATGATAATGTTGAGATGTTTTATTTTGGAGTACATAGAGTGAAAACTCATTAAACTACATTTTAGAAAGTTGAATTAAAAAAACAGAATCTTTTAAATGTGAATTATAATTTCAATCTAATAACCAGCAGGTTAATGATCAAATTTCACAGGATATGTTTCCATTCAATGGCACAATGAACATCACAGGCATCAAGCAACACATGTATAAGCAAGCCAGAATGTTTACATCAGTATGTTCAATTATTTTTTACAAGAGTGAACTCCAAAATTGGTGAAATGGCATCCTCACAAACAGTTTGTTGAAAAAAAATCATCTTTTGTTCATAAAAAACAATACTTTACATTATTTTTTTGCACCATTTCATCAATACAATAGATGTCATTGACAGTCCAATTTTTTTTCTCAAATTGCCAAGTTAATAAAAAATATATCAATAGTGTGAATAAAATGATTTGGAAGTGTTCACAATACTGTCAAATGTGTTTTGATTGCTAACAAATAAAGCAGGGGTCTAGCCGGAAATTTTATCTGAGATCATTAATTGCAATCTTTAATAAACACGACTAGCATTCAAAATCTAAGAGAAACAGAACTACTAAAAAAAAAAGACTACTTTTTAAAAATGAATTTACAAGTAAATATATGTCTAAAATCTGTAGAAATTATATATTGTGCATATCTCGTTGTCTGGGTTGTAAGGAAACGGTTTGAAAATGCTTTCAAAGCTGATTAGAATTGCAATTTTGTTAAATGCCGAATTTTCTTTGAATACCTGTTTGCTGACGTGTACATATTACAATGCATGATAATCAGAATTGTGAATGAATTTTTTTTTTTTTTATCTAACTTATATAAACACTGTCTCTACAATTTGTTCCTTAATCTTTAAAGACCGTTATGATTTAATCTTTTATGGATATCATCAATAGAATTTAACTTCAATCATGTTCATTTATTTGCACAAAAGATAAATTATGTTTATACGTCATTATAGTATTACTAAAAAAATTCATAAAAGTGTTATTTAATCATGTCTATCCCATTTCATAAAAGATCAGTTTGATATGCAAATGATCAATTATATATAATTATATATAATCAATTTCAAGACTATAAATAAGTGACAGTGTGTTGATGGGGTGGGAAAGGTTTGCTTATATACACATGGCAGTTCACACACAACTCACAATGTACAGTGACAGTGAGTCCTGAAACACAAACAAGCATCTGGTACTGGTACAACCTTCGTAATATAGACAACTCCAAGGAGACACTACAGAGGGGGGAGGGGTGCTTGCGATATTATGAGGAAGGTCAGAGTCTCTTATCAACATAACTATAAGGTGGATATGTTTGGCAGAATATTTGGTGGATACCATGATTCCCCAGACACTACAGAGGGGGGGAGGGTTGCGATATTATGAGGAAGGTCCTT
This sequence comes from Phorcus lineatus, assembly GCA_921293015.1. Lineage (NCBI taxonomy): Eukaryota > Metazoa > Mollusca > Gastropoda > Trochida > Trochidae > Phorcus > Phorcus lineatus. Next base: position 25,521,235 of record OV121088.1, on the reverse strand, counting down.
TGAGTCTCTTATCACTGGCTGGTTCAAGCCTTGCTGCATTTTATCACGTTTTCCGGGACAGGTTGTCAGCACATTGATCAAATATTTCCATATGAAATATTCCACTGCAAATTCCCTATCACAGTAATTTGTATGCAGTATTAGATACTGAGGGTGTAAACATATGGATTTTCTTGTAATTGAAAAAGTATTGTCTGGACAGGGGAGGTAACATAACTGGAGATGTTTTATAATCACCAAGGGAAAAAATTGAAGCCTCAAATTTGAACAAACTTCAGCATGGCTTCAATAAGCCTGTAATGGAAACTTGTGCAAGTTATGCCTGTTGGCAAACTTTATAATTTAGAGGGTGGGGGAACAATGTATTGAAGGAATGTACATTTTCAAAGTGATCCTCTGCGACTGAGTTATTCAAACTGATATACAATCATTTATGTTTTATACTTTTTAACCTGTAAGCACTAAAGGGAACTAAAGGACGGCCATGATAAACACATTTATATAGGTATCAGTATATGAGAGTATCGCTGTTAACAAATGATAAACTCAACAGACTCAATATTAAATTTCAAATGTACATGTGTTCATCAGATTTCAAATTCTTCAAAAAGTGAAAGACATGTCTGGATCATGCAGTCACTTCAGAACTCCGCATTGATCTGTTACATTCATGAATCGGATTTTATTGTAAATAAACAATCATTGCATTTAATCCTCTTGGCAAACTGATACTTTCAGAAAATAACTCTACCAGTTATCCTATTTTCAGATAAGAAAAAAAATATATTTAATTTTTACCATGTGAGGTAAGTGTTTTCATTTTTTCCCATGACAACACATTCAAACTACTGAAAATTTTTCACATACTAAAACAACAAAGGCAGTCTACCAGATGGATATAAGGCTGCATTTCACTATGAATAACACCTAAAATCAGCACCTTTTACATTTTTAGAAATAGGTTAATACACATGCTGTATTAACAACATATAACAAATCAAACTGCTGATACTGTATACAACTATCTTGACTATGAAATGATCACATCTTACTACCCATATATGGTGAAACATAAGTGGTGACATAATTTTCATATGAGCACATATTCACATATCACTTTTGACAGCAATTATTCATCTTCCATGAAGTGCCCAAAATTTGTCATCTGTTTTTATTATCCATATGGTGAAACATAAGTGGTGATTTTTTTCCATATGTGCACATGTACCCCTAACCTAGCAACAATTGTTCAGTTCAAGTTCCAATAGTTTAATTGTGACGTGATAAAACAGTTTTATTACCAATACGGTGAGTTTCTTTATAACATATGAGACGTAACTGTCGGCAGTCAAAATTTTTATGTGATTCAAAATGAATTCAATAGATCATAATGAAGTTTTACGATTAAGAGTGTGATACATGTATGATTTTCATGTAACTCAAGAATATTTGTGTAAAGCCCATACCCTCGGTCTGGAAATACAAATAGGCTTGATGATTTGATATGGTCAAATAACACTGATGTTATCAATCTGTTTTTTTACAGACTTCTATATAGACTACGAAATAAACACACTAACAGATATCACAACTCATGCATATATGGTATTATTTCTATCTAAATCTCTGTACCTCCTGAAAGATGTTGTCCATCACCTGAAATCAACACTCTTTCTGTTATACTTACATTGACATTCAAAATCAATTTAAACATGGTTTCTCTCTCTTTAATATCATAATCAAAGATATTAGTAAGGAACATGATAGAACAGCAATCATGAAATTGATATAAAATTGGGGAGAGAAAAGAAAGAAGAATAATAACTATTACCAAGGCCTTGTGCAACATAATTCAATTCAGAGTTTTAAGGAAATCAATTTTGATCATTGACGGTAGGGAAAGTATGGAGGGGAAGTCAAAAGAGTGAATAGTTTGTAGACAACAGAGAAAAGATGATGGACCTGATAGGCATGAGCTAAGAAGAAAATTATTTTAAAATTGTGAGTTAAGAAATAGAGTGATTCAAACCTTCTTGATTTTGACATTTTCTGCGGCTGATTTGATGGAGTTCCAAGTTTTCTGGAGGGGTCTGGACGCTTCGTCTGTTGCTTGCGTGATCCTTTCTGGCTTCTTGATACCAAAATGGTGCTTCTTACATAGCTGGAAGTTAGAGCAAACTTTTGTTTTTCATAATGTAATTTTTTTAGATATCTTCTTCTTCAAGGTCTTCATCAGACAAGAGGACTGATATCGTCTGGTATCAAATTTCTAGCTAGTTTTGGAATGGGCCAGCAAACCCATCATACCTGTTAGATTTTTCAAACACTGATATTCACATTATAGAGCCTATAAAATTTTCAAACCACACGCCCTGTCGGAAGCAAAACACTAGTGACAAATCAGCATGTTTAGATATTGAGGACATGTCTTTCCTTGACATATACTATGTTTTTTCTCATCCAAAGAAGTACAAAAGTAGGTTATTTATGAGTGGCAAAGGATATTCTAGTTATCAGTGGATTTTATTTGAGCCTCATGTGGAAATTGACCACTTTCAACAATATGTTTGCGCACTTAGTAAGCTGGTGTAGGCTATTTCGTCCCGATTCTAAACTTTCCATGGGTCTGTCCCAGGGGAAACTTCGGCCAGGGAGAAAGTTTGGCCTGTTACACCGTTACCAGTGACATCATAGCATTGTTCAGATGACGCAACTCGTCACTCAGTAGAGTTATGATAAAGGTTATTGCAACTGTATCCAGATTATGGTTCATTTCACTGATCAAACAGAGTATTTCACCCTCAGTCATACGATAAGAATGAACTATCAAAGATTTATAAGGACACATTGTACATCATACTTCAAGGTCAAGGTCGGTGGGGTCGGTGTTAGAGAGGGAAAGGACGGCGATCTTGTTGATCTTGTAGATGTCATGTTCCTTGGCCAGCGTTCCCACCAGTGTCCTCTGCTTGATCACCAGCAGCTTCCACTCCGATTCTGAAACAACACATCCAATCTTAGCATTCAACTCTATTGTTCTCTTAAGGTTGGCAACTAAGTTGATCACTGTGTTTTGCTCGTGCTCAGGTGGTATGTTGAAAGAATACAGGTGTTCAACTTACTTACACACCTGTAAACAAGTTCTTTGAAATATTCGTTTCTCTTGTTTCGTAAAATATCTTGAATTTTGGACCAAGAGAATTTACAAATGTGTTTGTCGAAACCGGGATTCGAACTCGCAATTTCCTGACCAGTTGCAAGTGTGCTAACCACTACACTGGAAGTGTAATTGATATTTTACCAATGATATCAACAAAAATACCTCCATTGTTTTAGAATTTCTTGATTAATATACTGTTTGGAATTGATTTTAACGGTTGAATGGTAAGTCAGTTACCAACCTCGTTGTTGGCATGCATAAATTGAAACACCTAGGCACGTGCGATGTAATCCCTCGACGATTCGCGTCTCGGGATCACAATTCCACGTGCCTAGGTGTTTCATTTTATGCACACCTCCTACTCGGCTGGTAACCTTTACTGAACACATCCTGCTACATCAGAGTTTTTATATAATATATTATGCATACAGCTCCTACAAATACCCTGATATCCTTGACGGCAAAAGCCTTGTATTGTTGATGACAGTTTTCTCATTACTTTTCATAGCCTGTCATTTTTCAGGCCATGATAACATCAAATTTCTAACTTGGGCTGTGCATTATATAAACTGTGAAATACAATAATTGCAATAAGATTAGCATTTTAACAATACCCTCCAATGGTTTGAAATAAGATACATAGAAATACTTTTGACATGATCAATTCTGAGATTGAAGATTAAGGCAAATGTTCTTAATGTGTATATAAGAACATAAGTTGAACTTTAGAAGTGGCAGAGACTATTTTTTATTAGATATGAAATTTGCCACATAGATATGTTCTTTTTGTTTATGCCATTTATTTCAATTTAATTGAAATTTCAACAGGAGCTAGGTTTATGATGTTAACTAGTTATTAGAAATATGCCATGATGCCAGATTGTGTGTAACTTACTGCTATAATCATTTCGGCTTCTAAAACTTGGATGAACAATTAAAATGTGTATTGTTTTTTCACATATTTTTTACTTCTGAAATGGTTTTGTCCGCCATCAATACTAATCAATATCACTGTAATGTCAGCTTGTGTGCAACCAATTGCTTTAACATGTTGTTTAGACAATTATGATATATAAACAAAGAGTATACCGTATTTTCACATATTCTGTTACTGCTTAAATTGTTTTTTTGCAGTGATCGACTCTTATTCTAATTGGATGTCAGTGACATCTGATTTTTCATAGGAGAAATGTATGGGATGAAGTTTGCAGAAACTTTCTCAGAATCAGAAGACACACAATAGAAATATTTCTTGCCTAAAACTTATTCTTATACAACATTAAGAAATATCAGAGATATTTTCAATCACAAAAGTATATATATGGGTGATATCAATCTTGCTGATGAAATACCAATGTGGTGTAACACAACCAGGGATTGGGAAAGATCGACACCTTTGACAAAGGGCCATTTTAAAGGCTTTAAGTCATTCTCAGTAGTTTGAATGGACCATTACCCTTAGTAGCAATGGTAAACTTTCTAATTTGAATGGGACATTGTTTGTTTCATCCAATGTGCAAAATGGCCCATGGCCCCTACCTTTCCCAATCCCTGCACAACTTTTAAATTTTTTTTATCAATTAAATCTTTCACAAGAAATATGTTAAACAATTCACAGAGTATATGATAAAGCTGTTAACCAACATAAGTAAGATATGTGCTCAATCAAAATGATATCATCATAGTATTTGAAATTAACCCTTTCATCTGATTTTAAACACTCAAGATCAGACCTTGCCAAACCTGAAACAAAGTCCATAGTACGAGTTTCAAACTTAATATTGAAACATAAGTAACAGTTTTGTAAGTGTCAGATATAAAGAGGTTTTCTTGCAAATGTCTACAAAAACTTTAATCATTAATACTTGATATTTATTCTTTGATATATTCTAGTTGTGTACTTGTGGCAATAACTGGCTCCAGAATAATGCTACATGTCTGAAAATGCTACAAAACATTATTCAGCTAGAGTTTGGTTGACATTGTAGATTTGAATAATTTTTTCCTAAAAATTACACAACCGGTAACAGATTTTGTGACAACAATCTTAAACTTTTATATCATCAGCTTCATTCAGCTTCATGTATATCACTTATCATACACTGTGTAGCTCAAAAAGTCATATATCCTCCTCGCTGTAATCTCAAATGTGAGAGATGGACTTTTGTTAATAGAAAATATCCCTAATGAAACAGAATTTTCTATTATCACGATAAATCTAGTTATTCATAACAAGATTATTTGACTAATTTACATATTCATAAGCTGCTGATAGGGAATATATGGAGGGATGGCAAACTTTTTATTTTCCTCATCTAATCATGACTCATCCAAACATGTCCTGCAGCCATGAAGGATAAAAAACATTTTTTTTATTACGATAAGAATTTCTTGATAACAACTTCTTAACTGTCATCATAAACTTTATAAGAGAAAATCTTGTATTCCTTATATATATCAATTGTAGGTGCACTTCAAACACTTAATTATTTTGATTTCGATTTTTTTTATTCGACGTCTTATGTTTTTGCATTCACAACAGTGTAATGAGTTAATTATTGATGAAGATGCAGTTCACCATAGCAGGAGTGTTAACACTGGTTCCCTCCTCCTATTGATCTGGCACTTGCACAAACTACAGGCCAGATGTGGGATGGATTACCGTCATCAACCTGATAAGCATCCCAATCAGTGATAAATCTACAAATATGACCTGCCGAGGCCAGGGTCTCAGGTTTCAAGGATTCCAAGCAGGCTTTAAGTGAGCTTCTTATTAAATAAGAAAATAGCAGCATGAAAACAAATTTGCATCCTGGAGATCAAAAGATTACATTTTGATGGTCCTTTAAAAAATTATGTGATTTTGATGCAAGACTAGGGGCTAAATCTATGACTTTTCCAACCATGATAAACACCACGAAAACAAATTTGCATTCCAGAGACCAAAATGTTAAATTTTTATGGTCCTTTTAAAATGTATGTGTATTTGATGCAAGACTAAATCTATTACTGTCCCAACCATGATAAAGACCCCTTACTATACTCATTCCAGTATCAAGAAATGTTGTTAAATTTAATGATTACAGTAGACTGTATGCATATGGACATACAAATAGAGTGTGTGTTATTTGACCGAAAGTCAGTTTACAGACATGGCAAGGTTTTAGATAAAGAAAATATTATCTCTGATATCATTGTGTTAAAACATGTAACAAATCAAAATTAAAAAGAACAATATTTCTGTTTCCTCATAAAGTACTATATTTCTTTTAATTAACAACCCTGTACCAACTACAGACATGTATCACATTGAGACAATGAATTAACTTGAGACTGGCCTCTAATGATGTTTTTAATGAAAATCCCCCTATTGTCAAAAATAATGCAATTTGGGGAACCAATTACTTATCAAATCAACCAGCCATCTTCGGGGAAATTAGTCCCCCTATTAGTGTCCTCATTGATTATTTTAGCTCAACATCTGGAGTTTCTTATTCTAATGATTACGGTATAGTCAGTTGCACTAGCTTGCAATCATCGGGAAGTGCCAATAACACTTGGTGTACTCACAGTGCATTGTCGTCTTTGATAATGTGCACAGATGTATAGAAATGTAGGCAAATTGCTGTACGACAATAGGTGTGACTCTATCCTCTCTGATTCTATCTAGTATTGCCATGGTAATGACGTCAAGCTTGTTTGTTTATCAGTGAAATATGTCTTATCGGATTCAGGCTCTATAACCATAGTGTAAATTGTAATATCTTAGTGTTTTAATATGACTTAGTAAGACTTATTGACTTTTTATCAAGCATTGATATTGTCATTTCTTATATGTATTGGAAGCAATCTTTTCCAAAATGTCCCATGATTAAAATGGGCAAAAACAAATGTTTATTAAAAAAATGATAAAAATTTATATTTACAGGAATTTTACAAAAAAGTGCTGCCCCGGGTGAGGATCGAACTCACGACCTTCAGATTTCTCTGACATGATCGGTATGATTATGAGACTGACGCGCTACCTACTGCGCTACCGAGGCTGGCCGAAATCAACTGGGCAATGCAAGCAAGTGATGCCCTTAGCCTGATCACACTCTTACAGGGCTATATTCAATTCAGCGTATTTCTCTCAATACCTAGGGGCTCAGTTTTTCTCCTTAAGTCAAGAACTGCTTGATATTTGTTAAAGCCTTTAAGGCAATTCAGTTGCTGATTACTTTCTGGGAGTTGAATTGCATCAATGAAGATCAAATTTTGATTACTAGTTTGTGTTTCTATTATGTTGACATCATTCATATTTGTTTAAGCCATTTAGGCAAATAAGTTGATGTATGTTCAGGTAAAATTACGTTGATGTAAGAAGTAATAGATTTCATATCTTGTTTGTGTTTTAATTTCAAGTTGCAATTTATCTATAAGTACTTACGTGAATGATTACCTAATTGTGAAATGCTTGAAATATAAGTCGAATAACAATGTTCTTACTGTATAAGAATCTTGTGGAAATTTCTCAGAATTATTTAAAAAGAAAAAAGATAGAGGGTGTTGAATGGAACAAACAAAGAGTTGTTTTGCAGAAACAAGATATAAAGATGATGCTGTGTGAGCTAATACACATCTTTTAAGATTATTTATTTCAAATCTCAATGACTTGAGTGAAATATGGTGAAGCATTTAAGGAGTTACATATTTTTCATATGTGCACATGTCACTTAATTTTGCTTGCAATAATCATGTCACAGTGAGTATCCATATTTCATAGTGTGTGACATCTTATAACAACTCTTGATTAAATTATATATTAATTTTATATAATTTTTTTGCTCTTTCAACAGCATTGGTTGCGATATGAGTTGAATAAATGAATCTGAATCTGACATCATTGTAACAGGCAGACCAAAGGGAATAATGAGTATTCTTATACAATTCAAAAGGAATGAAACCATAATGAAAACCATTACACTAAATGGAGAACCTTTCCTTCCAAATTGATAGTTAAGGGGATGTTTCAAATCTGCACCCTAAACAGCTGAGTCATTTTATTTTCAGATGGAAAATTAACCCATTTTCAATATAAGAAAATCTTAACATTTGTGATATCCTTTTTACTTATTTCTTACTGACAAAGTATGTATCATTGTGTTATTAATTTTCTAAAGTACACTTCGTTCAAATCTCCCAATGAAACATACTATAACACAAATGATCATAAATGACTTAAAACATCACTAAGGTTAAAAAAAAAACATATGAAAATCTTAAATTTTGTTTTTGATTTCTTCTCAAACAAATAAAAAGTTGTTTAACAAACCATCATTGTTTTGGTTATAAATAGTCAACGCTCTGGGCAAAACAACATCTGAGATTTCAGCCAGATCAGTGAGTATAATTCAACAGGGAGATTTTGTCTCAAAATGAAATTAGGTAACCAAGCTGCAGTGTATTATATTCATTTTGAATAGTTTGCAACACCTTTGCAGTATAGCAAGGTATCATGTTCTGATCGGACAGGTCTGACTGATGAATTAGAAATGAGACCGGCGTGGTCATCACTCAATCATCCAATGATCAATTAATAACCATCATAGAAACATCTCACACCATTCTGTATTAGAGAAATCTCTATATCCTATTTTCAATATTTTCACATAAAATAATTTACAAAATATGTTCCACGGTACTTAAATTGGATAAATATTTTAACTTGCATACTATTGATATGTACAATAGATAGATAAATCTTATGATATGAACACATCTGTATTTTAAAATTTCCTAAATTGATTCATTCTTTCTCTATTTTGTTTCAAAATTTTCTGTGCGATGATATCTAACTCTGGTGTCACTTCACCCTTGTCACAGAGTTTGACAGAAACTTTCACAGAATATCCAATACAAAAAATGATGCTTTGTTAGCCATCTTTTTTTATCTTGTTGAAACTTTTTTAAACAACAATTGTCAGAGTAACGTCTTTTCTATTAACTTTAATTTGGAGTCACTGAACATCATCAATTATGAGTTAAAGTGTAATTCATAGGTGAGATTTTGACTCGATCGAACGGTAACATTCTAAATATATACTCTACGACTGTGAAACATAGAAATACAAGTTAGTGTAATAAAACAATATCTGTTTATCAAAATTGCACTTGCCCTCTAAGCCAAATGTAAATAATAAAATGCATAAATTTTCAGGGAGTTACATGCAGGCTTGTATATGATTAATAAGATATGAAGGTCAAACTCCTAAGGCTGGATATATCGATAAGACTGTTTCCAAATTACTAACGACCTACAAATCAACTTTTTCCCGGATGCCAAAACACCATCTCCAGAAGAAATATTCTAATACTCTTACAACATTAACTACATTATAACATCTACAGCTTTCATGATTCATAAATTTATTAATATATAAATGATATGAAAATATTAAGGCCTAACATCATTTTGCTTGAGACTGGATATCGATAAGACTTTTTCTAATGACCTACAAACCAACTTTCTCTCAGATGCAAAATCACCATCTGCAGGTTGGAAATATATGTTGATGACTCGCCTGTGTAAGATACTGCAGTATTATATTGATATGGCAGTATCAAACTGGTGAAATACCGCTGCACATATGACGTCACAATAATGTGTAGTTGTGACATCGCAATAGCCATGTTGCAGACATGTTAGTTTAGACATACTGACAGTAAATTTGCTAGTTTTAATTGGACGAGTAATAAGAATACTAAACATCCTTTCATTAAAAACTTTTTTTATTAAATTCCTGAACAATTAGGTATCAAACTCTCTTTCGCTCGTTTTATAGGAAATCATTTACCTGTCTAAAAAAAAAGTAGTATTACATATTTTTATATTTTTACTCTTACAAGAACATCAAGACATAGTGTCTAGTCATGTCTTAGTAGTTCTGATAATATTTTGTTACATTCAGGTCAATACACAAATAATGCTTAACTCTATCCATTTTCATAGATTGCAAGCAGGCAAACTAGGAGTTCAAAACATCTGACCCTTTATAAAAATCTTTCACAATACTTCAATTCTAAAATCAAGGGCAGAAGTTCATAAATATTCAAAAGTCATACAACAATACAACTGATTGCCGAACATACTTAAACATTTTCCACTTGGTTCCCTGATCAAACATATTGATGATAAGAGGCTTCCCAGAATTGCACAATAAATGATCCACGAGAGGCAATTTCTAAAACTAACCCAGTTTCAGACAATTTCATCTTTTTTTCTTACCCTTCAGACTTGGAAAGGCGGTTTGCATATAAATCCTCAAAATATTGATTATTTTCCAATCAAGGACGATAACCATACACTTCAAGAACACTGCATGCTATGGGTGTTTTTGTGCTGCACGGAAGGATAAAGTGTTGTTTTCTTTCAATTTAGGAGATAATGACGGCTATTAATTGGCAGTCAGATCGTCTCTGGAAGAACACTGCAAGCTGTGATTGACTGATGGAAACAGGTTTAGAATTGGCTTCAGTGGATTTGATTTGTTATGACGGATATGTGAAAATGTTCAAGGTTGTTTTTGTAGAGGTATAATTTGTTTTTACTTCCAAAACATATTTTTCTTAATAATATATATATATAAAAGAATGTCATATAAGAGGTTGATTGAATAACATCAAGTTTTACATCACCCCAGTTATATATATATATTGCTTTCTATAGAAATCATTATTATCTTTCACCTTAAAATGATTTATACTTGAGAAAAATGTAACAGCATTGATTCATTGTATTTTTTAAAGATGAAATAATTATGTTAGCAATAACAAAGTATCTACTGTGTCAAAATACAATTTGGGCAAAACATGGTATGCAAAACAAGATTAAAAGTTTTTTCACGATATCGTTGTTTTGATAGTGTTCTTGAAACCATCAGTTGTCAATCCTCCCAGCAAAACAATCACATCTAGAAACATAACACTAACTACACAACATATCCCTAAACAGCAGATCAATGGTGAGAAGTATCATGAAAATTTCATTGCACAGAATATCAAGTCTTAAACAAAATAAACGATGAATATTTCTTCCTCTGAAATCAAGCCAAACACAATATCGCTGTAATGATTAGTGAATTTGAAGGAAGCAGTGAGGGTTATTATGACATGTAATCAATGCTAATTGTCACCATGTTGTAAATTGTAGCAGTCCGTAATCACTAGCAGAAGCAGCTGTGTGATATATAACTTGGGGTCGTTGCACAAAGCAACTTAACGACATTCTTTAACATTGCACTAAGGCTACCTTAGCGAATTCAGGTAATCGTAGTGATTGTGAAACAGGAGCCTGGGCTGTAAATTCTGAGAGCTGTTGTTGACTTTCCTAGATCGGGGGTTAAAAATCCGGGATCCCTTTCCAAATTTTACCTTCGCTAAAATTTCATCAAAAAATCCATGATTTGCAACTTTTTCTAAACAGTACCAAAGTAGCATGACTATCAAACTAAGTTCTGTATCTTGCAGTGAAAAAGATTATCTAAGTCCATGACTTAATGACTCTAAAATGATTTTTTAACCCATGTGATTCATTCACATATAAAAGCAGGTTGAGTTATATCCCTATCCACGAAAAACACACATAATTAGAACATATCGAAGGAAGTTATTTTGTTGTTGCAAATATTCTAAGTGCAAGATTTGATGTTCATGAAGACAGATATCCATTCATTTATGGCTTGCAGTCACAAAGAATCAATTTTTGGTTAGCAGTCAAAATTGTAAATTTTGTATCAAAGTGTTATTAAATTAACCCCTTATAACTAATTTTGAAAAATTTGTCATGTAGATTCATATCTCGAGCCTTATTATATAAGTTATATAGAGCCTGGTGAGCTACAGAGTCTTTAATCTTATTACATCATATTTGCTTGTGAGAAAATCGTTGCTGCCTCACAACAAACACAAGACAAGAAAGAATTGGCACTGTTCTGCTAAAAGCTACTATTATCCGCTAAACAGGATCTTTGTAATTAAAATATCCACTTGAACAAGTAAAATATATAATTTCATTAGATTTACCATGAATCTAATTCCTAAAGTCAACCTAAAGTCTGGTGCAGACATTTATCAATAATTTGCTAATTACACACCATACATTAAGACACCATCCCCCCCCTCTCTTGAACTGTCTACATCTTATACAAGATCAATAGCTTGGATACAGACTTGCACTACATACGTAGAGACTTATCACCCAATATAGAACGTCTGGCCTTAGTGAACCTGGTCACACTTCAGTTTACAAATAAGTGATAATAATATGAATTCCGATAAATTATATATCCCAAGCGTAGGTTGGTGAGTGTATCGAATGTTAAAATAACCATCAAAGGAAATGCAATTCTTGTTACATTTGGGACCACACTGTCTGCAATAATACAAATTCTTGTATTTGTTGTGTCGAGGACCTTGCAGGATTGGAGCCTACACCTTTAAGCAACCCCACAAGCATTGACCAAAGAACCAGCTAATAAACAAAGCGTTTTGCTTTAATAAAAACAAGCAGACAGAGTCAGCTATATCCCCCGCCAAAGGGAAAGGGTAGTTAAGGATACTAGTTGTGGAATATTGAACAGTGATCATGTTGTTTTTCTACAAACAACCTTTAAGAAATCCTATGTTATGTTTCCATGGAAACGGGTAAAAATAAAAGTGCAGAGAAGTTGAAAACCCCAAAAGGCACATCTCCGCATGATGCCCGTTGCACATACCAAGTTTCGATGAGCTAGGTCTCACCGTTTTGGAGTTGTGCTCCGGAAACATTATCGGGACGGACGGACGAACGGACGAACGAAAAAAATGCAAAGAAGTTGAAAACCCCAAAAGGCACATCTACGCATGATGCCTGTTGCACATACCAAGTTTCGTCGAGCTAGGTCTCACCGTTTTGGAGTTGTGCTCCGGAAACATTAACGGGTAAAAATAAAAATGCAAAGAGGTTGAAAACCCCAAAAGGCACATCTCCGCATGATGCCCGTTGCACATACCAAGTTTCGTCGAGCTAGGTCTCACAGTTTTGGAGTTGTGGTCCGGAAACAAAATCCTATGTTACGTTTCCATGGAAACGGGTAAAAATAAAAATGCAAAGAAGTTGAAAACCCAAAAAGGCACATCTCCGCATGATGCCCGTTGCACATACCAAGTTTCGTCGAGATAGGTCTCACCATTTTGGAATTGTGCTCCGGAAACAAAATCCTATGTTACGTTTCCATGGAAACGGGTAAAAACAAAAATGCAAAGAAGTTGAAAACCCCAAAAGGCACATCTCCGCATGATGCCCGTTGCATATACCAAGTTTCGTCGAGATAGGTCTCACCGTTTTGGAGTTGTGCTCCGGAAACATTATCGGGACGGACGGACGAACGGACGGACGAACGGACGGACGAACGAACGGACGGACGAACGAACGGACGGAGACCATTTCAATATCCCCCACCAACTACGTTGGGCGGGGGATAATTAGAAATACATGCCATTTAAATATTGAACACATGTAACATATATAGTTATATTTGGGATCACACTATCTTCAATAGTACAATTTCTAGTACTTTTTTGGTCAAGTACCTTGCAGAATTCGAATCTGCACCTTCAGGCAACACCTTACCAAAACCTTTCCAACTCTTCCACCAGGCCTCTACAAAAATTAAAGTCCAACAATTAAGTGGTGGCAAAGCTATATTATGAGAACATTTGATACCCCTCTACTAGATGTGAATTATCACACTGATGGCATTACAAAATTTCTAATGCCGTCATAAATATCATTGTCATATTTGGGATCAAGTAACCACATGTAGAATTTTTTTTCCTGATTTCATTAGTCATGACCTTGACTTTTGACCTTGAAAATTTAAAAGAATTTTGAGGCGGTATAATCAATGAATGGTTACTATGAGTTCTCAAAACCTATTTCTCGATATATCATCACATGCACTGTTCATTGACTATAACTAATGTGTAATGATTAAAAGTGTATATAGTTAAGATAAAGCATTTTGCAAAATAATGCATAAGTTGTGACCTCGCTGTGACCTTTACATTTGACCAATAGTAGAAAAAAACATCCAAATTTTAGTACTTATCCATAGATGATACATGAGAAATTAGAGTGTCATAACACCATACATTTTTAAAGTAATCAAGTTCACAAGAATTATTATTTGGATATCATAACATGCAACCTTGACCTTTGACATTCAATGTCAGCATGTCTAAACACGTCCCCTGGGTATTAGTAAGAATTTATGTATTATAGAAAAAAGTTATACCTAAATACAATATTGTACTGGAAACCAGACAAAAACTTACAGCTGCCACGAGTCTGGGCTGCTATATTGACTCGGTGCTGCGGAGGCGGGGCTGCTAATTACTTTTCAGTAAAGCTGTTATTCAGTATATCTAGAGAGAAATTATTTAGTCTGAATTAGAATCATCAAAATATAAGTTTCCATTCAAACATGTTTAGTTTAAAAATTAATAATAAAAAAATGAGATTTTTATTCATTCTCCATTTGTTTATTCATTTATTTATTTATTTAATCATTTATATATACTGAATTTGCATCTCCAAAGTGTACAATTCCAAAACAAAACATCTACATCTCACAGCAAACTTATATTGAAATGAGATTTCAATATGTGCTCAACTACAGAGCAATCTATTATAAGTCTTAACTTCCATAAAAAACATCTTCAGTTTACAAATAATCTACTTATATGTCAAAGTGTGCAAGACTCCAGGGCAATTCATTTATTCTACAATTCCCAAGAGAAACTTGTATTAGCTTATCTGAAGCTAAGATTTTTATGTTGCGCTAAGTGCGATAACATATTAGCTCATCAGAAAGCTTCTGTTCAGTTGATTAATAATGCAGACCTTGTAATGCTTTGTTGCTTTGGGACTCTTTGATGTGTTCTCTTAAGATAGGAAAGTGACAGGAATTGTAGTAAATTGGAAATATTCAAAAGGCAAGACTGTACACTTAAGTAACAATGTCTTACCATTCCATTGCAAGTTTGGACAGAGATTGATTGAGTGATATTTCTATGGAAACCATCTCTGCCATTAGATGGTTTACACCCAATGTGCATTATCATTGCCCTTTTGATCTGGTTGGTTTGGAAATGCACTACGTATTTCAAACTGAATTTATTCGGTATTTTGCATGTGACCCTGGTGTGAAGTCATATATATTTCTTTCTATTCTTGGCAGTTAGATATTTCTAAATAGACAATATGTCATACTTTGTCTTTACCTGTTGCTACCCTGGTCAATTATGAGAAGTGTTCCAAAATGAAATTTCTCTCAAAACCATTTCTTTGCTACAAACACTTACATCTTTTTGTTAATGTAACAGAAGTGATCGTGAGATCACCTCCCACGGGATTCGAACCCGTGACCTCCGAGTCCTACACTCTACCGATTCAGCCAAAAAGATTTCCCTCTGGCCAAAGCCAGTAGGGATGCTTTTATTTTACCCTGCCACCCTTTGATCAGTATACAACCAGAGTTGTCGATTATGGTTCTAAAAAGTTAAATTTCAGATTGCCTTCAACACCAAAACAGCTAGGTTCTTATCACTGATATTTCACCTTCTATAATTTCACCTTCCATAAATTCAAACAGTCAGAGACCTGCAAAAATATAAAATTGTGTTGATGGCTCTCTTGCCATCTCGTTTATTGACCGGACTGATAGGTCACATAACTCAAACCCAACAAGGAGAAGTACTATGATAAGAAATGAAGGGAGGTATACGGCCAGAATAAATGAGATTGGTAGGTTAAGAGTTAACAATCCTAAAGAAAAGTTTTTGAGCTCCAACCGCTATCAGTGATAATCAGTTGCAAATATCAAGATAATATAATCTTGGGTGGTATCATATTGATTGCTGTCTGTGGCACACTTGTCCATGAGAGATTTCACAAACAGATTTATTCATGAAGAGCACGCTGTTTGTATAACGTGGCTTCAACCACAGATAGAAGATTACATATTTCCTGCTGTGTACTTCCAGTTATAAGATGCTTGAAAATGTTTATGGAAAGTGATCCCCGTGCTCCATATCATTCTTCTACTACAGTGCATGATGGATCGGATTTGTTCTAAAGGTTACTATGAAAAAATTTATTTCTTGAAAAGATCAATAATAAATATATATTTAATTTAATAAGTTACATTAAAAAAAACAATGATAAGCACTAAGCATTACCCCTAAAACATCATCCAAAATCCTCCAAATTCTGCAAAACACATTCCCAATGTCTCAACACAATGCTGTATCCCCCAAGACATCCCCAATCCCCCAACACCATCCCCAACCCCCAACACTATCTCCAACCCCAAACAGCATCCCCAATCCCCAAACACCATCCCCAACCCCCAACACTATCCCCAATCCCCAAACACTATCCCCAACCCCAAACACCATCCCCAATCCTCCAACACTATCCCCAACCCCAAACACTATCCCCAATCCCAAAACACTATCCCCAATCCTCCAACACTATCCCCAACCCCAATCCCCAACCCCAAACACTATCCCCAATCCCAAACACCATCCCAAATCCTCCAACACTATCCCCAACCCCAAACACCATCCCCAATCCCCAAACACCATCCCCAATCCCAAAACACGATCCCCAATCCCCAAATACCATCCCCAATGCCCAAACACTATCCCCAACCCCAAACACATCCCAAATACCCCAAGACATCCCAATGCACCCAATCCCCCCATCCAAAATACTTCATTAGAAAGTAATCTTACATTAGAGACATTCATGATTACAGCAATAAAGGTATTTGTTATGTTTAGGGGTGCGCAATATAACTGGTTTATCAGTATTTAATGGTAAAAATTGAAACCGATACGTATTGCAATACAGCTGTCAAAACTGTTTTTTCCCGGTTTTTATTTTTACATTCGGAAAACATCGCGCAGGTTCGGATTATAACAACGGAAGTGAGTCGTTGGTAAAATGGTGAATGCAGACGACAGGAATTCATTTTGTGCCAAAATTTTATGTTTGTCATTCCATTAAAGTTTCAATTAATGGATTTTGAAAGTTTCTATTTTTATTGACTAAAGTTTTTATTCAAAGCCTTTCAACAGAAAATCATTAAATATTATCACACAACAAAGACTATAGCTTTCTCAACTGCAACTTCGCCAAGTTCTACACATTCTGGTCAACGTTACACAACCTCTTTGACATACCATCATGTTGGTTTATGTGGAAAGATGATGACTAGTTATATGTACAAATGTAACACGTAAAACATGAGATGTAAGCACATTGTAAACAAGTTGGGAAATAAAAAGGAAAAAGAAAAAAATGACTCTAATACGGTACAACCACTTACAGACTACTGTAGGTAGGAGTCCAGGTAACAGATTGACACAAAAAGGATCTCAATGCCCATAAGATAACTTATTTGGTAAAGGAATTGGAAGCTTTAACCTACATCATTAAGTAACTGTTTCTATTGATTTAACCATGCCCTTCCAAAGCATCTGATATAGGGGAGTCCTAGGCTACTACGCCAAATTCTGCTTTATACTGGACAAGCATGTATCGACTTCCTACACAAAGCACTGTGGAGGAAGTAGCACAACACAGATCAAGGAATAGAGATTCCTCCTCTATAGATAGGTTAATGCCACTAGGAATTTTCTCATGTGTTGTGTCTGTGCTAATTGTGTCAACTTCTAGTATTCTTCCAAACTTTATGAAAGAGGTGACATTTTTTTTACCCAACCAAGAGCGAATTTTATGAAAAGCTTTGCATGAGTTTTGCATTTGTGATAGGTCACACTTCTCATTCTAATAAGTTCTCTATGAGAAAAATGGTTTACTTGCAAGGCAAAAGTAATTCGTCCATAAGTGCACATATTGAAAATATGTGACTATTTTTGTTTCATTCTTTGGGTAACAACATCATATTTATTATATTTTTTCTCATTCAAGATATTTCAATTTGATTTACCTT
The DNA here is from genome assembly GCA_921293015.1 of Phorcus lineatus. Lineage (NCBI taxonomy): Eukaryota > Metazoa > Mollusca > Gastropoda > Trochida > Trochidae > Phorcus > Phorcus lineatus. The sequence goes on along the minus strand of OV121088.1, from coordinate 25,503,034 downwards.
TTGGTATTCAATGTTTCTTAAACAATGGTCACATTGAATCCTCAATTCAAGTTACCTGACTGGAAATTCAAATCATCTGAAAGAAATTCGAATTCTTCTCATCTAAAAATACTGTAACTTTTCTTACAGAAAAAACCTTCTGAATGTTGATTGCCCTACAACGTAATTTTGACAAAATTCATCAAAGTATTTCCTAACCATAATTTCATAATATTCATCTTGCAGAAATTCTGTGATTATGAAGATGAGGATTCTGTTCTCTGTTAGAATGGAAATGGAACGTTTTTCATTTGTTATCAGTGAAAGTTAAGATCCCCTTAATTAACTACTTAAAAAAGACACACATAATGGTTCTGGTTGTTAAGGTTCTCAACAAAGCTTATATAATTAATCTTATTCTTATTAATCAAAGCTTAGTTCCTCAAAATCAAATTGCAATGAAATAAATGATTCTGCAAATTTTTTCTATACAGTAATCAACAATGTTAAAACAGACTGATAAAGTGAGCACATCTTCAGTAAAACTTAATAAACCAATCCTGAAGATAGTAGTATGTCTAAAAAATATTCCAAAGCAGAAGAACTGCCTACAAACAATTCCACAGAGTAACACACCTATTTACACAAAAGTTAACTTTTGAATATTTTCCATTGATCCTTGAAATCAGACAGAACTCGGCATCCACATCATAGTATCTGAAAAAAAGTAGCATTTCTGTGTGTATAGTGTATGAGAAGATTTTTCAATGTGCAATTATTTGAACGTATTATATCCAGTTGAAGTTCTCAACTTGCAAATCTTGCTTTTCTAATGTTATTGCACTCCTCAAAGCTATTCAACGCCTTGATCAAAGTATCAGTCCAAATTGGTTCATAAATCATGCAAACTTTTTCTATAGACTGTTTGTATCTTTTTCACATCTTTCCACCTGTTTATTAATAATTTCCACTTCACCTCTTATCAGACACATCTCAGTATTGCCAAATAGTTACTCATCTTTCCACAAAATCATTCCATACTGACAACTTGTTTCCAACTTTCTACTTAGCATTACCATTTGTATATTTTTGGGGCTATATCTGATAACCATCTCCAAGAATCCTGATAAATACTATAGTTACAAATCTTTCCTCAAAATTTCTCCATTCAGTTCCCTTGTTTCAAACTTTCTATTATTATTTGCCTATCATCAGACCTATATCTGAGAACCAATATGCCAAAGAACCAAACATCATGCCAATATAGACCTATAGAATTTTATACAAGAAAATTGTCCACACAATTCATGTCACTTGTTTCCACCATTCTATTTAGCATTTCCCTTTGCCCATCATCAAACATACATCAGACAACCATTCCCAAAGAAACCAGAGATCATGCCAAATAGTAATAATTTTAAACAATTTTTTCCATACATAACTTGTTTCCATAGATTTTCTACTGAGCAATAGCCTATACCCATCATCAAACCTATATCTGACAACCGTTCCCAAAGATACAAGAGATCCTGCCCAATAATCATGGAATCTCAACAAAAATGTTCAATTCAGTTTCATTCTACAAAACTATTTCCATATATATTTTCATTCATTCATCCGACATCTCGAGTCCACACTCATTGATGAAAGCAGTGTAAATATAGGGCAGGTTTTTCTGGGCTATGATAGGCCACACAGTGAGAGGAAATCAATGTGGGGCTAGGAATAGATCAGGCTTGATCAATAGCTTTGTGCACTGAGGGGACATGTGGCAGGATACACAATGTATACAGGAAGTGGTGCTATTTGGCAACTTCAAAATTATTCCCATTGAGAGACTTGTTCAGTGTTCAGTACATATCTAGCATGTAGCAAGTATTTGTTACCTTAAAAAGTCACTTACATGGTAGCAATTCTCTTGGACTTGGCATATTAATCCCTCTCTCTACCTCTACATGCTCTGGTCTGTCTCATCCGTATTTGAAAACAAACAATTGTCATCAGGAAATTCAAATACCATGTTTCCTTGAATAGACGATCCTGGCGTCTATTTTTTCAGACCCCCTTTATCCCCGGCGTCTATTCAAGACCCGGCGTCCATTCGAGGCAGGCGTCTATTCAATTTTTAGTAGAGAATTTATATTTGCATTCAACTACGGGAGCAGTATTTACTCAACTTATCACCCAGTGTGTAATTGAGACCCGGCGTCTATACGAGGCCCGGCTTCTATTCGAGGAAATACGGTACTAGTATTGGTCACTCTTGGAGTGACTGTTTACGCAAAATTAGATCTATTCCTCTGAACAACACAAAAAGTTTCACTGAAATATCAAGTAGCAAGCCCTACTAAAGAGATTTTTATCATGTAGCAATTCATGTACCAAGGCAGTAAATTTTCTGGCAATCTTCACGTTGAACCTTTTTTGTGGTGAGTCTTCATTCTGCTACTCAAGAAGGTATTGTACTAAGGATTCTTTGGGCTATAGAATAAGATGCAGCAGAGTCGACAGAGAGAATAATGAGGATGGTATGCTCCTGTATTCAAGATGTTTTGAAACTGAACTCACAAGCCGGAACTTTCAAACTATTTTCACTGAGAGAGTTTTGCGGCGAGTTCTTTTTCTGGTACTCAAGGAGGTACTGTACCTTTGGTCTGAGGATTCTTTGAGTACCAGAATATGATGATGCACAGTCTATGAGTAGAGGATATTTAGGATGATTTCTTCTTATATTCAAGATTTCAAACATATGAATTGACATACTTATCTATATGCTTCCATTGACGAACTTCAAAATTATTCTCTTTAAGAGCCTCTTGACGGTGAGTTCTTATTCTGGGACTCAGGGAAGTATCGTACCATTGGTTGGAGGACCAAAATAAAAGGGGCACAGAGTAAGTTGTTGGAGTCCAAAATATCAAACTTCACAAATGGTGTTATTTTATCAAGAAATATTGGTTGTTTCAGCAAATCAGAATCCTAATGTAAGTTCAGTATTATTATAGTGACAATAAACGGGTAAAACTAAGTATTTGTGATAAAAAAAACGGACAGTGGAGCACGCCATTGACTCAAACGTAATTTTGGAACACTTATTTACAGCACACACAAACTCAAACATAGGTTGACGGTGTCAAGTAGGTCACTTAACTTACCTAACACAACTTTTTAAAATTTATAGGGCTGTTTTTGATCATCATTGAAAATAGTAAAATAATTTTGGCATTTCAGAGAATAAGATGCAAGTTTTGGGAGGCGATTTGATCTTAACTAAGTTATTTTGGCTTTAACTAATGCCATATCAAAAATCATGAAAAATACTCTGTGTCACTTTAAATGCAACACAGTCGACATATATCATAATATATCAACACCTTACACACTACACTACTACTGTCTTTAGTTATAGTGTTATTGGCTTGCTTAATCATTACATCTTTGAAGCTTAAAATATTTTCGTACCAATGATCTAGAATCACAACTTCTTGACAAGACTAATAATTGAACAAAGACCAAAATATTCAAAATCCTGAATGAAAAGGGTTAAAGAACTCAAGACAAGAGTATGTTGCTATAGGAAACACAGTGTGAATTTGCATCATTAAGATTAGTGTATTTATAAAGCTCCTTGATTTATCTAAACTATCAACTCCAATCTGTGTTACTGTGTTCTGTAGATAATTATATTTGACTATCTGGCGTGCGCCAGTCGTGGTAAATTGTCCGTTTATCATTGTATCTAAGACGTTTTCAGGATGAATATTCATGTAATTCTATGCAACCCATGGTTACTGGTTTGAAAATAACCTAAGAAGAAGCATTCATAACTTTGTAAATATTTAGGTCACTCGATCCAAAGATCAAATTCTTGCTCTTTTTCAAGAATACCTTGCCGGATCAACACACTCAGAGTAAGACAGAATGGATAGCACTGATAATCTAACAGTTAATGTACTACTGCGGATAATGAAATTCCAAATTTAACAATTGTTCACTATCTAAATGGCATATAATGAACTTTTATCTTTAAATTGAAACACTCTTCCAGGAGAAAATCATTTCATAACTCTTGCCTGTGATATTTAGTCTTGTGGTTCATAAATTCAGTTCTTGTTTACTATTATTATCTGATACACAATACTGGATCCCTTGAAGGTTTTGTTGTCAATGTTAAACACTCTTCATATGTTATCAAAGAACCAAAATGTTTGATTTAAAAAACATCATTCCTTATTTTTTCACAGGGAAAGAAAATGATTCATTTCCTTTTAATCTGTAACACACAAGATTACAGATTAGGCACGCTGTTTTAATTTTTATTTTATAAAATTCACAATTATTAAATGTTGAATGAATCTTAAGATCAAGACCAAGAGTTATAGACATAGTTGGAAGAAATAGTGCGCTCAACTTCCCACAACAAGTAGTCAGGAAAGTTTCAAATACAGATATTAAAAATTTAAAATAGCACATCTCTGGATCATGACAAGATTAGTCCAAACTTATCTATATAAATGTTTTGGGTGAAAAAGTGGCCCACTAAAATCAGAAATTCCCTGGTGGTTCAATGGGGATGGCCTATTGAAAATTACAAAAATTACTAAAAGCACTAAAAAATTTCCCTCTGCCAAAGGTGTCTTCTCCAATCAATGTGGGTTACATAAAAAAATTAGTGATTTTTAGACAATATTTTAATCAGATTGATGATAATTCATGGACTATATATCAACTTATCAAATATTTACACCCATATGATTCAAAAGTGGAAAAAAACAGTATAAGGATCTATACTAAAATCTAGAAATGAAAGAAGACGTTAGTTATCCATGTAATTTGATAACTTTGATGTTATACCTATGTCCATACTACTTATAGAATGCCACTCAAACAGTTGACAAATATAATGGGACACAAATGGTATGACCCTTTCACATAAGCAAGCATTTTATCAGTTCATCTTACTTCTGTAATTAGAAACACTTCTTTCTGTGCTGAACAGCAACACTATATTTGACCTTGGCCATATTTAATCAAACTGTGAAGACTGTTGATGTATTTTGTTCATTTTATTTAGCAGCCAATAAAATACATTAATGTTTCAGATGTTTTTTAGCTGACATGGTGAAAAACAATAACCATTGTTAGGTTTGTAATTTTAACTCTTGAATATTTTTAAGTATTTTAGTATTTATTTATTCTTATTTGGCATGTAAACCTATCAAATATTATTGAAAGAAGTGCATGAAGAGATTATTTCAGAAAAAAAAACAATGTAAACATTTACCCAAAACTTTACAATTTTCTGACGCAGTTCTCTCAATCCGAAAACTGGATTAAATAAACAAAAACAGGAACAAAGTTGACCAATAGAAGTTGGACAATTGTATTGCTCTAAACAAATTGAGCTATCTTTCCCGAGACCTGAAACTTTCTCCAACTTTCTCATTCAAATAAAGTTTAGAAATCTTTCAAAAGAATTTTCGTTCAGTTCTAGGACACAAAGGGACTTTCATTTTCCCAACAACTCTTTTTATCACTGTTTATTGTTGTTTTTGTAAGATGCAAGCATGGAAATAAGCACATTACTAATATTCATGAACTATTATGATTGTAATTACTAATATTCATGAACTATTATGATTGTAATTACTGTTCGATGGGTTGTTATCAAATTTAACTATCTCTCTGTGAGACAAACAAACAAACTAACAAAATTTGTCTAGGGGAAGGGTTACTTTGGATTCTTTGGTTGGGCCTTCTATTTGGTTGGATATTTGCGGCCCTTTTGACACTTCTGACACTTTTGAATTGCTTGAAGGCTGCAGCCCATTTGACTGCCTGATATATCATCTGAGATGCTTGTGTTGAAAGCTTTTCATTTGAAAGAATGTTTAGACTGTAAATCACTTACCAGGATGAATTTTCAGTTTTCCAATGATTCCATAAATCCGACCGATACAAATTGGATTCCACGCTGAACAGAGGTCATGACCTGAAGGAAATAAAGAAAGTTAGTGAGGAATAAAGAAAACTCTTGGTAAATGAAGACTTCAAACAAGATCAGAAATATGAAAAGACAAAAGTCCAGAAAATGTATAAAATAAGTTTTGGAAGATATGCAAATTTGCTTGGATTGAAGAGTTGGGATCAAGTATGTTAGATTCTGTCCATTTGGTGTCACTATGTTCTGCAGCCCAAATACCCTTGAAATAAGATAAACATTCCCCACATAAAGAACAATTCAATACAAAAGGAGATTATCTTTAACAAACTTAATTAAGCTCATTTATGATGCTACACAACATTTTATAATTATCTTAAACAAATTGTTTGCGTCAAAACTTCGAAATGCATCTGAAAATGGAAAACACATCAAAAGCTGATTTACAAGTTTTTTTATTGTGACATACATGACCTTTGTTTACAACAGGATTCCAGATAAGATGCATATCTGCTTAAAATACACACATAATTCACATATACGCATTAAAAATGAAATCAATGAGTGGCCGATACGCACAACATTCCCAGAATGCAAGGCAGATATTTGTTTACAGGAGTGAGTGTTACTTGTCAAAACAAAGTTTCAATTCTACATGATTGATCTGTTCATCTCGAATAGTATCCAACTTGATGCAAACCTGTATGAAAAAAGATTTTCCAGTTTATATTTCATCAAAGAGACCTCACTCATTTATCTACAGATTGAACATGTGGAAAATACAATCAACGACTTACATCGAAAAAGGTGCTTACTTGGAATGAGGATCTGATAACAACAAACCTTGACACACTCCTAGTTTTTTCATTTGGTGATTTTACTCCTCAAATTTTAGTTTAAAGAGTTAAATACCCCTGAGTCCAAATAATTATCTGGATCTGTAGAATAAACCTATTTGGACTGGATTGATTAATCAAACTAAGTAAGGAGTACGCATCTGTTTTAAATTGACAATTAAGAAGTTTGAATCCATCAGATAAAGTCCTCGGCATAACACTCAGATTGTACAGAATAAATGCAACCATGCATATGTGTATATGTTTCCAATCGAAGTGATAAAGACAGCATCCTGATAAGTAATTTTTGTGGAATTAACATTCAGGGGACTTTTCTATTTATACATATATGACATTTATTACCTACGAGGGCAATCATATCGGGGTTCATATTTTTCATACGATGCCCTAGGGCAACATATCACTTTTTCATTGTGACATCACGTAAAAAAACAATGCTTTGACGTCACAGTTCGCCTATGACGTTGTGTTCCAAATGCACCTATGCCTATGCTTGGATGTTGATTTTGATTAGTTTCTTTGATTTCTCGACTTCGGTAATAAACAGAATATCATATTCATGTCCATGACATATTATGTTTACGACACTCGTGCCTTAATATCAGTATATCCCTCGCTCTCGCTTGGGAAATACTAACATTAAGCACTCGTGTCGTAAACATAGTATGTCATGGACACTCATATAATATCCTCTATTTATGGATGATTATTTCATGAGAATTATTTGAAGCATGTGTGATATGTGGTTGCTACAGACTTTAGAATATTACAAAGTGTAGTCTGTATTCACTAAAACACATTGAGTTATGAAACCATTTGTCAATGTGATGAGTGTTGAATGCAATGACAAGGCAATACTAATTTATCTATGGATATTTTATAAATACATATATTTTAGTTTTAATTGATTGTTGAATAGGTAAGAGAATAGTTTTGCTTGTATTTATGACATGGAAAAGAGCAAGATAGCTGAGAGATGACATTACTTAATTGATTAACTTGAATGAAGAGACAGTCTCTATCATGATGTAGTTGATCTTAGATGACGATTACACACAAAACTGTTGTTACCCTTATACTTTCTTTTTCTCTTCCAATTTGTCAAATAACTCCAAGAAACTATTCTTACAACTAAAACATGTTGCTATATCTTGAGAGAAACCGAAATATATACAGCCCTTTTGACTTACATTTGTATATTGATAAAAAAATGGATGTCTAGTTATATATCAACATTGCACTGTGGTAGCCAATTCTAAATGACTTAAAAGGAATTAAATTCTTACAATTCATCTGTACAAATCATTTCATTTTACAAACATCAATAAACTTTAAAATTAGTGAATTAAAGGTCAGGCAGTGCATTAATATTTCCATCAGATAGAGTCATTTTATTTCTATATCAATAATACTTTTTTTTATAAAATCCAACCACAATAAATTCAAATGAGAAAATACAAGCTATAGATGAAGAAAAAAGGTTAGTAAAACAAACATTTAGCTTTTTTGAGATAAAAGACAATGATTGGAATAAACAATAAGCTTCCCTTTTACTTTGATTATATTTGATGAGGACGTTGCCTAGCAACAAGCTCTAGTGTCATTTATCATACCAAAAACTATAAGTAACCTAATATACACATTAGCTATTCTGGAAACATACAGATCTAATTAGCCAATGGCAGATCCATTGAGGTTCAGGGAGTTCACCCTAACCCTTTTGGAAATTTTGATGAAAAATTTGACTCGGGGAACAGAGAACCCTAGTTTTTGATTGGTGAACAAACCCCTTTAAAAATTCCTTGATCCGCCATTATGTAATGAAACTTCAGAATTCAAGAGTCATAACTGTTCCCTGATGAAATTCAACTTCTAATTCAATTCAAGCTTATTACCCAACAAATGCAGTTTTTGATTTGCATGGAATTTGTTTAATTATCTTTGTCAACTTCTTCCAGACACAATAATCAAATGAAATGAACTCTTAGATTACAGGGTCCAGTTTTGTAAGGTTATTTACATTTAATTATGAGGAAATCATTCTTGGAATCTATGATGTCTTTATATTTTGTTCTTTGATCATTGAAATTTGGGAAGAAATTAAAATTGAACTTTTTGAAAAACAACAAATTTGCATGTTTCCATCATAGTCCATCAAAATTGCTTATTAAGTCTAAATAATAATTTGTTTAATAATGATATTGCAGCCAATAACCTAATCCTTGTCAAACAGTCTGAATTCAAAGACAGAAATTCACAGATTTACTTTATTTCATGTCATGAAATGGCTAAAAATGAGTTAATGTTTTGATGTATGTTAACAAATTTACATCAAAGAACAAATTAACTTCATGTTAGCGATCAACAGCGAGAGAATAAATTAATATTGTACCATTATTTTGAATTCATATAACATAACTTGAATAAAATTCAAGCCATCTTAACTACTTAAATGTTTTAAAACATTTCCGAAGTACAGAACACTCTTGTTGAAGAATGAACAATTCAGTTTGATTAAAATCAACAGTATTCTAAGGAGTAAAAATTCAAAATATCATCTTTACTAGAAAACCCGATCCATCTGGAGTTTCCTCTACACAATGGTCTAAGAACAGCTCGTATTGACTCAGGTTCTGACAGTTTTAGTTTGGTTTGCAAGGGCTCCGACAAAGGTTTTCGGTTTCGCATGTTCTTGGTAATGAAAATTTGATGATAAATCGACAGATGCTGAATATATTTCAATATACAAGTTGATCCGGCCTTTCCTGTCTGATTACCTTTAAGGGGGAGTAGCATGACAATTATCCTTAGTGATGGAGCAAATAATTAAGTATCAAACAAAAAACACTGGTGGCCTTTTTTATGTGAACAGATTTTACTAATTTTAGGAAGGGATTGGTATAGCTTAACCAATGCACAATTAATATTCTCCAGTAAAACATCATTGATATTTATCTTTTGAGACATCTAAGACTGATGATATACATGTAAAATTTATTCATTTGCTAGATGCTGTAGATCTCACTATAACAAATCTTCAGAATGCGAAGTAGCCTTCTACTATTCTTTAAAAAGTTTGTAAGTCTAATAAGGAAAAGTAAGCTGGATTTTTCTAAAACTTTCCCAAATGAACTCTAGACTTGTGCCCACACAAGAATATATAAAGTGTGACAAAACCAACTTTGTATACATTGTAAAGAGATAGAGTCAATATCAATTCAAGCACTGAAAATGAAACACAATCACAAACGCTTACAAATACTCTCATTATCATTTTGATTATATTATTGCTTTTTTTTTTTATTATTCCTACTGTACACTTCTTTAGTCAATAGTAACAGAAATAATAGATATCAAATATACCCATACTTCCATAGGGAAAATATACAAATGGTTAAAAATTTAAATTTCACACAATGTACTTTATCTTAAAAGTCTCATTTTCCTGTTTGAAGTTTCATTAGGGTATATCTGCAAAAGTATAAAACTTTAATTGTAACTAAGGGGAATAAAAGATATTGATGTTTAGGAAACAAATATTTCTGTAACCAGAATTTTTGCACAACTTTCAGTAGGCCTAATAATATTCTGATCAAGATAATTCTGAATAATTCATTTCTGTAAACCAGAATGATGTAATTGGTCCCAACTTATTCATTCATGGAGAGGAAACATAATGCCTATTTTTCATGACGATCCAAAAATATGTCTGTCAAGTTATCCGACTCCAAAGACTATGCAAGTTCTTGCCATGATTATAGGCCTAAACAATCTCCTTAATCTATTGATTATGTTCCCGTTTTTTAAAATATTTTGTAGTCTATAACAACCAACTGAACGCTATAAATAACAGCATTGAATGGTTATGTTAAAATCGTTTGTCAAAAAACATGCAAAACATATTATGACCAAAACATAAACATTCTCAATTTCATCTCTGGCACCAACAGCAGACGAATTTGGGCCACTTCCGCATAATTTTGTCACCGCTGCACAGAACACACATACCTGATTTGGCCTCCAGTTGCCCTGACGAGCGATCACACCACAAACTGTACTCTCCATTGTGAATTATGTAATGTGTTTCGGTTTGAAATAATTCCATCTTCACTTATTGTTACAACGCGTATCTGTCAACATTGCTTTTCAGCTGATATCCACGGTAAACTCCCCTTGGATGGGACAAATACTATTAGACCAACGACTAAATAAACTTGTAATAAAAGAAGACCTTCTGTTGAATTGTCGCAAGCAGGCGATATAAATGATGAGATTCCGTATTATCTATAATAATTTAAGAAGTGCGTCTTTGAAAATCTTTTTAAAACACCGGTATGAAAGTTTGATAAATAAATCAACTTCTTCATCAAAAAGTAGCAAAGTACACATTTTATACAATTTTAAAGCATATTACTATTCACAAACAAACCTATGGAATATAGGTTGCCTATATAATGCCTAATATAATGAATCTTCATAAGTAGAATTTTATTTCCTTTGTAAATTATTTCATACATAATTAAAATAATTTATAAGTAATTTAGCAAGTAAACTGATCATTTTTTATCTTTATCTATTATTTTTCATTCATTCATTTTCATATATCTATTGTTTTGGTTGAAACCTCGGCACTACCTTCTGGTCGTAGACTGCAAATGCCGACAGATACAATTAACAAGTTTCGCCTATCATTTATTCCTTGTATTAATATAGGCATAAATTCTGATAAGTGCTGCGATGCACCACGCTGTCTTTCATGCATATATTACATTTACATCTTTGTACACTGTGTTAATCCGTATGAGAATCTGCTACCTTTTAATCATTAATTCAGAGGCTCTATCAACTAGGCTACGGATGGCTGCTAATTACACATACACAATGCAATGTCATTAAAAGTATTTTGCAAGATATAAGAAATGTTCAATATGATCACAATGGAAAATGGATTATAGGCAGTGACATCGTTACAATGATGAGCCCCAATACACTCATCCTCATATTTTCTCCATTACATAATTTATTTATAGGTTACTTGAAAATCGAACATTAACTTTTCTACCAAAACGATATTGCGGTGACCATATTTTTTATTGCTAATTTTGACATATTTTCGTGTATTTATGTGCTTAAATCTGATTACGATTAAGTTTAAGGAAAGTTCTGTTCACAGAGAAGATTTATGGTAATCAAACTCATTTATAAATTATGATAATACATAAATAATTTTACAATTTATTGAAACAAAAAATTATATACAGCAAGGAAAGGCCAATGTATTACTTATGAGGCAAATACATATTGATTAAAAAATTAAGAACTGTCTGTAAGTTTTATTAAATAAACAGAAAACTATAGCTAACTTTTTACTAGAAAAGCATTTTTGTCAGAGGAGATTGCATAAAACATGAGAAGATTTTCGTTTCTCCTCATTTAGTCTACAGCGATGTTGAGCATATTTCATAACATCATAGCTAGTTTCTTTTAATATTTCGGCACTAGCCAACTTGTCAATATAAGTTCATATCATTTCACTCGACTTTAAGTTAATTTTCTCGTAGATTCAAAATAAATCAAAATAGACAATTATTATCTATCCCACTTTGAGAAGAAATGAAACACGCGAGACGTAATTTGTTTAATTTGTGGTGAATGGAAGATGTCTATTTCCTCCTTTTAGATTAAAACTCGTCATTACGGAAATAGTATAAACATGATTCACACATTTGGAGAGTTCTTTTAGAAATTGTTTACCTCGCAGTCGTGTTTCTGCGAATACTATAACATTTGAACCACTGATGTAGAAACGACGTTTGCAATCAAAAGGCATGATAAAAACATTTTATGGAATAATACAATAATATTTGTTTAAATGTGATTTATACATATATATTTGTTTAAATGCGATTTATATCTTTCTAATATGGCAAGAAATCGAGATACAATTTTTTCGGCCATAAACATTATTTACTCGTTCAAACGCAACACTGTGAATCCGAGATTTTCCGAATGACAAATGTTGTCGATGGTCGATTTGACCTAAAGGGAAGCATAAGCAGTAGGTATTGCTTATGTATTATGAACATTGTTTATTTACACAAATGGTGCGGACTCAGATTGTACAGAACTAAACAGTTGAGTCATGATTTAACCACCTGACATTTTGTCTGTTTAAAGATTTATTTCTGTAGATGGGTGCATAGTTTTGTCTCAAGTTCTCTCTACTTTTATGTAAACAGTTAGGCCTAATAAAAAAAACATTGGCGGTTTTACTCTTGTTTACTGTTACTTACAATTTATTGTCAAAATAAGTAACCCTTTATTAAATTGGCGAGAAAGATTGTGGACATTTATTTGATCATTTAATGACGGTGTCAAGTATTTAATTATCAGCAGACTTCATTAAATCATTTGTTAAAGTCATAGGCTCACTTTTGCAAGACAAATTTCAATGCACACCAGGCAAATAGTTCATCAGTCTTATTGAATTTTCCTCTGGCGTTTGCAACCATTTTTAGAAATTTGCATGCATTCTTCCTCTCAATATTGAAACTCAAAACACCTTACCCCTCCCAGTTGTCATAGGGCAGGGCTTACCATGTCATTTGCAAAAGACATGATAAAGTAAGACACATGAAATTTCCCAACTGAAAATCTTGCTTACCTTCTTCAAATACAGAAAGAACATAAAGGCCATAAACTCAATGAGGAAAGTGTTTGTCATAAGTATTGGCGATGCAATTACTAGATTATTGGTATATTGCACCCGCGATGCAACAATGATTTGATTTGCTTGCCGCTGAGCTATAAGGGCAGGTGCCAATAAGCAGCATTACCTAAACTGTAAAACGGGCATAAATATGAAAATTATTATTTACGTGACATGAAAGATTGGTGTAAATGATCTTCCGTTTGCTTAGCAAGAATCATTATTTGAATTTAGTGGCTTTGCAAAAGTAGGTATATGACTTTAAGTGTAGTCAAAATGTTGTGGTAATTGGCTTCCAAATAAGCATTATTGATAAAAATGAATAAACAAATTTGAGATATAATTCACTGGCCTGTTTACAAACAAAAAAACCAAGCCTCACACGGGAAATACATTGTTTACATGCAAGGAAAAGAAGCTTTCATTTTCACTTTTATATAGTTTTGACAATCATTCTTCACTCATAGCTGAAATATTTCCATTCATCCTTAAAAGATGTATTTTTGTGGATCAACTTACTGTTAACTTTCATACATTTCAGGCACCATGGAGAGGCAGTATACTGTTCAGTTCTTTCAAGAGTTTATTCAGAACCTTCAAAGGGTTTGCCAGGAGAGATTATCCTACAGCCAGTTTGTGGAGGTCTCAGGTTATTTGAGTGTGGAAATAGACAACATTAAGATAGAGAGATATGTCCTCAGTGAGTTGCTGCATGACAATGGTAATATTGTCAGTGAAAGTTTTTGTGCCAAAGCCTCTAAACCAGTGCAGCAGAGATTTGAATGTAAACCACTAGCAGAAAGACGGTCTTCTGTTGAGGAGGCAAACAGAGGCGGCAATCTTTCTTCACCTTTGACTCAAAGGTGTTCCTCAAAAAGGCCTTTATCAGACCAAAGTTCAGTTCCTCTTGAAAATCACCTGAACATTCAGTCAAGACTTCCTGATAAGCAAATCAGCAAAGGGCAGTGTCAGTTCAAGAACAGTGATGGACTAAGTAATGTCAAACAATCAAGAACAAGTAGGAATGCTGAAGACTTCAACCAGTTTAATATTCCAAGGGTACAACCATTATCAGCCTTGAATCCCAGCAGTCCTGGTGATGCTGTGCCTTATGAATATTCAAATTTTACTTTCAAGAATGATGACATTGATACTCAAAAGCAATCCTGTCGATATGAGACTGGAATCCAAAACAAAAGCAAAAGCCAATCCTTTCCTCCATCAAACCAAACAGATTTTCCTGTTCCTGTACAAGTTTTCAAGCATGAGGAAGACCCTCCTGGATGCTCAGAAAAGTCCAGTTCGTCATATAATGTCAACAGTCCAGCAGAAGAGGAAGTGATAGATTTGGATGATTATCATGATGATGATGAGGATCTTGAAATGGTAATTCATACTGAACAGTCACCAGGGTCATCATCTAATATCAAAAGGAAAAGCCAGCTCAGACCTGGGACAAAAAATCTGGTGAAGAACTCTGTGAACCAATTCAAAAGGTTCTTCCACGACAAATATAACAAAGATATTGATTTGCTGACTTGTCCACCAGAACAACTAAACAACTTGCTGCTTGAATACTTCCAGGAAGCCAAGAAGGTTGATGGCGGTGAGCTCAAAGCTAAATCTCTAAAATGTGTCCAGGAACGTCTAATCCTCTACTTGAAGGAAGGTGAATACCCATTTTCTCTTACCAAAGATGCAGAATTTGCTTCTTCTCGAGACTACCTCAAACAACGGCTTGTTGAAGACGGTAGAGTAGCATGTCACATCTACTCCGCCGTGGACGACAGTGACATTGAGATGTTGTTCAGGAGCGGCCATCTTGGATTGAACAGCTTGGATTCTCTTACCAATACAATGTGGATTATGAATACAAAATACTTCAACATCAAGGGTCCAGCCTTTCATCTGGACTTGAAATGGGGGGACATTGCTCTCAGAGTAACAGAACATGGAGATGAATACCTGGAACGTCCTCTCCCTGGTTCCTTTTCCCTCAGTGTTTTTTCTACTCCAGATAATCCTTCTCGGTGCTGGGTGAACTGTTACAAGCAGTTCAAGGCCTTGAGGCCAAAGGTTGCACTGGACGAAGGTTATCCCTTCTATCTCAGGCATGCAAGTGGAGGGCAAATGTACATTCAAACACCAATGGTGTATTACCAACTGTCCTCCTTGTGGAGGAAAATAGTCAGTAATGCAGGTCTGCCAGGGAACAAGAAGATTATGTGATGCAGAGGCAATTGCCGAAGTGTTAGTCTTTCATGCTATGGGATCAAGAAGATTGTGTTATGTTTTACATTCATTTATAATGTAGATGTTCACATGGCTCCATTTACAGGTACAATACATGCTCAAAGCTCTACCTACATCATTACACTTGAGGAAGTGTACTTTCAAGGCAGCGCAACCATGTAGGTCCATACATCTCTGATTTTCAGGTACCCAATAAACAGCTTGGTTGACTGAGTGAAATGTGGATTAAGTGCCTTGCCTAAGGACATAACACAATTTTGGTGTCTCCAACAGAATTCAAACCCAGGGCTTTAGCTTGAGAGGCCAGCATGATAAGCACTACACCACTGTGCTCCACAATTTGATTTCATTTACATTAGGATCGTGAATAGACAAATACATTACGAAGGGGGGAGGAAATCTGTCATCATCAATGCATTGAGTAAGCCACCATAGGGGCAGGAGGAGCAGAATTTTGTAATAACATATTTTGGAGTTAGTTCCCTTTTTCAGAGTCCTCAGTTCCCTCATCAGAAAAACATTAACTCAATAGAAATTTGATTCTGTTTATTCTTGAAAATAAAGCAAAATTAAAGCATTAGATTTGGAAAGACTTCAACTCACTTTAAAAAAAGAGATGTGACGCAAAACCTTCAAAAGACTGAAAAGATTAACCATCATTTGGTTACTATTGGAAATAGAAAGCATCCAATGGTTTTCATTAACTTGGAGCTAGATAGATTGAATTTGTTAATGATTCTCAATATTAAAGAAATGATTGAACTAGTGTATCCCATTTAATCAGATGTTGAGCAATAATGGTGTCAAAAAGAACCAATATTAGAGTTGAAATATTTTGGATCCTTGCCCCATTTTGAATTGAATGACCCCCTCTTGATAATTGAAAAACCTGACAGCACTTTCAAGATGGAATGTCTGTTACACTCCATATGTTTGCTTCCAGCAATTTGCAGAAGGACATTTCATTGGCTGAAAATATTACATGATGCTTAATATAGCCTTCCAAAGCCATTCATAACCTGGCGTCAGTGAGGCTTTTTGCAGGATATATGGGGGTATTTGAAATCCACTGATGAAGCAGGTTTTAGCAAAACAAACAAATTGCCACCTCACACATTTCCTCTATATTTTATGAACTCTTAGCCACAATTATTTTGAATGTTCTTAATACCATATTTCTTAAAACATGCAGATAACATAGGCATGAAAGTACCATAGTTTATGACTTTTTGATGACTTTTGAAGAAGAA
The DNA here is from genome assembly GCA_921293015.1 of Phorcus lineatus. Lineage (NCBI taxonomy): Eukaryota > Metazoa > Mollusca > Gastropoda > Trochida > Trochidae > Phorcus > Phorcus lineatus. The sequence continues at coordinate 25,486,045 of OV121088.1, read as the reverse complement.
AATGAAAAAAGTTTATGGCTTGACCGCCCAAGAAAACACTACTGGCCATAGGGTGGTTCATTTACAATTTGTAAACCTTATAAACCAGTGTGTCTGGTCACAAGATTTCAGCCATCTTGGCAATGTCAATCAAGGAGAAAGTGAGGATTGTTTTGAAGGCATGCCCTTCAAGGTCCTTATAAGGGGCCACAGAATCTCAAAAAATACAATTTGTGATCAGCAGTGACTTATGAGTCTGTACAGAAGATTTAAAGAGAGAGATGGTCCATTATTAGAAGCAATGTAGTCAGCAAATCTATAATTTATAATCTCCACTTGGTATTTGTACAAAAGATTTCAGGATTTTAGGGCTTTTAATTCCCGATAAATTCCTTTTATATATTCCTTTTATTCCTGATGAAAATGTGAACATTTCAACTATCTTATCAGTAGTTTTGAAGAGAAGACAATAAATAAAGGAAATGAACTTTACGATTGGATTACAATGTGAACATTTCAACTATCTTATCAGTAGTTTTGAAGAGATGAATTTTTAAAAAGGAAATGAACTTTACGATTGGATTACAATGTTTCTACACAAAATTTAAACCAACATCAGTGTCTAACTAGCTAAGGCAGTTCGAGATTGGTGCTAGTTAAACTTTACTTAGGAAGACGCTTGAAGGCACCACAACAAAAAGCAATTGCTGGAATCCTGACTCGTTAGCATGTTGTGTTGAAATTAAAAGGTTTCTTATGGGAACGTTACCCAAGGTTGTGCTCATAGCAACTGTACAAATTGATCTTTATAGTCTCTTTTTAATGTAAATGGATGTTTACATACATGCAACGATTCTGATTTCTCTCAGTTCAATTGATAACATTTTATACCTTTTAAAAAACAAAAATAAATTTGTGAAAGATACTGATAGGATTTCATAGTACAAATAAAAGTTCTACAATTTTCATGACTCTTTATTTTGTTTAGATATGTGCCAAATTACCATATTTGATAACTAACTGAAAATGTCCATCGCATACATTTTTGATTGCTAATGTTATTACAATTATTAACTGTCAATGAATCAAACAACAACAACCGCATGCATGTGTAGAGGCCGATATCATCCGTCCCATTCATATATACTAGTTATATATCATATTAAACACTAATAAGTTTAATCTGTCCTGTCTGCTTTTGATGAGTTTTTAGAAATAGGCTCCAGCAGTGTTACATAGGTCGCAAATAAAATAACTGCACCAAAATCACATCTTTAAAGGTCAACAGATTATGTTGTTGGGGTCAAGTATGTTAAACTTTATAAATGGTGTTATTTCATCGATAGGTAGTGGTTGTTTCTGAAAATTAACATCTCAATGCTTATCAGTTAACATAGAGTCAATAAACGGGCAGAGTCCAGATTGATGATCGACATCAGGACAATGGCGCGCATAATTTTGGAATTTAAAGCACACACTACGAGATATATAGTTTGGTATTGCTCATTGGGTTATTAACTTATATACATATAAATTTCACTTTTGACAATTATATAGCCCTTTATTTTACAAACGAAAACAAGAAATGTCATTAAAAAAAATTGTCATAAGAGATGAAGATGAAATTTTAGGTAGGGGATTTGATTTGACTAAGGTGAAATGATATTTTGGCTCTTTTCAAGCTACATACAAAAATTCACGAAACTGACTCTGTGTCACTGTAATGCCACTGTTTCACGTTTTGTAAATGTTTCATTTCTTGAAAAAAAATTCACACCTGATCATACATAAAATACATATTAAAATAACCAGATACGTATCAAGAAATAACTTCATACGCACGTTTTAATTAATTTCAGGTAAGTATATGGCTTCTTTCGGTTTATTAGATCTCGATACGTACGTCTTTTACTACTTTTATCGAGTAAAATATGTTTTCCGGCAACTGGTTACATTTGTTTTTGTTATCGTAAGATCCTTTAATAGATGGATATAAAATCATAGGACAACTATTGAAAATGCGCGCAACCAAAGTTTCATGCAGTTAAGTTTTTGGACAACCTCAAATCAGATGTACAATTCACATTAGTTGATATTCCAAGATTAATCACAACGCAGGAAAGAAAAACCTTTCCAGCAAAATACGTGTTTAATCTGAAAGTATTCAAATAAAGCATGTAACTTATAAAACAAATTATCATATAGATCGTATGTTTTCTAATCATTTTTAAACGGCCAGTTCGATTACGTTTTCAGCGATAAGCTTATGCTGCTAACGAAGCTATTTTTAGATACAGTGCGTCAGCAGTTAAGTAGATCTATAAATAGAATGAGAAAAGTCCCTTCCCATAATGCAACGCTGCATGTTTTCACAACATGGCGACAATCACGTTTGTGTCAGCGTGTCGAATGGGTCTGAGGGGTGATGCGGGGTACTTGGTCATGTGCCAGTGTCAAAAGAGAAGGGACATTGTGACATGTCCACGAATCAATCAAAATGAACATATAAATACAGATGACCATGCGTTTTTTCCTCAATTTCGATCATGGCGAGCTGTCAGTGCAACAACACTTGTTCTCGGTCAGGAAAACGTGGATCATGTCCTTGTAAGCAGATGAAGAGATATTGCAGCGATCTATGTCAGTGTGGTCATTTACTTCCGTGTACAAACCGCGAAGATCAACCGATTGACGGCGACCTGTCCTTTGCGGAGGTAAGTGCGGCGAGTCTTTCTTCCAGAAAACATTACCTTGTTCACAAGAATCATAATATAATTATCTACTATGAAGGTGGTCCCTATTATCGTGGGTCTTATTGCGTCACATGTATATTTCCCTCTAAATGAGTACAATCTAAATATTGTTTCTTGTTTTTAAGCTCTGCACATATATCCTTCCAAAATATGTTAATTAAACTTCTATCTATGGAAAATATAATTTTTGACATAAATATAAAAATTCTTATCTGTGTTATGTATTTTATCTGAAGTGTTCCTATTATCAAGGTAATTAATATATAATTAATAATTTATTCTCTGTAGATATAATCACCAATGTAAGATTATTATTTACAAACTGAATATAAATTGATTTGAAATAAGGATATTAAAAACAATATTTGCAAACCTGTAACAAAAAAATCCTAATAGAAATACTCCTCCTCGTAGTTTTACTGAGCAGCCATTTTTGATAAGTGATTTGAACACTATCTTAACAAAATGCTGTTCTTTAACAATAAAAGTACATATAAAATATTTGTTACATTGCTCGTGAAAAGTGAGATCCTTGTTTTCACATTTATTGTACCTATAAAATGAAAAGAGAATGTTGCAATCTATTTTGAGATCATTAGTAACCTATTTTGATATAACGAAAAGGTCATAATTTTAGGATTTGGGTCTTATTTTCGAAATAAAAGTAATTCTTTATTCAACATCTTTGAAACCATCAATACATTTTCCTTTCATATTTTTCTGTTTGTTACCTATCAAACTATTTAAATACAAAATAGAAAAACTCTCAGACAACATTTCGTGAAGACAGGATCGTTTTTTAATTAATTGCAAATGAAGTGAATGCTTCATGAAGGAAAATGAAACTCAACATTTCAGATCACTAAAAATGTGAGAAAATATTACTCAAAATTAAAAAAAAAAGTTTTTGAATGCCTCAGTATTTAGTTTATTCATCTATGATGTGCTTTGCAAATACAAATATTCCTTGAAGACTTTGGAGACTTGAATGAGTTTACCACGATAATAGGGTTACCACGATAACAGGGTCACTAGCCATACCCTTTATCAAGTCATATATGTGCTGATTCATAAATTATAGGCATACATTTGAAAAATGTATTAGTTCATTCCAATTATTATGACTTTGTATACGAAACATTACTATCACATAATGTAGAATATCAAAATATTTCATATTCGTAAATAGTTATTTTTATTATAAATATTCACTTCTTGCTTTGCTCTGGTATTCCGTTTGACATAAACTTTTTTATTATTATTTTTTTTTCATTTTAGTTTGTGAGGAACCAAGAAGGAAACTATAGGCAGAGAAAGGTTTGTTTTTTCATGATACATGGTTATATTAATGTAATGTTATATCTTATATATTGCCCTATATATTTGATTTGGACAATAACATATAGCATATTGGCATATTTAAAAAGCATCTTCAACAGAATTAACCTAAATGAAGTTAAGATATATGTTTTCGTTAATAGTGACTATATCTAAAATTATGATCCTGTTTGCAGAGGTTTCTACCGCTGGATGTACCAGAGATTCCCACCAAAGTCCGCAAACAATCGAAAATACCAATTCCTTCTACCGCCTCCAAAATCAAGCCAGCGTCTTCAAAACTACCTGCACCTGCAAGATCTAAAGTCAAGTCTGCATCTGCATCAGCCAAGAAATCGGCCAAGACATCTTCCAAGCCTGCATCGGCCAAGACATCTGCCAAGCCTACATCTACCACCTCTTGTCGTATCATGATTCTGATGTCGAAGGACGAATTGACACCCTTATTCACCAAATTACCATGCGATAGTACCATAGCGGATTACGACCTAATCTTGACGAATTTCAAGTTCGAATTTCAAGTACTTGAAAATGCCAATCTCGATTTGGGTGGTTTTGTGCTAATCCCATGAATCTTTGGCCCATTGCAGTATGGCAGTGATTAAGGTCCTCTTTTTAGATCAACCGCTGTATTCGGGGATAGAGCACCGATAGAAAGCATGTTCCGAGCATGGTATAAAGGATTGAAAAACTTATAAATTACGATCTCCATCGTCCACCCCACATAAGGCTCGGGAGACTTGTGGTTTTAGGCTGAGATTCGATTTGGACTTTGTCTCTTTCAAGGGTAGTGTTAGTTTCCTCACAGGGGCGTGTATCGCTTAGAAATAGCTTTAGAAAGACATATATACCCATAGACCCTACCCTACTACTATATAAAAGGAAAGGGATGTAACGACCAAACCACCCCATGCTCGAACAAAGTCAGTTTTCGCATCCAAAATAATTTTTCTGGACAAATTGTTTACTACGATTCGAAAGCTAAATGATTTCCCTACAAAACGAGCTATGGATTGTCAAAATCGGGTAATTATTTCAAAAGTTACATGCAACGACGTCCCGAAAATCGCTACCGCCAGATTTTCAGGCCAAAATCCCCACTCACGGAAAACAGCAAAAACTCACCGTTTAACATCGTTTATTGATTCCAGCAATGTTGACAACACCAATGGAGAGCTCGATTCGATCGGCGACATCGAACTACATGTTCACAATCTGAGAACAGCACCTAATTATTATTTCTACGAGTGCTAGCATACATTTTATCAAAAATCATCTGCTTTGCTGTTGTCTTGCCTGCCATAACAGTGGCCTTGACATTCATTTGACCTCGTAGCCGCAGCAAATTTAAAAATTATAGGATTTGGTAGAAATTAACATTGAGTATTTTCTATTAAATTCCCTTCTGCAGTCGTGTGTGTTTTAATGAGCCCAAAATATTAAATAAACTCGTTTTTTATAACTATTGGTCAAATCATAATTTTTTTTAAACGTTCCAGAAATATGAAATTATTCGACTGGCAAATGTCAAAATTTCAAACGAATCGTTAGAAAATCGCAACATAAACTTTAATTGACAAAAATTTTTTTTTTACATTTATGTAGAACAATATACTTATTAGTATGATTTTTCATGTTTTATTAAAGAATATATAAACAACTTTTACTCGGTTTACCTAAAAATATTGTTTTGATCTTTTTCTCCAAAAAGTGATGGCATATATAATATTAACCTGTTACCAACATTAACTTGATAGATTTCGCTATCCTTCTTAATTAAAGCATATATATTTTAAAACTCAGTTATGTTTTATAATTGGAAAAGAAAATATTCAAAAATTAAAAGAATTTGTAAAGAGGTTTGAATCTCAAAGGCAAATTTGAAAGCAACTCCTAATTCTAGATAAACTACTTCCATGTTGAATATTTGATGTGCAGTGCAGTTCAGATACATTATTTAATAAAATAAGTTAACCATTATACCATATAGACTATAGAGTACCTCTGTTACAATTAGATAGGTGATTTAATTTCATTTCTTCAAACAATAGTGATATGATTAAAATTATCAAAACTGTGTTCGACAAAAAAGGGGATATTTATTTTTCAGAGGTCAGACAGAATTATATATTTTTATCAATATTGGCTTGGCTCAGGAGTGAGATCATGTAAATCATAAAAGATGTGGAAAGCAATCATTGATAATGACTTGTATTTTGTAATTCATACTGTTCAACCACCCTAGTGGTTAGGGGCATAAATGCAATGCCTCGCTTGGAAGGTTACCTTAGTTTTCTTTATTGGAAGCAATTTTGATTTTCATAGTTAAAAGATTAAAATAACAAAAACAAATTAAGTTACAACATGCTGCATTAAAACTTATTAACAGTTATGTATAATCATGTTGAAAAAAAAAACTTTTCTTATAACTTCAGTTGAAAGGTAGATATTTATGCCTCATTAAAAGGTAAATTGATTAAGTTGAGAGCAAATAGTCCTGTTGGCAGAGAGAATTCAATGATAGGTATCTTTTTACTAAAATAAGGCCTGTATCCTCCCGATAAAGGAACAAACATTAACAGTGTGTCCAATAAATAAGAGAATAAATTTCATTCTGAAAGTAATCAGTATATTTTTTATGTATAAGGTCAAAAAAAGCATGTCTGAAGTGACAGATCTCCAGACTGGCACAGAACTTGTATCTTTAATTGCTGTTTCAAATGCAATAAATCTGATTTAGTTATATTTTTTAGAACATTTGCGTATGGGGGCATTTTCCCCAAAATGTCCCGAATTTGTTTGCCTTGCAAGCAATAAACTCTTTAGTTTCATAAACATGTCTGTAATGGTAATGGTAATCAAATGATGGCTCTACCTTTTTTACACTTCAAAGAAATTAATTATGCTCAATGAAATTAATTTGAGTTGATCGTGATAGAATAACACAAACCTTAACAGTGATACACACTCAACCTTTTTACAAGGTTCACAGGCTCATCAGTTCTGTAATAGTTTTCTCAGTTTTAAAAGAATAGAGTCATGACCCTGGAGCTCATCAGGCTTTAAAATCTATTATCACTAGACCATAGTATTATAATACCAATCGCTTATGGTGCATAGAAATATTCCATCTTTCTTAGCTTTATTAAGATTATTTAAGAAGAAGATATTTATAAGGCCATGACCTGTGTGACAAACAAGATATATAATATATAGTTAGAATCCTCATTAGAATGTACAAACAAATTCAAGTTTCTTCACTGTCATCTTCAGGAGAAAAAAATGAAAATAGGTTTGAGGAGGCCTTTCTTAGGTCACCAAATTAATAAATTTAGATCCTTAGTAGTCAAGGAATTGGTACTCAAAATTATATTAGGACATTGTCCCATGTCAGGCTAGATGAGGTGAAAAGTGAAATTGAATCACTTATATGCTTGCAGTTTAATTCAATTGGCATTGAATATTTGATGTAGAAATTATAATTGAAAATCTAAAAACACATTCTTTGTACATCATCTGTTATATATCCAGCACGAAACAGACAGATTTTATTTGTAGCCCATATTTCACCTACTGTTAAGCACTCATTACAAGTGGTGCCAAAATAAACTTTCCTTGCCTATTATTGTGTATATTATAGTCATAAAAGTATTTGTATTCAGTATTGAACATCCTTTAAAATTTACCAACTCAACCTTTTAAATATTCATGAAAACATCATGAAAGGCTTTTATGAAGTACAACCTACTGATCATCTAAGTTATGCAAAGTCTTAACAATTACTCATGGTTAATGGTATTAAACTAAAACTTTGAAAAGGGGGGTGTTATCCATAGGTGGCTAGAAATTCATGTATTAAACACATGAAATAACTATTTTATACTCCCCAAAACACACATTGAGTTCTTTGAAGGTTAATGGCACCTATTATGATCACATATCAAATAATAAGAATCAATTGAATTCAATACAATCAATATAATTGGATGAAATTTGATGAGGGTAAATGTATTGTTTTCTTAATTGGGGACTCACTTGTATGTCTGTATATATACAAAAACATATTAAAGAATCCTCACAAATAAATTCATTGATAGTCAATTTATTTATTTTATTTGAAGATTTTATTGAATTACAATAGCAGAAAATTTTCAAGAGTGTCCATGTATTAGAGATTCTTTTCCATGTATGCAGCAAGGATATTCTCCAGATTAAACTGTCCCCTCTTGATATCGAATCTTGTAACTGAAAAATATAAATTGGAACCAAATTAAATATGAGGCAAAAAAAGATTGTTCCATTGTCATTATAGCTCCTCAAGTACTGCAATATTAATTGTATTTAATGTTACAAACTAACATTTTAAATAACAAAGTATAGTCAAAGTGGTTGCTCTCATAATTCAAACAATCATGGAACTTAATATTTGGTTAATCATAATCTACATTGGTAAAGGTGTGTTGTATAAACATCTATGATTACAACATTTTGCTTTTAAGATAGCTGAAACAAATAGGTTTTAAATTTAAGTTGGATTTCTTTTGCTTCTTTTACAGAATTGCTCAATCAAACTCTAGAAACAAAGTGACACTTTTCACCAAAAAGGTTTCATACAGCATTAACAACAGCTTGAGACATGGTACCTAACCCCTTGTTATCTCCTTATCCCCCCCCCCCCCCATGGTTAGGCCCTTCCAATACCTCTCCTCCCATTAAACCTGTTGTGACAATTGTCTTCCCTTTTCTCACTCATGGTGAAGTAATATATCTAAAAAATTACCTTGAGAAACATATGTCAAATGGATCATGTCTCAGTGGCATATATCTAAAACTCTACATTATCTGCTGAAATACATTAACAGAAAATTTAAAAAAGTATATCATGCAATGATTCAAATCTTTAGATTGTGGTTGTTGTGCATACCTGAAACTTTCAAATAATGATGGAAAAGTGACTCCACTCTCTCCTCCTGAATTGAGACATATGCCTGCAAAGAGATATCATTTTTGAAAAAACACTTCTATATTTTAAACAATGTACATTTCATCGCTTTATTTCTTAAATTAATTTTTTTTGGGATAATTCTAGGCTACATCATGTATTTGTGCTTGTCAAATTAAAACCATATTTGCTCTGCTACTCTCATTAGAAACTTTTACCCAAATGAATAGATATGTACATGATCATATATTTGATATTTATTACAAAAAGCCAGAAGGCTATTAACCAGCTGTCACCATCAGTTTGTAAGTGTTATATGGAAGGCTTAATCTTTAAATTATCTACATGTATAAAAATGATATTACAAAATGGAAATAATTCAGGTATTCTAACAGTCTTGAATAAAAATCAAATATTGAGCAGCTTAGAAATAGAAGTGCTAGTAAATACATTTGATGGTGTTATATCAAATTGATAACCAGATCATTAAAATGACATAATTCTTAATCAAATACTTACTGTTTATGTCTGTGACATGCATGCCTTCATCTGAAATCCAAAATAAAAATCATGACTTAGACTTTTGTTAAAATGGTTTCAAACTTAATTTAACTTATCATTTACCTATTCTAGTTTCACATATATATTTTATAATCATATACAGATATAGCACCTTCAAATTTTCAAAAGGCATGCATACCTAATCGATAAAGTTGGTATTATTGTCAAATGTTAAAAACATGGCACTTTCATCTAAAATCAATAACCAATTAAGCCTGTCTTATTGGGTTGTTTTTTACGGAATATTGGCAAAGTAATTACATTTATAAATAACTTTTTAGAGATGTTTAAACAATCACTAAAGTAAAATAAGAAATTTATGTTAAAATGATAGATTGATGGCAATTAAAGAAAAAAATATAATTATCAGTGAAAACATCGTATACGCCGATGCTTACCTGATGGAGGCTTCGCAAATTGAAGGCATCGGTCCATTAATTATTCCCAGCACTGCCAGCAGCGGAGAAGTGATTCGAAGCGCCTGGAGTTGGAGAATCGTTTTTTCTTTTGCCGATTCAGACATAAATATTTTAAACTCTTACAAAAGGCTCTCTTAAATTACTATATGTGACTAATTTCCAAAAAACAACAGCTCCAGTTGTTTGTGGTAAGGTGGACACGTCTAAAAATCCTAAACGTTTTTCGACCACGTTGTGTTGTTTACAAACATGGTATTGAAAGGACTGTGAGGAGTTCGATCAGAGTTCGGAGTTCGCTCACTTACTTATTTGCTGCGGCTACGAGGTCAAATGAATGTCAAGGCCACTGTTATGGTGGACAAGACAACCGCAAAGCAGATGATTTTTGATAAAATGTATGCTAGCACTCGTAGAAATAATAATTAGGTGCTGTTCTCATATTGTGAACATGTAGTTCGATGTCGCCGATCGAATCGAGCTCTCCATTGGTGTTGTCAACATTGCTGGAATCAATAAACGATGATAAACGGTGAGTTTTTGCTGTTTTCCGTGAGTGGGGATTTTGGCCTGAAAATCTGGCGGTAGCGATTTTCGGGACGTCGTTGCATGTAACTTTTGAAATAATTACCCGATTTTGACAATCCATAGCTCGTTTTGTAGGGAAATCATTTAGCTTTCGAATCGTAGTGAACAATTTGTCCAGAAAAATTATTTTGGATGCGAAAACTGACTTTGTTCGAGCATGGGGTGGTTTGGTCGTTACATCCCTTTCCTTTTATATAGTAGTAGGGTAGGGTCTATGGGTATATATGTCTTTCTAAAGCTATTTCTAAGCGATACACGCCCCTGTGAGTTTCCTGAGCATAATTCTGAAACCACATTGCTAGGGTAATGTGTGTTTCTGAGCATCTTTGGTAGGGTAGTGTGTGTTCCTGAGGCATAATTCTGAAACCACTTTGGTAGGGAAGTGTGTGTTCCTGAGGCATAATTCTGAAACCACTTTGCTAGAGTAGTGTGTGTTCCTGAGGCATAATTCTGAAACCACTTTGCTAGGGTAGTGTGTGTTCCTGAGGCATAATTTTGAAACTACCAAACACATCAACAACATCTATGAAAACTACCTCTCCATATCTTGTACTCGTATACATGCCTTTTTAGGTTTGACCTTTTTTCGATTTCATCAATCATGGACTTTGCCTTTTGAATAAGGAGTCAACCCCAGAGGTTCGAGCGCTGACGCTGTTTCGTTGTACACACCGAAAAAGTATTTGTACATTTTAGTTCCTCCTTTTGATGAGTTCAAAGGCAATTAAAACACTCTCTAAGATAACATTCGTTATAACATTCCGTCAAGGGCCCCATATAATAATTGTTGAGAGTCGTAATTCTTATTGATCACAAGAAAACTGAAGGGCATAGAACTTAAATTCAGTTAATCAGCTTATTTACGCATTATTAATAAAAAATAATTTCAAAAGTTTTACTTGTAACGCCACAGGCGAAAATGAGACATCGGTTTTAGAATTTTTCGAAACCGGCGTCTTATAGTAACTGTGCTAAAGCCACAGTCCACTTGCACCCGCTATTGGTTGACACACAGGTAGGTTATGTAAACACTTTTTCTAAAATCAATATTATTCATAAAAGTTCAATTATATGAACTGTACATAATAAGTTTAAAATATGGATATGCATGTTTGGGAATTTGTCCGCATTAATAAAATTCAAAATTTCAATAAAGTTAAGATATATATTGTTGACAATGTTAATTAAGGTTGTTGTCAATGAATAATATATGATTATTCCTAAAATTCAAATACGTTTATTAAAGAATGATTTTGGGTTTAATACACAACTTTTGTAGAAATGCTACATATCGAAATATGAAATATATTGTTGACAATGTTAATTAAGGTTGTTGTCGACGAGTAATATATCATTATTCCTAAAATTCAAATACGTTTATTTAAGAATGATTTTGGGTTTAATACACAACTTTTGTAGAAATGCTGCAAATTCATACTTGCCTATTACATGAATAGTAGGTATTTAACCTTTCAAACTAATCAACTCAAACCTATCATCTATCTGCTTTTGTACATCAGATTATTTAATGAGAATGCATTGCATCTGTTAATATATTTGATATGTTTATAAACCTGTACAGAACCAGTGAATACGGAATTACGAGAAGCAACCATTTATAACACATTTAAACCCGAAAATATTTATTTCTCCGCTATACGAGTCACAGTATGAAAATATGGAAATACGTACCAGAATTGACAAAATCAAGATATGACTTTTCAATATATACGATTTTTATAAGAAGCTTCGCCTGAAGAAAGTACTGAGCTTTCAAAGACAAAGGCAAAGGACGTTATGGGCAAATAATAATGTTGTACACAAAAATGGCCGCCAGTTGTTTTTTTCGCTTGATATTTTGATATTTCCTCTATACGATTGCGGATAATCGGGTAGAGTATGAGCTGCTTTAAACCACTGGAGATAAAAGATTAGACATAAATTAATGTTCATTTGGGAAAATAATAAGCAATAAATTGTGTTACTGCCCCTTTAATGCCGATGTCAATGTAAAAGATAATCACATTTGAGACAATAGCTTAATATAGTCAACAATTATGAATGAGAAATAACAATACGATCATAATGATATAGAGATGATTTTCTGTTTATGTCATACCTACATTATTGGTGTCCGCTTCCTCCATTATTCAGTCTCTGTTTGGTACTAATCGACAGTCGGTACAAAACAATTAAATTTAATTGGTGTTACAGAAACACCACCATTGCCTATAATATACATGAACATTATTGGAACTAATCCCAAATCCCATTGATCGCCACATTAGGTTCGTTATTTATGCCGTAGATGGGATATCAAATGAATGTTTTGAGCATACAATGTTGATGACACCAGTGCATAATAATTAGTAATGCCCTGAGCCAGAGCGAGGATAAGACTGACATTCAGGCACGAGTTAAAAAGAGAATTTTCCGATACGGTAACCTATGAAAAAGTGAAACCCTTGCTTATGACGTACCGCTTTTAATAGTTACTGAAATACAAACCCCCCAAAATGTAAACTTAAACTGTAGGTGTACATGTATTTAGATATATGACTGTAAAAGAATCCAAAATCACACGTCCAATTTGCATTATTTTCCATTTTAAAACCTATCCTTCTGTCTGCTTTAGTGACGTTTCAAACATTACGTTTGACTAACAGACGAGCCTTAAGTTTTCCATTAAATTTGACTCTAAACCTTCATAACGTCACTGCATAAAACGCATTAGTTTATTAAGAGTATATCTTCTAGCCGGCACATGTACATAGAATAACACAGTTAATAGGATTTGGCGTATTTGATTGCTACCTCACTGTATAACTTTAAAATTCGCTCATTTTATTAATTTATCCCTCGCTTAAGATTTCAGGCATTCTACTTATACCACACAGGGTTAAATCATCTCACCACAGAGCGTTAAGCTGTTTCGCGATGTAGTGAGATTTGGAAGCACTCGCGGTCACGTAGCGAGCTATCTGACTCGTTAAAATCATATCACTCATCCAAAAGGCCAAATATATGTCACTAACATGTTTAAAATAAACTGAAAGCTTATACATGTATGGAATCATCAATGAAAAGTTGAATGGAGAGAGGAGGCAGCCTTATTTCAGACCCCTGCATACCTAGAAATTAAAGTTTCTCGCACTCAACGCTGCTCTTCTTTTTACACAGATAATGTACTGAAGATGAACTTTTATCTCCTAATTGTCGAAACTCACTTCATAAAATGCACATGACTATGCGTTCATAAGACTTCACTGAAGATCAAAAGAAACTTGTCATCCTAAAATTTTGAATATTTCCAAAATGGATTTGAACCCATGCCTGTAACTTGTATGAGAAGTGCACACAAACGCAACACGCCTATTTCCAAAGAACCAAGCTTTTTCCATTTCCAATTTTATGGAAGGGGATGTGTGCCAAAAATGAAATCCTGTAAACTCGTAATTCGTAAGTTGTAACATGTCGTTCTCAACCATGCAATTCTCGAAAAGACAAGTCCAACTATGCAAACCTAACATTTCAATCCTGTAAAACTCAACTTGCTGTTCTAAACTTTAAAAAGTTCAAATGTAATTCTAGAAATTTCAAAGTCGAAACTCATTTTTGTATTTCAAATACGAGGGATATACACATTTAGCAATGTTACAAATTACGTTTTACAATTGGTGAATGAAAAATGAAGAGTTGTAAAATCAGCCTTTGGAAACAGACTTTTGCATCTGGAGTTTTACATGAGTTGCATGGTTATGATTGCAATGTTCCGAAATACATCTGTACACGATTTCGCATTGACCATATTTGGAAGTTTAACGAAGACTGCCGATGATTTCCGAAGATGATCGGTATTTGACAACAACGAGACCTCCCTGATCCAAGCTCCATGCAACGCTGTGCAAGCTTTCCGGATAGTGTTGAGCCGAGTCCACCACAATGCGCGGAGCTTGGGCATGCGACCTTCACCTTTTGTCAAAGTTCTTAGTCAATTATTGATCTAGATAATTTTTTCTACTGTTTTCGTAAGGGTTACACGAGGTTTATCTCACAAAAGAATATTATGAACTTTAATTCTGGACACTAAATCTCTGCACAACTTACTGCATCGAAATGATTCACTATAAAAAATATCTCGTTTTAGATATTAAGGTAGGGTTTAAAAAACTCACCAAATTACGAGACTGGATTTAGAATAATGAAACAACGGCATACTCAAAGACAAATAGCGGTAGAAAAAATATATCTATATTGTACACTCACGTTACGCTTAAAACACGGGCATATAATTCTTTCAAATTAATAGTTAGAAAAATAACTACGCAACGTAAAGTAAGGGGAAAGTTCCAAAATCATTGAAAAGAATAATTTTTTCTTTTGTTAGTCTTTCATTCGGTCGTTTAACCAATAAATATTATTCCGTTAAAAGAAACATTTATTTGATACCGTTTAATACCGAAAAGCTCTTGCAAATTCAGATATCAGATACAATTTAAATCAAACCTTTGTTATCATCAAGATGTTAAAATTCTAACAATTATTTGAAATACAAGATTATACATTTCCATACGTATAACTTAGGGGTGTACAACTTAGATTTCTCGCATCAGAAAAATCAAGACAAGTGGCACAGCAACAAAAACACGACTATTGTATCGTAATTGATAGTTAATTATCGATTCACGTACCCAGCAGGCAATATGACGTTGTGTAAACGTTGAAACGACGTCGTTTACCAACGTTGAAATAACGTTGAAATTTGATTGGATTTGAAATTTGCGGCGACGTCGAAATCCGACGTTATTTCGACGTCGATTCAACGTTGAAGCCAAGACCTTGTATTGACGTTGAAAAGACGTCAATTCGACGTCTAAGCTTGTTACTCAGTCAGGTTGTGTTAGCTTTGTTTCGTTATTATATTTGAAGCAATGCATCATCTGTGAGGCTATGCTTTCAACTTCGGCTTTATCATATGCCTCTGTTAAAGACTTGGATGGCTGCCCGTGTGTAATTATCCTTATAATGGAAATTAATTACGTTGTGAGGGTATTAATGTTTATATGACACTGCAACGATTTAGACTAAAGTGTCACCAAAAAATGTTTGCTACAAAGGCGCAATTACCGTTTTGTAAGAACTTTATGCAAATCGAAAATTTATGTTTTCAGTTGTGATCATTATTGAAAAAATAAAAACTGTTGAAAAAAACCCATATACCTTGTTTATTCTAATTAGACATAAGGACGGAGTTACTTCCCTTTATTGTGAAATTGAAAGAAATTAACCTTTATTCATATAAATCCAATATCAATAACACTTTTAAATGTCAATGATAGCTGTTCATTTTTGCATTTTTTTTCACTCTTTAAAACAATCCGTAACTGAGTTGATGTTATTAATAATAATGAAATGTTATAAAATTAATGACATGTCAGTTTAAAGTTGTTCTGATGACGTTGAAACAACGTCAAAACACCAACCAAATTTCAACGTCAGTTGAAAAACGTTGTTCCGACGTCGAAAATTGGTTGATCGACGGCCTGACCTAAAATCAACAAAATTTCGACGTCGAAATGACGTCAGATGCCTGCTGGGGTAGTGTATATCTTGAATTTTATCCAGTGTGTTACAGGCCCGTAGGTAAAAAACAACTTTTTTGCTCTTTATTTCAATGTTTGTATGAAAAATTAGAATATCATAAGTTTCAAGTGCCATCTGACAACAGGCACTATAATGACTTTGTGAGTGACGTGAACATTAACTGCCTGTATTTGGTCTCACCGACCCCCCCTCTCGAAATTGGTGCTACGGGCCTGTGTTTAATTACAAATCTTACCAACTGTGTTCATCAACTGTGTGCAAGTGCACGACTGAAGGGATTATTACGCAAATGCGGCTTGATGAGAACTTGCATTTATAAAATCAAACTTCACATCAGTTAATTAATGTAATCCATTATTCTCCTAGTGATAAATCATAATTAGGTTATGTCATAAAATAAAATCATTTAAAATTAATTGCCAAGACGACACAAAAGTATGGTGTTGAAAGATTGTCTACAAAGTAATCATGCTTTTACAAAGGCGTCGGAAACGCTCATATTGCATTGTTATACCAATTACTAAACAATAAACATGTACTTTGAAAAAATGATACTTTTCAGTTTTGTAAAAAATGTTTATGCTACGAAATTGATTAAGTATTTTGAACTATTGAAATCGGCCCCCGAAAAGTTAATATGCGTTGACTACGTCACAAAATCTGAGGGGCTCGAAAAGAGGTGACGTCATTTCGAAGTTCGGAAATTTTCTTGCAATAAACACGGGTATATTTTAGAGAATGACGTATTGACGAAATTTTTTTGGGATAATGGTCAGATAAGAACTAATTGCAAATGATATTTGTTCTATTACAATTGTTGCTATTTGCCCTAGGGGTCCGAAAACACCGTACGCGAGTTACTGAGAACTTTTACATAAGGTGAGATCGCATGCCCAAGCTCCGCGCATTGTGGTGGACTCGGCTCAACACTATCCGGAAAGCTTGCACAGCGTTGCATGGAGCTTGGATCAGGGAGGTCTCGTTGTTGTCAAATACTGATCATCTTCGGAAATCATCGGCAGTCTTCGTTAAACTTCCAAATATGGTCAATGCGAAATCGTGTACAGATGTATTTCGGAACATTGCAATCATAACCATGCAACTCATGTAAAACTCCAGATGCAAAAGTCTGTTTCCAAAGGCTGATTTTACGACTCTTCATTTTTCATTCACCAATTGTAAAACGTAATTTGTAACATTGCTAAATGTGTATATCCCTCGTATTTGAAATACAAAAATGAGTTTCGACTTTGAAATTTCTAGAATTACATTTGAACTTTTTAAAGTTGAGAACAGAAAGTTGAGTTTTACAGGAATGAAATGTTAGGTTTGCATAGTTGGACTTGTCTTTTCGAGAATTGCATGGTTGAGAACGACATGTTACAACTTGCGAATTACGAGTTTACAGGATTTCATTTTTGGCACACATCCCCTTCCATACAATTTCCAAGAACATTCGTCGGGACACGTGCTGTGTCCAAAAAAAACAAAAATGCGTTTTTTTCATTTTCATGAAATTTGCATGCACGGATCACTACATTCTCTCCCAACAGAGGTAGCTCCGTCATAAATTCCTATACAACCTCTGTCTTAATTCGAAGGTTTCTTGTGCACGAAAATTTGAACGCTGATTGGATGCAATGAAAGTTAGTTGTGCAATCAGCGACGCCGTTTCAAAAGTCATTTAAATCGCCTCTGTTACTTCCGGAAGCTTTTCAAAACACATGAGAAGAAGGTGTGAAGCGTGTATTCGTGCCAGGGGAGGTCACACAAGGTACTAGTGACATGTTTACAGTCGCTAGTGACAATTTATTTGCTATAGACGTTTGCCACAGATGGGCGAAAAATGATTTTTTGGACCCCTGGTTGTCTTCAGAGACTGTAACTCGCTGAATTCCGCTGTCAGAAATTGGATTTTTCTCATGATTTACCATATATGAATGCATTAAACATATTTCATGATATGAAACTATTATGAGTTTCCATTTTCATTTTAGAGTCAATCAAAAAAGGTGACAAGTTTCTTTTGATCTTCAGTGTAAATCTAATCTGAGATGATTATGAGATTACTAATCACACTTATACTTCTGAGCAAGAAGCAGATAATCAGTCGACGACACTCGAACCAGCGGTCTTGAGAGATTGAATTGAAAAGCCCTTTCTTACAACCTTTCTTTTCTTTGGAGCATTTCTAGGAGATCTTACCGGGTCACTGCAAAAGGTCGGATAACGGCTGCAAAATGGAGCCCATGACCTTCCCAGGATACACCTCAACTCCTGTGCCAGGAACAATGAACCAGTCGATGAAACTCGAACAGTTCAACGCAGGAAGTCCAGTTACAATCTCCAGATCACTAACAGTGTCTATCGTACAAATTGCAGTTGGTTTTATAATAGTGGTCCTTAACGTGGTCACTGGGCTTGGCCTGGTCCGATGTCGAGGAACCAACAAGCTCCTAATGATGCTGCTAACCATCCAATCCTTGTCAGACACCCTGGTAGGAATCATCTTCATTTACTTCGCTATCATTGTCCGTTTGAGGTGGTTCAACATTACGGAGTGTATCATCAGATACAACCTCTTGTCACCTACCTCCGGAGTGTCCCTTCTGACCGTCACCATGATCTCTGTGGAAAGAATCCCCGCCATCAGGTTCCCTTTCAAGCACCAAGACATGGCATCATCAAAACTCGTCAAGACTCTAATAGGACTTTACTGCTGGACAGGTCATACTATATTCGTATTCATGAGCTTCCAGTTCATAGACAGAGATATTCAAGATTGCCAAATATTGAAACTTGTCACCACGACCTACTACGCTTAAATGGAGGCTTGGCACTTGGTTACATCATCATCATAATCATATGTAACATCTACCTCATCAAATCAGCCAGACGCCATATAAGGGAGATTGTACCAACCTTCGTCGGTCCTAACAAGTTTGAACAGGCAATGAAACTGAACCTAAAAGCGACTCTGACCAGTATCAGTGTAGTTATTCCCTTTCTCATACTCAATCTGCCAATGTACATCATGTTCATAGTGTTGTCACTGGACCCTTCTCTACGATATAATGTTAAGTGCCACTTTGTCCTAAACATCGTGTACTCTCTGGTTGTCATCAACAGCGCAGTCAACCCCATCATGTACACATGGCGGATGGAAGACCTCAGGGACCAGCTCAAAAGGAAGTTTTCAAACATAATCTACAAAGTCAGAAACCCCCCAAATATCCTCAGGTGTCATGGCTGTTCTTCCACAAATCAGTGAACCATCATAATCGACATAGTCAGAAACACCCAATATCTTTCCTCAGGTGTCATGGCTTTTCGTCAAAAAGGCAGTGAACCAAATTATGGAACACAATCAGGAATTCAGGGCTCTGATGAAAAGAATATTGGCCTCAGAAACGCCTCAGCTATGCTCATAGCTGTTCGTCCACAAAGCTATGCGCCCAAGCGTTTACACACGACGGAGGGAATTCAGTGACCTGATAAAAAGGACTTTTCGCATCATAACTCACGAAGTCAAAAACACCTCAACTATCATTAGGTGTCATGGCTGTCCGTCCATTAAGCTTTGCTTCCAATCATTTTGTCTCAATATTGGAAATCAGGCACCTGATATAAAGAATATTGCCCTCTAAACTTACAAAGTCAGAAACACCTGTTATCCTCTCAAGTCATGGCTCTTCGTCTACAAAGCTATGCTACCATCATGTACACATATTACGGGAATCAGGGACCTAATGAAAAGAATATTGACCCTTGAACTTACAAAGTCAGAAACACCTCAGCTTTTTTCTGGTGCCATTGCTGTTCATCCACAAGGCTGTGAACTCCATCTTGTACGTGTGACGATTAAGGGAATGAATAGGATTTTTTCCATCATAACTCACCACGTCAGAAATACTGCAAGAACCTGAACTGTCATCTTTGTGAGATCGATAAGGCCATGAAGATCATGTCAAGTTAACTTTCACCTTCATTAAATTCAACCAATCACAGGGCAAGTTGATGCCGAAGATTTTCTATCCTAATCGTTGATTGGCTTGAGTGAAAAGTCACTTCACAAAGTGGCTAAGGAGCATCACTCAGATCAGATAGGCTGCGAGACTCGGTGTGTACGAGTGTAACGGTCAACTTTATTTTAATATGATAGATACATCTGTGTAATTGAGGAGTTCAGGTGATCATCAACTGAAGTTTAAACGAAATCAAATAATATATTTTATGATAATGACTAAAACTCGAAGTAGAAGCTGTGACACGCATCTCATACGTCGTTGATAGTGCATTCTTTGTTGAACCTGCCCCGGTTTTGTATTTGCATCGGTTTTGCAATTGAAATTAGAAAGTAATGTTACTCTTGGTTTTGTTTGTGTTCGAAGCGGTAGTAAGGGTTGTGGTAGTTGTAGTAGTTATGATTATGGTAGCGGTAGTAATGTTTGTGGTAGTTGTAGTATTGTTTGTGGTAGCGGTACCGGTAGTAATGGTAGCAGTAATGATGATTATGGTTGTTGTAGTATAGGTTGTGGTAGTAATTGCTTTTGTAGTGGTAGTAGAGGTTGTGTTAGCGGTAGTGGTAGTGGTAGTATTTGCAATGGCTGTAGTAGTGAAAGTGGTAGAAAATTAATTGATGTGGTAGTGGCAGTAATGGTTGTGGTTATTGTAGTGGTAGTGATGGTTGTGATAGGGGTAGTGGTAGTAATGGTTGTGATAGGGGTAATGGTAGTAATGGTTGTGGTAGTAAATTAAATGTGGTAGTGGTAGTAATGCTTGTTATATTGTAAGTTGCAGTAATGGTTGTTATAGTGGTAGTGGTAGTATTGGTTGTTATAGTGGTAGTATTGGTTGTGGTGGTGGTAGTGGTAGTATTGGTTGTTGTAGTGGTAGTATTGGTTGTGGTAGCTACAGTTGCTTCGCCAAAATAGGCTCTTTGATACCCTGACGTCGCCTTTTTGGCTGCAGACACATCCTTAGAAAAACTAACCTGTGCGATCCAAATCTGGGTTCGCTGGCGCTAATGTTGATATAACCAGAAAATGAAATGACCAAACGCTCTAAAATTTGGACCAATTACAGATAAGAAATATGTTTCCAACATTAAATGATCACTTTAATGTTAACGCCAAAAAATTAATACAATTTTAAGCCTGAAAATTTGTCTTCTAAGTTTTCCGTTCATAAAAGCCGCCATCTTGTTTACGTATGCAATTGAGCGAGAATCACGTCACGGAACGAAGACACGTTATGAAGACGATAGCTACGCAAACTGGGCTACTGTCTCTACCTGCTTCTTTTTTCAAGGGTTTCAGCAGAAGCATACCATTGAATTTTAACATATTATATAAGTTTTCGTTTATCTAATTTAAAAAAAAAGATTATTCAAAACTTGTTTTCTTACTTGGATAGCCTTAATCACTGCCGATCCGATGTCGATCGTCTTTCTTAATCGCATCGGCTTGCAAGTGTTGAACTTCGACATGAATTATTAGGCTTCATTTATGAGATCAAATATATATGTGCCACAAGAAAGTCACGTTATACCTTAGAAAAGACAAAAAATCATTCATATTTGATTAAAAAAAGGTCTCCTTATTGCTTATTTCTACCAGCGGATTCATTATCATTTTCAAGTTCCGCAAAATATTCGCAATTTATTTCTTGGAAAATACACAGTGAAAATGTTTTTCAGTAATGAGATACATAAATACATTGAAGGAAAGATAGGAATTATATCTTCTTCCTTTTTTTCAAACTCTAAATCCATGTATCAGATTAACCCGTTTATCGATATATTTTCATATTCGTTAAAATGAACTATTTCTAATAATCAGTGACGGAAACTACGTATCAAAATAGGAATTTGTTTATCATAGAACATGTATGAAATACACTTATTGAGTATATTTATTTTCTCTCTTTGATATATACTGATTTAAATTTTGTTTTTAATGTTTAAAGATAACCAAATTGCGCAATCAGTTGTTGGGGCATCTTCTTTATTCTTAGAACTCGAATTTTTTTAGATACCAGCAATCGACTATCGTAATGTTTCTAAAGGCTGAGAAGGCTACCTTTAAAATCATTCTTTTTTTAAATAAAAGAAATAATATAAAACCAGTTATCGTAAATTAATCTAAACTGCAGGTTGACAGGTTAAAGCTAAATGTAACGAATGGGTTTTCGATGTGACATACTTTATTTTCTTTCCTTTGACTTCATTTACTTTTAGGGGATTTGTTTTTGTTCATGGGATTTAATGATCGATTCAACTCCACTTATCGTATATGAATAACTGTGACGGTTAATAAACTCAAAATTTCCAATTTCTCATATACCTAGGCTTAAACGATATATTATTGGTCAACAAGTAATTTTTTAAAATCTTATTTTCAAAGGAGAACGAATTTATCTGATTTTGACAACGAAAACACTTACAGACTAACAGTGATGTCGGGTAAAGCTGCGCCCCTAAGAGATACATGTTCATTCCTCGGGGAAAAATACAGTATATGGGATAAAAACCACGTCACTGTTAAAGTTTAGAGCTTCACTGATAATATTAACGTAACATATTCATGCTGAAATGTGTTTGTCAGTGACACTGAAAGTTTTCCAACGACTACGACTACCCCCCTATTCCCGTAGGTGGGCACGTGTAGGCTAAAGATACGCACGCCGGGTTTGAATGCACCTAGCTTACACTTCCAATATTATGATTTTGATAGATTTTAAAACTGTTTTCTGAAGTCTAGGTTAGGACAAACTGATAGTCGGATCAATACTTTGGTTTCCAATGACAATTGTTATGTGGGAAGGCAAACTGTTTGATGACGATATGTTTTCTAGGAATTTTGTCAGTTTTCACCAATTTTTGGCCAATAATCAACACTAAAGTCCTTTATACCTTTTCAAAAATTTCATGATATCTTCTAAATTGCCTAAAGATGCATAGACATAAATTTATTACAAGCTAATACTCATCCTGCTTTACTAGGTTAAGTTTTGTGCGAGTGCGTATCTTTATCCGACTCGTATTTTTAACCGACACGGCTGTACCCGTTTTGGTTCAGCCAAGGACGTGTATAGACGTCCTTGGTTCAGCTTTACAATTAAGTTCTGTTACACTGTTTGATAACTAGATGCAAATTACATAAATTCAATCATTGTTCTTTACAAGTGTAACCTGAAAGTCGCCGACTACCTAGTTTGTTTTTAAAAAAACATCAATTGCGTCCCTGCTTTTGCTGCATATGTTTTTACGCACTCGTTTCTTATGTCCGTGACCAGTCTTGAATTTACACATCACGTGACCGTAAAGGGGAATTCTAAGTAATTAGCATATCTTAAAATAGACTCAAGATGGCGTCACCGCACCGCTGAGTTGCAGTGAATGTAAAAATAAACAAACGGTAAAACTAATATTATGATGATTATATTAAAAAAATATATGCGGTCATAATACATAACAACTGAAGAGTGTTTTATAGTTAATGAATAGTTACAGGACTGTTATGTTCGTTGTGTAAGACTCTTGAAAGAGAAGGTACCGATTGAATATGGAAATTGGTTAGGTTTTTCATGTGTAGACTCTGTAGCTATAAACTCGATGATACTGGGGGAAGAGGTTATATAGCTACAGTTCTGCAGCTATGGTTGTGGTAGCAGTTGTAATAGTTTAGTTAGTGGTAGTGGTGGAGGTAGTAGTGGTTGTTTGTTAGTAATGAAAGCGGTGGTTGTAGAAGTATGCGTAGACAGTAGCCTATATAGTTGTACTAGTTGTGGTGGTAGTAGCAACAAAGGTGTTAGAATTAGAATACTGGAATAATGTATTTTTGCATGAGATTAATCATTCCCTCCCAACAGAGGTAGCTCCGTCATAAATTCCTATACAACCTCTGTCTTAATTCGAGGGTTTCTTGTGCACGAAAATTTGAACGCTGATTGGATGCAATGAAAGATGGTTGTGCAACGCCGTTTCAAAAGTTATCATTCAAATCGCCTCCGTTACTTCCGGAAGCTTTACAAAAGCTAAACATTATTTGAATTTGCACCCTGCACTTTGAGTCGTCTTTACTGAACACATACACCTCATTTTGCAACTGCCTCATTACACAGGCCTATAAGACATCAAATATGTTATTCATGCATTTCGCAGTATTCGGTGTTTTCATTGGCTGAAATGTTGTCAGGTAGTTTAAGTTGCAACATTCGCCGGTTGGGGAAACTGCCTGATGCCCGAGAAACCTTCGAATTAAGACAGAGGTTGTATAGGATTTTATGACGGAGCTACCTCTGTCGGTAGAGAATGGAGATTAATTGGAAAGATGTATTTAGTTAATACAGAAAATCCACAAAAGACTGCAAATTGTTAGACTTCCAATACAGATTTATCAATAGAATTGTGTACACTTAGAAAGAATTAATTAAAATGAAATTAGTTGATGATGATACTTGTTCTTTTTGTAAGAATGCTCCAGAAGATATATCACGTTTATTTTGACTGTCATCTTGTTCACAACCTTTGGCATAAAATTGAAACATTCTTGAACAATAATCTACAAACTAATCTCAAACTGTCTAAATGTATTGTCATGTTTGGAGAATTCTCAAACAAACTATTCATAAATCATGTTTTACTACTTGCTAAAAGATATATTTATATATCAAGCATAAAACAGCAAGATGTATCTTACGAAGCATTTCTTTCACATTGTTTACAATTTAGAAAAATTTATTGCAATTAAAAATGACAGATACAGTATATTATCAATTTACTAGAAAATGGCCAAATATAGCAATGACTCTGACACAACTGCGAAGCACTCATAAAATCCAGCAAAACTATGTCCATTTAACAAATTATACTCTTGTAATCCAAAAAGAATGCATTACGACTACTCGTAACTATATGAACTTCGATGTATTCATAGTCCATGTACAAAGATGCTTACTGCCACCGCATATATTGTATACAAATATATAATGTGCAAGATGCTTGAAATGGAATAAAAAAAAAGATTATAGAAAAGCAACAAAGGTGTTAGTGGTACTTGTTGTGGTAGAAGTCGAGGAGGTAGTAGTAGTAGAACTACAGAAGGAACTTGTTCTACCCAATTCTGTCCCTCGCCCTCTCATATGCGGGACAGTCAAAGAGTAATTGATACTTGACAATAACCCGTTGTAAACACAGTTGAGTGGCGTTGTCATATGCGGGACAGTCAAAGAGTAATTGATACTTGACAATAACCCGTTGTAAACACAGTTGAGTGGCGTTATCACAATCGATTATTGGTCAGATAAGCGCTATCTTCCTACACAAAGCTCAACTATTGCCAGTCTCGAACTGTCGGACAGTTGGAGACTGGCAATAGTTAAGCTTTGCGTAGGAAGATGGATAAGACCTGATTTAAGTTAAATCGCCCCCCTTAACATGCATCTTTATCTCTGAAATGCAAAAATTATGAAACTTCTTGTTTTCAATGATAATCGGAAAACGGCCCTATAAATGTAAAGAATTCGAAATTATGTGTCCAGATAACTTGTATTTTGGTTAAATGGCCTACTTGGCACTATCAACCAATATTCAACGTTGTGTCTTCTGTAAAGAAGTTTTCGAAATTACGCTTGAGTCATTTGCACACGCCACTGTCCGGTTTTCGATCACAAATCACGACTCTAACATATGAATTATTGTTATGTTGAACTGATAAGCATAAAGATCAAGGTTTTATGAAACGACCACTACTTCTCGATAGAATACTTGTTTGACATATATTTCACTCCAACAACATACTCTGTGCCCCTTTAATATTTGAAATTGATGATGATGATGATGATGATGATGATGATTCGAATATGAATAACCTGAAATGGAAAATAATTCTGAATAAATGGTAAAATCGGGTGTCCAATGTTATCATTTTGCTGTATATTGTGTAACCTAGAAATTACTGATGTTATCATTTTCAAGAACAAAAATGAAGTTATATGGTACTCATGAGCATGGTCATGGATGAGGTAAATGTAAATTCATTATTTCTAGTTTTATCATTTCTTTTAAATTTAACAAATATTTAATTTCATATAGTAAACATTTTACTATATAAAACTGCAACATTCGTTACGTGCCAGTTTTCTAATAGACTGAAAATAAATGGATAAATAGTCTCCAGTAGGCTAAATTTCGCCTTTCAACTTCTAGGTCATTCTAGGCACTTCTTCTGTGAACTAGTCTAAAAATAGCAAAGGGCTTTTCCTTGCGGAAGTGTCGATCTGGAAGCACACGTTTCAATGTGATGTAATTTCCGGTTTATTGACCAATCAAATCACTGGCAGTAATCTTGCGATTATTGTAAACATGAGCTGACTGTGGTTAGCGCTTTGATGACCGATATTTTTGTAATCTGATGTAAACACCATCCTATAGATGGGTAGAAGGAGGGGAAGAAAATGGTTTTCACGGATAGTTGGAGTAATTGCGTCTCTGACGGCGTTGTGTCTCGCCAGAAACAATGTTGAGGCGGCCGAGGAAGCGCCGAAGTCGTGTCCCAGTGGCGCAGGACATGAGTCGGTGCGCGATAAGTAAGTACATATCTTATATTGTTTAATTGTTTACATAACATATTAATTTGTTTTAAGTCCATCTTAATAATCCATCTTGGGATCGATGATGGTTGTAGTAATTTTGACGATGATGCAAAATTAAAGGGAGGTAACACAGTCTTCCTGTGACATCTGTCAACTTCAGCAATATTGGCTTCCTTGTTATTTGGAACCATGGGAGTTTAAACTTGGAAGTGTGTGCCCAAAATACTTTTGGCTCTTTGGTTGGTGTTTTGGTTTGTTGCAGGTAACTTTTGTGACTAGAATTTGACCTTTAGCATGTTTCTAGTTGTTGATTGGTTAAGACGGACACACACCTCTGTTTGTAACCTTCACCTTTATGTTTACAAACATTGATTAACAGATGGCTTAGTGATACATTGTTATATATACTACACAGTACACTGGAAACAACAAATTTTAATTTTGTATACATTTTTCATCAAAGAATTAAAACAAAAAACAAATCTATTTTAATAAGTTTTTATAGGTGGGTTAATTTTATCTGAAAGGCTTAGTTACCTCCAGAGTATTTTTTTGGAAGCGGAAATAAACTTTTAGAATATTTAAAAATTTGATCAATGTTCTTAATGCACAATAAAAGTAAAATGAAATAAAGATTTTCAATATTTTTATTAGAATAACTTGCAAATGTTTATCAAGCTAAATTTTTAGAATGGCATTGATATGACCCACCGTAGGTCTAAGACATCTTGCAGCAGCAACTACAAAGTGATGTCATTTCACAAAGGCTATGATGTCGTCTTGTTTGGAAGCGTTACATTGTTAAATGAAAACTCACAAAGATTAAGGATTCTTTATTCTCTCATAATAACCACAGATGGTGGCATAGAAATAAAGATACGGATTGCACGTGAAAGCAGCACATGACATTTGATGTATCATATGTGAGCATCAGAATTGCTTACTTTTTAAAAGTAGACTACATTTACAAATGTTTTGTCAGTTTGAGTAAAAAGATTGTATGCATTGCACTCCCGAGTATTTAAATCTATATCTGAACAAATAATGCATTTCGTTTGGAACCATTGGTGAGTCAAACAGACTCTTCTCCCTTGGGAGTCCATGCCACAACAATAGTGCTAATAACATATTATTAATAAATGCAACAAATTCTGTAGATCCCTGATGGTTGTGAGCACCTTGGACGGACGTGTATCCGCGCTCGATGTTGGGGACAACGGTCAGTTGGTATGGTCAGTCCAGGCCGACGCCAGACCACTACTGTCATCTAGTATCAGCAAAATGGAGGTACGTAATGTTGAGATTACAGGACTCTGTCAGTAACAGCACCTGATTTCTAGACATGATAGACCCCCAAAGTATCCATTGCTGCTAAGTGGTATTTGCTTATGAGTTAATCTAGATGTAGTTAACAATAAACAATGATTGACTTCAAGTGAGGTTGATCCAATGGTTTATCGACCTTGGACATGTGTTATGTATAGAAAGTCGGAAAAAATCCATTCATATAATAAAGATATTTATGATTTTAAACAATAAATTAGTCTCATAAGTTCTTAATAGGCATCCGCGAGAATACCATTGTACATTTTGTTTGTAACGCCAGCACTAGTTCTTCATATTCATAGGTGACTTAAAAAACATTCCTGAAATGTTCTGGCAAGATGGTTTGTTATTTAACAAAAAGAGGAAGAGTTATGTATTTTCAGCTTCTTTATTGCAAGAATGCCACATTTCAGAGTACATGTTAACATTAATTACAAGCAATTATTTTTATATCAATGCAATAAGGACAGTTAGATACCATAGAACTCTTCAACATCATACAAATCTCAATGTCATCCTTTCATGAATTAAAAAACTTCTTCCTCCTCATAATACAACTTGAGGCAACCTGTATTGAATTTTAACCAGTGGTCAAATATGACTGTAGAATCAATCAAAAGACATTGAAATTTGATTGATACAAACACCAAATTTACAATATGGAAATATTGGTTTGTTTTAGAAGTACTAAGGCTGTTTGGTTACTATTTCAACACCAATGTTTTCTACAGGTGACACGAGACGGTGTGCGGACTCGCTTGATACCGTCACTAGATGGCGGTCTTTACCAGTATGACGGGGAGAGTATCGAGGCGGTTCCCATGACAGCAGAAACTCTCCTTTCATCTTCGTTCCGTCTGTCGGACAACACAATCATGATTGGTGGTAAGGACATCCGTACCTATGGACTGGATCCTCTCACTGGCAAGGTATTTATAAGTTTCATTTTGGAAAGAAGCCAATCTAAACAATTATTTCCTCATGTAGATTGTCTCTGTTCATATTTGCGTTCATGTTAACTATCTTTTATCGATCTGTGATTAAAGAGACAAGGGTTAATTATTCTTTGAGTGCAATGTTTTGCTCTGATTTGTTCAATTTTGAAAGGTTACATTACGTAATATCTGAGTCAACATAGAGACACCAATAAACAAAATATTGTCTTAATACATAAAAGGTATCTTGAGATCATGTCATAGTGACATTTGACCGATATAGCACATAATTCAAAATACTGGCATTGTGATGTCACAAATCCAGTTAACTTAAAGTGACACTGAGTATGCTTGATGATTTTTTCTATGGCTGAAATAAGAGTCAAAATACTATAAGTGTTTATTTCAAATCGCCCCTCTAAATTTGCATTTTTATCGCTAAAATTCCCAAACTATGATATTTTCTTGTTTTCAAAGAGTTATGAAATATAAATGTCAGCAAGTCGAAATTCTGCTTGCAATTTACATACATATTAGTTAAATTTCCCACTGAACACTACCAATAAATTTTTTCTTTGTGTCTTCTGTAAATCAAATTAAAAAATTATGTTTGAGTCATTGTCCAGTTTTCGATCACAAATCACATCTTAAACATGTTTATTGCCACTATACTGAACTTTTAAGCACTTGGATGGTGATTTTCAGAACAAACTAACTCCTCTCGATAAAATAAAACTATTTATGAAGTTTGACATATTTAACTCCAACAACATACTCTGTGGCCCTTTAAAATTGGCACTGATGTTATGTCATGTTATTGCATTGTCACACACAAAGAGACGGTTGATACTTAATTTGACGATATGGTGATACATTATTCCATTTCCTATTTCGTGATTCATATTATTGACTTTATAATTGTTTGGTGATGGTGTTTTTCAAAAAGTAAATGAATTTTTTAAAGGGACAAATAAGTGTATTATTGCAAACATATATCTTTTACATAATTTGGTTCATTGGTATTGTGATTTGTATCATATGATGAATTGTATGTATCACTGCCACTGTAATATTTAGAGTAAAACTTGCACTTATGTCACTTCATTGTGATATCACATAATATAAGATACCCACGGCATTAAAACAATGGCGAACAATGGGACCGACGATGTGCTTTATTTGACGATACAACCATGCGCTATGGTTAATGACGTCATTTCAGTAACGTTACAAATGACGTCATATTGGCCAAGTCCATTGATCAAACTTGAGGGGGCTATTGTCCATCATGGCTGACTCGGCGTCTGTCGATTCGAAACCAAAAGGAGAGGTGTGGGTTTGCAGAGAAAGAAAAGCGCGGATTAAAAGACGTAACGTATCCCCTGGGGACATTTTCAAATTCATATTGATTGTTCAATAAATTTGATTCTATTTATATTGGAGCGCCCACCCCTATACATGATAATGAACTCGTCCGAATATGTTCTACGGCAAGAGGCATCATTGTTTTCAAAATGTTTTTGTTAAAAATACCATTATTTTTCAACTATTTTTATATATAAAGCAAGTAATTGTTAAAGGTATCTCATATAAGAAATAGAAAACTCGTTGTTGTGCATCTATCGTTGAATAAAACATAGCAGGGAGCATAAAATACTCAGCGCCCTTCGTGTTTTATGCTCCCTGCTATGTTTTATTCAACGATAGATGCACACCAACTCGTCTTCTATTTCTTAAATAGGTTATAGAGACTTTGTACCCCTGATATATTTCATCAGGAGCCTATCTTCTTTTCATCATTTGACATCTGTTTCTGGCTTGTAACACTGGTTTTTATGAATAAAGTAATAAAAAATATTCTTTCTTTTAGCAATCTCTTAATTCTGTATTGTATAGAAATTCTCTGTTTAATCTGTGTACTCTGATCTTGTAGATACGGTACTTGTGCACGATGGCCGGTTGCCAGGATGTGAGTCCAGGAGACCCAGCACAAGATGACAACCTAATTGTCATCACACGCAACACGCAGACTGTCCGTGCAGTCGATGCCAGGCTCGGACTTGAGAAGTAAGGTTCATTAGATAATAAATTCATCACTCCCTCCTATTAAGCAACAGATTTAAGTCAATTATGCATCTGCGACTTTAAACACAGAAAAATTAGCCTGAATTTTTTAACCCTCCATGATTCTGTCCTTGAGCAAACATTTTCATTTTGTTTTTTATGAATTTTTTCAATCTTTGAAATGAGTAAATTCTGTGACAGAAAATGATGATTCTGCAAGTATTATTAAAATACCTCTTCTGCAGACCATACTGCATCAGTAACCTATTTCTGCAATTTAGTCTGCAACCATAAAAGCGCAGAATAAATGAGTAACAGATATTGTTTTGATAGATTATGGACAATGCCCTGTGAAAGTTAAGGTTAAACATACTGAAGTACAATTTTGGATGATATTTAAAATCTCAGCTTCATGTACTCTGATATCAAATATTTTAACAAACACTGATATTGATATTGATATCAATGGACATTTGCATTGACTATCTTATCCGTTAAACAGACCATGATAATGACTCCTGATCCTAAGTTTGTTGAAGCAAAAATAAGTTAAAGTCACAGTCTCATTTTTGTAAGGCAACTAAACTGAACTAATTATTCTTCACAAACAAAATCTGATCACTAAGACAAATATTTCCTGTCGCGTTTGCAAAGATTTTCATTTTTATGTCCGTTTTGTTATGTATGCCGTTTCAATTGCAATCCCATATCAAGTACGAAACACCGGAAATCTAGTAATTGCAGCGCCGATACTTATGACAGACACATTCTTCATTGAGATTACCACATTTTTGTTATTTCTGTATTTGAAAAAGCGTAAGCCATTAGCTATTTTCATTGGATATTCAGCTGGGAAATTTTATGTGTTCTTCGTCACGGCCTTAGCGAAATGACGTGGTAAGGACTAACGCTCGCCAAAGACCTAATATTAGGGTAGGGTAGTTTGAACTTCATTAGTGAGGGCTAGATTGCCTGCAGAGTTCTGAAAATTGTTGCAAACGTCAGGGGAAAGATTTCTGTGAGTGATGAACTATTTGTCCGGCATGCATTACAATTTGCCTTGCAAAAATGAGACTCTGACTTAAATCAATGGTAGAGCTCATAAAAATATATTGTAGAATTAAGAATTGTGATACTGAATATGATAGTATATGTATCGGGATATGTTTTATGTATTGTGGTGTGTATCATGGAATTTAAATTGTTTCTTGATCTTATAATGAAGGTGTTTTGCAAATGTTGATCTTTCTTTCTATCAGAAATCCCTGAAAATAGTGTTTTGTGACATGTACAGTAGAACACGGGTATAACAAACTCCAGGGGACCAACGAATTTAGTTCGCTATATCCAGTGTTCGCTATTCGCGTTTGGCCACCATCTTGGATCATCTTGACGGGACTTAAAAATTGTTCGCTATATCCGAGTTCGTTATATCCATGTTCTACTGTATCTAATCATATTGTAATAAGATCATGATTGTGAAATGTCTTTTTCATCTCTCCGATGATTAAATGGACTTTGACCTGTTTTCAGATGGAACTTCAGTGTTGGTCGACATGAGGTGGAGGTGATAGATGGATCCAAACCGTCACGTCCTGGAGAGATTGACGAGGAAGATGATGACGGGGTCACCATTTCTCCCTGCAACTCCGGAGGTGGGCCAATACTTACATCATTATCTACATTAATGCTTAATCTATTCATTTTGTAATAGGCCGAGTATATTGTTAGTGATTTGCTTAACCTTGATTTAAAAAAAAAATGTTTATTTTATTAAATTTGCCTCACAGAAGAGTTTGGCACTGCTTCACCACTTTCTGTTGCAAACATACTGCGCTGTATGATGTTGCATAGAATATGAGGATGATAAGTTTGTTGTCTGTCATATTGGAAGTGCCTAATGTAAGAAACACAGCCTTCTATGTTAGACATTCTCTCCAAACAGAGGTATCTCTGTCATGAATTCCTATTCAACCTTTGTCTTAATATGAAGGGTTTTTGATCTGGAAATGTAGAACGTTGATTGGATGCAATGAAAATTAGTTTTGCAATCAGCGATGTTGTTGATCACTATTCATACTGCTGTTATTCAATCAAGAGAACATGGAAAAACTAATGAAAAAATACCTAATATATGCTATACATATTGCAATACGCTTTTCTGTATCCCCCTTTAATGCGATATGGAAATGAGGACCGATACCCATCCTTACTTGTCTGTGACATTCACCTTCCGTGAATTGGAGAATTGTTCCTTAAAACTGTTATTTTTAGGCACTCCTTATGTTCTACCAAGGAATGGTTTGGGCTGATATTTTCAGCAGGTGGGGGATTAAAATGACCTTGATCTGTGTTTCTGCAGAGGATGACGGCGTGGACGAGGAGAACTTCCTCAAGGTGATAGTTCCGGATGGAATGGTTGTTGCTCTCAACCCAGAGGATTCCACCAGTGTTAAGTGGCAGCACAAGGTCAGCAGAAGCGTTATTTCGATGATTTTCACTAAATTCATCAAATATCTAGTGTAATTTACAAAATGGAGGTAACCTGTAACTTTCCTCTCAAGCTTAACACAGCTTTAGTCTTGAATGCTGGCTTCCTTCAGCCTTGCTACATTGAACTTACAGTTTGAGAAGATTTCAGATTGGACTTTTAAGTTGGGGTGCAGTAGGTTGAAGAGCTGAACTTGGCCAACGCAGGCTTTTAACTTGTAGTCTTACACATTTTTGTTTGTTGTTTCCCAAGACAAATCAGTGTTCCAAAGATTTGGGAATGAGCATGAATAAATATCCAAGTTTGGCTTTGATCCTCAGTTCTCAAGCCCGGTTGCGAACGCGTGGCTGATGCAGGCGGGAGTGTTGAAGAAGATGAGTCTGTTTGACACGCGTTATGTGCCAGCCATCTCCAGCTTCATACCGTCTGATGTGGAGGAGCACAACGAGGAACCGCTCCTGTATGTCGGTAAGTGTCAAGTATATTATTGGATATACAGTTCATCTAGCAATGGCTTCCTTCAGGAGGTAACAATCCCCCTTCCTTTCTTTCGATGAGTTCTAGAGAAAACTGCACATTAGTATGAACACTCTTAGAAAATTTCAGGATTCATCTCAATGTTTTATGTTTATATTTGATCACTGTTAAAAGATAAAAAAACATTGTGGTCAGAATTATAAATCGAAATTTGTTGACCGGCATATTTGGTGACAGTTTTGGAGCGATAGTCAAGAGTCTTTCACCATTTGTGTGTCTGTACATGCTCACAGCTGTATTGGGTCATGTTGTATAATTTTGCCTTAAATCATATATCCTTCACTTACCACCTTTTATGGGTGCAAGGTGAAAAAGTATCCCCTAAAATATTATCTAGGACACAACAAAACTAGTTATTTGAAATTCCAATTGGTTCCGAAATTCATACCTACCTTCCCCTATTTCACTAATCTCCATTTTCGTCTGAAACATTTCGTCATGAAGCTGTTAAGTGCCAATGATAGACAGTCAGTTAATGTTTGTCTCTCTCTCTCCCCCAGGTCTTCATCAGAACCAGCTGTATGTGCAACCTTCAGACCAGCTGCAGGAGTCCGTGTCCCAGGCAGCAGCCAACAGTCTCCAGGCCGCCCTGCCCCGCATCTCATGGAGGCCCTACCTCAATACAGGTACACATACAAATTGATAGCTTATTTCATCAGAATTTTGTAGCATTTTAGGATATTGATTATAGCCATGCTCCTTTATGTCATACCATGCAAAAGGGTCCTATTGGCACACCATTACCATTGTTCGTGAGATACTTTCAAACATATTTTGATATTGTTTTCCATATCCGCCATCACAGTGTTTATCTCAATGCAAGCTGCTGTTACAATCTCATGATTGTTTTGGCATGGTTTGCCTCATAAAGATCACAGGCATGTTACTGATACCTATATATATAACATGCAGATCCTTGATTTTCTCTCATCTGGCAATCAAATATTTCTTGATATGTTGATAAATAGGGAATTAAGATATGTATGAGGTCACTGAATTAAAAAACAATTCACCCAAAAACTCAGTTACTTCCCTATTTATTCTCAAAATGTCAAATAATGACCAGACAACCAAGGCATTTGTTAGCATCTCAACTGAATTGTCACTATAAAAAAGTTGTAAACATATAACTTAACCTCATTCAAACGCATACTTGTTAGGCCCTGAGCAGAGATACCCGTGATAAAAAAATATTATTCTGTGAAAACAATTCCACTTGCTGCCAACATGAACAGTAGTAATGTGATACAGTTTGTGTCAGGATTATGTTCGATATGTTTGATATCAATGAAAAGTAACCATGATCAAATATAGAGAAGAAAATCATTGCTTTCAATTTCAGATGGACACAGCTGTTATGAGGTTTTTGATGACATTCGAACATATATTATAAATATTTTTCTAATATTGCATCACTATTGTATGAGCTACATTTTTTACACACCCATACACTTGGAATCTGTATCAATTATGCAAATGACCTACTTTCCTGTATTAAAGTTAATCCAGTTATATGAGTCAGTAGTTCTGTTGAATTACATAAGAGATTTAGTGCTGAACTAGTTCTGTCCAACTTTGTTGTTTGTATACGTTTAGATTTATACATAATTTGTTGTGGGCCCAGTACACAGTAACATTCCTAAGTGAGAGAGTTGAACACTGGGGCAGTACCTCGGTAATTAGCAACTTTACACATTTCTGATACCATACAAAGGAAGGTTTGTTTGTGTGGTGTTTTCATATAAATATTCTCCCTTAAGATATCTCAGAGGTGTGAGCAGGGTACGGAACCCATAAACAGCTCGGTAAATATCCTTGGATCACAAAACGTCTCATAAGATTCTCTCCTGGATCAGTGTTGTGTCTGATTTCTCTTTGAACAAAAATTTCAGCACAGACAAATTATCAAAATAGAGCTTATGATTAAATCAGGTCTATAAAGATATGCATTTGCATTGATTCTTGAATTGGGCATAATTTCAGCAGAAATTTGATAATGTTTGTCAGTTTCTTTCAGTGTTTTTTAATGACTTCAGCTCCATCAAGAACTCCAATCCTGAACAACCAGCCACGCCCCCAGATCACCCAGAGGAAAGACACAAAAGGAGAGGGGCAGGGGGAGGAGAGACCGGGGACCTCCCTCACTGTGTGGCACGAGAACTACCCCTTTGGTGAGTAGCACTGACTGAATAATGATTGATACATTTGAAATTTATATTTCAAAATGACAGCTCTTGATCTAATACCCTCACTCCATCTCAACAGTTGCAAGTTCAGGGGTTTTAAATCCTCTTCCTTTTTCAATTCTTTAAAACATTGACCTTGAAATGGGTGAACCCCCCTTTTGAAACTCCTGGATCCGACACTGCTCAAGATGACAGCTCTGTATCTAACACCCTCATACTTGCAAGGTAAGGGGTTTAAACCCTCTTCCTTTTTCAATTCTTTTTAAAACATTGACCTTGAAATGGGTGAACCCCCTTTTGAAACTCCTGGATCCGACACTGCTCAAGATGACAGCTCTGTATCTAACACCCTCATACTTGCAAGGTAAGGGGTTTAAACCCTCTTCCTTTTTCAATTCTTTTTAAAACATTGACCTTGAAATGGGTGAACCCCCTTTTGAAACTCCTGGATCCGACACTGCTCAAGATGACAGCTCTGTATCTAACACCCTCATACTTGCAAGGTAAGGGGTTTAAACCCTCTTCCTTTTTCAATTCTTTTTAAAACATTGACCTTGAAATGGGTGAACCCCCTTTTGAAACTCCTGGATCCGACACTGCTCAAGATGACAGCTACCGGTATGTATCTAATGCCCTCTTTCCATTTCATGTTGACTGCTTTTTAACAGCCTCTCTTTCCCCTTGCAGACAATGGGTACTACCTGTTCCCTGATGTGACACCCTCCAGTCTTCCCGTGGACCACCCCAACAACAGCCAGGGGTCGGCGGACACCGTCATGGATATCGTTCTGCCAGCCTCACTTTGGAACTGGTGGTAAGGAGGTCTTTAATAATAGAGATTACTAAATGTTTATTGTGTAATACAATTCATTATCTAGCATTATTCATGAAATAGTGGGATACAAAGATACTTATTCACTGTTATGATTAAAATACAGTTTCAGAGAGAAGGTTATGTGGGTTTGAACCAGTTCCCTTTAGATTAATTAATCCCATCCCTCTGTAAAATTCCTTAATCTGGGATAAATAGGAACGAGTTCAGTATTTTATTAATTATAAACTGATTAAATTGAACGTCTTTGATGTGAGGCTCATTGTAAGTAACATGCAGACCTTGCCGCTTACATCATGATGTGAAACCATAGTGATCATGCTTCATGTCAAGTTGTAATACAAAAATTGAGAAATAAATGTAAATTTATCAAACAGTGACATTAGAAAGGGGTGAGTGATCAGACATGAATTGATTTCAACAACATCTTGCTTTTGGGGTGTGAACTGACACCATGAACATTTAAAATAGTTTCTAGGAAACAGTTCAGAATTGCCTGTGAAGTCATTTGCTTCATGAATATTTTTCTGCTTTTGAAATGAAGACTTAAATTTTTTTTAAGGAATTGTTTTTAAATATTTTTTTTTTTTTAGGAAAGAGGTTCTTGCTATCAGCTTGGTGACTTCAGTGATTGTGCACTTTCTACTGACAAGATACATTCGTCATGAACTACCTGAGGTTTCTCGACAGGTGTGTTTTTAGTTGTTTTGATACCTGTACAAGACCTACATGGTAACCCAAAGCATGTAGTGGAAGCTTTTATATTACCATTTCGTTAGAATTATGATGTAGGAGTACTGAGCATTAGTATGTAAATATAGAACTGTGTAAATATCAATATTAATTTTATCATTTTTTAATCACACCTTTGTGATACATGTACATTGAAAAAGGCTTTGAGCTTTGGGGAAGATTTTTAATCACAATGCATAGTTGGCTTGGAAGAAGTTTACTTGTACTTTTGATTGAATTTCACAAACTTAGACTTTGATATTGGTAAATATACTGAGCGAAGTTTTTCAACCTGTACAAGTCTGTTGAAAGATAGACATATTTTTGGGCAACCTGTACAAGTCTGTTGAAAGATAAACACGTTGTTTTAATGAATCATATTTCCTCACCAACAGTCATCAACTGACAGCAACAGTGGAATTAGAAGCTCCGAAAGTGCGCAAGACTTGGCAGAACCACCCAAACAGGCTGAATACACCTCTAGGTCAGTTCTTAGATATACATTGTAAAGTACTTTTTTATTTTTAATACTTTAATATGACAGGTTCAAATCCAAATAGAGACATAAGGAACTTGTGACTTGGGCTTTAAAGTGACACAGAGTATGTTTCATGATTTTTTAAATTGGCGTTAGTAAGGGCCAAAATATCTTATGACCTTAGTTAAGGTAAAATCGACTCCCTAAACTTGCATCTTTATCTCTAAAATGCCAAAATTATGATATTTTCGTGTTTTCACTGATAATCGGAAAATGTCCCTATAAATGTTAAGAATTCAAAATTATGTGGCCAATTAACGTGTATATTAGTTAAATGAACTACTTAACACTATCAACCAATGTATATTTTTGTGTCTGTAAATTTCCTAATTAATGTTTGAATCATTGATGCGCGCCACTGTCCTGTTTTCGATCACAAATCACAACATTAACCCGTTTATTGTCACTATACTGAACTGATAAGCATTAGGATTCTGATTTTCTGAAACATCCACTACTTCTCGATAAAAGAACACCATTTATAAAGTTTGACATATTTGAATCCAACACTATTACTCTGTGCCCCTTTAAACTGTGATGTGTCCTTGGGTAAGGCACATCATCATTGGACTCAGCCCACCCAGCTGTACGAATGAGTACACAGAGCGTATGAACATACACGCTTTCGCAAAGCGCCAAGTAGCTACAAGTCCAATTCTTTCTGGGTAATAATGTACGCTTTTGAACAGTGCCTTGGATTTGATGTAAGGATAAAAATAAGTCATAGTTTCAACCCACTTGAGATATATCTATTCAACATGAAATATCAAGTATCCTCTATGTGTGTGATTAGTAAATTCTTTAAGCATACTTAATTCACAGTTATTTTGGCATTTGTTAACACAATGATGTGACATAACATAGCTGTGATTTTCCTTTCAGATTTCTCCAGGATTTTCAGTGTTTGCACTGCTTAGGAAAAGGAGGGTTTGGAGTCGTGTTTGAGGCTAAAAATATAGTTGATGACTGTAACTATGCAGTGAAGAGAATCTGTATTCCAAACAGGTGAGTTTGAATATTTTGTATTGTCCTATTTTATTATAAAATTTGTACCATACAGTGTATACTTATCAAGCATTATAAGGTATAGAGAAAACTGAAACATTGTGACACTATGATCAATTATTCATGTTAATATGTTAATCTTTTTCACCCTAGGTTTATTTTCTTGAAAGTGATATTTGTCAAAATATGACTTCAATAAAAATTAGAATATTTTAGGCGCATATTTTTCAAAAGACACAAAACTGGTAGGACTTTTTTGACGAATGACAAAAATCAGGAATATAGATTGCAAGTAAGGAAAAATGAATTAGCAGGTTTAGAACAGTGACATTGCTACTTAAAATAAATATTTGAAACTGACAATAGGAAAAACATCAATTAAAAAAATATCACACACCTAAAACATTCTTTTCTGTTTAACCTGACTGATGTTTTTAAAAAATCAAGTTATGGTAAGATGTAGTTCAAGGGATTCAGGTCACTGAATTAAAAAGAAATCTCTCAAAAAAGGCAGTGACTTGCCTATTTATTGAAACATTACCAAAAAACTGCTTGCAGTTAAATGAGAAAACTTTGTAAGTCAATGACTTACTGACATTAAAAATTCTTCACACCTGTTATGCAGAGGTTGTATTGTTGTTTGCAGAGAGGGTCAGAAGGAGCGAGTGATCCGAGAGGTGAAGGCACTGGCTAAACTAGAACACATGGGTATCGTGAGATTCTTCCAGGCATGGTTAGAGGCGCCCCCTGCTGGCTGGCAGGAAGAGAGGGACAAACAACTAGAGGATAGGTAATGGTCCTCCTGAAATGTTTTTGATCATTTGACTCAACTTGCATTTATCTTTGTCTTTGACGTGACAGTCTTAGCATCTTGACAATTGGTCAAAGTAAAGGTCAGAATCTGTGCTGAAACAAATGTTTATGAGACGAATGAACTTCCCCTGCAAGTTGTGATTGCTCCAGTTTCTATCACTGGCTAGTTCAAGCCTTTTCCTATTGCATCGATATTTGTGGGTTGTGTGCAGCTAAAAAAAATTTATTATTTGGTTATCAAATGTGCAGTATGCTGAAGAGCTGACAGAGGAAAATTGACAGCAAAGTTTATACTAGAAATGTTTTGAGGACTGGGTTATTATTTGTAAAGGAAGTTTAATAGAAATGCTATTTGAATTGTGTAAAATGTGTAATAAAGAAATAATTCAGCTCGAAAATGTGACAAATGATTTTTATGAAACTCAAGCAAATTTGTGCATCACCCTCACTATAGATCAGGTAATATAAAATTTCACACCCTTTCTTAAATCTCACACAATTCTTCCTCAGATAATAATCTCCATCTATCAACTTTTTTATAATGCTTATTTCCAATTTGTGTTCATTGCAGTGAGTGCTTGACTCCAACTCCCTGCAACACTGGAGCTGATCTCTCGTCTATATCTCGTTTCCCTCCCGACCAAGCATCTGAACCACGTCTGCCAAAAGTGTCATCCAAGTCCCTCGTCCAGAAACTTGGAATTTTAGCAGAGGATTACTCCTCTAGCCCAGACCAGTATAATAGTCTACGAGAGGGAGTCAGTCAAGAGTTCTCTGCCCATTCCAATATTGAGTATTCAACAGATGAGAGTGGTTCGTTTAGTTACGTCGGCGGTGAACCTGAGCGTCACCTAGCTGAAAATGAAGATTCATTCAGCATCGAGTTTAAGAACTCTCAGTCTGGTATAGAGAAGTCAAATTCTAACATTCCATTTACATCTTATATGGATCACAACACACAGGAAGGGATCAGAAGTGATGGTGATTCCTTCAGTATTGTGTTTGAGGATTCAGGGTGCAAGGATAAGTATAGCGGTGGAGATTTCTCTCAGGAGAATCACTCAGAGGAAAAAGACTCTGTTGCAGTTTTCACAGATCATTCCATAAGGATTGATAAGTCAGAGACTTCGAAGAATGTGGTATTGAAGCAGACCAAATCTGAGCCCCCTGAAGCAAGGAATCGGGAAAGTCAAAAGGGGGCTCCAAAAATGTATCTGTATATTCAAATGCAACTTTGCAGACGAGAGACCCTCAAGGACTGGATGTGTGCTAATACTTTAAACCGTGATAGAGCAATAATTCTTGATATATTTGACCAGATTGTCTCGGCTGTGGATTATGTGCACGATTTTGGACTTATGCATAGAGACCTCAAGGTAAGTCAATCTTTATGCCTTTGTACGATGATTTTGTTATAATAATTTTATATATTTGATGTACATATTCAACCATACAATGATAGTCATTCAAACAGTCAGGGTTCCTATCAAGACTTCTGTTAATAGATTATTATTTTCTTTGTCTTCCTCTATCATCAACATAATTTGGTTATGTGATTTTGATTGTCTTATTTCCATTTGTCAGCAAGAATCATTTGAGGAGGCATTTTGATAATTTTGACCAATAAGATTCTTTAACCTATGAATAATTGAGTCCTGATAAAAACCCATAGGGGACAAACGCTACTGACTATTTTCTCTTATCCACAAGAGCTATGAAATCCTTTGTAATATAAAATTTTGTGTTAAGATAACATATGAAGCAGATTTGGCAAACTCTTGACTTGTATTGGAAGTCTTCATCTCGAGCATTTAAGCCCAATAGAAGTGAAATTTCATGCATTTATTATATGGGTTATATTTGTAGATTTGTTAATCCTCTGACAAGTGCCTCTTTAAAATTACTTTAATCTTATATATGCATTTTGTAAAGCCTGTTGATCTGTAGATGTTCTATTTTTTATGCCATTTCAGCAGGATCCAAATTGATTTTCACTTCTTTTGTTTGCAGCCATCTAATATTTTCTTTGCGCTTGACGGATCTATAAAGATAGGAGATTTTGGTTTGGTGACAACTCTTGTGGAACCGCAGGAATTGGTTGGAGATTTTGGAAACGCTTCTGCAAAACATACAGCTGAAGTGGGCACGCAACTGTATATGAGCCCTGAACAGGTATCACTCTCTCAAATGTTTCCTATTGGCTTGCAAATGCAAATGGGTTTGGAGCAAATAATGGGGGTCTGATTTGATATTTCATAAATATCAAGATAAAAATCAGAATTTTGTTTTTTGTGGAAACAGATTTCGAAGTCTTGTACTAATCATAAGATTTGAATACATACAAGGTAGATGTTATTTGACTGTGGTATGTCTTCATCTGAAAATTGAAATTATTACGTTGGTTCATTCGAAGAAGGGAAACACAAATTAGCCTCCAGCCTCTCACTAAATGAAAACATCCTGTTTTTGCGACTTGTTTCAACCCTCTGGTTCAAGATAAAGATTTAGATAACTTAAATCTTGAAAAAGTTGGTGGCTTACATAGAATTGTTTTTCAGATATCCCGGAAGCAGTATGATCACAAAGTGGACATCTTCTCTTTGGGGATGATCCTGTTTGAGTTGCTGTACCCCTTCTCAACACAGATGGAGAGAATAAGGACTTTGGTCAACATCAAGCGCCAAGTTTTTCCAGAGAGGTTCGTCAGGGAGATGCCAAAAGAAGTAAGCAAGCTTGAATCTTGAAATTCCACACAAAGCACAATCTCCGTCACTGACTAATTTAAACTTTGCTGTTTGTCACAGTAATCTTCAGTGACCTCCCCTTCCACAGTAGATAAACAAAATGGCCGCCCCTTTTGCATATGCAGCCATTGACTGATAATTGTCCCCCGCCGCAACGCGGAACGGGGGACTATGAATTCAGCGGCGTCTGTACGTACGTCCGGATTCTTGTTAACGGGATAACTCATGAAGCTTAGCACCTAGAGTGTTCATATTTGGTGACAGCTTTCAATGGAGGAAGACTCAGACGCCAGTCGACTTTGGTGACCTTGACGTCATTTTCAAGGTCACCAGGACACTACGTACGTCCGGATTCTTGTTAACGCGATAACTTGTGAAGCTTAGCACCTAGAGTGTTCATATTTGGTGACAGCTTTCAATGGAGGAAGACTCAGACACCAGTTGACTTTGGTGACCTTGACGTCATTTTCAAGGTCACCACGACAAACTCATGAAGTTTAGCACATAGAGTGTTCATATTTCATGACAGCTTTCAATGGAGGAAGACTCAGACGCCAGTCGACTTTGGTGACCTTGACGTCATTTTCAAGGTCACCACGACACTACGTCTGCCGAAATTATTATTAACGCGATAACTCGTGAAGCTTAGCACCTCGAGTTTTCATATTTGGTGACAGCTTTTAATGGAGGAAGACTCAGAAGCCAGTCCACATTGGTGACCATGACGTCATTTTCAAGGTCACCACGAAACTTTGACCAATTTCTAATACATTGTTAACGCGGTATCTCGTAAAGCTTAGCACCTAGAGTGTTCATATTTGGTGACAGCCTTCAAGGGAGGAAGACTCAGACGTCAGTTGACATTGGTAACCTTGACCTCATTTTCAAGGTCACCACGACACTTTGACCACTGTGTATACATTTTTCATGCAATAACGGCGGGGGACATTGCCATGTTAGTGGCAAACACTTGTTTATTAAAGGTTACAATAATGATTTTGCTTCCCTGATGTAGTTTTGTAAATAAATTTATTGAATTATTTGTCAATTATTTTCTTTCTTGCTCAAATGTGATAAAAATTATAAAAGTAAATCTTAATTTTTCAGCATGATGTTGTCAGCTGGCTTTTGTCTGAGAAACCGAGTGAAAGGCCATCAACTAAAGACATTTTGAACAGCGAACTTTTGAAAGACTTTGCTCCTAGGCGGGTTGCAACTCGCTTCCGCAGTCGAACACTTTCTTCTAGCAGTGTCAACTCAACGGGCAGTTAATGGAAATCAGCTATCTACTTTACTTTATCCATTTCTGTTCAAAGATGTTTGGCAGCTTTTGACTTCATATCAAAGATATATGGAATGTATGAGTTTGATCAGACTAGTTTTTTAGTCAATCATAGTTATTACGAGCCTGTTATTTGTTTCTTGTGGAGTGAGTTTCAATACCTGCCAACTAAAACATTTAATCATGTTATAAATTTCAGATATATATCATTTCTGGCTGTTCTGAACTGTTACTATGCGGTGTTCAAAAATTGCATGCCGGTTGCTTTGATGGCCAGATTTTTTTGCCTTTTTCATAAGCGAAATGTTAAATGTTGATGGTCTAATGAGATGTAAGTGAGCATAAAATAATCTCAGGTGTAAAAAGATTATCTTTGATTCTTATCCTTATTT
Source organism: Phorcus lineatus (assembly GCA_921293015.1). Classification (NCBI taxonomy): domain Eukaryota; kingdom Metazoa; phylum Mollusca; class Gastropoda; order Trochida; family Trochidae; genus Phorcus; species Phorcus lineatus. Next base: position 25,441,391 of record OV121088.1, on the reverse strand, counting down.
CTTCAGACCATAAATTCCGAGCTCAATTTATAGCTTCTTTTATGTCCAAGCTTTCTTGTATGTCACAGAAATCTAATCTCAAAATGGTAGGAAGATTGACTCTCAAGCCCTGCGATTCGTATATTGCCCGAATGAATACCTATCTTCCTCTTGTAAACAGTGTAAGAATAAAGAAAAAGCCAAAGAAACTATTTGTAACATTGATTATAATCCCCTGCCAAAAAGTGAAAGTGGGATAAAGGTCTGGGCTCTGTCCATCTTGTTTGTGTGTTGGCATCAGATTTTACGGGAACAGATTTTCTCAGATAGGATAGCCAAACTTGGTGTGTGGCTTCAATAACTTGAAAGAGTTCAACAATTAGGAGCATGTAAGTATATGTGGTGGAGTTATTGCCTATGTTCCATTTTAATGAGATTAAAGTGAACCAATCAGACAGGGAATGTTTATGACTGTCTTGTTCACACTATTTATTCTAGGAATAAAAGCTCAAGTGATGAAAAATCTACACATATTTTCATATTGATGACAGGTGTCTTGTTTGTACGGCTTTACTGAAGCTTGAAAGAACCATCTTTGGTCGCCCATGGCTAAATGATCTGATACTTTTCTCTAATCACCCCTAAGATGTTGGCAACTTTCAATCTCAAACTGCCTGCCCTTGAGTCTTACTAAACAATGAATGTAAGATGCAAGAAGATAGAAATATGTTTGGAAACGCCAGATTAAAAGTCCTTTTCAGCAAGTGTTCAGGAACAAGAATTTGAAATTTCAAAGAAAGCCATTCCTCCCACTCGGTTGTAAACATGAAAGTGTAAACTAAGAGCTTGAATTGCAATACAATTTCCTCAGCATATACTAAAGAGATTAGGAACACGTCTTCTCAGAGGCCAGCAGCCCCAGATGACGTGGAAGTTTCATATGCTTACTCATTTCAAGGGCAGGCAATTTTAGTACAGTTTTCGTGATGAAAAGTCCTACACATGATTAAGTGAAGAGCATCCCAACATTCAAGCCTGGGTATATCTTGACCATTGGTGATCGAGGTCAGAATCTCAAACTTGAGATTCTTGCTTTACCCTTCAAAATTTTTCCAAATTAATTTGATGCATTAATTGTCTATGCTTGTATATAACAAATGCTGGATATCATTTTCAAATGAATAGTTCATGTTTTTTTGTACAAATGATTTATACAAACAATATTGATTTGACAAGTTTAAGATGAATTGTAATTGTTTGTGAAAGAATTAATTATTTAATATTTGTGTGTAAAATTATCTATGCTGAACATGTGACCGATTTGAAGGAAATTGTAGCCATTTTGCTACTCTCATATGGAATGAAATTGATGATTTGCAGGTTAACTGTATTATATACTAACAAAATTTAAAACGTTTTTTGATATCAAGAAATACATGTAGTTTTACGTTTCCATTATTACATTATTGTGCTTCTCTACTTATTCTTTATAGCAAATTTTCATTGGATAGCAATTCATGTTTTATGAAATGCCCTCATATGGTGAAAGGTTGGTCATTAAGTTAACTATAAGAAAAGGGTTTGACAAACGGAAATTTGATTCAAGAAACTTAAGCCTTTGATTGATAATAAAAAATTCAAGGTATAGTGTAAAGAAACTATTCCACAATAGTGCACTAATGTGGTGTCTGTTCTTGATCGAAGAGTCAGTCTTATAATTAATTAGTTCCCTTTTCAATATTTGTGATCATGTGATTATCACAGAGAAGTTCAGTCATTCAGAAAAGTTTTGCCACCTTTAGTATTTTCAGCAGGTAGAGTGGTAAGGCACTAAACATGTTTTTTTTTATGTTTTATTTATTAAAATTATAAGTTTCGGCATGATACACTTTCTGAAGAAGGTTAAATACCTTCATTTTTATTGGTAGTCATAGTAAAGGTCAAGAAAATACTGCATGTGACCATTTCATTCATTAGAGAAATGGACTCATTTAGCCAACTGACTTGGTGTGTTAGTTTAAGAATCCTTATGTTGATTAAAAAATCCCCTGTGAATGGGAAGATTTCCTTTTTATTATATCTCTGTATTTCAAATCAGCTAAAGTCCCTATTTCTAGGAATATCATTCAATTGATCTAAACAGCTAGCATTCCTTAAGTTGAATTATTGAGGGTCCAAATTCTATTTTTGATATTGGGTTATCAACTTTACTTTCAAACACCATTAACTTTTTTGATTTTTGAGTGTTATTTTTCTGAATTCATTTCACAACCAATATAAGAGTTACATTTTGTTAACATAACAGTCATATCTTTTATTTAATTGAATTTATCATATTTGACTTCTTAGAATGTTGTATATTATTGTATATGTTTGTATATATATATGTGTGTATATTTAATGAATGAAGACGAATATATTGACAATGTATTATACACTACAAAGTGTTCTGTTAGAATATTGTTCTAATGATATTGTACTATAGTCTAAAAAAAACACCTTTGTTTCATATTCTTTTTTTTTTTATGAAGATATAGGCTGTTTTACCGGGCATTTAAATTTTGCAAACATCAAACAATCCCTTATGCTTAACCCTCGTACAACTTACAGACAAAACTTTCACTAAAGTACTACCATGGAGTCTAAGAAACCCCAGAGAGTCTCTGGCACAGATGACACCAAAGGTTCACTACACATTTTGCCAAAATTATACTCAAATGTATTTTGTGAAGTATATTAATAATTTAAATGATACTGACCGTGACATGTCAACAAAAAGGAATATTTGTATCGGGGGGGGGGGGGGGGATTTGATTGTTGAAAAATGTTGTATTCAAACAACAAATTTAGTTGATTTAGGATGATTTTGAAAAATTTACCTATTTTAACTATTATTTGACAATGCCATAGTTAAAAATTACAAAAAGGTAAATGTTTCAGTTGTTAAAACATCGAATTTGTTCCAGCCACATTTCAGACATGCATCATGAAGATTCAGAATGAAAATTGTGAGGCGATATTTAAAATTTCTGATTTTAACGCTGGGATCTAACAAACACCTTTATGGTGGGGAAGGGGGTAGGCAAGTTTAGAATTATGTACATTTCTACTATATAAAGATAAGTAAAGTTCATTACAATTTTTGTGTGTAATTATGATATGAGTACACATAAAACCTGTATTCATGTATTATAGGTAAAAAAAACCAACATCTGGGGTCCAAGAAACCCCTGTAAGTTGTAGGAGGGTTAATGAATATGTTCTAGTTTAGGAAAATTAATTACATTGTGACACTCTGTTACCAAGAATGTCTTAAATCATTTAAAGAAACCTTCACAAAAACCTTACCCCTTCTTTAATGTTCTATGATGTATCTATTGACAAATTCATTGATTCTTAAAATGGTTGTTCTCTAAAACAAGATAGATCATTAGTTTTCATGTCAATATTTGTTTTTCATAAGGGTCTCATCATTTGTATAAATATATTTTAAAGGAGATACAAGCTAGTTTGGAACATATCACTTTATCTTCAGGCCACTTGCAAAGAGCCTTCTCAACCTAAGGTGATTTGAAAGAAGTGAGTCTCTGGGCCAGTTTGTAAACAAAATTGTGATATATAGTCGTCAATCAATTCCGTCATAAATAGAGTTGATATATATCACTTGCAAGGGAGTTCTCATAATAAAAAGAAATAAAAATCATTGAAATATTAGTGCTCTTGTGTGTTGTTTTTACTTTCAGATTGTTCTATATCTGTTACTATGACAATAGAGAGCAAGACTGTCATATTTAAAGTTTACGATCTTTCCAATCTGATTTATTTTATAACCAAGAATGAAATACACAACATGAACATATTACAATTGAAAATGCTATTATATGCCGATCTTCCTCAATATCATGAACTGATTGGTTTTGTATTTGCAGAGAGTAGAGAGCATATGGTAATAATCTTATGATAAATAATACATAAAAATGACTTCAATGTTAATTGAAACAAACATTTACATTGATCCTTGATCCTTGATATCAAAGCTTTGTTACAGATTTTTCAACATAGCAATCATGAAAATGTCTCAATCCAAAGTAGGAGCAAAAAAACCCAATTAGATTTTGAAATGACATATTATAAGCGTTAGGAATCACATTTCATTAAAGAGAAAAACCTTTTTTTCTAATTGGACAGAATTGGAATCTGTTTGGCTCTTTCAATGATTTTCACTTCTGGAGATAACAACTATATTGCTTTCTCTAGAGAATTACAGTGTATAACATTAACCAGCTTACTTTGTCAGTCATGTTATGTTAATTCTTAGTTGCCATATAACAAGATAACAAGAAACATGTTGCATGCTATCATATGCAACTACTTATTGATGTTAGTCTTTAGATGCAGGTTGACTGTCATCGAGCATTTGTCACAATCTTCCTTTACTGTCCTCAGTTTCTCTACCATGTCAGGACTAAATTGGGTCGCCAGATCCACATGTAAGATGTGAGACTGAACTGAAAAAGGGAATACATAAGATCAGAGAACGAAAATTGTGTGGCATGCAAATTCATGATGGTCAGCTTATCACTGAGAAAGAACCATTTTCAACTTTCTTGGCTTCTTGGATTCTTGTGAATGCATCAAATGCACTTTTCTTTACACTGTGTTTTACTCACAGATTGATTTTAAATTCTCTGAAAAAAAACAACCCAGAGCAATTTTGCCACATGCATGATATAAATTATGACATTTTTTAGAATCAACATTTCATCTATACGAATATGAATGAAGATAATTGGAGCTTAAAATTTTACAAATCAAGATATAATACATGACACACCTTTTGCCTTGAAAATGTCTTCTTTCAATTGCTCAAGTTCCTTATTCATCTTGTCAATGTCATTTTGTGCTTTTTGGTGTGAGTATTCTGGTCTGTGAAGGTCCACTTCGTTCATTTTCTCTTTTTAAATCTGATTATTAAAAACAGATACATGTTGACATTGAAAGATCATAAAAGAGGGTGTTGTAATGTTAGTGTCAAATATGTCAAATTTTATAAATGGTATTATTTTAACGAGCAGTAGTGTTTTTTTCTCAATTCGCCATCTTAAAGCTAACCAGTTCAATTTAGTGTCATAATGAATGAAACAATGGCGCAATTCAATGTTTCATAACTGAAAATTTCTTCAAATTAGACAAATATGGTTTAGTAGTCTAATGTAGGTAGGTCATAAATAATATTCATGTATGCAAGTTGTATGCATAATTTTTACTTCTTTATCTTATCTTTATTCATAGGACCATTTTTGGAGTCTCATTGAAAATAAGGAAATATATCTAATAATTTAAGCATTCTAAGTAAAAACTTCAGAAAGGTGATTTGAACTTAACTCAGGACATATACATTATAGTGTTTTTTTAGCTTTTATGCTATATGAAAATATTATGAAACATACTTTATGTCACTGAAAGAACAAATAACAAAAACAAAATTTGTTTTGGAACTTCCGACTCCATCAGGGTATCATTATCCACAAAAGTGATTGTCTTGTCATCACTTGCCTTAATCAATACTAGCTGGTTACTGACAGCTACAAGAGTATTTGTCACTTAACATAAATTCCATAGACTTCCATGTTAATTCAGCTTTGCACAGATGATTTTTATTTAATTTGTTGTGCTTATACTATTCATATTTTTGTCAAAGAAGGCGCCAACCCGCAGGACGATAGGCATTACCATCTCACAGGTTGACACCAGTCTAGACTTATCCCAGGGAATTAGCTTGATGCTATAGGATCCAACCTCGGAGTTCTGGGGAGAGCATCTGATCAGACAGGAGTGGACAGATAGACACAAAAGATGACGTCATAGAGATGATTGTTTATTTCATTATGACATCATGAGTGTGAAGGAAAAGGTCAGCTGTGAAGTTGACCCTAGACTCCACACTCATTCCCCGTTGTAGATTCCACTCTGGGCTCCACTCTGGTCTCCACTCTTGGCTCCACTGATGTTTGTTTCAGAGAGGGCCCTATTTAAGGGATTCACATGACTGAAAGCTGTTAAGCCCTCAAGCATATTAAATGTCAAATAGAGTATGACTGACATGATACTTCCTGAAGTATAGATGTTACAATTGTTTCATTTCGATTGCCTAAAGTGATGGACAATAAAGAGTTGTTAATTACTAAAGCATATAAAAGACTATTCATCTGGGTAGGTGATTGCCTCAGGTGTTTGTATAAGAGAATTGACATGTTTCTGTTGTGAATTTACTTACAACTTGAAAATATTGAAAAACATATACATAGGAATATATAGAAAAAATATGAAGAATATATATACAGTTATTAGCACTGTCATCCTTTCCCATGATATTTTGTTCCCATGTGAGAAATCATCAAGGCAACAACCGCATAATTTCAGTTGTTTTAATTGCTATTAGCTATCATGGGAATGCCACCAATTTGATAAACTATAAATATATCCCCACGTACCTGTTTTCGAGCGTCGTTGATAATGGTCAGATAAGAATTAATTGCCAATGATATTTGTTCTATTACAATTGTCGCTGTTTGCCTTAGGGGCTCGAAAACCCTGTACGCGAGGTTACTGATGTCCCCCTTCCAAACTTTTAATCTAACCTAATTATCTTATACCAGAAACATTCCATACCAAACATATAATAAAAAGGTTAATATATTACACACAGTCATCAAATATGATAATTAGAATCTACAGCCCCCAATATGCACTAAGTTCAAATTGTTTCTATGGAAACAAAGTAAAATGAAAAAGGAAAAAAAAAGGTAGCAAAAGGCACCAACCAAGCACTAGATCTATAACCATATACCAGGTTTAGTAAAATAATACTCATTAGAACTTTAGATATAGGTTGGAAAATTATCCTACCCCCATATGCACAAAGTTCAAATTGTTTCCATGGAAACCAGAATTTTTTTTATTCAGAATCAATAAACAAAATAGCAAAAGGCCCCACTCCACCACTAGACCAAAGCACAAACCAAGTTTCGTAAAAAAAATATTGAACGTTTTTTGAGAGGCCCGGAAACGAAAGCATTTCGGAATTCCGGAATTACGGAACCACGGAACCACGGACAGAACTGAAAACATTATGTCTCCCGCAAAATAACATGGCTTAGGGAAATGTGTATCATTTAGGCCTATGTAGGCTATGTATGTAGGCTAGGCAAAGTTCATGACAAAAGTTAAATATTTGTCCAAACTTATATTTAATGTTTGCGGTTGTAGCCATATGATGTTTTTTTCACATGTAATTTATACGCTTTCGGAGGAACACCCTCAGAAGAAAACCAGGGGATTGAAAGAGAGGTTTGTGCACAAAAAACACCTTGATTGAACATCGAAAGAAAATCGAAATTATTCGTAACACTGTCAACATAATATTAATAATAACCCATTTTTTGACATAAACTGAAAGTGAATTTAGTTTATTGTCAGTCCCATTTAACCTTATTAAGGACAAAGTAATAAAAGGAAGATTTTACAGTTAATTGAAATGATATACGCACCTGTTTTGACCTACGGATTATGGCTAAACAAAAAATATCGTCTGCATCTCGTGAACATGTGCTTCCAGCGCCGGACAGCACGTGACAAAAATAAAACAAATCAAACATTAGCGAAAATGAAGCAGCGTAATCTTATTGATTGAAAATACAAATATTTGGTGGCCGAAAAAAACTTTCATACCTTATTTTTCAAAATATTTCTTATTAGGACATATTTTTGCTGCATGATGACAATCCAGTGTCTATTTCCGGTTTGATGCTTTCGAAGGAAGAGTTTGGTAGAATCCGAAGTTTGTGTCATATCTAAGCACTTCTTTAATAACTTTGTTATATTCTAACATAATTTCCACAATTTGTTTATCTTCAAATATTTTTTGAAAAGTGTCATGCTTTGTTTAAAGCGCAAATGTATTTGGTTTAACCTGCCAGTTAGTGAAATAGTTCGAAAGCGCTAAAACTTTAAGATGTCGCACGCACGACCAAAAGAAAACTCAGCATTTATAAGAAAAAGTTACGAGGTAAGCATATGTTTGTAATCATTGTATGACTGTATGAATGTTGGACTGCATTTTACTGGGCGCACATCAAATGTATTCATATCGTATTATCTCTTTAGCCTTTGTATTCCTGTAAGTTTATCTTCTTCTAGCCTAGGTAATCTTAACTTCAGTTCATGTGGGATGACTGTAGAGTCTGAAGGCTGAAGTCTGAAGGCTATTTTATTTGTAGCAGCTTCCCAATGATTTTGATTGTTAGGAGTTTTGCCTTCTAAATCAATAAAAACAAAACATAAAACGTCAATCAACACACAAATGGAACGATAAACCCATATACATCTTTATGATAGTTTGACATTTTGTTTTTATTGATGTAGACTTCAAATCCTTCCCAATCAAATTCATCAGTAATGTGCTAGAGATAGAATAAACTTCGGATTGTAGACTATGACGAAAGAAGGCTTCTAGCATGATGAAATACATGTACTTCAAAAATAGCCTTGGGATATTTGTAGACTATCTGAGCTCTTGGATCCATGTCCATGGTCTCTTCGGGTTAGTTTTTCTAGCATAATAGTAGGTTCTGTGTTGCTGATGGTAATCACTAGCGCCTGAAATAGTGCAGTACTCCCTTTATTTCTTTATTCTAGATGTCATTTAGATAAAGTATTGCCTGTACAAAAATTCGTTTTTGATCTGTGTTGGTGCATCAGTGGCTAAAATCTTTTCCGATTCAACAAGTCATAGTATTACAGCATAAATTTTTCTGAAAGTCTGGACGCTTTGGTTTAATTGATTTACTTATCATTGTTCATTTAAGAGATTTAGTTAAGAAAACATTGTCTTATCGCAAAAAAAACCAAACCATTATTTGTGACAGTTAAAGAGTAGATGACAGCAACTTGTCAGTCAAATGGGAACAAAGGTTATGTCATGGATTTTTTGTTGACTCAAGAAATGAAAAAATCTCACTGGAAGGGTCAGATTAGACCAATGATGTTCTGTTATAACCTTTTATGTAATCTTACAATCATTTTCTGCATAAGTGAAAGGTAAATATTTTTTGGCTAAAATGATTTCAAGTGTCTTTATATGTGGATAATTCTTTTCAGACAATGGAGGTAACCGACATGAGAGAACAACTGGTGGCAAAGCTAAAGTTGGCATACAATAAGGTCAAATCTCTGAATGCAGCTGAGAGAAAAATTAATGCAGTGATGGCAATACTGTTCATGAAAAGAGACAAGGCAAAGTCCGACGTTGAAAGTTTGGCGCGAAAACTAGTAGGAAAAATCATTGCGATGCAAAATGCATTTGAGAAGGAGATAAATGAGATAGTGGATAAAAAAGTAAAATCAATGGAAGATCAGGTTCAGTTTCTGCTTGAAGAGCTCTGTATTCTTGGTAAAACGTGTGTTGAAGTTGAAAAAGTCCTCAAGATTCAGAATGAGGAAAAACTAACTAATGATGGCCCAAGACTTTCAGAAATGTTCAACACTCTACTGAAAAAAGTTCAAGAAGGCGAAGAGCTTGTAGATTTGGAAGAAGCCATGTTTTTGCAATTTGTTCCTGGAAATTTAGAGTTTGCCAGTCAAACATTTGGAAAAATTTACTCTTCAAATAAGGACAGTGGAATATCTTTTGCCACTGTGAATTCAACTGGAGACTTGGATCATTGTGACATAAGCCCAGTTGCAGACGGTCAAGATGCCCAAAATGGGGATACTACAAAAAGAGCTTCCAGTGAAGGAAATCTCCTTTGCAGTACAACAGAGGAACATAGGTTTACAGAATGTCAACGAGTATTAATGCATGATTTGTTGAAGCATAACCCTCGTGATGAAGCCTTGTTAAAATCACATGACACAGAGATGATACCAAGATGTCCCCCTGGATTTCAACCTGTGCATTCCCAAGACAAACCACCAAAACCCCCAGTCTTTGAATTTGTTTCAAAACATGCAAATAAGGCCTTAGCTCAGAGTACTCCTATTGCAAAGGGACAAACAGAGGAAGAAACTAGTGAAAAAAGCAAGAATTTAAGAGATGAAAACACTGATTCACAAAAGTCAAATATAAGAGAATCTCGTTCCATTGCAAATGCCAAAAGGGCCATAAAGAAATATGTAGCACAAGTTGCATCAAGCAAAGATAACTCTGGTCAGCTATCAGCCATTTCAGAGAAGTGGGAAGAAGAAATTGATGAAATTGATGAATTGTCCTCAGCAATGTCAGTCCGCCTGAGAAAGAATATCTATGACAGAATGAGATCAGAAGACAAGGTAGCTTCAGACAAGGACCAAGAGGACAGCCTTGCAGGATTATCAGAGACAAAGGTTCAATCTGAGAAACCTTCCCAAGCTGAAACAGAGGCTCAAGAATTTCAGCAGAGGCATGTCAGGAAGCTTTTCGATGAAGAGGGGACTGTTAAAGTCAAGCTAGAAAAGGACTGGAATGATTATGGCAAGACAACAGAAGGACAAAGGAATCCTTCTTCAGTCAAAAGCTCTCAAAATCTTCCGGCAAAAAAGGACTGGAATGATTTTGGAAAGATGTCGGAGGGACAGCAGAATCCTTTCTCAATCAAAAGCCCTCAGAATCCTCAAAAATCAATATCAGCAAAACCATCTTCAAATCCAAATGAATGGTGGGATGCTCAGTTAGCTGTTCCCAAACAGGAACCTAAAAGTCAGGATGATGCCTCTTACCGAAGAGAGTCGAAGAAAAACACTGTATGCGATGACGGAAAGAAAACTGGAAATCGTTTACCATCATCACGAATGGTTGACAACTGGGAGGAACTGGATGATTCCTCCAAGAACACTAATGTTAGTCCACTAAATCATTCGTCATGTCTGCCTGGTACTGACATTAAACCATCTCGATCTTCAAGTGACCTTCATTTATGGGATAGTAATTTCAGAGAGGTCAGCCCAGTTGTTGGAAAGGATGATTCAAAGACATCTTGGAAAGGAGAAGGACTTCAAAGGAGTGGGAACTCATGTTTCCGCACCACCTTTGATTATAATCATGGTAAAATCAATCAAAACAGGAGCAGCCAAGACAAAGAACCAGTTAGAAGTGATGACTCGTGTTTCCGCACTGTAGTTGAATACGGTCATGGTAAGACTGATACAACACCGATGAAAACAGTGAAGGAAGAACCCTTTCAAAGAAGTGAGAAGTCATGTTTCCGCACTGTTGTTGATTATGGTCATGGTAAGATCAACAGCAACAACAATGGTGAAGGCAAAGGGGACACAACATTTAAGAAATCCAACAACATTATACCTGGCCGGATGAAGAGTCTCTTGAAGTCTTACATCAATTCTAACAAAGGACAAACCCCTTCAACAGATCCACCAAAAACTAGCACAGACTCAGATCAACAACATACATCAAGTGCTGATTCATACAAGTCAAAGCTTTTGAAGGACAATACAGTTGCTTATATACCTGACAAGCCAAAAGCTGAAGAAGAGAATACGCTCACGTCTCTGGGACCAGTTCCTTCGAAGAGCAAACTCCCTGATAATGCAAGGCTAAGGAAGACAGTCACCGCAGAAGAATGTTTTGGGTCTGTGATTCCGAGTCAAGAAGCAAAGCCTCCCCCTCCACCTCCTGCATTTGATGATTCAGCTTGGTGCGAAGATCCCCTTCCTGTCTCGTCAATTGAAAAGCAAAGTGGGAAACCTAAACCTGAGGAACAGCAGCATGCCTTTGAACCTAAGCAGAAAGGTTTCACCCCTATGATGCCCAAGAAACAGGGTGTGTTCACTGATCTTACAAAGCTCATTTTCACTGGAAACAGTTGGAGCGGTGAGTGGTTGTAAATGTACTTGGATTATCTGGTATTACTGGAAGAAAGTTATTGTTTTTGTATTATATTTGAAAAGGGTCATACAGGGCTCCAGATAATTATTTGGACTCACAGGTATTTCACTCCTGAAAATAATAATTTGACGAAGTATAAACTCGGCTTATCATTGTTTTCATACAGGTTGGCATCAAGTTGGCTACTATTTGAGATGCGAGGATCAGACATGTAGAAATGAAACTTTATTTTGACAAGTCACGATCACTCCTGTTAAAAAATTTGTGACTCATATTATGGGAAAGTTGTGGATATCTGTCATTGTTGGTTTCATTTTTAATGCGTATATAAATAACCTGTGCGTATTTTACGCAGATACGCATCTTATCTGGAGCCCTGGTCATACATTGTTTATGTTGTTTGTTAGATCTCATCACTCTTTCTAGATAATTATTGGAAAATGCAATATGTTTGAATACACAATAATTTCAGAGTTAACTATTTCATATTTTGCATCGGAGAAGGAATAAAGTAGGACTACTTGCATCAGAAATAGGTACTGGCAGGATGTATTGTTGATTTGAATAGATTTTAAATACCAGTTTAAATTAACTGGGTTTAATTTTAATTTAACACTAAGTGTTCTCTGTACAGAACTACCAGCTGTGCTGGAACGGAAGATCGGTCATCTGAAGAAGGGAGATGAAGACGGGTTCTTCTTCCCGATTGGTGTCGGCTACACAAGCACTGGGGACTTTGTTGTGGCAGACACAGGCAACAACAGGGTCAAGGTCATCAAAAATGGTGTTTTTACGACAATAATAGGAAAGGTCAGTGTTCATGGCATCACAGTCTTCTTCTCAGTTGCAGTTGTAGGGGTTCTGGAGGTTTGAGCTGCCCCCTCCTCCTTTTTAGATAAGTGAATCTCCCTGGTAAAATTGCTAGGGATTTCATTGTCATCACATTTGTTCTGAAAGACAGTGTGTGTATGTTGATCCAGAACCCTTATTTATACCTACTAAGACAGACAAGTACAGGATCAAGATGATATACAATATTAAGAAAGGGCAGTGCTATTGGCACTGCCGTCATCATAACATGTTCTCAAAGATGTCCAGCATTACATTAAGCAGGGATTGGGAAAGGCAGGGGCCATGGACCATTTTGCACATTGGATGAAAAAATGGCCCATTCAAATTAGAAATTTTACCATTGTTCTAAGGGGAATGGCCCATTCAAAATTCTGATAATGACTCAAAGACCTGAAAATGGCCCATTGTCAAAGGTGTCTTTCCCAATCCCTGCATTAAGGTCCCCGAATGTTATATGAGGGTCCATAACATACTATGTTTATGACACGAGTGCCTGAATATTAGTATTTCCGTGAGTGAGGGATGTTTGGACTCAACGTCACAAATGAACTGTGATGTCAAAGCATTGTTTATGATGTGACGTCACAATGAAAAAGTGATGTTTTGCCCTTGGTCAACGATGAAAAATATGAGCCCCAACATGATTTCGCTTGTAGTTAAAAAAAGATACATTAAGAAAGAAAATAAAGAGGCTCATATTTTCTTTTCAATGGCCGGTGTGTTATGATACAGCCTCCTTTGTCTAAATTTTATGTTCAGTGACTGTTCAAAGGACAAGTTTAAAAATGTATCCGTTTGATTTTTCAGGATGGTCCATCAATGAATAGGCCTTCCGCTGTTGTTTTGAACCAGAGAGATGAAATCTTTGTGAAGGATGATCATCAAATATTCAAGTTTGACTTGTCAGGGAAACTTCTTCTCCAGATTGGTCGCAACAATCTCAAAAGACCTTATGGTACTTGAAACCAATTTTCTTATATTGGTATAATGATTTTGCATCTTCAGTTTATTATCATGGCTTCTATGGGAGCACAGATGACAATCCTATGGCATAAAATATTCATGATGTAATGCTATGATGTCATTATATACAGCTGTAAATCACAATCCTATATGAAATGGTTGCTGAAGAAGCCTAATTGTGGTGAAAGACTAGGTTTATTACTGGTAGGGCCAGAAAAAAAAAAAAATTAGTTGATTTACCGATTTTGGGGGCAAAATTTCTAAATACAAGGGGAAAAAAAAAAAGGAGCAAATTTGCTCTAATGTGTATGAAATTTTTTCTGAATGTTTTCAAGTAAGAAAACTTAAGGTACAAAAATAGTTAAAGATTTAATCATTTTCCCCCTTTTGTGACTTTGAGGGTAATAAAACTTTGGCAACAGTTCTAATTCTGGGGGATTCTGAATAGCACTGTTTTTTCCAAATTAGTCAAAACAATTTTAGGAGATTCTGTAATACAAATTATTAAATTTGTTTTATTTAAAAATAATTTCATATTATAAAAATAAGATCTAATCCTGGTACCTACTGATATCAAATTAACACATACATTGAAGTAAAGATATTCCTTGCAAGACTTGTATGTTTATCATTTTAAGTAACGAGTGTTGATGTATTTGATATCAGAAGACACTTGGGTAAATTTTTTCTACAATACCTTCAATATTTTCTGTTTCGATAAGTCTATGACATTGATCTGTATTCTTACAACATTCACCACGAAATGTCCTCAAATATTTTGTTGATTTTGATGCCCACTGGCATGGTTTCATCTTGCATCCAGGTCTGGCTATGACATTGAATGGCTACTTGGTGACCTTGGACATTACAAGGAACAACCACATGCTGTATCTCTTCGACCAAGATGGGAATGTCTACCGCAACAATGTCTTTGGACCCCTAATGAACAACATGATCAACTCCAAGTGCAGATTTCTTGAAGTCTACAATGATAAAGTGCTCGTCAGTGATTTAGGTTTGTTGTTCTAAACACATACATTAAATAAGTTCAAAGCCAAAGCCAGTGATAAAAGGTTGATTTCTTAAAAAATCTCAGACACACCTTTGAAAAATTTGATCTTTTTAAAAAAGATTTGACAAAATTTCATTTCAGAGACTTTACAGAAGTTTACTTCTAGTGTTTAACAGTGTGATGATCTGAATTAATTTGGATTGCTTGAAATGTTAAGAAAACCTATTTTGGCAGTGAGAAGTTTCTTAAGAAGTAAAAATTTAGTAAGGCATCTTGTACATTTAAGTATAGTCATAAGATAATGATAGAATGATATTCTTCTTCATAGGTCTGAGTGTAATGTACCTGGGCAACCTGAATGGCCATGTGTTCAGGTGTTTCGGTTATCACGGAAGCGCCCCTGGCATGCTACGGGAACCATCGGGAGTAACTGTTGACTCTGCAGGAAATTGGATTATTGCCGACAGCAAGAATGACAGAATCCAGGTATATCTTCAGGTCTTCAATATTTTTGTCACTCCTAATGGCTTCAACATTGCCCAAGTGGCGCTAAACAATAACTCACTCGATATGTTTAAATAATTACAAAATGATGTTGTTACACGATTTTTGGCGATTCTGATTGAACGAGAGCACTCAAAAACATGCAACCATTTGTCGATGAATGCAGAAAAATTTGCTTTTATACCTCGTGCATTCATTCTTTATGACGTCACAATCTGACAGAACAAATTGACGCAGCGGCTAGTCCGGTTATGACATCGTGTTACTTTGGGTTTTTTTTGCAAAATAAGAAATGTACGCATGTCATCATCTTCATAACTGACCAGATAAAACTTTCCTCCCTCAAAATAACCAATTAACTTCACTGAAAACTCTTGAACTAGAAGTCCTGATGTTTGATAGCTCAAATCGTTTCACAAATGGTAGCCATTTTGATTGTCACGTGATATGCTAATGAGGGTTATTCCAAAAATGCGGACTCGAGTTAAGATGAACTTTGATTGCATGAGCGTCAATGCTGATGAAAACAAAATAAACCGTTTTAGTTCATGTATTTCTCAATTTGAACTCCACCATGTATAGTCGTGTGTAACAAACTGAAAACTAACGTAGTGTTCACGACAATTATTCAAGAATTGTTTAAATTATTCAGAAAATCTGAGTCGAGTTGAGTTGATTTTGTAATTATAAGGATTGTTTTACATATTTTGTGCCTCTATCAAGTATAACAGCAACAAATTTTGTATAACATAGCTAAACTACTCGATGTTATACAATTTGTTGCTGTTATACATCGATAAAGGCACAAAAAATGTAAAACAATCCTTAACCTGCATTACAGATGATGGCAATATTGAATTATTCCTGGCATTATAATTCCTGCAAATTGACTCCTCAGAAATTTTTTTCCGTTTTGTATTCAGCAGTTAAATTGTCAGTGATTACAATAATGGCAGTCAGTCAAATTCTTACCAATAAGATGTATGTTGAAATGATTAACATTCAAAGTAAATATCAAAATTCGGCTAATGTGACAGAGTACCTTTCATATCAAATGTCTTTATAGTTCCAGGCGATGCTCGCAGGTTTCACCACAATGCTTAGCCACAATGGTGTTGAGGGCTTTCTCCCTTCAATAATACTAGCAGCTGCGATATAAGTGAAATACTCTTGAAAGCGGCGTTGAACCCCATCTCACCTCACCTCAAATGTCTTTTTCCATATGATTTTCTATCTTTCAAATATTCCTTCAACAAACTTAACCCTTACGTTGCTGAATATTATTTTGACCAGTTTTGCCCCCGTGGCTGAATTTTCCAGCACTCGACTCGCTACCGTTATAGCGCAATTAGCCCCTGTGACCGAATTTTCCAGCGCCGCCAGATGCGACCGTTTTAACAACATATGGCGTGTTTACATGGCGAAATACAGACGTTATCGTCGTTTTATACAAAGCTTGTCGGCGAATCCCGTGTTACAAATGGATGATACTTACCTGACACTTTGAATGAAATTTATATCACCCCTAGAACGGTTTCTACAACCGAAGTAAACTTGTTTTCAATTCGGGCGCCATAACTCAATAAATTCTAAGAGCGCATGCGCGAAATGAAAACGAAACTAAGGACGAATAGTTCCTCTTGACATCGATATAAAAATTATTACAAAAATTTGTCTAGCACGATTTTTACAATTATTAAAAAATTGTCTATATTTCAAACTCTATAAAATCATTTAATCACTGATTGCACATAGACAAATTATATACGGAAATGAAACTATTTTATTGCTCTATATTTTACGATAAATTTCATTACGATACGCCATCCTAAACGAAAGATATAAATAACGAAAGCAGGGTAGTGATAAATCCCGATAACGTTCTGACCCCCACAGTAATATTACTAAGCTAGTAGCCCCGGGCAAACGCATGCGCTCAGCGCGTGCAGGCGGGGTATCCCCGCTGAAAAATACACTCACACTTAACAGAAATTGTCTTTATTTCCAATTTTATAATTCAAGTTATTCGCTTTGTATACATGCAAATTATATATGGAATTGAAGGCAATTTATTCTTCTTTACGAAAAAATAAATCATAACAATCTTTTGCACTGTAATTAGAAGTTATTACCAACGTAACGTGGGTATAGCTAGTGAATAAAGTCTTTGATAATCGCCTTACCGCGACATTTGTCGCATAATTTCCACACGTTTTATTTTGGTGCAAATATGGGCAAATTACACATGAAAATGAAGGTATTTATTTCCTCTTTACGTTGATATGAAAATGATAAATATGTACCGCTTGGTTTGGAATATATATAGTTTGCAAAGATTGTACCCTCAGGTATTTGAAAACAGATTTTGATAATTGCGACATCACTTACCGCTCCTTTATTGTTTCATTGTAATTTGCAAATTTTACATAGAATTGAAGACGATCCTTTTCTCTTTATTGTGATATAAAAATGTTGATAATGCGCTCTGCCGTTAAATGGATAGGAAGTGTAAAAAGCAGTTGAAAAAATCGCTTCTCGGTTAACAAGATATGAATAGAGAAATTGCCTGTTTGCGCAATGCTCGTCGGGTCTTTACTGATTTTCGTTTACATACAAATTTTATATGGAAATAAAGATCATCCTTTTCGCTATATTTTGATATATGAAATTTCAAAATGTCCCGAGAACTTTATGTGATATAAAGTGCGAGAAAATGGTAAAAACACAAAGAATAAAGAAAAGTCGCAATTTTGCGGCACTTGCTGTATCTTTATTTTATATACTGCATATAACTTTTTTACATCAAATCAAAGACAATTATTTCCTCTTTATCACGAGGTAATCAATTTTAAAATACGCCTAGCTGTTGAGAAGATATAAATGAAATAAAGGCACATGTCAAAATCGCCGTTCAGTTTACATGATTTGAATAGAGAAATTAGCTTTTTGTGCGGCGCTTGCTGTGTCTTTATTTATTTTTGCGCATGTACAAATTTTACATGGAATGAAAGACAATCTTTCTCTCTATCTTATAGTATAAAAATTGTCAAAATACGTTGAGCACATCATGTGAAAATTGGGGTGACAAAATGGTGTAAAACTAAAAATATGTAAAAATCACCTTTTTTGCGGCACATGCTGTATCTTCATTTCAGGTGGCGTAGTTATGTATTTTATATTGAAATGAAGACAATTTCCTGCTCTTTCAAATGATCCAACCGGTATTGTAATACGCCCAAGGGTTCAGAGCATAGGGCGTGCGATAGAAGGTTGTAAGTTTGGTGTGAGTGCACGCTTGTAAGCAAACGATAGCACGCGCGGGTCGGTAAGCTCGTGCGAGAGGGGAGAAAGTTAGCACGTGCGGCGGGGAGTGGGGGAAAATTGAGTGATTTTAACGCTTATTTTCGGTACGATAAATGTTATCAATGTTTTCATAATTTTCGGAACATGTACGCGCATTATTTAGAACACCAACGAAACTAAACACGGTTGCTTAGCGACAGCCGGAACGAAAATACAAGCGTTGAACTGAGACTACTGCTAGGCAATAAATTTCCGGGCTCCGCTACCGAGACCCGCGGTCATAATTAGTTAGCGTGAGAAAAATAGAGTGTGCTACTCGCATCCCGCTAAGGGGACTTGCGGGCAAAGCTAATTTCATCCCGGAATATTCCGGGACCCGCATCTTAAGGGTTAATTACGGCCATCAAATTCATAAATTTTGTGATACATATATCCCGTTCCTTGTAAATAAAAAACCTTGTACAAATATAACAAGGAGTTTAAGAGATATCATGGGTTAATAAGTGTCATGATTCTACTTCAAATTGTAAGTCCCAATCCTGTATGACTTTGCTGCTCAAGAAGCCTAGTAGCAGTATGGTAACTTCAGAATAATGAAATTTATTTACAGTTACCAAATAATAAATTGTATAATACTTGTCCCTTCTGAATAATTAAACCCATGGAAGAGGAATTTTAGTGATACCTTAAGTTATTTTGATTATTCTATTTATGTTTTCAAGGTATTCTCCCCTGAGGGCCAATACTTGTTCCCAATCAAGTTGTCGGAGCCCATCTACCGACCCTCGGACATCACTCTCACCGCAGACCAACACCTCCTCATTGTAAACTATCTCACTCACTCTGTCAAGGTTTACAAGCTCGGTTAGATGATGGTGGGCCACTGGGATTCTAAGATTTTGACTTAGAATGAAAATGGGGCAATAGTGCTGGAATTGTAGTAGATTTTTGTTCATGTGTACTTTTTGATTACACGGATAACTGGGATTTTCAAGATTATGAGTTAAAAGGAAACTTGCCACAGGTGTCACTGCTTTGGATGGAAGATATATGTTCCATATCTACAATGAAGAGGATATGATCCCAAGCTTTGGGGGATATCACTCTTACAGCTAATCAACACCTCTTGGTTGTCAATTACTTGTCCCATTTCACACTGTCAAGATCTCAAGTATAATGATGATGGATAGCTATCACACAAGCTTAGGTAGATGATATTGTGTAACCAGACCAGACCAGACCAGACTCAAATTAACACTTGGAAGGAAATACATGGCTAGGATTTTGGTGAATACAAAATAAGTGATGCTTTTTTGCTCAATGTCTAAGGATAAATATTACTTCATATGCAGTAGATTTTCCTGGGTAGAAGTGGAATAAAGTGCCCGATCTGCAAGCTGGTCAAAATGGTGCTTTGACTGTATGCTTTGGTGAATGCTTTATATATGGTGTATTGATGCTCAACGTCAAAGTTACGATGTTTTCTGCAATTTCAGGAAGCTGATTCTGTTTCTAGAAGCATAGGTTAGGCTTGTTGGAGTAGATTAGGTTGAATGCTATAGCCTTTGTGGAGTAGAAAAGGGTGAATGCTATGGCATTGATGGAGTAGAAGAGGATGAAAGCTAAAGCGTTGGTGGACTAGATTATGCTACACGATGCTAAGTTGATGAAGTCGATTTGTTATTGTTGTTTTCGGTTCTATTTATTTCATCCTAAGCATCTGGTCGTACTTCCATGTTCTAAATGTCCAAGTCCTTATGTAGGACTAGATCCTTCAAATAAACATTAATTGACATTAATGGTTCAGGTTTGAATGCTCAAAGTGCCTTGTCCTCAGCCAATGCCAATTGCTGAGTGAAATCACCTCATCAAAGCATGAAACCATTCCTTATTGTGATTGTGTAGTTTATACCAGGAATCTGTTGTTTTCATTTGATATTTTCCCTATGAAGGTGAAAAGCATTCATCTTGATAAATAGAGTTTATTTTCTTACAGATATTTCATTGAACAATGCTGCTTATGACTGAAATATAGCCAAAGTGGCATTAAACAATTACTCACTCAGTCAACAAAGATTTTATTAGTGTTTTGAAAAAGAATTGAACTCTAAACACTCCTCCCCTCTCTTAAAGCTCCACTGACTAAAGAAATCTTGTGCCAAAATCTGTTGAGTTAAAGAGATTCAAATAGATTCAGTTTTGTAGTAGTCATGCCAGTCTTGAATGTTTTGTAAGATTGGTGGTTCCAACAGAATGCAACACATACTACCTATTCTTAACCATTGAAGTGCTGCTTGTTTTTTTTTTACACTACCAATCTTGATAATAGAACTGTAATATATTAGACTGTAGTGTATCAGAAGCATGTTGTGTTATATAGTGTTTTGTGATTGGTGATCTAGTCCGACCGTGCCATTGTTATTTACATTCCAAACATGTGATTGGTGCTAATCAGCTTTTTGAGCAGTATTATGTAAAGACTCAATTGCTCACATATTTTTCACTTATGCCTAACAGTTATCTTATTGCTATTTCCTGTATTTTGTTATCTGCGATGCAAAAAAGTCTATATATCACATCACTTCCTTGGGCTGTTTTCTGACTGTTTTTACAGAATTAAACAATTTATTTCAAAATTTCACATTCCTTGTAAAAGCCATATCACACTTCTGCTTGGTTTATAATGTCGATATGTTCAGTGCCATTATATTTTGTTACACATAGATAAACAATTTGCTTTCAAGTTTGTTATTAAATTACTTGAGTAACAGCGGTTAGAATATCTCTGTCACTGTCTAATAAATAAACATCCAAATGTCAGATGACTTGACTCTACTTTGAAGTGACTACTACCGATTTGGTTCAACTTTCATTTTGTTGAAAAATTGTCAACGTCATAAGAATTTCTTTTGCCACTGTGAACTTTATTTTTGTTTTATTATCTAGTTATTAAACATAATGTATTTTTCAATATATTTAACTGTTTACAGGAGATCTGACATCATTGCATTGTTTCTTGCAGTTTTCTCAAGCAATTTTTTCCCAATATTCTTTCACAAAAACTGATTTTGGATCACACTTTTTTGTGTCAAGTCCCTTTCTGGATACAGAGCTACACTCTCAGTCTGGTGCCGTCAATGACGACAGTTGATGCCTGAGAGTCTGTATGTAGCACGCAAGGTTACTTCTCATGGGTAACACCTAATATGAAAATAGAAGATCTCTTTTCTTTACATCCTCTTCTTTGTGATTTAAATAAAATTTCCCTATGTTTTTCTTTGTAACCCAGTTTATAAATCTTGATAAAGTCACTTTCTGGACACCAACTATCTTGATTTTAAAGAAAAAGGTTGCTGAAAACAATCATGGTGCTGATTCACATGCATTAGTTTGAAAATGCTTTTCAGATGCAATGAAAACATGACATATACAAGCATTTGTTTTCATGGTCAGATTTCATAAATGTACTTTGAATGTCTTTGTTCTTTGTTTATAGCAATTTTGTTTCTGAGCATTGTCTTCAGTGAATTCGTCCAATTGCCAAAGGTGCCCTTGCTCAATACCTCATTGTGTTACTGGTTTGTTTTTGTTTGCATTATTCAAAGATCTAAATAAATGATTCTCATTTTTCACAATTTCTTTGTTTTTCTTCCTGTTGACTACTTTATAAATGTCATTCGTTGACTGACAACTTTTATCAGAGAAGATTTGAATGTCTTTTTTCAGTAATGGAAAATGATTTTATTTTTCACTTCAACTAAGAATTCAAACTCAAATGATATCATATGGTGTATTTATTTACATTGCAAAAACACATTTTTATTAACATGATTTACAAGAAAATACAACAATCCAAATCAGAACAAAGATTTACTGGCACTAGAGTTTCTAGTCACTCTACATATATATATAATATACAAACTTAAACAATATATGTGTATTAAAACTATTAAGAGTAAATTTCATATGTAGAAAAGCAAAAAAAAAAAGATTTCATTTGTGGCAATTATAAATCATCCTTGACTTTAGTTTAATCTTTTTCACATTTATTGTTGTTGTTGGTGCTTAACTTCTGTAAATATTGACATGCTATAGAGTAAGTTGTTTGAAGAATGTTTTCAGTTGCCATGTATTCTTGCCGATGACAAATCTGGAGTCAGTTTCTTGTAAATGGAACTTCTAAATAACTTCTTGTACAACTAATTCTGATTAAAAACGTGTATTGTTTTTTATGGTTTAGTATCCAACCAAACTATGTGACTTTTGTCTTCTTCCCCCGGCCTCCCAACTTGCTCCTCTTTTTAGGCGGCGGTGCTTCGGGCGTTTCCACGTTGTCTGGTGCCTGATTCTCTTCATCGCTAGCCTCTTGGTCAGATTCCTGGAATGAGAACCATAGATTGATGAATACATAGATGAAATTTTTTAATTAATTAATTTCACAGGTGTCTATTGTTCTTTAAGGGGAATTGTATAATTGGTAGTATAATTCTAAGTGGCAGTTCAGAATTATTAACATTAAAACTATTCTACTCTACTATCCCTCCTTAAAAAACTAGATGCAAACCTTGTCTAATGTGGTCCCTTGGTCTGTTTAGAGTTTTTCCTGCTGCCAGAAAAGGCCTATAGGACCTTACAAACTCTTTGCAAACATTGTCAAAATTACAGTCACCTGCTCTTGTTGGACTTGTACCCTGTGCCTTATAAATTCTATGCAAACGTTGTCAATGAAGTCACCTGCTCTACCTGGAGTTGTTCCCCTTGCCTGGTCTTGTCCTGCCAGAATCTACCAACAAATTGCATCTTTACAAACTCGAGGCAAACATTATGAATGAAGTCACCTGTTCAGGCTGGAGTTGTCCCCCCTGCCTGGTCTCATCCTGATCCCCCTCCCCCTCCTCCATCTCCTCCTCAGATGACTCCTCGTTCTCCATCACTGCTTGAACCGTTGCCGCGTTGATGCGGAAATCTCGAGATGTGCCAAGCTTGATGTATTCCATCAGGTTAACCTGACATTTGGGAAGAATGGTTTGTGGTAATATTTTGAACAGTTTTGTTACACATTAATTTGCCGTTTCATCTCCTGAGACAGTGATTAATTTCAGGAATAAGAAGAAATTCAGTTTTATGGGTGTTAAAACTTGTGTGTGATACATAAATATTAAAACTGAAACTTACAATAAAAAGAAATTTTCTACATTGTAAATGTAACATGCTCATTAACACAAATTAAGAAGCCTAGAAACTGGAGTGATCCAAATTTACTCATGCTAACTTGGAAACCAAATCGTAAATAATAAAAACTTACTTTTGACTTTTTAGTGAGCTGGATGAGAAACCTTTCAAACTGTTCAATGGCAAAAATGAGATTGGGAACTGATTTTAGAGTCTTGGAAGCTTTCAACGCTTGAGTCTGAAAATATATCAGGTATAAATTTAA
Organism: Phorcus lineatus; assembly: GCA_921293015.1. Taxonomy (NCBI): domain Eukaryota; kingdom Metazoa; phylum Mollusca; class Gastropoda; order Trochida; family Trochidae; genus Phorcus; species Phorcus lineatus. The sequence continues at coordinate 25,417,460 of OV121088.1, read as the reverse complement.
AACACAAAAACACATGCATTATCATGTACATGGAATAAACTTGATAACTCTAGGCATTGGAATTGTTGCTGTCTTGCTTTAAGCTCAACATTGAAAGAACATTACACATAAACATGCACTGCACTGTAACGACACAGTAGGCTGTAAAAAGAATTGACAATTCAACTGCACCGATCACCAAATGAAGCTTTTATACAAAGATGCAATTAATAATTGTAACAACTGTTTCCTTTAAAGGTATTTTCCACATGAATATAAGGTAGACAACTCACCTTGCCGGCCGCCTTCCCCGCAGCTCCTTTCTTCTTCCCTTTGTCTGCCGACTGCTGTACGTGTTCATTCTCACAGGTCTGTCAAGACAGATATATAAACCACTCACAAGTCGAATTTGGTAGCAGCGGACTTACTTTACCACTTAAGATATTGTTAATGGAGTTGAAGACAGCTTAAGATGTCAAAAATTAATTTCAAAAAGCAATCTTAGTGTCTTAACTCGGTGCCACACTCCAAAACATTTGATGATGAATCTCATAGAAAATACTGTCCAAAACAAAATGATTGCAGCTTAACACATCCTTAATTTTACATCCCCCTACCCTCTCCCCATTCCATCATTATTAGAAATATTTTAAAATTCAACATGCCTAATAACATTCACTGACCTGTATATAAGTAATAAAAGGGTAGACGTTCTGCGTGAGTTCCTTCCCAATCAACTTGACAAGTTTCTCAAACCTTGCGTTGATGTGTCCTGCTTTGTTTGTGTACAGAGATAAATACTGAAACACAGAAGATAGGATACTCTTAATCTGTTGAAGGTGCCTTCGATGGTGTGCTAGTTCCAGCCAAAGCTTGCAGGTTTCACCACAATGCAAAGCCACGTTAGTGTTGCAGGCTTTCTCTCTGCAAAAATACTGGCAGCCGCGATATGAGTGAAAAACTCTTGAAATCAGCGTTCAACCCCAAATCATCTCATCTCGAAGGTGTCATCTTTGTCTCATATCAATATTAAAGCCTTAAACAAATACTTCTTCCTCTAAGACTTCTCTAACTTTGCCTGCGAGGCATAAACCTTGCACCAATCTATATCAGTGAATAATTCAAGCCTTGCTGCATTTCATCATCATTTCTGTGCCAGCTCTTCAGCATACTGCATTTGAAGGTTGCTTCACCACTAGGGCTAATTACATTCCCAGTCTCATACTGTGTAGATTTTGAGCTAAAGGCCGGAAAATACACTAAGTTCTAATTGTTTACATGACAACCAGAATAAATATAAACAGCAGAATAACCAAAAGTAGCAAAAGGCACTTTTTCTCCACTACGCACAGCTGTTTGACACTGAGCACTTTAGCTGGGAGAGAGACCTACAGTACCAGCATTAAACCGCCGTGAGAAGGCTGACCAAGATAAGCCACAGCGGGGTCAGCTGTACATTTCTTACATACAGCATCCCCATTCACATGACATATAAACACATGCACGCGCCTAACCAAAGACCTTTCAACAAGGCAAATTTAATTTAACTCAAGGGCATTCATTAGCAAGACTGCATGAAAAGTTATAGTCTTATTGGTTGTTATTTGGCAACTGTGTGGCAGGCATTCTGTTTACATACCGTAGACTTTAGAAATTTGAACTTTTAACACTGATTCAAAATTAGTCCAGAATCATAAACTAATGAAAGTTTTGCATTGTTATTTAAAGACAGATTTTGTTAGTTCAAACCCTTCCCCTTTTGATACACTGAAACATCTATCCGATTCATTTTATCTAAAACGAAGAGAGATAAGAAAAGAGGCCTACCCTAGTGGAAACAGCTAAATCCAAACAGCTATATCCATTACCGCTGCTACATTTCCGGGTTGACTTGGTACAGTTCACATTTGCTTTTACATATTGATATCACTTGACTATAAAAACTGATTGTAGATGGGAATAATTGTTACATCATGTTAAGTCTATTTCTCTAATTTTCTCCTTTTAACCATAGGTAATGATGATTGGATTTCAGGGGAAATTTGTAGATGGTGCTCTCTCATGATCGTTAATAGTTTTGCTTGTGTTTTCACTCCCCATACACGTCGTTTCATCAGGTTGATAGTGGCATGTATCTGCTCGCCACCCTGTTCTCCGTGAAAACCCATGCCAAATTTCCATTTTTGAATCCATTTCCTCTTTGTAATCAAAGCACAATTTTGGTAGCACATCCTTCCACTTTGGTCTAACTCTCCCGGCACAAATTCTACACATTAATTTAAGATTTTTAGTGTGGGTTTCACATACTGCATCCATTTTCAAAATTACACTGCTTTCAGAAAGAGAACTAAGGCTATATCTGGGGGTATAGGATATGGTTTCAGTAAAGCGCTATAGTGAAACTGTACTCCACAGCGAGCCTTATAATGAGAAAAAATTATCTGAATCGGTGAAACTAAAGCATTCTCTGAAGAGAACATAATCAGAGGGTCAGGATAATCTAAACAAATGTCAGGGGAAAACTTCATCTGTTGATTAATTGACAATTATAAACACCGAAAAATAACATATGTGCCCCTGTGTTGACATTATCTGTATCAAGCCAGTTAACTGTGATAACATCCTGGCAGATGCTATTTATCACCCCAATTATATGGTCACAAGGTTAAATTGTCAGATTAAGCTAACTTTGTTGTTTCAAAACATGGTTAAAGAGATGATAGTAAGTGTTTTTATTTCGAAGCGAGTGATGTTGCCAGAGCAGACGCCATTTGTAAACAGTGACGTCACACTTAGAAACGGGTTAGTGCGCATGCCCAGGCATGACTCAGCTTTCTCCCAGCTAGTGTAACTAAAGGGCCGGGAATCAGAGAGTTGAAACAGCTGTGTACGCACTATGTCCCAAGTTTCGTAAACAAAATTGAAAATTTGTTTAGATCTGGCCTGTAGACTGAATTATTTTGTAATCATTGAATTAAGAACGACGGAGAAACATTTTGTCTCAAACAAAGCTTGCAGGGACAGAATAATCTTACAGATGATTAACAGCACTCACATATTTGACAAGGTTTGTGGTTGTTGTATAGAGATGAGCCAGTGTTTTCAAAATTGCCTCCACACACGAACCAAAGGGGACGGCGGTCTGGACGAGTTCATGAAACCCGGTGACAAGGATTCCCAGACGGAGGCTCATCGTCTTCTCATGGCTCTCCCGCTGTGTCAGGGCCTGTGACTGGTTGTCTTGAACAGCAATATCAATATTTAATATTAAATATCAAACGTCACTCTACTAAAAAAACTACTATTGCTTAAATTGAAAAATGCTTGAAAGAAGTCTTTTATCATTTGTTAGTTAAATCACAAACAATGTAAACTTTAATTTACTTTCAGACACACTGTGTGCATATGGGCAAAAATCCTGCTTTTAAGTCCATGACACAGGAATTTTTTTGGTAACCCCTGCAGTTAGGATCCTGCTACGTCAGCGTATTTGTTTCCGCCTAACTCTTTCAAATATTGAAGTGTATTTATAAAACTCAATCAGAACAAAAAATGAAAATGTCCTACCATCAGAGGTTTTCAGTTGTGTGAGTATATCGGCTTTCTCCCACGAGATGCACCAATCAATATCCTCCAGCTCTCGGTCTGTGTGGGACAAGATTAGCGTGAGAGCGGCGGGGGATGTGTGGTGCGTCACCACCGCAAAGTGTGTCTTGTCTTCGAGCTCCACCTCCTGAAAATCAAGGTTTTTAAAATTGCAGAACATTGATTTTATTTTTTTAATAAATGCCTTATTTATTTTACTGACTTTAGAAAACTATTTTAGTGCAAGAGTCAAAATATGTTCATGACATTTGTGACTTGCTGTAAATATGAAATTAATGCCTTTTTAACAATGACAGGGTTGAAAGTAATACAAAATATCATACTATAATCTTTGGTTACCAATTATTGTGAACAACGGTGTTACAAGAGAACTGCTGCCTCAGTTTTACATCTTTAATATGTTGTTCATTTTGCTGTGCAGATCAAAACTAAATGTAACATTGCATGCCTGTTGTTGAGGGGTAAATATAAGAACAAGGTGTGTTCCCACCTGATCAATGTCTCCGAGCTGACTGTGTATGTCCTGAGCGAGGTCCCGTATGATCTGGGGGAGGTTCCTCATCTGCTGGGTGAGGCTCAGCAACATGCTCAGCAGGTGCTTGCAGGTAGGTATGTCATCTTGAGGGCGGAAGAGTGAGTGAGTGAGTTGGGGTTTAACATGTTTTGAACAATATTTCAGTTATTAAACACATGGATGACAAGCATCCAAAAGAGAGTGGACAGATCAGGGAGGAAGGGATCGATAGGATGAGTGAAAAGACGGAGAGAAAGGAATACTGAGAGATACAAAGCAGGTTTTAACAGGACTCAAATTTGGTCTGGCTTCTACCTGTCGACCTGTTCAGTGTGGGTGCCCCTACCAGGAGCATGTTAGCTCCAGCTGAATAACTCTCGGGGTCTCTGAAGCATGCAAACCACCACGCCATGATAAGGTATTGAGTCCAGTGTTGGTAGGGCAAAGTTAAAAGGATAGTTCAGGAGTATCTCATGATTTAGATGTATTTACAGTTTAGCTATTGAAGATGGAGTGCCAAATCATTAAAAATGTCACAATTATCAGTAAATACTGACTTATAGAGTGCCAAATAATTCAGAATGCATAATTTACAGGAACACAATTTGCTAGAAAGGAAGAACACAGGATTATTACAGGCTATTCCAGAATAAAAATCTTTGCTAGGGATTATATTATCAACACAATTCAAGCAATATAATTACATTTTCACTATGGACTAATTATAGGATATCAAACGAGCTTCCCCTTTCATATCAAGTTTATGTCCCAAGTGAAATAATTTTGCTTTGTCACGAGCCTTGGCGAGTGACAAAACAAAATTATTTCACGAGGGACATAAACTTGATATGAAAGGGGAACGAGTTTTGTATCCTATTTATTACCCACGTCTTTTACAATGAAAACATCGTCAAATTAAAGTAAAATTTAGATTCCCTATATAGAGAAACGCAAAACGCGGATTAATACATTACACTGGTGATTGGAATGTCGGCCCCTTCATTTCGGAAAACGTACGCTGCTTTGGTGTAATGTAGTTCATTACATTTGATAAAGAAACGCATGAAAATAAACTACAACTGAAAAAAATAATTTAATTCATTTCAATTAAAGACTTGGTTTCAGCTACAAATCTGTAATTCAGCATAAACACGCGAAAACTGTCAACATTTTGAACTGATAAACGTGACCTTAATCTCGGCTCAACGTCAGTCGGCCGTCACTCAAGGCGAGTCGTGACGTGGCGAACTGTTCGGAAACAACGGATTAACAAGACACGTTTTGAATGGCACAAGTAACATTTGGCCTCAGAAGGGAATAACATTGAAGTTTATGTCTCAGAAACTGTCAACTGGTAAAGAAACTTTTGTATAGATTGTATCGTTTTTCTATTTATCTACGGACATTTCAGTAATTAAAGGAAAAGCTTTGCATGTAACCACAATGAAAATTAAGTTTTATAAGCTTATATTATGAAAATTCTCGTTTTTCGTGTGCTTAACGAACGAAAACTTATGAATGGAAATCATGAATGAAATAGCGGATGAAAGTAGTACCGGTAACATCAAATCTCATGTATCAGCCAATCAAATCACTCGAAGGTGTTATGTTATGAAACCCCTTTACGAAGTCCCACGTGGGTAATAATTACAGATTTATTCTATTGATAGAGTATTTCATTAGCTCATATCATTTCATGCACACGTCACACATAATTTTTTAGCCGAATGCCACCCACCTATGGTCTGGTCAGTGCATAGTTTGTGCACCCATGCGTGCACCTGCTCATAGAGGGCGCCACCAGGCGGCAAGTGCTTGTGTAGCTGGGATGTTACGGACAGCAGGAGGTTCATTTCCTTCCAGCTCTGGACGTCTTCCTCCGCGGACAGGATGTTAGCCATCAGCCGCTGTATTTGGAAAATAGGCAGGTACTTGTTATCAAACGGATATCAAACTTCATCCAAAAGTTGAGCATATGGGCAAAACAGACAGAGTGATGACTAAATCCCAACTGGGCATAATGAATGTAGCTGGTGGGATAAAAACATTTGGAGCCAACAGCTGCTGTTATGGGGAATTGTGAAGATAATTCAAGAAATAAAAAAGGAAAAACACAAAAAATTTAAATAAAAGGATGTAAGCGATTAGCATCTATGAGTGGACAAATGATATTCAACAAGTTCACAAGAAAAGCACCGAAAAATAAAGCACGTAGAATGTTAGCCATAAACTGCCTTAATGGCAAAATCAAAGGTAATAGTTACAAAATATGTACAAAAACACAAGGTTAAGTACATCAGATGTTAGTCATAAGCCACTGTAATGGTGTGGTAATGTACATGAAATTTAAACTTAAAGCATACAGATAAGGTGTTTCTGAGCTTACGGTATATGGTACCTGTAATTTTTTCACATGAGAGTGAATCTTTTCTGGCTTGTTTGCTATTCTGATTTCCTCCCCTTCACAATCTTTTTCTGAAATAAAAATAAGTGTTTCAGATGTACATAGTTAGTGTATGTAGTAAACAGGAAATAAAGTAGAGGAAGGAAGTAATGCAAACCCTCATTGATGAATATAAGTATGCTTTAAGTTTGTTCAAAATCTTCAAGATTAAATGTACCAAACACCTCATAAATAAAGCTACACCTTACAAATTCAATGAACTCTGGTTGAATGACATTTAGTAAAAGAGGAGAGATTTTGCTGAGTTTTCTGACATTTGCAATATTGGAGAAAATACTCTAACTGTCGAAATCAATGAATGTTTATAACAGTCATTGCTTAACATATTCATGTCCAACATTCCTTCTCTGGACATACATTTAGGCCCTTGTTCATATCAAAAGTATGGCACAAGCAATATCTATTGCATAAACAAAGTGATTTAGGCTTTCCAACTTTTAAGTCTTTCGCACAATCCAGTTTAAACTCTATACTGCCTTTGCGCAAACAGGATTTGAACTGCAAACCCTCGATTCTAAGTCAATCACTCCAGCCACTGTGCCACCCTGCAATGTACTACATGAGACACCCACCTATATTAGCAAGACACTGGGTGAGCTGGTGGAGCCCTTGACTGCTGATGTATGCGAGGATGTTGACGAGGCCCTCCAGGCTGGCCTGACAGACGTTCTTCTTGCGCTTCTTCTTCTCCTCCTCCGTCAGGATCTGGTTCTCCGTGTAGTACGTCATGAACAGTCTGAAAGAGATCATCAGTTCATAGAGTATGTCATGAACAGTCTGAAACTGTGGATCAGTTCATAATTATGCCATGAACAGTCTGAAAGAGAGGTTCAGTTCTTAAAGTACGTCATGAACAGTCTGAAAAAGATCATCAGTTCATAGAGTATGTCATGAACAGTCTGAAAGAGGGAATCAGTTCATAAAGTATGTCATGAACAGTCTGAAAGAGATCATCAGTTCATGTTGTATATTATGAAGTCTGAAAGAGATCATCAGTTCATAGAGTATGTCATGAACAGTCTGAAACTGTGGATCAGTTCATAATTATGCCATGAATAGTCTGAGAGGTTCAGTTCATAGAGTATGTCATGAACAGTCTGAAACTGTGGATCAGTTCATAATTATGCCATGAACAGTCTGAAAGAGAGGTTCAGTTCATAGAGTATGTCATGAACAGTCTGAAACTGTGGATCAGTTCATAATTATGCCATGAACAGTCTGAAAGAGAGGTTCAGTTCATAAAGTATGTCATGAACAGTCTGAAACTGTGGATCAGTTCATAATTATGCCATGAACAGTCTGAAAGAGAGGTTCAGTTCATAAAGTATGTCATGAACAGTCTGAAACTGTGGATCAGTTCATGAAATGTGTCATGAACAGTCTGAAACTTAGGATCAGATCATAACTATGTCATGAACAGTCTGAAAGAGAAGACCAGTTCATAAAGTATGTCATGAACAGTCTGAAACTGTGGATCAGTTCATGAAATGTGTCATGAACAGTCTGAAACTTAGGATCAGATCATAACTATGTCATGAACAGTCTGAAAGAGAAGACCAGTTCATAAAGTATGTCATGAACAGTCTGAAACAGAGGATCAGTTCATAAAATAATTTGTTTATACATACAATTACATATAATGATATATATTTTGGTTTTCACATTGAAATTGATGAATTTTTTTGGTGTGTAAACCATGCCTGTGACAACTCAACAACATGATGACTGTGACCTTGACCTAACTAACAACAAGATGACCTTCTCTAGGTGTTTTATTAACCATCTTGACACTTATGTCTGTAAATCAAATGCAGAAAACATTTGCGGCTATGATATAAATTTCTAAGATGCCTAGCCTGAATATCTGATGCCTGAATAGTCTGAGAGGTTCAGTTCATAGAGTATGTCATGAACAGTCTGAAACTGTGGATCAGTTCATAATTATGCCATGAACAGTCTGAAAGAGAGGTTCAGTTCATAGAGTATGTCATGAACAGTCTGAAACTGTGGATCAGTTCATAATTATGCCATGAACAGTCTGAAAGAGAGGTTCAGTTCATAAAGTATGTCATGAACAGTCTGAAACTGTGGATCAGTTCATAATTATGCCATGAACAGTCTGAAACTGTGGATCAGTTCATAATTATGCCATGAACAGTCTGAAACTGTGGATCAGTTCATGAAATGTGTCATGAACAGTCTGAAACTTAGGATCAGATCATAACTATGTCATGAACAGTCTGAAAGAGAAGACCAGTTCATAAAGTATGTCATGAACAGTCTGAAACTGTGGATCAGTTCATGAAATGTGTCATGAACAGTCTGAAACTTAGGATCAGATCATAACTATGTCATGAACAGTCTGAAAGAGAAGACCAGTTCATAAAGTATGTCATGAACAGTCTGAAACTGTGGATCAGTTCATGAAATGTGTCATGAACAGTCTGAAACTTAGGATCAGATCATAACTATGTCATGAACAGTCTGAAAGAGAAGACCAGTTCATAAAGTATGTCATGAACAGTCTGAAACTGTGGATCAGTTCATGAAATGTGTCATGAACAGTCTGAAACTTAGGATCAGATCATAACTATGTCATGAACAGTCTGAAAGAGAAGACCAGTTCATAAAGTATGTCATGAACAGTCTGAAACTGTGGATCAGTTCATGAAATGTGTCATGAACAGTCTGAAACTTAGGATCAGATCATAACTATGTCATGAACAGTCTGAAAGAGAAGACCAGTTCATAAAGTATGTCATGAACAGTCTGAAACAGAGGATCAGTTCATAAAATAATTTGTTTATACATACAATTACATATAATGATATATATTTTGGTTTTCACATTGAAATTGATGAATTTTTTTGGTGTGTAAACCATGCCTGTGACAACTCAACAACATGATGACTGTGACCTTGACCTAACTAACAACAAGATGACCTTCTCTAGGTGTTTTATTAACCATCTTGACACTTATGTCTGTAAATCAAATGCAGAAAACATTTGCGGCTATGATATAAATTTCTAAGATGCCTAGCCTGAATATCTGATGCCTGAATAGTCTGAGAGGTTCAGTTCATAGAGTATGTCATGAACAGTCTGAAACTGTGGATCAGTTCATAATTATGCCATGAACAGTCTGAAAGAGAGGTTCAGTTCATAGAGTATGTCATGAACAGTCTGAAACTGTGGATCAGTTCATAATTATGCCATGAACAGTCTGAAAGAGAGGTTCAGTTCATAAAGTATGTCATGAACAGTCTGAAACTGTGGATCAGTTCATAATTATGCCATGAACAGTCTGAAACTGTGGATCAGTTCATAATTATGCCATGAACAGTCTGAAACTGTGGATCAGTTCATGAAATGTGTCATGAACAGTCTGAAACTTAGGATCAGATCATAACTATGTCATGAACAGTCTGAAAGAGAAGACCAGTTCATAAAGTATGTCATGAACAGTCTGAAACTGTGGATCAGTTCATGAAATGTGTCATGAACAGTCTGAAACTTAGGATCAGATCATAACTATGTCATGAACAGTCTGAAAGAGAAGACCAGTTCATAAAGTATGTCATGAACAGTCTGAAACAGAGGATCAGTTCATAAAATAATTTGTTTATACATACAATTACATATAATGATATATATTTTGGTTTTCACATTGAAATTGATGAATTTTTTTGGTGTGTAAACCATGCCTGTGACAACTCAACAACATGATGACTGTGACCTTGACCTAACTAACAACAAGATGACCTTCTCTAGGTGTTTTATTAACCATCTTGACACTTATGTCTGTAAATCAAATGCAGAAAACATTTGCGGCTATGATATAAATTTCTAAGATGCCTAGCAGTTAGAACAATCGAAAAAAAGTACTTTATCAGACAATAAAGGTATAGTTTTTTCATGACGTAACAATTGAATGACGTTATATCCGCTCTTCCCCGCTGCCCCCGCGTGATCACGTGTCATGGTAACCTTTCATCTCGGTTCTTTCGATCAACATAGTTTATCCCTATCAATGTCTATCGTATTGGCGATTTTGCCGATAATGTTTCTTTTATTGGAGACTAGTTTCGAATCATCTAGTTCTATTTACCAGCGAGAAGAATGGAAAGCAAATGCTTGTCGACTGTCGAGCGACTGCGTTGTTTAACGTCAGGTCACTGCGCCCCGTAGGACTGTGACGTTGGTTCACGTCAACCGTCTCTACCAGGTTCAATGTGATATGGTCAACCTAATAATTAAGTAATTCTAGGTGTACAGCCCCAACAGTCTCCTTGTATAAGAGATTAAAGCATCACCTTCAACGATTATGACAGCAGCAAAAAACCAGATGTCCGTATTCAGTCCGTCATCACGCTTCCAAAACAAACAATACCCATAATTCTTTGTGGAATGTTACCCACGTGATAAGCCATATATGGGCAATGTGGCCCACACTGCATAATCGCACGAAATGAGTATGTAAAAGTAAAGTTTTTTTAAAAACAAGAGGTGTTAATTTGTTTGTTAAAGTTTTTAAAGAAAAAATAAGAAGAATATATAATACAAAATTGAATTAATGAAAAAGTTAAAGTGCAAAACTGCAGTAATCAAAGCTTTAACGAACTAAATGTCGTTTTAAACTAGGGGTTGGGTTCCATACTTGGAATAGCCAACAGTTAGCCCTGTTCGTGGATTATTACTGTGAGCAATGTAAACACTATATTTTATTTCGAGATTATTAAAATCAGAGCGGTCCATGTATAGATCATTTTAGCATCTTAGAAAAGAAATAAAGTTCACTCTACCCCAATGTGTTTTGTAATAAAGCATAGTTTTGCCCTGAACTATTCTAACGTTAAAGCACTCGGACTACCGTCCTCGTGCTTTAACTATAATAGTTCAGGGCAAAACTATACTTTATTACAAAACACATTGGGGTAGAGCGAACTTTATTTCTTAATTAAACAAAATAATGTTCTTCCAAATTGTTGAAACTTTAGGTCTATAAACATGATTAATCAAAAGTATAATCAGTTAGCCTAGGAGTATTGATATTGAATTTTCTCTCTGCCACATCACCAGGGTTCACAAGTTGGTAATCAAAGAATTAAAAAAATATACATATATGGCATGTACCTGGCGAGAGTATAGCAGTGAGCAAGGATTTTGTCTTTTCCGACACCTGGCGCCCCATCACACGTGCCCTTGTCTGCGAGCTGCTGTAACTTCTGTAGCGCCACTGAGGTCACATATTGGAGAAACTCTGGACGCTCTCTGAGGATGGTTAAACCTTCCTGGTGCGATTCCCTTGTGTCACTGGAATATAAATACCATGTTTATACTCTATTTACATAACAATATCTATTTCATGTTTCTCTAGTTGTATGCAAATCAGAAGAAAATACTCTGATAGGATTCAAATGTCTCACTACTGATTATTTCATTAGTCGTAATTGTAAAGATACCAAGTTTGCCTTTGAAAGAGAGTCGACAAGTATCTAAAGATAACCAAAAATTTAAAAGCCATTTTCTATTTAGAGCATTACATTCTTGTTCTCAATAACCTTGAAAAGGAAAAGATAGTTACGACTTGAAATATGTTCATACTTTCCAAATTATTTATCACTAATTTTAAGGCAGTCATAAAGTATAAGTGTCATTAGCATGCTCATTCTGGTGATGAAAACAAAACAAAGACTTTTTTCACTTGTTCGATTGAAAATGCATAAAACTTATCATCAAACAAAAAGTAAAACAACGACTTAAAATCAATCAAAGAAACAAGATCCTACCTTAGCAATGCATCAAGAACCCTGACGACGAAGCCGAGAGAGAATAGGCTATGAGGAGTCTTCCCGCCCGCAGCTTTGCCCTTCTTCCCAGCAGCTGCAGCTGTTTTCTCTCGCAGAACATCGCTCAGCTTCTGGTAGCAGTTGTACAGCTTTACGACCCTCTCACAACTGTCTGCCTGCAGCTGTCCTGAGGTGAATGTGTATTCCATTAGGACCTCGTACACTCCCATCACGAGAATAGCAAAGATGTTGTTTCTGACTCCAACACTTGAACCTAGCGAGAAATCTGCTGCTTTGTCCTGTGTGGAGGAGAGTGGAAATTAATTAATCACAAACAGAAAATTATTTTAATTCTGCAATTTGTAAGCAATGTGTACCAAATCAAGGCTCATTATGTACCAAACCAAGGCTGAATTGTACTTTTCCATCCCTGGAAGAGAACACTTGTCTGTGAAGATTGATTTTCAAAACTTATTCTGCCCATCAGATGCGGCGCATCTACGAGAGTGACAAGAAAATGATGCCACCATTTAAGTCCTGAAATGTATACTGGGGACTTCCTCTACCTTGCAGAAACCCTAGTAACTGATCAAATATTTCACGATATTATGGACTGATGTGATCACATGATTGTAAATATAAGGATAACATTTCAACTTTTGTTGTTCTCAAATTTGAATCCTATGTTCATCAAATGTTCGAGTTCTGTTGGCTATCAGCTACAGTAGGAGCCTGCTTGCAGTGAAGTATCATTATTTACAGTCTGTTTTCTAGGAAGGACTTTTTGAAACATAATCTCACCAGTTCGAAATCCTCCATCTCGGAGTTGATCATACGGTCTGTGAGACTCTCAAGTAACTCCTCCAGGTCTGACAGGGCTGCGGTGCACTCATCTTCATCATCATCATCCATGTGGTCTGTGGTCTGGGCCCGAAGCTGCTTGGTCTTGACCACACACTGCTGGATACTGCTTAACAGGTGGCCCTGCAACGGAAAAATAGAGAAGTCTTAGCCAATCGAAATCTGGTTAAAATCAACCCTCTTTCAAAATATTGCCACCGACAAGAAAAGGCTCATTTGGTGGTTTCCTCCCTGATGATGCTCAGTAAAGGTGCATGTTCTGAAACTAGTTTCAAGCAGAGGTGAGGTGACATGGGGTTTAAAGCCGCTTTCAAGAGTATTTCACTCGCGGCTGCTAGTATCATTGCAGGGAGAAAGCCCGCAACACCATTGTGGCTATGCATTGTGGTGAAACCTGCTGGCTTCATACTTCGGCTGGAACTAGTGAACCATGGGTGGTACTACGCTGAAATTCAGTGTAGCATTGCACCCAAACCTTACTGCGTGTAGAACAGTTCTCTACTGCAGACAAAGTTGCCGAAACCCTGTTGACCGTGTTCAGAGGAATAAAAGTTTTAAAATATTGACTGGAATTGGATTCGAACGTACTGCAGCAGGAGCTGTCCTCTCCACAACAGTCTGAAGGCACCCGCCTTTCTCGCACGTTTTGACGCAATCTCAACTAGCCAATCACAATGGCTGCGGCTAATGCCTTCGATATCTGTATCCAGGGGCAAGTAACTCCATTCTTTAACCTTGATCGCCGCTATCATTATTTTAAACGCGATGATATGATTTGTCTACTAATGACAAGGTTTTGTCTGCGCTAAACTGGAGTAAGAACGTACGAGCAAGGGGGGTGCTTTCAGACCGTTGTTGAGAGGACTAAAAAGTTTTATTTCTCGTAACACGGTCGATTTTAATCAGACTGCTTGCATCTTTGAATATCATACAACAAAGGAGAAATATTATTAAACTTTATATTGAAGTTAGATAAAGAATATTGTTAAAGATTCAGTAAGTTACCAGCGGTTCTGCCAGGTAGACTGAGTCCCCCTGTGCCAGTATACACGCTCCTAGTTTGAGAGGAGGCATCATTTCCTTGTCACTCTCGTAGTAGCGCCACACCTGGTGGAAGATAGAGATTTTCAGTGCGAATGTACTCTCTAAAACCATGTCACTTTAGAATTTTGGTTGCCATTTACTAATTGTAAGTGGATTTTGGGATTCAATTACAGCATTTGACAAAAGTTGAATAAAGCAATTATTGTAAATTTCTTCATCAGTGAGTTTCCTGTAATAAAAGTTTGTCTTTCACTTGGATTTACTTTTTAGTTACTCCTTGTTTTGTTCAATTAAATTCCTTATAATCCATGTTTTGGGCTTACTTGACTAAGCATCATATCCAGAACCGGGGCTTGTAGCTTTGAATTCCGACACAACACGTCATACAAGCCCTGCAGACAAATACAGGATGAGATAATGACAAATATTTTGTAAAATAGGACAATTATTCAACTAGAAATAAACAGAAGAAATCCCTTGACTTGTTTGATTCAATTACAGTTGGAGTCAAATTCAGTACCCAATATCAAGACGCTGCATTAACAAGATGTTTTTGTTATTCACTGATAGTGCTGGATAGTATCATAGTTCAGATTTAAAACTTCAAAACCTTCACAAAGTGCAAAGGATTTTCCTCTAGTGATGATCCCCTTACTACAAGAAAATAGCTGATTAATCCATTGTTAGGGCCAAGGTTCAAGTTTCTGAAAATACTTTTTAAACTTATAACAATGTAACAAGGTAAACAATTATGATGTCATAATTGGTCTTATTAAAAAAAAGTACATATCAATATCACTTATCACATAATTATCAAAAGTCATGGCTAGACTGAATTTTTGTCAAATGCTAGCTGTGCCAAGGCCAAGGTAAAATATTATGACATCACTTGAGAGATCTCATCTAAATTTGAGGGATGTATGTTGAAAGTTTTTACGGTTTATCACTAAGCAATCAAACATTACATCCAAGGTTATAATGTTTTAACAAATGTGCAGACAAAGAGAAAAGTGGAAAAGTATAAACCCCTTGTATCTTTCTTGGCATCAAAATTCCCTCCCAATATAAAATAATTCCTCCACTGACCTCGTACAGCTGTAAACGTACGTCAGCCTGCTGTGTACAACACCTTCTCAAGTTGCCCAGGATCTCCAGACACAACGCCTCATTGCTGGCAGCGTTGTACGGTTTGTGTACATCCACCTGGATCTGTGAAGAATACGACGAAAATTTAATTTCATAATCAGGGCTCAAGATAAAATGCGTATCTGCGTAAAATACGCACAGGTAATTCTGATATACACATTAAAAATGAAATCAATGAGTGACAGATACGCACAACTTTCCCAAAATACGAGTCAGATATTTGTTTACAGGAGTATTCGTGACTTGTCCAAATAAAATTTCATTCCACATGTCTGATCTTTACATTTCGAATAGTAGTCAACTTGACGCCAACCTGTATGAAAACAAAGATTACTGATTTTATATTTCGTCATAGAAAAATCACTCGTTTATTTACAGATTAAACGTGAGGAAAATATAATCAACGACTAACATCGACAAAGATGCTAACTTGGAATGAGGATCTGAAAACGATAAACTTTGAAATACTCTAGTTTTTTTCGATGTGGAAACTTTACACCTCAATTTTTATTTTGAGGAGTGAAATACCCCTGAGTCCAAATAATTATCTGCAGCCCTGATCAGCAATCAGCAACTTTGTTACAAATGAAGTATATATGAACAGTTCTTGTAACGGTCAAGAACACTGAAGTACTTTTCCTCAGCAATGTTCCCGTTCTTTGAAGACAGAAGTCAGGCGGAGATGTGTTATCAACTTGTACTATGAGGGCATTTATTGAGAGTACCAAGAAACATTGCCCTATTGTAACAGAGGTTATGTGAGAAGATACGATTAAAGATGCATCTATTGGGAGAAAATGATTAACAGGTTCAACAGAATAAGTGAAAGTAAACAAGAGCAATTGGCAGGACCTGACTGAGCGAGAAGGATTGGCTTGACTGGCTGGAGATGATCCCGCCCAGAACCTTGAAGTGCTTCAGGAACAGCAGAAAGCCCATCACTCCTATTTTGCGCGAGTCCGGCTGTCTGAAGAACAAGAGATTTTCAAAGTTTTGCATGTGTAATAATTTGTCTTATCAACCATATGTTTAATCATAAATGATGACTTCATAAAACCATTGTTCGTGACGTCACTGTAGCGAGCTTTCTGAATATCTCCATGCGTTTATATATATAAATGGTATACTATAGGTTATAAAGAAACTATCACCCTCGGAAGTGTGTCTTTGTCTATGACTTTTACGAAACTCATAAAATGCAGGTTGGATGCCGCTTCTTTTGATTTAAAAACATTATCTTGCAAGTGGGAAGATTTATTTCTGTTTTCGTCAGATCAATTTATTTATCTCAAATAACATGTTTGAAGAGAATTGACATCAACGGACACCAAAACAAAAACATTTAAATAAACCAACTCAGTGAATTACAAACTGAAGTATTTCTAACCTACAGACAGACCATTTGTCTTAATCGTTCATGAAAAGAAAAGACAATATACAAAAAAAACTTCAAATTCAACTCACTTTGAGAACATGGCCTTCCTTAGAACCAGTATGAGGGAGTCTTTGAGAGACAGGGAAAGTTTCAGGAGGGGCTGAATGGATTTCATCAAACCCTCCGCCGAGGTCGGCGGGAGGAAGGAGAGGTAGTCGAACGCCTCCCGCACTTTTGGGACTGACTCTAGTAGAATCGCAGGCGCGGACTTCACAGTATCTGCCAGGAGGTCTGTTTAAAGACGGAAAATGTTGTAGGTACAACACAACCTGTCATACACAAGGGCAAAGCCAGGGGAGGTTACTCCAACTGAATTGGAATAATGCAGCGATACGCTAATATTACAATAAATACAAATAGTAATAGTAAATATAACAATATTTTGATAAAGTCGCATTGTTTTTACCTATATTTTGTCATAAATTGGACTGATGATTAATTCTGTAAAAAATTTCAAAAGTTCATCACAAAAATAAAGAATTTTATCTATATTATAATTGCCAAAGATTCTATGTTACTCTTACAAGCGTCACTTAGTTGACAAAGGTGATAATAAAAAAGTCTCACTTTTTTTACTCGGAATGATTTAAATGTACAAAAAAAAGCTTTGAAAATTTTTAGGTCTTATTTATTTATAGAGATACCATGCCACAAGGTGTATTTGCTTTGAACTTCCTTGCTGCATTGAGCACTCATTCTATCTCCCATGAACATCTAAGAAAAGATAAATTGACATGTTTTAAATATTACCCAAGTAGTGAGATACAGGAGAAGTTGCCTTCGTGATTACTCGGTTGAAGATCTGATCCAGGATTTCTGCTCTCACCATCTCATGTGCCTGAAAGATAATATTATGGTCATAAGTTGCTGTTTAAAGAATGCATAAATCAATTACCTCAGAAATAAGGTTCACCCCTTTCTTCTCTTGTGCATTTTCCCTTAGTAATAAATGCGAACATTTTTGATAGTAACTTTCTGCTCAAATTGTAACCTAAATTAAAATAAGTCTCTAAAATAGCTAAAATGGATAACATGCCCACATGTGCAAGATAAAAGCATTCTGTTCATTGTTTGTTAAAAAAAAAGGGATATAAATGTAAAGACTCCAAGTATAAACCAAGTTTATCATTCTGTTTATTACTCGCCCATATACAAAAAGAGTAATTGCCGTTTGTACGCTGGAACTAAGATTCTTGGGGGGCAGGATAGCGCAGTGGCTGGCGCGTTTAGCTTTGGATCAAGAGGTCTGGACTTTGTCTGCAGTAGAGGTTTCACCGCAATGCATGGCAACAATGGTGTTGCGGGCTTTCTCCCTGCAATAATACTATCGGTGAAATACTCTTGAAAGCGACGTTCAACCCCATATCACCTCAATAAGTTTCTTAAACGAATCCTGTACCATTGATACAACGGTACCTACAAATCAGTCACAACTTAATGCATGCAGCTACTTACGCTTGTGTACGATTCCTCTATAAACATCACATTGCAATTTCTTTAGATTGACTAAAGAGATAAACAGGTAAACATGTGAAGCATTCTAGCTAGTTACCAACCTTGAATGTGTTGATAAGAATCTTTGCCCCAAGCTTGCAGCTCCGACTGGAGGGGGTATCTGGTTGTGTGACTGACACTGTCTCAATACGTCCAAACGCTGCTTTAGGACCAAAACTGTCCATCAATGTGAACCCGAGCTGGACCAAACTCTGAATGACATGGTCCCACCCATACACACTGGAAAGATGAATTTGATGAAATCATTGGCTGCATTTAGTGATAAAGGATCCACAGATATTTAAATGTAGATATTGTACAAGAGTTTTCAGAAAGGGTATTTTGACTGAATATCTGGGACTTAATATTTGTCATTGGTAATTTGGTTGATAACCTTTTTAATTTTACAATAAAACAAATCTTTCATATTAAAAGTGCTGAAGCACAATTTACATTTTTTTTTATTTCTTGTAATGTCCTCAATTGGCAAAAAAAGAATCTAAATACATGTTACAACTGTTGGACCAACATATGCATCATATAAAATGAAAATACCATGCTGTCCTTCTACATCAAAGAATTTGCATCTAAGGAAGCTTCCCTTATCACCTTGTTGATTAGCTAGGCTCTGCCTAATATTGCTTCTAAAATTTGAAGATACAGACATTTCACGGTACTATATGTATAATAATATCTCAAAATTATATAGTGCAATAGGAGACACAACACGATAACCTATTTTCAGTTGGGTTTTTTTTTTACCTTCGACAACCATCTTGATATTCAGGTAAAATAAATAATGTTAAAGTCAACAAATCTTATCAAAACACAGATAATGTATCAAAATCTAATATATCACCGGATAAAGTATAACAAAATTTTGATATGATATTCAACACAACTCATATTGCTACCAATCACTTGGATGTCGTGATTAAAATTATATAGACTCATCAATATTGCTTGAAGAGCTATTCCATTTGCTGTTTTTACATGTGGTACAAGACAAATATTGGGAGGGCAATCATGATTGATTTTAGAGCTTTAATAATGGATAAAAATATGCTGACATGTAACAGTATGATTGTTTAAATCCGAAGGAAAAAATATCCAGAGATAGTTATCCTCCATCCCACCTGTTATTGACAGTTTCAAGAACGAGGCTATCTATTTCTAACTTCTGAGTGGAGATTTCCCGCACAAGGTACGACTGCTGTTGTCGTTCGGAATCCTTAAAACATCGCAGGATTGTCGCCTTCAGGAAGTCAAATATCTGCAAACACAAAAAGATAGTTTCTGATACACTCCATAGTTACCAAGCATTTTTTCCAACAAAGGTTCCCTGACTATTATCCTCCGACCTAGCACCTTATGCAACTTGACCATTTGATGGGGTAGAATACAGATTCCTGATTGGTTGCAATAAAAGTTAGTTATGCAATCAGCAATGTTGTTTCAAACTGAGTATTTGGACTATTAACGACCCCTGAGAGACTTGGGGCCCTTCACTTTTGAGATGCACACATATGGCTTTCTTATAGGCAGAAATCAGTCCTAGCTGTGATGAATTGCATGATCGGATAAAAAAAAGTCAGTATTCATGTTGAAAGATATCTCTGTGAGAGGTTTTAATAATAAATATCAGAACCAAACAGTTTGAGATGGTGGTACTTACTTGATCTTCAAACCTATGAATTCTGCCGATAGAGAGAGCAAGGGCAAGGTTGAAAGGGGCAAGAACTCTTGTCGGACATGACAGCTGACTGGACTGTAAGAAAGTAATTAGCAGAGAGGTAAAAATTGATATTTGATGAGTAAACGTTTTATTATGATGGTTTAATTATCTAAATTCAAAGAGTCAATAATCAATAATCTAAGAATGAATTAATTTCTTGCTGTAGACTTTGTCTCAAACTTTCAGCATATCTTAATACGACATCCTTATTATTGTGATCTCAAATATTTGAAAGTTTGAGAAACAATAATAACGTTAAAGCTTTTTATTGTTTTGGCGAAGATCAAAGGAACATTCCATTCATTCAGTAATAAAGTACTGTTTTTGAGTGACTCACAAAATTAAGGCAAAGACGACAGTAACAATATATTACGTCACTAGCAGGTTCTCGGGTCGAGGATTTTCAATTCTCAACCAAGTTTGATAAACTTAAGTTATAGGTATTTTTCAAGTGGAAATATGATTTAAAATCGACAAGCTAAAAAGTAATAGCTAGATTAGCCTCAACCATGTATTTTATAACAACACCAAATCAAAACAATTGAAGGCTCTCATATCAACCTTGGAACTCCAGCATTCATTCTTTTACACGCGAGACAACAAACTGACTGATTACATAAATTTGACCATATATGGTAAATTCAAGTATTCCATACGAACCTTGAGATATTTGACAAACTCACGCCCCAGTTCCTGATCCTGCTTGACAGCGAATACAATATGGAGGATGATTGTACCCTCTGTGTGCCGTAGTGTCTCCACTCCCGTAAAGTCACACATTAGATCTTCGCTGGAGACAAGTAAATTTTGATTCATGTGATTTTTATCCCGAAATTCTTATATACCATAACTTGGGCGCTTTTAAAATTGAAAAGAACTTATTGAAATGGCATTCATTAAAATTCCAAAGATCACACAAAGAACAAGTTCTGCTACCTTATCAGTGTTCAAAATCAATCTCATTGAATTAATATCTAAATTGCCAAGTACTCTCCGTTACATTACAATTCATTTAGACAACCTTACATAGGTCAGCGCCACTTATGAGGATATAAAGATACAGTTTCAACTTTGACCCCTTGATATTTTCAGACCAATCATAACACCCGTTTAAATACCAACCTCTCCACGGCACCTCGCCCTCTCTGTTGGTTGTCCTGGTCGATAAAAAACTCTGTTATTCCTTCTAGCACAAGGCGTTTGTGACCCTACAAACAATAAAATAATATATCATCTTATACTTTATACAAGGCAGCCTTTGGCAGGGATATCTTCTAGTATTCCATAAGGCATCGCCAGTAAACAAAAATACTGAAATGGACACATATTACAAAATTATTTTGAAATATCATATCACATTTCCTGAAATCACTTTTTGTAATGACACAGAGGTATTTCTACCATAGACATAAAAAATAACACTACATAGAATAGTCTGTCTGTCAGACCCTGAAAAAAGATGGAAACCTAAGCAAATCTAAAAGAAGAAATTAACCATATATGTTATTGTTAGACTAAGAAGATAAAATCCAAACCTTCGCAGCAAGAAGTAGAAGCTGATATACAAGTGCAGGTAGGTCCTGAATGTCAAGGTCTCGGATCCCCCGTACTACTTTCTCTATGACAAATTTTAGTTCCTCTTGGGTTAATGGTACATCGCGGAACATGGCGGCTAACGGTAACACACTCTGGGGGTTCCATCTTGGAATATATTGACTTAGTATTATTCATAATGTTGAAAACGATACAAGAAATCAATTTCTTTGAAAGCTAGTTTTAGATGTCCACCGAATTAAATTGTTTTCATATGATTTGAACATGGCAATCATTTTGACATCATAACCAATAATATTACACACAAACAGATTGATCTCTACAACATAATACTATGATTAATTTCATAAAGAAAATCAATCAGCAGTTTGAAATGAATTGATAAGGATTATTCACTATGTATGAAGAATGGTACTTAATCTTGAAGATAATATTTTCAATTTAATGAGATTCACAAAGGTAAAATATTTATTCCTAAAAACATTTCTCAACATACTTGCAAGAGCAGACAGTATTGAGTACATGTCGCTTATACTCCGTCCCTTTCATTGAGTTGTCTCCGTACACCACTGCATCCTGGGTAGCAAGCACTGCAAGGAGCTTAGGGAACAGGTCCAGGGTTCTGATTGGTGGAAATAATGGATGTCATGATACACCTATCCATCGGTACATTGTCATGGTTCAGTTCACGATACATGACACAATTAACTAAATCATTGAAATAAATTTTGAATAATGTTAGTGAAATAGTGTCTCTCCACAAGAATGTTTCATTTTCTGTATTGTGATATGTATCATATCGTGACGTAAGTATCGCGATTTGTATAGAATCATGCAGTATTGTGTTATCCCTAGTGGAAATAATAAGTAAAGTTATTGTTATAATATCATAAATGCTGATCCAGAAGGTATAGTATATTTATTTGGATATGTTTTTCCTAGCTGTAAAATAAGGACTGGACCTTTCATTTAGGGACTAATCTTAAGGGACGCTACAAGTTTTTCATGATATCAATAATTTCACTTTAATAAAATCATGATCATATGTGTCGATATAATTAAAAATATATGGCTTAATTCATCATGTAAAATTCCAACTATATTGCAAGTATGAAAAATATTACACTGCTAATGTTTCACAGTTTGAGTTATTTTGAATGACCTTACTTGCCACTGTGCAGCGCACCGTCCTTAATGGATTCGACAAATCTGCCAGCTAGTTCCGCTAACACTGGTCCAGGGAGGGTGTCAGCCTGCAGGAAATATATTCTGTTAGATTATAAAGTTATTGATTAATACCTTTAAAGGAGATAAATCATTAAATCGATTTTGAGAAAAATTTCATACTTGTGAAACAGTATAGTTATGATTCAGTTTGAAAAATTAAAAACATTAAATTGAACATAAGCCTTGGCATGGGACAATTTCAGTTTGGTTACAGAACCAAGATCGCAATAAAAAAATCAAAACAAAACACTTATTTTGGAGGAAAATATAAATCCAAGTCTTAAAAGGATAATTAACTATCATTATTATATATAAATTTTTTTATTTTTCAAGAGCAGTATTGTTGGAATAAAGATCTTCGAAACATTCTCACCTCCAGTGTCATAAGACCAACAATATTGGAGGCCATTTTGGAATTAATTTCATTTTTAGCGAGGATTTTGATAAGATGTTTATAAACCAGCAGAAGTCGCTCAGAGCCATCAGCATCCAATGATGATGAACCTGAATAGAGTAATCAACAATTAACATCACATATATATATATATCAAATGAGAGATAAAACACATTTCAACTTTTTACTTGCCTGTATTATAGAATTCATAAAGATAAAGAAAGGGGTAGGAATAATCTCATTCATTATAGATCAAACCTATTACTCGTACCTTGCTAGTTTCTGGTCTGAGAACATCTTCATATTGACATTTGCACTCAAGACAATCAGTGACAAGGCTGCAAAGCCATCGACACAATTTGCTATTTTAGAGAGCCTATGATGTTTGAATTTATTGAAGACTAACCAGATTGTACGCTGATGACTTATGTATTTTTGATGATAGTGTGGTTGGTTTGCAGAGAAAAGTTGACATCTTATGTAAGTTTTGTAAGTCATAATGAAAAATGGTTTTTTAATGGTGTACAATTAAAAACAGCAACATACTATAATTATCTTGGTATCATGTTTTCTACATGGTTATCTTGGAGTGTTTGTACTAAGACGCTTGTTGCAAAGGCCAGTAAAGCTTTGTTACTTATTAAACAATTACAGTATAAATTCAAAAATATTCCTGTCAATGTATTATTTAAACTTTTTGATTGTAAAAATAAACCAGTTTTGTTGTACGTAGCAGAAGTATGGGGATATCAAGAAAGAAATGTTCTTGATAAATTTCATAATAACTTTTGTAAATTTGTTTTAGGTGTGGGTAAGCAAGTTTCAAGTAATGCAGCGTTAGCTGAGTGTGGTAGATATAGTATGAATGTGGATTATTATCTTAAATGTATTACATTTTGGTGTAAATTGTTAAGAATGTCAAATGATCATTACCCTAAACAAAGTTATAACTATATGCTTAAATTAGATTCTGTTGGTAGGGTTACTTGGGCCTCAGGAATATGTACTCTTTTAAACGATTATGGATTTAGTCATGTTTGGATTGTATAGGACGTCGGCATATAAGTAGCAATATTATGAATTCTTCCAGACTTAATAAATTCAAAAGTATAATGTTATCCTTTCCCATTGATCATTGCATATTAAGAATAAATGTTAGAGACCTAAGGAGATATCTATGCCTACTAAGATTCAATGCTTTGCCATTAAGATGTAATACTAGATGGAAAGAAACTGTTAATTCTGATGTTGTTTGTAAGATGTGTAATAGCGGAATTATTGAAAATGAAGCCCACTTCTTGTTTGAATGTAATAAATATGTAATACTTAGAAATAATTATCTACCTGTATGGAATAAACTAACGAACAATTGTAAATTGATCAAGCTATTAATGTCTAATGATATTTTCTGTTAATGAAGTCTGCTAAATTTATTAAATTGTCTCTTAAGTGTCGATATGTAACAAACTGAAACTTAAGATGTCTGTATATTGCCATATAAAATGTATAAATGTTATTTACTTTGTACATGGGCCAATGGCCTACAAAACCGAAATAAAACTTTCTTCTTTCAGACACAAGCCCCTATAGTACTCAGATCAGAAATGCGGTGAGGTAACAGTTATAGGTTTGTACAGATTTTAGTGAGATTTGGGTAGCCACACACTTGAAAATGCTGTGCATATTCACAATTGCTTCCAACAATCCTGGTTGATCGAACAATTCCAAAGCAATAACGGATTAATTGAAATAATGATATTAGTCTTAGTTCTGATAAAAAAAGACAGTACCTTTGATATACTGTATTGACGAATAGCATGTAACGAGAAGTAAAATACTTACAATTTATACATATGAATTAAGCACTTTAGTTTTCAATCACTTATAAAGTTGTACAATTTAAATGTAAAACTGTATCTCTATCTAGTTTTAGTTATCTCGTCCAATTTCTCACCAAGAAATACCGCACGGAGGAAAGCCAGTGGGTCACCTCGACCTTTCAAGATCAGATTGTTCAGCAGGTCTGTCATCTGGAAAGCATTCCCATCATGGCATCATGCATGTCAGTTAGTATTATTTAGATGTTAAATAATATCATGAGAACAAATGAACAAATTTGTGTTGTTAATATGAAGCAGTTTATAAAAATATTTCAAGTTAAATGATTAGATGTTATTTATAAAACTTGTTTGTGACAATATCTATTCAAATACATCTTTGAATGCATGTACATATACGTGGTCAAAAACATGATTTCATATTTTGTTTTAGATGGACTTCAGTAGCTATACCAATTAACTTATGACGTAACTATTAAATATGCTTTAAAGAGCCACACCGTGAGTTGTTGGAGTCACATATGCCAAACTTAACCAATGGTGTCATTTGATCGCAAAGTATCGACTGTTACCAAAAAGACACATTTTAAAGCTTCTCGGTTTTTTTACAGTGACAATATGAAGGTGGAACGTCGCAATTATGATCGAAAACCGGACAGTGGCGTGCGTCAAATAGTCAAACGTAATTTTGGAGACTTATCTAAAACAGCCAGGAGGCCAGTTAGGAGTTGATAGCGTTTGTTAGGTTATATAACTAGTATCCATGTATATTGGACGTGATATCTACACCCCTGTGCATTTATAAGGCTGTTTTTAGATTTTCATGGGAAACAAGTATTTGTCTCAAATATGTCTTTTTGACATGAAAAGTTAAGATGTTTTTATTTTATATATATACCACATATGACATTTAGGTTCGTATCAAATGTAAATAATATGTTATGAAAATCACGGATTGGCTCTTTAAATAATAATTTATGAATACCTGTGATGGTTCCAACTCAGAAAGAAGTGATGACACCCCTGCTGCATCACCAGCGTCACCAAGACTTATTATTTTCTTCTCCATTTTCTTTCCTTTATGAGGAAGGAAAAAGAAGCGAGTGTGGTTATACTGAAAATCTACTATTATAGCATCAAACTGATACTTATGGTCGCATTCCTCATCGAGTTTATTGCCTTTTTATGTTCTGAAGAAGGTATGCATGAGCTATTTTCTTTGTAATTTGGGAAATTTCATGTGTTCTATTTCATGGATTTGGCAAAATGACGTGGTAGCCTAATTAAATTCTGTCTTTCGACAACGGCAATCATTGGTAGGGTTTTTTAATTTTCCATATTTAATTCTATAAAGCAGTCAAAGTTCTGTTGCTAAAATCAGGGGAAAGATTGATGTGAGTGACGAACTATTTGCCTGACGTGCATTAAAATTGAGTCTATGACTTCAACTTTGACTAAGAATGTATATAACGTTTTAAGTTGGTTTGGCAACTTTGAAGCAGTTTCTTCCCATCTGAGAAATTGTTTTTCAATTCAATAAAATTACTATTCTACATTTGGGTGAAATTTTGTGACAATGAATATGTAATTGGTCGTTATAAACTTTATTTATTGGGCATCTGGATGACATTTGACTATGACAGTCACAGTGTCTATCAACACGAACATTCTTAAATTTCGTGGGCAATATATCATTAATATTGGCAGCGACTCGTTAAGAGTGTCATAATCGATAGCACCTCTTTGATCAATCAGTTGTCAGTTAAAAACTTAAGTGCTTACATTGACAAGCGGGGAAAATTGACAAACCTTGAATTTCGCGGGTAAATCTTTGCTACTTCCGTTTTTCTTAGTCCAATGATATTTGTTGTTACAGTTCTTCAACCAGCAGATAAACCAATCACAAGCCTTGAAAGAAGTGAGATTCACTTCCGGGTAATTTATTGTTTACGTTTCCGCAATTGTGTTCTGCTTACAGGAGTGAGCATTGACAACGTTTGATGAAATTTTGTTACAAATAGATACTTGAATTTGGTTTGAAATATATTCACATG
Organism: Phorcus lineatus; assembly: GCA_921293015.1. Classification (NCBI taxonomy): domain Eukaryota; kingdom Metazoa; phylum Mollusca; class Gastropoda; order Trochida; family Trochidae; genus Phorcus; species Phorcus lineatus. Next base: position 25,390,326 of record OV121088.1, on the reverse strand, counting down.
CCAGTATGCCTCCAAAGAAAAGGAAAAATGAATCGGATAACGTAAACAGCGGCCCAAACAAGAGGAAAATACCAGATTCGTTGTCATCTAAGGAAAGTCTTTCACACTCACAGTTTCTTGAAAATACAATAGTATTTATTTTACCAGCCAGTATACAAAAAGCACGTATGCAAATTTTCAAAAGTAATGTCCAAAAGTATGGAGGTATTATCGAAGGTGAAATTACAGAAGACACCACACACATTGTTATTGATGATGACATGGAACCTGAGAGAATGGTCAAACTGTTAAAAATAGACAGCCCACCTTCTCCAACTGTTGTGAAAACAGCATGGCTTAGTGCTTGTTTTCGTCAAAAATCAAAAGTTGATGTGACTGACCATTTATTTGATTTAAGTCATGTTTTCCGTAAAGAAGAGTCCCCAGGGAATGATCATTCAGATAGTGAGGAGCAAAATAAAGATGTGAAGTTTGAACCATCAAGTGACACCACTTCAAAATCTCAGTATGCAAAAGCTGGCATGATGTTTAATGCATTCAATAAAGCAAAACCTAACAATGATATGTCAGATGCAGACAGTGATTATGTTCCAAGTGGAGACGAGAGTGACAATGTCGGTGGCGTCCAACCTTTTTCTGACAGTGGCATTGCTGGAAGCTCCTCCGATACTACACCTAACACATCACCGGCCAAACAGTTGCCTGTAAGGGAGTGTGTTCTTTTCATTGTCATTAAAAAATCCTTAAAGAGCCACTCCGTGAGTTGTTGGATTCATAAATGCCAAACTTAATCATTGGTGTCATTTGATTGCGAAGTATCGACTGTTACCAAAAAGACACATTTTAAAGCTTATTGTATTTTTAGAGTGACAATATGAAGGTAGAACGTCGCAATTATGGTCGAAAACCGGACAGTGGCGCTCGTCAAATAGTCAAACGTAATTTTGGAAACTTATCTAAAACAGGCAGGAGGGCAGTTAGGAGTTGATAGTGTTTGTTAGGTTATATAACTAGTATCCATGTAAATTGGACGAAATATCTACACATCTGTGCATTTATAAGGCTGTTTTTAGATTTTCATGGAAACCCAGTATTTTTCATATATATGTCTTTTGGACATGAAAAGTTAAGATGTTTTTATTTTATATCACCGCATATGATATTGAGGTTCGTATTAAAGGTAAATAATATGTTATGAAAATCGCGGCGTGGCTCTTTAAGTGACTTACTAAATTGTAGTCACACCTTTCTTAATGCTACAATCAATATAAATCGTTTTAATTCAAAATATGTTTCTCTCACCTTTAAAAATCAGACATGTCATCATGGGGATTTTTTTCCAGGTTGGAAAATGGATTTGTGCACAGTCTTCACTGAATCCAAAACCTAACTACAACAAACATGTGACTGAAAAACTTGAGGTAAATATTCTTAGTAAATGTAGATCATGAAAGCTATAGTTATATAAATATGGATCTATAAATTTCATGACAAGGAAACTTGAGGGAAAAATTGATTTATGAATTTGTTTTATCATTTCAGCAAATGGTAAAAAACTATGAAAGCACCAACGACAAGTGGAGAGCATTTGGGTATCAGAAAGCGATACAGGCCCTACGGCGTCACCCTAAAGAAATAACAACTTGGGAGGTATGAATATTCAGTCTTTGTATTACATCAATTAATCGAGTATATTGTACTCTATGCCGAAATTGGGAAAAGGTGCTACAGTACTTACATTTTCAGATATTTTTATTCATGATGTTTTTTCTGCCGGAAATGTATTAAAAAGATATGCCAATTTTATGGAAAAGATTCACACCATTGATTAGATAGTTTTCATAATGTTAATTGATTAATGAAATACCTTGCAATGATGTTTAAAGTTATCATTGAGCTACGTCTGTGGAGAGAATGTTTCATTCATAGAGCAAGGATTTTGAATTTGTCTTGATGATCTGAGAGTTTGTATCAAAGAGAAAGAAGTAGGATTAAGAAAATTGTGGTGTTACCTTGGGCAAGGGACTTTATCATTACCTGCCTCTTTTTACCCAGCAGTTTAATGTGGTACCTGGCATAGAAGTGAAGAAGATTTAACAGTTATCCTATAAAACAGCTCAATTGGCTCCTTGGTTGCATGATCCAATGTCGGTGATAAGAATGAAAACAAATTGATGTTGGTACCGACATGAGGTATGAATGTATGTGTTGCTTTGAAAATGTAGTGTGTAGAGATTATAAGAAATACAGGTGGTCATATTTGTATTAATACAAAATTCTGCTTTGCTTCAGGAAGCCCGAGGATTACAAGGTGTTGGAGCGAAGCTTGCAGACAAGGTCTGGGAGATAATCCAGAGTGGAGGTCTGCGCAAGCTAGAAGAGTTCCAGTCTAACGAGGAAGTGAAGATTCTCAACATGTTCACTGATGTTTGGGGGGCGGGGCCGCACACTGCCCGTGTCTGGTACCAACAGGTGCTTGCTTTACAGTGTCCTTGTTATGTGATCTGTCTATTTTCTCAACATGTACAGCAATGTCTAAACCCACAGTCTGATTAAAATCAACCGTGTTCTGAGGAATTACAGTTTTTAAATATTGACTTTAGCGTGTTGGGAACGTATTCTATCAGGGGCTGTCCTCTCCACAACGGTCTGAAAGCACCCACCTTGCTCGCACGTTCTTACACCAGTTTAGCGCAGACAAAACCTAGTCATTAGCGGAACAATCACAACATCACATTTAAAATAAAGATAGCGGCGATCAAGGTTAACGAACGGTAAACGGGAGTTACTTGCCCCTAGAAACAGATACCGAAGGCTTTTGCCGCAGTCATTGTGATTGGCTAGTTGAGATTGCACCAGAACGTGCGAGAAAAAGGGGTGCCTTCAGACTGTTGTGGAGAGGACAGTCCCTGATGGAGTACGTTCGATTCCCGTTCGAGTCAATATTTTAAAACTTTTATTCCTCGGAACACGGTACATTTTAATCAGACTGTCTATACCCATTGATCAAAACTGGTCACGAGCTATAAATATGCTTTTCTATACTAAAGTATGTCACCCACAATTTTATTTTCATATTTTATTAGTTATGTCATACTGCATGGAGTGACTTCCCTTGCTCTGCCTTCTCGTAAATAAAGGCTTAACTCTTCTGGGTTTTTGCTAAGTTGTTAACTCCCTTTTCCCACTAAATAGTAAACAAATGCTGCTCTTCAACTCAGGGTTTCCGCTCAATAGAAGATCTCAAGACAAAAGCAAATCTGACACATCAGCAGAAGGTCGGAGTTCGTCTCTATGATGACCTTCTTGATCGCATGCCACACTCGGAAGCTGGGGAAATAGAAAAAGTGGTAGGTAGGACATTTTATATTGCTAACGTTTTATGTGCCTCTGATGCAGATTTGATGATAGGAATTGCATTAGCTGTTACCATAGTTTTTTATGCATGAAAAAAATGTGTATGAGTTGTGATCTCAAAGGTTTTGACAAAAACATAGCTTTGATGACAGTAATAGGTCACCAAGCCTTGTGAATACAAATTCTTGTAAAAAACCTTGATGCATCACTCAATAATATAGTTCTAAACTATTATCATATAAGTGAAGTAAAGCTGAAAATTGTGATGCTTTGATAGTTAAATGTATTGAACACCCTGGTTCATCAATGATTAATAGTAAAACATGACATATTTTTCATGCATTTTAATATAATGTTCCTCCAAAAATATTTTTATGCTTATTGAAAGAGACTATGTAATGAAATATTGTATTCAATACATACCTTACAGGTAACCCTGCTGCATGCCCATCCTCTCTGTTTTGTTGTTTGGCCTTCTTTTTGTTCTATTGCACCAATCATTTTTCGCAATTTACTGAATCACTAACTAATCACCAAAAGTGTAAGAATTCCTCTATGTACAGGTGCGAGAAGCTGCAGAATCCATCCAGCCAGGAATCATTGCCCAGGCGTGTGGCTCGTACCGACGAGGGAAGTCAACTTGTGGTGATGTTGATGTTCTTGTCACACACCCAGATGGCAAGTCACATCAGGGAGTCTATGGGAAACTCCTCGCCAAACTCAAGGAAATTGGTATGTAGTAAGGATAGAAACCAGTGCGTTAAGAGGGGAGTTCAGGGGATTCAACCACCATACAGGTTGGCATCAAGTTGACTACTATTCGAGATGTAAAGATCAGACATTTACAAATGGAACTTTATTTTGACAAGTCACGATCACTCATGTAAACAAATATCTGACTCGTATTCTGGGAAAGGTGTTCGTATCTGTCACTCATTGATTTCATTTTTAATGTGTATATCTGAATAACCCGTGCATATTTTACGCAGATACGCACCCTATCTGGAGCCCTGTATCTTCTGATATGTAATATGGCAATTTTAAAATAGTTACATGTTGCAAAAGGATTGAGGTCATAATAGTTTGCAGTCACAACATTACTATAATGGTCTTGCAAAGGTCTTAGATTCATTACACACAAGTTTCAGCACTCTGTCAGAAATTTACACCCAATTTACGTCGTATAGTAACTTCCTTCAATTCAATACAATTTTATAATACTTGTCAGTTTACACTCATTTTATATTAAATCATTTACAAAATAGTCTTAAACAGAACGTGACTAAGTAAGTTTTTATCAGATTTGAAATCATCAGAAGTAAAATTATGGATTATGGATCTCAGAAATTTTACACCCAATTTATGTTGTAAAGTAACTTCCAATCCTTCTATTCAATACAATTTTATGAAACTTGTGTCAGTTTTCCCTCAATTTATACTAAATCATTTACAAAAAAACCCAGAAGAGTCTTAAAGTTTTTATCAGATTTGAAATCATCAGAAGTAAAATTATGGATTATAACATCTTTATTCTGAAGTATTTCTTGGATCATGTCTGATTTCTTTCTCCTAAATTCCATTCAAAGAAAAGTTGAATCATTTGATGATCTATTTGAATATGATTGCTACCAGGTTTTCTGACGGACGACCTCGTATCTGCGGAGGATAATGGCAACCAGAAGAAATATCTGGGTGTGTGCAAACTACCTGGAGAGAATAAGAGAGTATGTTATTTATAATTTTATGTTTCTTATTTAATTTAGAATTAATGATGATCCGAGACAGATTTAATTGATTGAGATTATGAGATAATTTTCAAAGCTTATATTTTATCAGAAGGTATGTTTCTTTATTGCTCAATACTACCTGACATTTTCAGTTTTAAGTATGCTTGTTTTCCACTGCAAAAATTTAATCTTTAACGATGATTTGAAGTATTTTAACATGATTCAGAACATTCAGATTTTAACGTCTGCGTTTTTGTTAGCTATTGAATTTTCTGCGTCATTAATGTTGAAAAATGGATGAGGTATATTAAGAATGGGATTTTTTTAAAAAGACAGATTGAAATTTATTATTTTTAAATATTTTTATAGTTATTATTACGTTTATCGCTGATGAAGAGTAATCATTATTACCTACCCGTGTAAGAATACTTACACTTATATTAAACTTGTATAATGTCTTTGAACATTAGAGATAAGGGTGTGCGGAGATATCAGTATATCGGTGTATCGCAATAACGGTACAGTCTTCTGAAGACATCCAATATATCAGAGGTTTGAGAATTAACACTTTCCGTGTAAAATTGCAGAAAAACGTAACAAAAACACCGTATGATTTTAATGAAAGTTGTAAACAAAGTGTGAACGTGGAAAGTGGAAATAGCACACACGTGTTAAAAGTACAAAACCAGTCACCTAATTATCCCTCTTTTCAAAACGATGTCCAGTTGAGCGTTGATCACTTTTCTGATTGCTGTTATTTAGTCGAGAGAATATTGAAAAACTAAAATATGAAAAGTACCAATAAGAAATAGAGTAGCCTCAACCATCATGTGTTTTGCAATAAAGTATTGTTTTGCCCTGAACTAATATAGTTAAAGAGCCAGTCCGTGAGTTGTTGGAGTCATATATGCCAAACTTAATCAAATGTGTCATTTGATCGCGAAGTATCTACTATTACCAAAAAGACACATCTTAAAGCTTATTGTTTTTTTACAGTGACAATATGAAGGTAGAACGTTTCAATTATGATCGAAAACCGGACAGTGGCGCGCGTCAAATAGTCAAACGTAAATTTGGAGACTTATTTAAAACATACAGGAGGGCAGTAAGGTGTTGATAGCGTTTGTTAGGTTATATAACTAGTATCCATGTATATTGGATGTGAAATCTACACCTCTGTGCATTTATAAGGCTGTTTTTAGATGTTCATGGAAAACCAGTATTTGTCATATATATGTCTTTTAGACATGAAAAGTTAAGATGTTTTGATTTTATGTCATCACATAGGACACTTAGGTTCGTATCAAAGGTTAATAATATGATATGAAAGTCACGGAGTGGCTCTTTAAAGCAAGAGGCCGAAGGCCAAGTGGTTTGACGTTGATAACAGTTCAGGGCAAAACTGTACTTTAAACAATAAGGTGACTTAGACGCTAAGGTAGCCTTAGTGCAATGTTATAAGATCGTATTACGGTGAATCCTAGGTTGTTTAGTGCAACTCCCCCCTTGACCTGTTTTCACAAAGCCCCAATAGCGCTAAGGTTCCTTTGCTCATAATTATAACACCTTAGGTTAAGATTGTGTTTTGCAGGTTAGTCCATAATCTGATTGCTGTTAATGGACGTCTTTGTTGAAGGGTTGTTGAACTGAAATCTTTATTTGGTACTTTTTTCATCTTTTACCTCAGCACCGGCGGCTAGACATCATTGTGGTACCGTATGATGAGTATGGCTGCGCTCTTGTCTATTTCACTGGCTCCGCCCACTTTAACCGATCGTTGCGTCATCTCTGCAAGAAGCTGAACATGTCACTAAATGAGCATGCTCTGAAGACTGGTGTGGTCAGGAAGGTAGTGTATCGTCTGATTACTAAAGTTAATGTGACGTAATATAAATATTTGATGCCTGATGAAAAGTGCCACATTGGACCATTTTGGTTCATAAAGAGAAAAACTGATTAAAATGCCAACATCGCTGCTGTTTGTAGTCATACATGAATTTTATCAATGGAATGGTGATTGCATGTTATTGATTATAAACATTGTTATAAATAATCATAAATCATAATTTATGACTAAGCTGTGCTTCATTTAAAGCCTCATGAGCAGAATGGTCATGCATTTTATTTGTTTTTAATATTACAGTAAATTTTAATTTGTAAATAGTTTAATTTCAACACCCAAGCTTTTCAAATGAATAAGTTGTTATCCATAAGAATTGTCTAGTATTATCAAACCAACTTCTAAATGCCTTTGAAGAATTTCATTCTTTTGATCAGTTTTAATCAATATGATTGACAATTCTACAGAAATTAAAACTTCTTACAAGGATTAATCAACGATTAAACACTAACTCAAGAAATCCAGGATTAACATTATGATACTTATTTAACTGGCAATTTACCAAAATGATATTCACTCTGTTATATAGGGTAGTGAGAAAATCTACGAGGGAACAACTATCCCAACGCCAACAGAGGAATCAGTGTTCAAGGCATTGAATGTTCCATACAGACCACCCAATGAGAGGGACCACTGATGCTCCCTCGGCCTGCAGAGGGTTAATATGCTGTTGAGATTTACATTGTGTATTCAAAGAAATATTTGTTTTAAAAGATAAATGAAGACAAGGTGTTCAAATCAACAGTGAAAACACAAATAATACTTGTTTGAATGAATCAGTTTATTTACTTTTCCCAAAATGTAAACATTCAATTTGTATCAGCTGTAGCTCTATAAAATGTCAGAATTGATTGATAATATTTACAATTGTTTGCATTTTAATATTTCAAGAGTATTCCCTGACTAAACTTTTAAAATATCATTTAGTTTTTATAAAAAAATTTGTTATGTCATCTCCAAATTTTATTGTCTCTTGATTTTAAATATGAACTTAGATTTCCCTCCATTTTAGATTGTGTGCAATATATTCAAATGAATTTGATCTTTTGATTCTCACGTGATATCGTTTTATGTCAGGGTTTTAAGTTTTTAAAAATATTTTAACTATTGATTTTAAACAATACACTTTACAATTTGCAAAATGACATACATAATAATCTACTCAGGTATGTAAATTATAATTCTCTAATACAGGTAAATCTTGTTGTTTATTTATTCTTGTTATGTTCTTTAAATAGATTATGTACAGCTTTCTTAATTTGTAAATACTCAATTTATGATAACTCATGATTGATGTTGTGATTCATTTTGTGAAAAAATGAAATAAATCTTTTATCTTAAATTATTTTTTTTTATCTTTCATTAATATCAAATCTATATGTTGCATATGCAAAACTTAGAGGAATGTATTACATCACAACAAAGCTCTTTCATCATATCAAGAGGTCGTTGGAACTTTTCTCTTAAAACTGACGCTGATTGAGTGAACAAACTGTTTAAATCTGAGTAATCCTTAAAAGGGCTGTTTTATTTTGACTCATTTCACTCAAGTTATCCACATAGATTTAAATTCTTGATATTTCCCTGACCATTTATATGTTAAGTAAACTCCAAAGTGTTTCACAATCTTATTTTTTTATCAAACTCAAAATAAAAAAAATTGAGGACCTCATTGAAAGGGAAATTCTCGTCACTGTCTCATCTTGGCAAGGCAAAACTTGAAGCTTGAAAGCTGTTCAAAGGCGTCTTTCTGAAGTAGTAAAAGCATGTAAATATGAAAAATGTAATAAGTGATGTCAAGCAAGTTTTTGGAATGGCCCTTTTTTAGGTGTTATTCACATTACCGAGTAGGATGTCTGAGCATCAAATATAATCTGGTCATACTTTAACACTCATTATAAGTTATGGGGGGGGGGGGGGGGGGGGGGGGGGGAGGGGCAACACCGTAAAAACACAGGAATGATTCTCTAAAAGTTTCCAAACTTTTAATGTGACGTTTCGGGGAGTCAACGACCCCCTTCATCAGATGGTCAGACCCCCTTTATCATTGGTCTGATGAAGGGGGTCGTCCCGAAACGTCACATTAAACTTTTCGAGAGTCATTAATTACTGTGTTTTGATGGTACTCCCCCCTCCCTTAACTTATATTTTTCTCTTGTACCGTTGTCAATCATTTATTTGATCTGCAGATTTGTCTCTCTAACTCACTTCCCAACTCTTTAGCGTATGTTAGCGCCGCCCCTACTCTAACACTCATTAGCATATGATAAAGGGTTAAAATATGACCAGCAAGGATAATGACAATACATGCATACTGCAGTCAAGTGCATGGGCCCACAACCATGAATCTGCAGAATGACAGATTGGCAAGTCTTAAAGAGACTATAAGGGTACTGTTGTTTGACATCAAGATTTAAGTCAATGTTTTGAAATTGTATCAAAAAATATATACACATTGAACTTTTTGCCAAGTGTGCAAAAATATTTGCTTTGCCAAAACGACACGATACATACAGGTACACTTTTCTGAAAATATCAAATATATCGCAGGTTTTAAAATTAACAATTTCCATGTAAATTGCAGAAAAACATAACACAAAAATGTGATTTCACTGAAAGTTGTAACACAAAGTGTTAATAGTGAAAAATGAAAATAGCAGACATGTTAAAAGTCCGAAAGCAGCCACTGATTTATCTCTCTTTACAAAATGATGTTCAAGGTTAGCATTGATCATGTTCTAATTGCTGTTATTTAGTCAAGAGAACATGGAAAAACTTAAATATGAAAAGTCCCAATATTTTGCGATACGGAAATGGGGAGCAATACCCATCCTTAATAGTTTGGGTAGTTGCTAGACAGCGAGGAACTCCCTCTGCCCCTAATACTCTTGCTCATATCCCTTTATCTTTATTGGAGAACAGAGTTTTTTGTAACCTGTTTAGCTGACACACACTGCAGCATTTATGCATTGTTGAGGTATAGGCCTATTGAATGCAGTTTCACCCATCAGTCTTATTACAGTAAATTTCATAGTGGAGACAGAATATTAATTTGAAATTTGAGTAACAATATGTAACACATCTAAACAGACCAAAGAGAGATGTTACACCACATCAAATTGCACCTAGCACATAGATCATAAACAAATAATTATCTTGATGAGTTGGAGATAAAAAGTGTAGGATATGAAAAGAAAATCATTAAAATTGGTTTTGATTGACAGAAGCATTCATAAAATACCTTATTGTTCCTGTTTGAAAATCATGGGCTTACTTTTGCTAGGCAAACTTTGATTCACTCATGGCAAATAGATCATCAGTCACATTTATCTTTCCTTTAATATTTGTAATTTTTGAACATTTGAAATTTTCAGAACTTTGCTTGCATTCAAGCGCTCAATATTGAAATTTATGCAAAAGTGAGTATATGACCTTAATCCATAGAAGAATCCATTGAAACAAAATTAATTATGCACTTGATAAAATGAAGCAACATTCAGTGCTTTAAACCAGTGAATTGTTCTTAAGAAGAGAAACAAAGTTTCAATAAACAAGGTGTATTTTAGAAAGTAGATTGATAAAGAAGAACAATTTCTAATGGTTACTCAACTTCTTTATTGCACTTTATTGTTGTGAATATCTTCACGGAAACCTCACATTTCCTGCAATAAGGAAGTTTACTATCAATAAGAACTTGTTCTTTAAAAAAAGTATAGTCTGATAGATTACACATCTAGCAGTTCCACTCAAAGATCCACTTAAAACTTCTTCTACTTTTATTTTTCAGAAATTAACAACTGAGTGATATTACAAGTCAATTATCGTTTTAATAATCAGACATAAGTTAAAGTCAACCAAAGATATTGACACATATTAGAATTCACTTCAGTTACACTACTACAGTTTGTCAGTTCAGCCTACATCAAATCCAGGGTCTAGATTTTTTAAGTTCTCGTTGTGCTAAGATAGTCAGAAGGCCAATTTTGATGAGCTACGAAAAATAAGCCCAGGGTATGAACACCGCTAATGGCTGAAATATTGCCCAAGCAGCGTTAAACAATAAATCACTCACTCTAGGGTATGAACTTTCAGTAAACGGGGGCTCTTAACATGGGCGGTTGTCTGTGCTTGGCTGGCATATTCATGAAAATATTTCTCTTTAATCATTGGTGTTGTAGGATTTCAATGCAAAAACCCTTCTTTCATCGTCTCTTCAATATACAGTGATGTTAGGAACTAAAATCATCAGAATATAATCTTTTTGGGATCAAATAAGATTTGAAAATTTGATTGTCCAGTCCCAAAAATGTTGGCGTAGCAGTTTTAGCACTTTTAGCAGTATTATTCCTGTAATTAACAGAGATTCACCCCTTTCATAGCAGACGCAAGAATAAATCATAAATGAAATTGTATTTTTTTCTAGTATTTACCATTCAAATGTTCCCTATTCATGTTTCTAACACCAATGTATATTTAAAATAAAAATAAAAAGATGGAAGGTTGGTAGGGATGTTAATTTGTCTATTGACAGTTGTTTTTTAAAGGGCCACAGAGTATGTTGTTGAAGTCAAATTTCATAAATATTGTAATTCAATAGAGAAATAGTGGTTGTTTCTGAAAATCTTTGTGCTCATCAGTTCACTATACTGACAATAAACAGGTTAAGGTCGTATGTCGCGTAATTTTTGAATATTATTTACAGCAGGTATCAAGACAAATAGGGGCTGATAGGGTTAAGTAAGTTATATAACATATAACCATGCAAATGGGGAGCAAAATTTCGATTTTTCGATTATTATTGATAACAAGAAAATATCGTACTTTTGACAGTTTAGAGTTAAAAATGAAACTTTAGAAATGCGATTTGAACTTAACTCAGGACAAATTGTATTTTGACTCATGCAAGACACATACAAAAATTATGAAACATGCTCTGTGTCACCATTAAGCACACTAGAGGACATTTCTCGTTTTTCAGGTATAAAATTTCATTGAATCTTGAAAGAAAATAACTCACTTCTTCTAGTTCTAGATGGGATTTCAAAATCTAAATATTAATCGAGTCGCAAATCGCACGATCTGTCTGAACTTACGTTCAATTCATTTTCATCTCAGTTGAGACATTGCATGATTTCAGCACCCCCCCCCCCCCCCCCCCCCCCCCCCCCCCTTTTCCAAGGTTACTAGGACATATCTTCCCACAAACCTCTGTCATAGGGGAGTAGATCGTGTGCTGGAAGTAGAATCGTGCTTGTTGAACACCGTTTAAACCAGTCTAGCAACTTTGAGCCAACTCAGTAAATCTTTTTTTCTCGATCGGAGATTTGGTAGCCATTGATATTTCAGGACTGTGTCAGATACAAATGACATTTGAGAGTGTCAAAGCCGCAAAATTGCACATAATGTCCACATGATGTATAGAAGAGGTAAACTCTCACGTACTCATTTATGGAAGCGATTTTTCTTCACAAAAATATCATAATTGTAATTTCAACTCTGATTTTTTTTAAAATTACAATTACTCAAATCTTTGTAACCCCAATTTTAGGTTTTCCGGATTTTTTTCTATATTGTTGGCGTAAAAATCGATTAAATCAATCGTGGTTAAACACCCCTTCAATGATGTTAGAAGATTGGCTTAAGGAAATCCTGAGAGGAAAACCCCGGTTACTGTAACTACTCCCTCGTCCTCTTAAATTCTACACAAATTAAAAAAATATAATATTCATTTGTTATTTGAATGTACATTTATGAATGCGCGTTTTCTTCACAAAAATATCATAATTGTACTTCTAAAGAGCCACTCTGTGATTTTCATAACATATTATTTACCTTTGATACGAACCTAAATGTCATATGTGGGGATATAAAATCAAAACATATGAACTTTTCATGTCCAAAAGACATAAATATGACAAATGCTGGTTTTCCATGGAAATATATTAACATCCTCATAAATGCACAGAGGTGTAGATATCACGTCCAATATACATGGATACTAGTTATATAATCTAACAACCACTATCAAGTCCTAACTGCCCTCCTAGCTGTTTTAGATAAGTCTCCAAAATTACGTTTGACTATTTGACGCGCGCCACTGTCCGGTTTACGATCATAATTGCGACGTTCGACCTTCATGTTATCACTGTAAAAAAAAAAAGCTTTAAAATGTGTCTTTTTGGTAACAGTCGATATTTCGCGATCAAATGACACCATTGATTAAGTTTGGCATATATGACTCCAACAACTCACGGAGTGGCTCTTTAAATCTGAATTTGTTGAAATTACAATTACTCAAAACTTTGTAACCCCACTTTTATGTTTTCTGGGGTTTTTTTCCAAAACGTTGGCGTAAAAATCGATTAAATCTATGTTATAAGAGTGAGTGAGTCGTGGGGTTAAACGCCCCTTCAATGATGTTAAAAGATTGGCTGAAGGAAATCCTGAGGGGAAAAACCAGTTCGTGTAACTACTTCCTTGTCCTCTAAAATTCCATTATTAATATTCATTTATAATTATTTTATGCAATCCCCATTATGCAGGGACATTTCAACTTATACTTGTTGAAGAATGACTTTTCTAAACGTTTCAATAGCATTTACCTGTTAAGTTTTAAACTTTTTTTTAAACTTCAAAAGATTTTTCAGAAATGCCACGTCAAAGAATAAGCTTTTGAAATGCTTCGAATGAAATAGAAATCACGGGTATCAAACAGAAACCACCTTATAACTTGGCCAAGTTCGTTTGACTCGATATTGTTAACGACTGTCAGTTTTAGGAAAAGATGTGACGTAGTGGGATTCGATGACTCGAAGCCATAAAGACTTAAAAACACTTTAGGTGAAAGTCAATTCAAACTTACATTGAAATAAATGGACATAAAAAGAGTGAAAGTCGTGATAGCCATGTAATCATTTTAATAGAATTTAGTAATACCCCAAGTGACAACTACATTAATTTATATCATATCATATTCCTTCTAAATTAAAGTGACACAGAGTATGTTTCATGAATTTTGTATGTGGATTAAATATAGCCAAAATATCTAATATATATGTGACCTGCGTTAAGTTCATATCGTCTTTATAATGTTGCATCTTTATCTTTTAAATGTTTTTATGTTTTCGATTGTATATTAAAAACGACCATGTAAACGCATTAAAGTCGAAGTTCTGCTTTCAATTTACATGTATTTTTGTTTAATGACCTACTAAGCAATACCACAAACTATATTTCTCTTATTGTCTGCCATAAACAGGTTTCCAAAATTACGGTTGAGTTATTGGCGCGCGCCATTGTCCGGTTTTCGGGCTATAAATTTAAGTTTTTCCCTGTTTATTGTCACTAAATGATAAGCATTGAGAAGTTAATTTTCAGAAACAACTACTTGTCGATGAAATAAGACCATTTATGAAGTTGATATATTTGACCCGAACAACATACTCTTCTGCACTCCTTAAGTCAACTTCTAGGAGGTGAATGGGTTTACTTAAAGTGACACAGAGTATGCTGCATACATTTTTAAATGGCTTTAATAATAGCCTAAATGCCATATGTCCTGAATTAGTTCAAATACTAGTAACCTCATTAAACTTTCAAAATCTCCTTAAAGTGCTCAAATCATAATATTTACTTGTTTTCAATTATGAAATTAAAAAACAGCCACATGAACAGCCTCATCGTCCTATTTACATGTATATTAGTAAAATGATCCATTAACCCCAATAACTCATATTTCCTTGTTTCTACTGTACATATACGCTTCGAAAATAACGTTCACGTAATTGGCGCGCCATTGTCCGATTTTCGATCAGAAATCACGACTTTAACTTGTTTATTGTCACTTAACTGAACTGATAAGCATCAAAATTGCAAATTTTAGACATATCCACTATTTCTCGAAGATATAACACCATTTATGAAGTCTGACATATTTGATCCAAACAAAATACTCTGTGTCCCTTCAAATTCTTTCATAAATAGTATATAAAGCGTAAAAAATCACCAACTGTGTATTCATATTGTGTTAAAGGGACATATCTAAGGTTATTTTTTTGTGGAAAATTCGAAACTAATTTTCTTTTTATACATATACAAGAAATGTTGGTTATCAATTAATGGTCATAGCTAAATTAAGTTGAAAGATGATACTGAGGGTTATATTGTGGCTTTAATCCTATAAATTTACAAAGTGTATAACTACTAATCAACCTCCCAACTTTGTCTGACAGCAGGACCATTACTCCATGGTAATGGGTAAGCTGAAGTGAAAGAAAGCTGGAATCTAATTAGTCTGATAATGATCTGCCAAAACGATTGGGTGTGAATTTAGGGGTTATTTTCTGTTCAGATTTAATGTGGACACGGATCTCTATGGGATTCCATCAGATCATAGATGAGTAACAAGTTACAACTCAATACAACACTAGGGAACCAATCAACGTTTTGATTTAAATGATATTGAATATTTTCCCCCTCAGAACACAGTCTATTTAAATCAGACGGTTAGACATAAACTCTTGAAAATCCTTTAAGTCTAAATATAATTTCAACTAGAAAAAGGCCAATTTTCTTTCTTACATGTAGGCTAATAAAACAATCGTTTTTAAGGACTGATAGGTTGATCAGTCGAACGGTTCATTTATTATTTTGATTATTTATCAATGCATTGCTTCATTATGATATAATAGATGGAGGATCCATAAATGTGCTTGAAAAATATATCCTCATGTAGACATATATTTCAAATCAAATCAAAAGTTATCTCAGTCTTGGGGTTAATTCAATGACAGGACATTCAGCTCAACACAAATGGTTAACTTTTGTTGATAGTCGATTTCGGCACCCGGTGATCTTTTCCCATGTCATTACTGACGTCAGCGGGTTGGGTTTGTAAGATTTGGTCACTCTTGGTTGAACATCAATGAGCATTGACGTAAAACAGGAAGAATTATAAGCTTAAGCTACCCAAGACACCCGGCGAGATACGGGTATATAGATACTTGCTCAGTGAATAAGCTCAATAGGCTATTCAAAGGGTTGTTTAATCTTTCGTCAAATGACAAAAGACCGGATGGCGATGAGAAATGTTCACAGCAACAGAACAATATTTGATATTTGAACTTGCCATAAGAATATATGTCTCCCGGTTCGTATGGTGGGTTCGTTCATTGATACGTAATTCTTGCCAAAGGGATGAAAGACACTTTGTTTTTCATTTCATATTTATTTTTTTTGCGTATAAACTAACATATACGTAAATATCCTCAAAATACTAACATATTCATCCAAATGTAAAATATACGGTATTTGATAGTTTTCAATGATTCCGATATTGCGTTTGACCCGGGCCATTAGCGCGCGAGCCTCAATACATCGTCCGGTTTTCGATCAAACTCGCGATACCCAACTTTATATCCTCATTTTACTGAATAAATTAGCATTGAAATGATACGTTTCGTTTACAGTCATCACGTCTCGACAAAATGACTTCGAAACAATTTCATAAGTTTTTGCGTAGGCCCATGTGCCTCCAAAAACACTCGCATTATGTGTGTTTTCTAAAGTGTATAGCATTTTCGTTGCAAGTAAACCCTCGACGCATTACATTTTCTACCATATCCAAATAATTGAATACAAGCAAAACCACTCCATTAACGATATTGATCTTGTTATTTTGATTAGGAAACAAACTGTGTACCTCAATTCGTGATTGGTTACCGTATTTAAAGGTCAGTGTTGTAAACTGTGAAATTTTAATGAATTTTTGAAAAACCTCTTGTTGTGTTTACCGATTCGTAGTTCTTATGTGTATCCGCGTAGCTTCTACCATACCCTGACATATATCAAGGAAAATTCCCCAGATTGCTTTTAATTTAACCAATCAATGGATTGATTCCCATACATCAATTATCCCGCCAGGGGCTCGGCAACTTTGTCTGCAGTAGAGAACTGTTCAACACGCAGTCAGGTTTGGGTGTATAGCTACACTGAAATTCAGCGCAGTACCACCTATGGTTCGCTAGTTCCAGGCAATGCTCGCAGGTTTCACCGCAATGCATAGCCAAAATGGTGTTGCGGGCTTTCTCCCTGCACTGATACTAGCAGCCGCGATATAAGTGAAATAATCTTGAAAGCGGCCTTAAAAACCAACTCACCTCATCCCATACATCAATTAAGATACAGTACCCTGATAAAAGTATGCACGTGATTCATCCATTGAAAACCCCTTTTAAATCCCCCCTCCCCCTCCTCCTGTATGTATCGCTATATAATACTTAGAGCCCATATTGCCATAAAGTACTAGGATTCTTCACCTCTCTAAATTACTAGGAGAGCTTATTGCTCTATAACACTAAGATCACTTTTTGAACTTAACAAAATAATTCACTTTCCTGCAAAAGCAACATTCAAACAAACAAACAAGAAGAAGATTATTGTAAGAACCCTTCATATAAAACAAGATAGTTTCGCCTTTTTGCACTTACTTGTCAAAATACAGATTTGTCAAACTTGTTTTAGAGTTTTAACGTGAAGTGAACGAAAACACAGATCTAAAAAAATCGATATCGTCTGAGAAAACACAGGCGAATATGATATCTAAAACATTAATACTTTACTGAAGAAAATTATATTTTATTAGAAAAATACAATGGTATTTCACGAGATCAGTCACTGATATATTATCATAGCAAACATTAGTATTTACTAGATCAATAATGGTACTTTACTATATCAATTAATGTTATTTTAATAGAGCAGTCAATGGTATTTTACTAGAACAATAAGGATATTTTACTATACCAATCACTGCTATTTTACTAGACCAAATACAATAGTATTCTATGACATCATTCAATTGTATGTTACAAGAACAATCAATGATAGTTTATTAAAGTAATCAACGAAAACGATTTATTTCGTAACCACGTCCCTCCATCGCATCGCTTTTAGGGTTCGGCATAAGGCCTGAAATGGCGTCTGGAGCCCGTCCACCATCCGTCCATCCGTAAACTTTTCACAATTTCGACTTTTCCCCAAGACCTATTCGCTCTTGAGAACTCAAATCTTGTGTACAGGTACCTTCGTCTTCTCTAGAAGTCTGACATCTTGTGTACAGGTACCTTCGTCTTCTCTAGAAGTCTGACATCTTGCGTACAGGTACCATCGTCTTCTCTAGAAGTCTGACATCTTGTGTACAGGTTCCTTCGTCTTCTCTAGAAGTCTGACATCTTGTGTACAGGTACCTTCGTCTTCTCTAGAAGTCTGACATCTTGTGTACAGGTACCTTCGTCTTCTCTAGAAGTCTGACATCTTGCGTACAGGTACCATCGTCTTCTCTAGAAGTCTGACATCTTGTGTACAGGTTCCTTCGTCTTCTCTAGAAGTCTGACATCTTGTGTACAGGTACCTTCGTCTTCTCTAGAAGTCTGACATCTTGTGTACAGGTTCCTTCGTCTTCTCTAGAAGTCTGACATCTTGTGTACAGGTTCCTTCGTCTTCTCTAGAAGTCTGACATCTTGTGTACAGGTTCCTTCGTCTTCTCTAGAAGTCTGACATCTTGTGTACAGGTTCCTTCGTCTTCTCTAGAAGTCTGACATCTTGTGTACAGGTTCCTTCGTCTTCTCTAGAAGTCTGACATCTTGTGTAGAGGTTCCCTCGTCTTCTCTAGAAGTCTGACATCTTGTGTACAGGTACCTTCGTCTTCTCTAGAAGTCTGACATCTTGCGTACAGGTACCATCGTCTTCTCTAGAAGTCTGACATCTTGTGTACAGGTTCCTTCGTCTTCTCTAGAAGTCTGACATCTTGTGTACAGGTACCTTCGTCTTCTTTAGAAGTCTGACATCTTGTGTACAGGTTCCTTCGTCTTCTCTAGAAGTCTGACATCTTGTGTACAGGTACCTTCGTCTTCTCTAGAAGTCTGACATCTTGTGTACAGGTACCTTCGTCTTCTCTAGAAGTCTGACATCTTGTGTACAGGTTCCTTCGTCTTCTCTAGAAGTCTGACATCTTGTGTACAGGTACCTTCGTCTTCTCTAATAGTCTGACATCTTGCGTACAGGTACCTTCGTCTTCTCTAGAAGTCTGACATCTTGTGTACAGGTACCTTCGTCTTCTCTAGAAGTCTGACATCTTGTGTACAGGTACCTTCGTCTTCTCTAGAAGTCTGACATCTTGTGTACAGGTTCCTTCGTCTTCTCTAGAAGTCTGACATCTTGCGTACAGGTACCTTCGTCTTCTCTAGAAGTCTGACATCTTGCGTACAGGTACCTTCGTCTTCTCTAATAGTCTGACATCTTGCGTACAGGTACCTTCGTCGTCTCTAGAAGTCTGACATCTTGTGTACAGGTACCTTCGTCTTCTCTAGAAGTCTGACATCTTGTGTACAGGTACCTTCGTCTTCTCTAGAAGTCTGACATCTTGCGTACAGGTACCATCGTCTTCTCTAGAAGTCTGACATCTTGTGTACAGGTTCCTTCGTCTTTTTTAGAAGTCTGACATCTTGTGTACAGGTACCTTGACCGAAGAGGATTATACTGAATTTGTAGACTTGATTTGGGTTGTAGGGAATGCCCTTAAACCTATTTTCATCTTTCTTTGGCCATGCCCTTCAAATGCATTTGATATCTTTCTTCAGAATCGTGCACAGATTCCACATCAAATGAATCCACAGGGGTTCGTATTTCTGTTGTCTTCTCTTTTACACGGGGCTCTTGGACAATGGGGATTGTAAATTGTAAATAAAGTGGAGAGGATTATTTCAGTCATTCAATAGGTTGGACAAGCAAGTTAGAATAACGTGACGATGGTTTATAATAGGACATTGATATAGTTGTTGGAACTCAAATATTAATATTTTGCAGAGTTTAATAAGTACAATACTCTATCGAAAGTAGTTATTAACTTGTAGATTTATGTTCAACCATTTACCATGAACTATATTTACCATGGAATGACTAGATGACTCAGAAAATGAATCTATTTTACACCTAAAGATAAGTTACTCGGACATATAAGTGAAATGAAATTGTCAAAGTAGTTACAATATCTTAAAAACTTTAATACTTTGAAGTTTACTTAGTAGGGTATGGTTGTTAGAATGAATGAATAGATTTCTGAATGAATTTGATGAAAGGGGGCGCATAATTTGATATCTACAAACATTTACAAACCCCTACAAACCGCCAAGTCGCGGAAATGTTTTGTTCAGTACACATTCGGCAATCATGCTTGATTACTGGGGTCAAGTAAAAAACAGAATACTAAACTTCCCTCAATTTTATACTATTTTTACTAAACTCCTTAATGATTTAATGATCGCTTTCGCTTGTTTTATACTGAGTCATTAACTCGTTTAATAAAAATAGTATTAAATGAAAGGTCGTTTAGTATACACTATATATGTTAAAGGTTAAAATGCTATCAGACATTGTGGAATTTTCACGTGAATTCGTTACATCTTCAACAAAATAACAACAAAAGACACATCTACCGAAAAATTCAATCTATTGTCAAATAATTTGATCCCAAGATATCGGAATATCATAACGAATCTACATGAGTTTTAATAATGATATATGATATCGAACTCCTAATAATGTTAATGATTACATGCACATGTCTATTTACAAACACCCCAAAGGTGACTGTACAAACGAACACGTACAAACAAGGGCAGGTAGTCAAATATGTTTAGGCACATGGAGTGTTAGAGTGATCAACGGTACAAATATGTGAGGTAGTTCATGGGTAGGCGTTTGTTTGTATATCAGCTGATCTATAGCTGGTGCCCCGCGGTAGGGGTATTACATATGATGTTTGATTGAATAAACAAAGGTAACATTGTGATATTCACGATATACAAACAAGAATTTCGTGGGTGTAGAGACATGTTACATGTGTACAATAAGTAGTTGGTCTCATTATGTTCCATTCAATCATTTAAACATCTACATTTCAGAATCGTTTTCTACTTGAGGCCGATTTATTGGACACCCCATGTACCTATGCGTATTAATAATTATACCAATAGTTGAGCTGATTTGGGGTTTAGGGTCACTGTCAAGAGTATTTCACTCTTTCACGGCTGCTAGTATTGTTGCACGGAGAAATCCCGCAACACTATTGTTGCTAAGCATTGCAGTGAAACCTGCGATCATCGGCTTGAACTAGCGAACCATGAATGGTACTACGCTGAAATTAAGTGTATCATTGCTACCGAACCATACTGCACTTAAAACCGTAACTCGCTAAGGTAGCCTTAATGCAATATTAAAGTATGACACTAAGGTTAACCTCAGTGTAAACTTGTTCTAGCAAAAAGACGTTGCAAGCCAAGGACGTTATAAGATATATTATAAGAGTCTTTAATATTGTCAAAGTCCTCTTTTAGCAAGTCGAGATTGAATGAAAACATCGACCCGCAGATTGAAAAATGAAATACTGATAAGCGTTGCATGTAAAAAATATTAAAAGAGCAAGTTATAGCATTAAATGGAACTTTGGATTATATGAAAAGTTAAGGATCCCATAAATGCCAAAGACACGGAAGTCATCTACCTTACATAATTAAAGTGTGATAACATCACATTCCTTAAAGGCTGAAGAGGTTAGTATTAAAATACGAGACAAATGGTATTCATGGTTATTTCTCTGTCTACATGTATGTGACAAAATATTTATAAACTACTCTTTTTCTCCAGTGAGAAACTGCTTTTCATTTGATAATATACATTTACAAGGAAAATATTATATGTATATCTTTATGTTTAGTTTTTTTTTAAAGATTTAGCGATACAAAATGAAAATCCAATGAAAAATGAACATCCAAATTATGCTGCACTACCTTATGCACATTAACCCGATGCTACACAATAAATATTTTAATCAGTTTGACACAACCAGCAAAAGTGATGTGATACGGTACATCCCTACATGTTATTTGAAAAATATTATTTAGATAATAAACATCGAATACTACTATATCAACTGTTATTCAACGGGAAACACTGTGTCATATTATTTCAAAACAACATCGCTGTTGAAACAACAACGCCTTTGAACCTAAAAACATTCATTTATAATTTACAAGTGCTTCTACCACAGGCGTAACATAATTCTATAGATACAGTGAAGACATATAAAAGTACATACATAAATATATATAATATTTTCAGGGTTAAAAGTTATAAAGAATGACAGAAACCATTACTCATTATAAGTAGACATTCTATCACAGTGACGTCTTCTTTTAAAAATAATTGATATTTTGTCAACTGAATACATATCTAACAATAAACCAAAAAATTCTAACGAGAGTTAAATGTCCTTGCTCATATTTCAGAATTCATTGTTTCGTAAAACATTAACTACTTTATAACGTTTGACTCGTTAACAAACGAGCCAGATAACAAACTAAGACTGACGTCATAAAAGTTGTATCGTGTTCCTAATGTAAATGGTACACGTGTTTGCTTAAACCTCCTGCCTGTTTCTTGACTATCCCGAAAATGAAATGTGTTTTACCCTTTCATTTGGTTAAATCGATGCTTAAGAGCACTAATTTTGAAAGTACTGTCACAGCCTAACTATTTAATCTTTTGTTGCATAATAAATGCGCAGTGAAGTGTCTTAAGTCGGCAGGGTTCAAAGCATCCCCTCGCCACGTTAATCAGAGCTCGAGGCAGTAATTGAACGGCTGCTGTTCTCCTGATTTGACATTATGCAACAGTTTCAAACTGACATCTGTTGTGTAGTTTGAATGTAATTCGACCCTTTTGTCCATATTCTATAAAGGCTCGTCCATATCGTTAACCAGGCAGACAGGTTCGGAGTCGCAGCCAAGGCACGACACAATCCCCGACTTCTCTCGCCTGTGGACGCCATTATTGTACAAGTTCTGGTGAAAACCTCCCGCAGAAAATATAGAAGAAAAACACAAAGTCTTCTTGTTTGTCATCATTTGAAACCGTTGTATTTCAAGCTGTGTTAGTACCATGATTGGCACCTAATTCCGATCTTCTTATCGTAACGATTAAATGAATGATAATGAATTTTAGGATTCCACCAGAATATCATGATGGATCGTAAAAAATTCTACTATAAACGTATACCTCTTATCCAGGTAGTTTAAGTTAACCAAAGCACAAATATAATGTAATTTTGGTTTTGTTTTAACGTCAATAGCATAGCTTCAGCAAAACTGACAATGGATTACCCACTGTCTATGGGTTAATTAGCCATTCTTGAACTAATTTTGGGATCTTCTGGTCTCTCTTGCAAAAATTCGAATTTTGGCATATTGATACAGACAGAAGGGGTCACATATTCGAATATGACTCTCTGAGATTAAAACCAACATAATCACATTGACTTTGTGCTAAGGAAAAAACGTGACTAATTTGTTAAAGAAGTTGATAACTTATAAAGGATTTAATGGATAAAAATAAGAATTAGTGTTTTCGAAAGTTTGACCCCTGGTCACTTCACTGACCTGCCAAAACTCATACGGGTAATTGCGGGGTACGATAAACATTTGCCTTAAAGGAGAATGGATCTGCATATGTGTATTGGAAATACAATATAATACGTTTATTTTTCGCAACGCTACGATACCTCACAGGCATCTCAAATTACATGATATGTGCACTAGTATATTCAGGTATGTGAACAACCTTTTGGCATGCAGCTGTACCTGGTATTTGACGATTAGATTTCGTTCTTTTGGAGTCGTTCATTTTTGTCTGGTCGTTAATTACTCTCAATCACCATATGTGAATATAAAAACATTAATCTAGAAATAGATAAAAATAATATTTCACTTCTTATTTATTTGATTTATGTATAAAAACATAAGTAATTTATATAATTTATAATAAAGTATGAGTTACTTTTATATCAAGGTATACTTAGATTAAATTTTCTGAAATAATTTGAATCATGTTTATTTTCGTCTCAAAATTTGAAAATAAGAGTCAAGTTACATACTGCGCAATAGTTGCGTAATTAAATACAACAACAATGGAATTCAATTTCAATTATTGATATAAACAGAAATGTTATGACGTGAGGTCGAGCAATATGTGTTATAGCTTGTTTATAAGTAAAATCGTTGGACGTTACATGTCTATTGATTTTAAGAGTTTAAATTGAAAACATAGACTTTCCAGAACTACGAGTAAGACAACAGATTAGAATGTTTTCAACAGATGATATTTATACAGCTGCTTAACAAAAGTTGGTTTCATTACTTGATTAAGTACATACATCATGTACAATAGTGTTTGCTACTTATTTAAGCATCGTTCATCCAAATGGTACATTGTTTTGAAAATATGAAGAATAAAAACTTATACTTATCACATACTTAACGATGATACAAAGTGAAATATCTCAATTTCTTATTAACTTATGAATTCTCATTGAAAAACATTTATGGTAAAAAATCGTAAGATATATCATAATGATAACCCACGTTGTCTATTTTGACCATTTGGGAAATGCCAAACTTATTCCCGGTATACCACACATCTGTTCCTTAAATATGTAATGTAGTAATGATCTCTTCATAAAATGATGTATGGTTGTGATAAAAATTAGCTAAGAAATGGTTAATTATTTTTTAATAATGATGATTTTACATAGGAATTCTAACACACTGAAACAAACTTTTGTTTAGCAGTTGTATTTCTTAGAAAGTGACGTTTCGACATAGATCCTAATGAAATTTTCATAAAATTGATGAAACAACACCCACTACTGTATACTGGTAGTTATTTGTCCAAGAGAATGTATCTAATCGTTATGGATTAAAATTTGATGATGCTTCGGCGACAGCAATTTTAAACTTGATATACAAATTCATGCAAGACAGAGATTGCTTAGTTTAAAAAAAACAACATAACCAAACACGTTGTTAACTGGAAACATCATTTCTACACCTTGTTTTTACCCTTCTGTAATCAGCTGTTCCTTAATCGCTGAAGAGTCATACGCAAAGATGTCTAAGGCAAGATTGTGTGACATGTACAAAGCTTGACCTCAGTTTGACCGCTCGGAAACACTTGACAAGATGGACGCAAGCGCCTTGATGTGGTGATGCGATTATGTCCACCTCTTGTCGGACAAACAGCCTCCTAAGGACGTCATCAGCAGTACTAATGATCTCTTATTATTCTTCTAGTTCTTCTTAAATCTTCATAAATTCAAGGATAGTAAATGTAGCCCTGTTGACTTCTCTCATACACTCCTAGTTTATTTCCCTTCTACGTCCCAATGAGGCAAATCTAGTATGAAAGGAAGTTCCTGAATTCCACCTGCAATCTTTAAGTTAAATGCCTTGAATCAAAATGAATGACTAAATGCAGTAAAGGTTTTTGTGAAATATTGATGCTCACTGATCCCTTCGAAGATTTTTCAATTACATTAACTCCTTGCTGTTTCGGAAAAGATATAACGCTTTCAACATTTCAAGCCAAAATCTGTTTAATTTTCTAGCATTTAAAAGCCTAGTAGATTTTACAAGATGATTTAAACGTTTTGAAAGGGAAGGCGATAAAGTTTATCGACAATCAAGTTATTTATATTCCCAAATGACACCAAAGAAAATAAAGAAGTCAATCATTAAATAAAAAAACGTGTAATTCTTTGACATCAATTTCTAGAATGTCACTTAAACAGTTTCTTTAAAGATCTCTTTGTACCATAAGTGGAGTTGAATTCATCGATGGAGCGATCTCCTCAAATGTAGGGCACCGGAGGTTCAGTGTCAGTGACTGGTTATAGTTTCCTGTAATCTGGCGAATCTTATTTACTTATGTATGTCATGGTGACCTGCCGGTCTATGTTTGTGACGTCACATCCCCTACTCGTGATACACGATCAGGTCAACATTTACCGAGAATAATGTTTTATTTTTTTCTAGTCAACATTTCAACCACGTTACTGGTCTTAATGCGATTTACAATGTTTAAAACACGTCAGAGAGAACCGTTAAGAACACGAACATTTAACGTAAATTTTCTTTATGAAAAGCAACTGAATTTTAATCACGCTTGAATGATTTTAAGCTACAGTATATTGGCGACTCTCATTTCTACTTTTTACTAATATACATAGCTATGAGTGATTTTTCAAAATTAGGTAAAACATATGTTATAGAATCAAAGCTGTTCTTAATTAGTTTTGATGTATTCGAGGATGTACAATAGTTATCAGCCATGTTTCACTTTCGTTGTCAATGTTTAAAATACTTCCGTTATGGTTTGAAACCTCAAATTTCACAGTCTGACTAATATTGAAATAGCATATTGAAATTACTTATGAGAAATCGAGGCAGCATGTGAAATGTGTCATTGTGATAAGTCATCTTATTTGATACCATCGTCACTTAAAGGGGGGAAGTTAAACATGCCAAACTTTATAAAATGGTGCTCTTTTATCGAGAAGTAGTGAATCCTTATGCTCATCAGTTCAAAATAGTGATAATAAATTTGTTAATGTCGTGATTTGTGATCGAAAACAGGGCAGTTGTTCAAACGTAATTTCGGAAATTTATTTACAACAGACACAAAGACATACATTGGTTGATAGTGTAGATAGTAGGTCATTTAACTAATATACACGTTAACTGGCCACATAATTTCGAAGTTTTAACATTTATAGGGACGTTTTCCGATTATCAGTGTAAATATAATAATCTTGGCATTTTAGAGATAAAGATGCAAGTTTAGGGAGTCGATATTACCTTAACAAAGGTCATAAGATATTTTGGCTCTTACTAACGCCAAATTAAGAATCATGAAACATACTCTGTGTCACTTTAATCTCGATTGAGGGAAAAACCAGCTAGGTAACTGCATGCAGTAATCGATCTTCTATATTTTAACTGATTGACAATGTATGTATACATGCTTGAATTGTTTGAGTGACTTTCAAGAAGTTGGCAGAATCAGGGAGACAAGGAATTGTATGGATTCTCGTTGTTATCTTATTCTGTATATTCTTAACTCTATATTCTACTCATACATCATGTGTATATAGTACATCAAATGTTGTGTCTCGCCATTTGCCCATGCATTTCCGTGCTTGAAAACAGAAAAAGAACCTATACCGAAACCTCGCCAAACTTGTCATAAACAAGTTGATAATCTATAAAAGTCCATGTTTTCAAGTTTACATGGTTGTTTTTCAGTTTTGTTAAGATGAAGAAATAATTTCATTTTGATGCAGAAACATGGTCGATGCAAGTTTAAAATGACACAGAGCAAGTAGTATGTGGCTTATCTTGAGGCAAAATATCAAATGACCTGACTCGAGTTCAAATCTCCTATCTAAAGTTTTTTCTCTTAAATACCAAAATCATAACATTTTCTTGTTTTTGATTGCAAAATTGAATAATGAATACGGCCATATAAATGTTAAGAAGTCGAAATTGAGCGTCCGGTTTTACATGTATGTATTAGTTCAATGACCTTCTCAGCAATACAAACCTATATTCCTAATTAAGTCTGTTTTAAATAAGTTTCCAAAACTGAGTCACTGACGCGCGTCAGCGTCCGGTTTTTGATAATATATCTCCTGTATTTTCCTGTTTATTGTCACAATGCTAACTGATAAGCATTCAGATGTCAATTTTCAGAAACAACCACTACTTGTCGATGAAATAACTCCATTTAGGATGTTTGACATTTTTTAACCCCGATAACATACTCACTCTCCCTTTCTCAGATTTCAAAAGATATTACTGTGGAAGGGAAAAATACAAATATTAAGTCATGTTACTCCACGGACGTCCCTCGTAAATACAATATTATGGGTTTTTAACTGTGAAAGTGGTAATAACAAACCATGATTATGAAAATATAAATCAATATTCAATATTTCAGAAAATTGTAAAACAAACTGATTATGAGATATAAGATTTTTCATTGGTAAAGAATGTGAAATTTTGAATCCTCGAGAATAACGGATTCGAAACTTGCATTTCAGGAAACTGACAGTGTTACAAGGTCAAAAGTGACGGGAGGAAATGCATGACTCAAACTTTGTCATGTAGTTTTATCTTATTGTCATTAGTCAGATAAGATGGTCGCATAAAATGGTTTCGTCTTCCTTGTTGAAATATCTGCATTTTTAAATATTTGAAGCACTTACGATACATTTGATTAATTCTATATCTGTAGGTTGCTTGCATTCAGTGAAGTTTCTTTCAAAGTTCAAGTTTAAAGTCCTCTTTATGAAATAAAAAAAAATACATTTCAAAGATGAGAGAAGGCTCTAAGCCTAAGACTCCTCGATCCAAAAAATTGAGATACCGAATTATTTTCATATCGGTCGTGTACAAAATCATTCAGTAAATTACTCCTCCATTTTTTTTTTCAATACAAAACTTGCCTATTTTCAAGTTATTATTCATATAGTTCTTGATATTTACCAATGACCTGATTTAACTGACTATATGCTGTGCTTGTATTTATGCTATTATTCATGTTATTCTCTTAGATTTTATCGCTTACAAATAATTCCGACCAGTGCCTTTCATAACACTCTAACATGTCTATGGGCTTTGAGCATTTCATATGAATTTAATTTCATGAATTTTAATTCATGAAATTTCTCATCACCTTAACGTCTTTATAAAAGGAAATATGATATGTAAAAAATCTTGGTTCACGTTGTCTGAACTCAGTTGTAAAGAAAAAACACGACTCATATGGTATTCTTTGGACTGTAAGACCCCAAACATAAAACCCTTAAGATGTAACACTATTATTGCACTAGAACTTACGCCATTACCAGGAGTGTAAATATACCAAACTGATCGATGAAAATATCTATATTACTTGATTGAAAACCCACTGCATATGGCAATGATTACCACGAAAAAAGATAACACATACAATAACAACAATGGTAAAATCATGCTTTAAAAGTACAATTTGTAATAAACATGAAGTTGTTTTTAAAAAAATCACTTAAATCTTCTGTGTAAACGTTTGGCGAAATGGTTATCGATTATTGATATTTGAATATGTTTAACCGAAATATAACAACAGTGATTCACGTATTTACAACCTAGAGTTCCATCATCTTTGAATAGTTTATAGTGAAATGGAGCTAAGATTTGATAAAAACTTTTGAATCAAAACTCTACACAACACAACTAAATCCAAAAAAATTAATTCAATAGCGGAAGCAAGTTTTTTATTTCTTTATTTTTATCAATAATTTATCTCAAAGTTCATGGACTACAAGCTTACATTATATTGGTAGTTGTACAATTAAATAAACTTGTTAATGATGTGATTGTGTCTTTTTGAATAAACATTTATTTTCTTAGTAACATTTTTGTTATTTTTTAGTTCTAAGAAATGAAAAAATAGTTTTGTGAAAATTGTTATCTTAGACTAATTAAGATGTTAGGTGATTGCATTAATCAGCTAAAACATGGTAGATCACACTAAGTTTAAGTTCATTACTTTTTATTTTTATTTATTTTTTTATTAGTTCCCATAGGTAACAGAGTTTGAGCATAATATATGGACATAGAAAAAACAGCAAGTTACATCAATATAAACATACGGCGAAATGTTTGATATGTTTACACTTATTCCTAGTGTTGAAAAGTATATTCCCACAGAAATGATTATCTTTTATATAAAATTCGAAAAAGGCATTTACATATTTACGCCTAGTTTTCCGAGTAATATAATCCTGGAAGGTACGTTTCCCTACGCATCTTCATATAATAGGCCATTGTCTCTAAATTGTCTTAAATGTATGTAAACAAGGTGAAGGCTGTTCTATTGACCTTAGACCTCTGAGTACCCGGATAAAGATCGAGACGGCGTGGCAGGCTACTTGAAAACGGGAAATAGGAATTTCCAAAATTTGCATCATTTGTTAAGTAGATTCAGTGCATTTACATTAATTTCAATGGAGATTCGAGCAGTTAAACATGGAACTTTCGTGATTTAGTTTACGCAATCTTTTTACTGATTAGGACTATCGTCTTGCAATACTTAAACATTTGTTTACCTTTACATGAGATCACTTTATTTCCCTCAAACGTGCATAAGAGCCTTAAGTTGTTAGTGTATTTTCAATATTACTGATGGCTTCCTTGTAAATTATTTTGTTCCACTCTTAGGACATCACATGCCACGCAGAGAATTGGTTTCCATGATTTTAAACTAAATGATTTACGTAAAAATAAGGAAGTTCCTAGTGATTTCTGTAAATATATATGTAAACATTGTAATTCTGGTAACATTGAAGACGAATTCCATGTACTATGTGAATGTTCAAAGTACTCTCATCTTCGTGATAAATATTTAGCATTTGTATCTTTTCCTGTGAGAGATAAACAAATATTGTCGAGTCTTCTAAATTAAAAAAAACCCATCGATGTTATGAAAGCTATAGCGATGTATTTAAAACATGTTTTCTATTATCGAAATGTTGTTACCACGTGAAAAATCAAATGTTATCTGCATCTGTACTTGTACTATAGGTCTAATGGCCCGAAATACTGAATAAACTGAATCTGAATCTGAATAATATCAAGTAGACATAATGTGATTGTGATTGATGCATATCACCTATTCTACAGCATTTATGTATGACAATGAAAGGAGGGGGGGGGGGGGGGGGGGGGGGGGGCTGGATAGCACAGTGGTTAGAGTTCTGCTACGATCAAGAGGTCCTGGGGGCCCGGCAACTTCGTCTGCAGTAGAGAACTGTTCTACATGCAGTGCGGTTTGGGTTCGATGCTACACTGCAATTTCAGTGCAATACCATCCATGGTACGTTTGTTACAGTCGATCCTCGCAGGTTTCATTGCAATGCATAGCCATAGTGTTACGGGATTTCTCCCTGTAATGATACAAGCAGTCGTGATAAAAGTGAAATACTTTTGAAAACGGTGTTAAAACCCCAAATAACCCCAATTTACATTAAAATGGTATGATTTTAACAATTTTATCTATTTGAATGGAACAAATTGGTTAACAATCTCCACTTTAAAGCTTGTTTCACAGTAAACATATGAATGGGTAGATCTACATTTTGTAAACAGTCAGGCCTACATGTAACGTAAAAAAAGTTTTTCTTAATCCACTAATGAAACAAAATGAAAATATGGATATTGTTTTCATCGAAGAGGGCAACAGCTGGTTGTTGATTTATGGAGGAATTATTCATGTTTTTAAAGACAAAACTAAAACCGTAAATCACGCTCCGCCGGGTCTCGAACTAGCTTCTGACTATAAACTTGTGGTACAGTTTGGGTCATTTAGACCTTGTAATAACATTAAAGCCCAACAGATCAATATTAATGAACTTGTCTGCTAATTCCGATTTAAATATTTATTCGGAAATATTTATTTAATTTTCGCTTAGAGACCAAAATTCAGTTGGGAGAACAAGTCCTTTAAATCGTTAAGACAAGTTGTGACAACGCTCAAATGAACGATGAACACTTAACAGATGACCTGGGCAATGGCACAATTTGAAAGATATCACTGAGTTTTAGGAACAACTACATAATGTATGTCCATTGAATAGGTGTGTCATTTATTGGCCATGTGTCATACATTAATATATAAATACAGAAGCCCATGGCAGAAGGCTAAAAAAAATACTCGTTGTCAATCACATAATAAACCAGAAAGCGTATACGACAACAATTAACTACAACTGACAATCAATTCTTGGAATTAATCATGTTTTTAATTTTTTTACTATAACATATATATCGCCCTTTAACTACATTGTTTTTTCCAAATAATACAATCTATCTAGTTCTTTTATTTTAAACCTGAGGTTATGAACAAGGTAAAATATATTAGAAGGATCTATCAAAAATATGAAACTACAACGAAAACAGACCTGGGCCTTGGTTTTCAAGCTATTTTGGCACAAAGATAGTCGTAAGTACCTTAAACGCACTTGTGCACACCAATATTTCTTTAACACAACGAATGCACAGATACTGCATATTTCTCGATATTATTCAAGAACCTCACTCAAATAATCTACCTCGTAAGTTATTTAACGAATATTTACGTATTCAGGTAGTAAGGTTGATTTTTAAAGACCGGAAGTATTTAATGTTACGTTACAATAAATCCGCATGAACTACGATATCGGAAATATTAAGATTTTGGTTATAACCAACAAAGCGGAAACGGCAGCCGCTTTGGTCAATCTAATAGCAATGCTAAAGCTGTGTTATTTAGTCGGTTTATTTACAACATTGCTTTCATAAAACATAATCCATTATTTGTTCTCAGTTCAGAGTTTAGGTAAATTAAACAGCTGCACATAATAAGTGTTCAGCCGCTTTCAAATGTCTTTAATTTATCCGTTTTGTGCACAGCTAACCTTAGATTTGTTATATGTCCAAGCCGACAGCGGCTCTCTAAATTTTTTCATTGTTGATTGCAGGTCAATTGTAAAGAATTTTAAGTATTTCATTGCATCGATAGAAAGCTTAAGTGATTGCATAAGTCCTCTTAAACCTTAAAATAGCCAATTTAAACCGTAAAAGCGTGCACTAGTGCCTTTAAGTTAATATTAACCTATGACTGTCTTAGCGGTAAGGGAGCTTCGAAAGCCTTGGCCCTGGATGGGCGGAAAATGGTATTAACAGTGCAAGATCCGGGGCTCTTGTGGGTCACCCTTTCAATGGCTGATTTTTACAAATCCAATGGAACCAAGATATGTCTACTGCATTCCATCCTGACAGCCAACAATATTTGACTTCTAAACCTTTTCGAGTCCATTATCAGGAAAGCAATTCTAGTGGTTTACAACTTGTCTCATTTATCACGAAACATCTGCAAATTAATATGATATAGAAAAAAATATGTTTACTATTTCATAAACGGGGTACTTATATCATTTTTTCTTCACGTAGAAAAGACATTTCTAAATAGCATTTTTATACGTGACCTTACTGATAATATAACAAGAACTTGGCTCTTTATGGCCATACATTACACGTGGTCACTTGGTGATATCTCCTTGGTGTATCTCTCTTTCATACTCTTTCTTGGCGCCCATCTATCTCTCTGTCTCTGTCTTTCTCTGTCTCTGACTCCGCTTTCTGTGTGTGTCGCTCTCTTTGTCTCTCTGTCTGTCTGTCTCTCTGTCTCTGTCGCTGTCTCTCTGCCCCTCTCTCTTTCTCTGTATCTCTCTCTGTCTCTCTCTCTCTGTATCTCTCTCCGAGAGTTGTTTGAGTAAAACATTTGTATAACCATGTCAATTGAGTCATTAGAGTGACTAATGACTAAGATTATAAGATCGATATTCTGATCGAAAACTGGACATTGTCACGCATTTAGTCAAACGATTCTTATTCTGAAACCATGGAGTGTTTTATACATAAAAGACATGATATTTTCATAGGCCCGTTTTCCTAATTGTCAACATTAACATTTTGAAAATAAAAGAACAATTGTGATGGTTGTTTATCAACTTTTGCTATGAGAGAATGCATTTCCTTCGCCCCCCATTAATGAATGAATATCTTTGTAAGACCTTTAATCTCAACAGAGGCTTTTAGGCTTTTAAGCAAGTTCTGAACCGTTAGGAAAAATAACTGTGATTTTCAATCATTATGTTGTTTACTTCTCTTATTCTCTTATTTCAGATTATTGAATAAATCCATGATGTCCAATATTTATATATATACACTGATGATGATGTTTTTTTCTTTTAAAAACATTTATTTCCACAGATATTTGTTTGTGTTACGGGACAATCCCATGGGATGATAACGAGGAGAACTAACGAGGGAGTAAGAGCTACTTTCCTTTTAAAACAACAAACATCGATACAAAATGCATAGTTGTATCCTTGACTGTGGCTTAATGTTTGACAATATTGTTTTATTATCGTGTTTACTTGACTGATATTCAGTGGAGCAATATACACATGGAAGAAAGTATTGCAACATATTTTTATCGTGATTTTTTTCTTATGGTCTTAAACTCATCTGAACAAGAGTTCTAAACCGGTTTTATCTAAAGCTCTTCGGACAATGCATTACCGATACCGTCTTGATTCCTACACATGACATATTCTTACGCTAGCCCCATTGATTTGATAGACCTAGCTGCATTTCCCTTACGTGTCGGTGCTTGTTGTCAAGGATGCTGCGACGGATCGCGATAATCCAATGAGAAATCATATGACAATGAAACTTTTGGCCAAAGAGGGGGTTGAACTCAAAACAAGAATTTTGACTTATTTACAGCAAGGTTTAAATTAGCCAGTGATAGAGACTGGTGCAATTTACAGCCATGCGAGAGAGGATGTACCAAAACGAAATGGTAGGAACGGCGACAGCTTTTTGTTTACTATTTTTGTACATTACGGTCATACTTTTGTAACACATTTAACCCAGCCCTGTTGGAATTCTTTATGTGTCAATAAAATTATTAACTTTTTTAAAGGTATAAAAAGATAATTTTTTCTGATCTAATAGTACATATGGACATTTGTTTGTGAGTCAAATAATTTTTTTCTATTATTTAAGAATTGGTGGATCTTTTTCCCATAAACGCTTTTCATTTAAAGTGACACAGATTTTTTAAATTTTTTTTATGTGACGTAAATAGAGCCAAAATATCATAAAAACTTGGTTAAGTTCAAATCGACTATCTGAAGTTGCATCTTTATATCTTAAATACCAAAATAATGAAATTTTCTTGCTTTCGATTGTGAAAAAAAACGGTCATACAAATGTTTAGAATTTGACATTCAGCGTCCCATTTACATGTACATTAGTTAGTTAGTTAAATGACACACTTAGCACTGTTGTGCCTGTTGTAAATAAGATTCCAAAATTACGTTTGAGTCATTGGGGAGCGCCGTTGTCCAGTTTTCAATCATAAATCTCAACTATGCTAACTGCAGCTGATAAGCACTGGTATGTTGATTTCAGAAAAAAACCCTACTTGTCGTTACAACATTTATGAAGTTTTACATATTTGACCTCAACAACATACTCTGTGTCCCTTTAGAATCAACAGCTCAATGATCTATGATGCAATAAATAAGTATTTCAACCTTTAAGGACAATATACATGTATGGTATGAAATACACACTGGTTAAAACTGTTCAGGAAAGTTCAGTTTGGTCTAATTGCAGAAATATAAAGATTGCACGCATGAAATTCGCTTTCAGCATTACAAACATTTGATTAAATTTGATATATGCTTTGTCTTGGTGCTGAAGGTGAGGTGAGGTGAGTTGGTGTTTAACGCCGCTTTCAAGATTATTTCACTTATATCGCGGCTGCTAGTATTAGTGCAGGGATAAAGCCCGCAACAACATTGTGGCTATGCTAAATGAATTCTTTCCCATGAAACGAAGTAAAAAACCGATTTATACATCCTTTAATTTTTCAAACTCGATCACCAATCAGAATCGAGTATACCTCGCACATTTTATGGTAGATTATCATATGGATAATCCAAGTGTACCTTACATTGATAAAAAAATTCAATAAACGTTTCAAACGTAAACACGTTGAATTAAAAAAGTGAACTCTACAGGTATTTCATGAGAAGGCGGATGTTAAAGTTTCCAGGTAACCCACCATTCGGAATTCGAGGTGCGGCGAACAACGAAGACGTACTCAATGGGGCGTGACTCAAGTTCACGCTTCTTTCACCTAACACCAGAATATTTCAACGTTCAGTCTCTGTGTGAAGACCATCCTTTTCTGTTGAGACGCCGTAACAGACCTCCCACCAATATATGGACATTTTGCACACCTTAAGAATACATTATCATTGCAAATGTTTTTAATTGAAAACAACACGTTTTAAAGTTAAATTTTCCCCAGAAGCATAAATAAAAGCAAAACCGCTCAAACATATGACAATGTTTTGCCATAGATCACAGGCTCTCATGATTACCGTTACCCTATATATATTTATCTATCTTTCTTTCTTTTTATTCATTTATTTATCTATCTATCTATCAATTTATCTATATATCTATCTATATCTATCTATCTATCTATCTACCATCTATATTTCTGTTTGTCTATCTATCTATCTACCTATCTATCTATATAACTATCTATCTATCTTTTTGTCTGTCTCTCTGTCCGTCTCTCTATCTATGTATCTATGAAATAATGACCGCTACCTGAATATCACAGATAATACTTCACGTGGGCTACTCAACATAGTTATGGTAAGTCAACATAGTTATGGTAAACATTAGTCTATGCCAAATGTATTATATCTAGATGTTAAAGAGTTTAAAAAATCTCATTACTCAACCCGATCATCCGAAGTCGTAGATGTAAAAATCAAGTATCAAGCAAAACCATTGGCGGCCATTTTTATGTAAACACCTTTTTAAGAGTTGAGGAAGGAAAATTGAGTCGCAGAGATTGGCTGATCATGCTGCGCTCTTTCTTAAACTGCTTCTTTAGATAAAATGCATTGTCGCGAGATCGGAAAACTTTATTTTAGTTTTCAAGAGTTTACCTCATTCTTCTAAAAGATGCTGCAGTCCCTCTAAATATAAATTTGAACTTTCAACCAAGTTTTATTGCTTGAGTAAACATTGCTTCAATTTCATTTGAAAAATACGATCATTTCATGTGCAGATTTTGACTTTTTGGAGTTGTTTCTAGTCCAATAATCACACAAACTCCATATTGAACTGATTGTTTAACAATTTTTGAAAGAACGGCACAGAAATTTTTTGTGATTGCAAGTTATGTTTGATGTTTAAAACATTAAAGACACCTCTATTTCTATGAAATATATCTTTCTCGCAAAAAGTGTGGCTACATAGACGTTGTCCATTTCAGCTTGTGATGCACGGACTTCTTGTACGTCATGTTGCGAAGCAACTTATCAAACATCACGTGCAGCACTCAATGGAAAGCATATGGTTTTAGAGAGTTTGGGAAAAGGATTGGTACGTATTTCATGCTCTTTTCAGAGGGAAGATAAGATGAGTTGCATCGTAAAGTATCTTCAATTAACTGAAATGTTATAGATACACATTGAATTACCAATTAACTAAGCAATGAAAACTTATTTTAATCCACACGTATATTAGACATAAATTAGATATAAATTATTTGACAATATCGTAAAAACAAAAACTTATTTCAGTCATTATATACAGCTTATACTCAAATAATATTCATATTTACGTGAAAAATATGAACATGCATATATATATATATATATATATATATATATATATATATATATATATATATGTTGACATAATCTAGGTGTACTTAGGCTATTACGAAGGTACACATATTTAATGAATATATGGCACCACCGGTCGAGTTGGACATGTTATCCCTGCAAGACAGCGACACGTACATTTTCTGAACAAATTGATTCACATCTACCTTCGATCAAAAGGTCTTGGGCACGGTAACTTTATCTGCATAACTGAACTGTCCTATATACAGGAAGGTTTGGGTACAATGCTACACTGAATTTCAGGGCAATGGTTCGCTAGTTCCAGCCGATGCTCGCAGGTTTCATCGCGATGTATAGCCAAAAACGTGTTGCTGGCTTTCTCCCTTCTAAAATACTAGAAGCCGTAATAAAAGTAAAATACTCTTGAAAGCGGCGTTAAACCACAAATCACGTTACCTCACTTACCAACCTTTTGAATGTGTTGATTTATTCAACTTTAGTTTTCTGTTACATTGAAAAACAATTTGCTATGTTTTCATATAATAGTAGGAAAAGACATAATTGCCGGTCAAAGGCCAAATATTTTAATTTTTTGTGTGTTTCATTTTCCATATTTTGTAGTACAGGCAAAGACACATTAAACAAAGACAAAGACATTCAACAAATACATACAGTTACATACACCTATATATACTGGTACAATTCGATTTAGTAAACGACTGGATTATTTTTCAAGTAGTAAATGTAAAGTTGACCAGTATTTAAAAATATTTCTTCACTTTCTGTTGATAAAAAAATATCTTGACAAATCGTAATATTGTACAATTTCACTTTTAAGATATTCTAACTTTGGTTTAAAACCATCTATGCTACATCTGTAAATATGCTGTTTGACTAGTTAGACCAAATATTCATGTGTTTGACAGATAAACATATCCTTAACTTAACCTAAACTTAATAAGTGATTTTGCACGTAGGACGTTATGCAGGTAAATATGACTGCAAACCAAACTAAATTTCTTCAAATCTGTGTTAGTCTACTGACGTATTAAATAAAATATCGATATACTCCAGAGTAAACGGCAATCATGAAAACAGGTGAAAGGCACTAGTGCACGCTTTTACGGTTTAAATTGGCTATTTTAAGGTTAAAGAGGACTTATGCAATCACTTAAGCTTTCTATCGATGCAGTGAAATATTTAAAATTCTTTACAATTGACCTGCAATCAACAATGAAAAAATTTAGACAGCCGCTGTCGGCTTGGACATATAACAAACCTAAGGTTAGCTGTGCACAAAACGGATAACTTATAGACTGTTGAAAGCGGCTGAACACTTATTATGTGCAGCTGTTTAATTTACCTAAACTCTGAACTGAGAACAAATAATGAATCATGTTTTATGAAAGCAATGTTGTAAATAACCCGACTTAATAACACAGCATTAGCATTGCTATTAGATTGACCAAAGCGGCTGCCGTTTCCGCTTTTTTGGTTATAACCAAAATCTTAACACTTCCGATATCGTAGTTCATACGGATTTATTGTAACGTAACATTAAATACTTCCGGTCTTTAAAAAACAACTTCACTACCTGAATACGTAAATATTCGTTAAATAACTTACGAGGTAGATTACTTGAGTGAGGTTCTTGAATAATATCGAGAGATATGAAGTATCTGTGCATTCGTTGTGTTAAAGAAATATTGGTGTGCACTAGTGCGTTTAAATTAGAAGTAATAATCCTTTCCTGTTTTGACAATAGTGTGTGTAGGTGAAAGCAGTGGGCGATTTATTCCAATGTGGAGAAAGTGTTTTTATTTTGTAACTTCTTTTAGAAAACATCTAATCATGCATTTAAAGATTCAGGTTTCAACATTCGCATCCACAAAGTTGGTTCACCTACCCGCGTGTTTCAGTTCCTACTTCATGCATCTCAGTAACGCAACCGAGCTACCAATTTGTTTATTCGCTTACGGAGAACTTTTATACAATCTGCCTATTCATAATTACATGACATGACATGCAAATCAAACGAAAATGGCATTACTATTATAGCCATATATCCTGGTACCGAGAAAATCGTAATATTTAATTTGACCATATACTTACCCTGATACGATCTCTGTATCGTGATACGTATCGTCGACTTTACAAATGGCTATATTTTCAAGCAATCATTTTTATATATTTGACAAAAGTTAATCTTTATTTTGAAATGACTGAAAATAGTGTATCGTGACATGCATCGTATTGTAATGAGTTATCGGGATACGTATTGTATCGTATTGTGAAATGTCTGTATCTTCAATCCTCAAATTTATTTTTATGTCGGAACGTCGCCAGATGCTGTTGATAATGTAAACATGCGTATCTCATTCAACAGATAAACTTTAATCTCATATTAAAGAATTTATAAGATATTTATAAGTTTTGTATTTGAATTAGGACAGAAATAAGCATGTCACGATATTCATTGCATTCGGTAATCGAAACATTTATCAATGAAGACACTAATCACTTAATGCATACTAAACTATTCCCTTACTAAAGGTGAACACGACTGATTATTCAAGGAGAGACACGAATAGGTTGAAATTGAAATAAGTCACTCCAACCATCATCATCAATCTGGTGGCCTCGCTTTGATTACCTAAGCTCGGTGACAACAGATGAGGTCAAAGCGAGGTTTTCCGTCTGTGTGTGTCGGTTACTTGTGTTCAGATTTATATAGAACTTTACTGGTGTCAAGCTAGGCCAGTCTGTCAGTCAAACAATCAGAAATAGTATAAAATAATCGCTTCGTAAACTTCTTACTGACTTTTCCTATAGTCTCAGGGTGAATGTTGGTACAAGGTGAAGAAAAGATGTTTCAGATTTCACTCACAGAAAACGATACTTATGAAGCCGTAGAAGGAATTGGGATTGAAAACAGCAAACGCGATTCAAAAGTTAAGGTTCTTGAAAGTGAGGATGTGACATTGAATGGACAATTTGAAATTTCAAAACCAAGGAAACGAAAACTGGGTATGGCCGACCTGTTCCAAGGTATTCATCCAAGGCCAGTAATCAGGGAACGATTCAACCGGAAGTCACGTGTTGTGCAAGTCTACGAGACGGAACCGGTAGTAACACAGGTTGTTACCAAAAGTAGGAGAAACGGAATGTGGAACATATTTCATGGAATGGATCTTGTGTTTCTCGAACTCCTTGGGGTAAAGAGAAGGAACTGTCTGGAACTTGTTAAAAAAAAAGAAGACAGTTCGTGTGATGTTTCAGACAGGACAGATATCGTGATGTCGTATGAAGACATTATGTTCGATAATGTGAATGTCTGACATTTATACACTTTATGGAATTTAACAGAAAATCAATTTGAAATGTGATTTGACTGCACTAAACGTGTTCAATTAAATTTGCATGTGTGACATTATGTAAAAACGATATGAGAAATAACGTAAATTGGAACTTAAATTCAAGATTCGTTGATAGCAGTTTATTTTCATGTAAGAATTTTAATGCTTATTGTGTAAATCATGTCAACTTTACAAAAAAACTGCTTTTGTGCATATTTATTGCTTATGTCGTTATTCAAATGAGGAATGAAAATTTTCAATAAGAAAAGAGGAAATGAAGTTTAATGTTGCTCGTGTATTGTTTACTGCTTTCGTGAGAACACATCCTTTTGTTCGGTTTTCTTCAAAGCTTAAAGGGGCAGTGGCATTTTTTAAAAATAAATAAAATGATGTCAAGAAAACAAAAATCAATGTTATCAAGTGCAAGGTAAGGTTTTTTTTAATCAAAAGAAACGATGCTAAAACGAACGTACCATTTTCAAATAAGCTATGGGAACCCATTACCCTACCGCAAATCAAAAGTTGACCAAAATGGCCGCCAGTCGCATGTGATATTTTCTAGTACGACTACGGTTTACCGGGTTGAATAATGAGATGTTTGACCCCCTGAAGATAATAAATTTCGTATGAATTAATGTTAACTAGAAAAACTTTGAAGAAATGAAATTTTCAATAAACCTACAACTGTCCCTTTAAAATTCGAAAAACACCTAGAAACAGATAACTTATATAAGAAACCCTGAAAAAGCTGTGAAACATTGATTTTTAACGAAGATTAAACATTAAACATGTATAGTCGCCCATTTGGTTTCCATTTCTGTAGAAATAATTACAAAATGATTGAAAGTTTCTAAGTTTTATTAGATTTCCTTATTATTCAGAACTGCGCAGAATACTTATGAGTGTGCTGATTTGGTTTTAATTGAAATGAGAGTAAATTAACTAGTTGAAAAACTGGAATCCACGAAACTATAATATATGATATGCATTTATTGTGTGTAGTTTAATGTTTCAAGGCAGATTGTAATTAATTCCTCTGCTTTGGTTGTGTGGAGGAAAGTATGTTTAAATTAAAAACTGCCAAGCTTCGAATCATCACGTGTTTGACCCACATAGAAAGTCAACCACGATTATTTAATCACGAAATGAACATCGTTCTTTGACACAGTTTGAACGTTAACATTGCCTCGTAATTATTTAAATTCCTTTTATAATTACGCCGTCTGTTTGGCCAACTCGATGCTGAAATGTTTAAGTTAAAACACTGCTAAGGTCTAAATCAACACGTTTCGACACACACATTGAAAATGAACCACAATGGTATAATCACGAAATGAACATTGATTTTCATGACACAGTTTGTATGCATGGTACCTTTGCTTCCTTGATATATTTCCTTGAAGAGCTACATAGTTTGTTGGGGTTTATAATACAATAAATCTTTCATCTACGTTATTTGAAGTTACTTTGTGAAAAAAGCTTCTAAAATGCTCTAAAAATTAAAAATATGACATTTCCTCGCAACAATAACATATGGTCAATTTAATCGATCCTCGGATTTTCATGGCTTGTAGCTTATAAACACAGTTTGTTTTGTATCATTTAAACTGTCGTGAATACTATTTAAAGCGGTAACATCTGACACATCATCATCATCAATGAAAGGGGTTTGAAACATCTTTCGAGAATATCTCAATTAGTGTTGCAGCTAATAGCACGTGTAGGATTCATTATATAAATATATTAAACATACTTCTCATCATGATACGCATCAGTTACAGACTGATAAAATGTGGATCTCTTCAACCAATATCCTTCAAGAGTGTCTCGTACGTGTTCTATGGGGTTTATATTTGCATACTGAACGCTTGCACCAATTTCAGAAGTGTGTGTGTGGGGGGTCGGGGGTGGGGGGTGGGGGGGGGGGGGGGGGGGGGGGTGGCGGTGTTAGATATGAATTTCATGGGTTTTTTTATGATAGCTTACCGTACATGATATATCATGTAAAGCCTGATGACACGTAACGGTTTGCTAATGCAAAACGCCCCCTCCTGCTACGGGCCTGTGGTAAAAGGATCGATTGGAAATATATAATTGTCAAGAGTTGGTTTTGTTAAGAATTGGAGAAAGGACATACATGTTCTAAAGACTCGGCGTTTACTTTAAACGTTATGTGATTACCATTGTTATACGCATCTCTCATATTGAAACTTTGAAAGAGTGAGAGAACAATCGGATAGCGTAAGTGGTGTAATTGGCAGAGATTTTTAGTGCCTCGAATGACTTTTATTAAACGAGTACAAATGTTTGAACGATTTTTCTAAGAGTCACATAACGCGCTTGCGAATATACTATTTTCCCCCTAAAGCGATAAAACGGACTTGCAACAGCCTGCGAAAGTAACGTCATGAGCATTGTTTAATGACGTCACATGTTGCGAATTAGAAGTTGCGCTGCTATAACCCTTTTTATAGGCAAACCTGATGTTTGCACACGTGTACCTATGAAAAATACGTCACCTCTTATGTTTACCATGTAGGTAATAGAATAGTATGTTTTTCATCAGGTGGTGCACAATCCGAAAACCTCTATACTTTTTAAAAAAAGATGCAATTTTTGATAATTCGTTATGATTGTTATTTTCTTTAGAAAATACAAAAAAAAAGGCAACAGAAAAAAACAACATGTTTACGAAATAAGTAATGAGATTTTACAGTCAGAGCTTCCCATGTTAGATTTCGTAATGGAAAAAGTGATTTGATTTTCGTAAAAAACAATTAGATGTCTTTTCTCCTTCTGTCTTATACATGCTTCTCAATTACATGAAAGTCTTTGAAGGACACATAGAAGTAACCTACATAAGAACAGCATGATGTCCTGGACAATAACATCAATCATTGATTAAATCACGACTTTTCGGAGTATAAATTTACTCTCTCAATAGGTGGCATATAAAGAATAACAACATGGGATATATATAGAGTACCAAATTTTGTTATTCTCACAATAAATCAAAGTTTTTTTTTGCTGTTCTCGATTTACTAAATGCTCATAAAAATAGGTTGGACAATTTAGAAAGAGGTTATGTTAACTTCTTTGAGAGACATGCCTAATCAGATGTATATATTGGCAGTGTTGTAACATTCATTATCATTTGCTTGATAACAGTGTCTTTACCGAAACGTCGCATTTCTGTGAAAGAAAGAAGTTGTAAATCCATAGCATTTTTATTTATTCAGCTTTTGTTAAATATCATATTCAGGTGAAGAAGCCTCGAAAAAGCTAAAGCCTTGAAATCTAATTTATATTTTGAAGAAATCAACCACAAAATATGTTCGCGAATTTTAATTTTCGTTTTAAAAGGTAATAAATTCTAAGATAAAACCTTTTCCCCCAAAAATGTTGGTTTTGAATTTTTCAATAAGTTATATCTACTATTTGTTAAAGTGGCATGTTTTCTTTGAATTCAATTCAAATGATAAACACAATTTTGTGGCTTTTTGACAACTAATTCAAAACCGAAATCGTATATTTTCAAGATATTTTGACAGGAATTTTGGTGTGATCAAGAAAACACGCAAACTTATCCCTAAAGAAGAAGAGATATTACAAATGAGACCAAAATAAACAAAATACCAAGAAATTTATACTCTTGTTTACAGTACATGTTGATCAGCCAAGCCGTCAGTGTGTATGACGATACTCATTTTCCCATGCATGTATGTATGTACGTAGTACCTACTATGAGGGGAAAACACTGTTCATCTGTACCTTGTTACTATATTGTCACGTACCAAGCATACGCATATTACCGTGTTTGATTCAATAAATGGCTTACTCCTTTGACCCGGCGTTCATTGGAGGATTGATTTTTGAAAATACGGTCGATCGAATATATCTTAAAGTATGTAAACAATTAAAGATCAGAATATAACAACAAATTGATAAAAACGATTTAGTCAGAACGAGCCATACTGTTTGGAAGTGACGTACACAAGTTTTCTCCCTCGCAGCGCCGATGAATGATTTCACTTCTCATTTTTTGTTATTAAATAAATAAAGGCTTTGGTAAAATCTCACCAACAAAATACATTCTCAATAACATCTTGATTGCGTAATACACGTACTAGTAAAAAATAGCGTAACTGCCAAACGCAACTTTCTAATCTAAAGTAAGTTAGTATTATAATCGTTCAAATAATTTT
This sequence comes from Phorcus lineatus, assembly GCA_921293015.1. Classification (NCBI taxonomy): domain Eukaryota; kingdom Metazoa; phylum Mollusca; class Gastropoda; order Trochida; family Trochidae; genus Phorcus; species Phorcus lineatus. Next base: position 25,345,585 of record OV121088.1, on the reverse strand, counting down.
TTTTTTATCTTTTAAGTTTGAATAACTTCAAGTTGGTTTAACAAATATAATACACTTTGTGAGAACTTTGCAGGCTTATGATAAACGTTGAATTACAGTCTGAGATTATGTCGGTTCACATAAGCATATTGTATCAATACAATGTTATTTTGATAGTTTCTGTTGTGTAATTGCTTATCGAATATGGATGTTCAAACTAATTAATGTGGAATTTTGTGAACGCTTTTTTTGAATAAAATATTAGATGAGGATACATTCGGATGAACAGTTTCTTGAATGTTTCAACAACTTGAAATCGTTTTTTTTTCAAATACAAAACCTTTGGTGAGAAACTTTTAAAACTTACTTCAGAACTTAAAGATTATTGGAGATTATATATATTATATACACCTGGAAAAAGTAACGCAACACCTGTCTTTTTCAATAATTGTCTTGGCAAAAAGTAATAAATAATACTTAAAGTGTTTGTTTCAGGTTAAACCAAGTCTAGTGATATGAAAACCAAAAGACTCATTATATAAAAAACGCCTCATGCATTTTTTTTAAATGGAAAGAATAGAAGAAATTTGCAATTACACAATGATATGTCAATGTGCAAAGTCTGTCAAAAAATATTAAAAGAGACATGTTTAACCACAAAAATGTAGCCAAGATTCTAAACAAATCGTCGTTCTAAAAGTTCTCAATGAATTAATTCAATGTAGGCCTTTTGATTGAAGCATCTGATCATAATTAAAAGGACTGGATAAAATTCGAAAAAATATGTATTGAGAACATTTCGTATACACGTGCTTAAGGTCTCAACAAGAAGTGAAAGATCAAACCTCTTGTATTGTAAAGACGAGAAAATGTATTTGCACGTGCGTTGCCATAGTAACCGTGAAATTGACAACAAAAACGTGCAGTCTCCATTTCCCTCGATATATTGCTTTATCTATGGACCGACGGCTCTATTATAGCATATACGGTACAGACATGTATGAAAATGAGGTCACACTGTGTCACGTACCCACTTCGTTCTTCTTTGTGAAGGATATCGAAACATGACCTCTAGTTTCTTGTTTACACTTCACTTGTTGACTGTTTGCAATTCATCCGAGTGAAAAAAATAACAGTTATTAGAATGTGAGACTATATTTACCTCTGAAAGAAAAGGAATCTTTTATCCGCCAAACCAGTCTTCTAAACATTGCACAGAAAACATTATACTCAACCTGAAAGCATAAGATTTTTGTTTTCGTTATATTTCGTGTGACATTTATTATCGCCGTTATACACATAAAGGCGATTTCGTTCGACCCTGAATATACCATTATAACTTTGTTGTTGTACATAACTAATTAATAGACATAATTCTAAAAAATCAACAGCTCTTCACGTCAACAATGTTATCAGGTTGAAGAGTATAATTCATATGTACACTTATATAAGTTTGAATTAGTTCAGATTTGATTTCAAATTCGAAACTAGAATAGCATACAACTGCGCAGTAAATCTAAATAATAATTCGACTGACCACATGACCTCTGAGTAAACTTTTCACGTGTTTTCAGGAAGCTAAATAATCACATGGTGTCTCTTCTTTCTTCAAACAAATAACTTCGTTGGGAGTTGTGGCTATTCCGTTTTATCTTAGTTTAATAATCTATAATTACAAACACAGCCCCTGCTGCTTGAAAATGAAATGAAAATCTTCCTGTTGAAATTTTACAAGATTGTTTAATGAAACAGTTAAACATGGCATTTGGTTTTGTGCTTTTTTCAGCGCTGAATAAAGATAAAGAAATTATTGCAACTGCCATAGTTCCGTTTTCAGTGCTCATGTTACCTTGTAAAAAACCGTCCATTGTTGTTTTAGTGGGATAAATGTCTAAGTATGTATAAAATTTGAATAAAGGTATGAAGCTGCAAAGTTCACATGTTGTTTCATTGACATTCAGGTGTAATTCTTTTGCCATTGCAGGGATACTCTAGTGGCATTGTAGTGATATTGCAGTGACATAGTAGCGACATTATAGTGCCATTGCAGTGACATTCTAGTGTCATTGCAGTGGCATTGTAGTGCCATTCTAGTGCCATTGTAGTAGCATTATTATGTCATTATAGTGAAATTCTAGTGCCATTGCAGTGACATTCAAGAGACATCGTAGTGACATTATAGTGCCAATGCAGTGACATTAATATTGTAATGCCATTCTACTGACATTGAAGTGGCATTCTAGTGACACTCTTTTTGGATTTTAGTGCCATTCAAGTGTTATTTTAGTGAAATCATAGTGCCTTTGCAGTGACAATGTAGTGTCATTGCATTTACATTCTGGTGACATAGTAGTGAAATTGTTTTGACATTGCAGTGGCATTCTAGTGACATTGCAGTGACAATGTAATGACATTGTAGTGACATTCAATAGTCAAATCAAAATCAAAAAGAAAATCACATTCGATTAGAATAAACTCTCAATTGAATTCTGAAATAATTTGCAAAGCATTAAACCCATAACAGATCAGCGAAGCCCAACCTGTCATAGATGATGGCTGTAGTCATGACCTTTACCTTTCGAACAGCTGCTCCCTACGTGTATACAGAGGGTCAGGATATACCTGTAATTACTGACATCTGCAGACAACAATAAGACGTCATAGGTAAGGAAGTAGGACAAATGGTTATATATCTTAATTGGACAGATAATTGAAAAGCCTACATGTATTCTATTACAATACATAACATTGATGGACAGAAATCAACAATAATAATTGCATACCATCATGTTTTGTCAATACGTCGTTAGCAGCTTTAAGTACGCCGTCGTGGACGTTGACACCGTGGATGATGATCAATAAATCTTTTGTTTAGACAAAAAGTTTGTTTCACTGTGAAAGAATTCCTATGAAAAATCATAATTTTTCGAAAATTTTTATTAGTCACCATTTCTTAGAAAAAATACTTTACAGTCAAATTGTTCAGATCACTTTGTGAATAGACCATTCTTACACCTCATATAAGGGACAGCTATATAAATGCCAGGAACAATTCTGGCGTTCACAAAAAGAGGCATTAGGATCAAAAACAGAAAATCGAGATTTTGTCATTTCAACTTATTATGTGAAAACTTTTTCGACATATTTTGTGTAAAAATTGACATCGTGGGTTACCATTTTACTAACAATATTTCAAAATGGTATTTTTTAAAAAGATAATCATGATATTTGAGTTTTTGCATTTTGAACCAGGTGTCTCTGTAGTACTGTGAGTATCATCATTTTGTATGTGATAGGAAAGTGTATTTTCGTCATCATTGAAAAAAATCGAAAATCGTAACGTTTGTTTGAATGATGGTAATTAGGTCGATCTGAAGTGATCACCATTTTACATATTATTTGCACGAAATTTGAAAGTAATGAAACTAACTTTTGTTAAGCAGCTGTCTTGATTTTGATGAAACTTTGAATTATATAGATCTTTGATTAAGATGAAGTGCTATTCTTCTTGCCTTAATGATGATGACTTAAGACACACGCATGAGAACACTCTCGAATTTGACAGAGATGAAGAAATAGTTTACATCAATTAACTTTTATCAATGAACTCTCGTTTTCGGCATTCATTTTGAGGACCTTAAACTTGCTTTAAAAAGTGCATATAATTCATTATATAATAAAAGTTTTTCCTAAAAGTATCATTGGACAAACACTTTTTGACTCTTGGTTTATTAATATATATCATGTACATATGAAATGCATACGTTTTTGAATTACTATTATGGGTTTTCATTTTCTAGCCCCTAGTCTTTCTAAAATGAGTGCACTTATTTAGTATATGGCGTGCATTTCTTTCAAAATCGTCGTTTTAGGATTCTATTTTTGAAAAAAAAAAATTCTTACTTTTAATACTGTATTTCCTCTACACACACATTTATGCAAAAACTACTCGAGGGGACGGGATAGCGCAGTGGTAAGCACATTCGACTTCGGAATATTAAGTACCTGGTTCGATACCGCCAGGGGCTTGGCAGCTTTGTCTGCGGTAAAGAACTGTTCTCTATGCTCTAAGTTTTGGGCAAATTCTATACTGAATATCAACGCAGTACCACCCGTCGTTCGCTAGTTCCAGCCGATGTTCGCAGGTTTCACCGCAATACATAGGAAGAATAGTGTTGCGGGTTTTCTACCCGCGAACATGCTAGTAGCCGTGATGTAGTTGAAACACTCTTGAAAATCCCAAATCACCTCACAACAACTACTTGACCATCCTTTTAGATGAATATATACGCGCCCATTATGTTATCATACAATGAATGAAACTTGAAGTAAGTATTTGACAACGGACAAGACACTCCAGAAAGCCTTATTCCGTCCAGGTAAACGATTAAAACAGCTGCAAATCTCTTTTCTATGGACAGAGCTGCTTTTGTCCGCAGTGACCTGTTTCCATTCTTTGAAATAGAAATGTATTTTTGTTTATATATTGAAACTCTTTGTTGTAAACGATAAAAAAACTAGGACAGATTTCTCTCAAGAATAGCATCGTCCAGAGTCAGATTCTGTACCTCACTGTATACCACTTGTAGAACTCGTAGAATTTACACGACCTTTCGCAGAGGTAATGAAAATAATGATCAGTTGACGTTTTCTAATAATATCTAAAATCACAATGCATCAAGATATGGACCGAAAGTACTTTTAAGTAGGGATAATGGGCATCAAAACCAATAAAGGAGTAAGCATATACCCCGAAATGTCATGTTTTTCACAATAAAGTGGTTATAATTATTATCCTGAAGATGTTGCTGTTCTTTAATCAATTTTGGTATCAAATGTACATTATTTAACTGACTTACTTTACATAATGAAAATAACGCCTTCTTACACGATGAAATAAACATATTTAAAGTGACACAGAATATGTTTCAAAATTATGTATGTTGCTTAAGGTGAGGTGAGGTGAGGTGAGTTGGTGTTTAACGCCGCTTTCAAGATCATTTCACTTATATCGCGGCTGCTAGTATTATTGCAGGGAGAAAGCCCGCAACACTATTGTGGCTATGCATTGCTGTTGCTTAAGGAATTACCAGTGTACCATGTGTCCTTCGGAAACTTCAAATCATATCCAAAAAAAATACGTTTACATCACTTTAATGCCAATGTTATGAGATTTACTCGACAATATAGATGTTACGAGGTTGCAATTGTACTCCGCATTTGATTGTATACTACGTATGTGATATGCTTAATATTACCATACCATTTGTGTCGTTGTGTCTGCTGTTGATAAGTTTCCGAAATTATGTTTGAGACATTGATACTGTCCCGTTTTCGATCACATAAACACAACTCTAGGCTGTTTATTGTCACTATACTGAACCGATAAGCATTAAAATTGTTATTTTCAGATACAACCAGTATTTCTCCGAAAAAAAACAACATTTTTAAAGTTTGACATATACCCTGTGCCCTCTTAAATATACTTTCATTTACAATGTATCCAGAAAGACTACAAACTGTAACGTCCTAAATCGGCGTTCGCACTTTTCAGCCTCCATCACCTACTTCCATCCTCAAGTGCAAAAATGCAATTGGATTTCGTTTACGTCAATTGAATGGCGATGATAAAATCTCATCCTTTGTCCATATACTTCTTTCTTGATTTAATCATGGGTTATTTAGGTCAACGGTGCAAGTTTGCGAACAATGAAAAAAATGAAACAAAAGGAGGGGGGGGGGGAGATTTTTTAATCACCGATTCGATTTTGAAATAGAAAAAATACATTTTCTTTATGAGATTAAGAACGGAGATTGATAAAGAAGCGTACGACTGCAATTATACAAAGACGTCTATCGCTGCTATTGCGCTCTGAAGTCTCCCTTAAGGTTGTCAAACAACTGGTGTATTTGAGTGCAAAAATAATTTAATTTGGATTTTGTTTTGACGTCAATTGAACTGCATTGTCGAAAAACCATTGTCAAGGACAAAGGAGTCTGATTTGAAAAAAAGGTTTGTTTAATAAATATAAAAAATCGCAACGAACTGCGATCTTTTTCAACACAAATTCATTATTGTATAGAGAATACTAAACGAATGGTAATGTGATAACATTTTTATGCAACGAGTGAATGGAATTTGGTATCAGACGAACGAAAGTGAGTCTGATACCAAATTCCATTCACGAAATGCATGAAAATGTTATCACATTACCATGAGTTTAGTATTTTATTTATTACTCATCCCCACGTATCAATATTTTTGATAAATTAATCGTCAAAACAACAGTCAGCTGATCGCGGAACCGGCGTAAGAATATCAATCAGTCAAACAAAACACAGAACAGAATAGTTCACTAATTGTTGGTCGTCTACATAAGTGACTCGCCTAAAACATGAAACAAAAATCATTTTGGTGAACAAGTATTTCATTTTTAAGAAATTCATTGATATAACAAATGCTAACAAGCAACGAAAAATGTCATGCCATTGTGCACTCGATACGTGAGTCGTGACGTCATCGGAATGTGACCTCTTACTAGGTCAGTCAGTTTTAAAAAGTTGGCGTAACGTACAGGGTCAGCAGTTGAGAAGGATTGATAACATTGACATGAATAACAGAATTGTTGATAGGACCCGCAAATATTGAACTAAGGGAACGTTAGTTGCAAGATGTCATGTTCAGATTGTGTGCTTGTTGAGGGGGAAGCGACAGGTTGGATGGAACAGGTGATGGAAGGGCCAGGCTGTTTGGCGTGGAACGACCGGCAAAGGGGGGACGGAACGTAACACAACTTGCGACGGCACAGAAGTTGGGAGAGTCACCAAAAAACTATGCGAATAGTGCTGGTTTTCAGAAATATGAGAGTGATTATTGACACTTGGATATTTTATATTTTTGGATATTCACGTCTCGTTGAGAATGCAAAATTTGAAACTCGCCATTTTCTAACTTACAAGTCACGTGATTGGACGATGTCATGTGACGTTCAAAAGTAGTTCCGTTTGGTCGCGCGAGATGGTATCACACATGTGTGTTACCAACTCATTGTTATCTAATGAGTGATCTCACCACGGTTGAGTAATAAAAAAGTTTAACATAAAGGACAGGATTATTTTTTGGTGCTGTCGAGTAGAAATTAGAGATTTACAGAGAAAAGACAACTTCCAAACGCAGTTATGGTTTAAATCTACTGTATAAACTGAGATTGAATCATGGTACATTAAATCAATACCTCCGCGCTGACATTTTTATCGGTTTCGTTTCGCCATAATGCGCTTTCGTAAATACGTTAGAAGTGATTAAAATTTCCAGTAATTGCTAGTGTAGATGAACAAACTTTTGTAATGCATCTGTAAAGACTTTCTTATTTGACACTGACGTCTACCCTGATTTTATGTTTAAATGGTTTAACACTGTAGATATTTTATCTAACAGTTGTTAAGAGTATTGATTTTGGTGTGTGTCCAGGCGTATTCCAATGGAACAAAAAATTGCAAACATCATATCTCTTCGTATTGAGATCTTAATCTACATGTACACGTAGATTGCAGATAATCTGTGTTACAACTTATGAACTTATTTTAATGAGATTTCACAAACATATGAAATCAATTCAAAACAATATTCCTATTTAGACCTATCATCTCTTAGAATCCATCGCATTCCATATAACAAGCTGTTGATATTCTAAATTAAAACGAAACAAAATTATATGTACATATACTATCATGTGCCCCGATGACGTATATATTCCCTCCAAAGCGCCAAAGAAAAAAAGATATATTTCCGTTAGTAAATGTAATTATTAAAAAAAGATTATGCTTAATAAACTTTATGTTTATTTTATTGAAAGTATACCAAAGTGTATACAAATGAAGAATTGGTTAAGTGTAATCAATTTTATGACGTACTTTGTAACAAAAGAGAGTTGAACGTCCACACAAATATAAAAGCAATGACATACTTAATTTGGGAGCATTAGCACCCGAACCACGATAATGGATATTAATTAAGAAGACAAATTCATGAATGGAAGATACAAATGAGAAATCCTTTATGTCTATAACGAGTTATCTTTTATCATATATGTGCAATAACTATTTATACTTATATATATTATATTAATGTTTTGATGATAATTGATTCATACCTCAAGGTTCGCTAATAAGAGAACGATGTACACATAGAGCATATGAGGACATTATGCAGTCATTTATCTTTCTGTCGATGCTATTTAAACGCACTAGCGCATGTCAATATTTCGTAAACACAACGAATGCACAGATAATGCATATCTCTCGATATTACTCAATATCCTCACTCAAGTAATCTACCTCGTAAGTTATTCAACAAATATTTCGTATTCAGGTAGTAAAGTGGATCTTAACGTTTTCATTGTTGATTGCAGGTAAATTGTAAAGAATGTTTGGTATTTCATTGCATCGATAGAAAGTTTAAGTGAATGCATAAGTCCTCGTAAACCTTAACATAGCCAATTTAAACCGTAAAAGCGTGCACTAGTGCCTTTAAGCTTTGAACTGAGGACAAAGCTTAAATAAAATCATTATTAATACGTAAATGTAACTTCGGCCCTTTCTTATACGCAGTTTTAGAAAAACATTACAGTTGCACCAAGCATAGCTGCTGACGTTTTGCTTTTTCAATCCGTATGCAAAAGTTTAATATTGCATAGTTCATGTGCGTTTAATGAACCGTTGGGTTGATTAGTTTCGTTTTTTAAGAATAATCTTTATATCCTGAATATTTGCATATTTTCTTAATAACTGATATGGTAGGTTACATAAGTCGGGGTCGTTAGTAATATCGAGATATATGCATTTTCTGTACATCATTTATATCATAATTACAATTAATATACGGACAACGACCTCTTTATTCATTATATGCGTCGTTTCGACACAGATTCTTGTATCGTTCTCAAGCAATGATGCGTGTAAGCAATGGCGCTTGAGAACGACACAAGAATCTGTGTCGAAACGTCGCATACAATGAATAAAGAAGTTGTTATCCATATATGCCTTGTCATTATCGTCATTCCAATTTCTAATATGCCTCTAAAAGAAGCTAAATCCTTTATATTTGCGAAATATTGGTGTGTACTAGTGCCTTTAATACGATATTTCAAAACAATCCAGTTAGTTGTTTTACATTTAACAAGACAATTTAACCAATTCATTCGCGATAAGAGTATTTGACATAACAAGGCATCGTTGGTCAGTCTAATGATTAATAATTTATTAATTAGTCGATTTTATAAGAATTAATACAAGTATGTTTGATATTGCTAAGGTATAGAATTGCCGAAAAAGCGTTTTTGTTGATAATATCATCATCATCACCACTCTTGAAAAGCACGTCTAAATTTGAATTGATATTGAATAAAATAATCAGCATCATCGATGCATCACCATACAGCCTTAATAGAAGAAGAAGAAAAGAAGAAGATTGCCTTAGCCGCAAGTATTCATAAAATGTTTGAATTGCGTAAAAACCAGCACAATTAACTCTTATCAATCAGGGTATTTTTTTTTGCTTTGTATGTATTTTACATGTGTTTTACTTATATTTTTATGTACATTTGAAAATAACTGTACAATCGTGTCTCATAGGTCTTAACGGCCGGATATTTTCTTTTTAGCTTGTATTAATGTGTGGTCAAATAATGTAAAGAAAATTTGTGACACGTTAAAAAAAATTTTTCTTCTTCTCTTCTTCTTCTGTATCCTTTGATAACATTTAAAAACATCTTTACATATTAAGTTTTAAAAAAGTATTTAGTAAAGATAGGGGAATCCCCTGTTGAACGTCTTGCATAGAGAACCACTAGACTGAAACTTATTTTTTGGAAATTTTTTAGATAAATTTAAATATTCTTTTCATAACAAAAGTGAAAAGACGGAACCAACAAGGAAGTGGAAAACAAACTCTTTTGTAATGTTAAGTACAGAACGTAGTCAATGTAAGCTTGGCCTCCAAATAACCTCATAAAACTTAGTCTACATTTGAATTGACATTCATTAACATAATCTCTTCGTAAAATTATTTTTCAGATATAGCGTGTCAAAATTTGTTTAGGTCTTAGTAAAAGACAGGCAACTTTCATAGATAGCGTGTTAAAGTTTGATTAGGTCTAAGTGAAAGACAAACAACTTTCATAGATAGCGTGTTATAGTTTGATTAGGTCTTAGTAAAAGAGTAGTAGTTATATTTGAGACAAAAAAAGTTTCGATTAACAGCTTTTGCTGCTCTGTTGAGTTCCAGCATGTCAATATCTAATTACCTGTGGTAGTCTTGCATAACTGACAAAGCGGATAGGTGCTCAAGTCATCTTTATAAAAATTACATTGTCTTTAATTGTCTTTTAAGTGCTCAGGTCATCCTTGAAAGCAATTACATGATGTTTCATTATTTTGTCAACCATGACACATTTCTTAAAGAGGAGTAACCAACAAGTTTTAAAAATTCTGTGTTAAAAGCGCAGACTCATGGTCATGCGGTTTAATTGTAGAATTTATCCCTAGCCTCGTTTTACCTGTATAATTTAAGCTTCCTTAACAGGTGCGAGAGTATTGTGACGTACCTTTTTCAAAATCATGAAATAATTTCCTCCAATGGGGTTTAACAACTATTCCTGGTTCCTGGTTATGGCGTCACGACTGACAAGGATTATATTGTAATATTCATAACTTCCCTGGTGGGAGATAAATATATAATACATAATTGATTTTTTAATTGTATTTGTATATCTTTCAGTGGCTGTATATGTTGACTTAAGTTTTGATAAGACAAATATATACCCCTTCTGTCTGCATGTACATTAATATTGAACAAATGTTTCAATAATTTGTATGATATTTGAGATATTAGATAAAATTACATGGGAAATCTACGTAGGTCAAAAGGATGTATATTTGAATATCTTCATCCTAGAATGTATATACATGAAATGATAAAGCTCGATTATAAAAGTCCATATGACTAAATCTGATTTATTTCAATGAGATGCCTGTACTTATAAACTTCAAACCTGGATTCAACCAAGAAATATCTATTATAAATAACCAATATAAAAAATATTTTTATTTGAATGGAACGGCAAAATGTTTTGTCTTTAGACTTTAGATTCAGAAGCCAAAGTTACAATGTTGTTTTATCAAAAGGTCAATATATTTCCTCACTATTGTTTTATGTTTCCTTGTTTTGGTATACAGTGGATATGTATCCATTTCTTATTCCATACATCCAACATGATGAAGTAGTAAGCACTTACTCCGAAACGTCGTGTATTTCACAATAAAGAAGTTGTTATCCAGAAAATCTTGTCTTCTTTAAATTCATAAAAATAATTGATTTTCTAAACATTGGGAGATGTCTAAACATCTGGGAACTTTGAAATTTGCATTGAAAAATCTCATAATCAAATCCGATTTCCAGGATGCAAATATTGCTCTTAATTTTACTTATACGGGATTAGCCATGTCATTGTAATTATCACTATCACAGCCGTAATTATATATGTCGCGTCCACAAATTTTCTTTTAAGAGTAATCATTAATCCCTGAACACGTGAAAGACTTAGTCCTGTAATCCGCCACCCCCATCGGGATTAACGTTTGGATATCGAATGCTAAGTCTGCCTAACTAATCCATTGTATCCAGCCGTACATATAGGCCAACGATAGACTTGATAATGAACTATAAAATATCGATGTCGAGTGGAGTGCGTCAGAGGTATTGTCTACCTCGGGCTCTCTTTGTCCACGTGGTGTAAGGTTCATATCTAACAAAGACAGAAATGAGTCACCTAGATACATATATACAAGTCATAAAAACTAGCGTCAGATCACGCTTGCCTGGAACTCGTGCCCCCAGTGTGACCACTTTTGACAAATTATTGCGAGTAAGATTAGAACTGGGTCTAAATCAGGTAAAAAAAAGAATAAAGTGAAGTAGTGTATTATGAGGTTTAGAATAAGCTGACATCGAACACTGGGAAAGAAATAACAAATTTAAAGGGAAAAAAAGGAAAATTACGTGATACAAAAAGAAGTAATGAAGAGAGTAATTAAAATTTTAACAGATTTAGATTATTGAAAACGATTTGAAAATATAAAAGAGAAGGAGACACTAAAATGTGTATTTATTCTCGAATCAAAAGAGAAACGCGATTCTTTTAGTTCCTACTGATCCAGACATGGTATAGCAGATATCAAGGTATTGTTGTGTCTCATTTGCCAGAAACAGACTTTAACCTCATCCCCAGTTATAAACTGGATTACTTCGCCTCAGTGATTTGATCTTTCTTGAATATTGGCGTCCGACAAAGTGAGAACCCAACGCTGGTTACCTAGATATTTATACATACAATTATACAATCTTTAACACAGTTCGAAGCATTGCAAAATAGGAGAAAGAACTCTTTAAAGGGGCCTTAGTACGTTTTTAGGTAACAAATGTGATCTCATGAAAACGAAAATAAATACGGCAAATCCATGTCCCTACCTAAAATGATTAAAAGGTGCTTACACTCAAATCGCTGCCATCAGTTTCCGCAAAATACTTGATACTTTCTTCTACGACTAAGGATCGTTGGGTTGAGTTATGATGACATGAGTTGAATAACTGAAATATTGTTCAAAACACGTTAAAACACAACTCACTCACGAGTAATGAAGATTTTGACCCTCTGAAGATAATACTTTTGGCACAAACATGAATGCACTCACTCTTTGATAAAAAAATGTTTAAAAAATATTTCGCTGTTCTAGGTAAGTCAGGGAGTACCGCTTCATTTGTCCGACAAGTTTGTCAAGTTGGTTTTCATCACAATCACAAAACGAAACTTCGTTCGTGACGTCACTGTAGCGGACCTTATGGAAGATGGTCGTATACTGGATATTTCCATGACATTCAAATGGAGAACAGAAAACTAAATAAAACAAGAAATTATACACTTTTAAGTGTGCCAAATGGCATTACCCCTGCACATCTGTATGCTTAAGACTATTGCGAATAGTTCTACCTAAATGATTTATACTAATAGTTTAATGTGAACATAACAGTTTCGAATAGCAAAGAAAAAAGCCATGTGTCTGGTAAACACGTGTAAAAAAAAAGAGGATAAACGTGAATTAAGAGCACGTGAAGACTTAATAAAACAGACAAGAGCTCGAATGAGGAAATAATGTCTTTCGATGCTGAAATAGCTTACTTATGCTTAAGGATTTATGGTGTTTATATGTTAATTGCCATCATGAAAAAATAGATATACTCAAAACCGATGAAAGTAGCTTTTTCAAACTGTTTTTGTTGTTGTCAGAATGTCTGCCTTTTAAGTAAAAAGTTTATGAAGTAGAATTTGATTAATAAAAGATGCTATTGATATATATATCCTTCTTGGACATAAATATATTAACGAATCTTTACTGTAGAGCACCATAAAGCAAGCTAGAAAGCCCGTTTCCTCTTGTCTCGTCTAGTTAAGGAGATTCCAAAACGACGAAGGCGTGTTTTTTAATTGTTTTGAATTTAAAGAGTAGTATTGCTGACTTCTTAAGACATGTTTTAACCTTGTTTCAGTCGTATTTATCACTCGTGGATTGGAATATTTCGTATTTTTGTAAGTCGACGTTTATACTCGCGAGTGTACCAATGAAAAAGGCGACGTAGCACAAACAAAGTAAACAAAGTGATCTCATGGAAACGAAAATAAATGTTTCCAATTGACAGACAACGTCTTTTAGTCAACATAAAGGACTCTTAATACAAACAAACAAACAAATGCGTATCCAATTCCTTACCTCGAAAAAAGCTGCTTACACAAAAATGGTGGCAAGTGGTTTCTGCTTGATACTTGATAATTTTCTTCTACGGGTGATTGGGTTCAGATGCTTTACTATCTGAAAATAATACATTCGGAATCAACTAATGTTTACTGGGGAAATCTAAAAACATTAATCTTTCAAAAAACGTGCAACTGCCCCTTGTGATCAAATATTTAAAAATGTATAGACTATAAAAATGTTATAAAAAACAAAAAATGGACAGAATGTAGACAACAAAGAATAATTTTGCTGTCCTAATTATCTGCCTGTATTCCATCATTTGCTGGTTCACACTCTCTATCAGGGCTTCTTATCATAAACTTATCGTTCAGGTGCAATAGCAACTTTTATAAATCACACTCGCCTATATGTAATAACTTATAACATGTGTTGTCTGGCGTCATAGATGCCGGCTTTATTATCGATGTTACAGCATGTGTGACGTCACATCAACCACAACGCCGTCATAAAGACGCAATTATCACATTTAGACTATCGCACCCGATGTTATCGTTTGTAATTGCATGCCTGGCCGTATGATATGATTCCGTTTGTTAATTACAGGTGTGGTAAAGAATGATGCGCCCTCAGGTAACATTGGCCACAACGTGGGAAACAAAAGACACGGATTTGCCCTCTATGAATGGAGATACGTCAAGAAAAGCCAATGAACGAATAGGTTAGGTCAATGAATGACAGTCACTATCAGCTCGCATCAATCCCATTTTTCAATTACGATAAGGTGTATACGGATATATATGAAAACACATGTATATAGCATAGGTTTTGATTACTTTGTCTTTATTATTTTCACATTGTTCTTGGTTGTATCAGGTGTATCATTATAAAAATAGATAGTCTTAATTTTGAATTATAGATTTAATTTTATCGCATTTTTCAATCGAGTATATATCATTCATCCGAACATCAAGATTTCAATCTTCTTTGTCCATTGAACATTTAACAATATTCGGTAGACGCCTTTCTACATAATTTAATCGTCACCATTTATCATAAATCTTATCCAAAGATTTTATATCACGGTCACAACATTGTGCTTCACACATAAAATTTTTGATATTTAAAAGCCATAACTGATTCTCATTGTACAGTTTTATAATGATCATGGCGATAAGGCAACTGCCATTACTTCATAATAATATAATATGATATGATATAATATAATATAATATAATATAATATAATATAATATAATATAATATAATATAATATAATATAATATAATATAATATAATATAATATAATATAATATAATATAATATAATACCAGTATTGTGCAATCAGAGGTTCTTTATGTATGCTCACTAGGGGGAATCAGTGGGAAAAGTTTACATTATGCATATACATGGGAATATCCACGGAAGTTAATGAAGTGCAGCGAGGCACACATAATTGTTAGTTAGCTGTCTTATGACGTCATGCATCTACACAGTTTGAAGAAAAGGTTTCCGTGTAGTCTATTCATACAGTATGTCAGACGTTTAGGAAGGTCAACCTTAAATATGTTTATATATTGAATAGTTTAATATATTTTTATACTTGAAGATTGATTTTCAAGGTGATCCATAATTTATTCACATGTTATAATTTTTCAGACAGTTGGTTTTATTTCTTCTTTTTGAGGTATTTTGACTGTATCGTCAACTTGAGTACATTTGTTGAGACTCATGGTATTAATGATTGAAGTTCCCACTGCTGTGATGTTGGTGGTGAGTTGGGGTTTAACGCCGCTTTCAAGATTATTTCACTTATATCGCGGCTGCTAGTATTATTGCAGGAAGAAAGCCCGCAACACTATTGTGGCTATGCATTGCGGTGAAACCTGCGAGCATTGGCTGGGACTAGCGAACTATTTATCCGACTTCCTTTAGATATAAATGTGTGCTATTGTGTTTTTTAAATAGAGTCTAAATAAAAGCTAATATAGACAGAGACGGCGACAGACAGAGACTTAGACGAAGACGGAGACAGAGACATAACAGAAACAGAGACAGAGAAAGATATAGGGTATAATCAGACACATGAGAGAGAGAGAGAGAGAGAGAGAGAGAGAGAGAGAGAGAGAGAGAGAGAGAGAGAGAGAGAGAGAGAGAGAGAGAGAGAGAGAGAGAGAGAGAGAGAGAGAGAGAGAGAGAGAGAGAGAGAGAGAGAGAGAGAGAGAAACATATACGCATACATTTCAGTTACTTAACTAAGATTTAGTTAACAAGGGACATGTATGTAATATGTTATCAATTTGATGTACAATATTTATCTGTACACATACATGTATAGTAGCAAATGTACTAGGACTACTTCACTACTTCACGACTACTTCACTACTTAACGACTACTTCACTACATCATCTGTGCCTTTCTTCGTGCTGTGCATAGTCCTCACTCAGAGCAGGGATAATTTACCGAGAACTTTGCACGTCTTCCTGAAAACTTGATTGATATCTATCCGTGGTAAATTAATTCTTAAAACTTTCAAAATTCTCCTTGAAAGTCTTCGTGCACCAAGTACCTTAAAGGGTCAAATAGTATGTTTTTGGAGTCAAATATGTCAAACTTCATTATTGTTTTTTTTATCGAGAATAAGTGATTGTTTCTTTAAATGTTAGTTTTCATGAGTTCAGTATAATAAAAATAAACAGTTAAAGTCGTTTTTGTGATCGAAAACCCGGACAGTGGCGCGCGCCAATGAATCAAACGTAATTTTGAAAACTGCTTTACAGCAAATACAAAAATAACCATTTATAGTGTTAAGTAGGTGCTTGTAAGTGATATCCATTTACATTTGAGTCTGACGTTCGACTTCCTAATAATCAAATGGCTGTTTTTCATTAACCATGCATTGAAAACAAGAAATTCTAATTATTTTAGAGGGGCAATTTGTACTTAACTCAGGTCATATGTTTTATCTTATTAAAGCCACACAAATAAATCATAAAACATACTCTGTGTCACTTTAATATAAAAGGGACAGTAGCAAGTGATTTTCATGTTAATTAAGTGATATGATGAAAACTAAAATATCTGTTTCCATATTACAACCACCAGTAGGTTTTACTTGATTACTGAATATTTCCACTACATGCATGGGCTGAGGAATAAGAGGGGTGAACACCCAATTTACGATCGAATTGTAAAATTAAGTCCTTAAGTTGGTTCGAATCCCTGACTCAAACTCCAAACAAAAGGAAGTTTACGACAGAGACGGAGACAGGAAGAGACAGAGACAGACAGAGACAGAAGAGGGAAAAAAAAATCCCCCCCCCCCAAAAAAAATCCCATCCCTACTCTGTTCCCCTCTGAATCCGTGACTTTATTAACCAATCTATACAAATGGGATTTGCGTTAACGTTTGCGAAAGACTCTTACACTGACTTTTGTAAAGAAAAGTCTATTAAGAACGACATGGTACATCGTGTGTTACTTGCACGTTGATGTCACGAGCTGAATAGCTTTATAACTAGCAGGAGACGATTCGGCGGTCAATCATGTCACATACAGTATAATGACTTTCTTTGCAAATTGAAATGAACCACATGTATAATTGTAGATATCTTCAGGAATTTAATCAAACCTGCTATGACTAACGTCTCGGTTCTTTTTATTACTTTGTTATTTTCATTAAAAATTTGAAGAAAAAAATGATTAAGGGTACTGATCTATGTCAAGAATCATCATTTACATTATATATCAGCAATTTCCCTTTCAATCATCGTGCATTCTCATTGTACACTAGAATTATCTTTGTCAAGCACTGTGTATTTATATTGTAAACCAACACAATCTCTGTCAAGCATTGTGCATATTGTAAACCAACCTGTTTGTGTCAAGCACCGTGCATTTATAATTCATATATGAACCAACATTATCTATTTCAAGCATCATGCATTTATGCTGTGTACCACCGTTATCTATGTCAAGCATCATGCATTTACATTTAAAGCAACATTTTCTATGTCAAGCATCATGCATTTATGTTGAATACCAACATTTTCTATGTCAAGCATCATGCATTTACATTTTAAGGAACATTTCCCATGTCAATCATCATGCATTTATGTTGGATACCAAATTTATCTATGTCAAAAATCATGCATTTACATTTTCAGTAACATTTTCGATGTCAAGCATTATGCATTTATGTTGTATACCACCATGATCTATATCGAGCATGATGCATTTATGTTGACTATCAACATTATCTATGTCAAGCATCATACATTTACATTTTAAGCAACATTTTCTATGGCAAGCCTCTTGCATTCATGTTGTATACAAACATTATCTATATCAAACATCATGCATTTACATTTTAAGCAACAATTGCTCTGTCAAGTATCATGCATTTATGTTGTATACAAGCATTATCAATGTCAAGCATCATGCATTTACATCTTAAGCAACATTATCTATGTCAAGCATCATGCATTTACATCTTAAGCAACATTATCTATGTCAAGCATCATGCATTTACATTTTAAGCAACATAATTTATGTCAAGCATCATGTATTTACATTTTAAGCAACATTATCAATGTCAAGCATCATGCATTTACATTTTAAGCAACATTATTTATGTCAAGCATCATGCATTTACATCTTAAACAACATTATTTATGTCATGAATCATGCGTTTACATTGTGTACTGATATTATCTCCGACAAGCATCATGCAATGGTACTGTATACCACCATAATCTCTGTCAAGAATCATGCATATACATAGGGTAGCAAAATCGTACATTTACCCTGTATACCAGCATTATCTATGCCTTGCATTATCATGCATTTACACTGTAACATTTTAGCATCTTGTTCGATGATATCACTGTTCTTCACAATTAGCTGACTTTCTGTGTCAGTTTGTTGCCACATTTGTCACTCGGCATATCGACCAGTAGAAAACATACGGTAATTACCGGGGAAGGCTGCAGGCCAGCTGAGAAGCCAAGTATAACCCGCATGTGCCCGGAGATAAGGTCAGTCTAACCTCGTTTTCCTCGATTCCTCGTCATTCCCGAGGGGTTTGTTCTTGTAAAGATACCTGTCTCCTCATCTGTAAATGTCATTGAGAGGAAGCCATACAGCTGCACAGAGTGCGACTTATTCTTGTTCGATGCCGGGGATAACTTTGACTACTAGACTAAAATTTAGTCTATGAAATTTTTAAATGATTTACTGTTCCTTCATCCTTATAATTTTTTCTTTTGGCTCCTAATTGCATATTCATATTGTGTATTCAATCATTTAGAATGTTGACCTAGACTGTTTTAAAGGCTCATTTATATACACAATCATGAAGCAGGACTATTTGACTACCAGCGCAGGATTTCTAAAAAACTCAGAGTTTAATTGGATTAATATATTTGATATGTTATACCAAGGTGGAGACGCATTCAAAATTGCCAAGTATTTTGAAATAGTTTATTAATTTTGATGTTCCGCTGTAAAGCTGTTACTAGAATATTGATGGATAAGCAAATGTGGCGCCCCCAGGTAATCTGGTTTCAATCGTGTTCGGAGCGTACGCAGGTAAAGCGTACCTGATGAGATTGGCCTCTTATTGACGTAGGCCTTTACACGCAGATTATGATGCACATGATGAAAATATTTGCTGATATAATTGGACCTGATTGATTATAATATACTTTGCAAAACTAATCGAGAAGAAAAGGGAGCTTGAATTCCAACGTGGATGAACATTAGGAGTCTATTTAGCAATGATGATGATGATGATGATGATATTATAGATTAAAATTTAGTTTATGAAATATTTTAATAATTTATTGTTCCTTAATCAATTATATTCTTTTCTTCGTGTTCTTAATTTCATGCACTCAAATCTAGACTTGCAGAATGAGGACCTAGACTGTATTGAAGGCTAATATTTAATCCAGTCGTGAAGCAGGACTAATGATGATGATGATGATGATGATGATGATGATGATATTTTCATCTTAACTTCACCCTACTCTAGGTGTCTGGATATCGGTCTCGGGTGATAACTAAAGGCTGAATGTTCCGATATATTCTACACTTATACCATAAGTAGGTTCTCGGACCGTAATTTAGCCCTGGGTGACAGATGTTTTCTCCGAGGCTCCCTTCCAATTTATAATATTAATGCAACTCGGTGTATGTATGATAAATGTGATTCCTTAGGCAGAGGTCTGAATGCACGAAAGTGTGTATATATTTCAAGCAGTAACCACATACCATAATAATTAAAATGACTACACGTATGCATAGTAAAGTGTAACGCCACAGTCAGTGGTCACATATTTCCAATTTATGATATTAATGAGACTGGTTTGTATGGTAAAATATTATGCTCAACTAACAGTATGAATAAAAGTGATTGTTCATACATCATGAATATTCAAGCAGTAACCACATGCTTTCCTTTGAGATAACAGGTACAAATTTGCATGAATCATTCCTGCCTCAATTAACCGCCAGTTTCAAATCAGCGTTTGAATGTGTTGATCAAGGAATATTCGGTATTAAAAAATATATGGTTGATGTCATAAAGAGAGTTTAATATTGCCTTTAAAATGAGATAAATACAAACTTTTTATAATCTTTTATTTTTATTTTTAGGAAGGTATTGCCGCCTTGATTTAATTAATAACTTCCATCGATATTCCAGGAATACAAATTTCAGATTAATTTTCAGATAATGTTAGGTATAAATATCATAATAAAAAGGGAACGTAGCTCTTTGGGTAGAGCGTGCGCTCAATATCCGGCAAATCTGGGTTCGATTCCCGGCCGCGTCACACAACAAGCCGCTACCAATTGGGAGTTGATGCCTCAAGGCTTGACGCTTAGCATATAAAAGATAAAAATTAACCATTATCATCATTATAATTAAATTCCTCCTGCAGGTATCATGGTACAATTCCACATCTAACACACCCTTTTAGATGATAAAACACGAAACAAGTCGAGTGTATTCATGATAAATATTTTATTCAATTGTAGTTCAAATATTCAATAAATAATGGTTTTATTTAACATTGTAAAAGTAACAAAAATAAGTTATCTGAACATATGGTTGATTTGAGTTGAACAGATATAGAACTGAGGTTGTCTTGAGTTTGAACTCTTCATTTATATCAACCGTTGATGCAATTATACTGCAGTAGTTGCAATGATACCGCAGTTGATGCAGTAATACTGCAGTAGTTGCAATGATACCGCAGTTGATGCAATAATACTGCAGTAGTTGCAATGATACCGCAGTTGATGCAATTATACTGCAGTAGTTGCAATGATACCGCAGTTGATGCAGTAATACTGCAGTAGTTGCAATGATACCGCAGTTGATGCAATAATACTGCAGTAGTTGCAATGATACCGCAGTTGATGCAGTAATACTGCAGTAGTTGCAATGATACCGCAGTTGATGCAATAATACTGCAGTAGTTGCAATGATACCGCAGTTGATGCAATAATACTGCAGCGTTGTACAACGGCAGGGAAGTATAAAAATATACTTCTGGATTTCAACATTCATTACCAACATTTTCGCATATCAAATATACATAAATAAACAAAGCATGTCAATGTAAATTGCGTAAATCATTTCACGCATGGAATGTTCGATTTACTTGTGAAGCACTTTAGGAGTGACTACTTTTCAAGGGTCACATTATAATTATAAACTTTCCCTATAGAGTTCACAGTATTGAGAATATGTATTATCAGTTTCGGTGATCTTCAAGAATCCCATTTACATAATTATTTAACTTTAAGAATAATATTTTAAAAGAGATCTAAATTGCATGATTGCATCTTTAATAGTAATCTTACTACAAGACACATCTCAAAAGTGATCGAACTTAAAGAATCACATTTCAATAGTGATCTAAATAGAGAACATTTCAATAAAGATCGTTCTTAAACATACACATTTCAAAAGTGATCCCATGAGTATTATTTAAATAGCGAATCACATTTCTTTTTTCTTAAATTCTACTTAACATTATAAATAGATCATATCACATTTCAATCGTGATCTTACTTTCAGAGTCACAAAGCAGGACAAGTTGGAAAAAGTCACATTCCAAGAGCAATAAACTGATTGCAAGTGTTACATTTCAAATCGAAATTACGTTCGTCTCTCCCCCCTTCAAGTGATAACATCGCCTCCTCAGGCACACGGAGCGCGTGGTCTTTCCTTTGTGTTCGTGTAAACAAAGTCCGGCAAGCCCTCGTTGATGCACGACAGGAGCGTCATGAGTCGAGTTCGGTCCTCTTTCGTCACGGACCGTGATACAGGTTACGCCTCACCTGGTCAGGTAAACCCGGAAGTAAACTTTACAGTTTCCGAATCAAATTGCACAAATCCAGAAAGTTTGTCAAGCATGCTCAGTGAGACACGCATGTGTGCCGGGCTGGACTCGCTTGGATGAGCTTCACGAACAACTGCTTCTGGTTCACCGATAGAGCCTCGAATAGGTCCGCCAGTCCGTTCCTCCTCTTCCTGTTGGAAAGACACTTGGAAACGTCAGCTTCGATACTGCACGGCAAGGCTTGTACACGGGACATCTCGTGCAGACTCTCGATCAGTTTTATATCCATGCTTGTATCCGAGTCCGTCTCGCTGCTGTCCGAAGTGGTCGAGTGTCCGAGGTCTGATCCTGCCTCGGTGATGTTGCGTCTCGCCACTTCCTCAACTTTGTCTAATTCCTTCTCAGTCCAGCCTAGACGCTGGAGTATTTCGGGCTCGATTCCATCGAAGATGTTGCCCATTCCATTTCGTCTCTCTTTTCTTACTTCTGGTGCTTGTTCGCCCTCCATGCTTGTTTTCTTAGTGATATTGAGAACCATTGAGTTTAGCTGACCACTTTTGTCTTCTGATAATTGCTGTCTGTCACAAGTCGTCTGCTTGTATGATTACTTGTTGAATCACAAGTCGTCTGCTATTACAACCCTCGTGCTGTGTGAGTCAAATCTGGCATTTCAAAACACGTCGTCTACTTATATACCACGCACAGGCTATTGCGCGGTTCAGCCAATGAACAATAGCCCAGAGCTGACGTCACAGAGAGCTGCTGCAAGCCAGCCCACGTCATGGGGCGGAGCATCTGTCAAACAGATTTATATCAACCAATGAAATTCAATCTAAAAATAACTTAGCTGGGGAAACCCTTGTCTGTTTGAACACGTGGAGTGGACAGTGACAAACGCAGCACATCGTTATATTAAATACAATATTTTTCACAGATTCAAATGTAAGGGGAGATATATTGTTAAAACATTTGTGAAGTATTAACTAATTTCCCTGGTTCCACGAAAGACGACGCGGGTAAACCATGAAGAAATTTCCCCCTAGTCATGTCTAAAAATAGACAATTGTCTAGAGCGTGAAAGAAATGAATCTTACAACAGTTTTACGTACAGGCCCCTCCTTTGAGAGCTCGCGTTTCTCCCTGAGAATGTCAGCGGCATGATGTCATGTTAGATACACGTTGAACTATCTCTAACTATGCTAATGGCTATTTGGCTTATCTCCTTGACATTTGTTAGTTAAACAAACTAGCATATTCAAGCTACTAGTACTTGAAACGCCTGAGTCGGTAATATACAGCTCTTATTGTAGCTTAGTGTATTTCTAAATGGTGCGGAATGCATTAACATACTGATTGGTTGACTCACAGCTGCGAGTTTATAATTCTTTACAAGCAATTCGTCAATATAAAGCAAAAAATTAAAATTTCTGACGAGTCAACTGGCACTAAAGGGGTTTACTCTAATTTTTTTGATACCTTTCAAATTTAAGGTTACACTGGGTAAATTGTTAACATTTGCCACACATTATTAATGGTGATAATTCATAGATATATATGTTGCTGAAAATATCAGTTTGATTCCCTTCAGTTTGATATGATAAGAGTATCAGGTACTCGACTTAATTTTGATAGAAAACCTTAAATCTACTGCGCTTATCACTCATACAAAATTTTGGATATATATCTACTTCATCTGGTGCATATGTATATGTATGAGGCCTTTTCACATTGAAAACTCTAAAAGTGACATATATTTGGAATCTGGTGATACTTATAAAAGTCGAGTTATATGTTTTAAATATTATCAGCAAATTTGACATTTTAAATTATCAAAACGGAATTTTTTTTCTTGAAGTACACGCGGTATCCCTTTAAAATGACATGGCTAGTCATTCTGTAAACAAATATGATACAGAACTTACGTTAAAAGCCATATTGCATAGTAGAATGATATCCTTGACATGGCTTTCTTTTTCAGGTAAATCATCCTTCGTAGCTGCGATGACGATATCATTTTACAGACGTCATTGTTGTTTTGTATGGCAAAGGGTATATCCTTGTTTAAAAAACGGACTTCGCCTCACTGACATATTTTCGTCATGTTAGTCATTTGAAAGTTCCGGCAAAAAGATTACGTCGTTCTAAGAAGGAGTTTGTAATGTATACTTATTCCACCAACTGTATCTACATTGTGCATACCATTACAGTCTAACATCTAGAAGCATGTGCGTAGTCACCTCTCTACATACCGATGATATAGGGTTTCACGTCCGGGATGTGATGGTTCCTAGAAATCCTTGAATATTTGTAATTTGAAAGGAATAACGAGCATCCTGGATATCATATTCCTTATTTTTATTTATTTTAATTATATTCCTTAAAAAATAATTCCTCGAAAAATTTGCTTACCTCTTAATCTTACTTCTGAAAGATCGTAGTCACATTTAACCTTTCATATCTTCTTCAGTGAAACTCTTTTTTAGATAATATTGCTAGTTTTAAAGATACTTCTGTAAGACTATCTAAAGACTATCTGTATTACGATGACACCGACTGGAGCAAAAACCTTTAATATTAAATATTGGGATACACTAAGTTCACTGGGTGTTTAGCGAACTTGATGGTATAACAAGTTTGTATGAAAAATATAATGTCAACCTTGTAAGACTCATTCTCTCTGTCAATATACAAGCATCAAGTGTGATCAAGTGAATTGGTTCCGTGGGACCAAAACAGAGATAACAACGCATTACTTAGCCTCAAGTCGCTTGTTAAATCTAGCTCCCCTACCACCAAATAGGTAACCAATTCAAATGAAGCCAGCCAACCACCCCTCCCCTCACTGCTAACGACTGTCACTTGGAATATCTTTCGACAAAAGCGAAACTTAGTCATGCTACAGTGACTAACACGTAAGGAAACAATAGTGTTTCAGCTCCAGTGCGTGTTTACATCATCGTTAAATATTTACTAAACAACTCTAAACAATGGTCGTACACAATGATGAATGTTGACTCACAACATTATATCAATTCCGTGCAAGAACTGACGAAATAATGACAAAGCTTATTGATCATGAAGCTTGATTCTCTTCGACAGCGGATCGACAGCGGATCGATAGCGTAAATACATTTGAAGCGGTCTTGCAATCTCTCTAGCGCAACCCGGCTGCCATTTCTCCCAACAGATCGAGGTAGCTCCGTTATAAATTCCTATACCATCTCTGTCCTAATAGAAGCGTTTCTCAGTTTAGAAATGTAGAAGTCTGACTGGATGCCATCAAAGTTATTTGTGCAATCAGCGACGCCGTTTCAAAAGTTTTCATTAAACTTGCCACAGATATGGGAATTAACCCATAACGTACGCTTCCGGAAAACTAAACTTTATTCGAATATGTACTTTTCACTTTAAGTCCGTTACACCGCACATTTGCCTTATTTCATATTTGTATCTTTGCATATCGGCCTGTGTGACAGAAAATATGTTATCCTTACATGCAGTGTTTTCATTGGCTGAAATATTGCAAGATAGTTTAAGTTGCAATATTTTGCCGCTAGGGGACCTACCGGAAGCTCGAGAAGAGCTCGTATTAGAACAGAGGTTGTATAGGAATTAATGCCGGAGCTACCTCTGTGAGAGAGAACGCACGGCTGCTTATTTAGTGTTAGATAAATGCTTGTGTGTCCGAATGATAAACGATGATGGTGGATAATCTCTTGTATAATAGCTCAAAATAATGTCATTTTCTTTGTTTAATTTCCTTTGGAATGAAAAAAATCGTAGGAAGATGACAATAACATATTCACACAGGAAAGACTGAAAGAAATTTTGAATGTATGTTCAAAGAAATAATAATATTTATCTCCTTTAAAGGTTAATTCCCGTGTGCGTTCATACATATATATACCCGTATTTGACCAGTGCTCACTGCGTAGATATGTAGCAATTATGATGGTTCACTTGGGCCTACTTTATCATATATAAACATTATTGAATATTGCAATCGCAAAACATGTTTTCTAGAAAAATATTTTTTTGAATCTCGATTCATAGAAATGTAAAATGAAAATTCATGTTCACCTTTTATTGATTTCAAGCAGTGTCTGTCTAGTTATATTTAAATAAAATAAATAACGTCTGACTATCAATTACCTTCACTGCGAAAAATACTTGGGTAAATGTGGTTTTAATTCGTTCCGTCCAGCTTTTTTAACGTGTTCACTTTGATAGTTTGTTTTGATATTTTCTCCAATTGTCAACCTTAAAGAGCCACTCCGTGATTTGTTGGAGTCATATATGCCAAACTTAATCAATCGTGTCATTTGATCGCGAACTATTGACCGTTACCAAAAAGACACATTTTAAAGCTTATTGACTATATGAAGGTAGAACGTCGCAATTATGATCGAAAACCGGACAGTGGGACGCGTCAAATAGTCAAACGTAATTTTGGAGATTTATCTAAAACAGCCAAGAGGGCAGTTGGGAGTTGATAGCGTTTGTTAGGTTATATAACTAGTATCCATGTATAGTGGATGTGATATCTACACCTCTGTGCATTTATAAGGCTGTTTTTTAGATTTTCATGGAAAACCAGTATTTGTCATATATATGTCTTTTGGACATGAAAAGTTAAGATGTTTTGATTTTATATCACCACATACGACATTTAGGTTCGTATCAAAGGTAAATAATATTCTATGAAAATCACGGAGTGGCTCTTTAATGAAAAAGCTTTGTGACCCACGTCACAGAACGCTATTCGCTTGTTTCCTTTAACGTTGACCACATCATCTTTGTTAGTTTTTTCTTAACAACAATTATTTGTTCCTAACATTTCCTCTTCAAAACATTTGGTTTATTTAAGTGCCACCGAAAGTGATATTGACCAGAAAAACAGGGTCTCAGTCAGTCTTTATTATTTGAGTATATAAAAGACAACAGACCTGTAGTACATTCATGGTTAGATCACATTATTAAACTATTTGATTTCCCAACATTCTTTATAGATAACATTGCATAATAAATACACATTGCGAGTTTCATTGGCAGTTGGTATTTGTTAGCAATGAGTTTTGTTCTATCATGGTAATTATTTAAGTATCGTTGAAAGGGGCAGTAGCGCGTATTTTAGATGCATATAGTGATCCCAGGAAACCGAAATAAATATTACCAATTACAAGACAATGTATTTTAATAAGAAGAAGCAGGAGCATATTATGTTTAGTTAAGCTATGGCAATCCATATTTCCCTACCTCAAACGATTAAAAGGTGTTCACACAAAAAATGAACATCAAGAGTTTTTGCTTGATACTTTATAATTTCCCATACGACTATGGACGACCGAATGGAGTATAAGTAACAGTAACTACTTTTTATTGAAGAAAAATTTGAAAAAAATATTTTTCAAAAAACGTGATACCGCCCCTTTAAGGAAACTGAAACACGTTTATGAAAATTCAATTTTTTAATTTCCCTGATAATTTTTGTTTATGCAAAGTGTTTTATCTCCAAAGTGTCCAACATCACCCGGATGATCCATTGTCTTAGAAGAAAGTACCATGTATCATGTGAAAACTACATGGGGCCATTTTAGTGTGAACACCTTTAATCGATTGAGTTATTGATGATGATTCGAACAGTATAACCGAACTTGTCACGTTCATATATAGACTGCCTTCATTGGTTAAAAAACAAGTAATCCAATTGTTTGTTTTCCTTTTCTTTAGATCACGATGTTTTCCTTAAAAAAAACGTTACAGTGCCTTTAGGATATCTTCCCGTTGACTTGAATAGAATAAAAAATGACATAACCGATTAAAAGGAAATGTAGCTCATCTTTAACAGTATTCATATTACAGACTATATTTTTTCCTATTTTTCTATCCACATATCGACCACATGAAGTCAACAACGAAAGCGAAATCAAGCAATACGAACCTTTCCTCATCAAAATAAATGAGATATATTTCAGATTGCTAGTGTCTATTACATATCAGGGTTACATGATAACGATAACGATTTTTTCATTGTGAAACACGATATAGTGAGTTGCACTTAACATATGACACTCATTTAAGAGTAGAACCATTGCCTCTGTAGCTCAACAGGATTCAAACAATATATCACATAAGGAGAGGGAGGCGTTTGAGGGTACCATTTCTAGAGTAACAGGGTAATCAAATAAAAAAAAATACATCCCGTTAGCCAAAGAGTCTATACACAAGTTATAACCTCATAACCTTATTAGGGCAGATGGAAATACGTTTTCGGGTGTGACATATGTGGAACTGGTTGAAAAGGTCATAAGCATTTGAATTATAATCCCCGTCAGCCTTAATTAGGGGCCACATGGGCACCTAAAATGCAATTTAGAATCCCATTGCCTAAGACGTCTTTACACAAGCTTCAAGTCTTCTCAGACCTTTTGTTTCTTGAAAGAGGTTTAGTATGGGGGCAACAGAATCACCATATTTATTATTTATAATCCTTACTAGACAAGCAAGTCGTCTGTACTCAAGATTTCAGCTTTCTAGCCCCTTTGCTTCTAGAGAAGAAGATGAAATAAAGTTTTATGGCGTGGCCCATCATGCCATTAGAAGGGGCCAAACCATAAATCATAATCCTTACTAGTCACGGAACTTGTACACAAAGTTTCAGATTCTTAGAGACCATTGTTCCAGAAGAAAACCGACTGACGAACGAACAGAGGCCGGGCGCAATGTCATGCCATACCATAAGCCCATTAAGCCCCCGTGACCTCTGTTTCAAATGTGCGAAAAATGTGCGAGTCACATGTGTGAAGTGACCCCAGTTGTCTCATCTGTTGAGGGAGGCCTCTGTTTGAAGCATAGGCCCAGTTGCACAATTCACTTTGATTGCAAAATTAAGATTCTGTCTAGTCCAAGCAATGCTCCACTTGCGAACGAGACTACGTGGGAAGACGTGAGATGAGAAACCTAAGTAGTAACAGAAAGAGGCACAGTTTCATGAACTCAAGAAAGCCATCTACTGGCATTGATCGGTTTTCGCATGCAACCATGAGACCACAATGAGACATTACGTCGACAGCCTTCTATCGGATGATTGTAAAGAGAATCATGCCAATTACACACTTCATCTGAATCAGCAGCTCGATTAGGACGTTGAATAGAATAGGAAGTGATTAAGAAATTACTCAGCATTTCAGTAATTATTCTAATTATCTATTAGCTAAAAATGTTGTAACATGACT
The DNA here is from genome assembly GCA_921293015.1 of Phorcus lineatus. Taxonomy (NCBI): domain Eukaryota; kingdom Metazoa; phylum Mollusca; class Gastropoda; order Trochida; family Trochidae; genus Phorcus; species Phorcus lineatus. Next base: position 25,316,211 of record OV121088.1, on the reverse strand, counting down.
TACTCATAACAAACCAAATAAGGTTAGGAAAATAAGCGAGGAAGTCTCCTATTCGCTTCAGGGGATAAAAACAAAACAATTTACAAGATTTAATTAGCAAAATGTCTCGTTCTTTGTTTTCTAGTTCAGAGGAAGTCACGAAGACTCGCTTAAGTTCAACGCAGTTGTTTGTTTTCAGAGAAGCATTTTGGCGTGCAATAAACAACGGAATAGAACAAAGCTTATCTTTTATACCTTTAGTAAGGCTTGGGTTTTTTGTGGGTTCGTCAAAAGGCTTTGTTAATGATTGGTAATCATTTTAGACGATTTGTACCAACAATATGCCTGCCCTTGAAAGGACTCGCTCGGCATTTGTGAGGGTCATGTTTTGCTTTACGTGAGATTAATCAGTATGCTATTACTAGTTTTAGAACTATGTCAAGTGTTGCCATGTGTTGCTAAATATCACTACATTTCCTAATAAGTAAATGCATTGATGCGTAATTACTCATTTACAGCCCCGTCATCCAGTTTGTAAAAGGATTTGCATTGGGTAAGTAAAAATGTGATACGTAAAGATTTGTTTTCGGTCCGGTAGAATGATGATAAACTATTTGCGTCTGTACTTGAACAGTATGTAACACGACTTCCCTTTGAATTTCGTGACCTTGAAAGATGTCCCGATATAACTATTCCTTTAATTGGATCCTTTGTGCCCGTATTGTCTAAATGCATAATGCACTTTTCCTTTACTACGTCACTTTGCTCCAAATTTTCAGGATCTCCTTTCACAAAATAACCTTGACTTAGGTAAACCTTAACTCTCATTTTTTAACATTGCACTAAGGTTACCTTGATGACTAATGATCACCTTAAGGCTTTGAAATTAGACCATACCTCTGGAAATCATGTACTATGATTACTTCTGTAAATTTACTTTTGTTGAAAAGATTATGCATCAAAGACCTTTTCAAATTTTATAATAAAACTTGATATGAATATAATGCAACGTTGCACAATCGTCACATTTCTATGGAATATGTCTGCTATAACCATTGAATTTAAGGCACCGTCGGCACGCAATGTCATTCAAACCTTAGCACGGAATGAAGTTTCTTACCCTTATCTTGTAAATACCATCTTACCCTTATCTTAAAATACCATCTTACCCTTATCTTAAAATACCATCTTACCCTTATCTATAAAATAGCAACATGCATGTATACTTCGACATATGTTTGAAATCACGATGTAAGGATGTAGTCACGTCACTATAATCAGAAGGTTCAAGAAAGTGAACGCCTGGCCACCTGAGGCACCTGTAATTAGTGACGTAAGTGTCACTATCTTATCTACTTCCCCTTTGCTTGACTCACAGAGCCTGGAGAAAAAACACGGGCGTTCTCTGATTGCAGGTAAGTGAAAGTAATTCGTAGTTCGTGCTACTTGTGTAATGTACAATGGTATTATATAATGCTTTTTTTTCATTGGATATAACGTCATATTTTCAAATTGAATTAATTTAGAACTAAATTGTTTCCGTACTAATAGGTTACTCCACATAGAGAGTTAAGGACCCCCAATATTTGATATTTAAGCATAATATAGAACAATATACGAACTATGAAATATCTTGATATGAAACACGGGGTGGTCTTTAACTTATTTTGTTGAGTATATAACAAATTGAAACAAGAAACTGAAATTATGTATATCATTTTCAGACATAGGGCATTAATTTTGGTTAAGTATATATTTTATATGAAAATGACATATCCTTATGTAGGTATTTATACATGTAGGTATATATATATATATATATATATATATATATTACGTGTTTACAACTGTTACTAGCTGTTAAAAATATGTTATTAAGCATAGAAGATTCGAGACTGTTTTATCTCTGAAATAATGTGAATATTGTCGGAAAAAACGAAACAGAAAGAGGTCCTTGAGAGTCTTATCTATATTGATTACTTAGATATTTTCTAGAATCTATGGTGACGTTTCTTAAATCTAGTAATTATATAAAATGCCCGAGGGAAATGTACAGATAGCTTTAAGTGTATGTACATGTTGGATATCACATGATGTAAGTGGGGTTTCAGGCTTATCTGCCGTGAGGTGTCAATTTTACCAGTATCTGAAGTATCTAATCTATACATTCTCCTTAACTAGTTACATTATAAATGTATAACCAACTTATGTTATGCGTTCTTGTGTATTAGGGCTTATCTTCCTCATGTAGTGTTGTGGAGTAAGCGAGTTACCGTTTAGCGCCCTTTGTGCAATATTTCAGCCTTTAGCGGCGTGTGCAGTTTTGTAACAGATACTGAATACGTATCATGGGGAATTTGGATTTTCACAAATTGGAGATAATCTTTAATCTCTAGATAAAGGTTGAAATGAAGTAGGGGTAATTATAAAAGACACGGTTACCGTTTAGCGCCCTTTGTGCAATATTTCAGCCTTTAGCGGCGTGTACAGTTTTGTAACAGATATTGAATACCTATCGTGGGGAATTTAGATTTTCACAAATTGGAGATAATCTTTAATCTCTAGATAAAAGTTGAAATGAAGTAGGGATAATTACAAAAGACACGGCGATATTAAAGATCAGAGATCAAAGCAGACTTGAAATATGTAATGTACGTACATATGTATTCTCCAAGACAGGTTAATTAGCCTTGTCTGATGTAATCAATTTCAACAAGCACGGAATGAGTCTTGACGTATTAGAATCTGTTAAACGGAGAAATTAACCTCAGACACATATGTCATGGTTGTTTTTGTTGAAACGCAATTTGATGATTTTGTGCGAAGAAATGTTTATATCTTTTTACATCCTGCCACATCAGCGTATTTGTATCCGTATAATTATCGAGGGATCTCGCGAGACACCCTAGCAACCGGTGATGGCTATCCTGACCTTGGTCTAGTTTAGTCCTATCAATATGGCTAGCGTTGCTTACATGGACGATTTCCATTATTTTTGAGTCCCATTTATATAATATAGATGCTCAGATATGGAAAAAGGTGTATTGCTACGTTCTTCAGGGTGTATGTTTGACATTTATGCGGAATTTGATAATGATCGGGAAGTAAATTAAAGGATCCCTTGGTGCGGTCAACGGGAATAAGGATTTAATCCTTTCTTACCAAAATATACAGCCGATCAATCTCACGTCCCCGATTTTCATATTAAACAGGTCAAATGTCTCGTTTTGTTTAATTTATGACCAGCTAATGAATTCACACGCAATCAGCAATATCAGCATTACCTTGGTGACAAGTTCTTTGCGGACGTGATCTTTGTTTCAAGTTCCTTGCCTAACGACATTTCATTGGTTGAAATATTCAATTATAAATAAAGCGATGGATATCATAAAATAATCAGGGCCTAGGATTTCAAAGCTCTCTTTGCACTAAGACAGTCGTAAGTACCATACATTAACATTGGCTTACGATTATCTTAGCCCTAAGAAAGCTTTGAAAATCTAGGCCCAAGGTATTGAAGGAGCTCTGAGGATTTATACACAGGCGCCAAGCTTGTTTATGCTATATAGCTACAAGTACATATACTTGCATGATATTGTAAACTCAGAGTCTGGCTCCTGTGGATTCATATACACTGATATAGAAGGGCGATTTTCTTAACAGCTACTGGTGATCATAGTTTGGTCTGCTTTAGATTTTAAATTTGATAATAAACACCCTTTTCAAAAATAAACAATGAGAAATGAAACCAGCGTGGCAAGGGATTTCTCTAATGACTACTTATTTTTGAAAAAAAAAAAATCTTCAAAACAAACATTTATAAGAGGAAGTTGAATAGTTCTGATCGGAACCGATGTAACGGCCCCTTTAAATTCGATTATTTAATTTCAAAATGAAGTTGCCGTCGTGTTTTGTATTTGCTCAGTAATTGCTAAGAAAAACAGAATTAAAAAGTCTCTGACACATTAAAGAAAGGAATCGATAAAAGTAATTGAATAATGGCACTTGGAGGCGTCTGTTGGACTGGGTCGAAAACTGTAGATCGGTCAGTATGGCGAGCAGTAGTGACCGGGGGACACAGTGTCCTTGGGGTCATTCACTGCTTGTATATAGATAAGTATATTACAAAGAGTATTATATATGTTAGAATTACATCACTGGAAGTTTTTAATGTTGTAAACATACGCTATCTTTACACGTTTACCTACAACATCACGTGGCTGTAAGGGTGTTCTGTAATTGAAGGTTATACCTGTTGTGTTATATAGTGTTCAATGAAATCCTTGGTGCGAAATCAGCTGTGTTGGAAGCGCTTGTAAAATCTTCAACCTCATCATCATCAACTTTGGTTTTATTCGTATCAGTGACATAAACTGTCTATCAAACTGCAGTGAGAATCTTTTATTTTAATTGTGACCAGGGACGAAATGACATATTGTCACTGGTCAGTTTAATTAATATTTTTTTATGCAAATGAGAGTTACTTTGCTCTTTGGAGTGTTTTTAATAACACAATACAGTTAGAATAATGTGATAAATAGGATACTTAATGAATTTTGTCAAATACCAGTCTATTTCATCTAGTTACGAAGATAAAGTTAATCTTTAACTAGTGGCTGCCCTTGTCATGTGATTAAATGAATCTGGTATTTGACAAACATCATTAAGTAACCTCTTTAATTGCCGAGAAGGGCAATTTTAGTGCTGCCACACTTACAATCGATTTTTAGGCTACAATTTGTTGTAACCAATGGTGAAAAAATGAGCTATGATTCCTCGTAAAGTCCGCTTTACATAAGTTTTCAAAATAACGTTTGAGTCATTGGCGAGCGCCATTGTCATGTTTTCTTGACTTTTCCCCTTTATGGTTACTTTGCTAACTGTATGCATTGAGATGTTGGTTTTCAGGCAAAGCCACTACTCCTACCTGAACACTTGTGAAGCGGGCTACAGGTTTCTTTTTTTCTATCCCATAGACTGTCCCACTTGTGACAGAGGTTAGTAAGGAAAATTGCTTGACTATTATCTTTGGGCAGCGAATGACGTCTTTTGTGCGAAACAAAGAAGTTTAATCATGGACCAATCATCTTTCTCTACCTCGAGGAATTTTTCCAATATAAAAAAACATTTGGTTGATAAATATCAGTGGCGGATCCAAGGGGGGGGGGGGGGGGGGGGGGTTCAGGGGGCCCCCTTATATTAATTATAGACAATTATTATTATCAATTATAGACTCAAGTCAATAACAATAATTGGAAAATATGAATGGTTTTATAGTAAATCATATATAACATAACAATATACTCCCCCCCTTTTGAAGTTTTGGAAACACATTAATGTGAGCAAATATTCCTAATTCTATGTTTCAATGACAACAGCGAAGTAAAATATAAAATTTAGGTCCATTTTGAAAAAAAATATCATAAATAATAGGAAAAATACACGACTTAGCTTACATAAAATGTGTTCCTAAACATGATGTGACATTGTTTATATTGCCAGAAATGGAATGCAAATAAAGGGAAAAGGCCATGTGGTTGTCACTGCAAAATATAAAACCAGTCAGAGATACAAAACCTTTCCACTCTATTGTTTTTTGTAACTATTCATAGCTATAACTTTGAAGCACTAACGTATTTAGATACACGCTGTTACAACGTGATTGGAACGTAAAAACCCACACGTTGATAACTCTCTCAGCATTTAGAAAACGTGCCTTTATCGTATATAAAAAGGTTCACTGAACTATTCTCCTTGAAAGAGCTTTGAGCTGCCAGGAAGTAATAACTAGAGCGAACACCAACTGTTTTTAATACCTTTCGTTAACATGACTTTACAGAATTGTTATATTTCGATTGTTTTGTTCTGTTTCAATTATCAAATATAAAAATAATGTTAATAAATGTTAGGTTTATAGGAATAGTAAACAGAATGTTTCACCCTCGATAATCAAGGGTAAACAGCAGTTTGATTAATCACGACCGTGGTTCGAGGATTAAAAGTTGAAAAAAATACTCTGAAAGGGGCTTTCCTCTTCGCAGTGGAGAGGAAAGCCCGTGATAGAACGAATTCAAATTCCGTTAGTCATTTTCAAATGTTATTCATCTGAAAGCCCCTAAAAGAACGAGGGTGAATCCTGTTGTAATACATTTTTTCCCTGTGAACACGGTTGAATTGAATCACCCTTTGCTTTCCTTTTATCCAATCATCTGTCGACGCTATGGTGTCTAGCGTACCAATCAAATGATTCTAGGGTGGTACACATCTGCTTTGATTGTAATCAGTAAAGGCGACGAGAGAAATCGACTTCGACAGTGAATGTTGTGGTATGAGCCGACTTCTAACTATGAACCGATTTCGCAATGATCTTTACTGTCGGGGTTCCCCGACGTTTATTCCAAATATATTTCAAATGCTTGATAATTTCGGCCATGGCTATACTTTAGAGATGCCAAAAGGAGGAAACAAGGTAGAACAATTTGAATTTATCAGTCAATTCAAAACTCAATATACAAACACGATTTTTCATCGATAATTCAGTGATGAAAATAAGCTTCTTATATCTTAGTCCATCTCGAAATTTAATACACTGAATTTCAGCGTAGTACTACAAATGGTTCGGTAATTGCAGTTAAAGCTCGCAGGTTTCATCGCAATGGATAGCTACGATGGTGTTGCAGTCTTTCCTCCTGCAATAATACTAGAAGACGTTTTATAAGTGAAATACGGAGGAAAAATAACTGCAAAAATTGTCCCACGTTTAACGAAGGTTAACCCCTGTGCAAGATAACGCTATATATGTAGATCGATACAGAAAAATGCAGTTTTTTCCAAATGTTGTCCACCATTACATGATAGCCCTAAAAGACATTTATAAAATGTAAAACCAAGTAATATTATCATGTTAATGTTTTTACAGTGATTGATAACAATTAATAATTGAATAGCAGAGCACTGCATGACGGCACTTTTGGCTAGAAAACGTGAATTTGTCATACCCATTGGGAAAATGGGTCACGTGCTGATTCAAGACTCCGCGTGAGTTGCCGTGATTCATTTTTGCAAATTGACTCGAGTGTTCGAAATTGTTTTGATCAAATCTTGAAATCACACCAATAAACACAACCTTTGTTGTCTGGAATCTTTGTTCTATATGAGTGAATCAATTACTGTAATATTTGCTACAAGGTCTAATCTTGTTGCCTTCTAACTGATCTCACTCAAATCCTTTTATTTGGAATTCCGTGATTTCATAGGAAAAGATTTTTAGCGAACAAATAAGTTATTAAAAAGTTGGAGGTGTAAACAATCTATTACAGAATATATGTGATGCTCCTTACGAGGACATTTACAAAATGACGCCAATGTATATCGTGTACGAGGAAAAACACAAACAATAATAAAAGTTGTACCCTTCAAGGATGTGAACAACATAGCAAAAGTTCTTAAATGCCCTGTTTATTTTAAATCCTTGTGTTGATCAAGAAAGATCATGTGGTTAGTGGTTGAAACATCTAAGAGCATTTAAAAGAGAAATCCATATGACATAATAACGGCCATTCGAGTCAATTTATCTAAATTTGGAATACATCAGGTATGTGTTGTTACGTGTGAACTAAGAATAGAAACAACTCCTCAATCAAACCAGCAAGATACGACATACAATTGAATATCATAATAACAAATTAATTAGTAATGAAGAAAGAGTTTTAGATTACAATACATATTAATACCAATAGGAAATATGAAATGAGTCAATTACACCAGTAACAAGCCAGCAAAATACATTTATCAAAGTCCTTGGTCAACTCAGCTGATGAGTCTTTTACATGAATCAAGCTGGTAAATGAGTGTTCCAAAAGAGATTGCGAACAGGATACAGTAGAATGATCACAATATCAAGTTTACAAACCGGGGCCCACATTTTCGAAGCTCTCTTAGTGCTAAGAAAGTCGTAAGCAAATGTTAATGTACGGTATCTACGACTATCTAGTGCTAAGAGTGCTTCGAAAATCTAGGCCCACGAAGCTGAATCTGCCACTCTCTCTTCGCTAGCCCTTATATACATAATAAGGATTCTAGAAACAGCTAACTTCTTGAAACGTCCACAAATAAGCCTGTATGAGTTATGATTGAAACGTACAGAAATCTTTGGAATAAGCAGTATTAAGCTAGCTGACATATTTTAAACAAACAAGTGTGAGACACTGAACAGTTCAACAATGTTACACAATGTTTAACTTGTAAACGATCATATTATAATAACAATATTGGAAGAAATAGGTCAAAGACAGCATTACCAGTGCACATTTTTAAGTGTCGTATGTGAACTATGCCAATGAAATTCTTTAATTTGCGTCTCTCCTAGAATACACGATTTTTCTTATCGGTCAAACTTTCACTGATCTATTTAACCTTTAAAATTCACATTCCTTTGGTTGCATTGCCACGCAAAAAGACAGTGACAGATTCATCACAAGAAATGCCAACATTACATGCATTCCGTTTTGTAGAAGACAAATACTACGGGAAGGAATTGATATTCATGTTTACGAGATTCAATAATTTGAAGATTAAGATTTTGTAGTTGATGGTAAATAAGATTTAGTTAAGATATGGTTTTCCAATTTCCTAGTATATCATTGATATAAGGGAAAGCATGAACGGCTCGTCATTCCCATCATTGTCGTCGTCATCGATGTCATCATCATAATCATTATCTCCATCATCATGATAAACACCATCACAAGCATCATAACCATCACTACCATCATCGTCATCACCATCATCATCATCAAATATATTCACAAAATCTATCTACGTGGTAAAAGAACTACAAAATGTACGGACATGTTTACTTCAACAGATATTGTTTTAGCGCCTTCGGCATGTTTTGACGTGTGACGTCACTACCTCATAGAGCAGACGACAGTACAGAGCGTATATTTTCCCGCCATGCGGTTTCTGTGTGGCTATCTCAATCCACATCTGGTTTCCATCAGTTCTCTCGGAATCAATAAATACTACAAAACATGGTCCTACGCTATCATATTGATGTTAGCATGTGCTTGGTAACTCTTTATTGCGGGGGCAGTCAAAGTGTTTTCTCTGTTCTCAAAATATATGTATTTTTACATTTCAAGCTAGTTAAGCCAAAAAAAGGTTTGTTAGTTTTGTCTATAAGTGTTCTATTTGTGAACTAATATATATACTTATCCAAAAGATAATGGTTTTGTTGCTTCCGTTTTGGTAGATGCAACGTGTCTTATGGCATTGAACTTGAAATTATTCAAATTTGAGATTATTCCTGTTATGTTAAAGTGACATAGAGTATCTTTCATAACATTCATTTTTTTAAAAGGTCTCAAAATAACATACATGCCAATTTAAGTTCAAATCACAACACTCAACTTGCATATTTAACTTCATATATAGGGCCTATGTATAAATTTACAGATATAAATATATTTCCCGAAATGAAAATAAATAATTTTGCCTCAATGGTTATCTATCAAAGGCTCTATAAATGTTCTGCATCTAAAATTACACGTCCATTTACGTATCATATGGCCAAACAAACCAATGTGTGTGTTTTTGTTCGCTATAAATCAGTTTCCAGAAATACGCCTTACTTATTTGCGCTTGACAGTCTCGGTGTTGTATAATGCTGAACGAATTAGCACTAAATTTGCAATTTTCACCAACAATCAGTACTCCTCGATGAAAAACATCATTGATAGTGTTGGCTTTAATTTTACTACACAAAAATATTACTCCTTGCTACCGAAAGACACCTACAAGCAAGTTTGATATATCTTGTTGTCAAATAAGTGAATATATGTTTGACGCAAATACCATCATTCCTTTCACTAGTAGTGTGTACGAGTATGTTTATGTTTTCAAGGAGAAAGGCGGTTGGGGGTGGTTTGGAAGGATAGGTTGCTTTTGTGGATTCTCATTGCTTTGTCATGCTGGTATATTTGTGTTTGTTTTGAATTTACAATCCGTTCATGCTTTCCCCTCGTGCTAGAAAAGTCAACAGATATTTCAGCTGAGCAGCCTTCATAAAAATATAGATGATAGGAGATAATCGCAACAAAATTCTAACAAGATAAAGGATGACTTTGATGAATTGTTTGTCTTCGTCACAGATGTCCACAGATTCAACAAAACAACCTTCCTAAATAATTGAATAATAGGAGATAATAACAAAATAATTGTTTGAAGATAAGATCTGACAATGCTGAAACAGTTTCCTCATGCATTTGTTTCAGCTTGTTATTTTCTCTATAATGAATAATGGATTGATTTCAATCTCATTGAAATTAGATGGAAACTTGTCCCTCGTACCTCGCTGCGTCCCTTGATCAAGAAACGCAGCGAGGTACGAGGCACAGTTTCCAGGGAGGGATAAGTTTCCATCTGATTTCAATGAGATTGATTTAATTCATTCATACCACTGCCATACCTAGATGCATTTACATTAGAATCTCTTGAAACCGACATCCCGCTAATTAACACTCCCTCAATTCCGACACTTTATTTTTTAGAATATATTTGTAGATTTCATGTCCGAAAAACTCTCCTCCCAGCACGTCTAAAACGGCCTTTTTTGTCTTGTAATGAGGGAATGCGCTGTATGTGCAAGATCGATTCACATGTTGCGCAATGCACGGGTCAGGTTCTTGAAATACTCATATTATTAGATATTGAGATCCCCTTTGGCGTTAGAAGGCAACGAGTGCGTTGTTTATTTCTGCTTTGCAATAAATATCTTGTTTTGGAAAGAGCCGAGGAGATGTACGTGATTAATGTGTCCATTGTTCAAGAGCATTATTTGTTGAATGTTTCTTGATTGAGGCTCAATTTCACTCAACACACAGAGCTAACACTCGTGCTCTCGCTTGTGACGTCATATTCTCGCGGGATAACCAATATCATAACACTCAAAGTTCTGACAAAGCAATTTGGGAATGTTCGTAAAAGGGCTTTCATTTTATGAAAATATGCAGGGTATTTTGGGAAATTGTTTGTTATGTTGGAATGAAACATCTAAACACTTTGAAACACGATTTCATTTGATTTCTGTTTCATGTCAGAGAACAAGACCGAAATATATATTACCATAATATGTACTGTTTGACACTCTTGCCTTATGTTTAAAAATTGAACGGTGTTATAAAACAAAGAAAGAAACAACGATTCCTTTTTTGAAAGGACTTTATACAGAAATGTAAATTTAGCTTTAATTAATCGGGCAGTTTTAATGAGTTACATGACAGTTGTATATGATTACTGTCTAGTCGCCATTCAAATATTAAAGGGACACAAAGTATGTATGTTTCATTATTTTGAATATGGCTGAAATAAGAGGCAAACTACCTGAGAGAAAATCCAATCGCCTTTCTAATGTTGCATCTTTATCTCTTTATTGCCAAAAGTATCATATTTTATTTTTTTCACTTGTAAATGGCCTTATAAATGTTAAGATGTCGAACTTATACATTCATTTCACATACATGTAATTAAATGACCAATTTAGCGCTTCCAATCCATATTGAAACAACATTGAAACAACAAGCACTTCTCAATCAAATAACACCATTTATGAAGTTTGACATATAAGCACCCCAACAACATACTCTGTGTCCCTTTAACATGACATGTTACGTGATATCCTTCAAATCCTGTTACATAAGCGTACTTGTATCCGCATAACTTCTTCAATACCCTTTAATCGATCATTACGAATGATTTGTTGTTATTTCATCTAATCAAATAACAGATTTCCCTTATCCTCATGAAATTTCATTCCGTAAAAGTTTAAGTATTCACGTATTTTGATATTTACAATATAATTTTATTATATTCTTTTGCATTTCTTGAGTTTGTTCCTATAAAGCTCCTCAAACACCCTGGGCCTAGATTTTCGAAGCTCTCTTAGCACTAAGAGAGTCGTAAGCACCATACATTAATATTGGCCTATGACGATCTTAGAGCTTCGAAAATCCGGGCCCTGGTATCTAATCGGCCAAAAGCTTATTGAGTTATCATTCTCGTTTGAATAACCATTATAGTTCACATTCTTCATGAATTTCGTTCATGTTTGTCAAGTAATTTTTGTAAATTTTTGTCACGTTTTCTACATGCATTTCGTTTACAGTTAAATGGTTTTATAAACACTCATCCGAAAGAGCTACAAATTCAATATGACTATTTGGGATCACTTTCAATAAGAAGACAAAGAGGGCCTTACACATCTAAACCATATTTCTCTCATGTTCAACGAAAACTAATGTTCAAATGAGTTATTCATGTCTCTGTGTCAAAAACATTATCCAAGATTTCTCATTATCACGTGGACAATATATGCGTGAGAGTTATTCATGGATTGCAAACCATGAATTATATTCAAGAAACGATATATCAAGACCACGATAGTATGATAATAGTGCAAAAGTATGTTTCATCGCCACCAACATGAAATCCTGGTTTAAGGACGATGACATCTCCTGTTTAACTTCCTGGGGAGTACCGTATTTCCTCAAATAGACGCCGGGTCTCGAATACACGCCGGGTGTAGAGGGGGTCTGAAAAAATAGACGCCGGGGGCGTCTATTCCAGGAAATACGGTATACATGTAGAATGATCCTGATTTAATCCTGATTTAATTTTAAACTTTCTGATTTTAAACTATACATGTTAAAACATGGCTGCATTACAAGGCCTGGCTATTTTTCTTAAAGCTTTTCCATTACACCAGGTACCCAATTGTATTGCTCGGTGAACAATGGCATATTTCGAGACAACGTCATTGAAATCAGATCGAAACTTGTCCTTCGTACCTCGCTGCGTTTCTTGATCTGAAGGCCGTCTGACACGGCTTTTGTGGAGCTGTGGTCAGATCAAGAAACACAGCGAGGTACGAGGGACAAGTTTCCATCTGATTTCAATGAGATTGATTTCGAGAAGTCTCATTGGATCTTCATAATCATGAGTAAGTGTGCACATTGCACTGCATCCGTCAATCGGGTCCCTCAATTCGAAATCATTTTAAATAACGTGTTATTGATATTTTTCATGGAGGTTTAAAGTGACACAGAGTAATGATTTTATGATTTTTCATAAGCCTTACATTAAAGTCAAAATATTGATATGTCCTGAGTTAAACTCAAATCTTACCTCTTTACTTGCACCTTATCTCTAAAATGTCAAAATTATGATATTTTCTTGTCTTCAATGAGAATTGAATAAAAAGTCATATAAATGTTATGAAGTCGAAATTCTTCGTCCAGTTTACATATGCATCATTTAAATGACCTACTAAATACTACCACTCAGCATTTGTCTTTGTCTGTGATGTAAATTACTTTCCAATATTACGTTTGTGTCATTAGCGCGCCATTGTCTGACTTCGATCACAAATCGCGACTTTAACCTATTAATTGTCACTATACTGTAGTAATACGCACTAAATACTGATTTTCAGAAACTGGTAAGTAACCTGGTCCAGATTATCTCACGAATGAACACTTTAAAAGATCCGGAAGAACCCTGCAGCTGTTCTCTCACCTCGTCACTTTATTGAATGTTATTGTCCAATATGAATGCTTTCTAACATCTTACCATGTAGGTAAAATTTTACCAATTTATACAGGCCACGGAAAAAGTAAATCTGATCCCAATACCTATAATATAATTTCTTTCGTTTGAGGAACGAATTAGAATGAAATTTCTTTCTCCTAGCGTAGGAAGATACAACAAAGGGAAGTAATGCAGTGAATGTAGATGGCGTTATGTTGAGTATAAAAGGGCGGGATATATGAGTGTGGTCATTCTCAGCTGCGGTGCCCCAGCACTACTAGTACATGATGTGTGCATGTGAATTATTTATGTTTGTGGTCCTGCAGATATTATCATTCTCATTCTATGTTGTAGACCGATGACTGGCGCCGGCGGGTGGGACGTTATGTCCAGGCTGACGAGCCTTTAGAATACGCGAGTCATCGGAGTGAGCGGCACAACAACAGCTTTACGAGCTGAAACAGCAGTGTGACTGCGTGGTTGTATTTCCCCACCCACTCCAATTTGGTTTCCGTAAAAACGCTGGTGCAGAACCTGCATGTTTCACCCCAATTGAACATATTTCCTTCTACGGCGAAAGAAATTTTCCTGTTGTCTATGCCTTTCTTGACAACGCTAAGGCGTTTGACAGGGTATGGTTAAATGGCTTATTCTTTAAGGTACATAAGCTTGGTATTACGGGTAACACGTGGTGTATTTTATGTAATGCATATTCCTCAATGAAACCCTTTGTAACTTTCTCAGGCTATGACTCTGAACTATTCCCCTTTTCACAAGGTGTTGGTCAAGGCCGTGTATTGTCAGCTTGGCTCTTTACTGTATATATAAATGACTTAATTTGTCAGCTTGATTGTTCTGGATATAGTTTGAGTTTACCATGGGGACACTACCCTGGTCAGCTACTAGCAGACGATACTACACTTGTTAGTAGTTCTCCCTCATCTTTACAGTGTCTGCTTGATATATCTGATAAGTAAGCTTGTATACAGAGGAGACATAGAACATTTCGTGTTATTGTAAGTGTCATACAACTGTAGAATACAGGCAAATGACAACTGTATGCCTGTAGATAGCTTTGTTGACCTCTGGTCACAAGATCATGACTTAATAGTTTCAACCCTTCTTGGAGGACTTCCCGAATGTATGACATCTATAGAATTACAAATATGGTATTCAATAATGATGTACACCTCAAAATTCATTTATAAATGTAAACATTTATTTTCACATCATTTTCTATTGTAAGTATTGAATACGTGTAGTTCCTTACCCCTGTTATTATATATACACATGTACCTGCTTGTAATCTTCAAACTTGGAGGAAATAAAGGCAATCTATCTGTCTATGTTCAAATAAATTCGGACTCCATGGCAAAGTTATATTAACAAAGCGTCATTTGCTTGCTGTTATTCTAAGAGCGAAATTACAATCTTAACCGGGCAGCAACATGTTTTTTTGAAAATTGATTTACTAATTTTTCCCCAATGATTATGAGTTATGCCATATGCAGTAACTTCAGAGAACCAAAACATCTCATTACTCAACGCAATCACTCGTAAGAGAAAAAAATCAAGTATGAAGCAAAAACACTGGCGGCAATTTGAAAAGATGTGAACGCCTTTAAATCATTTGAGTTTGTAAAAACGATTCGAACAGCTTTGTCGATCATGGTACGTTTGTATTTAAACTGCTTATTTTTATTATTTTCGTTTCTGTGAGATTACTTTATGTACCTAAAAATGTGCTACTGTTCCTTTATGATTTCAAACTAAATTTCAAATTACTGTATTGACATGTAAATGATAATGAAATTCGTTATCATGAAAGCCTCCAAATAAAGTTTCAAAGTCAATCATCGGCGTTAACACGCAAGTAAGAGAAGAAAATCATAAAATCTTCTTCTATGTCTATAATTTTTACATTGTCTTTGCATATAATCTAAGTTGATCACATTTTCGAATTTCTATCTGATAATATTAAATACCTTTAAATAGGAACATTGTTGAAAGGTTATGTTACACGTGATCTTTTGATGACTGGAATAATATTTCGAAGATTCGATATTTAATAAAATATAGTTTTTGTCTTATTTCTAAAATAACAGCACAAGGATATTTTTGTAAAGATAAATTATTATTAACACATCGTCAGTACAAATGCATTATTCGAAACATGAAACAACAATTATCCCTCACACACACCTAATAGTTGACTTAAATAAGTCATCGAGTCGTGACTATAAACTACATTGCGTACATTTACAATGTTTCCAACCAAAGTTATTAACAAATTCAAATTAAACAAATCTTAAATCTGTTTCACTTGATCAATTTATTAACATTTCATTTTACTAAATTTGGATCTTGAAATGAGATAATCAAGTTCTGAAACTGTTAGTCAACTTTAAAGACACTATAACACGTTTTATAAAAATTTAATACAAACTTATACAAAGTTTATTTACAAAGGGTAAAACATCTTGTTGATAAACTCGATTATCCGTAGTAAAAAGTTTCTTAAAAAGATTTAAGTGTATGCAAAATTTATCATCTTCAGAGGGTGAAACATATCTTTCGTGCTCTGTCATCCGGCGCCAAATTTGTGTCAACACCTTTTAATCATTTGATGTAGAGAAATGATTTGCATAGCTCAAATGAACATGGTACGTTTGTGTTGGACCGGCTTCTTTTGTTTAAAAAACATTTTATATAAGAATTGGTAACATTTGTTTTCGTTTTAGTGAGATCATTTTACTCATCTAAAAGTAAAACGTTCTACTGTCCCTTTTCGCTTGTTATGCTAAATTGAGGTTCCGAACACATACATCATACGTCATACACATGTACTTCAGAGAAATTTCCTTCTGGCTTCTAGAAATAGAAGCTTCATAGGAATTGACTTGTATTTCGTTTCCTTTTCTTATCATACCGAGGGTTGGGTTGAGTGGCTACATCCACTAGTCGAGGGTGTTGTAGGATTACGTTGTACACTTTAAATTAGACCAAGACGATCGATGTATCTACAGTCTACTTATATTTGAGGTTAAAAACGAATACCATTTTTGCTTGAATATAATGCCCAAAAACACATCAGAAGAAAATATCGAAAACCTAATTATCATCGGGTCTTCAAGACGAATGTCTGAAGATCTGTTGTTTTTGTCCGGATTATTAGGTCACCACAAGGCATTATAAAGGCGTTAATTGTAAAATAGAGCCTTTGACTCTTCAGCTCATCAGTCTTTTATAATTCATTATTCGAAAAGACACTTTAACACCCAATTTTGCGCTAGAAGTTCCTATTGCAGGACATGTAATGAACTGAAATATTAATTTTTGAAAACATCGGAACTACGAATGTATTGAATATACCGTAATGTACAAATTGAAAACAAAGAATGAAATATTCTTTATTGAGGTCTATCTGTAATTCAACCGATGTCATATTGCGGTAAAGGAAATGTTATTTTTTAATCATATCGGTTACTATCTCCGGTTTTCAGGCTGTAATCAAATTTTGAATATTGCCGATAGCTTAGTTCATGATGATTTTCTGTGCATTGTTCATATTATTGTTCTTTTCGTTAATCAATCGAGGACCTTCGTAAAGGTAACAACCCAGGTATTCTGTTTAAAGAAGAATTGAAAAACAACATTTCAAAAAGTTATTTTACCTTATTTCAGGGAGTTCACCCTGTAGAATGGGGGTGAGTGTGTGTGAGGGGGGGGGGGGGGGGTCACCCTCGAGGAGTCAACCATTTTACAGAAAAAGGGGGGGGGGGGGGGGGGTCGAACCCCCTGAACCTGCCCCAAGGATCCGGCACTGCTTAAAGTGGTAAGAGTTGTTGTTTAACGCCGCTTTCAAGATTATTTCACTTATATCGCGGCTGCTAGTATTATTGCAGGGGAAAAGCCCGCAACACCAGTGTGGCTGTGCATTGCGATGAAACCTGCGAGCATCGGCTGGAACTAGCGAACCATGGGTGGTACTGCACTGAATTTAAGTGTAGCATTGCACCCAAACCTGCAGACAAAGTTGCCGAGCCCCTGGTGGGATTCGAACCAAACGCGCTAACGATAAAAATAGACCAATCACAATCTACGAATGGACATTGTCGGTAGATATGATAACGAAAATTTTCATCATGAATATATTCATCTGAATATGTACCTAAGCTTAAATAGAAATATTTATCGTGAAAATAATTACAAAAGGTGGAAAGCCGAACATAATCGAGGAATCGACCATTGTAATTACATTGTAAGATAAAGGGTGTGCTATCACAATGTAAAGATGCTTTTGACAATCGAGGACATTGGCAGATGGTCGAAAAGTCGACGGGATTGTGATAATTTCCATAAAACAGGTTGACTACCACCCTCCCCCTTTCCTAATTTTCCTCAATCCCATTTAAATCAGATCGAAACGTGTCCCTCGTACATGTACCTCGCTGCGTTTCTTGATCTGACCACGGTTCCATAAAAGCCGTGTCAGATGGCCTTGACCGTGACCTTTAACCTTCAATTAATTTAACCAATTACAGATCCGCGTACATATCGCTTTTGTCTGACCAAGCTAATTTCCGACCAAATATGAGCGTATTCGTCATGATAATATAGAAACACACGATCATTTCGCGTTCATCCCAGCTCGGCTTTTCTCGGGTCCATTCAGAAAAAGCTCGAATCCCGAGATATAAAGGTTAGATGTGATGTTTAGAATATCAATTCAAAAGTTGGCAATGTCTGGCCATCCTCGATTCTCATTGGCTGACACAGTTTGGCGGTCAAGGCCGTCTGACACGGCTTTTATGGAGCCGTGGTCAGATCAAGAAACGCAGCGAGGTACGAGGGACAAGTTTCCATCTGATTTCAATGAGATTGCTTTCATTTACACGTTCTTGCGGAAACTCCGTTATCAACATCCAGACATGACACTTCAAGGGGGCTGTTATCATCACCCACGCTGAATTTCCCACCAGATATGAGATATGTATATTTGAAGGAAGGATGGACGGGCGGAAAGTTGCGATCAGAATAGAGCGTTGATTTTTTTATTTATTTGGTCTTAAGGTTAAAAGTAAACAATATTTGAATGAATATATTTGGTGATTAGACAGAGAAACGTTCTTTCCCACTAATTATTCTGATAAAAGTACATGTAACTTTATATTATATTGCCGTCACTGGTGATACTCAGACCTCTGATTACAATCGACCGTGTTCTAAAGAATAAAAGTTTCTAAATAATGGACGCTACCGGTATTCTTCGTACTATTATGGGTTTTCCTCTTCACAAAGGTGTGACAGCAGCCCCATTAATTTCATTTTCAGGTGTATCAATTAATAAATGGCAACTGGTTCCATTCAAGGAGAACTATTGTTTAAAAAAATTTCCACCTTTTTGTAATCTGCAGATTTATTACAAGTATATGGAACTATAAATATGTGTTATGAAATAGATAAAAATGGAACTTTATATTCTGTTTCCATTGAAGATGAAACAAACTAGCGCTCGGAATGCTTTCTCATCTAGCTAAACAATCCGACACACCGACCATCCACTGTTGCTGTCAATTACGATTGAACTGCTATTATCCGTCGGATCTTCTAACCAAGCGACAGTGCCAACACAGTTTTACGGTTGTTGTTGACATATGCTTACAGCATCTTCAGATTAGATTACGGTGGCAGTTCATGGTATTTACATCATCTATGGGAGGAATGGGATAACGTTCAACGTTCAACGTGACGTCAATCATCGATTTTATTCTGATTTCGATGTTATCAATATAGGAGTTACACTGGTAAAGATTTTCTTCAACATTATTTATTATTTCATCAATTATTTACATAACTTATATAAAATAAACGTTTTTTAAAAATGATTTCATGTCTCCAATATTACGGAATGATGTAAGATATATCATTTGGTCATGGAGAAGTGATGTGTCCAAACAAACTGTGACGTCAACGTTGTGTTCTAACTAAAATAAAATGTACATTCTTTTAAATCAGTTGACGATTCCAACTTTACAGACTTATTAAAAAAAATGTTTCTTTTCAAACCATTTTATACACTTATACTTAATTCGAAATCCTATTCAAAGTAAAATACAAAAAAATAATGATGTGAAAATGCGAGTATGCGCTGACAAGCAGTTATTACACCTATCATCCACAAAAAATATAAGTTAAAAAAAACAAGTAAACAAGCCCATTCTGACAAAATGACATCTAAAAATTATTTCTTGAAAAATATCTGTGAAAAGCTAAGGCGAAAGTAAAAAATAAATCCAAGAAAATCTTTTTCTTTCGTGTTTAATTGCTGAATGACTTGAAGAAAAAAAATCGATCTTTCTTTAACTGAAAAGAATATTTAAACAAAAGTACATAAGATAGGCAACTAAGTACATTTGTCTAATAGACAGTTATGCGTTTTCTATCACGCACACTGTAAAATGAGACAAAATTGTCACAAAATTCACATCGTTCAAACAATACGGGGAGATCATGAGTTTATTTATTCGAAGAATTGATGGTATTGCTCTTGTTTACTGCTAACGGCAATACGTCATGTTACCATGACAACGGAGTTATCACTGACCATATACGTACACTGATTCAGGGGGTTATTATTAAATGACTGGAAATAATATCTTAATTATAGTTTATCACAAATCACCACAATTTGACATCAGATTAATCATATTTCAAATTTTATGATCATATGAAAAAATTTCATATTCGAAACCCATATCAAATGTTTTGAAATTCATTTGTAAATTAAAAATCATTTGACATATATGAAATGAAATTGTTATTTATTTTCCGAGGAAATTGAATATATTGCCCAGTGATGGGAAACGTTTAAGCGTAAACGCATGTTATCACTTTGAAACAAGTTTCTTTGTTAGGGGCTGCTATAATCTTCATATATGCAGTAAAAAGTTCACAAAAAAAGAATACTGTAAAATAGTAAGAGTGACTATTTGTAATGTTTATATATGCAGCGTTAGCACTTGGAATCTGCCCACGTCTGAACGAAAAATTCGTAGAAAGATACGCATGGCAGTTTTCAGAGCTTATCGTTCCTGAGAGGAATTGCCTTGACTCTTGAACACCGTCAACAATACACCGTATACCGTAACACCAAATACTAGTATAAAGTGGGCATGAAATGCACGACTGTGACAGCACGTTATGTGGAGACAGAGTTTTTTACGGATGAAAAACGCTTCAACTGTGTGAGTTTGTGTTTAATGACGTATGGGAGAGCGAATGAGCCGAAACTGCATTTAAACATCCATTTCGTGGCGACATGGAAAGGTTTTGGGCGATATTTGAGCTCAACAAACAACGTGGGTTGGTGTCATCCATGGACATATTACTGACCAAGTGTACAGAGATGAATAGTTACAACATGTTGTATTGCCATTCTGGCGTAGTCAGCAAAGATGTAACCATTACAGCAGGACATTGCACGACGCCCCCAGACTTGTTCATGATTATCTAAGCAATGTTAACGTCCATTCGCTTTGACACTTCAGATTTCTGGACACGGATCTAATTGAGCATTTTTTTGGTCATGTGGGTTGCCAGAAGAGCCAATATGTGTCTCCATCAGCGAATCAACAACAGCTTGATTACAGTCTTGATTGGTCTTTGGCAGCCTTGGCGTCTTCGTCGTCCCTGAAATGCCTTTCTGAACAAGAAATAGTCGTTTGGGGCTATAGGTCTGGCGGCAGGGTGGGTGATTAAGCTGTTTGAATCCAAGTTCATGTATAACGGCGTATGCAACTCTAGACTTGAGAACTGGAGCATTGTCATGTAAAAGCAGAACACCATGTGACAGCATTCAACGCCGTTTCTGTCAAATAGATTTTAAAAATTCTTGAATTACGTTGGCATAATATTGACGATTCATTGTAGTATGTAATCAAGTAAACATATGCCTCTTGCATCCCAAAGGATCATGGCCATAACCTTGTCAGCTGATGTTTGGTGGGAAACTTCAGTGGAGGCGGAGAACTTGGGTGCTTCCACTTCTTAGATCCCAGTTTAGTTTCAGGGTTTCACTGGTGTATCCAGGTTTCGTCACCTGTCAACAGACGAGACAGAAACTAGGTTTCATCAGCATTATAAACATTCAGAAGCTTCACACAACTTTCAGTTCCTCGGTGATGGTCTTATGCTCTGAAGCTTCTGAGTACCCATCTTGAAGATACCTTGGACATACCAAGATGATCATGTATGATTTGTTCAACACTTGCAACTGATATCTAGAACTCCGAGGACAGTTTAGACACTTTGTTCATGTTTGAGAGAATCCATGATCAAGGAGACCCCTAGGTCAGTGCATCTATTATATCTGAATAACTGTTATTTCTAAAAAATGTTTTGACATATGTCAGTATTATATTTTGACTGAAGTAACACCTGCTAAAAGCTGACACATTTTTTGTAAAAATAAATGCCAAGATTTCACAATTTATTGAACCCCCATCGTAAAATACCATTGTCTAAAATGAATTTTATTATATTATCTTGCTATCATAAATTTACGAAACACTGTGACTTAACACCATACCAGTAACATTTATCTTATATTAACATTTAACTATAAGTTAAATGTTGATAAATAGATGATTAAACACTTAAAAATTAGTGCCTGACCGGGTGTAACTATAAGTTAGATGTAAATAGATAGTGCAGGGGTGATGAATAAACCTTTAATAATTCAGTGCCTAACCGGTGTAACTATAAGTTAAATGTAAATAGATAGTGCAGGGGTGATGAATAAACCTTTAATAATTCAGTGCCTAACCGGTGTAACTATAAGTTAAATGTAAATAGATAGTGCAGGGGTGATGAATAAACCTTTAATAATTCAGTGCCTAACCGGTGTAACTATAAGTTACATGTAAATAGATAGTGCAGGGGTAATAAATAAACCTTTAATAATTCAGTGCCTGACCGGGTGTGTCTGTGTGTGATGTGAAGTGATTGATTTTATAACAGAAATGCCTGCTTAAAATCTATTTATCATAAATAAATTCATTAATAAAAAGAGATACATTATTAATTTAATCTACTTTGCAAACTATATATGGAAAGAGAAAGATATGATGCGATAATATGATACATTATCAATTTATTAATGTACTATACAATCTATATATTGAAAAAGATTGATATGGTACGGAAGATTTAATCATGGCAAGTAATTTATTTGATTGGTAAGTTTTTATTCTTCGCCCATTACTGCAACATTTTGTATCTTTTGATGACGGGAAAAAACTTGATTGTACCAAGACACGTAGGAGTATATATCTTGCTAGGTCGATGTAGGAGAAGATAGATGAGGACTCCTACACGTGATGCAACAATAAACGAGTTATGACCCATTAATCTCGCTTATCTTGTTAATACCATTTCAATATTCTCGTTGTTTTGCGTTATTTTTCAAACATTATATAACGAAAAATTATATTTAAAAAAGAGATGATTTGTATATGAACTTTGTAATGGAATTGTTTAATAAGATGAATATAATATTTTTGGATGAATATCTAAGCTTGTTATCTTGTTTATACACTTTCATGATTCCCTTCTGACGTTTTTTCCATGTTTTTAAAAAGAGAATTGTCTGTGGTAGATGATTATAATATTTTTTTCCATAATTCATCATTATCTTGTTTACACTATTTCATTATTCTCTTCAAATAATTAACGTTTTTTTCAAATTTTATAAAACAGAGAGAAGAATTAATTATCTATAAATGTTGTAAAGGTAATGTTAAAGAAGATGATTATCATATTTTTTTCATAAATCTTTATTATCTTGTTTATGCTATTTCAGTATTATCTTTAAAGAATTTACGGGAGTTATTTTAAAAATTGTTCTAACGTTTTATAACAAAAATAAAAATAAATAAAGAGAACAAATAATCTGTAAATGTTTTAATGGTAATGCTATAGAAGACGAAAGTCATATGTTCCAAATAATCTTTTTTACTTTGATAAAACCATTAAAAAATTGCGTTTTTCAAACTATGTTCGACCTTTATATAACAAAGATATAAGAAAAAGGGATTGAACATGTAAATGTTGTAATGGTGCTACTATAGAAGCGAATACCAAGATCTATTTTTGTTTTGTTTATGCCATTTCCTAATTCCTATCAAAGAATTTGCGTTTTTAAAACTTTGCTCGAACTTTATATAACAAAAATATAAAAAAGAAGAAAGAACATGTAAATTTTGTTATGGTACATATACTGCTATAAAAATGAATATTTTTTTCGAATAATCCTGTTATTGTTTTATCAAGTGGTGATTCCTTTTTAAAAAATTACTTGTTTTAGACTTAATATTCATTTCATCTTCATAAAAAAGAATATTGAAGAGAAAAAAGAATCTGAAAATGTTGTAATGGTATTGCTATAGAAGTTAATACCATATGTTCCATAGATCTATATTATGTTGTTTATACCATTTTCTAATTCCTTTCAAAGAATTTGTGTTTTTTAAACTTTTTTCGAAATTAAGATTAATTTGTTTATTTTTCTTCTTTACGTTCAACATTTGATACTAAACGTATAAATGAATTAAAGAATTTGATTCTGTCCATCAATCACTGACAACTTTATTTTAATGGAAATATTTAAAAGAAAATGTAGTTCAGTGTGTTATAGTTTTTATTTCCAAAGCTATGATGATAAGACAGATGTATACATGCAATGTACTTTAGGCCAGTTTATTTTTCGGTACAGGAATAAAGATTTCTTATGTCTTACATAACTGTTTATTAAACTCAACCTCTTTATTCTCTGATAAACCGCCAGCGGCGGTACATGAGACAAACATACATACATTTTACTAAATATACAAGATAGCAGCTTATGAATATGAAAATTCATTTTCTAAAAGCATTAAATACATGACTGAGAAATTTAGACAGGCATTTAAGATCTTTTATGCTGGTGGTAGTTAGTAGAACATGTTTGGGATTTTCAAGTATTTATCTTCTACATATTCTTTACGAATTTGGAGAAAAGTTTCACACCTAAACAAGTAGTGAAACTCGTCTCCAACAGCATTGGAGTTACAAAGTTGACATGTTCGGTCTTCACGTGGAATGCTCAACCATCGACCTGTCTCGATTGGTAACTGGTGATCAGTTGTTCGGAATTTTTAAGATGGGATAATAGACGTTTTTTGGGAGGAAGAGATACTTTTCTAAGATAGGTTAGTTTTGTATGTATTTGTAAAGATTTCCTTTAAGATTGGTTAAAACTTGAGCTCTCCAATTTTGAAGAAACTGTGATCTATAAACATTTTCAACCGCTGAGACAAGCCGCGTTGAGCATACCGACGGGTGCACAAACACATAGGATAGACCGCAGTTATCTAAGATATGTTTTGCAAAACGTAGCCATGGGATTTTATTTGTACTATCAGCGATGTGGGTTATTAAATAATATATCAGCTGGGATGGTTTAAAATGGGTGCGATCAGAGGCTAATCTATGCCAGTGTGATATAAATCGTTTGAATATTTTAATATTCAACGGTTCTCTTCCAATTCACCGTAAATTATAAAATGTGGAGTTCTGTTTTTCAAACCCGAAGCAAGTTTAAGGAATTTCAAATGGATTTTTTCAACGACTTCGAGATTCTCATGTCCCCATATCTCTGAACAATACAACAACAATACATCAAAAACATCTAAATGGCAATCTAGAGGTAAATTGATATTTCTTGACTTTCTTAATAGACAATACATGGCTTTTGTAGCACCTTCTACGAGTGATGTTATTATTTGCACAAAGCGGCCATTTATATGAAATTTTATTCCCAGGTAGTCATATGTATCTACAATATTTATAGTTTCGTTCCCCTACGTAAAGTGAAATTGCGGATTTCGCAGGGCCGCTACTAAAAAATCACTACAGTCGTTTTAGACAAATTAAATGATATATAAAATAAATATCAAAATGAATAAATACCATTTGCACAAGTGGATCTAATCATGATTTCATAAATTGCTAATTAGTTGCTGGAGGTGATTAAATCTGCAAATCATGCCCGCGTGACGTCAGAGGGTCATGTATCGGAAGTCAAGTGGTACGTGTTTGTATAACGTAACGAGGTATATGGTGACGACAAGTGGTATATAGCGCCATGATTGACACCTGCCTATAATCAATATCACAACGCCTGGGGTTAAATGGCCAGTGTAAGACTTGGCTGTCAGATGTGGTAGCTTGTTAACAACGACTTAATCGTATCATATTTATTTATTTTGAGATGAATCTGTTCATTGGTTAATGTAAGTAAAGCCAAATACATTTTATTGATTAATTGTTTAACTAGCCGATTGAACTTGACCATGTCAAAGCTGTTTTGTATATAGATTGTGCGACTAGTAGTACTTGTGTCTTGTGAACTATGAGTCGATTATAACACATAACATATGCATCATATATACCTTGTAATTTTCAGCTTATTAACAGGTTTTTAATGTAATTTACCAAGTTAGAAAACGTTTAAGAAATATTTGCGATTAAGAATATATATATGGTGTCATTTAGTTAAGTGTACGACTAGTTAATATCACCCACCCCCCACCCACCCCCCCCTAAAGAAGATTTACCATGATCATATGTAAGATAGGCCTTGTCGCATTTCTTCAACTTTTCTGTGCTTGCCGTACAGGCTCCTGAGAATAATCTCGAAAGTCAAATGAGGAATCATATGAGAAATACAGTATGAGAAATCATATGAGAATTAAGAAGAGGTGCGCGGAAAAAAGGCATAGAAAAAATATTAATGGAAACAAGTCAATGGAAAAAACTCATCAAAATAAAAAAAATCATATGGATTATTTTTCAATAACATCCTGTACATTTACTCACAGGAGAAAGATACTTTTGTTTCCTGAACTTAGGATTATCAGGATAGGATTAAGTTGATTTAAAACAGATTTAATTTAGCCAATGATAGAGACGGGTGCAACTAAAAGCTGCGGGGGAAGTTATACCATGACAAGTATATTATCATTAATATCATCTGGTTGGTGTCTAAAGACTGCGGAGGAGAATAAAAAAACAACCTAACGCTCAAATATTTTTATTTTTTATTTTAAAAAATCAAATCAGCTTCTCTTCAAATCACCTGCTGCTGAGTTTTCCTCTTTTTATGCTTAAGATGGTTTAAAGATGTCTTACTTAAAGGTAAATGCCTATTCCTTAAAATAGATTGAGCCAGGGGCCGCAGGGCCGAAGGGCCGAGGCCCAGTATTTTTAAGGAATACAGAGTTATCAACCTTCTTCAATTACACTCAACGTATTGATTATTCAACATTAATTAACGATTTGGATGGTATAAGTCCCTGTTTTAGGTAGGATAGGTGAGTACGTTAAAGGTTTCTTTCCAGACTGATTAAAATTAATCCAGTTCCGAGGAACAAAAGTTCTGAAATATTTCCTCTAGCGGGTTACGAATTTGTTCGGTCGGTTCTTCTCCACAAAGTACCTCAAAGATTTGAGAAACGTCACGAGTTCAGTGTATCACATCAATTGATCATCCAATATCTACACTTTAAAGGCACTATTGCGCGATTTTTACAGGAAGGGGAAAGGAAAAGGAAATTGATGTTACCGATTGCATGACAATCTTGCTTCCTCAAGACAAGGATTTCCTATACGGACGTACCACGTTCTGTTATGAGATATCTACCCTGAGAAGAAAATATACACTTGTATTTAATGGGGAAAGATTTAACACAAAAAAGTGCTATAGCGCCTTTAAGGGACCATCCCGTCTGTGATCGGGGTGGCATATGCAAGTCGTCATCAATGTTGTTTTCTTATCGAGAATTATTGACTAGTTTCTAGTTACTACTAGTTTCTAGTTCACTAGTTAAAAATACAGGAATATTGCTTATTGTTTATGTGAAGTGACAATGAAAGTTATTATGAAATCTATATAATCAGAAAGATAGATTTGAGTTATTGTGTTGAATAGGTTCGTTTAGTAGGCCTAGTAATACTGTAAATGGCACATGTGATTTCGACTGAAATTGATTTCATATACAGTATTTTGGAACTTACAAAAGCCAAATGTTTTCCATGAAATGGAAACGCAGTGTATTTGATCTATGACAAATATCATTTGGTGCACAAAAGTCCTGTTTTGTTTCAAAGATAATCCTTGTTATATCATGATTTGTTTTTAAAGCACTTAAAATGTTTTGAAACTATTCGACAACCACGCAACACGGAAGTTTGTAAATTCAAGCTGATAAAGATTAATAAAGTTGAACAGTCTCAAGCCATCACTTCAGATATGAAAAATTGGTTTATGTAAAACCTTCTCGAAAGAAAACGGAAGCATGGAGATCGATGATAGATAAAATATCACTTTGAAGTTACAAAAGATTCTCATTAATTCTGAAAGAGCTTTTCATGACAGCTTATATTATAAAATAACACCTTTGCAAAACCGGATAACGGCTTTCTCATAACGTATTTCATTGTCAAGTTCAGACGTAAGTATTGACCTTGACATTGATGCCACGTGGAACCAGAGCACGTGACCCTTCCTCTGCGGTCTGGAGAAGATCGAACTGTCGAGAATATAAAGTCGTGATTGACCTTTTTTATGGATTATACAACAGCATACGTGAATTGTTTTAAGAGACAAAAAGCATTTATTTCAATCAATTCTCGTTATTGTCATCTTCGTGACAGAAAAGTAAACTTAAGAGTGTAGTGGATAAAACTTTTGTTTTAAAAACAACTTTAAAAACTTATATCAGAACAAATATGAAAATGATATTTTAGATTAATATGAATATCAGAAACGTACATTAATCAAAATTGTAACCCCTAATCTAGAAGTTCAATATTTTGATGATTTCAATGATTTTCTTTCGAACTATATCTTAAGGATGACATAATAAATTTCAAATTACCTAAAATGACTCTAGATAAGTTTTGTTAAAATTAATTGAAAACCCTAAGTACCCCTTTCCTCTTGACTTCTCTTAACTTTCCTCGCCCTCTTGAATTAAGAAGGTTATTTTAATCTTTGTTTTGTACTGAGAGTCACTTACTTAAATTAGGTCGAGTTCTTCTACTGGAAAATGTGTCAATTAGTCAAATCAGTAAAAAAGTGAAATCAGTCGAAATGACAGAATTAGTTTGATGGTGTGAAGTAGGTAACGTATCTAGTAAACCATCTCTCATATGAACACGTAAATGGAACGTGCTTGGCTTTTGCACAATAATAATAATAATCATAATAATAATGATGATGATGATGAAAAAAAGTAATAATAATTTATTACCCGAAGGGAATTCAGTTTGTTTCATAACAGAGCTTGAACATACAGGAACATACATGTGATACATAAACAAATACATTTTATTTATTCAAAGATCATTTTAGAGACGAATGCTGAAAGAAATGAATGTATTTTTACCTCTTTTGGTTTTATAAAGGGGTAGTAGATATCTTCTTCCTGAAGGAAGCTTGACAAACTCCCAGTATAAGACATGATCCGGATCTGGCACAATCTTTAGGGATAATTTCAAAAGTCTGTTTTCATAAAGATATGATAAATTTCTAAAAGAAACTCTGTCAATTTATGCATAAAGGAGTGAGTCTATTAGATTTATTTTTAAGATAATACAATCCAACTTTCAATATTCATTTTTTGGTCTTTTAGTTTGCCAAAGTCTAGACTAACTGAATGAGGACCTAAGACTATATTTAGACTAAAAATGACATTTACCGAAAACCAAACATCTTAGAGTGACACATGTTAAGTTTCATGATTTTAATGTGGCTTTAGTAAGAGCCAAAATACCGTTTGACCTGAGTTAAGTTAAACTCGCCCCCCTGAACGTGCATCTTTTTCTCTAAAATGTCAAAATTCTTGTTTTCAATGATAATCGGGTAACGGCTCAATACATGTAAAGAAGTTGAGATGACGTTTGCAGTTAACGTGTATTTTAGTTATATGACCTGCTATCAACCAATATTCAGGCCTACCAAAGAAAAAATCGAATCGCAACGGAAAGCAGCGAAACGACCACATTAACAGACAAACAATATTTGTCTTTGTGTCTGCTTCAAATAACTTTCCAAATTACGTTTGAGTCATTGGCACAAGCTGTATCGTCACTTGACTGAACTGATATCAGTATGAGGATTACTATTTTCTGAAACAACCACTACTTCTCCATAAAGCAACACCTTTTATGAAGTTTGACATATTTGACTCCAACAACATCCGCTGTTTCCCTTTAACGTTGAGAATGACATTCCACCATACAGCTGCATACCTAAAGTTTGTTCATTTACCACTGAATCGTAGTGCAAATATTATGAAATTTTTGTTTCGTTTCAACGTCAATAGAATAACTTAGGCAACACTGACAATGGATCACCAACTGTCAATGTGTGAAATAGCCATTCTTGAACCCATTTTAGCATTTTCTGGACACTCGTGCAAAAATTCGAATTTGGCATATTGATATAGACAGAAGGGGTCACATGTTCGAAATTTCGAGTTAAATGTTAAATGTTAAATAAAATGTCCAATATCGACTTTCTGAGATTAAAACCAACATAATCGCATTGGATTTGTGTTAAGAAACAAACGTGACTTTTATTTTAAAGAAGTTGATAACTTATAAAAGATTTTATGGAGAAAAATTAAAATTAGTGTTTTCGAAATTTTGACCCCTGGTCACTTCAATGACCTGCCAAAACTGATACGGGAAATTGTAGGGT
Source organism: Phorcus lineatus (assembly GCA_921293015.1). NCBI lineage: Eukaryota > Metazoa > Mollusca > Gastropoda > Trochida > Trochidae > Phorcus > Phorcus lineatus. The sequence goes on along the minus strand of OV121088.1, from coordinate 25,285,844 downwards.
ACGATAAACCTTTGCCTTAAAGAAGAATGGATGTGCATATCTCTATTGAAAATTCAATATTAAACGTTTCTTTTTCGCAACGCTACGATACCTCAAAGGCATCTCAAATTACATGATATTTGCACTAGTATATTCAGGTATGTACAAACTTTTGGCATGCAGCTGTAATGTCCTACTTCGTAGCTCGAGTACGCTGATACTAAACTGCATTTGATAGACATTTTTATTACCCGTATGATTATTCATAAGCGGTGTCATATTTTCCGGTAGCTGGTGGTCTGTAAAGTTATGTTATTTCCTCGGATAGAGTACGGGCCTCGATTTTGGCGCTGAGTCTCGAATTGTGAATGGTCTGGAAAATAGACGCTGTGGGTGTCTAATCGAGGAAACACGGTAGTTAGTCTAACGAAAACACTGCGTAATTCATGATAACACCCTTGCCCGAGACATAACTTCTCGCGTGGCAAATCGAGATGAGCTTTCCATGTTTCTTAGGAAAATGAGTGAAGCGTTCCAGCAAGCTTTCCATTGAGATTACACTATATGTCTGTAGAAAACGTAATTGACACAACAAAACACAAACATCCGTATTAAAGGGCCATAGAGTATGTTGTTGGAGTCAAATATGTCAAACTTCATATATATAGATTTATTTTATCGAGGAGAGTTGGTTTGTTCTGAAAATCAGCATCTAAGTGCTTAAAAGTTCAGTATAGTGACAATTAACAGGTTAATTGGAAGCAGAAGTTCGATCCTTCCTTAACTTGACGAGTTTGGTTACACGACCAATATACATATTTATATAGTATATTTTGGAAACTGATTACCAACTATCATTTCTTATACATTTAGACAGACGCTGTCGGCTTGGACATATAAAAAATCTATTGTTAGCTGTGCACAACACGGATAAATTATGGACAGTTGAACGCGGCTAAACTAGTTTTATGTGCAGCTGTTGAATTTACCTAACTCTGAACAGAGAACAGAGAGTGAATTATGTTTTATGAAAGCAATGTTGTAAATAAACCGATTTAATAACACAGCATTAGCATTGCTATTAGATTGACCATAGCGGCTGCCGTTTCCGCTTTTTTGGGTTACAAGTTTCCTACCTGAATACGTAAATAGTTGTTAAATAACTTACAAGGTAGATTACTTGATTGAGGATCTTGAGTGATATCGAGAGATATGCGGTATCTGTGCATTCGTGTGTTTACGAAATATTGGTGTGCACAGTTTTGCCCTGAAATATTATAGTTAATGTACGAGGTCGAAGGCCAAGTGGTTCGACCCTAATAACAATTTTGGAAAACAGCTAAAATAATAAAATACTGTGGAAAGAAGTTGTTGAATGAAAGACACCCAATGTATTTTGCTACAGGAGCGTATTTGTGTCTACGTGGCTCCTTCAGTACCCCGATATCTAAAAAGGCGGTATCGCACACCATTATGTAGTGAAAATTAATGATAATTTCTACATCTGTAGTTCTTCACCGATTGCTTTCAAAATTAAAAATAATATAATAATATCGACAATGAAAACCGATATAAAAATGCAACATTCCAGATTTTTATTTCAAAGGGTGAAATCAACAACTGTGCTCAATTCGATTTCAAGTCGAAATTAACCCAAATGGATGTGAACTTTAAGAACAATAATCCGATGACAAAGAACCCATCGAAAAGCTTCATGTATGACGTTTATATAAAAAAATTTATTTGTAAGGTGTTTGATCATATCACTATTTTTACATGCTTAAACAAGCGTTAATCACACGCTTACTGCATTTTCATAAAGAAATGATATTTACAACTTGATGTTTTCTATCATGAGTCTTTATTCATATCATGTATAAAGCATACTTTCTAGAAGTTAATTGTAATCAGGAAAGCTGAAGATCTAAAAATTCACCACCCAAAGACATCATGATTTTTATATATAGGACTGTCACGACACACCGTTGTATCGCCAAATGTTTAGTTCACGATTCGATATATGATACAGTAAACTAAATCTCGATCATATTTTCAGTGAATATTCATCAAAATGTAATCGAATATCGACCCAAATTTCAGTGAACATCGATCAAGAAATTCAGGGATTGTGAAAATATTCGTTAAAGATAGTTTCTGTTAATATTGAAAGTTGAAAAAGGTATCAAGATATGAGTTTCCTAAATTTGTTTGCTTGACTTCGTGTATAACTGTTGTTGTTTTTTGTGACGATGTTCGAGCGTGCCTCCTTCTTCCGCCTCTCACCTAATGCAGTTTTTTTTATGAAATGTCATTTATTATTGTTTATATTGAAAATGTACTTTCCATTCATGTATCCATTTTCATCATTCATGTCTTTATTTGCTGTGGCTACTTTTGTGTGTTCAAATATATCATGCCCCATTGCCACAAGCCATTTTATGGTACTGTAACCCAAATATTTATGGAGACAGGGCTATTTTAGTTTTGCGAAGAAACACGACTTTGTGTTCCGCTGGAGGTTAGTCCAAGAAACCCTCTAGGTGTTTTCTCCGACGTCCGCCCACGGACTTTAAATAGAGACCTTAAGATCTGGTCCCAGAAAGAACGGAATTGCTTGCCAGGGGCGAGGACGCGACGGAACGGATGGGACAAGATTCAAATGAAGTTGGATTGGTGAGGTGAATATTCCTTTATTTCTCTGTACCTTTTTGGAGTATGTGATTACTTCCTTTAAAGCCTAACAGCTTTAACCTTACCATATCCGTCCCATTATTTTTATAAGTTCTACTATACCTATCTAGTAGTCTTATTTATTTATTCACTCAAGTAGTGATTAGGGATTATCTAAAGTACTGTATACTTGATGTTTATTCATCCCTATTTAGTCCCTCTCACCGTCCCGTTAGTTCCTGTTATTTCACGCCAGTGTTGATTTGTTTTGATTGATATTATCTCATTGAGACGGCCATTAACTTGTCCTGTTGTTTCACGGTATTGGTGTTATGCTACAGTGAATGCCTACGCTTGTCTATTGCTTATTCACGGGTAGCTGACTTCACTAATTAGCTGTTGACTCCTGTTGAGTTGTCTACGGGTAGCAAGTTGTCGTACCCAGTTATCGTCTCGTTAAGACAAAAAAATCGCTTTATTCACTCATTGCTTCACTCTTACTTTTATTGGCTTGATTATTATATTGTTTTATATTCTGCCGGATAAACGGCTCCCGTATGAGTTAAGATTTCGTTACACCGTGACATTTCTCAACTTATCATCATGCGGGGTGTCTTTCCGTAAGAATGTCGTGTAAACTGTACTGTATCGTAACCTAAGTATACGTATCGTAATTTTTGGGTCACAGACCTTCGTAAATACAACATATCAACGGAAAACTTATACAACAAGGACGAATTAACGGACTGTTCTTAAACCTATACATCTTGTGTTGTAAACGTTTGAAAGCTGGAAAAAATATTTATTTGATCTCTTCCATTTTATAAAACCTAGAACACTTAAACTGGAGAGTTTAAGAAGTAAACTAGATGAACGTTTGCGGGACACCGCATAAGCGAATTGCCCCTAAATTGAGCGTTTTGTCTTCCCCAGTTCCGCAGATACAGACATTCCACAGACATACTGAAAAGAGATTTTTTTCTTAATGTACCGTAACAGATTAAAATCCAGATTTTGTACCTATGATTAGTAGCGTTTGGGTGACTGCATTGGGGTGACTTCTGAGTCCTCATGAGTATCCTGCTTGCGAGACGAGGCGTGGATATCGAGGTTTCAGTCTACGCGGATATAAAGACGCTGATGAAGCAGGATTTCTAAGGATCTTCACATCGTGAATATAGCAAATAACAGGACATGATGAATCGTAGAAACTGGACTAAGGTTGCACAATAATACCCTAATGAGCAAGGCTATACGGAGTGGGACAGTTTCCGATGTTAAGATTATTTTGATCACTTTTGAGCGCGACTATACTCGATGTTACAATCACGATTCCATGCTGAAGGTTATGAGGAGAGATCTTAGGTTGAAATATAATGACTCTCGAATTGACAGAGGAGAAAATCTGATTGAACGCCTTTTAAATGACATGAAGTAGCTGTTGTTAAATCTATTTCGCCAAATTATACGTGCCAATTAAAACATGTGCTTATTTAGGTTTATTTCGATGACATTATACACCATATCATAAATTATTACATTCAATAAAATACACTTTACCAGAAGAATAGAATTTGTAATTACTTAAATAGAGGCGTTATAAGCCGGTACTTTCAAGCCGTACGCTAATTCTTCTTTTGTAACTGTTAGTTACCGACCAAAATGCATGCAATTAACATTTCCAAGCAAATCTATTTTCACATCCCTCGGAGCACATAATGCAACCATGGTATCAAAGGGCAGATAACCACGTCAGTGATGCCTTTGGCTCAAACTCAACACAGTGCCTTAGTATGCTGGCAAGACGTCACTCCGTGCTTCAAGCATCGTATACATCGATCTTCTGGCGGTATTAATACAACGTTCTTACAACATTAAGCTTCTAGCATGGCTAAAACAACACTCTTACAACATTCGCAACGTCATCGGTGTGAGGGTTTTTCCTATTTGACGTGCTGTATGAAGGCGTTTGCGTTGACCATAACTTACAGTAACAATTGTTACATGTGTCGTATTTATAGGGTGTTTCAGTGACACATAGCTATCGGCAGTTCACAAATCAGATATTATAGCAATGATTGTAGTTCTTGCTTTAGTGTGTTACCTTTAAACGTTATACATATGTATGACCCTATAAATTAAATGTTATTATAATTTAATTGTTTTATTTAAACCTCTCTTTGAATACGAGCACTTAACGGACTTGAAATCGGGAAGGCTGGTTGGATGTAAACTTACAGATGTGCAATCAGCATGGCCGTTTAAAAGGTGATTTGCAAAGCTTCAGTCAGTTCTTCGGGAAGACTAGAATAAATTCAACTGTAAACTGCTCTCTTGAATCTTCTGATTCTCAATGACATTCTCACAAAACATGGGTGTTATCATAGATAAGGTCAATATTAATGATTTGCTCTACATGCAATAATAATAGTAGTCGAGAATAGTCTGGCGGCGTTAAACCCCATATCTCCACTTTGATTGATATGTGCATCTATGCTGTCTTACGTTTGTATTTTTATCCTCATAATGATTCCAGGAACAAAAATTAAACATTTTGTTTCTGAAAAAAGTTCACAAAGTAGAATTTATTATTTCCAAACTATTGCATCGAAGGACACAGAAACTATTTAAATGTTATCTCATTTAAACGAATTACTTATGTACTATTGCCATTTCCACTATGCTTTTGTCAATTAATCTATGTATTCCATTTTCGTCGCAAATGTGTAAAACATTTTAATAACTTATATAAGTTTTTCCAATAACGTAGTCAAAGCCTTTTTAATGGATTGATTCCAAATTGTCAAAGAAACATATTTGGTACCCAGAGAGTAAACATGATTAGTAACATAACTTTCATATGAGCACATATGCACACACCACTTTTACCTAGGAACTATTGTTTCAGTGCCTGTGGCGTCATAAAACCATTGTACGTCATTGTAGCAGGGTAGCGCAAAGGAAGCAGGCCGTTTTCTGGATAAATCCGTCCGATTGAAATTTGAATAAAATCGGAAAAATAATTACCCACAGGGTAAAACGGAAGTATTGAAATATTTTCAATAAGTGCACAGATTCACATATCGACTTTGCTTGGCAACGATTTCCAGTATTTGTCGCCGATGACGTCATAAAACAATTGTGCACATGATGAAGGCAAACTTCATATGACGTACTTCCTTCATGATAAATCTTCATTACGAAACCAGTTGAAACTAAAACAATGGTCATTGATATAGGTGAAGGGTATTGTCAACTATAGTTATATACATTTAAATTATTATTATCTGTGGACGAAGGGTGTATGGGGTGAAGTGAATCATGTTCAGTGCAAAACACATGGTCAAATCACGCATCTATTGGCACTTACTAAAAATTCCAAGTACATCCTAGGTGATATGACTTGATCCAACAAATGCAATATTCTACGCTTCCAGGGGGCCCCTTATATTCCGAAACTCTTCACAATCAACCCTGGGAAAGTTCATCAGGTACATCTGTCAAATAAAACTGCAACGTCGATTGGACCTGCGAGGCTCTTAAAAGACTTTCTACAACACGCCCTTGTCTTGCGTAGAGGAAAATAATGTTGCAAAACCAGCAATTAGCTCACACTTTCGTGTTCACAGTCAATCAGGAAGGACCGTTTCCTTTAAAATTTGCAATTCAAAATTCTGAGCATGCGCGTAATTTCAGTACAGATTTGATGAAGTTTCCCAGGGGTGATTTTGAAGGGTATCGGAACAAAAAGCCTAAGTCTGTAGTCTAAGCGAGCATAGTCTTATTCAAACAAGGACCAATTGTATTCAAAATTCCCAGAGAGAACGGTCAATATTACTTTCCGCCTCATAACAAATATTTTATGGGCGCTTCAAATCGTTTGTATTGTCGAATATGTAGATGTCAATAATTAGAAATAAATATAATTTGAAATGCTAGATAAATGCTATTTGGGTCCAATTTGAGTGTCGAACAGACAATATGTTGATCAAATAACTTATAAAACATCACTCTCCGTCTAAAAATATCTAGGTCATTCTCTCCTGACGATAGTATCTCTTGTCATATATTTATACACTAACAGGAATTAGAACGGAAATTTATGACGAAGCTACATCTTCAGTGAGAGAACGTGCCTTGGTAGAAGTGCAGATATTTCAAAAGTGGGGTTTACGGGAAAATGTCTTGAAAAGAAGATATATTATTTTTTCAAACAACATGAATTCGAAATAGAGCACGACTCCGGGTTTTTAAATTGGCTTTCATAGATGTCAAAACACTATGTATAATTTTTATTCAACACATATCAGATGTTCTTCATCTAAAAAATGTTAATTGAATGAAATTCCTATTTTTAATTAAACTTGACCCTAAATTGCACACCAAGGCCGAAATCAAACGTACGAGTCACAATAATAGTAATTATATAACATTTCAAATACTTTCAACTTGAGTTCATCGCATTATTTAACGCATTTTCGATCAGAATAGTTACTGCTTACCTTATATATTCTCATCCTTCTGATTAGATAAGTATTTTCAGCAAGAGTCAGTCACTTAACACAGCCTGACTTTATGTGACATGAACATGTGAATGTGACTTTTAACAACTTTCGTACATATAGATTCTCCTTAACACAGTATAAGTTCCTATCTGAGTTTTCATAGTGTCATCTGTGATGAAAGCTATCTCATGATATCTCTCTTCATTACTGAATATTGCTGAAAAGTACCATGCCAATGCCCAAACGTGGCAAAGAAAGGTGAAACGACGTGATTGTGATCGAAAACCGGACAATGTAGCATGGCTCGCTAGCAATGTTTCGATTCTCCGAAGAAAAGGCAGTTGATTAACCATTCAATTATATTCATAAAGCACTTAATTCATATCTTAGCAGTAAAAGATCAACATCAAGCTGGTTGAGTTACAAGCTTCAACATAGGCCTTGCAGAAATTCGGTCGTTCGTCGTTTTGAATTTAAAGCATGACTTAAACAAGGACTTTACAGACGTTCTAGTTTTACTAAGTACTTGAGAAAAAGCATATTTGACCCAAAAATCTTTATTTGCATGAATTCGTCGGATTGGAACATCACAAAATTTAATAGCCTTCTGTTTCTGGGCTCATCGTTGGCGTAGGAATGAAGCTGTGTCTAAATATTGACCTTGCGATGTGCCGATTTTCATCGAGATATTCGATAAGCGCGGATTTGGCTTTGAACTGGAGTGTATATAGATCTACATGTATTTGTAACTTGGGCACATCTTAACAATGTAAGTACTGGTAAGTATTTTTTCTGGAAGACTGGAAGCGCGCGTTATGGCCTTCCTCTAGGATTCTTTACGTGTGGAAGGTTTCTATAATAGGCCCAGTCCAAGTCGAAAGACTGTAATCTTGTCTTGTTTCCGATCCATTCCTCGAGGCAATCTAAAACCAGCTGATCTCTATAAGAATGGAACTTGTTTGCTATGACTTGGGGTACACTGACAAGCCACGGAAGATCCTCATAGCTGAAAACACAACACCTGTGATGGAAGATGCCATGACACTTCGTCTTATCCCATTCCCATATCAGTGCGCGTGACAGGAAGTTGCCATTCCCATGCGATATTGAGACATTATGACCGCCTGGTGCTTCCGGTTGGGCGTTTAGAGTCGCCCATATCATTTCTTCTGGTGCGTAAGTGTCCTTTGCCCATTCAAACAGTTCTTTAGATAGACTGCTTTTCATGACATATCTGACAAACCCCCTAGAAAACATTCCATAAGCACTACCTTTGTAGAGGGGGATATTTCGATAAAATGGCGTTTTAGAAATATTTGTTATCTGCATTCTGTTTTTCACTAAATGGTGACTGTACAAGTATCTGTTTTTCACACTTTTTAATATCATGTCTCTTTTAGTAATGTCATTAGTGCCGTTCATTATTTTTAAAATTTTCACAATCTCCAAATTTGTTTTGAGAACAAATTCTTCTCCTGAGAGAATAAGATAGTATTTCCAATCTACCTGAGTATTTACAACAGTTTCCATACAAGCTACATCAGCGAGAGACTGGTTGATGGAACTGTAAGTGATCCTGTACTTCCGAATAAGGAATACATTGTCAAAACAATTGACCACTTCTTCCAGCGCATCAAACACACTTTCATTTGCCTTCGCATCCACGTGTATGCAATATACGTTGTGAGGTCTGTAGATATTGCGTAGTAGTTGTTCGACTTGTTGGGGGTTCTTGTGGATCTTTAAACCGAACGCCAATGGAAAATCCAGTTCCTCGGCTGTCACAGGTTTATCTCTGTAGCCGTGGGAAGATACAAAGTGACTACAGTTGTGTGCAAAAGTTCTTAGGTTACAAGATCGTGGACCACGTCCAATTTTAAATTTGGAGATAATCTTCATATACTCTTCCTCTCTATTGATGATTCGGTGACACTGAATATTGTGTAATCTTTGTAGCGGCTTAGTACACAAGTTTAGAGGAGAAACAAGGTGTATGCCAGTATATTTTACTTGATCCTCAGAATATTCCCCCGTATTTCGTTCACTGGTTTTCAAAGAGTATTTATTCGAAACGGTATGGTTATCCTGCACAGAATATTTCACTGCTGTAATAAGGTGGTTACTGAACGTAATCAACGTGAAACCCGTCCAGAGAAAAATTGCAAACAAAATCACCATCAGATGTCTTCGAATTCCGTTAAGAATCACACGCCCTGTAAACAGAGAAAAATGCAATTCTTGTGAAAAAAATTTGGCAACTACTTGCAATAAGTATGTTTACCGACTGGGTATATTTCAAGATGTAATTTTCATGACATATTACTTGTTGTTCTGAATAGTATCTTGTGTTTGTTCCAGTCGAGAAATAGATCAAATAACACTTATTTATTTAAGTGTATGCCAAATTACTTACACTAAAGAAGGTAAGGGAATAATGGAATAATGTCTCTATAAATGTTAGATCCTCTGAGATGATAGAACGTGAAATGAAAATATCTTTTCGTATAGTCTGTATCTTATAGGTGAGGTGAGGTGAGCTGGTGTTTAACGCCGCTTTCAAGATTATTTCACTTATATCGCGGCTACTAGTATTATTGCAGGGAGAATGCCCGCAACACCATTGTGACTATGCATTGCGGTGAAACCTGCGAGCATCGGCTGGAACTAGCGAACCATGGGTGGTACTGCGCTGAATTTCAGTGTAGCACTGCACCAAATCCTGACTGCGTGCAGAACAGTTCTCTACTGCAGACAAAGTTGCCGAGCCCATGGCGGGATTCGAACTGTATCTTATACAAAATCCTTATCAGCCTCTATAGAGGTTTCCTTGAGAGGGGACACGAAGTCTTATTATCGAACTTATTGACCCCTTGCATCAATTGTGGGAAATAGGTTGGGAAATTAATGAACTCAAGCAGAAATAGTGTTCTTCAACTGACTGTTGTTAACTGGTTCAAATTCAGAAAAGATATTTCATACCGTCTTACACACAAAAGAGTAAATAGAGGATATTAAATGAGTGTCCATGACATACTATGTTTGCGACACGAGTGCTTAATATTAGTATTTCCCGAGCGAGAGCGAGGGACATAATGATATTAAGGCACGAGTGTCGTAAACATAATATGTCATGGGCACGAATATGATATTCTGTTTATTACCGAAGTCGAGAAATCAAAGAAACTTAAAAAATTAACATCCAAGCAAAGACATAGGCGCATTTAGAACACAACGTCATAGGCGAACTGTGACGTCAAAGCATTGTATTTGACGTGACGTCACAATGTAAAAATGTTATTTTGCCCTAGGGCATCGTATGAAAATATTACCGTATTTCCTCGAATAGACGCCCCCGGCGTCTATTTTTTCAGACCCCCATAACCCCCGGCGTGTATTCGAGACCCGGCGTATATTCGAGGCCGGCGTCTATTCAATTTTAAAAGGAAATTTCGTCCGGGTCTTAACCTCATTATTTGCATTCAACTACGGGGGCATTAATTAATCAACTTATCAACCAGCGTGTATTCGAGACCCGGCGTCTATTCGAGGCCCGGCGTCTATTCGAGGAAATACGGTACCCCCGATATAATTGTCCTCGTAGGTAATAATGAAACGTATGTAACATACCTGTGTTTCGTATGACCATTATCCCCGGTTGTTCCATGCGTGCGTCTACCATGCAAGCTTCCAAGTAGTTCGGTCTGTATATACTACTAGAATTAGGGAGTAACATACGCCAAAAACGATTTTTGTATACAACATAATCATTTTTCGATAACTCGTGTACACACTAGATCAATGCAACCTGAAGTCATACTGTTGTGGTAATTTTTCATACAATAAAGACAGGCAACATGTGTTATAGATCGACATGGATTTCTCCCAAGTTGAGATAAGTCTAAACCAGCTTTGTATTCATAGAGAGGGGATATTACACGAGTGTCCATGACATATTATGTAAACGACACGAGTGTCTAATGATAAGTATTTACCGAGCGATATACTGACAATGAGGCCAGAGTGTCGTTAACATGGAATGTCAATGGCTCGAATATGATATTCTGTTTATTAACGAAGTCACAAACCAAAGAAATTCATCAAAATCAACATCGGATAGGCGGGTTACGCATAGACACTTAATTTAGCTTTCTGTTTTTTCAATGAAAGACTTATCATTCTTTACAATTGAATTGCAATCAACAATGAAAACGTTAAAGAGCCACTCCGTGAGTTGTTGGAGTCATATATGACAAACTTAATCATTGGTGTCATTTGATTGCGAAGTATCGACTGTTACCAAAAAGAAACATTTTAAAGCTAATTTGTTTTGTACAGTGCCATTATGGAGGTAGAACGTCGCAATTATGATCGAAAACCGGACAGTGGCGCGCGTCAAATAGTCAAACGTATTTTTGGAGACTTATGGAAAACCAGTATTTGTCATATATATGTCTTTTGGACATGAACAGTAAAGATGTTTTGATTTTAAGTCACCACATATGACATTTAGATTTGTATCAAAGGTAAATAATATGTAATGAAAATCACGGAGTGGCTCTTTAAGATGTTATGGTCAGCTGTGCACAAAACGGAAAATTTATTGACAGCTGAAAACGACTGAACAAGTAAAGTGTAAATCTTTAGAATTTACCTAAACTCTGAAGTGAAGGGAAAGGATGAAATATACTTTATTAAAGCAATCTTGAAGATAAATCGATTTAATAACATAATGATAGTATTCGCATTGTTATTGGATTAATCAGAGTGGTTGCCGTTTTCGCTTTTATGGTTGTAATAATAATTTAATCCGTCAATGCTTCTTCATTTTCGTACCTAAATTGATCAACATCTGAGTCTGACGACATTTATGACGTCCAGTTTTTTAATGTTTATTTGATAAAGAATTGCGCCAATAACGAATTAGGACTTTGTATAAGTTTTCCTATCTGTTTTCACTAAAGTAAACCCATAAACGTTTGAACCAAATAGACTTAATGCCTATTATTACTGATTAAATCTATTATCAGTCCATAATTGCATATGTATCATAATTGAGCTCCAGTTATGGAGCCCAAGAAACGAGAAATTAAGAAGATGTCTATTGCGTGCAGTAAAGGTTCAGTATGAAACGTCAAATGAGATTAGAAATACATTTACTTGGTTTCATATTAGAAATTGAAAGTAGATGGATGATCAGGAAAGATATTAACTACATTATTAGAATTATTAGCCGAACAATAGACACATTACCCAAGTAAGTTTATCACATTGCCTTTACTGAACGAGTTTATATTTATAGTCAGATAATCATAAGGTATTTTGCACATGTCGAAGCCAATTAAGATTTTATAAACAAACAATGTCATCTAATTCGACCGGATTCAAATAAAATTATTGGATTTTCTCTTAATTTGCTAAATGAATTATGTTTATCTGGTAATCTAAATTACCTTCTTCAAGAAATAATTGTTTTAGCACGTGCAGTAGAAATATTCATGGAAAGAATAATCGCCTTGCTTAAACATAGTTTGAGAGGTAATTATTTTCAAATTTCTTTCACGGAGTTTTGTTTTAAATCGAATTCTATAAAGGTAACTTTATAGAATTTATAGAATGAGTTCAGGCTGACATGATTTGTTTGATCATTATATAGGTCATTTTAATTTACTGAAACTTTTATTCACTTATTAAAGTGCATGAAGAAATTATCTTATGTCTTTAGATAAAAAATCTAATACGCCTGTATAAAAAAAACAAACGTTAATCGAAATGACGTTGGTCTCTAAAGGCACTAAAGCACACACCAAACTTACAACTATTGCACAGATAAGGCATATGTCTCGATATTACTAAAACCCGGCAATCAGGTAGTCTACCATATAAGTTATTTGGCAATTATGTAAATTCTTAAAGACCTAATGTATTCAATGCAATGTTGCAATGTTCATGTACATGAAGTACGATATCGAAAATTTGCACTCAGACGAAAACGCCAAAACGGGAACTGCTAAAAACAATGCTAAAACTGTGTTTAAGAAAACGGGATTGTCTTAAAAAACAATATTTCAGCCTTAATTATCATTTCAGGGAATAAGATAAATTCAACGGCTGCACATACTACTAGTTCAGCCGTTATCAACAGTCAATATAATCCTTTTAATGCATTTTGTTCATATCTCCAAGCCGACGGCCGTTTTATTGATTGCAGGTCATTTGAAAAGAATAATAAAAAAATAATCAACGCGATGCGAGAAATTACGGTTTAACTGACCCGAGTGGATTGTTGTGATAACTTCGCAGCTCTAGCGAGGAATTTATAATAATAATTCACGAGGGACATATAAACCGTAGTTTCGATCTTTGAGTGGGTTAATTGCAGGTCAGTTATCAAGAATATTATAAGTTTAATCAATAAGATGCGAGGAATTACGGTTTTTCGTTCACGATTGGATAGTTGTACTAAATTCCAAGGTTTAGCGAGGAATTTATCACAAGGAACAGATATCCGAAATTCCGAGCTCTGAGTTGCTAATTGTTTTCTTACCCAAGTCATATTTAAGAATGAAAATAACCTTTTGAAAACACCTTCCTCAAGGCGAAATAATTTGTCATTGAGCGTTTAATTTTGTCAGTAAAACATCTTTGGAGAAAAAGAATATTCTTAAATAAAGACAAAAATACAATACGTTACAAGATATTCCGAGTGGATGCTGAGAAGTCGGACTCCTTCATTCTGAATACACGATGTAGTGTGATTGTCCTGTGACGTCGATTGTGACGTCATACTTGACTTCATCAGCCTTTCGGAAAATGCTTAATGATTTACAAAAACTGAGAATTTAACGAATTGCAAAAATCATTATATGACCTTAGATGCGTTTTAACACAAATCGAATACATTAATATATGGATAAGATAAGACATAGGAAATAAACGAAGTTTGCCAATAGGCTATACGTCGCCATCCAAGTCGTCAAGTATGACGTCATAGACAAGATCGTCAGACAGTCACAAAGATCAAGAAACAAGACACACGACAAAGTTTCTCATCTTACTACAAGACATATGTTTCCTAATCTCTCAAACTTTATCCTAGCGGGAACAATGTAAGTAATTATAATTATTAGGTTATTTATTCTCATCTCAAACGTTTTATGTACAGCTTTATATTTTTACATTTTTTGTTTACTTTTGAAATTTTATTCTTGTTTTTTAATTTTCAGATTTGGTTCAAGTTCCCAATTAGAGCAAAGTGAGTGTTGCCTTATTTCAATGTTAACTGTTAAAGTTTTCGCATGTAAAGTATGTTAAAGTATACACCTGTTTTAAAATATTAAGTGTACAATGAATGAGAGAGTTGATCGTGGCTGAGGTTGAAAAGGAATCAATATGAGTGGGGAATCACCGGAGTGAAAGAATATGCGAGAGCGAGAGAATAGTAATATTGGGGGGGGGGGGGGGGGGGGGTACTCGGCATATAGTAAAGCACTGCATGTTGTAACACATCGTTAGCACGGTAATGTTTCACGGGTGTGTGTTTGTGCATTTTTGGGATTGGGGGAAGTCGTAAGGTGTAATGCAAGATAGATTGATTTGAAATTTGATGTGTGACATATATGATCCATATGAATTTTGTGAATTCGTGTCACGTTTGCCATGGCTGGATGATGCTATATTTTACCAGAATTTTATACGGCAATATTGTATGTATAGCATGTGACACGCGAATAAAATATGTTTCTTCTTTTTTCTTTTGTAAAACTAATAAAAGGAATTAGTTGATACAGGTGTCGTTATTGATGTGCAAGAATAATATCTTTTGTCTCAACTTAGTTTACAAAATATTAGGGCGACTTTCTTTTCGGTAGTTTTACTTTTTGAAATTTTCATTTTAAGATAAAACTTTATGAAATTTATATTTAATTCAAAGGGCAAGACATCTTATAACACGACCCTATTATCCGTAGTCATAAGAAAAAGTTTCCCGTACAAAATGAAAACTGAGTGGTGGCCATTTCAATGTTACACGTTTTTTTATTTAGAATTACACAACGATTCTCATGCATGGCTGTACCCAACCATGTGCATCCAGTCTATAAAACTTTATTTTTCTAAATACCAAAACCGGTCAAAACGCGCGTATCTATCGAACGTATCTATCAGGGACTGTCCTCTCTACAACGGTCTGAAAGCACCCTCATTGCTCGCACGTTCCTATACCAGTTAAGCGCAGACAAAACGTAGTCATTAGTGGACCAATCCCATCATCACGTTTAAAATAACGATAGCGGTTAACAAATGGTAAACGGGAGTTACTTGCTCCTAGATACTGATACCGAAAGCTTTTGCCGCTGTAATTGTGATTGGCTAGTTGAGAATGCATCAGAAGGTGCGTTGCAAGTAGAGTGCTTTCAGACCGTTGTGGAGAGGACAGCTCCTTATATAGCACGTTCGAATCTCGTTCGAGTCAATATTTAAAAACTTGCATCCCTCGGAACACGGTCGACTTTAATCAGACCGGTGCGTAGCTTTACCCTACAGCTTTGTATATTTATCTTTGTCTATTTCAGATGCTTCCTCAGCTTGGGTATCCAAAACCTTTGTTATTGGAGGATCGGCCATCATTTTCTCATGTGAGCTCAGTGTCTCTTACTTTCTTAATCTATCTGTTAGCTAATGCTCTATTGTAGGCATTATTCCAAACTAATTGCAACAGTTCACGTGTGTGCAGATAAGTCTGTCGCTGTCACAACAATCACTGTAGGCATTGTTCCTTGTAGGCGTTTTTCCTTGTAGGCATAATTAACCCTAACCTACCTGAGTACACGAGTACGAGGCGGGTAGGAGAATTACTCCAGTAGTAATCTGCTACTCGATTACTCGTCAAAGTAGAATTATCTCCTTTGTCAACCCACGTATGATATACCTCTCGACATTTTTCACCAAAGAGGTACAATGATGCTGTTTTGACGTTCCAAAAAGAAAGAGTTATTTCTCCCCTTACGTGCACCCACGAGTAGGCCCTGATATCTTGACAGTTTCACCAAATGGTACAATCATGTTATTTCGGCGTTCCAAAATGAAAGAGTTATCTCCCCTCTTACCCACGTGTAGACCCTGATATCTTGACAGTTTCACCAAAGAGGTACCGTCAATCTATTTCGGCGTTCCAAAATGAAAGAGTTATCTCCCCTTTCACCCACGTGTAGGCCCTGATGTCTTGACGTGTTTCTGATCTGAGAACTGCTCCATAGAGGTCGTGTCTTGTGGGGAAGTTTCACTTCCACGAACTATAAGAGTCAGAGATACACACCAATGTCTAAACATTCAGGTAGCTTTCTAGTCTTTTCGCCGATTGGCTAGAGTTTTAAGGTCAAATGACATGACCCCTGTTGGGTAGTGTTCAGGTCGGGAACGCAGCAAGGTACGAGTGGCAGGGTCGAACTGATTTGAATGAGATTGAGATTAATTGTACACGTTTGTTGGTTTTGCAAGATAGACAACTACATGTTTATTTATTAGTCACCTTGTCGTTATTTTAAAGCAGAGGCCAGTATGCCACTCTCATTAAAACCAGTATCGAAATAGCTTCTTGAGAAAAACCCTTACACATGTCTTTTCCGTCAACTTAAGTCTCAGACTGCCAATCAAATATGTCATTTATTTGAATAAATTTGAATATCATCTTAGTATTAGGAATTACTGTTCTCAAATCTATGGGTATGTTCATTCTCCATCAAATCTTTAGAAGTTCATTTTTTACCAAGTTAAACATTTTCAAATAGGGCTTAACCTTCTATTTCCGATGCTCAAATGAGCATTTTCTCGGTTCATGGAGATAAAGAACACACGGTAAATGAATAAAATCCAACAATGCCTTACACACCAAGTAACAATATATTTAAATGTTCGCAAGACGCTGGGTACAGACTATGGCAGTCCGTCAAGGACAGCAAAGGGTTCAATTCCTTAACCCAGAAGAAGTTCATCGGCAATGACCCGACTGACTGTTCAGCCCCTGGGGATACAGGGGACAAAGATCGGGAGGAAAACGAAATATCCGACGTGGATTTTGAAATTGAGGATGAATTTACACTTCCAGCTGGAGCATCTTGGGCCGACATTTGTCCGGACGTATTGGAAGAAGTGGAAGTAGATGCGCTGTATCAACTTCCGGTTGGTGATAGTAAAGAGGAAGTGGAGATTGAGGAGAAGAAAGTCACAGTGTGGGGAGTGGAGGTCATCGAGGAGGGGGAGGAGGAGTAGGAAGTAAGAGAGTGGTTTGGATGTGCTTGAGAAGTTCTTGTGATGGAACTACATCCAAAAAGAATTTTATATTTTATTGTTATTTTATACAAAAAACCCATATTCTTACAGTTGAAAAATATTATACTGTTTCCTACGTCTTTAGTCATATATCTTTTATATTTTAAAATAAATTTTAAAATAAAATTATTTTTGGTCATTTATAAAAAATTAAACAAAATCTTACTGGTAGAAATACATTTAATGGTTTGAAAGACAACTTCCCCCCGAAAGTAGAAACGGGTACCTTGGTACCTGATAATTACTCGAGTAGTAATCTGCTACTCGATTACTCGTCAAGGTAGAATTATCTCCTTTGTCACCCCACATATTATATACCTTGTTGTCTCAACATTTTTCACCAAAGAGGTACAATTATGCTATTTCGGCGTTCCCAAAAGAAAGACTTATCTCCCGTCTCATCCACGCGTAGACCCTGATGTCTTGACAGTTTCACCAAAGAGGTACAATCATGCTATTTCGGCGTTCGAAAAAGAAAGAGTTATCTCCCCTGACATCCACGCGTAGACCCTGATGTCTTGACAGTCTCACCAAAGAGGTACAATCATGCTATTTCGCCGTTCCAAAAAGAAAGAGTTATCTCCCCTCTCACCCACGCGTAGACCCTGATGTCTTGACAGTCTCACCAAAGAGGTACAATCATGCTATTTTGGCGTTCCAAAAATAAAGAGTTATCTCCCCTGACACCCATGAGTAGACCCTGATGTCTTGACAGTCTCACCAAAGAGGTACAATCATGCTATTTCGGCGTTCAAAAAAGAAAGAGTTATCTCCCCTCTCACCCACGAGTAGGCCCTGATGTCTTGACAGTCTCACCAAAGAGGTACAATCATGCTATTTCGCCGTTCCAAAAAGAAAGAGTTATCTCCCCTCTCATCCACGCGTAGACCCTGATGTCTTGACAGTCTCACCAAAGAGGTACAATCATGCTATTTCGGCGTTCCAAAAAGAAAAGAGCTTTCTCCCCTCTCACCCACGAGTAGGCCCTGATGTCTTGACAGTTTCACCAAAGAGGTACAATCATGCTATTTCGGCGTTCCAAAAATAAAGATTTATCTCCCGTCTCACTCACGTGTAGGTCCTGATGTCTTGACAGTCTCACCGGAGAGATAGAATCATGATTATTCGGCATATCGCACTTCTGCAGCTCCCTTCAGCGAACTGTTCATGCTCTCTATCACTGATTTGGGGTCTGCATTAAATCTCGAACCTTGGCACAATGCAGGAAGACTTTAATTGGCCGGTTATTGAGACTGGCTCAACGGAAGTAGTTCAAGGATAGACACATTAAATGACCTTCGGGGTCATGAAATGGTTCTGTGTAGTTTGGGAATTTTACAAATTGGAAATTCTTAACATTTTGGGATAGATCAAAAGTAGGAAGTCAAATCACTTTCCTGCTTTCTCATGGTATAACAATATAGGCCTGTGACATGATACTGTTGTGTATGTATGTATGTATGTATGTATACATTTACTGATTTCATTTTGAGGATACCGACACGTTCATGCCGATGGTCACATAGATGTAAATTATAGATTCTAAAATGATGTTTGTCACTAGATCTGTAACAAAACCAATATCATGACGGTGTGTAAACTACTGACGCTTGCATGGCCCTTCCCATTTAAATAATATCTACGAAACTTCTTGAAATTGGTATTTTGAAGATCTATGTTTAGTTCTACATTCACAATTTTTTCTTCGATATTTTCAAGTAGTAACTTCTTTAAAGTAACACTTAAAAGAATGTTGAAAAGAAACACGTTTACCCTTCCATTGATAGGTTTAACATGGTGTCTGATAATGGTATTTAGTGTATTAAATTCAGTTTCATTATAATTTTTTTTACAGCAAGCATCTTAATATATCCCCTACATAACAAAATAGTTTTTGAATACCACCGATTAAAATACATAGATATGTTTAACATAGTGTAAATTTTATCTTTCAAAGCTGAATAAATGCATTCTTACTTTGCTTTGAAAGGCTCGATCTTTATTTATTGAGAAAATTCAAATCACAATGTCTTTTTATCCATAAATAACAAAATTGATGGGCACTGCTCACACATATATAACCACTTTCAACAGTGATAGAAAGAGCTTAAGATATTGCACTAGTTTGAAATTCCATCAAAATACATCTTGCCCACATGATTCCACTGAAAACTTGAAACAATTAATTCACAAATTGATAAAAGCATGGAAGAACCACGGTTGACACCACAGGGGCGTGTATAGCTTAGAAAAAGCTGTAGAAAGACATATAAACCTTTAGACCCTACCCTACTACTACATATAAGGATTCCTTTTATATAGTAGTAGGGTAGGTTCTATAGGAATCCTTTTATATAGTAGTAGGGTAGGGTATATAGGTTTATATGTATTTCTACAGCTATTTCTAAGCGATACACGCCCCTGTGGTTGAACGTCTTTCACTTTTTGATGCTAGCAGATACAGGTTGGGAGGTAAGCTCTGGACAAAGTGATTTCATCAAAGCCCAAACAAGTTTAATATCTACAAATACTTGGAAGTAAGGGACGAACAATGTAAAAAGGCAAATCTTCACATCGTAAGGAATAAATTTTCAATTTACATACAATTAGAATTATACATAGTAAAAAAAAAGTTGCACTCCTCAAATAAAAGTTTAGCTTTTTCGGCACATACCAAACCCATGTTGTTTGTACCCATGAATCTGCTATGTAGTAGGTTTGGTTTTATTATGTTTAAGTAGGGATATTCTTCATCCCAGTGCGACAAGCTGCACGTGCACTTTGCTCTACACGATTTCAGAATTTTACAGTATGGGTTATTGATCAATTTCGGTTATAAAAAACGTTGATACAAGCCGTTTAAGCCATTGTAACCCAGAATGTCGGGTTCTAGAATGTCAGAGGCTGTCAGGTGTCAGATTATTGGTCTTCTCGGGGCGGGTCTTTCTTTCAAAAACATTACTCTACCATAAGTCGTTTAGCCAGAAAACATGCACGAACCAATGACGTGAAGAATCACACACCCTAAGGCAGACCACGTAACACCTCCGTGAGAGAGGATAGATTATTTACTAAGGCTCGTAAGAACCTGTTGTCGTGTCCCATTTCGACAACCAGACCTTGCAACAAGACCTGTATTCATGGACGATAACGCTAGACCGCATCGTTCATGAGCCGTGAGGCAGGTAATTCAGAACAATGCCCTGACACACCTTCCGTGGCCTGCAATGAGTCCGGATCTTAATCCACTAGTACATGTATGGGATGCTTTGGGCCGACTGGTACAACGCAGGGATCCTGCTCCGCAGAACTTGCATGAAAAGGAGCGCCATTAAACGAGGAGTGGCAGCGATTGCCACAAGAGCGATTTTGACGTCTGGTGAGGGGTTTGGGGCGAAGACTTCAAATTGTCATTGAACTGCATGGTGGAAGTTCGCGTTACTGACTGTGTTTGTAACCCAAGCCCCTGAATCACCCATTAAACCCATCCCAGTTATAGTTTAGTTATTAAAATTTGATTTATGACCATACTTAAATTGTTGTCTTTTTGCACGAATTTGAACTTCATAATTGAGAGCAACATTTTGATATACCATGGGGTCAGTCGGAGCTTGATTTAAACAAATTTAAACGTCTTCAAACTTGTAACACAAGAAATCTATACAATTTTGAAGTACATAACATAAGTATTCTAGGAATCATAGAAATTACATATGGTACATCTGTTACATATTTAATTATATTTAAACAGTTAGTGTTTGAACTATGAGAGGAACAAAACATGAAGTATCGAAGCTGAGGTATGAATATAGCAAATGTTCCCAATTTTCTAAATATCAACATTGGAATTTATTTATCTAAATATGCATCTAGATATTTTTTAAAGTATGACTATATTAAGAAATTTGCAATCTGCTAAAGTGTTATCGTTTCATAAATTTGTATCATAGAGAAAGATTAATACAATTATTCAAATATTAATAATTTGACTAGCTGTTTTAACTGTATGAGTCTATTAAGTATCAAATATGCATCTATCAGGGCTCCAGATAATTATTTGGACTGAGGGGTATTTCATTCCTCAAAATAAAAAATTGAGGAGTAAAATTACCACATGAAAAAAATAGGAGTATTTCACGGTTTATCGTTTTCGGATCCTCATTCCGACTTTAGCATCCTTTTCGATGTTAGTCGTTAATTAAATTTTTTCACACGTTTAATCTGTAAATAAGTGAATGATTTCTATTTGATGAAATATGAACTCGGTAATCATTGTTTTCATTCAGGTTTGCAAGAATTCAAGTTCTAGCTACTATTCGAGATGTCAAGATCAGACATGTATAAATGAAACTTTGTAAAAAATATCTGACTCGTATGCTGTGAAAGTTGTGCGTAGCTGTCACTCGTCGATTTCATTTTTAATGCGTATATCTGAATTACCCGTGCGTATTTTACGCAGATACGCATCTTATCTGGAGCCCTGAATATAAAAAATATAGCAATCAGTAGCAAACGCCTTTTAAATATCAACTGATTGTATAAACTTTCAGTCAAACATAACTACTTTTCTACTTTCTGTTCTATAAGTGATAAGAACAATGAATAAGGCAGAGAACTGATGGTGATTTTTTTTTTTATAAGCATCGGTTTTTTAAGAATATAATCCAGTCTTTCTCAAATTCTATATTATAATGTTTCAGCCCCTCTTGCAGTTCCTAAAGAAAGTTGGTTTTATAACTGTCTTTTTTAAAATGACCCTACCATGGTGGCTGTATATTTCTTTCTGACCCTCCCCAGATAGCGCCCGGCCCACCCCTCCCTGTAATAAATGACCAATGCCTAACATGAGGATATAATTTCGGCAATTAACTCTGGGAAATCTCACTGAAATGTAATATTTTATGAGTGCTTCAGTTATTAGAAAATGAAGTTGCAAACTGAGCAAAATTTTGAAAATGAGACTGATGAAGGTTCTTAAAAGGACAGTCCTGTAGGTTTCTTTTACGTGGAAAGGAAATTCAAGGCGATATTCTAGTTTATAAATGTAGGTTATAAGTACATGGTTATAACATAACCCAGTTCAAACATGTAATTGGGGGTTACATGTTGGTTGATGTATATAAATTACAACTAGATAAATGGAATTGACTATCGGTAAAATATAACAAAAATGGGAAGTGAAATTCGCACTATGTGTGTGAAAAGTCTTGCTACGGCATTACAGGACATTGATGACAGGTTATATCATCAATCATTTGTAAATGGTTGGATATTCTATCAATACGTGTAGTTTATTTCTATAGTTTGTTAAAAATAGTTATCGCTTTATTCATATCATTTCTCTCTAAACAAAATGGTGGACGGGATGCCGATGGATCAGACTCTTCAAACAAAATATCAACTCAAGAGCATCAGAAACTTAACACGATATTTCAACGATACTATAAAACAACGAAAACAAACCCCGAAAAATACCTGTAATAAATACATTATTCATATGTAACACTCTTTTACGCACTAAAATTTGAAGTTTATACAAACATGTTTTGCACTAAATAGTCTTGAGTCGGCAAAGATCAAAATTATTGTTTTCAAGATGTTCATTTAAAGCTTTTCAAGCAATTAAAGTCGTAATAATTATAAGCTTTCCTTTTGTAGTAAAAATGGGAAGTCGTATTTCAACAAATAAAAAAGCACCGTCTGATTTCATCAAACAAAAAACGAGTGATGACGTCATCTAACGGCTAGTTCTGCCCCATTTTGTAGGGGGCATTTCAAGTTAATTTCATACTTCGTTTTGCGCTCTTGGATTCACCTTTGCCTGTCTTCTTCCACCGTGAGATATATGTATTCTGTCCTTTTTAACATTTGGATCCCTAAGTACATACATGTACAAATATGTCTACCGTAAAGGTTGGTTTCTTGTTGCAGTTGATAATCATTAGCGCCCGCCGCCGGATAAAATGACCTAGTAGTCAAATTAACATTACAGATACTCTACAAATATCTTTGACATCATGCTCGTGGCACAATGAAGGGGCCTTATTTTTCATTTTTTTTGCATCTCGGGAAAGAGATATAGATATAGAATATATACATGTTGATTAAAGAAAAAACAACTTTGAGTATTTTCTGATTTTCTATGTTTTGCGTTTTTGTATAAAATAAACAAAATGTAATAAGTAAAAGCAGAAAATCAAAAAAGAAGCAACACACTGAAACTGTTCAAAGACATTTATTGTTTTGATATGTTACTTCAAGTATGTTCAATGATTCTGTCAATGTGAATGCAAATGTGACTAGACTAGGTATATATACATTTATACACAAGACTTTTCCCTTTTATCACAACACTTAGTTCGAACTACCTAGCACACCTCTTTAAAAGATAAATTACATAGAAAGTGTTTGTAATTATGCATCTCGGTGATCAAGATTTTTTATTCAAAGTACAAATATACTTCATTTTTCACTTTATTTATAAAACATTCGACAGTCTAAAAAATCACAAAATGCTAAAGATAAATATATATATGTATGTATATAAAAGGATGTAGCATTTTAGAGCAACTTTGGCAATCCTCTAGATTGTAACACCATATTTGTTTATGGAATTTAATGTTTTAACATGTTATGATAAATAGAGATTGTCACAAAAATTTATATAGTTTGTGTAAGAAAATACCCTTTTTACTTTTATAATTGACTTCAAAAGTAATTCTGGGTATACAAAATCAAGCTATAGGTTTATTTCAATCTACTATGCTTCAATAGGAAGAAATGATTTTGACTAAATAGTTTCAGTCACTCACCATGTAAGTGATAGTATAAGTGATAGTATCTGGTGTGTTATCACATACTTCATGAATTGGTCGAGTGAATTACATTTACCGATATAGTTAAAAATCTGCTGTAAAATGTAAACATTTTTGAAAAATTTGGCGGCATATGATGCTGGATGATAAGACAAATGCCAAATTTGACAAAGTTGGAAAATATCAATAAGTCTTTGAATCAAATTATAGGAATTAAGTCATTGTTTTAAGTAGTAAGTGTCTATGTAAAGTTTGAAACAAGTATGACAGATTAAGACAATCCCTAACGAACAAATTTGTCAATAAAGCAGAACAAACTCTTCTAATTTACTAAACCTCTACTTTTAAAAAACCCATTGTGTTCTGGTTTTATTTTCAAATTACAACATGCAATTAAACTCACTTTTGGCTAAGAATCAAAGCACAGTTTTGGCCAGTGTGAAAGAACATGTACATTTCAATCTTCAAAAATTAGAAAAGCAAATCTACAAACATTGACTTTCTTCCAATATGGAAACCTCTGGTTGTCATGGCATTATTATTCACACATGCAAAAACTAACCTGTGAATGTGCTTGAAGTGGAAAAATTCTCACACAAAGTGTAGGTGTTTATTTCTTAGTGAATGGTGTTCATTTCGGTGTAGATCTGTTCATTGCAGCGTTGGTTGTGTCAATTGCAAATGGACACAGATTCTTTACATAACAGTGTTGTATTTCTCTTTCAGTTGTGCAGATTTGATGATTGATTGATGACATCAATTTCTATTGCATGATAATGTTTAAGATATATTTAATTTGTGTTTGTGCATTATGATTGTGATTTTCATTGCTCTAAATGATCAATTGATTTTGATCCTCAAAATGTTTAGGATAACCACCATTGTCAATATCTAAGTTTTATAAAATTTGAGATTGTTCTTCATGCTTTTGTTGACCACAATCCATGTTTAAAGTGACACAGAGTATATTTGATAATTTTGTATCTGGCTTGAATAAAAGCCAAAATACCAAATGTCTTGAGTTAAGTTCAGATAAGCATAGAAATTGTCTTATTCAGTAAAAACCTCTTCTTCTTTATGAAATCACACCATGTATGAAGTTTGACCTATTTGATTCCAACATTTTCTATTCTCTGTGTCCCTTTAAAGTGATACTCGATCAATGGCCAAATGAAGATACAGTTCCATAGCTGCATAAACTGATGTAAATCATCACTGTTTTAGCCCAAAACATTTGAAATATGTTGATGATGTATATTCAAATAAATATGATCATTGCGGTTTACATGTTTCACATAGAGTGATGTACATTTCAGTCTGTTGATAATGTATTTCTAAAGATATGTGTTGAAATGGTGCAGTGATGCAAATCTCAGATTTGATATTTCTTTGTTCAAAATGAACATGATCTCATTAACTCATTAATATCATTTTCATCTAAATGATGAAGACATTTTGGGTTAATTATCTACATTTTCTCAATTTTTATGTTTGTCCATCTAGAATTTTATTGATGTTCATTTTTCATGTTTGTCCAAGTAAACTGTGTTGACGTAAATTTTCATATGTGTCGACTTATATTGTGTTGTTGTCAATTTTCATGTGCGTCCATGTAAATTGCTGATGTAAATATTCATTTGTGTCCATGTAAATTGCTGATGTAAATTTTCATGTGTGTCCTTGTAAATTGTGTCGATGTCAATTTTCATGTATGTCGATTGCAGTTGTGTTGATGTTATATTTCAATCAAAGTGATATACTGGTATGTTTCAGAATGAGAAATAGAATGGGAAAACATACATTTCAACAAGATAGCAAAATAGCTTTCCTATTTTCTCAAGGAAATAGAACATTTCTGTACAATATGTGCTGTAAAGCGATAAACGTAACAAAAACAATCAGCGTTAACAAATAAGCAACAACTGGACAACATAGGTTTCCAGCCTTGTGAATGGTTAATGTACAATGTATATAATGTGAATACAAATATGTGACAAAATGGAACAATTTAAGACTTTGATCCTTTGTGACTCAAGGAAAGAATATGAAAAATATGAATTTTGATTTGATTTTGTTCAATGCATTTGCATATGACTTGCTTCTCATAAAATTCAGATAAAAATATCTGCAGTTGTCACTGAAATCCACATGTTGTCATTCAAACAATAGATATAATTTCAAATTTCATATCTCAATTCATTTAACCAGAGAGTCAAAACAAAACATACCACCTTTTTTATAAAGATGAAATTCATAATCTTCCCCTAAACAATTAACCCTTGCTCTCTGTCAGGCTTCAAGAAAATTGTAGCAAATGTTGTCAATCATTTTAAAGTTTGAGGTTCTTTTAAATAGATTTACTATAGAGTGTTCATTTGTCTTTTACAATAATGAAACAGATTTACAATTGCATCAGCACTTATTTTCTGAAGTCATAGAATAAGGTCTCCTGTTTTAAGCAAAACTGCATGCAACCACTTTAGTGTGAACCTTTAAGCATTTGAGATAGGGATCTCTATTTGTGTAGCTAAACAGAACTTCATATATTAGTTATGACCTCCTTGTATTAATATCAAAGATTGTCTTGCAAATGGTAATATTTTTTATGCAAGATCACCTTTTTTCTACAAAATGTGCTTTTTTAATGTCAAGTTTTGTTGTTAAAAAAACATAAGACAGAATAACCGCCATCCAATTTCATAGCTGCAAGAAATACGAAACTTGGGCTTATCAACATCAAAATGATTATCTATGAAAATGAATAACAATATCACAGTTAAATTCTGAGAATGAGGGCTTTAGAGAGAAACACTGGAGATAAAGATATGCACTGTACAAACAGGTAGCTTAAGACACTTCTTAAAACAAAACAATAAGCAATGTTTTTAACAGATAAACAGATTTTTCTATTTTTATAAAAATAGCAAAAAATTGTTTGTATCAAATCATATTTGGAATATCATTCCAGGGAACTGTAGCTCTAAATCTAAAAAAGTCCTTCATGTCAATATGTGTTTTGTTATGAGATTTTGTATTGTATGAATACCCATTTTCAAAGGTTGATGTTTAACCTGGGTTCAAAGAAAACATTATTTTTTCTATGATTCAAATTTATAGCTATATTTAAAACTTACTTTTTAAGAATTGATTTGGATATATGGATTGTAATATTTTCCTTGCAGTGTAACTATTCACTACAGTTTCTATGTGAATGGTTCATTTAAGTTCAATCTTAACAAATTCAATAAATCACATCAATGACATACATTCTTGTTCAAATTTTAAGGTTTACAGTACACAAAACATCACAAAAATATTCATTAACATTGAAATGGGCTACAGATGCTAAAACAAATTGAATACATATAAGTAAAAATTGAATCTAAAATATACAAAGTAATGTCCCTTATTTCAATAAATAATTCAATTACATATATTTACAAAAAATAAAATTAATTATCCAATTTGACTATTTTATCACTGATTGTTTTGGCATTTTCCCTCTCTATTTGTAATTGAAGTTGAATTTATCCTTGAAGATAAAATGAACAACAGTTAGTATTGCTGGGATCATTAAAGTACTCTTTGTGTTACGTGTAACCTAATATTTGAATGTACAACAGATATATAGAATGGTCCTAATTAGTTAATGAATAACATCACAGTTCTCTCTCTTGTTCAGTATTGCCCAAGTCATGTGATCATCATTATCCAATGAAAAAACAGCTGTACAAACTTGCATCCAATCAGAGACATTTAAAATGTCACATGACAACAAGTACAGTACTGTGCAAAAGTTCTGCCCATGTCACTATATCTCAGTGGATATTGCCTTAATGGCTTTCAGTGCAGTCTACCTTGCAATGGCGTATAACATCAATGGCTAAAACTGAAAATATGTTTGTGTAAAATTGGTTGAATCATAAAAAAATGGATCAATTGCACAGCCCGATTGAATAGCACTGAAGGTAGGTAGGAAAGATCAGTTGAATACTGTCACACTTGTGGTGCCCCGGTCAGAGCACAGAATGTGATTTAGGCACAATATTCATAATACTCATCTGTGACAGATAGTTTACTAAAGGCCCTTCAACAGTCCAGGCAAGACACTATTGTCTGCAACAGTAGGTGTTTGAAACAATGATACAACCTTTACCTAGGCTGTGAAAAACACAAGCAATATCAATCCTTGTCACTGGTTCATATTCAAAGAACAAATTTGTTCAAAAATATAAACGGGTACTGACTTTTGTTTGGTAGTGTAGTCAAACCTTTTTGTCAATAATGTCTCAAGCAGTGACCCGAGTGAAGAATATGTCTCACATTTTGACAAAATCTGAGTTTAATATCCTCTATCAACTGGATTTCAGCTTCTAATCTTGATGGTTCGGCTGGTGGTTCTGTCTTCTTTTTCTTCTGGATTCGAACTCCAGACCAGCTCCTTGTTTTACTCACAAGAGAGAAAAGTTATCTCTCTTTATGATTGGAATGTGGAAGAGTTTTGGGCCCTGATAGTATCATTTGCCAATCTTGAAATTGAGACGAGTCAATTTTTTCAGTTTGAACATGCCGGACTTGTCGTTCTGAGCCTGCCCTTGAGCTGCTGTGGTAGAAGCCACCAGAGTGGAGTTGTTCACCTGAGATGGGAAGCTGATTGACTTGCGGATTAGATCTGCAAACAAGAAGATGGACATTTTGAAATAAACTACCTCATTTTACTGAAGATCCATTCCAAGGCGATCCATCCTTGTCCCCATTTTTTTTCTTTGATCCTACCTATGGGCATGTAATCTATCAATGAGTTCATTCTTTAATCCAACCAAACTTCATCATCGAACCATTTCTTTTTCATCCCCTCCGACTCGCCAATCATTTCTCTCCCCTCTCTCTTCTACCCACAAATCAATTTGTCTCTACCCCACTTTCACCACCCAATCATTTCTCTCCCCTCTCCCTTCCACCTACAAATCAATTTGTCTCTACCCCTCTTTCATCACCCAATCATTTCTCCCCCGTCTCTCTTCTACCCACAAATCAATTTGTCTCTACCCCCCTTTCATCGTCAAATGATTTCTCTCCCATCTCTCTTCTACCCACCAATCAATGAGTTTCTCACCCCTTTCACCAGCCAATCATTTCTTCCTTCCAAATCATTTCTCTTCTCTCCCTTTATCCCATATATAATTTCTCCCGTGTTGACTTCAACATCTAATAATTTCTCCCTCCTCCTTACATCCACAATCAAATTGTTTCTCCCTCCCCTTCCCTTTCCACCAGCAATCATTTCTTCCTCCACTCCCTTCCACCCACTAATCATTTCTCCCTCTGACTCTAAATTCTCCCAAAACATTTTACCTACCAATGGCGTCTGAATCTTACCTTTCAACCCCCCTCCATCTACACACACACTCACCTGGAGTCTGAGGAAGTTGAGCGATCCTGTTCTCCATCAGGTGCTGTTTCTGAACCTTCTTGGAACCAATTCTTCTTGCAATGGAACTTCCTGATTTTGGGAGAATTTTTACTGGCAAAGGCAAGCTGCGACGTTTTTCCTGAAAGAACATTGGTTTATTAGAAAATATCTTTGAAACTATTGAAGTATTTTCCTAATATCTTAAACTTTGAAAAAATATATCTTGATAATTCACGAAAGTGAAACTGAAATAAATCAAAATCTTATTTCAATGTACCCCGGTGTCCTCAGTGAAGTCTCGATGAGCTAGGACGAATCTCCCGTTTGTCTTCCATTCTGTCTGCACGTGATGTACGTTTTCGTCGTCCGCTAGTATTCGACTCTCACATCGCTCACTTCCTTTACGTTTTGTGAGCCCTGATTGGCTGTCATTTGAACTTGGAATCTCCAATTCCTCAACAAGTACATAATTCCGTGGGTCGTCGGTATTGTCACGTCTTGATTTCATCATAGCCTGAAACAGACATGGGACATTAGAACTTTCTTATCTTTCTATCTTGGTTAATGATTTATAGATACTAATAATCTAAGGGAAATGAAATAAATCTATGAATATTCCAAGTCTGGTCAATGACATAAAAATAAATTCATGAATATTTAAAATCTGATCAATGACATAAAAATAAATTCATGAATATTTAAAGTCTGATCTTTTCTTATTTAAATCATATTCCATATTTACCTTTATTTCTCATTTTTCGTGTAAATGTCAACAATATAGATTCACCATTTTGCCCTATGTTTCAATAGGACATTATGATATATACTGATATGTATGAACAGGAATGTCTCCTGGAACTTTTTTTGAAAAAATAATACTCCAATAGTCTGTTTTAAGGCCAATACTTTATCTTGGTGATAATTAGAATAAAATATGTATAATGTTTTTGATAACTTTTTAAAAAGATTTTTTTTCATTCAAATTTTTACCTGGGTAATGATATCCTGAGCCGTGCTGATGACTGGAGCCTTGAAGACCGTGTAGGGCTGTTCCGGGGACACATTGTAGACACATACTACAAACATGTGTTCGGCGGACTCCCACCCGGTCATGTCTGTCTCCAGGTCGTGTTTCCTCTGGGGACACAAGATTCTTGGTCAGTAACAGTCAGGAATAACATCTTATTCCTAGATAAACTTTTCATTGTGCCAAAAACAATTTGAATATGTAATCTTCCTCGGCAAGGCATACATGCATCTTTGAGTCTCCATTAGTTAACTCGAGCCTTGCTGCATTGCCCATAAATTTTGAGTCTCAGTGCAATGTCCTCATCGGGTGTTGACCCACAACAGATATCAAAGTTGGACAAGTTCAGATGCAGTAGGTTTAGGAGCTGCTGCAGAAACGACAAGATGTTACTAAGCTAGTCTTTGATAAGCCAGTGATTGAAACTGTCAAGAGTAATGTCTTGCCAGGGAAGTTGCATATGCTTAGTCCATCATAGTTAAAGTGCAGTATGCCGAAGAGTTGGCACAGAGTTGACAAGATGTAGCAAGACTTCTATTAGCCAGTGATTGACACTGGTGAACTAATGCCTTGCTTGGGAAGTTGCATATAATAAGCCCGTGATTGAAACTTTCAACAGTAATGTCTTGCCAGGGAAGTTGCATATGCTTAGTCCATCATAGTTAAAGTGCAGTATGCCGAAAGTTGGCACAGAGTTGACAAGACGTAGCAAGGCTTTATTAGCCAGTGATTGACACTGGTGAACTAATGCCTTGCTTGGGAAGTTGCATATAACAACTCCTTCATCAGATGAAATAGTGAGAATTTTGAAGAATGATAAAGGATCAAATAAGTTAAAGGTTACAATAAAATGAAATATTTGTTCAGAATAAAGTAGTTGTTACAAAGCAATCATGCTTTTCTTTAACAATGGATTAAGGACTAAAAATATTTATAGTAATCACATGTAATTATTTCAGGGTAATTAAGTCTTTTACCAAGAAGGAAGCATTGGTTGGGTTAGGTAACTAGCTGATCTTTAAATGAATCTGAATTATTCTACAATGGAAAATTTGACAACAATATTGACAGATGAAAATTTAAATAGAATCATACCTTTTGATCTTTGAGCATAGTTGTCATCCAAGCTCTACTACTAGGGTCCTGAAATAAAAACATCACAATTATTTTTTTCTTGATTCCAAAAACCAGATGCAAAGATATGATCTCATTCTGTCTCTCCAATAACCCATTACAAGTCAGAATACATCCACATAACTGAACACCCTCGGGTTAAACCTTCCAGTTGATGAATATATTGATATAGACTATAGTACATCACTTAGGAGACACCAGATCACTCCTATGATGTAATCTATGTGTAACAGAAGTGATTGGGATTTGAACCCCAGACTGCTCCAGGTGAGAGTCCAATCTACCAACTTGGCCAAAGATATATACCCTTGGCCAAAGCTAGTAGGAATCCTTTATATCACCCTGCCACATACAACCTCACCACAAAGTGACTCGTCCTCAAGTCCAGCCATTTGGAGTCATCAAGCACCTCAGTTCAACGTACTCAGGGTGCAGTGAGCACAAGGGAGTTGCCCTGCCCAAAGTTGTGCGCCAAATGTGACAGAAGTGATTATGAGATCATCTCTTGCAGGATTCAAACCTGGAACATCTGGGTGAGAGTCGTATACTCTACCTATTCAGCCAAAGAGATATCCCCCTGACCAAAGCCAGTAGGAATGCTTTTATTTCACCTTGCCACATATGGAACAGACTATAGCTTGGACTGTGATAGATGAGCTGGATTTAGCATGTGAGAGAAGTCAGTTGATTCAGAGGACTCAATGAGTTTGGCAGTGTCCACGTGTTAAGGGTGAGTTATCATCTGATTTACATGGTAGCAGAACTTAGATCTACTTGAAGGGGAAAATAAGGCTGTGAATATATAGGAAATATCAGACAATAAAAATCATCTTCAAGACTACAGAAGTTAGTTCAGACATCATTATCAATATGTCCATGAAATCTCATAAAACTGCCCAAACTGCCCCCCTCGTCTTGCTCTGGGATTACTTAATACCCGATAACCCAATACACAACACAATACACTCACATCACTGAGTACACGTAAGATGAATCTGCCGGCCCCCTTTCCACATGTTCTTGGCTTTAAGAATACCTTGATAACCCTATACACAACACAATACACTCACATCACTGAGTACACGCAAGATGAATCTGCCGGCCCCTTTCCACTTGTTTTGGGCCTCAAAAATACCATGATAACCTAATACACAACACAATACACTCACATCACTGAGTACCCTCAAGATGAATCTGCCGGCCCCTTTCCACTTGTTCTGGGCCTGCAGGACCTTCTCTGACATGTAGAGGATGCGCTGACACGTGGCCTTGTCCTGGTCCCGCTTCTCCCAGCCACTCTGGACATCCTCCACCAGCACAAAGTCTCCCACCCGCTCCTCCATACGACCCACCTTCATCAGCGCCTGTTTCATAAACTTATCATTGAAATTTGAGCACAAAAAAATTATGAGTATTTATCTTATATTTTGTATTTTTTATAATTCTTGCCACACAGCGGTTGCTAATTATAAATCCATGTTTTCTCACATTACCTCTGTTATAATTGGGCCATAGAGATGAAGTTTGCACAGTGATTCTGTCCTTTTTTTTGTTGATGACTTGTATCTCAGACTGACTTTGGTCAGTTTAGAATTATATCTGCATCTCACATGTGACACATGCAGAAATGACTTTATGAGAAGGATATACTATCCATGTGACTTATCTTCACAGCTTTGGGATTTTGTCAAATTTGAGAAATATTGACCAATTGTTACAGAGAAAATGTGGGAAGTAATTACTTAGGTAATATTTTTTTGGATAGAATGTGTTCTGTTATGAATATTAGATTAATTAAAATCAAGAAGTATGTATACCAATCCCTCCAAAAGTTGTTAACAAAATTGAAGAGAATTATTTTCAGATGATTGAACACAATGTCATTGGGCTTACCTTGAACATCATCATCTTATAAGATCATTCTTACATACCTGTGCAATTGCATCATAGACTGTCGTGTCTTGTGTGACCTTGAGGATGACATACTCATCAGGGGCAGTAACTCCAAACACACTGATGAAGAACATACGTCGCTTGAGTTTGGTGCCGGTTGAATTCATGAGCTGAAAAATATAGTTGAGTAGTCATACAACATGAAATGACAGGGAAGTCGCTAAAATTATAGAATGTGTGAGGCTGTCAGATGATGACACAAAAGAATCACAGAGGTTTTTTTGGCATTGTCCTCCATTGGGGAGGAAGTAAGGGGAACCCTGCACCCTGACATATGATTAGAATCATGAATTTAGAATAAACCAGATCAGTGCAATGGGCTCTGATACACAAATTGGAGTAGATGATAAGAAAATATAATGATACCAACATCTATTTTCATGTCCTCAGCATTGCAACATTTCTCTAAACTGACTTTTAACTTTAGTTTTATTCCATGATCAGGAATCTTTTACACAATTCAGAAACATGTCATCTTTTCAATTATGTGTTATTGAATAGAAATTGTGTTGTTAATAGGAAATTCCTTCTTCAAAGACAATGACCATACCTGATCAGCACGTGCGACCTCCGAGAGTTCCTTGACCTTGGCGAGGAGTGACATACGTTTGCCTGTGGTCTGGGTGACGTCGATGCTGTTACATGGGTCCATGGTTTCCTCCTCATGCTTGGAGTACACGAACAACGTGGCCAGCTCCAGGGGCTGATTGGACGGATTTCGAAGACGAACATGGCGATAACCTGAATAGATATATTTCATTGGCCATGGCTAAAATTGCATGAGAACTATCAATTGAATTGCTTCGAATTTAAGAAAACTTGATTGACAATTAAATTCCAAAGAATCAACGATTTAACATTCCAAATTAATCAAAGTTCAAAGTACTTATATATATTTATCTATAATAGGTTTGTATAACATAGTGGCAAATCCAGAAATGGGATAGGCGGAATGTTGGTGTAATGTGTTTTTATAGACTTCTCAATTTCATTAAAAAATCAAGAGGTATGCATATTTTTAGAATCAACTCATGTGTTAACTTCCTTCCAGGTTGGATGTTATTGTAGTTTCTATTATTCAAGACTTTCAGGATGTGTAATAGTGCCTTTAGGACTGATGCATTGAGAGAGTTAAATTCAGAAATAAACTGTGGTCTCACCTGGTCGGAGGTACCTGAGAGGAATTATTTTCTGTGATACAAGATGGCTGGTGTTTGTATCCGTGACAACGAAGCGGATGAAGGCCAGATCGGGAAACAACACCTGAAATATAACATACACACCTTATCTGGAGACTTCTTTAAGTGTGACATTTGATTAAAAGTCAAATCCCTCACAGGAAACCAAACTTTATAAAAACAGAGATTTTGAAGCTTAGCTTTAATTTCCTGATATGATTTCCTCCTTCACCAACAAGGACAAACATACCAAGGTGCATAATTATCATATGAAACATATGAGCAAGAAATCATGTTAGCCTGGTCATGTGATAAAGGGGAAAATGTCTGCTGGTCTGAAGAAGGTTATGGCGGTAGACTTTTAAGATATTCCAATACTTGTTTGTATTTTTGATCAAAGAGCTATAAACCATTTTTTTTATATAAACACATAAAATACCTTAAATTTATACTTATGAGATAGTTACCTGAAAGGTGAACACATCGTTCCAGATTGGATTGAGCGCATTTTTTGGGATGACCTTTGTTTTTTGTTTGGCACAATCAACTGGTATCCCTATGATTTCAACCTCCACTTGTGTACTTGCAGTGTGGTTGGGACACACATACTGGCCCGAGATAATCTGAAAAATGATGTTATGAAATTTTTAACGATCATTTATATTTATTTGATTTTTATTGTTATTGAAAAATTATCTATATTCTGCTATATCTCTGTTATTACCATTTGGTTGCAATTCTGTGAATTACAAACAAGTTGGATATGTATAAATGTTGTTTTCTGTTAGCTGCAATTCCTAGATTACACCAGTTTGACTCAAGGTGAAAACATCTTAAATCTTGGCAATGCATCAGTGAATAGTCACGGTTCAGTTGATTATACAAGTTGAGGATAACTTAATCAAGATCAAAGCAAGGTGATTGTATATATTGATACAGATCTTCAGATTGAGTGAAGTAAATCTTAAAGATTAAGATGAGATTCAGGTTGGCTTGTTTTTGTGTTTAACTGTTGGGTACTTAACTTAATTAACTCCCCTGCTAGAGTCATTGAATCAAAATCAGTAGAATGGTATATTTCTGCAAGAAGGTCGCATTTACTGTAGCGTGATATGCATTGTAACATGACGTATGCATCATGACATGTATTGTATTGTGGTGATATGCATTGTAACATGACCTATACATCATGACATGTATTGTATTGTGGTGATTTACATTGTAACATGACCTATGCATCATGACATGTATTGTATTGTGGTGATATGCATTGTAACATGACGTATGCATCATGACATGTATTGCATTGTGGTGATATGCATTGTACCATGGCATCATGACATGTATTGTATTGTGGTGATATGCATTGTAACATGACCTATGCATCATGACATGTATTGTATTGTGGTGATATGCATTGTAACATGACCTATGCATCATGACATGTATTGTATTGTGTAATACCTTTATCCCGATATTCCTTCTCTATATATTCAGACAAATTTTACTTACGTGAAGAGTGAGGATGGTTGCATGAAGTCCATCAAACTCCTTATCCCAGGGGTTGAAGCGGTTGTACATCATATGGTTCTTGGCCCACATCACTGGTGGTTTGAGGATGTAGCCTCGGTGTGCGTTAGCTTCAAACATGGCTGTGTTCAGCGCCATTGCGGTATCTGTGCAAAAACATTATGTTCAATTTTCTAAAAAAAACTTTCCCTGCAAGGCATTAATATGGCCTGTCTCCATCACTGGCTTCATCAACCCTTGCTGCTAAGTGCCATACTTTGTGGATTCAATATTCATAATATTTCTCATTGGATTATTTAATTCTGTCACAGTAACTTAGAAAGAAAGCTATAAATTTTTTGGGAAATGCTTTAGGGCTTAAATTAACCAGTTATTTGAAGAGGTACAAGTTATGACGTGGGGGGAGTTGTTTTATAAATAACAGAAGTGTTGCATTATTAAGTCTCCGAAAATGCAGTCTGCTGTCAATTATACACACTGGTCATTAAGTATTAAGTCATTTTTACCATTTGTATAAATCTGAAGAGTTCCTTGCAACTTTCAAAGTTTCCTTTTAACACAAATTCAGTTTCTTTCCTACAAAATCGATATATTTAAAAGACAAACAACTTCATCCATACATTATATTTACAACAGAGTAATATACTTAAAGCTAAAGTTTTATTATGAAAGTGAATGAAGCACACATAAAAGGAGTCAACAAACATCAAATCAATGTGGTGTGTCTCTCTTAGGTTACCTATATTTTGAAAAACTAAAATTCTAATACTTTCCATTGAAGGATTCAAAGTTCTTGTCTTATTTTTTCAAGGCAACTCTTGAAGCGTTTTGGGATGCAGTGCAGTAAAAAGTGCCATTTGTTTCAAGTCAAGCATTTATTACCCGTTTTTAAGATTCAAATAGGTTACCCATTATATAGCTTTGTTATGGCAAATATTCTTTAGAGAAAAACTTATAATTTTTATTGTGAACTTCTATATTTTGAACTTACAGATTTATATAAGTAAAATATTATGAAAGAGTAACCACATACACTGAAATATATAAAGAAATTGTTAATAAGAAAATCTTAGGTGTTTTTTTAATTTAAAGATTATGAAAATTGTATATAAATGGTTCATTTGTTTGACGGCTTTCCTTGCAATATATCATGCTCTGTGTTCAAATTTTTAGATATAATTTTATCAATATAATTTTCCAGAAAAGTTTATCTAGTATGAACATAAATGATTGAGGATTTACTTATGGTACCTACCTTCTGTTTGGTAGTTGAGGGCAACCATCTGAATGCCAAAGGCCCAGAAGATGACAGGGTTAAAGTTGGAAGAGTCTATTCTCATTCCTGCAGGGTATGTCCGCATCAATTGCCTTTCTGTATGGGTGAGTCCATTAAGGATATAACCCTTTGACAGTGCATTAGAAGGATAACAATAAAAACAATTCCTCAAAAAAATGATATATTTTTCATGATTATTATTTGTTTTTACTCAAATTTAATCATGTTTGAATATTTTTTTTAGATACATCTTCAAAGTTCTTTTTTGAAGACCTCTTTGAAGAATTTATCGCAGAAAGTACTTAGGATCTGCATAGTATTGGAAGCAGCTAATATGTTAACAATGTCTATTATCAAACTTGTAATCAACCACGAAATTCTTTATCAGCCAGGAAAAGCCTATCATAATTCATAATTTAAATAAGGTCCTCCAGAAATGCTCATGTATGTCCATATCAGTTTGTATGTACTAATAGGCAAAAATGTTATTTTCTAACAGAGACTGTTCAAAATATTTCTTCTACATAACCTCTGTAACAAGTTTGCCGAATTGTAAGTTATTCAAAATCAGCTAGCTTTGAAGCTTTTGTAACAAGGTAACTTTACTTATTTCTATCTGGCTAAAATACTGTTTTACATCTGTGAGCAACTTTGACTAGAAATAATGTGTGCAACACAAAGGTAAGGGTACTCTAGTTGTTACAGGAACAGATTAAATGTCCTTCTTAAAACAATGTCACTGATTCAAACACTGAAATTTGCCAGAAACAAACAAAATCTCATCAAAAGTAAAATTCAACAAAAGTTCCAAAAGAATTTCCTATATTAAATCAATAAATATTACCATATTTGTAAAAGTCATTTTCATGCAAGGATACTTTGATTGCAACACTAAAAATTAACTATGCCAACACAACTTCATCAAAACCAACACAAGGGCTACAAAATGTGTAAATAGAATATTCTATAAGAATCATTATTATATTTGTAATAATTTTTCATCATGGAAGGATATTTGATAACTCCGAGAGGGTTTCTCCGACACAGCTGTTTGGCCTTGTTTTCGTTGAGGGAGGACACAAGATAACAGGCTGGAGGTCCGTCCCCTTTTTTGATCCTGGGAACTGGTGTCAAAACCAGCTGATCTGGTTTTTCATCTAAAATTACAAAATAAATTCATAAGTAAATCATAAGAAATTTTTTTAGATGATTATGAAGAATGCATTCTAAAACCTAACAATAAATTCTTTTTATTTGGTTGATGAGTTTTGATCAATGATTGGTGAATCAAAGAAATAAACAAATTTTGAAAAGAAAATTTAATTTTGCAAAACACAAAGCTGTTGTTATTCACAATGCATAATGCCATACACAGCAAAACTGTATTCTTTGCATGAAGCCATACACAGCAAAATTGTATTCTTTGCATGATACCATACACAGCAAAATTGTATTCTTTGCATGATGCCATACACAGCAAAATTGTATTCTTCGCATAATGCCATACACAGCAAAATTGTATTCCTTGCATAATGCCATACACAGCAAAATTGTATTCCTTGCATAATGCCATACACAGCAAAATTGTATTCTTTGCATAATGCCATACACAGCAAAATTGTATTCTTTGCATAATGCCATACACAGCAAAATTGTATTCTTTGCATGATGCCATACACAGCAAAATTGTATTCTTTGCATGATACCATACACAGCAAAATTGTATTTTTTGCATAATGCCATACACAGCAAAATTGTATTCTTGCAAAGTATATATACAAGCAATGAGTTCAGATATAAGGAAACTTATTTTCTAAATTCATGCATTTTGGTTAAAACAAATTAGTATGTTAATTCTGTTGTAAACAGGGATCACATAATAACAAACATATAAAGATTTTAATTATTACTTTTTTGGTTTTCAAACACCTCAATATTTCAAAGCCCATGCAAAACAAAACTGAAAAAGGCTGAATAACAAAAGCATTTCTCATTTCTTTTTCTGTATTTTGAGGGCCGAGACAACAACTGAAAAGTATATGCATTCCATGAATGGGTCAAGACAACATTACAACGATGGGTTTTTTGGTGACAAAAACATTCAAGGAGTTTATTTTCTGTTGTGCTTATTATGATAACAGAGACCAGGTCATATTTTTTTCACAGTTGCATTATTTCTTCACTTATAAGAGAATATACAGTATTTGCACTTAAAGAGCCTGACCTATTGTCATCGGGTCCACCATCTTGTTATTGGGTAACGACTTGAAAAAAGATTCTGTAATTTAACTTATTTTATGACATTATGAAAATAAACTATCTCTGTTGAAATAATATCCAAACATTTACAAATGATACGTAAATGAAAAGACTTATCAACGATGACTTGTATTGCCAATCTTATTTTATTTTACCAAATGTGCGCTTTCATTTATCTAGTTGTCAAATCTATATCAACCACAGTAACCTCAGTAACGTGTTTCAACTGAGTTAAGTTATAATCATGTACTAATAACACACATGTGTAAACTGAAATGTCCCCTGAATTTTGTTTGGACCAAAAATACCCTGATAGGATTATTCTTTTAAAGATTGCTTGTTGTGCTATTTATGTCAAGAGAAAAGGTCAAAGTTCACCCCATCGCCTTATCACCTAAACCCACCCCCTGGACTTATTGTAGGTCCATGGTGCTTATAAAGGGACTGTGGTATTTGCACTGTGATGGATTGATGGTGTTTGGTGCTATCTGATATGGTAGCAATAAAGGTCACAGTTTGAACATTTTTTCCCACAGCGCCTATTTGTGGCTCGTACAAATAGCCGACCACATCTGATGAAGAACGCCAAAAACGCTTGAAATGTAACAATCAAATCTAAACTTTAACAAAGTTTTATCATTTCCTGTTTGTGAACCCCCCCCCCCCCCCTCCAACCTCCCAACTCTACTCATTCACAGGCTAGATCCCTACCCCTCTTGACTAAGTAACTCAATCTTATAACTATGTTGTAACTGGCCCTAATTTCATAAAGCTTCCATAGTGCTTAAGGCCCTGTCAACCCACAGTTAGATCATTGAGTTACAATCACCTTCTAAGGGAGTTCTTAACAATTGCTCTCTTAAGAGGAAATACGGTAGTTGCACTTACATATTAGCTTGACAAGATATGAGTGTGGTGCTGATGTGCAAAGCTAATGGGTGTCATGCCAGGAATCTCAAAATAACATTCAATGGAATCAATACAACAATCACATGAGGGTAGACAAGACAAATACATGAAAATGTTATCATGACAGATGAACACAGATGGTGGAATGGTGTGAGGTCGATCATATACCATTTTCTAAGGAAAAGGATTCAGACTGTCTAATTAGTCTTGTTAATCAATTAGTCTTACTTGAGTTAATGAGAGTGGGTGTACTAGGACTGTTACCTAGGCCACTGACAAGAATTCCCTTCCGCGTGGGTCCTTTCTTCTGTTTCAAGGACGTGTTTGGACTCAGGGACAAACCTGGTAACAGCAATATCGATTTAGATTTTGGTTAATGTTTGTGTTTGACTAAGGATTCTTCAAAGAAAAAATAACAATGAAATTTTTAAACTTATTTTTTTATCTTTTCCCTATTGTCCTTATTAATGAAAATATACATTAATATAAAACTTTAAAAATGTGCTATTTTATCACAACAAGAATCTAGCCCCAAAGAGACCTTAATTTCAGCTATGAAATCTTGCTTTACTAAATTTTCAAATTAAGTAGCTATACTTTCACTGTTATATAGCTATAAATAATAAAAAATGTTTCAAAAGACATATTTTTCATTAATTATATTTTGTTACTAATAAAAAGGGTGATTGTATTATGACTGTTTTAACATTTTATTTTCAAGATTAAAATTGATTTGCATTTGCATTCAGTGCCTGAGTGTTCAATTTACTGGAAACACAACTTGAAAAAGAGAGAGCCCCTGCCAAAAGATAGTTAAATGTAAAATATTTCAGATGAGTTGAAAATAAAATTCCAACATTTGAATATCTTAATTAATTCACCTCTGAACTTGACGGCTTGCGTGTAGACAACCAGATCGGACAATTCCTTCGCAATTTGGCTTGTTTTCTTGGTCTTCACCTTTGGGGGAGTTTTAAGCTCGTGGATATCGTCATCGAAGTGCCAGTCCAGCTCTGGGTGAGATTTGGGTCTCGTCTTCTCACTGAAGGACCCCGAGTGTTGTCTATCAATTGTGGGAACAGATCTGTTTGAAATACTGAGTCAATGGCGGCATGCTGGGTTTCATGTGATTATGTACAATTAAAACTAAGTTGTGTAAACATTAGTTCCATCTTTCCCCTGCATTGCCTCCAATAGACATGGTAAAGTGAAGATACCCTCCAATAGTTAATGTCTAACCTCCTAAGATTATTCAAGGGTTGCACATGTTTTGTGGTAAATACATTGAATAAGTAAAAGAAGAGACATTAATGTTTTACTTGAAAGCAAAATACGATTTTTGAATGAATTTGATGTGTTTTGGCACCTAGTTAACATAAATATGCCAGTGGGAAGCGACCTGCAATAGTTGAAAGTGACTTAGTTTTAAGTTAGATATGGTCCTCAAAGTCTCCATTAGTTTGGCACGCGGCCTTGGAAAAGTCCCTTGTGCCAAGCTAATGGAGACTTTTTCGGACCATATCCTACACTTAGAAGACAATCGGAGTGACTCAGACTATTGTTTCAATTGTGGTAACAGTTCTTCTTGAAATACTGAGTCAATGGCGGCATGCTGGTGTTCATGTGATTATGTCCAAATAGAAGACAATCTGATTGACCCAGACTATTGTTTCAATTGTGGTAACAGTTCTTCTGAAATTACTGAGTCAATGGCAGCATACTGGGTCGGGAGCAATCCTTACTGTTCTACCAATTGTTGGAACAGATGTGTTTGAAATACTGAGTCAGTGGCTGCATGCTGGGATGAAATGTCATTATGTACAAATAGAAGACAATCGGGAGTGACCAAGACTGTTTAATCAGTTAAGATAAAAGTTATTTTAAAATACAGAGTCAATGGCTACATGCTGGATATCATGTCATTATGTCAAAATAGAAGACAATCGGAATAGACCCATAGTACTGAAATAGTCATCTTTGCATTTTAACATTGTGTCTTATTTGCATTCTTCGACGAGTTGTCATTACCATTCTTTGATTTATCAATAAATAACTTTTTACAATTTACTGTAAATCTTCTCGATAATTCACATCAAAAGTTTTTTTCTTCCTTATAATCTTTATCAAACTTAGAAAAAATAAAAATAGCTAGCAAAATACCTTTGTGTAAGTTCTCCAAACGAGTCGACCCTCTGACGGGACGACAGCTTATTCTTTTCATCAGTTTCTGGGGTTGGACTGTCTTGACTGTCAACAGATTGCCGCATTTCTTTCACAGCTGAAACAAAGAAGTGTGTAGAATTTCAGATAAAACTAGGGAAATTAAAGATGTAAAGAGCAATTAACAAACAATAAAATAATGATTTGAATACTAAATAATTATTTCAGATAATAAAAGTATAATTTCAGATAAGAAGTTATCATTTTAAATAATAAATTTATCATACAGATAATGAAAGTATATTTTCATATGATAAAAGTATGATTTCACATAATAAGATTACCATTTCAGATAAAAAGATTATCATTTCAGATAAAAGATTATCATTTCAGATAATAAAAGTATGACTTCAGATAATAAAAGTATGATTTCAGATAATAAAAGTATGACTTCAGATAATTAAAGTATGAATACAGATAATAAAAGTATGAATGAATTCAGGTAATAAAAGTATGACTTCAGATAATAAAAGTATGATTTCAGATATTAAAAGTATGACTTCAGATAATTAAAGTATGATTTCAGATATAAAAGTATGAATGAATTCAGGTAATAAAAGTATGACTTCAGATAATAAAAGTATGATTTCAGATATTAAAAGTATGACTTCAGATAATTAAAGTATGATTTCAGATATAAAAGTATGAATGAATTCAGGTAATAAAAGTATGATTTCAGATAATAAAAGTATGATTTCAGATAATAAAAGTGACTTCAGATGTGTTACCATCAGTGACATCGTCCTCATCCTCATCTTCATCATCATCATCTTCGAAGTCGTTGATGGAAGTACTTTCTGATGACGCCATACTGGATGTACGAGACTGAACCGGTAACTGTAATCAATGAAAGAGTTGGTTACAAAAAGTATTTAAATTGATTAATGCTTGTAAGAGTTCAAAATAATTTTTGGTCCCTAATGGCTTGGACAATCAAAAAGTCTCTTGAAAGCCCTGCAATGTGTGGATAGTTAGTATATAAGATAACACTTTCTTAAATTGATTCTAATAATTGACAAACCATTTCTTGAAAGATAAAAGACAATTTTTATGGATAAGCATCTTCTTTATTCTTTGGAAGCAACATTTCGACATAGATTCTAATGTCATTGTCAAGCAAGTACTTTCACTTTATCCCTCATATCATCAACTTCTAGAATGCCTATCAAAGAAACCATTGCTTATAAAAAAATGCACCTATCTAGTCTGAAGTTTGTTGAAAGTTTCTTCAATGAATAATATTTGACAAGCCCTGCATTGTGTAGGTAGTTAGTATATTTAAAACCAAATAAGCATGGTGGCTTGTTGACCTTTCTCGAACAGGTCCAATCTGAACATTTTAAACTTTAATTCTTAACAAAATGAAATAAAAAATCTTAAAATGAATCTCAACTCCATGGAGAGTATCCTACCTTCTTGATGGCGGACGCTGTGTCTGGGTCCCGGATCTTCTTGTTTTTGATGAGGATTTTGTACTTGAGCTGATTTGGTGAGGGGAGTTGGGGATCATCACAGAAATCAGACTCAAACAGAAACTTTGTGACCAGTTTGTCTCCGAAGACACTCTGTAAAAAGTTTTTTTGACTTTTCATTGAAATCAATTTAACTTTTCAAATTTTTTAAAATGACTCTTTCAAAGGAAAAATTTT
The DNA here is from genome assembly GCA_921293015.1 of Phorcus lineatus. Classification (NCBI taxonomy): domain Eukaryota; kingdom Metazoa; phylum Mollusca; class Gastropoda; order Trochida; family Trochidae; genus Phorcus; species Phorcus lineatus. The sequence goes on along the minus strand of OV121088.1, from coordinate 25,241,001 downwards.
TGTGTGACTTTTCATTGAAATCAATTCAAATTTTCACGGTTTCAGAGTTTTGGATATAAACACAGCTTCTCTATACACAATTTGTTATTTTAATTCAATATTTAGATAATAAGAATATCAAAATGCAATTCAATTCTTCTTCCTTCTAATAGAAGAAGTTATTATTTGCCATTTAAAAAAGGCATTCTATAATGACTCTTTAGAAAGGTTTTTGGACAAGCATACATAAAACAAGTCACTTTTGTCACGGATACCAAAAATGGTGTCAAAGACATTCTTCTGGTTTTGAGACTCACTGTGAAGATCTGCGCCATCTTCTGTTGCTGGGGGAGGGAGCAGTGGTTCTCTATGGAGAGGATGACGGGATATGGAGACGTGATGAAAGCACTGCGGTTGATTGCTTCAACTACCCCCTGCATCGAGAGGACTCAATATCAGCATTTAGTCATATACTGAACAAAATAAGTTAGGGATATTTCAGTGGCAGTTCCAAGGAGGGTAGGAGGGTTGAGGGGCGTTGTTGAACCCCCTTTACAAACCCTTTTATTATCTGAACTATTCCATTTAGTTAGTTAAGGTGTGAGGCTGTTACTAAGCTGTTCACTGAAGCATAAATGTTGTTGTTTTAAAGCGTCTGCGTACTGGCTGTCTGCGTAATGGCTGGTTACCCTCATCACCCTCCATACCCCAGGGCCCACACCCTTTTTTTTATTTTTCTCTAAAAACATCAATGCAATTGGTGAACTCGTCCCTTTCTAATAGATAAACCCCCCTCTTTCATTATTCCTTGATCCCCCACTGTGATATGAACATTTTTATGACTGATATTGACCAGGTGGTAAAAAAAAGAAGAGATAAGTTATTATTAACAGATACAGAATTTTCATATATCCTTTTGTATATATCCTTTTATATATACATACATATTGCTTGAATATTTATTCTGTAAGTTTACCTTGAAAGAGATCTTTGTTGTGAGCGTGTGACCATGATATATGATTGGAGCCCCGTCGTCGCCATCCCAACAGTCAAGCTCCACACACCGACATCCCATCAGAAGCACCTGCAAGGAGTTTAACAAAACATTGATTATCTTACCAAACAAATAATTGTGATGATCATTATAATCATTTTGGTGTAATTGGACACAAATAAAATCTTTTTGATAAATTTTGTTATATATTAGTACATTGAATTACAAAGTAGTGGGAAATTGAGTTTTAAAATCTAAACAATTTCTTGAGAATGAAATAAGGTTGAAATGAGAATCCTAAATGCTGAAACTTCATCTACAGATTATTGGAAATATATTAGTTGAGCTAATTTCCTAGTGCAGAGTCATCAATTAACAACAAATACTTACAATAATATTGCCCTGAGAATTAAAGCGTTTTAAACATAACTAATTAACCCCTCCCTTCTGAATGATTGCCTGCTATTCTTTGTCAAATTTTTAAATCTTAAATAACCAAATTATTACACTGAGTAACTTGTTGCAAAAGGAATTGTGAAATAACCAAGTTCTAGTCACATAGAGGTGCAACTTGATTTGTACAAATTCAACAGGACGAGGATAAAGTACTATAGTAATTATTTATTATACATTAACAATGCTGCTCTGACGTAGTAACACACTCAGACTTAATATAATCACCTGGAGCCGACTCAACATAAATTTGCTTTGATTTTGGTAAAAATATAAAAATCAAATCATAAAATAAATAGAAAGTTTACTTGACAAAAGAAGTGTTCCTCTCACAAGTAAGGTAGAACATTTTTATTCTCAGGAGTCAGCCACAAGTAGTAATAAATTAATTTTCTGGGCCTAGATTTTCGAAGCTCTCTTAGTGCTAAGATAGTCATAGGCCAATGTTAATTGATGGGACTTACGACTATCTTAGTGCTAAGAGAGCTTCGAAAATCTAGGCCCTGCTTTGAATTAAGACCAAGTATGACATTTGTCAGGAAAAGACAAATGCGCTTTAAACATTACCTTTTCCAGTCTTTATTTAACGAGTTGCAACTGTATGTTTAATGAGAAATGTCCCCCCATATTTTATTTCCACAAGAAATACCCTGAGAGTACCTGACTGTAGAGGTCAACCGATGATTCCCCCTTCAGCTGGTGGCCGGTAAGATATGTGTTGTGCGAGGAGGCGATGTAGTAGTGAGGGAGAGGCTGGTCCATGTCCTGGAATAGATATTAAAGGAGTTCCCACGTCATATGGTTTTTATAACCCAGTTTCAAAATTTTGTGATTACAGAGCAATGATTCAAATATTCAAATATTAATTTACTCTAAAAATGTCAAAATTTAGGATATCTGTTCTTACATAGATTGACATATATAAACATGACATAAACTTATAAATTATTATTAAATAAATGTAGAAAATAATTTATTGGAACTAACAGTCGTTATACAATGTTTCAGACAAAAATGCCAAAATTTGGTATTCTCAAGAACAATATTGTGGCATAAATGTTGAAAAAATAGTGAGAAATGTGCATAGATATGTTATTGATTTATTGATTGCATAAAAAGTTGCAGAGCTTCTGGCAGGAATACAATCTTCAACAGTGTCTGGTCTGAACTATTGTTGTCTTTAATTGCACTTGTACTTGTGCTTTAGAAAAACAACCAGCCCTTAATACTTAAACCAACCCATGTGTAACTCCTCAATCATACTCCAAAAACAAAAGGCTAGATGAACTTGCTGGCCATTTAAGCAACTGACCGGCAATGGTCTGCTAGTTCAAACATCGATGAAATATAAGAAATTCTTACATCATTTGGCTTTGTCTTCTCCGGCAAATAGGCATAATTGTCTTTATCCATGAGAAACTTGGCAAATCCTTCGAAGGAAAGGCACGACCGTTCCCTCAGCATGGAGTCTGGTTCATGGCGCTGGATTAGCGCCGACATCTCATCATCAGTGTATTGTTCTTCCTGGTAATCCTCCAAGAACTGCCTGAACTCTTGTAGACCCATGTACTTGGTTGGCGCTGTTTCAACGCCGGCGAAGTTAGAGATAATACTGGAGACAGCCAGGGCATCACATATGGTTCTCCTCTGTTGGTTGTCCTGGGTCAGATCGAGAGTGTTGTTGCGGGTGATGACACCTGTAATGCAATGGAAAAATATTTCTCATCTTTGCTTTCTTTGTTGGAGATTAACTTGAGTAAAAGCAATCTCATTGAAATCAGTTAAAACCTATAACTAGTCCCTTGCTAGTTACAGATCTGTGTATACTGATCTACAAGGATTGTGTCAAGTGACCTTTTCAATGAAGACAATCAGCAATATGGTGAGAAAGCTATATCAGCATGTTCTGATATTTCAGCAGGCCTAGGATTGTTTGAATTTATGGAAGGAGAAACCAAAGATATGACCAAAGATTGGAAATGCAACGAGGTACCACTGATTTTAATGAGACTTAAGTAAAACAATTATGTCATGGAAATATAAATCACTTGAAATTACTATGTTCTCTACTATACTTTCCCTTCATTCCCTAAAAGCATTAAAGTTAAGCACATGTATGAAAGTATTTATTCTATGGTGACTGTATATGTTTTCAAATTAACTTCATGGCATGGTTTTTCGGTTATCAAATCATACTTTGCCTTAACCATGTTAAAAAAATTCTTTTGAGTAAAGTTATGATTAATTTATTTAATACAAACAAAATAATATAAGAATATTAGAAAGTTGGTGTAAAATCATAACCATTATACCATTTGTCAAGTTATCTTATGTTAACATAACTTTGAATTGAGTGTGATCCACAATACACTTTCATTAGATTAAATATCTCTTGGTAATAATTTTAGTAATAAATTATTCGTCAAACACACAAGATACACAATCATTGCACTTACACATATCCTTGTCGTTGGGAATGTAGGGGTGTGGTTTCACAGTAAGGGGTATGTCTGCACCAGCAGGTTTGGTGACTGCAAACTGCTCGAACAATTCTTTCAAGTCTTTTCTGCACCTCAAGCCAAATGCTTTGAATAAGTCCACAAAGTCCAGAAATGAGAGCTGAGTTGAGTGAGTGATAGAACTTGTCTTGTTGTCCGTTGTTTTACATCCCAGGGACATCCGTCGTCTCCGTGAACGGTATCTGTTCGTAAAACTGAAAGTGAGACTGCGTGGACGAAATCCGGGCGTGGGACTCCCTCTTGGAATCTGGTTTAAGGTTGGATCACTTGCGGCGGACTTCTGCATTTCGGATCTGACCTTACGTACTGGGCTTGGCGTTCGGCGCTGTTTTGAGGAAGATTTTCCACTTTCATTAACAGAAATCATTGTCACAGGACTTGAACCACGTGTAGAACCATCATGAGGCTGGAAAGGGGAAAAAATAATTTAAAATTATTTTGTTTATATATCAATACCATTTTGAAACACATTTTTACTATTGGTGAGGTGAGGTGACTTCGGGTATGAGGATGCTTTCAAGAGTTTTTCACTTATACCACGGCTGCTAGCATTATTGCAGGGAGAAAACCACAACACCCTAATGGCTATGCATTGCGGTGAAACCTGTGAGCAATGGCTGGAACTAGCAAACCATGGCACTGCGCTGAAATTTGGTGTAGCATTGCACCCAAAATTTTTGCTTGTAGCCATTATGTATTGAATAAAGCACGTCTCTATATGAAATCACAAAATAGTGAAAGTTACCAAACAGAGCTGAACATTTGACATGTCAAATCCACAGGTAAACAACGTGTTAACATCGATCAAATCTATTTGAAAAACAAGCATGATTTAATCAAACCTTTTGATTAACATTTTTAAATAAAGTTTTATAAACATGATTGAAAAGTGTTTACGTAAATATAAAATAAATGATAAATATAGTCTTATCAACCATTTGATAACATGACATAATCTACCATTTATCAAATGTATCCAATTACATTTCATAAACTAAAATATCAAATAAAAACCTTCAATGAGATAATCACATCAACTATGACAAGAAATACGTCATAGACCTATACATACCCTTTATATACCAAACAAGATAAGAAAAGGAACAACTCAATTTACTGATATTTTTTATCGTTCATAAATTGATCCATGGAATGCTTAAATATTTGTCTGTTAACATATTTCTGTCTTCACAACAAACAGTCTGACCAAGATAAGCCATACCACCGAATCCAGTATCTCCCCCTATAAAAAAAAATTTCCTGAAAGTTGCTTCCGCAGCTTTGCCAAAGCATCTTCACTGCATCTCCAAACTGCCTCCATACCATCTCTGGAGGTTTTTGGGGCAAAATTTTACCATCTCCGCTAGCGGAAGCATTTTGGTGAAGGTGAAAAAGTATCTGGGAAGATGCATCCACAGCTTCGCCACAAGCTCTAGGGCAATAAAAAGTTGTGATGAAGCTGTAACAGCATCATTGTCCCTCTAAGGATACTGTGAAAGCATCTCCACAAGTTTCCATGGGATAATGAGGTAAGTGGAGATGCTGTGGAAGTATCCCTATAACTATAAAGTAATAAAACCCACACAGCAGCATGTAGGTTATGTAATCAGGGTTGAGGGTCATTCTCTGGGATAGTACATATGATTAGCAAGCCAAGTGGAGATGCTGTGGAAGTATCTCCAATGACCATAAAGTAATAAAACCTTCACAGCAGCATGTGGGTTATGTAATCAGGGATGGGGCTCCCTGATAAGCAGGCCGCATGAAGAAGCTTAGAAAGTGAATTAAATAACCAGGTGTGGGTGCTTTTTTTAAATAATGTGTTGCCTACCTGTGATTAAAAATAGATAATAATATAATATATAATAAAAATATAGTTGATATTTAGCAATAAAGGATAATGTGTTATTTCCCCCTTTGTAACTAACAATTATTGTTATTGTTGGAAAATATTTCTCATATTTCTTTTCTGTTATTCAGTTTACTAGCCATTTATAAAATTCACTTGGATTAAATAACCAGGTATTTGAGCTTTTAAAGATGGACTATAACATCTGTGGTTGGAAATGACAAAAAAAAGATGAAAAGTAATTCAAACTTTATTCCATAAAAACATATCCACAAACGATTTCAAAAGTTCAAATAGTATGTTATGATATTGATTCATGGTTACAGAGGTTAAAATATTAATTCAGAAAAGGTATTTTTATTATATAACATTTTAAGAAGTTGAAGACGTTCAGAAGCAAGATTTGCTATATTGTCTTCAAATACACAAAAAAAAATTGAATACAGATGAATTTGTCATTCACAATTTTATTTATTTGATTTAAGTCTGCAAATTTAACATATAAACAATCATTCCTAAAACATGTCTGGTTTTTAACAAATTCATTTGCCTGGTTAAATGATTTATACTGATAAACAAATTCTATAGGTTAGGTGACATCGTTAAGATAAAAATCTATTGGTTACAGTGATGGAGATGGGTGGAGCCTTTATTATAGAAAATGGCCAATGAAATAAGGTGATAATAGGTATCCATTGTCTATAACAGTTGTGTTGCTTTGACAGCTGAATCAATTTGTTGGTCATTAAGCTGTTAACAAGTTTGTTTGTTTAGTAAGGGACATCAGTAACCTAATTAAATGTTATTCAAATTGTGTTTCCAGTTGAATTCAGAGTAAATACCTTGTACGTAACCTATGAGTTCTCAAAATTATTCACAATTAACATTTTAACGAGTTTAGTTGCTTATTAGTCATTTGACCTAACAGTGCCTTTATACATATCGATCACTCAATTAGGTGTTATTTCAAATTGGAGACCAAAATTGGTATTGGATGTCTTGCTAACCAAGTTGAAACACCAATCAATCTCAATAACTTATAATAAACTTTGAAAAAATAATTTATTTGAATTCCTTAAGTTTATTAGTTGATTGACTTTGACAATTATTTTGGAAAAGGAAATTAGGAGATATGATTATTTAACTGAATATTCTATGGCCAGAAATTTTTTATTGTTTGAATTTAATAGCCTGTTCGTCTATGTATCTTAAAGAACGCAATTGTTTTAAAATTGTTTCATATTATTTAATTTTTCTAAAATATTATTATTAAGTAATTGTTTCCAGGTGTTGGAAGAAGTCATTTTCTCCATACATTTCTAAATGCTTTTCAATTCTCTTTCATTTCAAATAATCTCATTATGAATTTGTACAAATAATCTACATCAATCATATAAAGGGAATATATCTCTTGCTTTTATAGATGACTGTACGCCTTCAAAACATATAAGTTGAAAAATTCCCCTGAAACTAAATTCTTGTTTTAATTCTTATCACATATCAGATAAGTTGCAAATAAACTAGTTCAATAATAAGTTCAATGTTGTTAAAAAATATCTAAGCTTTTATGATTATACATTTTCTGAATTTAATGGATATTTATGAATTCATCCATATATTGTATTCATTTCATCATTTCAAGCTAAGAATATAAATTTTGATCAAAATCCTTGACTCAAATTTATATCCATTACTCATTTCTTAAGAAGTTGTTGCCAAGAAATACCTTGGGTTTTTTTAAGACACCACTTCTAAATGCCATTCAATGACTTGACTCTTCTCTTTGGAAAAGATCACAGTTTAAGGTTCATTACACCATTCAATACCTTCTGCCTCACACCTGATGAGGCTGGACATTATTATCCAATCAGAATCTCTGCAGTCTTAACCCCTTTGACTGACAGCAAGACCCAACTTCCTGCCTGACCTGTCACTAACGAGGAGCAATGGCCGCCATTAGGAAAAACAACTGATTCTTGATTATTAAAATCACAGTTGCCAACAGCATAGAAGGCATATCTACAGTTGCAAAAACCAAAGTAAGTAGACCATTACTGCTACATACACAGTATAACATCTTAACCTTATTGCTCTTCCTTGTTTCATGAAAGAGCTGATAAAAAAGCCTTGAAATGTTGGCTTCACAGTCAAAATGAAAAAAATTTCAAGTCCATTCCCTTATATAGAATATGTAATAAAGTTACTTATTGTTGACAAGTTAAGTTGTGTTTTATTAACACTGATTTGTAAAAGTGATATTTGGTTCCTTTTCTTTGACAATATTAAGCAAAGATGGCATTGTTTACATAGGTGTGCACTGAACCATGACTGCTGGGAGAGGAGGGAGTGGACAAGCCATTACATAACAGGAAAGAGCTGGCACTGTAAGTATGTTCACCTAATTCTTCAATAAACATGCAGTATATTTCTCAACTGGTTAGATTAGGAATCGCATCAGAGGGTTCACTCCAATTTACCAATAGATAGTCTTGATTAATTGTAATTTCTTTTCTTGAAAACCCAGACAGGCTGATTGTCTAATATATGGTGTGGGAGAACTTGATACTATTTGCCATTTAACCTGAAATTGATAGTTGGAATTTGCAATCAATAATTGTTAGACAATTAAGTTGTTCCCAGTTTTAAGTTTGATCACATGAATTTTCATTTGTTTTCATTTCATAACATGTGATTAGCATTACATAATTTGCATGTATTTATTTGAATATCAAATTCATTTGATAAAAATTACACTCATAAATGTTAGTATTGCTGAACCTAAATGTATGTTAATATTTGTAATACAGGATTATTATACAAATTGTTAGAGCACTTTATACTTATTCCTGCTATTGAACTTGAAAAATGTTTTAAGATAGGAAAAAGTTGTCGGTGAACATTTTGGATTTTCTGTAACTTTTAAAGTTTTTACCAACTTTTGGAACAATTGTGAAACAATTACTTTATATTTATATAATTTCAAGTATGGCTTTCCTTAAGATGACTGTATATGATAAATGCTATTCTTTTGATATCATCATCATTATTGGTTATTTGTACATGTATTGAAAGTTGCAAACACACATACATGGACACCTTTTGGCCTCACAGGATGTTATGTTTATTCCAGATGAGAACTAATAAACCAATGTTTGAAAGATTTTTAAAGCCTGATTGATAATTCTGCTGCTTTTTTTATACAGGCAGACAGATTTAGTTTACTTCAGTGTCACAAATTAAACTAGTACATCAATAAAACATGTTATAGTATTACTTGAGTTTGTTTAACAACCACCCATTGTTTGGCATATGAGACATTATTAAAAACAATACAACATATATACTTTATACTAGGGAATGAATAGAGGTAATGAAAATTAGAAACTGTTTACAAGAAACAAGTTTAATCATATAACATTTTTAAAACATTGCTGTTACTAGTTTTGTGCTTAAGTGTTTGCTCGTTTATTTCTTAAGGTGTTCACTGAACCAGAGAATACACAAAGCTGGCAAGATGAAGATTCACAGGGGGATTAAGAGACAGTGTCTTCACAGTAAGTACATTGAATTGTTACATAAACAAACAGATTGATAAGTGACTTCTGATCAGTTGATTTACTGATTGGAGCCATATATCAATTTATTTGTTAATTGCTTGATCTAATTGATTTCTATGTTAGGGATAAGAGTACAGTTATCCAATTTGAGATTGCCATCTGAGATCTTTTTACACTGTTTGGTGTCTTTCTGTTTGTAACAAGCATTATATTCTGTTTCAGAATGAAGACCAGTCAACTAGTCATCAGATGTCAACACAGTGAAAAGGATTTTTTGGATTTTTTTAGGATTGTTTATTTACTTTTTTAATGAAAAAATAATTATATGCAATTTTCATACATATATATAATTTTGTTAATAATATTTTAGCATTGTTAAAAGTTTTCAACTAAAATAAGTGATTTCTTGTAATTAAATTGCTGTGATGAATATTCCAATAGTCTATCTCGTAATTGTTCATTTATCAGTGATTTCATTCTTGATAAATTTGTGTGTATAGTCTTACAATTAAATCTATAAATATTGTCCATGAAATTGCCACAAAGAAAGATTTTGATATTACATTCTATTAAAACGTTTTAATGATTGTGTGATTCTTTTGTCATTGTTTGAAGGCATGCTTTTAGCTTCAATGCTGGTACTATTTTTTTACTGGGATGTAATATTGCAGAAGCTTCTGAACGAACTTCAACAGCTGCTTTAGAAGCTTCTGCCAATTTGCGGTACGTGGAATATCAGTAAAAGCATAGTCAGAATCATAATTCATGACGGGATGCATGTGCATACTTGTTAGAGGCATTGGTGGGTGTCAACATTAATGACACTAGGGAGTATACACAAAAATCTAGCGAGAATGCAGACATCCCGTCCTGAAGGTTGTATCAGCATGCTCGTTAAAAGCAGTGGCTGCTGTAAACTTTTACGACCTTCAGGATGCATCCACATAGTCTCTAGAGGCACTGGTTGCCGTAAACTTTTACGACCTAATTACCCCTTCAAGATGCATCCACATAGTCTCTGGAGGCACTGGTTGCAGTAAACTTTTACGACCTAATTACCCCTTCAAGATGCATCCACATAGTCTCTAGAGGAACTGGTTGCAGTAAACTTTTACGACCTAATTACCCCTTCAAGATGCATCCACATAGTCTCTAGAGGCACTGGTTGCAGTAAACTTTTACGACCTAATTACCCCTTCAAGATGCATCCACATAGTCTCTAGAGGAACTGGTTGCAGTAAACTTTTACGACCTAATTACCCCTTCAAGATGCATCCACAGAGTCTCCAGAGGCACTGGTTGATGTAAACTTTTACGACATAATTACACCTTCAAGGATGCTTCCACAGAGTCTCTAGAGGGACTGGTTGATGTAAACTTTTACGACCTAATTACATCTTCAAGGATGCTTCCACACAGTCTCTAGAGGCACCGGTTCCTGTAAACTTTTATGGCTACAATCACTTTCTGGAGATGCATCCACACCATCGCCACAGGCCTGTACACTTTACGACTTTTCTGGTGAAGGTGAAAATGTACTTGCGGATGCACTTGTGGCGATGGTAAAATTTTGCTTGCTGAGATGCTGTGAATGCATCTTGAGAGGGAAATTTTTTTTATAGGGGTCAACATACATAAAACGCAGTAATCAATTTCCTCCAAGCTGAGACAATATCAATTGTATCATATTGTAGGGAACGTCTTCTTGCTTTTCTGATTTAAGTTGATCTAAGAATAGGGATCTATAAATAGCGTTTAAAATAGATGCTCCCTGTTGACCAGCCAAGTGGTCAGATTTTCTGTCTAGTCAGCTAAATTCTCCAATAACAAGATACAAGTAATAGCCCCTTATGATTCTAAATGTAAACATGAGAAGATGGTCAAGAGAAGATGAACGTTATCTCTATGAATAAAATGTTATTGAAAAGCATTCAATTACTTTCATTAATCTTTGTGAAAACTAATTTCTCAAGTCTATTCTACCAAATAACGTGAGAGATCTCGGTAAGCTCAAAGATCAAAGCAAGGGGCTTTAATTGATACCAATATAACAATGCACAGCCACATCGACACTGACCCTTTAGCAGCTAGGGCAGAACTACAACTCTTGAAATTTTCAGGTCAAAATGACCACAGGGACAAAATGACATAGACCCCAAAAATCAAAATGGGCACCCTTTGATGTGAAAAAAGTCACAAGTCATAATCAATATGGCCACACAAATCATTTTAGAGTTAACAAGACATTTAAATTTTCCTATTTATTTATTTCATCATAAGCAGAATTGAAAATCTAATCTACATCAGCTTGCTTTGAGACTGGACCGGGTCAAGGGTCAGCTACATCACCCCCTCCAAATAGTCAAATGTCCTCAAGTCAACAATTCGACGCTTTACCTGTTCTTTCAGTAATAGTCAAAGCACTTACGTTATTTAAAGTAATATGACAGAACCAAAATTCAGTCCTTCAAGAATTGGCACTGAGTGATTCAGGTAAAGAGTTTAACTCAGTCTTTTGTCGATGTTCACTGCACGTTGCTGTACCCAAAACTAGGTGTATGTATTCATGTGGCAATTATCTGGTAATTTGCAGATTTATAGGATCTTTTAGTGTACTGTACACTAGGGGGAGTGACAACATTGAAAGAGCCTGCACACAAAGTTGACTCCTTGAATTTTACATCGGATCAGAGGTGGACTCGAACCTGGCACCTCAAGCTTACTAGCCTGCACCTTTGCCCACTCGGCCACCAAGCCTTACAAAAAAAAAACGCCAAAAATAAGATACCGTAATTTCTGCATTAATTTGACCATTTTTAATGGGTCAAAAACTATAATCATGCACCTCAAATAACTCAACCATGTGCCAAAGATTATATTATAATTATAAGATATGGGACAAAATATTTGTTTCAATGACATTGTCAATTCATTCATTTTATCTGACTGAACATCTATGCTGATGATTTTATAGTCTATTATTGTATAACAATGATAGTTTTTTATTCTTGATTCTGGATATTTTATAATATTTACTGATACTATACATATTCAACATCGTCACTCATTTAAATTCATAGGCTTCACAATTGGGCGTCGTTTGTTTACTGTTAGTATTTATGACAAATATCATACTGTGTTGTTTTCAACATTTACTATGGTTCTGTTCCATTGGAACAATCATCTGAATGTTATTAATTATCATAATTTATGTAATATTATTGATTCCACAATTATGAACACAGATATCATACTCTTATTAATTTTGTTTTAAAAAAGTGAATTTGGTACACACACTGATTTCCATATAAAATGTTATTAATTCTATATACTTTAGCATATTGCAAGTGTTGTTTCAAAAGACGATGAATTTTGTAAATGTTAGATATACAAATATCCAATTGTGAAATCTATTCCAAAGATTAGGTTTATTCAACACACATAATGTTGTTTTATGTTGTTAATTCCCCTCTACTTATTGCAAGTTTTGTTTCAAATGAAGAGAAATTTTATGAAAGTTAAATAGATACAAATGTATTTAAATTATGAAATTAATTCTATAGATAAAATTAATCACAGATGCTGCATGTTGATTATGTTGTTTATTCTACATTAGCATATTGCAGGGATAGCCAGCAACGTTACCAATACACACATTACAACATGGTAACAGATGGTCGATAACAGTATAGTTTATAGATTTGATAATATTCTCAGCGATCGCTAGTTTGGCAACAATAACATGCTTCCTGTTTTAATTCGTTGAATGTGATTAATTCATCGGATTATTAGAACCAGTTCTAACAGCTGATCTTGCATTTCAAGAATAAGGTCAATTTCTAAAAATGTTTAAGACTAATGTGAATATAAATGTCTAAAAATATTTTTTAAAGTTTTGAGAAGTCTTTGAGTGTAAAAGTTATATACATAAGGTATATATATGCAACCTTTTTTTTGGATAACAACTTCTTTTTTGTGACAATTACAATTACTTCTAGGAGGAATAAGAAAGGTTGTTAATATCCCATTAAAGAAGTTTTCATCTGAAAAATCTTTTCTTACTAAAGTTTTCAGGAAATTGCTACTTTTATTCTTAACTAGAGCCTTCAATCTTCATTCAACACAATATTTTTTATTATTTGATTTTCAACCAAATTTTTTTTAAACAGATCAATTTCAATTTATTTTTCTTTTTTAGTTTAGATTCAAGATTCAAGATATTTTATTTGTAGAAAGGCCAAAGACCCAAAGTACAAATTAGATTGCAAGAATATGTTACAGAGTTACCATTTTTTGTTTTATACATTCAAATACATGTTTAAGGAATTTTGCCAGATTAACAAGAAAGATATTATCATTCAAAAGACATAAATTTGAAGCATTATCATTAGTGTTGCTTTTACAATCTGGGATGAAACGTTCTCTCTCTTTAGCAAAATAAACACAGTCATACAATACATGTTTTTCACTTAGTGGTACATAACAATGTTTATAGATGAGGGTGTCATTACTATACAAATTGTTTCTGCTCAGAAATCCACTTCTAGATAAGGTTAATACACGTCTATGTTCACACGAACTTATGTTTAACAAATAATTTTCACAACTAAGTAAAGACTTATGGGAATTATAAAATTTTAGGGAATCACTTTCAAGAGAAGAATGCCAATTCTGATATGAACATTCTCTAACACGTTGTCTGAAAACGTGAACAAAATAATCGGGATCTCCCACTGCTTGGCTTATCCAAACGAAGCCAAAGCCATACCGAAATAATAAATATTTGACATGGTTAACCCAATTTGGTCTTTTTCTCTCAGAAATTTTTTAGTTTATTACTTAAGTAATCTTCAATGACTAAAAGATATGGAAACCACTATATGCCTATTAGATTATATATGTTTAAGTTTTCATATACACTGATTCACAACAACTGAATTTCAATGTCTAACTCAAAACTGAAAAACAAATTAATGTATTTACGAATAAAATTTATGTATCTAAATAATTGGTAGCTTTTATCCATAGGATTCCATGTAACCTAACCCAAACAACTGATATTTATTACCAATTAAGTTCTATCCAATCAGTAAATCACATAGTTAGCAAAACAAACTGTCACATTCATTGATTGATATGACCAAAAATAACAAAACTTTTCAATCTTAAAAACAATTTAATGATGTAAAGCAATCAATGTTAAGACAGTTTACAATCAATTTAAAAGATCTGTAAGGGAAAAAAAATTCCTACCAAGGTTAGTTAGAATAAGAAATGGTCCTGAAAGTTTGGAGAAAAACTACGTCTAGCCCCAAATTGGTTATTAGCAATACAAAAAGTATCTGATAGCCAATCTTGAAAACCAGGAATGACATGTAATCAATTACACAATATTTCAAATAATTTTATTACCGTATTCGATTCAATAAGTGCGCCCAACCTCATTTGTAACTTACAAAATAATAAGACCCCCCTTCTCATAACTTTTCATGTGTGATTAAGCTTGGCAGTTGCATTGAAAACAGGAATTACCATTTATCAAGGAGCTGTATTTCATGTATAGACTTACGGATATGTGACTTTCTTTTTATTCCAGAGGCTGGTTACCTAAAATCTTTAAACTCCAAACAATTTTGAATATGTTTTGGTGGTAGAATTTGTTTGAATTTTATGGAAAGCAACTTAAATAAGTGCCCTTTCTTCAATTTTCAAAGTGCTCAGGGCACTAAATATGTTGAATATGGTATACTGTGAATTTGTATCATTGATGTTCTAGTGAATTGGTCATAAGCATCTGTCTAATGTGTTTTAAATGAGAAAATCGCAATCAACTTTCGAGAGTTAAATTTATCTGGAACCTTTGTAAAATAATTCACAAACTGGTAAGTGGCCGGAAATACAAGGATGTTACTTCAAGAAAAGTATGGGGCTGAAAGTTTATGGTACTAAAGCCAAATGGAGTTGTTGAATTGGAAAATGTGTCAGCCACTTTCAAAGAAGATTTTTATTTCAGTTTGTAGGCCATTAACATGTACAAAAACATTACAATAATGAGCATACATGTTCTATGGAAATATACAGATATCTAACTTACCATTTTTAACTGATCAAACTAGTTAGCTAACTAATTAAATTTAGCACAATTCATTCAAAGTATATGTACCACACCATGAGATGTCAATTGATCTGTCTACAATTTTTTGTTAGTGTATTTTATAAATATCTTCAAAATCATCATAAGAGAAAAATAGAAAATCAATTAATCTAAGTATTACATATTTATTACATTCAAAAAAGGAAGTGGACTTTTTTAAAATCTACCGTGATTACTCACCTCACAAATAACATCTGAGTTAAGTTTCACTGCATCTAGTATTACATCTTGGTAATCAAGGTATGGGAATGCAGTGAATCTTAGTGATTTTAACATATCTTTAAGTCTCTGTCATTAAAACTTCCAGTACTAAATAAGAAGGCAAATTAATTTCAAAATCATTAAGAATTGATAAATGTCTTCTGTAGATTTCCTTTTTAAAAAAAAAAAAGCAAGAATACATGAATATGTCACACTGTCAACTTATACATTGTGAATAAAAAAGTGACAAAAGTTTTATATTAAAATTCTAACCCTTCAATTTATGTAAATTCTGACATTTGATTTCTCAGACTTTATTTTGAAATATGAGATAGAAAAGTTCAATGCAATTGTTTATTACAGAATAGCAACCTTTCTGTATAGATTTTTATTATGTTTTCAGTAAACTAAATGATATCCTCAGACGCTTGTCACATCTATATTACAAACTACAAGAATGCCCTTTGTTTTTTAAACAAATTATGAGCATATCACTGCTTTGTCCTTAAACACAATCGGTAACTTACTATAATGCTCCTTCCGGTTTGCATCCTCTCAAGGCCTTTTTCAAATAATGCATATTGAAATATATATACATTTGGTATGAAAATCATTCAACAATATTTTGACATCAAATTTAGAATTTTTAAACAGAGACAAACAAACCCACAACCCCTTACATCAATGTTATTTGTATACTTGGATTCCCCTTTCATCCTTGATTATCTACAGTGTTTGATGAAGGCATTGGATGTCGCAATAAACTTTTTTTGTTGTCAAATTCAGAATGAGGAAAAAAAGTAAGTCTTCAGCGATTTGGCAAAGTTCAGATTTGTTTAAGAGAAATAGATGGAATAGAAATCAGTCTTTGACACTGTAATCATGCATGCATCAAGTCTATGTGTTCTTCAAAACAGATCAATGCCTAGAAACCGATCTCGGTAAAACAAATTATTTGATCAAACAATAACTACATGATGATATTCATAAATAACTCAGTGTAGCATTACATAAGAATACCTAGGTATACACGTTCAAGTAAAATTATCTCCTGAAAAATTAAATCTCACCTCCCATCTTGAATCCATTATTGAATAAATTCCTAATATTTATGTCCAATAAAGCAAACATTCATATTCAGTCCAAGTAAAAAGATTATGTTTTCCCCAGTACAATAATTCAACAGTCATTTACGTGCAAGTCTCGTCAACTCCAGATCCATTGAGGAATGATAATGGCCTTACCGGCAGCAGAAATAGCCAACACTTAATGTCCTACTTAGTTAGACAGCAAACGTGCAACGCACTTGATAACAAATCTGCCAACCTTTATTAACTATTCACCTACTGTGTAATACATACTGGTCAAAAATAGTTAACGATATATAGAAATTTTGATATCAAAAGTAACCTACCAGGTGATTGATACTGAAATAGTTGAGCCAACAGTTATACCAAACCCTCACAAACGAATGCATAAAACCTTTTGACAGTTCTAAGAAATATCATTTTGTCAAGGTCAAATCTGTATAATCATTTGGTTTCTGTAAACCAGTTACACAGAATGGAAAATCAAGAAGAAATAGGGTTAAATCTCTGATTCTCTTAACCCTCTCCCTGCCAGAGGCATATTATGCTGCTTCAATTCATGTATTGGCAATACTTCATCTGGCATAGTGTCAACACTGACAGCATTTTGGACAGATGTTTTCTGTCGTAGAAAATTGATATTCACTTCATATTCCATTATCCCATTGATCAACATGCTTGTTATAAATATTATTATGTTATTGTACTTTGTCTGACAATTGAATGAACTAATAATTAATTGACACCGTAAACACCAGCGTATGTTCAAATAATAGTAGAATGAAAAAAGATTAGAAAGTGAAAGGTATAGATTGAGAGACAGTATGAATTACTTTAGTGACCAATTTACTTATATTGTAAGCGAGATACTCCAAACAGGATCTGCAATTCTTCGGTTGTAGAATAAATCACAAAAACAGGTTCTAATACTAAAAAATTCTGGTGTTTGGAAAAGTCATTTTTTCATGTAAGTGAAAGAAACAGCGACAGATGTTAAATTTTTTTATTTGATTTCAGAATTTTTAAATGGTGGGATCCTATATAAATCTATTGGAAAGGGGGTTTACCTTTCTCACAGGTGATATCAAAAAGGGGAGGGGAGAGAATAAGTTCTCCATGAGCATGTTTTGACAAAGATAAAAATGCTCCATCTTTACCCTATATTCTTCGATAAAGTACTGTTTTCGAGTGACACCACCACACATTTGTCTACGACATCCAAAACTATAGGGGGCTGGATAGAGCAGCGGCGAAAACTCTTCTACACACAGTAAGGTTTGGGTGCAATGCTACACTGAAATCAGCGTAGTACCACCCATGGTTCAGTAAGGTTTGGGTGTAATGCTACACTGAATTTCAGCGTAGTACCACCCATGGTTCAGTAAGGTTTGGGTGCAATGCTACACTGAAATCAGCGTAGTACCACCCATGGTTCAGTTAGGTTTGGGTGCAATGCTACACTGAATTCCAGCACAGTTCCACCCATGGTTCACAAGTTCCAGCCAATGTTCGCAGGTTTCAATGCATAGCCACGGTGGTGTTGCTGGCTTTCTCCCTGCAATAATACTAATAGCCGTGATATAAGTGAAATACTCTTGAAAGCGCATTAAACCCCAACTTATCCGAAACAATAGCGTCTAGCCCTCACGTTAAATTGGTCTTAATTAAGGATATTCACTTCATTACTCAGTTTCTTCAAAAACTTATTGTTATTTCAAGTGTTAACTTGTTATCTACGATTCAAATTAAAGAAAATGAGTTGCTGCTTATACTGATTTTGTTGCAACAAAAAATTTTTGCCCTGAAACGTATAGATACGTTGGATATATAAATGAAGAGATGACTGAAAAATAATTAAGACAAGTCTTAGTTTAATTCAATACATCTTTGAAATGATCAGTATATAAAATGAGGTTTAGATAAGAAGAGATTAGCTAGGATGTTTTCAGTGGTGACCTTTGAAGAAGTATATTTGCTCAGCTAATATTTTTCATAATCCTGGATCTTAGGCGAAGGATTATTATTTCATAATTAAGATGAATATGGATTTCTGACAGAAATCAATGGCTCATTAATGAAAGAACTCAGAGGATTTTCCTGTCCATTGCCTACACAACTGCTTTCAGTAAAGTTAAGCATCAATGATCACAGTTATTAGTTGGATGGGCGTCTGACTTGAAAGCTAGTTATAGGGGCAGTAGTATGTTTTTAAAGATTTATGTCCTTCAATTTTCATTGGGATTTGAGGTTTAATGCCGCTTTCAGGAGTATTTCACTTATATCATGGCCACAAGTATTATCACAGGAAGAAAGCTGGCAACACTATTGTGGCTAAGCACTGTGGTGAAACCTGCGAGCATTGGTTTGAACTAGCGATCCATGGGTGGTGTTGCTCTGAAATTCAGTGTAGCATTGCACCCAAACCTTACTGCATGTAGAACAGTTCTCTAGCTGAGCCCCTGGCGGGATTCGAACCCCTGGTAGCATTTGAACCTCAAACCTCTTGATCCAAAGTTGAACATTATGACTACTGTGGAGAGGTATCTTATTTGAATAGGTAAGCAAAGTAAAAATTACCCATAAATTGTCATTAGATTTTGATGTTTCTTGAAAATGAGATCAAGCTCTAAAGAAACAGTATAAAACATGAATGCAATGTTTTGGAAAGTTTGTTGTTTTCAAAAACAATGTCACAAAAACTGTACCTGTTACAAAATATCAAAACCTCTTGATATTGTGTGAAAGATTTTTTGCCAAATGTTTTGAGCTTTTGTTACAATTGTGTAAATTAATAAAGATACATAGATAATTCATGAAGTTACGTTTGTTTTGTGAACAATTATGAGCTACACAAATAATTAATAAAGACATTTGTTTCCAACTTCCATTTCACCAAAATCCATCTGGCAGATGTTGATATAATTGCATTATTCAGCAAAGCAAAACCCATAAACGCAAAACAACAAATTTTGACAGATTGCAAATCAAACCAAATGTGAAACAATCATTTTGGAATTGTTTTTGATATTGGCAGCAAACACGCAGATACAAATACAGTTGCAATAGATTTCTCGATTTTGAATACTTCATTTTTTGACCACAGTAAAGAGATTAAGGTATATTCAAAAGCTGAACATATCCCTATTTCTGCCGTTCTCAAAAATCAATATTTTCCAAATTATGCACAACCGACACATACCGGTAATATTTTTGACATATCTTTATGAATTCAGCTGCCTCCAATTTTTTATCATTGATTGCAGGTTAACAGTAAAGAATAATAATCTATATTATAGCGTCAATGGAAAGCTAAAGTTGGTGCTACATTTTAATATGCCCTAGAATTGCAAATTTTCAAATGAAAATACGAGCACTATATATAGTTCCTGTTAGATCAGAGAAAAATACATTTATCTGAATTGAAAATAGAGATGTTATTTTTCATTGTTTTTATCAAACCCCAAACAATTGAGAAATTTGATTTCCAAATCAGCATCTTTTATTTTCAAATGCAAAGCAATTTGGTGAATAAACTTGCACACTTTAAAAATAGATGACAATTTTTTTCAGCAAATTATATCATTTGATTATGTCAAAAAAGAATATTATGTAGAAATACAACAAACAATACATATTTAACGGCTTTTAAGAACAATACAGTACATATTCCAAGAATATCCTGTTCAAACTGAGAATATTATCTTTGTTAATGAATAAAAATTCCTGGTACACAGCCATTAGCAGGGTCTTATCAAAATATTTGTGCGGTAAAATTTTCCTGTACCTTTAATGACAAAGGCAAATGAGAATTCCATTATGAATTACATTTTCCCCAAGTTTAACAATATGGGGAGACAACTCTTATTTTAGTACTGACATTTTGTACTTCCATTATGAAGAAGGGAAAACATTGATCCAATGCAATTGACATTAATGACATATCCATTCCCAATGATAATTGAATATGGTGAGATGCATATTTTCCTGAACTGATCACAACCATGTCAGACAACTAGGTGATTGTATTTGTGCGATAAATAAATTAATTTCATTGAATGCACATCTCCATTTGCCAAGGATGGAAATTGGTATGGATCTTAGAGACTGGAGACAGAACAAAATATAGATGTAAATCTTACTCATACATTTTCATATGTATTTTATATCACAACACTAGGACAAGATAACCAAGGGCAGATCGGAAGAATTTTCAAATGGGGGGCGGTTGACCCATCAAGAAGGGGAAGGTGACCTTACAAGATGATGGACCATGCTTTTGCCCATTTGGCCTTTCTGGCCTGATGAGTTAAAATAGAAGGGGCAGGGGGGGGAACGTCCCTTTAGATTTATCACTTAAGGGCTCCTTTTATAAAACAACCTTTACTAAGGGCATTCTTACCTCCCATTACGCTAAGGTTACCTTAGTGACTTAATTACTATCACCTCAATGGTTGTGTAGAGGAAAATTATGTTGAACAACCACTTACCTCGACTTTATCACTTCTCGATTTTTGTTCAAAGATTTTTCAACAAAATAAGAACTGGGCTTGATTTTTGTCAATTTGTCCAATAAACACCTTTAATTAGCCTGTCATTAAGACAGCGTGGTTATCAACTGTGAAAAACCCATGCCACCTGGGCTAGGGGCCATAAAATTTGCCCAGGTGTGACGTAATAAACAGACTGTACAGAGTTTCAATTATTTCAATTGAAATACCGCCTTAAATAGTTGTTTAATTACCATTGATGTGGATATCTTTTTTACACCAAACGCTTACCGGTAATAGTGTTACATAGTCAAAATCTTTATCAAATAGAGTGGAAAACGTTCTCTGAAAATTGTTCATAATTTTTTTTTTTCTGTGATATTGTTACAATAGATGTATAGATCATGAGGCAATTATTCTGTTTATGACGTCACAAAAAGGGTGTGTGACCAGTCATGCATTCACTGGTTTGTGGCCAGATAGATATAAGCGGCCCAACAAAAGTGGCATTAAAAAACGGCTTTCATTACCAAACTGAACATATTTGAGTAGCGACCTTTGACGCACTATACAGTTTTGTAATGAGACATTCATATTCCAAAGAAAATAGTGAAATACATTTGTGGTTATGTAAACTTTGAGGAAGACCGTATATGATGACTTGCAAGAGATCTCCTCAATGAATGATATTCGTTGAGCAGGCAGTTTAAGAAGAAAAGAAATGGTCTTTGAACACAGCCATGTAGCATGTGAAACTTTTTGGTAATTAATATGAAAGTTGTTTGGAGGGTTCTGATAAAAGTTTGCATACCGGTCAACTTTTTTACCTCTAAGGTTGAAGACTTACATGTAAATAATGAGACATTGCCTGTAACCAAGTTAACAACTTATAATTTGCATTGGTGATGAAAAAAATTTAAAGTCCGGTACATTAGACCTTTGATTTCTGAGGAGGAAGAACCAAATAGGTTTTAAATTCCTAGAGAAAGTGGTGTATGGAGAAAGGACGAGAAAAGATTTGAAGAAGGCCATGTCAGTATTTGTAGGGAGGTTAAGAAAAAATCTGAAAATATAAGTTTTCCTGTAACAAAGAATATATTCTGAAAATTTGGGTATCTGATAAGAAGTTTCAAAGGTTTCAGAGATAATGACTACGACATGGTTCTTTGGAGGCAGGGAGGACTAAATCTACAAACTTTCATCACCTAGGTGCTACATACATTCCCGAATATTTCAGGCTTGGTGGTGTAGCAGTTCTAAAGGAGAGGTCAGAAATAATTATATTTTACTGACATCCTTGAGAGGCATTAAGACGGTAAGATGAATAGAGCAAGTTTTATGGATTTACAACTTCTTGAAGCAAGATTTTGATAAAGAAGTTGTAAATCTATAGAAATTGTTCTTTATTCTGTTTACAGACAGACCTTACAAGGATGACCTATTTGAGCTAGAGTTTGTTTATATCTTTTTTTTTTATGTATTTTGATTAGTCAAGGATGTTTATATCATGAAATCAACCTAATGATGTTGATGTCATTTTTCTTGACTTTGGTCACTTGTACATTAACATTGCCTTTTGTTATTTTCGTGAAACTTTGTAAAAAAAAGTTATATCATCAAATAATCATTCATATCCAACTTTTAATGTTGAATGATCATGTTGACAGCAGTCAAAACTCATTAACCATAATCATATTGTATGATTGCTTTTTTAATCTTAATATAAGAACATAACAAAATCCAAATAGGATGTTTTTAATCAAGTAAAACTCATTCCTTAAAGGAAACAAATCATAAAAACAGTTGTTTTTCATGAGACATTTTCAATTAACAAAACACAAATACATAAATTTGGCTGCACTAATTCTCAGATATTTTTTACACTTTTAATGAGTCTGAAAAGTTATCATGAATTTACAAAGCAAATAATGACATGTGATAATGAGCCATTATAGAAAATGACATATGAACTTGTAAGGTTTCAAGGATAGAGGTACAGTTGCTTGACAATACTCCTAGTGTTTCCTAGTTTGAATCCCATATGTGCTATAAAATATTTCTAAAACTTTCTAAAGTTAAAATTTTCAATTTGTTAATGTTTGATAAACAATAATGATATTGCACAGAATAGATTTAAATTACAAAAAATTGTTTTGAATAAATAATGAATTTAAAGAGACAATTTTCACGCCTTGCATGATACTAACCTAAATACAATATATGGTGATAAAAATTCAAAACAACTTAAATATTCATTCCCAAATGACAAAATATATGATAATAACTTAATTGTTTGCAATGGAAATATAAAAAACATTGCTGAGTCAAAATCATACATCTATCCAACTTTAATTCAAGCTTTAGATAAGTTTTCCAAAATACATTTGATTAATAGACACATTCTATTGTATGGTGATTAATCAATATCACTACTTTATACCATCATATATTGAAAGCATACAAAACTGATTAGGTTAAAAATGATAGACGGTAAAGTTTAGTATATGTGACTCCATCAAACTATTGAGTGTCTCTTTAAGTGAGTGAGTTATTGTTTAGCACTGCGTGAGCATTATTTCAGCCATTAGCAGCGCCATGGTGTCTCTTTAAACTGATTTTGACTAGAACAATGAGATTATGTGCAGTGATGATTTATGTTGTGTGAAATACAGAATTTCAACATATAAGTCCTGTAATATGAATCATAAAAACATGTCACAACTTAGACAGCCGAAATATGTCTGACCGATTGTTCATCAATCAAGAATTAATTTAGGAATAAAATATGTTTAGCCTCGGATATTTGTAACTTTCATCAACTTGTGTTGATATATTTGATATCAGAAGATACAAGGGTGAGATTCTATTCATCATCCAAAATCATTTTTCATTTCGACTCCGTGAAAGATTTTTATTTCTGAACACTGCACTACCACAAGACTCTCAATGCAATCATGTCATAGCATTGTGACGTCGTCATGTTTATGATGTAATAGCATTGTGATCTCATTACATGATGATGAAAAACAATTATGATGTAATGAACTTTACTGCATTGTTCAAAATCTACCGTCAAAACGATATCTCCTAAATCACTTGATCTTCCATAAGCGATATCTCCTGTGGAACAGTTTTGGATGATAAATTATCTTTGGACCAATTTACGATACAGCGATAATTTGAACACATTTCCAGTGTTGTTCCTAGAGGAAGTCCGGGAGAATTTTGCCAAACCTTTTGGCTTGGTGTCCCTAAAAAATTGGATGAATATGATAAATAAACAATTGCAAAGGGTCCCCTCTGCACAGAAAAGACCAAATTGACACCATAAACTGACCCATAGGAACAACACTGCATTTCAACCCTCAATGACAACATGAATGACAACAATGAACAATGATTTCAATTTACGACAGCTATGATGAGAATGAAGTCTACATACGTTTTTACCCACCTTCATGGAATAGTTGCCACTCATTCTCTTCTTGAAATACGCAGATCCAATCCCAAAACTCGGTGTGCGTTTAAAAGCTGACGGAGGTTCCTGTGACGGGACCTGGTGTTGGCTGGCAGTCCATGTTCTTCCCCCAAATACCTGGAATATCAAAATATTCATTCATTTATTTGGCACTAGCACCTCTCTTAGTAATATGAAGGACAAGTTTGAAATGAATAGTGTGTCTGCAAGGAGTCATGATGGTTGAGAGGGCAAAGGCATCAAGCTCGTGTTCCTGAGATGTTGAGGTAGGAGGTTCGAGCCCACCTGTGAACAGGTAAAAACCCTGGAGTGGGGACGCTTTCAATGTTGTCCCAACTCCTAGTATACTTTACCTGTTCCTTTAAAACAACACACAAATACTTTGGTAGCTGAGCTGAAAGTGGCCACACAAAAATGTGCTGACACCTAGTTGCATGTACAGCAACATGCATTTTATTGCAAATTTCTTTTGTTGCTTTGTGTCCCAGGTTACCCAGTTGTAATTGGGTACCTCGTAAGAATGAGCAGGGTGGATAAACTAATATCTGCAAAAGTTGCATACATCGAGGCTGTTGATATTGATAAAGTGTGTATATTGAATAGAATTATCAAATGACTGAGGGAAAAACAAAGTGCTTTATAGCAGTGTAGCTAGATGTTGGTGCTATACAAATGTTGATGATGAAAATGCGATTGGGGGACCATAAATATTTAATCTGACGGATTGAGGGAAAGAGGGACAGATGAGTGCACTTCTTGGACAATATTTCAGCCAAAAATGATGTGGGGTGGAGGGATGATATGATATCATCCTTGACCATTGGTCAGGGGTACGACAATCTTTTTCTTCATCAAGTTAACATTGTTCCAGATACTTAGGTTTAAGTCCAATGCAATAGTTTCAATAGTGCTATTGGAAATTCTATTCAATGACAAAAGGTTTTACCTTTTTACATATTATCCAATAAGTTGCAGGATTTCTGCTTGAAATATAGACACCTGGACAAAGTTGCAAACCCTAGAAACCCCAAACTATCTATCCTTTAGATTGAAATTGGAAAAGGCCTAAAAAGGGAATAATTGGATCACCAATACAACATTTACCATCAAGAACTCATTAAATTTTGGCAATACAGCCCTCAAGATCAGAAGCATCTTGACCCATGTAAATATCAATTAGGTCTGCTGTCTTATTACCTAGCTTGTAGAGCTTTGACTCAAAGCTTGGTAAAACTTGAAACCCGTAATCATATTGATTATAGATTGCCAAAAGTTGAGACATAAATGTAAATCAATGTAATTCAACATTACAACCTTTGCCAACAAGAATGATGTAGTTCATCATTTGGGAAATATAGCTATCACGCTGAGACATAATTCTGACCAGCATAAATCTCTGTCAATGAAGCCTTACAAGCTTACTGGCAAGAACTTTATCTTGCAGTCATAACAATGGTCAAAGAGAAAACTCTTGAAATGAAAATCATCAACCCCATAGGTTGCCAATAGATGAGATGGAAAATGCAAATCATCTGATCACCAATTCCACATTTAAATGCTAGCATGAATCATTTGAAGCAGCATTTGGACAACACAAGAATAAAACTTAGATGCATCTTGACCCATTAAAATATCTATAATCAACCAAGGTTTCTAAGTCTAAGTAAAATCAAAGAGACAGAAAATGCAAATCATTTGATCACCAATTCAACATTAAAATGCCAACGAGAAATAGTTGCTGAAGTATTGGGCAACTCAGCTATTGAAATGTTTATGTTCCATTCAAACCTCTAACAACAAAGCCTAATGAATTATTCTAGTTAGTTTGCGCATCTAAATAGACTTGCATGCGACCATGAATAAAACTAAAAACTCTGGAAACCAAAGTCATCTTTCCTGTAGGTTGCCAATAGATGAGACGGAAAATGCAAATCACTGTACGTTAAATGCCAACAGGAATCGTTTGATGAAACATTTTGGTAACGCAGCTATAAAGCTGCTGGACATCTTGACACGGCTATATTTCTAACAACCTCAATTAAGTCTTATAAACAAGCTAGTAGAACTTTGACTTATACCCAACCCTAGATATAACTGAAAACTCTGGAAACCTAAAATCATCTACCCTGTAGATTACCAATAGAAAAAAAATCAGAAAGTGGAAATCATTACAATAATTACAACCTATGCAAAGGGGAATAATGTGATGCAGCATTTTGGCAAAGAACTAACAAATCTAATTACCCATGTAAATCTCTTATCAGTTTCAGTGATGTCATATAAGCAAGCTACCAAAACTTAAACAACCGCATACCTCGACTTTATCACTTCTCGATTTTTGTTCAAAGATTTTTCATCAAAATAAGTACTGGGCTTGATTTTTGTTAATTTGTCCAATAAACACCTTTAATTAGCCTTTCATTAAGACAGCCTAATTATCGGCTGTGAAAACCCCACCTGGGCTAGGGGCCATAAAATTCGCGCGGGTGTGACGTAATAGACTGTACAGAGTGGCGCATCATTATTTCAACTAAAATACCGCCTTAAATAGTTGTTTAATTACCATTGATGTGGATATCTTTTTTACACCAAACGCTTAATAGTGTTACATCGTCAAATGATTTATCTAACTGAGTGGAAAACATTCTCTGAAAATAGTTAATTATTGGGGGTTTTCTGTGATACTGTTATGATAGATGTATAGATCACGATGCAATGATTCTGTTTATGACGTCACAAAAAGGGCGTGTGACCAGTCATGCATTCACTTTGTGGCCAGCAAAAGTGGCATTAAAAAAAGGCTTTTATTACCAAACTGAACATATTTTAGTAGCAACCTTTGACGCAATATACAATATTGTAATCAGACATTCATATTCCAAACAAAATAGTGAAATATGTTTGTGGTAATAGACTTTAACGGACTAGCACCAAACCATGGATAAAACTGATCAAGCATCTTCCGAGTAGGTTGCCACTAAAAGAAAAATAGAGTGCAAATCAATGGATAACCAATATAACATTTAAATGCCAACAAGAAATCATTTAATGCAGCATTTAAGTTATATTTCACAGAGGCAACTTGACCCATGTTAATCTCGATGTTGTTTCACAAGCAAGCAGAACTTCAACTATCACACAATGCAGCACCAATAACTTGTTGAGACAAAATCGTTAATCATTCGGGACACTGTTCACTGCAAGTGCATAAGAGTCAACATTAAAACTGAGATAGCTTCCGAATCCCCTGCTGTTTGTGGGATGTTATGATAGCTCGGATTCCAGAATACTTTGTCATAGACAGATCTTCCAATGCCCTCGGGAGGGGCCATCCATAATTGATCCATCACAATTGCATTTCTACCGTTCCTTAAAACTGGAAACTTTAGTCTCAGAAATCTCAAAGATTTTGAAAGGTCATTTTTAAATGTGCACTTAATGGCGTCATTGGCCTGTCATCATATTTAGACATCCTCAACTCTTGAGTGACAGCAGTCTAAGAAGGGTATTTAGAAAGTGATATACATAAAGAAGACAACAAAGACTTCCTAGAAAACACCTTCTTTATCGTGAATTTCACAATAAGTAGTTTTCAGGGAAATCTTTTCTTCCTTAGTTTCATAATGGATAGATTACTGGCAATCTTACAATTTTAAGATAGGACAAATATTCTAAAGCTGAAAAATCATTCTCTTTGGTTGCTAATGACAAAACAAAGATTTGAAATTATCCCTCTTGCACTTGATAAATAGTCTTATCTCTGAAATGATTCTTTGGCATCCACAGTTTTATACCATGTCGAAAGCAAAGAGTCTAAAAAATATCAATAAAGATCATTTTCTCTCTTGCGCTTTGATGCAAGACTTATCTATGAAATAAAAAATGAAAGGCTTATCTATGAATGATATTTGTAGGTGGCTTTGGGGGAAACAAATCTCTAAGACTTGGAAATCTCCCTTCTCTCTTGTACTTTGCAATTTCAAAGGCCTTGTTATATTAATCACTGACTCAAATTCATGTTTATTCAAATATTCTC
Organism: Phorcus lineatus; assembly: GCA_921293015.1. Taxonomy (NCBI): domain Eukaryota; kingdom Metazoa; phylum Mollusca; class Gastropoda; order Trochida; family Trochidae; genus Phorcus; species Phorcus lineatus. The sequence continues at coordinate 25,212,206 of OV121088.1, read as the reverse complement.
AAGACTTCAGAATGGTTACATTCATAATGCTAAAATGACTGGTAATGATGCAATGAATTCTTTAAGGATATGCTAGAATATGAAATAAGCTTATAGACATTATCTTCTGATAATCATATCATCATCATATGGTCATTGCTATAATAAGACATTTAACAAAGATTTGAGAAAAGATCACTATCCTTCTATATTCTATGATTCCAAGAGCTTATCTTTGAAACAGCTAGTTTTCTCTTTAATGGGCATTTGGACGAAACATTCTCAAATACTCTTGTAATATTCCAACCCTAATACTAATGCTGCTAGCCAAAATTTATGAAAATACTATAACGTTATAAAATTAATTAAGTATTTCAGTACTGATCCAGTAACAGATCCAATGTCCGTTGTATTAGCATGAGACGCATTTAAGGACCTGTAACTCGGCAAATAAGGAAATACTTATAATAAACGAAAATTCTAAATAAACTTAAAATTATGAGATTGGTGAACTGATATATATATATAACTGATGAAAGTTAAAGAGCAATAGCTTGGTTCTTTCTCCATCAGTGTGTCTGCTTTTGCTCAGAAGTGTATTGACCCAGCATGTCTTGCAGTTGCCCAATTTTCCTGTATTGGCCCATATTTCCTGTATTGGCCCATATTTCCTGTATTGGCCCAGATTTCCTGTTTTGGCCCAATTTTCCTGTATTGGCCCAGATTTCCTGTATTGGCCCAATTTTCCTGTATTGGCCCAGATTTCCTGTATTGGCCCATTTTTCCTGTATTGGCCCAGATTTCCTGTATTGGCTCAGATTTCCTGTATTGGCCCAATTTTCCTGTATTGGCCCAGTTTTCCTGTATTGGCTCAGTGTCCGAATCATAATGTTTAAGTCGTCAATATCGTATGTGGTAGTTAAGTAATAATAAATACGTCATATGCTTAGATTGTTTTAAGATAAAAAAAAAGACTTTGAAAGGTGACATTTTCCTTTTGTATACGATTCAGAAACCTTATCTCTGAATAAAATCTACATTTACATATTGTCAACTATTCAATGAAATACATCAATGCTACCATTCTTTTAACTCTTTCCCCACAGCTGGCCGATCTAACGACAAGGCGCACTACCTCTCAACTACAGAACCTATAAATGTACCAGCAAGAATGCATTCCCCAATAATTGAAAATATTTGAAAAAAAGACAAGATCTTAATGAAATTTTATGGATTTTCTTGCCTAATAGTTGGAATTGTCATAACTCAAATTGGTATGTAATATCTTTTTTGTTGCGGCAATTATTTTATGATATCTTAAAGCAATTGAAATCATTCAAAAAATTAATTTGCCGATAAATTTGAATTTTTTTTTACAAGAATGCTATGCTAAATATTTATACCTAGAGAATAAAAATGAAAAGAACATAAAATAAAGGATTAATGCATCGAGCGCAATTAACGAAATAACATCTAAGGAACAAATTAATATCTCAACCCCCTGGGGAGAATACATTCATTATGCAAGCATTTCTACCATTCTGTTACACTGGGACCAATTATTGAGCATGAGGTGATAACCTGAATGATTCACTCTGACATTTAAAGACAAAAATATCCCAGATTTAAGTAAAAAATAGAGCTATTGGCTATATGTAGCTCATAAAGATTGAATGATTTATCAAGTATATATACATATACTGAAGGTCAGTGTGATAAATATCGACCGTGTTCCAAGAAATAAAATTTTTAGAACAATTACGCTAGTGACATTCGAACTCATTCTATCAGAGGTTTTCCACACCACATCTATTTGCTAGAAGTTCCATTGTTTTGACGTAATCCCAATTAGCCAATCTTGATGACTCCAGAAAAAGCTTTCAGTGTCAGTATCTAGGGGGAAGAATTCCTGTTAACCATTAACCACCTTAATTGCCCCTATCTAGCTATCCTTCTTTTAAATGCCATGATATGATTGATACTTTTCAACAACAAAATTTTTTTGTTTGCAACGAATCATCACATACAGTTAAATCATAAAATAATAGTCAAGGTATGTCTGCAAAAAACTTAATTCATGCAACGAAAAATTACGTTTTTTTTCATTCATCATGGCAGACAAGAATGGTGAGGTGAGGTTCACCGCCTTCAATAGTATTTCACTTATATTGCGGCTGCTAGTATTATTGCAGGGAGAAAGCCCGCAACACCATTGTGGCTAGGCATTGCGGTGAAACCTGCAAGCATTAGCTGGAACTAGCGAACTATGGGTGGCACTGCACTGAAATTCAGTGTAGCATTGCACCCAAACCTGACTGCGTGTAGAAGAGTTCTCTTCTGCATACAAAGTTGTTGAGTTCCTGTCGGGATTCGAAACTTTTAATCTGAAGCTGAACGCACTAACCACTGTGCTATCCCGCCCCCGCCAGACAAGAATAACTTATTTTACTATTTCATTATTTTCATTCAATTTTTTTTATTCTAAAAACTAAATTCTCCCTTAAATAGGAAAAACTTTAAACTTTCTTTGAAACAAACCTATTTTACCATTTGTGAAAGACGTACATCATGCATATCAGCCATTTACATACCATACTTGTTGAATATCATATCTGGATTCTTATCAATCAAACCACATAATATTCAGTATCATAGATTTAAGGAACTTTATGTACTACACAAGAGTATTTGACATTATTGAATTTTAAAAAATGTAAATAATAACTACTGACCTGTTGAAATATTAATAATAATAATTATCAAACATAAAATACTTATTTGATAATAAATAGAATATGTGTAATAAAAAATAGATTTCTGTAGTGAATGATATGAATTCATTAATAGCAGTTATTGAAATATATGATTAATCAATTGTAACTTCACTTTTCAAATCAACAATCAATATTTGTTAAAAAAAACAAAAAAGCCTCATATTAGTTATTTACAATGTGATACCTAATATATTCTAGATAATCTGCAGCGTATAAAAATTCCATCCAATCAACAAACAACAAGCCTTAAGCAATGGATTCTTCGTGGATTTGCCGTGGCAGAAAAGAAGCACCTGATACTCTAGCTGCCAAAAGCAATAATTCTACATAATGATCATAATAATTATTATAATATTGATATTCATATGGCACTTTTTCCACGTTCAAAGACCTACAGACATCATTACATTGAACAGTTGCACTTTCAAGGCGGCTTCTTAGCGGTAAACCTAACCATGTATGTCGACACTTCCTGTTTTCAGGTACTCATTTCTACAGCTGGGAGGTCTGCGGCAATGTAGATGAAGTAACTTGCCCAAGAACACAACACTGAATGGGACTCAGGTCCTAAACGTTTGGTTTCTGACAAAGGCCTCTGTCGTGAAAGGCGAGCATGCTAACCACTACAGCCCTATGTTCCACTAAAAAGGGGTCTTATTGAAATGACATTTTTTAGTAAAGACAGTCATTTTAATCAACTTTATTATCATTTACAGAATTTTTAAACTTTATCCATCATGCATGGTAAATTATGAATATGGAAAAGTGATGAGATGTGATATTCAAATGTATGTATTATTCTATATTTTCCTCTTCTGTCCTACATTCTCTTTGTCATTGAGTAGGGATTCCATAAAAGACATTAAGGAATTGCTTTGATTTTATTTTTATTTTGAAAAAAAATTATATTGTTTTCAATGCATATGGCTATAAATCAGAATTTGAAAATCATTCCAATCTTAAAAAATTTGATATATACATATTCATATTTTAATATAAAGAATTTTTTTATTCCTTTAAAGTTGAAAGATTTTATATAACCTTTTTGATGGAATCACATGTGAAGATGAACAAATCTATGTCTTAATTGAAAAAAGTATGAAATAAAAAATTTGACAAAACTTACTTTAAAAATCCTTGTGTAAAATCCTTAAATTGAAATATTCAACCAAATCGAACAATCTTTCCCGGATTCCAAAACTTAATATCCAAATCTGTTCAATTCGCACTTGTCCATCCTGTTCCTTATTTCTATTATGACTGGATGCTGTTTACAACAAAACTGAGAAAAACCTCAGTACTGAAAGTACTTTCCAGTTCACTTGACGTTAAAATGTCTAATCACTAACTTCCTTTGCAGAAATTCCTAGAAATCAGAAGCTTCTTTCCACAAGACTGCTTTTAACAAGCAAAGAAAAACTAGCGTCCCATCTACCAAGTAAACCAACTGTTACCAGTAGAGATAGTATTGTCCTGTCTACTAGTAAGCAAGCTGTGCGATACTGCTTCCCTGTCAACTGATTATAACTCGGAAAGAGATGCTATAACTAGTTAGGTCTGGCTCGGAGCAAAGCAGACAAGCTAGATAGTTGGTATGCTGGCAAATCAATATTTCAAACCTTTAGTGTGGCAGAAGGAAGAGATTGACCAGTTTGATGGTACGTCAGACTCCACAAAGCATATGAATGATACAAATGGTACACCATGGATGAGATCATGTAGGTATCCCTCTCATTTCATGATGTAATTAAAAGTATTGTGAAAGTAAAAAGTCCTGATTTATGATCTAACGGAAACCAAACTTAGACCAAAATGTCAAACATGACTTTCTTGTTTGAATAACGTAATGGTGATTAAACTTCGGTAGAGAATCCTTTGAGTCTGAGATATAATCTGTAATGATATTTATTTTGACAGACGTTGATGTTTTAGATACCTATGGTGAAGTTCATTTATAGCACAATAAAATAGAAAACAGACAAACCTCAGCTAAGAAAAACCAAATTTTCTGGACAAGAACTTTTTTACGGTGAAATTACTTTGAAATGTCAATTAACAAAGTCTTGCTTTTCTTTCACATTTATGACTCTTCTTAATGCCTTTCAAGATATCATCTCAGATGGAATTTTAAACATGATAAGGGTAGCAGTAAATTTAAGATATACGGATGGTGCAATGATAATGATAATGATAATGATGATGATGGTAGTGGTGATAATAATAATAATAATAATAATAATAATAATAATAATAATAATAATAATAATAATAATGGTGGTGGTGGTGGTGGTGGTAGTAGTAGTCGTAGTAGTAGTAGTAGTAGTAGTAGTAGTAGTAGTAGTAGTAGTAGTAGTAGTAGTAGTAGTGATGATGATGATGATGATGATAATAATAATAATAATGCCTCACATCCTGTCCAGGACTGCTCATTGGCAGTATAATGTACCCTGAGGCAACAGTGGATGAAGGGCCTTGCCCAAAAATAAAAGTTTGTTTGTATCCATCTTGATTTGAACCTGGACCTTTGGCTTGAGAGGTGAGCACTATCCACTAGACCACTGTACATGCAGCACAATTAATAACAGACTTTTGTTAAGAAAAGCAAATGTTCTGGTAAAGAGCTCTTTACAGGGAAATTATACACTTATCGAAATGTCATATATATTTTTGGCAATGACAAAGTTCTTATCTCGAAAAAAACTTCAACATAAATAAAATAAGCAACAATTAATATTGAACTACATTGAACCTGTTTATCATATGAGTCAAAAAAGTTATGATAATAATATTTTATCATAATTCATACGCAACATTTAAAAGAACTAAAGAAAATTGCCTTTTTGCGGAGAAAAACTGAGAAAACGCAGAAAAAGCTACATTAATAATTGAAATGGCTACATAAATCTATGTCCCATACATAAATATGGTAAAGAGGCAATAAAAGCTCAAATCCAGTCGCAAATAACCATACATATTGCACATTGAAGAAGCAGGCTCTAACCTTTGTTTACAATTGTTGTCTAGACCAAGTGTTCTCTACCTCAATCATACCACTGTCATTGTTATATCTAGAATCATAACTGGCACACGTGTGCATAAAATTCAAATGGTTATAAAAGCATTACACAAATATAGAGGGTTCAAACACAGTTTCTGCATGAGGTGAATCAGAAATTCCAAAAATAAATTTTCCAGGTCAGATCAATATACATCTGTTCTACACTGAAATAAAGTAAAGACTGAATATCATTGTAGTAAAGTTTGATTTATCATTGTTCTTATTATCATATATTACTGTTTCTTTGTTAAAGTATTCTATTTGTGTTGCTATTCCAATAAGATTTCTAAGAGTTTTTTTCTGTGCAGTGAATAATAATGCTGTATTAATGCATTTAAGTTTCATTTGTCAGTGTCCTCAAACAGTTGCATCTATTACTGTTTTTGTGTTGAGCTATTCTAATTGTGTTGCTATTTTCAAGACCGATAGGCATTTACTGTGTTTTTTTCTTTGCAGTGAATGAATATTGCTGTATTGTTGTATCAAAGTATTATATGTCAGTGTTGTCATAAAGTTGCATCTTTTACTGTTTCCGTGTTGAGGTATTTTATTTATGTTGCTATTTCCACTAGGCTTTTTCTCTTTTCTGTGCAGTTGGAAAGTTTTGTTTTGGAGGCATGAAAAAACATTAAAAAATTTAACAATTCTCTTACATAACCAACTTGATATTTAATTTCACTCTAATCATTAAACGGCAATCTTAGTTTGAAATTGATTCCTCACAGAACCTATCAATCATTCATGAAGTAAACAGGTGAACCTTTGGCACTATGCAATGCTCATGGTAGATGTGTTATTCATTTTATGCTTATATGTGCGGCATAGGTATATAATAAATAGAAATAATGAGTCTACACAGCCAACATATGTTGTGATTAGTTTCATTGCCCTGATAAACATATTCAGTTGTTATTTACATATGTTTTCTAATAATTACTTAGTAAAAATAAAATATCGAGTGTCAATAACTAACATTACGATGTCTCACATCACTGATGAAGTTAGATGATTTCACTCAGTGGCGGATGAGGGATGTTAAAAAGAAAAATTCACGCAAATGTGACAAAATCTCATTGAAATCAGTTCAAAAAGTAGTTCAAGAAACGCAGCGAGGTACGAGAGACTAGTTTAGATCTGATTTCAATGAGAATGAATTTTACAAAACATTTCAACAAAATAAGCAATCTCATTAAAATCGGTTTAAATCTAGTTCAAGAAAAGCAGCAAGATACGAGCAAATAATTTGGCCTGATTCCAATGAGATTGAATTTGACAAAACGTTTCAACAAAATAAGCATGAAAGAATGATTGCGAATTTTATAAAACAAAATTCAAAACCTTTTGAACTAAGTTTTTGGGGTTGGTTCTGGACAAGATTGTGGGACGGATTTGAGTACAGAATGAACACCATCATAGTGCCGAATGTCAAAAACTTGAAACAGTCAGAGATATTTGAATGGAGGCGGGTATAAAGACCATGCTAAGACCTGAAGAAGGTTTTCAAACATCTGGCTGTTTCATCTGTCCATCAATTTCCTTTATGTGATCTTGAATTTCACTGAAATAACCAAACTTAATTTGAATCTATTTGCTTAGGAATATTCAGTGTATGACAGAAATATGTCAATTTGTATAAGCCTGAAAATAATATTTTGTCAATTTTATCCCAAAATACAAGCCTGGAATAAAACTTTCCAGACTGAAGACTTTCTGTGGTCCTAACTTTTTTACACTGGTATGTCAAATGATATTAACACCCCCAGACGAGCCAAACAACAATGATCAAACAACCAATATATGCCTTATTAATGTAATATTTATACATAAGCTAATATTGTCCTGGACATAGCCAAGATTTTGGCTAATAACGCAATATTCTGAGAATATGTATTTTTGCCTCCAGCTGTGTTGTGCACCAATGGTCTGTCTATCTAATAGGGTATATGTCTGGGCTAACAGCTTATTTGACATGTTTGGATTAAGGTATCATGGTTTATCTATGTGGTATAGAAAGTTTTAGCTACTTATGACATGCCTATCTATATATATACACACACCCTTCACTTGATGTTTTGACGCTGATAGGTTTACAACCTACAAAAAAAATTTCTGAATTAACTAAAAATTCTTGTACATATTTGGTAGCGACATTTCTAGCAGGAAATATCATGTCTACCTATAAGACCATTACAGGATCTGTCATGTTATTGAAAGTCTTCAAAACTAAATCAAATCGAGAGTCCTGTTAGCCATTTCTATGGAAACAAAATTCGAAGAGACATTCCTGTTAATATATATGTTGTTACATCATTACAATTTTACAATTCATTAGCCAGTTGCCCTGTGTAAAATTCTTGTTGCGACAGTATCTTCTTTTTGTCAACAAATGACGAATTAACTCAAAATGCAAAAAACATTGACAAATATATCCAGATAACAGCAATACATGTGTAGATGGTATTCCATCAACACATGCATTCTATCTAAATTAGTTTGTAAATTGGTAAAAGTACAGCAACTTTTTTCATGAACTACTCAAAAACAAAATATATATATATAGTCAATAAGCCTTTAATGAAGCTGTATCAGGATATGAGCTTATTGGTTTATTCCAGGATAAGGTAAATGATTCAGGTTGAAATAATCAACACAGCAGACAGGATCCGCATGACATGTCTAGTATGGAAATATGATCATATATATTGATATATTCATATACATATAGATGATCTTGCACAACTAATATATAATCATAGCTTATGGTGGAATTCAAACGTCCTTATTTTTGTGATCAAGTTTGCAGTTTCAATTCCCTGGCATATCAAAAATGATACAATAATGTCTAACTAGCATGAAACGATAGTCATGAAGAAGGAAGAACAGTAGACAAATTATAAGTACCAGGCTAACACCAATAACAAAAATGGCTGACAGGACGAGTCACCTGTATAAAAAAGTTTGGAGTCAATTCTGATGGACATTATCCAGATTTCTTCAGCATAAGTCACTGATCAATATGAACACACTATACAGCACAGACAATCTTGCACATAGAAATTAAACACACTACCTGCAATTTGCTCTCACAATCCCATACGAAAGCAACCCTTCCCGAAACAACCCTAAAAAATCTCGATTTATTGGTAATTGATCAAATGGTGGCCATGTAATCACACCGATAATAGTAACAGGCAGTAACTTTGACAAATACTTTGCTCCAGTTAACAAAGCTGTAGTTGGAAACCTTGTGTGGATAGTGCAATATTATCATGCAGCTTGTGGGAGTATGGTGTAGCAGGTAATGATATTCCTGTGGCACCTTAAACAATCACTGAATGGATGGGCAGGTGCGCTCTATAAATTGACTTTCACCATCATCATCATCATCATCATCATCACCATCACCATCATCATCACCATCATCATCATCATCATCATCATCATCATCATCATCATCACTACATCAAATGATCAACCACCATCACCACAATTACCATCAATACTACTACTACTGCTATCATTATTATGTCATCCCAAAGGACATTAAACTCAGAAGGTCAGACAAATACAAGAAACGGTCGACTCCTGCCAAAAACTGGAGAAATCACATGTTTTAGGAAGGCATTGATCCATTGAAAAGATCTGTAAGAAAAACCTCCCACAAGACACCTGCACCATAAATACAACAGCAACGGAAGCTAAAATTATTTTCTCCGAATTCCAGGTCTCTTGAGATAGGATACATTTCCTTCCGTGCAGCCACCGTTCTAAACTTTACCATTGGCGCCATTGATTGCCAGAAGAGGACTACACTATAAGCAATTGTACATTATCGTCTGTCTGTGAGATAAACATCTGAGCTGACATATACTATTATTGTCCCGGGTTACTAAGATGACAAGATTACAGAGCTTAATTGCTCCGTTGAGAATTTCAGGAATACGTTGCCCCTAAGTGCAGCAACGTCACAAGGTGAAGGTCATCACTTCTGGGCTTGATTTGTCAATAAATAGATTGAGTTCAAAAAAGGTTATTTGACCATGAGAATTGATAAAAATAGCGCCAATGACTCTGCAGCTCATCAGTCCTTTTATGATTTATCTCATATGTTTAACAATTCAAGTGCCCATCCTCCAAATAAAATAAAAAATCTCAATTTTAAGGACTTATATGCCCTGAAAATCTTGACTTATTCGCATACACTCACATCTAAACGTACACATGCACACCTGCCACACCCATTTTATCCCCTCCAAGGAAGTGTGCATGTTCGTGTATCAATTTCAATTAAAAGGTACAACTTTTCTCAGAAACTTTTTAAACAGGATAACTATATTTGTAGTGTGCCTTTAGGTTATCAATACCGTGATGGAATTTGAAAGTGGGATTTTTTTCTGGAGTTATTGCCCTTGTTCTTTTTTTGCACTTAGTTTGAGGGTATCTTCAAAGGGGACAGCTTGGTCATGCTCACATGATCATGCTACTACTTCTTCATATACCAAAAAAAGTAAATGGATCAATACATGACCAATCATTTATTTCAGCACTGAAAGGTTAGGATGGTCCTTAACTTATTTTGTTGAGTATATATTTATTTATTCCAGAAATTAATTTAAACTGTACTTGATCACCATAGCATGTGATAGCCAAATAATCCAGTTGGACATAGCTGAATAGTCAAAGCATTATTTGAATTTACAATCAGAAAGGGAAGATATGTTTAACTTTGAGAAAAAAGAATCATTATTGATTTTCTTCCTTAACTGATGTTGATATCAAAATTGAATCATGATTTGTCATTGAACATTATTTCAAATGTCCAAACTGTCAGAAACAATTATCATCAATTCTCAGTTTTATATCTTTATATCAGTGGAGTGCAGAACCAAGATAAAGATGCACACACACTTTTTATAAATTTCATACAAATACTTGCAATTAAATTTTTTTCGTCGATGTTGTCTATCACAGTGAAAATTTGGAATTGTAAGTTGTGAAGTTTGAAGAAATGTTATGTGTTATGGCGCTCTTTCAAATACCTTTTAAAAAATCTCTTGGTATTATATTAAATAAATTATCAACAAACCCAAATCCTTTTGAAAATTACAAAACTTCATCTTTCTAGAATATTTTTAATTCTTCAAAAAGAAAAAAAAATTACAATGTTCTCTACTTTTATTCAATTATACTACCTTTTTGGTAAACAAATATGAAATAAAGTCCAAATAAACAATTTAAAAATTTGAAAAAAACAAAGTCTTAAAACTTTGATTAAAGTTCTGAACCTTAATATTGATTGATTTCATGAAAATCAACAAAGAGCTTATGTGAGCAGAAAGATTTTCAATCACGGCGCCAAAAGATGGATATTTCTGGAACCATCAAGTTCTCTCAAAGAGTTTTGGACCCAAACAAATGCACATCAGGAACGGGTTATCCTCAAACAAATTCCAATTCATAAATGAATAATTTTTAGTTCCAGAAGATGTCCAAGAGCTTTGATTGAGTTTTCATCTATGATTTTCAAATTGATATTGACGAAGATTAAAATTTACAACTCTTTGATATTCCAAGGGAAAAGATAATTTGACATGAATAAGAAGTAATCATTTGGTTTCAATTGTAAGACATCCAGTTTAGACATGTTGTAAGATGAAGCTTGAAATGTATTGGGTATTTTTAGTTTTTTCATAATTCTACATGCATTTTAAAATATTATAATATGATTTTAATCCTATATTGTCATATATATATGTTGATTTTCTGAATGTACAATATGAGATTTGAAATCTGTAATATGAACACTTTTGAATAAAAACATTAAAAAAATAAATGCATAAGAATCGAATTGTCTAGATTCAAATTCATCAAGATTCTTGCAAATCACATACTTCAAAGAGCTTTATCTATAAACAAAAGTTGTTAGGATAATATCAACACAGATTAGAATTAGAATTTGCACATTCATGAAAGTCAAAGAGTTACCAAGCTTATTTTCAACAGTTCTTCAAGCTGAATCAAATTTATGAAAACTATTGCAAATTCACATTTCTTGAACTGGCATAGAACCAAAATAATGATGCATATCCAAATTTGGACTCTACTCAAGAAGACTAATTGAGTGTTATTCCTGCAAGTTTCTGAATATTAGAGATCTTAGGTATCAATATGACCAAATTAGAACTACAAGGAAGCTGTGTGATCAATATTCTACACCAGTACTCAAATTATTTGAGATATGGTATCAGTATAATTTACGTTCTTCAAACCTTGACTTCAAGGAAGTCCAAAGAACTAGAACTATTTCTGCAAATGTTTGAAATTTCATGAGCTAATTAGGTACAAACATGACCAAATTAGAATAATGTTGAAGCTGATTGATGGAATATAATGTTACTCAGAGTATTGGGGTTATGGTACCAATATGATTTATGTTCATCAAACCTTCTCTTCAAGGAAGTCTCTATATCTGTCCGAAATGTTCCTGCAAATGTCTGAAAATTAAGGAGTCTAGGTACCAACATGACCAAATATAAATTATATGAAAGACAAGCAATGTAATAATCAGATTGTTTGAGATATGGTAACAGAATGATTTATGTTCATCAAACTTTGACTTCAAGGAAGTCCAAATATAGAAATGTTCCTGCAATTGTCTGTAAATGCAGGAGTCTAAGTGCCAAAATGACTAAATTAGAATCACATGGAAGTTGTTTGATGTACGTAATGTTCATTCATATTCTTTGAGTTATGGTACCAGACTACGTACCATTAACCATTTTGATAATAAAAATTGGTCTTCAAGGAAGTCTCCAGGAACTATTCCTACAAATGTCTGTCAATTCAAAAGCTTAGATACCAACACGACCGTTTAAACTCAAATGGAAGACAATTTATACTCAGATTGTTTAAGATATGGTATGGTACCAGAATGAATTATGTTCATCAGATTTTGACTTCAAGGAAAGTCCAAATTTAGAAATGTTCCTGCGAAAATTCAAGAGTTTAAATAGGTACCAACGGTCTGAATAAGAATCATGTTAAAACTGATGTGTTATTCATGCAGCCTGTTTGTGCAAACACGATATATTGCTTGCAGATAGCTTGTTTTTATCACGTCTTTTTGCTGATAGCATAGGGAATGGTGAGATAAGTTATATATGGCAAAAAGCTTATCAAACCTCATAGAGCGTAGATGGATTTGCAAATTGTCTATAGAGATGACAAAGAGTTAAATTGTTTAGATCTGAAAATTAAGCCCAAAACAAATTCAGATCCTGGAATTTTAATAAAGAGAAATAAAATAAATGAGATGAAATGAATGACATGAAAGTCAGATTCTTAGCATTACAACATAATATTTTCTATATATGAAGAATAAATATGATTTGAAAAAGATTGATAATTGATACAGATACCAATTGCAGGAGTACCATAGAATAAATGTAATCACGATAAAAAAAATGTGAAACATACACACACTTATATATATATATATATATATACAGACAAAATCACATCACAATTTAGCAATTTAGTGATGCGTCACGAATAGCTACTATGATAATAGCTTCAATTTGCAACAATCAGCACTTTAGACAATCTGCGCAGAAAATGAAACTATTTTGATGCAACATTGTTATTGCGCAGTGCTACAAACATATATTCTAGCAGAATCAATCATTTTAAGTATGGCTTCAGCAGAAATGGACATTTCACAATGCTGAATAGGTGGTGAGGTTAGGTGATTTGGGGTTTACGCCGCTCTCAAGAGTATTTCACTTACATTACCACAGCTAGTATTAGTGCAGGAAGAATGCCTGCAAGTTTATTGACGCTATGCATTACATTGAAACCTCCTGTCATAGGTGCACTGTGGGTAATACTGCTCTGAAATTCGTAGCAGCAATGCACCTTAGTGTATGTAGAATAGTTCTCTACTGAAGATCCCTTAACGGGATTCAAACCTCGGGCCTTGTGATCTGAAGGTGAACTCTCTCACCACTGAGCTATCACAGTGACTAACTGAATGTTTCAAGATCTAAGGTCCTGGGCCTACTCTCACAAAGCCCTAAGGTGATCGTAAGTCCTTAAAGTCATAGTCACAATTTCGTACGGCAACCAAACTGGGCTAATTATTCTTCACGAGCAAAAATTTTATCACTTACACCAATATTTCCTGTCGCGTCTGCAAAGATTTTCACTTTTAAGCCAGTTTTAAAGTTTAGGATGGCGCTGCTTATTGGCATATGCCGTTTCAGATCGAAGAGTTACTGAATCAAGTGCAATCCCATCGCGAGTACGAAATACCAGAAATCTAGTAATTGCAGCGCCGATATTTATGACAGACGCATTCTTCATTGAGTTTAAATTACCACCTTTTTGTCATTTCTTTTTTTGAAAAAAAGTAAGCTATTGGTTATTTTCATTGGATATTTAGCTGGAAAATTTCATGTGTTCCACATCATGTCCTTAGTGAAATGACGTGGTAAGGACTAACGCTCACCAAAGACATAGGGTAGGGTGTTTTGAACTTCATTATTGAGGGCTAGAATGCACGCAGATTTCTGAAAATTGTTGCAAACGTCAGAGGAAAGATTTCTGTGAGTGATGAACCATATGTCCGGCGTGCATTACAATTTGCCTTGCAAAAATGAGATTATGACTTTAAGGTAACCTTGGTGTCATGTTAAAGAATGGGAGTTAAGGTTAACCTTAGTAAAGGTTGCTTTGTGAAGGGAGGCCCTGTACTACAGTGATTCGAAAAAACATCTTGCTGTACCTATATGGCATGAGACATTATTTAAACGAGATTCACCAGAGGATGACATGTCCTCCATAATTCATAACATACACCTTTGTAATTAGAAATCAAATATTTCTAATAAAACCATTGAGTAGAGTTTCAGAGAAATACGATGAGCAGTTTTTTTTATTCTGGAAGCTATATTCTTGTACAGAGATATTATGCATGGAATTTGAGTTCTGTTCCGGAAACAAATCAATTCATGCATGGAAGATAGATTCAACTTGTCATGAAAACAATGTTTCTTAAAAATTGGAAAATATCAAATGGCACCACTTCAGTGAGTTATAATCATGCAAAGTTTCAGAAAGATATCATAAACACATGAGTTCTGCTCCAGAAACAAATGATTATATATAAAGACAGATCGGTGAAGGGATGAATGTATGAAGAGAAGGACACAGTGATGACCTTTAATAATTCTTCCCAACCATAACAAACCTTGTTTGGATCAAACCTAGAAATATCATTTTAACAGATTGGGCTTATATAAGACTTACAAATGGTTCATTTTGAAAAAGCTAGCTTTGACTAAAAGTGTAGTAATTTTTCTAGATATATCATTTATGATTCAAATGAACCACAATTTGTAATGCATTTACTTGGGTACCTGGCTGGATTGGAATTGACAGTGAATATTATGGACCATAATAATCCAGCTATAAGGGTCAAATTATTAGCAAAAAATTCAGTCTAGTGTAGTGAGAGCAATTTTTATGGTAAACATTTTCAAAACAAAATTATTTGTCATTGTCACGACAGAACAATTATAAACACAGAGTGACATGTTCACTTATATATAATATTCTCCTTTATCTTCATCTTTATCAAAATGTCTGCCGCTCACTGACGTCAGAACAAACTCCCTTCCAGCTATATTAATTATCTTAGCTTATCGAGCTTATATCATTGAGCAAGGTATTATACCCTGTTATTAACACCATTTCAAAACATGATGGTACAAGGTCAAGGTCGTTCTCTGTATCACGTAGCCTAAGATGGAAACAAACAAGTAAACACAAGGAGCTTGGGAATAATACTAGTTGGAACATGAAATACGAAATGAAATTACTGACAGCTTTTACTGCAGCCGAGGGCCTATACTTTATCCACCAAGTGCTAACTCAATTAAGTTTTCAGCAAGATGTTTATAGGAAAGACAAGATAATTATTGACTATTGTTCTGTTGGCGAAAAACTTATCCAATCAGAAATAGCGCTGAATTGATTGAATACAATCTGTGGTTTCGAAAACAATTGATAAGGATGATTTATGTAAGAAACTTTAGGATTTGTTTTCGTGTAAAATCTTTATTAATGGGTCGACAGCAACTATTTGTAGTAACCGTAGCGATCAGGGAGTACCGTAATTTAAGTGTTAAATAATTGCTGTCAAGCTAAGCATTTTATATTTCAATTGACAAATCTGAATTTATTTCAGAATTTTTTTGAAAATAATTTCCCATCCAGGAAAAGATTTATCTGCCATTGGATGAAATTACTTTCTACAAACCAAGTTTAAAAAATGTATCTAATTTTTATTCCAACTTAATTACAAATAAGTTTCTTTAAATTGCAGGGAGATCTTAGAATTTGACCTTGATTGGAACTTTGCTTGAGGCCATTTCCATTGCAATCCTCCATAATGACTTTTTAAATGACGTGGTAAACTTTTTTGTGAAATAACAACCAATAAAACTTTCAAAATAATTTGTCATGAAGGAGTTTACTGAGTGAGCGACTCCGAAACATGAAAGATAGTTCATTCTGGCCTTTTTTGGCGGATAACTCTATGTGTTGTGGACGTTTTCTCCCCTTCTTTTCACTCATGATATACATATAACACTGTTTATGTTTTACCAAAGTGAAATAAAAAATGATAGCCGAATTTGATACAATAAACATATGCAGATATACCGGAAAAATGTTTATGGGATACAGGATTATCTTTTTTAAACTCAAATCAGAGCCGAAAACATTAATCAGCAAAACACATTGAACACATTGTTAGAATATGTCCACATATGTATAATTATAATGAGGTTAATTATTTGTTCAATAAAATAAGTAAACAATAAATCATCAAATCTGTAAATACAAATTCAAATTACTGGTTAAGTTATCAAATAAATGAAGAATAATTGTGGACATCAACAAAAAACTAATGAATTGTGTATAATACATGAATTTCAAGTATTTCTGATAAAAGTAAATAAAATATTTTGATGTCAATTTGTTCCCCATATCTAAGACAAAAAAATCTACATCAATCATTTCCACGATTTTAATTCACTGCAACACTGAGTCCAGAACATCTAGTGCATCATGGGAAATCCAAAGTTTCATCTCACGTTAGATTTACGATCTTATTTGCAGCTCGTGAATCCGAAAACATCAAAATCAATACATGCTTACATCATCCGTTCTATCAAGTTCCTAGGATATATATAACCTCAAGGAAATTGTCTCCCCAACTCAATTCCAAAAATGTCTATTTCCCTTAGAAAAGCAACAATACCATACAGTCTGCGAGTTTTAACCCAATCCAATCTTGATTTAGTAATAAGATTAATTTGAATCTAGTCTTCTCGATGACGCAGGTTTTGACGTTTTGTTTTTCCTGTTGTTCCCATCCTACAGTTTGCCGTAGTCTCCAGTGTGGGTGCCTGCTTAAAGAGACACTCTGTTTTTTCATGGTATTTTATTTGGCTTTCATTTGTGTCATATCACCAAAATTGATAATGAATATCATACATGAACATTAGGAGTTTTCAATGAAAATAGAACACCACCCATATGTGTTTGCCGAAGCAGAGAGCATATGTACTGTTTACATGTATACTAGTATACAACCTTTCAAAAACTATCAACTTAAAACTCATTTTTTAGCTACTGGAAACAAACTTAAAGTGTAAGCTCAATAATGTATTAAAACATCTCAAATAAAAAAATATATTTTCATAGTCTTTGTGTCATGACTCAAACCTTTCGACTATTAATAATATACTCAGCCCTTTTATGAACTAGGGGACGAAGGACTGACAGATGCAGAATGAAATTTTGCCGGTAAGAACTTTCAGTTCTTCATGTGATGGATAAAGCATGAAGTGCACACAGAGAACATAGGTAGCATGATCTGAGCATATGTAAAATGCATAGCAATGACTACCAATCAGAGTAAGTTGAACAACAAATTTCTTTTTGCACATTCCTAGTGAAATCCATTCGTACGCCATTAAGTGAGCACCATGCCATATTAGCATTTTTGGGCAAAATATTTTAAATGAAAAATAAAAAAAGATTTCAAGTCTTCTCGATTTTTTTCAATCCATACCTCCACATGAATTTTCCATTATATATTTTTGAATGAAAAATGGATGTATGCTCCCATGGATTTTCAAAGAATGACAGTTATTTCATGATAGTCTGGTTACATGAATAAGATAAATACAATAATGGACATTTCCTTTCCTTCTTGTAGGAAAGTGGAAGGTGACATATGCAAATGCTGTCTTGGACAATATCATTCCATTACCTTCATGATTACTTGACTATATTTGAATAGAACAACAAGTTAATGTTGTTTTTCTTTTCTAAAAAATACATATTTGTTTGTTTTGTTAACTTATCCATTGATAATGTACATCTGATTATATGCACAGATATATAAGAAATGATGTATATATGCATTGATATACATTAAAAGCTTTATGTAATTGAAAAATCTCTCAGATTTTTTTTTATGATGACTGAGTTAATGAATTATTCACATCAACATGATTGAAATTCTATGAACTATCAAAATAAACAAAAACAAATTTGTTTGTTTATAAATTCATGCAAATAAATTCAGTTATTCCATTCTCCTGTAAACAATCTAATAGTAAACAAAAAATAAAATAAAAAGCAATAATGGATGATAATAATTTTTTAAGGATTTAGTGAAATATTTTTTCTTGTTATTTTATGGATAATACCTACAAAACCTACCCAATCCCTTTAACTACAATAATTATCAATTTGTCCTAAGTGATAGGAAAGCGACTAGTTTCCAGGAAAAGAGATCATTTTCTCATAAAAAATGTTCATATTGTCAATGGATATTACATGATTTATGTTTATGATAACCAATGCACGTATGTTTCACACATGTAAACAGACACACGGCAACAGTTTGTATGTACATTGCAAACTTCCTGTTAGATATGCTGCAATTGACAACCAACTCACAACCTGGCAACACCTGCCAAACATCTGATTAGGTGAAATCTACAACTAGCAAATTTTCAATTATCATATCCATGTTAATAAAGTGTTTTTGTGTTTGTTTCATTTTTAGGAACACAAACTGTGATTGACTATTACGTAATCACTATATCGGCCTCATGACAATAAAAATGAAGTTTTGTGGCGTTTATTTAATATTTTGAAACAGCTTTATGAAATTATTTTGGGACCAAGATGTTTGGCATTTAAGTTAAAAATTTATGAAATGTAGAAATTTAATTAATTAAATTGTTCCTTCCTGGACATTAATTAGGAAATGCATCATTAATGGACACCATAAAACAAGCCAAAGAATCCATTTTTTACTCTCCTATCTTATCTAGTTGTTTAGGTGATTAAAAATGACGATTTATTAAAACGAAAACAAAAGACATTGTTTGAAAATTTTAAATCTAGATTAGTTGGCTTTTGAAGACTTGCTGCAACTCTTTTGCAGTCATATTAATCACTCATGGATTGGAATATTACGTATTTCATATGGTGACATTTTTTTGCTCATGAATGTAGAATGTAAATGCCACTTCAAGACTAAATATTTTTCTTATCGTAAATCAGTTATAAAATGTTTTGAAAAGTGTTGCAAGATGGTATTTTTTTATTCAATCACAAGAAAATATGACAATAAACAAAACCTTTTGGCAGGTTAAAATAGTATTTTTTTCAAATACATAAACTTTAAGGACCAGTTTTATATCAGAGAAAATAAGTAAAAGATCTGAGACTTCAAATGTTTCTCTTCTTGATTATTAATTATTGTAAATTAGTTATAAAATGTTTTATAATGTGTTGCAAAAAGTTGTGTTATAATTCAATAATAAGAAGAAATGGTGAAAAAAAATTTGTGGCAGACTAAAATGATGGGGTTTTTTTCAAATAAATTTTTTTTAAGAATTAGTTTCAAATCGGAAAAATTTATTACAAAATCTGTGTCTCTCTGCATTGTTACCATACATTGTATGAATTCCCGATGAATAACAATATTTACATTACCGGGTGCCACTCCAGAAAACACTTGCAATCAATTTAATGGTCCTACAATCAATTATCATCAGTCTTTACAGCCTAAAAGGGCTATAATCCTGATTCATGCATAGGAAGCTGGAGCTCATGTCTGATAATTCTAGGATCAGTAGGAAAGTAATTAACACAATACTATACTTATGTTTACAAAAAACAATATCATGCAGAACTTTATTACCTTGGTGCAAAAACAAGGTATTATTTTTTACATTTGTCCTTTGGACAAAATATGTTTTTTAAAGCATAGGCATTTTATTAAATATGGTTGAATAAACAAAGAACTAATGCACTGACAATTTAAAAATGAAAAGTGTCTTCACTTTCAGGGGTCACCATTTGACGGTCAATATTTAAAAGATAATTTAACGTGAAAGGAGGGAGGCATTTGAATGCCCCCAACGTCCATGCATTCACCATTGAGCTCAATGTCATGCTTTGAGTGATGAAATTGAATTTTTTTACGTACCTTGATGGCTTCAGCTGGAGTCGGTCCCTGATGTTTCTCTGAGTCGTAATACAGCTGCAGATACTGCTGTTTCAGCCACTGCAGCTTCTTGTCTGTCTGGTACTGCAGCTTCTTTGATGCCTGCACCAGATGCTTTAGCCCATAGTACCAGATTTTGGCAGTTTGTTTCGGCGCTATGAACCAAAGTTTGCGATTCTCTGAGAGGTAGGTTCCATACAAGACTGTTATACAATTGTGTTCGTGGGTCACATCCTCCATCCCATGCCTCTTGGTGATGGTGTTGAGGTCTACCGTATCCACGTCGTAATACACTTCCTTTATCACAGTTACGTCAATATACCCTTCTTCGAGGTTATCACATATTTCCTCTCCAGTTGTGTATCTGGCACAAAGAATCTGAGAGCTGTTGTCCATTTCACCTTTCAGAACATAGTCTGGGGTTGTCGTCCCTCCCCGAAGAGCACTCCATGATGGTTTCCGCCACGTCAATGTGGCGTTGTCGATTTCAAGTCTCAAGTAGCACATGCACGACCTCCCTCCATCCTCCTCCCATCGAACCATCGTCGTCCCGTGGTTCATACACTGCAGCCAATGGTGATTGAGATTGGCGACCTTTGGGGTTATGACCATGACCTCATGGTCACTGAAAAGAGGCTTGATTGGCTGATAGCTGTCAAGGTCAAGGTCATAATCACTGTCACTGTCGTCATCATTTTCAGATCTCACATGGTTTCTGAAACATACAAAATATACAAAATGTGATTAACTGGAATTACTCTCTTAGTAATTGAGGAAGAAAATAACAATGACAGTTACACCTAAATATAAGTACATACATACATGGTTAATCAATCACTTTTAATAAATCAATAAAGGTCTGGTCAAGCTTTCTAGAACATACGGTTAACGTAACTTTAATGTAGCTTCACAGTAAGGTTCAAATCTATACATGCTTATTGGCGAACTTTAAAACATGTAAAACTTGTTTATTTGGTACACTGTTGCCATAGCAACTTGATATATCCATTTGTTGCACTATGATAATCATCCGCCTTATTGACACACAATTTTTTTAATCTTGAAAAGTTAAAGGTCCTTTCTTATGGTAGAGTAGAAAAGTGATTGTTCTATTGGGTCTTTAACGTATAAAGGAAAATTCCTGTTTATTTTAGATAGTTTTTTTAGATAATTTCTCATGATGAAAGAAATTGCCTGTTCCCTGTTGGCACTCTCCCTTGAATATGTTTATGAATATATGTTTTTAAGATAATATCTCTACAAGAAATGGTTGCACTGTCCCTTACAAATGAGAGCCATTGAGATTCTGAACAGAGATTTTGAGATTTCAGGTTGCTAATCCTTGCATCAGCTTGTATTGAAAAATTACAATATTCCTGGTGGGAACAAAAAGTAGATCTGCTCAATGTGCAAATATCAAATTGTCATGTTCCTACAAACACGTGTAAGGAAGCATATCAAGAGAGTAATTGAGTCGTAAAATTATCAATTTCAGGAGCTTCTTACCATGCTCCTGCAACCTGTTCCTACTAAACCCCCCCCCCCCCCCCACTCCCCCCCCCCCACACGTACAGACTCACCCTTGACCCCCCCTCCCTCTCCCATTTTGAACATTATTCTCTCCCACCAGGTGTAGCCTCAGTCATAAAATCCTGAACTAACCTCTGTTTTGATACAAGGATATGGTCTAGAAATAGAGAATGAAATGATGAAACCCAAATCAGTTCCGTACAATCAGCGACACCTTTTCAAAAGAATTCTTTGGAAAAACCTCAGTCAGTGACGTTAGAATTAACTCTTTTGTGCATTTCACACAATGCTGAAATTTTACTAAAAATTGTATTGCAATTTATTGCTGCTAAGGGAATCTGCCAGAAGCCCAATAAGTTCTCATATTCAAACAGAGGTTAGCGGACGATTTTACAACTTGAGCTACCTCTGTATATAGAGAATGACTGATCATAGGCAGTTTATAATATTGAACAGCAAGACCTTAATCAAGTGAACCATGATAAATTTGCAGATTGTCATGCATGGTGCAATTTTTTACCAATCTGCCAGAAGCCTGAGAAGAGCTTCTATTCAAACAGAGGTGAGCATACGATTTTATAACTTGAGCTACCGTTTGTGTATAGGGAATGTCTGATCATAAGCAGTTTATAATATTGAACAGTAAGACTGTAATAATGGCCACAGTCAACATGTTCTCGATCAATGTCATACTAACTTGAGTTTGCTTCTAATAACAGAAAATCCTCTCATTTCTTCTGAGCATTAAATCTGACACTCTCTGCTTCGAGAGCTGTTCTCAACAAGAGATTTATGGCAATATTGACAAAGAACAAGAGGGGATTAAGGATCTTCAATCTTGACATCAACCAGCGAGAGGTTTCTCCAATTGGAAATCAATGTCAGAAATGTCAAAGTTTTATTGTCAAGGAGTGTTTTCACATGATTTGCTGATATGTAAATAGAAAATCCTTTAAGAATAATTTAATTCGATATATTTGAGAATCTATCGAGATATATTAGAAGATTCCCATGACACAGATTGAACAAGGATAAAGTTTTTGGAACATTTCAGGGAAAGCAATCAGTTACTAAACTGCAAAAAATTCTTTTGAAATTCACAAGTTTCTTAATCGATGGACAAGGTGAAAGAGATAAAATGTTATGCAAAAAGGTCCAATACATAGATAATGTCTTCCAAATGAAATGCATAAAATTTTTAGCAAATATCTTATAAAATTCCAATACACATGAATTATTAGACTAAAATTTGGTCTATGAAATATTTTCATATTTTGTTATTTTTCCTTCATCAATAATATTCTTTTCTTGAGGCTCTAAATATCATCATGTATATGCAATTGATGAGGACATAGACTGTATCAAAGGCTACTATTTAATCGCAGTCACAGAGCAGGAATGATGAGTTATAAGAACCAAATGTACACGTTTACTCAATTTACATTTTTGATAAACAGTGCACCACATTAAATGTTGTTGATTTCCAAAATGCCCTAACCTCCAAAATCCACAATCCATCCTTGGATTATGTCCAATTCAACTTAGGTTTCCCTGTTCTAAGCTTTGTCTGAAATCAAAGCGCCTATGGGCAGTTGGTAATGGTCAGTGGACTCAAGGAGGATTACTGTCCACTTCCACCGGTCATCCTTGTGCTCGTTAGTTCCAGACAGACAGTTCATACGGTTAATTTGACCACAAATGCTATTGTCTCCTCTATGCCTTTAAGCATGGCAATTACTAAATCTATTGTGTCTTGCCCCATTAATCTCATTATTGTAAGGTTGTCTGTGCAACTAAATGGAAAGACAGTGGAATTGTAAGGCTAATTGGGTCCTTGGAAATTTTGATAAGATGAAGATAAGATAAGATATATAAGATAATACTCAATTGACTGTTAGGGAATTTATGTTACATCTAGGTGTGTGTAATATTCAAAATGTACATGATAAGAAACTAATATATATGAATATTTACAAATGTCTGATAATTTCGAACTTCAACCAAAACCAAATCCTTAGCATATAGGAAGCTCAAGTTTTCACATATATGCATAATGTCTTTGAGACATTGAGTGACATAGACAACAGCAACATTTTATACCATTCTGTCTTGGCACATTGTACCGACGGTAAAAGTTCAACTCATTCACATATATACACATATATATATATATATATATATCATGGGAGGGGTAATGTTTGAAGCTAATTTATTTGAAAAAAACCTGATGATTTGATTGTAGGAATATCCTTCAATTTTAGGCCAAGTGCTAAGAGCCTTGTAAAGCTATGAATATAAGCAGCAAATGAAATGACTTGGACCAAGCAAAGCTGCACTGGCCAGATGACAAGTATTTTTTGAAACAGCACACAAAATTTTCTTTACAAAAATTTACTTTGGGCCTAGAGCTGGTCTAAAGAACTGTTGCCGATTCATTCGGATTTGATGTAGCTCACATATAAAAATGTTCTCTTTCTAAAGGAAATGCTTATACTAAGGGATCAAATGTTTTGTGATCTTCTTGTTGCTTGAGGTTTATAGATAACCATTATAATTTTATCATTGAAATATATATATTGAACAGCAATATCCCTTGCCATGTAGTTCTTATAGCGATATCAAGGCTGTAACCTATATACAAGGGAAATTACTTGTCTTATCAGGCAGAAGACGATATTACAATAAAATTGCGTCCCGTATTGTTACGTCACAGAGGTTCGATGATTTAAATGCTACTGTATGGAGACAATGTAACAAAAGTTTCGAGAGAATTTAAAAGTTAATATTTGGATTGCCTTAGTCATGGGTTTATAAATCAACATTTATTTATTCTTGGCTAGTTCCAATAAATGACCTAAAGAGAAAAATGATATGTCTTGACAGAAGGACAAAGACGGTAAAGAAGACACTTCCGGAAGCAGATCTTTTGTCTAACAAATCTCTCAACATCACACCTGAATGATTTAATACCTGCTTAAAGACGTTCTGAACGTTTGACAGTGCGCATCTTTTCGCGCATCCGAACGTGAATTCGCTATCTGTTGTTTCATAATTTATAATTAGATTGCGGTTTTCCAAAATGTACTCCAATTATTATATTATCATTTGAAACGGAGAAAATGTCACTGATACCATTTGTGTGTTTACATTCTGCATAAAACCGATTGTTGATGAACTGATACAAGTTATCCGTTGCAGTCACTTTGTTGAACATTGTTGCAGTGACGTCATTGACACACAATGTACGGAAAATAGACTGTGCATGGAAAGTGTTCATCATTTTTCACAATATATGACTATTAACGGAACTTTTATGCCTTGAAAGGTATTTATCCATCTTGAAAATGATGTAACTTGTAGAATAATTTGAACGGAATATTAAGTTACCCTCATTAGGCCGTAAGCAGTCGCGGTTTCGGTAAGCGAAATCTCATTTCGAATAGCTTTTTTTCTGGAACATAAACAAATGTAAATGAACCGTTGCATTGTCATCTCAAACATTAAATAGAAATTCATAATAAAGAATAGAAAAAGAACTCATAAGCAATCTTTTTTGGAAAAGTTCTTGATATACAGATGTTTAAATGAAAAGTCAAAACGGTCATTGAGATAAAATGAGTATTAAAACAATCGGTAATGTATCGCGGAATTGTAACATTTCGGTTTGGCTGCATTTATTTTGCGGTAGTTTTCAATCATGTACACACTTAAAATTGTGGGAAGACATTTATAAACATATCATTCACTTAAGCATTTACCAATCAATCAAATTGGTGTATTTGATTTGAGGTCTATTCCTCATCGTATTAGCTTCGCAGTGTCTTTTATTGCGCAATGAATAAATCTTTGAGAGGAAGTTTCGAGGTTAAATCTTAAAATTTTGTGATGGGTTTGTTAACGTGCCTTCAATCCACCTAATTATCCCACTATCTGGAACATTCATTTAGCCCAAGTACACTCAAACGCAGTTTGAAAAACTCAAATCATTCACAAATAGAAAACATTTGTCATATATAAAAGGTGTGTTTTAAAACATTGCTTGTGGATACTAATACGTTGTTCACACGTGGATTTGACCAAGAGGCCATAAATGTCGATTGACACTTCAAATATTCATAACACTGACCTTAGAATTTCATGAAATACTTTGAAACGGGATAAACTGTGTACTTCAAACCATTATCATGAATTATCATTCAAGGGAAATAAAGAGTTACCTCCCCTTATGAGTTTTTTCATAAGTAATTTTAACTTCAGCTTCAATTATCTCGGAAAATAGGCCCGTGACATATCTTTTTTCTTTCAAATTATTTCTTGGCAATATGTTTTCTTCTATTTGAAACATATTTGAACTATTTTTCATTTATTTTTATTACTGAACGCGTCTTTTGAAGCTATTTTTGTAGCGGTCATCATGGACTTGTATCTTAATATTTGCAGATAAGTTACAAAACTCAAAAAAGGAAATACAAGAAATATTTTTTTTATTACATTATCATCTCATTTATTGGAAAAAAGTAAACTGAACTCTAAATGTTTTTATTTTTTTGTTTTTAATATTGAATTAGCAAAATTGGTCTTTTCCCAATTTTTAAAAATAAACCCGTCAAAATCATCATTTGTCTAAAAAAGAAGGTCCGTGACATGCATTTTTTATTTTTGAATATCAAAGAATACATATTCAGCTTTCACCTAGCAAAATTACAGCAATTCTTCATTTATTTTGTTAATTGGTACGAACTTCTTTAATACACCTTTTTAATCAGCACATAACAGGTTTCAAGCTCATAGAGGGTTTCTCTATCATAAATATTCCGGCTAACCCTTTACGGGTTAGAAATATGGATCATAACCAAGAATATAACAATTTACCATGAAAATGTTTTATATCTATATGTACGATCTATACAAATAATAATTGTCTCCTTATTTGACATACATGTAGACATCAAAGCAGTCTTATACACACCTTTTCACAAGCAATCAGAATAAAGTTTCGAAGATTTGTTTTCACAACATCATGCAAAGGATTTGGAAGATCCAAATGTAATAATTGGATTAAAATAATCCAAAACTGATGAAATCAGCTGATCTGATTATAACTTAGATCAATGCTTGGTTAAAAATTACCTGCTCCTCTGTATTTTGGTACTTTTAAAAATTTAGTTGTGCTAAGCTTCTCACCTTGTGAAAAATAACATACAAAGTAATACATTTTCTTTATCATCTAGGAAAGCCTGGAGGGTCTCTTTTAGACTGTGGGGATATAGTAGGTAGTGTTGTTATTTTTTGGGGGAGGGGAGTCAGAATTTTGCAACTGTACTCACTACTGAGTTCCAAATATAGTACATGCATTATTTGAGAAACTTAAAATTGTTTTTTTGCTTCAGAATCATGCGACATTGTTGTATTGTCATTCATACATATTATAGAAGTTTTGAATAGGAACCCCTTGTTTCCCCAAAACTACAATCTTGATTCTCCTGATAGAAACTGTAGCATCTCGAATGTATTCTCTTCTTGGAATCAGTTTAAGATGTCTCTCAGTGTCTCTCAGTGTCTCTCTGTGTCTCTCAGTGTCTCTCAGTGTCTCTCGGTGTCTCTCAGTGTCTCTTGGTGTCTCTCTGTGTCTCTCGGTGTCTCTCAGTATCTCTCAGTGTCTCTCTGTGTCTCTCTGTGTCTCTCGGTGTCTCTCAGTGTCTCTCAGTGTCTCTCTGTGTCTCTCTGTGTCTCTCAGTGTCTCTCAGTGTCTCTCAGTGTCTCTTAGTGTCTCTTAGTGTCTCTTAGTGTCTCTCAGTGAATCACAGCGAGTTGTGTATTTATGGTATTGGAAGGGTTAACTTCCCGATTGTTTTATTGGTTATCGGCAGCTAGAAGGTGATGATATTCATGAGAGAAATAGAACCATTAGGTCAGTATGTTATTTTGACACAGAAAAAGCCTACGGTAATCTAGGTCAGTGGAAAGTTACAAACACGACAACGGCGTTTGACAGTTATTTGTTCTTTGGTGTCATATATGACAATGAGATTATTGAACAAGACAGAAGTTGAACATCAACAAATGTTCTTTCCCAGCAGGCAATATGACGTTGTATAAACGTTGAAACGACGTCGTTTACCAACGTTGAAATAACGTCGAAATTTGATTGGATTTGAAATTTGCGGCGACGTCGAAATCCGACGTTACTTCGACGTCAGTTCAACGTTGAAGCCCAGACGTTGTATTGACGTAGAAAGGACGTCGAAATGACGTCAAAGCTTGTTGATCATTCAGGTTGTGTTAACTTTGTTTCGTTATTATATTTGAAGCAATGCATCATTTGCGAGGCTCTGCTTTCAACTTCATCAGTATCACATGCCTTGATTCAAGTCTTAGATGACTGCTCGCTTGCATTTATCCTTGAAATGGAAATTTAATTTGATGAGAGGGTATTAATGTTTATATGACACTGCAACGATTTAGACTAAAGTGTCACCAAAAAAATGTTTGTTGCAAAGGCGCATTTACCGTTTTGTAAGAACTACTAACTTTATGCAAATCGAAAATGTATGTTTTCAGTTGTGAACATAACTGAAAAAATACAGACTGTTGAAAAATACCATATACCTTGTTTATTCTAATTAGACATAAGGACAGAATTACTTCCCTTTATTGTGAAATTGAAAGAAATTAACCTTTGATCATCTAAATCCAATATCAATAACACTTTTAAATGTCGAGGACAGCTGTTCGTTTTTGCATTTTTTATTTCATTCTTTAAAACAATCCGTAACTCATTTGATGTTATTAATAATAATAATGAAATGTTATAAAAGTAATGACATGTCAGTTTTAATTTGTTCTGATGACGTTGAAACAACGTCAAAACACTAAGGGTGCGCGGTATTATCGGTATATCGGTATATTGCAATACAGGAACAACACGATACGAACCGGTACACTCTTCTGAAAACATCCAATATATCGGAAGTTTTAAAATTTAAAATTTCCATGTAAAATTGCAGAGAAACGTAACAAGAAAAACGTGATTTTACCGAAAGTTGTAAACAATGTGTGAACTCGCCAGGTGAAAATAGCACAGATATGTTAAAAGTCCGAAACCAATCACTGAGTTATCTTACTTTACAAAACGATGGCCAGTGGAGCATTGATCACTGATATAATTACTGCTATTTAGTCAAGAGAGCATGCAAAAAATTAAATATGAAAAGTACCAATATATTGCAATACGTATTGCAATACGCTTTTCTGTATCGCAATATATTGCAATACGAAAATGAGGAGCGATACCCATCCTTACAAAACACCAACCAAATTTCAACATCAGTTAAAAAACGTTGTTCCGACGTCGAAAATTGGTTGATCAACGTCCTGACCTAAAATCAACCAAATTTCGACGTTGAAATGACGTCAGATGCCTGCTGGGTTGCTTACTGATGCCATTTCGTTTGATTCATGTTTTGAATGTTAGGCATTTTAAGTTATTCAATTTAAAGATGAGGTTAATTTTCATGGGTTAGATTTTCAGGATAGTTTAGGATTCTGTTATCATTTATTTCTAAGATGAATTTTGGTAAACTTCTGCCATTTATTCTTATATCATTATCTGTCTTGAGACTTTATACAAGAGACTCTTACCTTGATATGAATGTACTAAAAATATTTCCTGTCAAATACAAGCAACTAAAATTTCTATCTGCTTTAGATAAATTTCATCAATTATGTAGCACTAATTAACAGAAATCACTGTTCATTTTAGATAAGAATCTAGAGTTTATACCTTTGTATTGTTACTCATCAGAACCATGCAATCAGTCATTTGCAATAACAATTGGTACACAATTGACACAGTTGACACATGTGTCTCCAACTCATGGAGTGTCTCATTATAAACTTTCACCTACAGAATCAATTTTGTGCGATATACCAATCCTGGGTGGCCAAATTTCAGGATTCAGATATACATGGCCAAAAAACTGAATGCATGCTCAAGGCCTTCCCTGAATTGTTATCCTAATTTAACCCAAACTGCCAAATACAGCGCTTGAAAGTCACATCAAAAACAACCTTGACCAGGTACCCAATTGAACAGCTGGATAAACAGAGGCACATTTGGAAGAAAGTTTCTTGCCTAAGGAGAAACCACAAGTTTCTCAACTCATGTCTCAGTGCGGGTCAGGGAATAACCCTTCAAACACTCAGTTTATACAGAAATGAATCGGGTTACCCATCCATCCGGCGAGCAAAGCCAGATGTTGCTGAACTTCACTGACAGCAGTCAACTGAGCTACGCACAGGACCATGTGCAACCAACATGAATTAGTCTCAATTCTCAGTCCAAAACATTTCTAGTTTGATGAATATATTGATATTTTTACCTGTTCTCATCTTCTTCCATATCCTCTAGCTTCTGAATTAATGCCCTCTGTTGGTTGCCATGGTGATGGAAGAGCAGAATGTCATTAAGAACAATGTGGCACTGCTTTAATTTGTCCATGTTGATGAGTCCTCCGACACCAATACGGGTCATGAAACGGTCCTCACCGTTATAGTCCGAAACAAACTGAAAAAATTAATAAAAATATAATTATTTTTAGATAATACATATTTAAATTATTGCTCTTATAATTATTTGTGCGTAATAATTGTACACAAATATGCCCCTCTGCTTTAAAATGCTCATACCAAATTTTATATATATATATATATATATATATATATATATATATAATATTGCATATAAAAGATAAAGATATATATCTTTTTTGGGCAATTTTAATTTTTGATATCATAATTATTTGTGCATAAGAATTGAAAAATTGCGTAGGATCTGTCCATAGAAATAAGCATGCACATAAGATTTTTTAAAACTCTTCAGTCATTGTTGATAACACGTACCTATACTGAATTAATTTACTTCTCTTGAAACAAGTAACTGCAAATATTACTGGTGTAATGATTCATCGATAGTGTCGATGTTTGCATTGTCTACTACGCCATATGAGTGCATCGATACAAAACATGTTTAGACAATACATCAGGATATTTATACACAATACATCGATGTATCGCCATAAGAGACAATATATCCTGATACTGTTAACATAAATTTTTTCAAACAAAAACTATAAAAGCCAAAATGGTTTTTCTTCTAACAGTGATTAAAACAGAAAGAGAAAGAGAAATTATATGATATTTCTGATATCTTATATGTAATTTCACAGTCACTCTAATTTTGTGATTTCCCTTCATGTAATATCTAAGACGATTTGGTATCTAAGGATTAACATTACTGTTCTATGTCCTATCTATAGTTCTTTCATAAACTGTATCGCAACCACTGTATCGTGATGATAATCGTCTCGCAGGTTCCTTGGCAATAACTCCATGATATATCGTCTCGCCTAATAAAACTAGAATCGGGATATATCGTCTCGCCACTAAAGCAAATACCCATCACTTCATACTCTTGTGTAAAAGCATATTTTTCAATATTCAGTGTTTGATTGTTTAAATTTGTGTCGAACTTAATTGGAATTATGCTTATAAAATCTAGCGCTAAAAAACTGCATTATTATCATTATAAAAATCAACAACTTTTGCCTATCTAAGAATATCTATCTAGGTATATCTACCAATTGCATTGAAAGTACTTTTTAATGTACATTTTTGACAGAGATAAGACAAAAGAGAGATTAAGCTGATGTAAATGCATAAAATATACTTGATACAGCAAAATATCTCCCACACATGATTTTGACAATGCAAGGAAAAAATCATAAGAGGAAACCTTGAAAAAGCTTTTCTCTTACAATGATCAACTGTGAAATCATGTGACAATCCCTTCTTCCTTTCCAACCAACAACAATTAGAAATCACATTTACAGTACAGGGTGGGAAGGGGGGGTGGATTCTTTGAGATATGTCCCTCTCACAACCCCCCCCCCCCCACCCCCCCCCCCCACTTTCAAAATTCATGTATCTGTGACTGAACCATCCTTTTTGTTTATCTAAAAAAAAAAGTAACTATAATTAAAAAAATTGAAACATTTGTTTCTTCAAAACAGATAGACAAAAGCTAGAAAGGAAAGCACAATGATTAAAAAGTCATAATTTTGGGCTTTAAACAAGTAGCAATCACAAACCTCAAGATTCTGGTTCTCTTCAGAGGGAAGAACTATAATGCTTGGCACACCAGCAAATATGGCTTTGAGGTCTCGCAGGAAGCCGCCAAAGAATGGCACCACTTTGGTCTCTGGGATATCCAATGCTCGACCTACAGCTTCTCTGTATTCGGGGGAGGGGTCCCGCGTCAGGAGAATATCAGCAAGGGAATCCATTGTTGAGAGGTTTTCCTCATAGATTGACAACCAGAATGGTTTTAGTTTTTCTGACCTGGAAACAGAAAATTAATCTAAGACAAGCACACATGAAAAATATGATTTATTTTACTAAAGTGCAAAAGAATTTTTCTTTACCATATATATCTTATGTTGTATATATATTTTAATTGAAATGTGATTATATATACCTCAAATCCAGTTACACTGAAAACCTTAGCAGCCAGGGAACTGCCAAGTCAAAAGACATAAGCAAAACCTAATTAAATCAGGGTTTTTTTTCAAACAAATATTTGTATATATATTTTTTATTTTTCATTTTTTTCATTCTCTGTTACAAGTATATAGGCCGGTTTTTTTCTTTTAATTTCAAAATTACCTACCAGTTGAAATTTCTAAAACAAATACCCTCTTTATTTCTATACTGTCAAATCTTTACTAATAACATCTCTGATTGAATCATGACTTTAAAATATGTCAGTAACAGACAGATGAAGAAACTCCAAGCATGTCAGGATATCACAAACTGCTCCCCTTGTAACTGAGATTACTCGGGAAGATATGATTTTTGAAAGCTCTGGGGGGATCAAGAGAATTTACTATGTGAAGTGATATGGTTAATAACATCCTGCTACATCAGCGTAATTAAATCCGCTGATCGAGCTCCTTCCATATACCCTGATATCTTTTAAGCCAAAAGCCTCGTATCGCTAGCCATTTTACCAGCCAATGAGACGACTCGCATCCAGGAACAGCGGCACTACCCGGATGGAAAATTCCGTAAGGTTCAAAAGAGTAGCAACAATCTCCTTGGATAACGACATTTCATTGGTTGAAACAATAACAGGTGAGCACAGCCACTAACATCAAGTCGCGCCAGCTGTACAAGGGATTTGGCTCGAAAGAGATCAGGGTATATGGAAGGAGCTCGATCAATTGCGGATTCAATTACGCTGATGTAGCAGGATGGGTTAATAAAATGTAAAATTTTATTCTGGTTAAGAATCAGTTACCTGAGTCCAGCGAGTATTTCGACGGCAGTGTTGAAGTTCCCGAGGATGAAACAATACATAGCAAGTCTGAGGATACAAGACAACACGGCCTTGCGGTCCTCGTGGGTCGCCTGGGTGATGATGATCTGGGTGATCCAGGTCGTCACCTAAATAAAAAAACAATGATTTGATTTAAAGTTGAAATATCAATTATGATGAAGGCAATTTAAATGGATATACAACTTGAATTAGAAGAAAAAATAATTCCTAAAAAATAAGCCAATATAACAAACCTACATAATTACTAACAAAACAAAAGAATAATTGAATAGGGGTTACTTATTCACTTCAATACAGCTTTGATAAGTGCATTAAAAAAAAATGAAGATGTAAAATATTATGCTAATGTAAGTTAATCAAATCCAAAAATAAATTATACCCATTCTATTTATTTGTCTAATAAAATCTGTTGTAAGCAAATCAAAACTAAAAACAAATGGTATCTGACTATCCTTTTCATTCAAGTTGAAGACTGCAAAGCTCAATATAGTTACAGGAGTAATCTCCCCTGAATGTTTTCCAACCAGGGTCCCGTTGCACAAAACACTAAGGTGACCTTAAGTCACTAAGGTAGCCTTAGTGCAATGTTAAATGATGGCACTAAGGTTAACCTTAGTGTTAAGTTGTTTTGTGCAACGGCCCCCAGATCAATTGATACAACCCTTTACTTCATACGAGTTCTGAGGTTTAAGCATCTTGTTTATAAAAGCTCTACAGCTATATAACCACCATGCATTGCGTCTCAGACGACAATTGTTACAAAATTATCCAACCTGCTCACTGTTACCTGTATATGGGACGGAGGCCACACGTACTGAATATAGAATCTCAATCTTATTTCATATCATGGAGGTTGGTGGGAGAAATTGGGAGAGAGCCTACAAAACCATAGTTCTGAAATATATTCTGAAACTTGGAGCCGTCTGCATGAGACTAAGAACTGTGGGAGGAATTGAATATATATATATATATATTTATATATAAATTTTTACATAACAAAATCATGTTTGGTAAAACTCTCAACTTCCTTCAAAAGGCATTACTGAATCCCTGGCTTACCCTGATTTTCCAATCAGAAATCTCCTTACAAAACTACAGTCAAAGACCAAAACCAATATGGCACTCACAATGTCATCTAAAGGATTGCATATACCATAGGTACAGCATTTGGATTATCATGTAAATGAAAGGGCGTTGCAAGAGGCTTGGGGAGGAGGTAGACTGCAGTGGGGTCACAATTGAGACAAACTACTGCAAGGCTGGAACTAACCATTAATTGAGGTTGGTATGCGTATGTATATTCCCCAACATGGTTCAATTCAAGCTTTGCTGCTAACCTGACAAAATTTGCATTTTGAGTGCTTAACCCTCTTCAGCGAAAAGATGCAATTCTTGTAAGATTTCTTATAAGACTATCAAGATCTGTTGCAGTAGTCTGGACGGCAAACACATAAAATGTTGGTAAATGCTGCAAGGACTAAAGTAACCAATTTTTGGGGCTGGCGCAAGTTAGGAGATGCATGGGAAGATGGGGAAGTTTGTTAACTTATTTCTTTTGGAATTACAAATAGATAATGCCATCAATGAAACCTGACACAAAAACCTACTTCATTAAATCTCTGGATGAGATCCTCAACACACGGATGTTTACGGTGGGTCGGTGACCTTGATAGGTCGATGGTGACCTGCCTCACGTACTGCGCTGAAGGAATACTGGTGAACAGTTCGTGTTCCGTGTCGGTCAGCATCATGGCTACCTCCTCCGGGAAGTGCAACATCTTCTGAAGCTGCTCCAGTTCACTTGCATATTTGGTCCCTGTTCGAATCTCTGGTTGCATCGCTAACTGTCGTCTGTGAAAATCTGGGAGGAATTTTGACAATTAGAATTGTGTTTCAGTGATGTTATTCTTAAGAAAATTTATGGAAGATAATGTTGTGGCTGTAATTTAGGGTTTTGCTAATTTTTTCAGCTAACAATACATTGGACTTTAAGTATTTGAATCAAGTGTATTACATTTTCACTTCATGCCAAATAATTATGAAATTTACAAAAATGAAACATCAAATTTGATGAATAAATACAATGTGTGTGATTCCAACTCGTAGAAGAGTTGTATGAAGTATTTCCTTTTAGGCCCAGTAAACGGTCTGAGGTCTGTTATTATGGCATGAAATAAAGTCAAGGAATTTAACCTAGGACAGGTAACCCCTTTGCCTTTTACATCTTACAAGGACATGTTTATTAGATAGCCTTATTATATCTTACCTTCACCATAGTAAAATGCTAACTGTCATCTACATCAAATTATAAATGAGATTACTGAACTGATGTAACTATGAATTATATTTCTTCTAAGTTATGAAGCAATAAAATGTTTGTGTCTTTGCATGTTCCTAGTTATTGCCCAGTTTATTTCTCCTGTTTTGTCATTTTCACTTTAGGTCCAGTTACTTAATCATATAGACTTGACTGTACAAAATATATAAATGCTAAATAATCAATAAAATTTAATAATGTCGCGTACCAAACTCGAAGCTGTCCTTCCTGAGAGTTCCATTGTTGATGAATCGTCCATCCATGTCCAGAGCCTGCCAGATCGCCGCGGTCACTGACTTGAGGTTGTCCAGAGAGGGCATTACGAGTGACCACGACTTGGAACCGCGGAACTCCAGAACCAACCCATCGTGAGATTTACCGGTGCCGGACAACCAGTCTTCAAGGTTCCTGATATTCTGGCTTTTTGCTAAAAGCTTTGTCTTATTGTCCAAGAGTACGATTTTTTCACTGGCAATTCCCAGTAATCTTGGTATCTGAAATAGAGAGTTCTTCATGGGTATTTGAAATATACATTAACACTCAAATATACATGGAATAAGTAATTGCGTTCTTTGATAAACTTGTCATTTTGTTTTAAACAAGTTCTGAATTGCCTCGTTATGATTGTGTTTTTTTCATTATAAAGCTTTGCATTTTGATCTTTACCTTTTAAGATTTTTCAGAAATAACATTCATGAATGACTTACAAACCAATCTTATTCATATACTATTAAATTCTTAATAGTGATTTTACTTATTACATCTACTGACCATGTTTCTAATGTTTCTTTCCTTTATATACATATGCTGAAATTTGTATAAGTATGTACACATAAAAAGTTACTCATGATGTAATAACCGACTCAACCTCATTCATCTGATTAGATCTCAAGGTCGAAATTACCTGTGAAGTACATCATCTTGATTTTCTTCAACAAATGTTTTTTTTCTACCTGAGAGGTGGAAACTTTTTGAACTGTGTATATATATAAGTTCTTAAATTTCACTTAAGACTTGAATAAAAAGCAAAGCACAAGATTTTAATGGAAATCCAATGTCATAGATGTTTTGATATATATATATACATACGCGACATATATATATCAAAACATCTATGACATTGGAATTCCATTAAAATCATGTGCTTTGCTTTTTATTCAAGTCTTAAGTGAAATTTAAGAATTGATATTAATATCCTTCTTGCACTAGTCTTATATTCTAGTATTTAAAATTGTGAAAAAACTTACCTTTTTCTGAGTGTTTCCGCGGAGGAGTTCTTTCACTTGGAATATTTTGCATCCATAACAAGGTAATTTCTTACAAATCTTGATATACAGCTGTTTTAATTTGACTTCATTCTCGTAGTATGGGGTATGCCACAGTTTCTTCTTCTTTTCCTGAAGAAGATAACAGAACTTCCTTTTTTTAAAACATTTCTTTAAATAAACATGATATATAAACGAAATTCTGAAAGCTGAAGAAAGTGATTGATGTAGAATATTACATAGGCACAAATTGTCATTTTGAGAGTAAAATTCTTCAAATAGATTTCTTACATGAAAAACCTTATCAATTAAATCAAGCAATAACAAAAATAAATAACAACTTAAAAACTACAATAACAACATTTGATAGGTTGTTTTGACATATTACCAGTAGATTTAAAGTGAATTAAAGCCTGCTAATAGTTTCCTAAGATTTAAGTTTTATTTTGTACATGAATTTTAAACTTAACCATCTCATACAGTGATATGAGACAGTCTTCAGGTTCAATTAGTTCAATAAGTTTAAATCTAGAATTAAAAACGGATATACAAAATCAAAACAAACGATGTAAACATTACCTAGGCCAATCATTGATACCCCCAGAAGTTGTAGCACGCTTACACAATTCTATTGCAGCAAAACTCTACTTAATTTTTCATTAAGGAAATCGTCAATTGCATCAAGAAAAACCATGAGACTCAAAGGAGGAAATACCTAAGAGGGTGTTTCCTATCCCGTGCACTGTTTATAGATTTAATTGTTGTTTATATTCTGAGATAAACTTGAAAAGCTGCTGATAAAGAAAAAAATAACCCTCCATTTCCCCTTTTTATCAAATTAATCCAGGACATTGTTGATAGTCTTCAGATTTTCCTATGTCTGCTAATACTACATTAAAAAATTTTCTTTATCCAATAGGCCAATGAAATTAATCAGCGCCTTTGTTTGGAGTCTAAAATTTTTCAATTGTTTCTTATTTTTCTCTGTCAATTATACAAAATAAAGCAAATAATGTGGTATATATAAACTTTTTCAAGGAAATTATTTCTAAGTGTTGGATTTTCAAGTGTCTGTTAAAAATACTTAAGAAAATCTCGCATCATGTGTATGAAATTATTTAGAGCCATTTTACAGTCTAAACTTTTGCTATTCTTGATATTGATCATGACCCTTTATCGTACCTATGACCAAACAATTCAAGGACATTGTTTATAATGTAATAAGAGGTTTCCATGTCAGTTAAATATATAATCAAATAATGTCCTGCATCATGTATGAAATTATTCAAGGGTCTTTGTTTACAGTCTAAAATTTTCATATGTCTGTCAATTATACAAAAGAAAATAATCTGGTAAATGTATCGAATGTTTTAAGGGCTTTGCTTACAGTCTAAGAGAAAAAGTTTAAGATTTTCCTATGTTTATCAAAGACACATACGAACTACCAAAATGTCTAAATTCACCCTGTGACCATGAACGGTATCTCAAGGTCAACATACAGGCGAGAACATACTGCTTACAAAACTTGGTCCAAATTACATATAATATTCATATTTCATACAAGGGATGGTATTCTCGGCACAATAAAACCAACAGATATTTTCGATACCAAGGCTCACAAAATACAATGTTTATTCCTAATGCAGGATATTTACCATCCCAAAACATACTCGCATTATAACCTCTATAAATATATATATATATATATCTGTCACCATTCTGAGAGAGGCATGCAGTGGCGGATCCAGGATTTTTGAAAGGGGGGGGGGGGTCAGATTCAGAAATTGTCAACAGGGCAGGGGAGGGGGTTATTGGGTTATTGTTACTTTATATATGATTTACTTTTCACATTTTCAAATTATTTTTATCGACTTGAATCTATAATTGATTTTTCCTGACCCCCTCCCCCCCCCTCCCCCCCCCCCCCCCCTTGGATCCGCCACTGGCATGTGTTCTATATTCAAGAAGAGAGCCCAAATAACCCTGCTCTATATATACAATATATTGTTCCTCTATATACAATATATTGTATATATTTACATTAACCTATATTTCTTGTTGGGATATGAAGAACGATTCATAAACTTAGTGTGAAGGAAAACTATCATATATATAAGGATTTTATTCTATATCTGAACATCTTTTTTATGCTTCATCGTTATGAGATAACTAAAAAATACTCGATTGTCAATCACCTTGACGAGTCTTTGTTACATTTTTCTCTATAAAAACATTCATCAACAGTTAATCATCTTCTTTGGTAACTGTAAAACAACATCTAGTTCTAAATTTCAATAACCAGTGCCAATAATTTACTGTATAGGAAAAATGAGTAGCAAAAAAGAGTTTCCGTAAATTAATAATATCATGCAAATTAACCCTCTAATTAAGTTTATAAGTACTTTGAGTTATTTGTCCGCAAATTATAAATATCAAGCAAAAACTAAACCATCTAATTACCTTTATAAGTTCTTTGACCTTCTTGGAAGTTGTGTAATGAGGTGGTAGAAAGTGGGTTAAATCAATCTGTTCACACCCTTCGATTTCATTATCACTCGTGCACATTAAACTCCGAACAAGTTTTCCTTTCCGCCGTGTACTGGTGATGCGTTGAGCTTGGTTCAAACGAATCAGTTCTTTTTTACGTTTTAAATTCTCAATTTGAGAACAGTTGCTTGACCCAACGGATTCATTGATTGGATCAGTGATGGTCGCCACTTGATCCCAATGTTGCGTGTGATTGGTCAGTTCCTCTTCTTCAGGCCACGCCTCCTCAATATGCAGCTGTATTCCGGCAAGTGTTGCAGCTTCTTCCTTTGCACAGGGAAGATCTCCGCTCACAACCAGCTGCTGCAGCTGTAATAGAACATTATTACATTTAAAATATTTCATTATATATATGGTGCAATTTGCATCTAAATAGTATTGAAGTTTTCTAAAGATATAAATTCTATAGAACCAGATATAAAATATCACCTGCGATTTCTAATATCTGCAGATAAAAGCCTGAAAAAAAAAAGGATCTGAAAATAAATATTTTGATTTACTTAGCTGTGTAATAACAGCTTGATGGCTGTATGATTCCACAGTGTTATGGGCCAGTGACCTTCTGTCACACCTGAATAAAGAGAACTGGATAGCCTCAGGCCTAATCTCAGGCCTTTCACTGAGGCTATCAATATTTTCTAGACTTATAAACAGCCCCTTCAAATTTTTTGTTTTAGGGTCTGGATGAGAGACTAATCAAGGTACTGTAGAAGCTTCGCTGATAGAAATATGCTGATGTAGCAGGTTGATGTGATGATTATTGAAATAAGAGTAATGTTAATAAAAATCAGACTTTCGCATGAGGACTGTTTACTGCACGTCTCCTATGCACTTAACCAGAAGTAAGTTATGATAAACATCCAAAATAGATACGTTTGAACTTTGAAATTAATCAGAAACAGGATAAAGAAATTTAGTATATCATTTTTATAAAGAATTGTTATTAAAACTTAAAACATCAAAAGTTTATCTTTTTCTAATTAAACAAAAATAAATGTCATATGTCGTACATAATAATTGATATTGTCACAATTGTTGTTTATGTTTATTCATCTTTTGAAGATTTCAACAGTTCTTACTATGAAAAGGTCCATACAAAACATTACATTTATACGTTGTTGAAAAATCGATCACTAAACGAAAATAGTTAAACGACTATAATAAATCAAAGCCTTGTTAGTTCAAATGTCGCATAAGTCTGTTTAGATTTCTTTGAGTCTTACAGATTTTTTAGCTTTGTTAATTGATATTTTGACATAGGTATGTTCCTTTGATATTTGTTATTTATTAGGTTTGGTCATTTTCAGTGACAAAATTTTTACACAAGTATAATCTATACTGTACAATTCAAGAACTAAGTAGCCTGTTTAAGTCTTAACAGTGTAAAAAATAGATTTTATCATATTAATATAAGCATTAAGCTTAGATTTTGAAATTGTGCAAAGGGTGATTGTAAAACAAGAGAAAAAAGCCATACAAAATATTATCTTTGGATGAGATAATAAAACTTGCCTTATATTTTATGAGGTAACCCCTTTTTAAATTAATGCTACTGATTTTCATAAAGATTGAAAACGTCTTCATGCATTAATGAATAAAATAGATCTATTCCATATTATTTCTGTGACAGTTATTTATCCCTTTCCCATATACATTACAAATATATACATTTTAATGAACATGAATGATAGTTAGATTAAAGAAATGGTTGACATTCAACTCAAGTGATCAAGATTTCAAAATTCCAAAGTTCCTACCTGAAGTTTCGCATCCACAATGAGATTCACAATCCAAACCTTTCCAAAACTAACACAACATATTTATAGAAAAGTTCACAATTAAAATCTGTCGTGTTAAAAGCTTTGTTCAAGACAGTGATGAAAAGTATGCACTAGCGAAGAAGCCTGCATTGAAAGTGATCACTGAACATCACTCATCACTCTGTAATGAAATTAACGGGCGCCGATTTCACAACAGACTGATACAGACGCCAGGTAACCTCGTTAACTCAATTAAACCTGATCGATCGCTGTTCTGGTCACAAACTCGCTACCCTTAACTGCGATTTTATTGATCATA
Organism: Phorcus lineatus; assembly: GCA_921293015.1. Lineage (NCBI taxonomy): Eukaryota > Metazoa > Mollusca > Gastropoda > Trochida > Trochidae > Phorcus > Phorcus lineatus. The sequence continues at coordinate 25,170,666 of OV121088.1, read as the reverse complement.
AGAGCCAAATATGGTTCTAATAATTTTGTCAAAATTCTGTATCTCATTTCGGCATGCTGAAAGCAAGGCCAAATTGCTGATCCACATAGGTTAATTCGAAAAATATTACCAGTTATTATGGTAGCTGGTCATAAATATCCCATAATGCCCCATTGGCGAGGAACAATGACCCCATTCCATGAGATAACCTCGATGAGAGAAACTGGAATGGTTTTGATGATTTTCAACTGTTTGAATAGTTTTCAAATAAAATCTGAATAAACAAAATCGAAATAATGTGATTTATTTATATAATCCTCATTGAACAGCGTTTAAGAAGATCATTATATCAAACCAATCATTGTACTGCTTTAATAAAAAATATTTAGATATGGCAACTTATTTTAATATTTTTTAATAAAAAATTCCATTATTTTAAACAACTAGTAATGTCATGACTATTAAAAAAATTAATTAAAAAATCCAAATTTAATAATACAAAAAGGTTTAAACATTCCCTTGGATTTCATAACCAAATTATTAAAAAGGTACTATTCACAAAGTCATTTGAAAACAAAGGTATGTGAAGCATTCATAAAAGAACCATAAACCCACAGCTCACAAGTCACATGAGTTTCAAAGAAAATTTCCTCTTTTTAAGTTTACTAACATCTCAAGCACATACTTACATAGAAAACAGAAGTTCCATCTATCCTACTAACAACGCGACACAGATAGGAAACTCAAAGGCTTAAACCCTTTGATTGGCGTCGTCGATAGCAAAATTAACAACAGGTGGATGCGAAATCGACATCCATCTCCCCTTAGGCTTCCTGTTTGCTGGATTTGTTTATATATGAACATTTTGCTTCATGAAACAAGTTGGTTGGAGAGAAAGTAAACAAAGCCAGACTTTAATCTGTGAAGACAAAACAGTAGCTTCCTAGAAAATGGCTCACATAGAGGCAGGTGAAAATGTTTGGAGATGAGGTGTAAGGGAAATTAAATACGTAAGAGAAACTTTAAGAATGAGGAAATCATAGTATTTGTTGAAATGGTAAAATTCAAATAGAATCTCCTTTGAATTAATAAATCAAGTGAGTTTTCTTAAATCATTTAATCTTGTTCTGAGATATATAATTTTTTATCTTTCCCAAAGGAGAAGGTTTAGCACTCAAATATGATCATAAGCATGTTAAGAAAATTAAAGTTTCAATGTGTACAGGGTTTGCTTTCAGCTGGAATCTAGTACCCATATTCTCATTAGTAAACTTTTACTTACTATATTTCATATTGTTTGAATATAAGTACTAGATTGCAAACCAACCCAATACTTGATTATTGCTTTAGGACCACAGAGAAAAAATCTGATGTTAACATAATAAGTTTTACAGGGATATTATGATATTGAAATAATAAACAGTAATCATACGTTTGGTTATTTGTCAAATAATTTAGAATTAGATTCAATTTTTGAGAGAATACTATCTGTTACAAGACTTTCATAATGAGATACCAAATGCATGCCTCAATGATTTACCACGGTAATAGTTCTATGTATAGGCTGTTTTGATCTGAACACAAATTATTGACTGATTATTGATTTATTTTAATAACAATCCAGCTTATTGGAAAAATCACACAAGAATAAATTTTCAAGTTTTCAAATCTCTTTGCATAATTGATAACAGAATATAAGTTAAAACTTCTTTTTATAAATAGCCAATCGTTCAAAATTCAAATGTAACACAAAACACAACCTGTTTGTAATTTTCTATTATTAACTCAATTTATTGATAAACTTATATCAAAACGGATACTCAAGTACTAATACTTGACACTGGACAAAGTGATAACAAATCTTTCACTTGACAAAGCTATTTTTAATCCTGATATATTTTTCATCTTATGAATATTTGAGATTTAAGTTATAAATAAGGTGATAAAATACCAAAAATTCATTTTTTATAAACCAATCTTGAAGCATTCATTTAAAGCTTCTAAACAGTAAATATTGACAAAGCCATTACAAAGTTAAGCCTTTTGACATTGCCACAATATATCTTTAATCCTCAAGTATTTTTTTACAATTTGAATATCAGGTATGAAAAGATAAATAATATGAAACTTTCAATGTCAGTAAGTTATGAATCAATTATTTGAAGATTCTTAAACATAACCTGCTTTATACTAATTTGAAATTTCAAATATAAAGCAAAAACTGAAAAGAAGATTTTATTAACTTGGGTTTTGACTTTCTCATAGCAATCCTTGACACATTGATTTGAGATTTGTATACTCATTTGATACTGTTTCAAACTTAACTGCTTTTGATTTGTATAAACAGCCTATTTCAAACTAATTTGCATTCTGTATTTCCCAATGCTTTCAAGATAAAAAATAAAATAAAACACATTCAAGTCTAGAAATCTTAGCAAAAGAAATACCCTCCATTAAGTTATCATTTCATCAGATATCCATACCTAATGGGGTGTAGTGCGTAAAGAATATTCTACACACTATCGTATACTTCAAAACATTTTTTAAAAGTGCCTCTAGGCAACCAACAAAGATATCATGAATGTGTTGGTAGTGAAGGCACTATCCAAGGTATCATAACGCGATAAATACCAATACGCCCACAACATATAGAGATACCCAGGGGATTAGAAATAGGGAAAATGTCGAAGGTTTTGTTTGATTGTACTTTTCTAAAAAGTATATCTAGACATCCGCTATACATTTGGTTACCTGTTATGGAAACAGAGGCAACAACACACCTATCTGAATATTTTAGATACCATCTGCCAACAACATATAGAGATACCCTCTGGTGATAAACAGGGCAAATGTGGATGCCTTTTGTTCGATTTATCAAAAAGTATCCCTTATTGTCATCTAGCAATACATATGCTAACCTGTTATGGAAATGACAGCAAAAACATGTATTTATCTGATTACATTAAACCCAACCCACCCACAAAATAGAGATATCCTTGGGATGAGAAACTGAGAAAATGTGGATGGCTTTAGTTTGATTTTATATTTTCAAAAAGTTGATCTGAACATCTTGCAATACTTTTATTACCTGTTTAGGAAAGAAAATTACAAATCTACCCAAACATTTAAAAAACCCAATTAAGATAGCTTTTGTTTGATTTAAAATTTTCAAATGTCTTTCAACAACCAGCAATACAGGAAAAGTTTTTTAGGAAATGAAGAAATATCGTCGAATGTTAAACTCCTACCTGGCTATAATAACACATATGGTTACCCTGGGAAAGAAAAAACAAAGATAAAATCTTGATGGCTTTTGTTTGATTTAAGATTGATTAAATTTCAGACATTTAAAAATATTTTTGCCCCAAATACCTCAAGAGATGATATGGAGGCAGTTTGGAGATGCAGTGAACATGCTGTGTCAAGGCTGAAGAAGTGACTTTGAGGAATTTTTTTAATAGGGGACAATACAGATGTCGATCCTGTTTAGGAAGTGAAGACAGTAGAAAAATGTCTATGGAAACAATTCAAACACCCACCTACCATAACCTATCATTTGGTGACATGCTTATGGTTCATAAATAAACACACTAATATATCAAAACCTACGTTAAACCTGTCCACAACATATACAGATAACTTCTGGATGAGACACATGCAGAGAGACATGCAATGGCCGGTAATGGCTTTAGTTTGATTTTATATTTCTAAGACTTTATCTGGATAACTTGCAGTACATTTAGCTACATGGTCCAGCACTAACATTCAATCAAAACATTTCAAACCTCCAATCATCCAATCATATTGGAATGAAAACAAAGAGAAAAAGTGGATGGCTTTAGTTTGATTTTATAGTTCTATGAAAAAGTATTCTCTCGCGATACATTTTGTTACCTGGTTCAAAAGTTAGCACACTGATATATCTCAAATTATGTTAACCCCCACCCATAACATAAAGGTATAACTTCGAGATGAGAAAAATAGAGAAAAGGGTTAAGTGACTTTAGTTTCATTTTACATCTACTAAAAGTTTCTAAGAATGATAGTTCCATCTAATTAGATGATTGTTTCAACTTATTAGATGATATTTTTATCTGATTAAAATATCATCTAATTAGATGAATATATAATCTAATTAGATTAAAGTATCATCTAATTTGAACTTTGGTAAATTTTTCTCACTGCTGGCAGCAATGCACTTCCATACATAAGTGAACACACTAATATGAAAATTATTTAAAATCATGTTAACCCAAACCCACAACATGAAGGGATGATTTTGGGATGAGAAACAGAGAAAATGGTAAGAGCTTTAGTTTCATTCTATATTAATATAAAGTTTCTTTGGATAATTTAACTTACAGTAGTTTTGGCGGTGAAGGCACTAACATATCACTTCAAACCTCAATTTAAATCATCCCTAACAGCAAGGAATGGCTGTTTCGATTGTTCTAGTTTGATCAAACTCCAAACCACTCTATGACATGCTCGTGTTCGAGACAGTAATGCAATATACGACGTTTTTCTCTTCACGCTGTAATCTGTTTCTCATGGGTTATCAAGCACAGAGGCATCTGGAAATTCCTCTCTGCAGCTCCGTACACAAGTAAGGTGTGAGAATCTTTACTTGTCTTGCAAGCTCACATCTAGTACAAACAACCTTACAGTTATACCATAAGTCTATGAACATAATACTCTTTATAGTTTTAAAGGTAAATAATATTTCTGAACATTTTACATATTTAAATTTTTCAATCAAAATATTTCAGGTGAAATGACAATGACACCGCAAAATCTGTTACAGACAATTCAGCTCTCCAGCTTTTGTATTGGAAAGTTAACCATTTGAGGGACAAAATTAATGATTGCAAATTTTTGTGGTTATGATATATCTATTATAGCCCAACAGTAAAACTATCTGGTTCTTGTAGACTTTCCGCTGTTGTGTATATTTGTATTCACCATTCTGTAAGCAAAATGAGCACTTTACTAGTGCAATAAAATAATAACATTAAACTACCTTAAAGATTGTTTACAATTACGGTATAATTTGTATCCATAAAATTAATCTTACTTAAAGCAGAAATTCAAATTCATTAAAATATTTTATTCATTCATTTTTCAGTTTATCACATCAAAGCTAACCACACCCTCAACCAGTCATCAAAGTAAAGCAAGGCTCAACTGTGATTGCATGCATACTGATAATGAAAAAATCTATTGTCCCTCATCAAAACTGAATTCCTGTTGATGATGCCTACCAATGAATTATCCCATGGTCAATAACAATAATTATCAACTATCAAAAATTTATAAGGATTACTAACATTATGTTCAATATGTATATGGGTGTATAAAATTATTTACAAGTGACAAGGGCAGTGGGACTTTAAAACATTTATGTTTGAACAATGCTCATAAATGTTAAATTCACACATAAGAATACAAAAAAGCATTGGCAGTAAACTAAACTGGAGCTCAGTTCAATTTTTATAAAATTATCAAAACATGAATGAAAGCTTGAAGTTACCGTAAAGCGTCTCACTCAATATTTTTTCATATATTGACAAAATAAAACATCTACTTTTATAAATAAAATGGATGCCCGAGAAACCTTAATTTTTTTATGTCCCTACTTTATGTCAAATCTTTTTACTTCATAATTTCTTTCAAAATGGCAAAATCTGTTTTACATAGAAGTAGTGTTAGAGTGATGCTGAGTAACATTTCACTTTAGTCACTTTACTATTTTATCTCACCTTTTCGACAGCAAAACAAAGTGGGAGGGGAGAAGTTGAATAAACTCTACATTACTGTCGTTTGTCGCCGCTAGTGACTCAGCGTCAATGTTTGCACATAGCTTAAAGTTACATCGAATTCCACACCTGAACCATGTATCCTGTACTATGTATCTCATTTAAATACTACTCATACAGAGATCTATATCTGCTAATTACTATGAACAAAATAAATATGAGTCTTGTTGTGTTAAATCTAGGTTAAACTTTGTTAATTTTTGTAGTAGGAAAATTAATGTTACGAAACCTTTTTCCTAAATGAAGATTTTATTTTTACATAAAAAGTTGGTTCATTGGTTTTTAATCAAACATGAATATGAAATTTCAGATAAGTAATATTCTTGGGAATAGTAATAAATCACTTGAATCATATTTTAGAGGTGATAGAACAATCAATGTACTGTCGCAATCATATGAATTTAATATCATAATGCTTTCTAGTCAAATCACAAGGAAGATATCTTGTGGATCCATATATTGTAATGATTATGATGTCATGACCATAACTTAGTTATTAAAATAGTGCATTCAAAACTAGGTGAGCCTAGATATTATTCATAACATTCCATCATTTTATTTTGCTATACAGCAGAGGGTTGTAATCTTTCATATCAAATTTAAATAAATAATTCAAATGTTTTCATAAGTGATCATGTAAATGTGTACAAATGATAAAAAATCATTTAATAAAGACCTATACCTGTGAAGAAAATGTAATGGAAATATATTGTTTATCCAACATAGTTTAATGAAAAAACATGAACATAATCTTTATAATGATTATCTTTGGCCTGAACCCAAATTAAACTCTCTCTGATCTTGTTTTTATGAAATATGATATGATAATCATCCGTCATGTAGATAATATAAACAGAAAGTAAAAATATATTCTAAAATTAGCCATTTAAATCATATAAATCCCAAATTAACACAAAAGTGGTTGATTTAAATTCAACAGATTTCAATTAATTTGAACTTACTTTGACAGGTATCACTCGTTTCAGTTCTAACCTCAATTTGTATCTTTCTTCAATATCATCACTCTGACATTTTCGTAAAGCTTTTCTTCTCTCCCGCTCCAACCTCCGAAGAAAATTGGTGTAACTTTTGAGTTTGACTGAGTGAAATACCTCCAGCCTTGTTGACAAGACACAGATATCCATGTTGGATATACACCGATGCATTCCGCCGCGCCTATTCATTCTTCAAGCCCCTCGAAATAAGTACATCCAAATGGGAATCATCAGCCATTTCTTTCTCTTCCTCACCAAGAGAAGATGGCAATATTAACTACTGATATTTCTCTTGTCATTGATAGTTTGTACTGCCTGACTATTTTGATAATCTGCCCACGAACAATATGAGTACCCAGCGACTTAAAGGAAGAAGTTCTTGGAGGCAGAAAAACAAGTCAGGAAACAGTTTTCAGACACGTTACCACTTCCAGGGTTTCAGTTCTTAGATGAAGAATTCACAATTGGAAATCTTCTTGAATTCACATTGAATTCTTGACGATACCAATATAGGTTATGAGAAATTTTCTATACCATGATACAATTTTGAGGATAAAGTTCTGAGATGGAGAGATAAAAAATATGAATTTTTTTATTTCATGAAAGGAAGAATTTTTAAGTTTTTGGCGCCATGAAAGTAAAGACTCAGTTCTCAAACCATTAAAATTCCTTAGTGGATACAGTTCTCAGATTGTGAAAACATAATGAGAAATCATTCTTGGAATATCGAAACAAAGCAATTTCTTGGCGGCAATGTAACACGTCAGGAAACGGTTTTCAGACAAAACAACTCTGTGGAAACAGTTCTCAGATGGAGAATTGACAATTGAAAATCATATTTTGGATTCATAAATCAAAATGATTGATTCTTTTAAAATATGATTGTATATGTCTCGCCACTTTGGATTTTCAAACTCAAATTTCACAACAGATGAAAAGTAATCTGTAACATATCATCAATCACATGTCGGATCTTGGCAGTATCACTTGTTTATGGTCAGTATAATCAGTCTTTAGGCATTCTTTGTTTCTTCGAAAAAATATTTCTCCTCATGTAAAGTATATCCTATTTCAGGATTTAAATTTTCATGTATTCTTCAAGAAGTGATACTCTTCTTCTCCTGATGATAAACACTTGAATATTTGAATTCTTGAGTTAATAAATTTTCGAAATATTCATTCGAAACTATTGAAAAATTATCTCCCTTGATGAGGATCTTGATCCTCCTATTCTGTCAGTATTTCTTTAATTCCGTGTTTGTATAGTAAGAACTCAAACAAATATATTGTGACACTTTTCAAGAGTTCTGTGAAAGTTCCTGGAAGTACTGTGTTACCATTCTATAACACAAAACATTGGCGCCATGCTTCCAGAGATAAGAGCAACATGTGTAAATGTTTACACACCTCAATATACCCATCCACACATAGTCTGTATTACTTACTAGTATACTGTGGAGCTAATATTTTGCACAAAGCAGTCACAGTGGGAGTGCATTTGGTGTAATAACTCCTGCATTTTTGGTACATTTATTCTTCCTCCAGGGTGTCCATAACTGACAAATATCTGTCAGCACGTAAATTTCCTCATCAATCGACGCAGAGCAGTGCAACATTATACCATGATGAACATTTGGATTTGGTAATGATGTAAACATCACTACACCTGTTGGTAATCATGTAAATATTACATCTTGGTTGTGGATTCTGTTTATGGAATCCTTATGAGTTAAAATCATAACTTTTGTAAATATTTACCCATCTATGATTTTTAAAAGTTTCTTTTCAGAATGGTGTCTGTAAACACTAATCTGTTCCCTGAAGGACAAATCCTGAGCTGTCTATGTTAAAGACTGAGTCACTATTTGAGAAACAAGAATCCAATAAGATAACCTTGCATGACAAATTTTAACAAATTGAAATGTTGAAAAGATATTTTCAAAGTCTCAGCGCCTTACTAATGCATCCAAGAACACATGCTCTCTTCCAGAATTCACAAACAATACTTTGGTATCCATATATGGAGACACAGTTTTTTAGGGTTTCAAGAACATTCAAGAAACATGGCTGTGCTCCAAATAACATTTAGTTCTTCAAGAACACAAGTTCATTGCTCGTTTCAGAAAACAGATGCCCATTTTATCAGCACAAAACACAACCATTATCAAGGTTCACAAATTTTTTAAAATGCAATGTCACTTGTTCACATTGCACTTAATAGAATGTGATTTCAATTCCTCTTTTTCCATGATATCAAAATGAAAACATCCTTAAAATTTGTTAGGAGAATGTAACACAGATAAATCCAACAGGTTTCAACCCAGTACATAAAACATGAAGATTATAATATCCGAAATATTTTTCTTAACCATAAAGTTCACAAGTATTCCATGGGTGGCAACATTAAACTTGAAATATGAACACTTTTCATCCAAGGGTTACACAAGATAACAGTCTTCTAGCAAAATCCTCTCCATTCAGAAAGTGACGTCGTTTTTCTCGTGTAGGATAGATGAGACAAAACCAGAAAATGATTGGTGAAACAACGCCGCCATAATGGTCCCATCATCATAAAGTGTAAGTCTTTAACATGGAATGGCGTCGTTTACCATAACAACTTGCACCGTTACCGCTAACAGTGCCTTGTTAATCATAAACATCTCAACACTAAGGAAGCCGATTGACCATTCAAATGTTTTGTATCTCCCTAAAGCCCTGGCATGAACCCTCACAGGCTTGTAAGGTATGTAGTACCCTCATGCAAGGAATATAGGTATCCTCCTCAAAATCTCCCCCTTAAAATGAGGGACTGTTACAGTTCTTGTGTCACTCCACTTGAAGGAAAGAGGATACTCAAGGTATCTCTGCCAGATGCCAGCTACCCTCAAACACCTGTAAGGTAAATCTCGTTAACAAATTCCTCAGGTATGTTCATCAAATCACCAGTTGAGCGTTCCGAAAAATTGCTTTTGCCCACATGACTTAAAGAACAGCCGCCTTCATCAAATCAACATTTAATCCTTCTGCAGATTGGTTAAAGCCCAGATGACTTGTGCAACGTAAAAATGATAGTCTTTCCTTCTGTTTAAGGGTCCCGAGTTTGACTCTGCAAGCTCCAGTGAACCTTTTCAGCCTGTTTTCATTAGCTTTCCTCAGGTTATATTCATAAAAGATTTCATGTTTATATATCAGCTTATGCTAGATTATGCTAAATGAAAACACTCCCATCAAAATTACTTTCGTAATGGTTGTTAGTATTTCTAAGAAGATAATTTGCCAAACCTGTTTTCATATAGATGCACTTATCTTGGGTAATGGTTCACTTGATATGAACATTTACCTCCATTAGGAAATATTTGAAATAATTTACTCAAAAATGTTAAAAATTATTTTAAACTGAATTGAATTTGTATTACATTTAATGAATGAACAAATGGACTCAACATAATGCCACTTTTTTCACAATAAATCAAACATGAAAAATAAAAGTTTTCAACAATCAAGAGACTTAAATATGCTCAAATAGGCAAAAAATGAACTATAATATTTGGAGGGGGGGATAAAGATATTCAACTATTTATGAATTACATCTGATATGAAAAATAAATGATATGTAAAAAAAAAGAATCGGACAATTGCTATTTCTAATAAAATCATTTATAATAATTGACAAAATACATGTGAGAAAAGAATCTTCACACTGAACCCTTTTAATACTAAAAAATTTCAAAGAAGTTAACATTTGCAATATTTTTCATCGAATCAATGGTTATAATTGTTCTTCAATTGCCAAGCCCAACAGTCATTAAGTAAGATTCATTGAGTACACTACAATTTCTTTCTCTCTCACCTATATTCAGACAGTACTTTTCCCTCATTTTCAGAATAATATTTCCTCTTAACACCTCCAACAAATTACTAAAAGCTCATTTGGTAAAGATGATACGGAACGAAAAGATTGTTTATTTTGCAAAATGTCAGATTCTCTACAGATAATCAACATAAATAATCATTCTCATTGAAGAAAGACAGACTCTGATTATTTTCTTTGAAAATATAAGCTGGCTAGAGCAACTTGATGCTGAGGTATGTTTTAGCAGGCAATACTAAACTGAACTGAAAAATGATATGATATTTAAGATGAATATCTAAAAATGCATTCGATCAGTCCCTTTAACATACATGTAAATTTACCTGAATAAATATCATTAAGAGGTCACAAACACATGCAAATCTGTGTTTTGGAACATCATTGGATAAATCAATTCATAGAATATATGGTATAAAGATAGTATGAAGTTTGAAAAGACTACAGAGATTGGGTTCCAACCGAAAATTATATTTTGATGCACGAAAAAGTAATGAACGTTTACATAAACAATATTAAGGTTTAAGATGAACTAACATGTGAGAATATTTTTTCAAAAACGATTAACTCCTACACTAGGCAATGTTATAATTCACACTTTTTTGTAAAGGGGCTATAGCACATTATAAAAAATTCATTTCTTTAAATTTGCCCAAATAACTATTAGTTTATGCCAAATGTGTTATCCTTTGAGGCTCAAATCTACTCATTACTCTACCTGGTAATCCGTAGACATGGAAGAATCATCAAGTATCAAGCAAAAACCACTAGCAGCCATTTTTGTGTGAACAGCTTTTAATCATGTGAGGTAGGGAAATTTGGACTGCTTTTCATGATTAAAATGACTAACTATGACTAATAATCTTTTCAGGTATTGAACTCCATGCATTGTCATATAATAGACTCATCCTAAAGATTAATGCTTCTATATTTTTTTTTTTTAATTTATTTGTAAAAAAATTTTTTTTATCACTTTATTTCTTTTCTGAGGGTACCGTACATAGTCATTTCACATACATTGTCAGTATTTACAATGAATATTTTAATGCTTCTATATTACTAAACAATTGTAGATACATTTACTAATCTTTAGAATGTCTGTGTATCAATAAATTTCCCAGACAAATGTCAAAAGTGCTTTAACTCCTTTAGACCATTGATGTCTATGACAGTTTGTACTCACCAAAGTATATTCCCCAGACAGAAATCTTACACGTCTTCCAAGATTATTTCTCATAAAATATTTTTTATTACACTCTTATTATGCTAGGAGCGGACTCCCAGACAAAAGAAAATATCCATTGGGTTAATTTTTAGTGTTCTTATGGATTTCTGAAAGAGCATAAGTAAACAACTTACAATACACCACTTTTTTATGTCATATAGTGTATAAAAACATGATAAGGATGTCTACAGAATGAAAAACAATGTGATTTGATGATTTAATATGGGTAAAACATATCCTAATACATCTTGATATTTTGATATAATGCAAATTATCAAGCATTAAGATACGTTGTAATTAAATTAGCATAACGAGAACAAATAGGACAATCTTTCATATGTCAACTTTTATAATCATAACAATGTTTATAATGTAACATAGTTTTATAATAGTGTTGCTTACTTTTGCTTAACCGAATGCCAAACATAGGTGTACAAATTGAAACATATTTTCCCTACGTAACTTTCTAAACATAATAAGATGATAATAAGATTTCTCTCCCACTTACTATACTTGCCAACATTTACTTTCACCTGGAAATGATTACAGGTAAAACTAATTACAGGTATTTTCAGGTGCACCGAAGTGTAAAGAAAATGTTTCAGGCGTGGGATGATAATTTGTGATGTTTTATGAAACTATACAAATTTAATCAATAAATCTAAAGCAAAAAGAAATATAAGACAGTAATGCCATTACCTGACATTTTGATCTCCTTACAGAATCCCTACATAATCTTTTATAAGAGAATTTAGACAGCTTTTATAAGTATCAAAAAATTGGACTGGCCTTTACACTTTGATAAATTTACTGATGCATGCATCTACCATTTTAGAACAGATGTTTATTCTATAGTCTCATATAATGGTCGGAACTAAGACATGTCAGAAAATATTAAACAGCAGTGAAATTGACATTACATTAACACCAAATTGTTACCTTCTCATTTTACACTCTATTGATTGTCTTGAATGATATATTAAAAAGAAAAATTCAATAACTCCCATCCACTTAAAAATATCCACTTTGATGGTAGGATATATTAGAAATGATGATTTTTCTTGCTGGAACTGGAGATATTGAAACAAGGGTAAAGCAATGATAATCAACTTGTACTTCTCACAATCTCACAATCATCAAGTATTTATTTACATTCCTATCTATATGACATCACCGTATAAATATGTAAATAAAGTCATTAAATTTAGTCAGTATCAGAGACACAAATTCCCAATCATTGTACATACTCTTTGATGTCATTCAACAGGAACAGAGCAAGTCAGTTTCTCTTGATATTTAAAGTTTATTTACATTGATGTTGCCATTAAATAAACTATTCTCTACTGCATGGTCTTATATATCCCAACATCCGAGCAATAACACATTGATAATCTTTTAGGATATATATATATATATTTGTATATTATATGTACATACATGTATATTTATGTACATATATGCATGTATATTTATGTACATATATGTATATTTATGTACATATGTATGTATATGCATGTATGCATGTATCCATATGTATGCATGCATGTATGTATGTTAGGTGAGGTGATTTGGGGTTTAATGCGCTTTCAAGAGTATTTCACTTATATTGCGGCTGCTAGTATTATTGCAGGGAGAATGCCCGCAACACCATTGTGGCTATGCATTGCGGTTATACCTGCAAGCATCGGCTAGAACTAGCCAACCATGGGTGGAAATGTGCTGAAATTCGGTGTAGCTCGATCTGCACCTCAACCTAACTGAAAAGTTCTCTACCACCCTGACTCTTGGCCAATGATAATACTATGATTGTTGTTGATACAAAGTTATAATGTACAGTCACAGTCAAATGTTTTATCGAGGTTTTGACCTACTGGACTTAATTTGACATTGAATACCTAATGTGATAGCATTATTACTTACACACAACTTTATGTTAACACAAACAAGTTATGCAAACAAAATGATAACAAAATTTTATTTTCTGAAACTATACCAATATTTAGATTTCCAAATGATTTTAATTAAAGATTCAGACTGCTGATTCTTTGGGATTTTATTAATGCCTAATTTTTTAAGAAAGTGAAAGAAAATGTATCAAAAAGGTATGGATTGTATATATATAAATGTCATCAGCAACTTTGAATCAGATATTAAGCTCCATACCATCATAAATACCATTCAATATTGATTTCAATTTTTACACAAAATGGTGACTAAGAATTAAGGATGGGTATCGCTCCTCATTTCTGTATTGCAATATATTGCGATACAGAAAAGCGTATTGCAATACGTTTTGCAATATATTGGTTCTTTTCATATTTTAGTTTTTCCATGCTCTCTTGACTAAATAACAGCAATTAGAACAGTGATCAATGCTCAACGGTTTGTGAAGAGAGATAATTCAGTGACTGCTTTCGGACTTTTAACATGTCTGTGCTATTTTCACTTTGCAAGTTTACACTTTGTGTTAAAACTTTCATTTTATTGTTACGTTTTTCTGCAATTTTACATGGAAATCGTAAATTTTTAAAGCTCCGATATATTGGATACATTCAGAAGACTGTACCGGTACGTATTGTCTTGTTTCTGTATTGCAATATACCGATATACCGATAATACCGCGCACCCTTACTAAGAATAGACTCTAGACTCTGAAGTAGGTAAGAACTCTGTTACTTATGTCATTACAACTTTAGGATCACTACGGTGCATATATCAAACTATTTTCTGTAATATTGGGACCTCTCGAATCAAATCATTAAAATGCATACATGTTTATAAAAACATATTATATATCTTTTCATACATGTGTATTTTATTATTCATCCGTTATGAATATATACCAAGCAATGTTATGTATATGTCAAGGGTCATTTCATTTTCAAATTGAGATAAATTAATCTTTTATACCATCTTTTATACCATTCACAAATATTTGAATACATACATGTTAACAATCTTTTTAGACATCAAGTAAAAAGATTCATTTGAAATGAATTTCCCCATTCTAATAGAGCAATAATAAAAACTTCATATCATGTCCTACATAAATTGAATAGATACATGTATATTATAGTTTAAATATCGAGTTAAAAGTTTCTTTTTATCTATAGAATCCCATTCAGATGAATTTACACAATGTTCTTCGGGTTGCAAAATAAACTTCATATCAAGTCCTACATAAAGTGAATAGATACATGTATACAACAGTTAAAGATATCGATTTAAAAGATTCATTTCTCTATAGAATCCTATTGAGACGAATTTGCACAATGTACTAAGGGTTGTACTACAAACGTTATATCAAGTCATACATAAACTGTATACATACATGTTAAAAATAGTTAAAGACATCAAGTTAAAAGTCTTATATCTCTATAGAACCCCATTGAAATGATTTTGCCTGATCTTCATAAGGTAAGAATACCAACTTTATATCAAGTCCTCGTAAATTGAATGCATACAAGTCTTACTATAGTTATACTCCAGTTTATGACAGACTGTGTGAATGTGTTCACCACGAAGTGTATATAGAGGAAGTAAGCTGAGCTGTCCCTTCTGACCCTAACCAGAATATGTGGAGGCAATAGGAGAATTTGGGCAGCAAATGTGTAACTACCATAATTACCCTAATCTTACCAGCTCTTGTTTATACTCTAAATTCTTTCTAACCTGAAATGTAACCTCTTGAAAAGCAAGTCTAGTATTGAGTTAGACTTTGATTTTTTTATCCTTTCAAATACTTAATTAAATGTTTTTTTAAAAAAATGAAATGTTTAAGTGATTTAGTTTTATTCTTAGTTGACAGAAAATGAATCTAGAGAATGTAATTGTTATCAGGAGCTTCTACTATGTGAATAATTAATCATTATTTAGATAGTCTCTGCTTTTGGGTCTTGTCAAGTTAACCTGACAAAAATAGAATTCCTCTTTGTTACAAGATCTCAAATGGTTTCTAGATTGAAACTATCTCAAATCCAAACAATATCCATATAATCTTCTTTTATCATCTGATCTGTGAAGTCTATTCAATCTTTATTACCAGCCATGGCCTTCAGACATAAAAAACTATCAAACTTAGGTCACTATCTTTACAAAACATAATCACGAAAACTTTAAGTTAATAATCTTTATAATGCTTAATGAAGAAAAAAAATATATATATGCATGGACAATTTATGCAATCAACCAAGTATTAGTACATATACATGCTCACATTCACTCATTAGACCATCTGTTGAATAATAATTATCATAAATAAAGAAATAAAGAAGTTGTCAACCCTTTATATGTCTTAATCATTGTGATCCCAACATTTAAAATGCATCTCAAAGAAGTTGGGTAATGCTTGATAATCCAAGATAGAATTTTAAAACTCCTAGGAACATTATATATATGATTTGCATTTAAGAATTGACTTCAACATTTAGTAAGTTCATGGAGGTATAAACTTAAAAACCGATGTGCAAACTGTGTGAATCCGCGTAGCGGATTTACGCCGAGTTTGCACATCGGTTTTTAAGTTTATACCTCCATGAACTTAATAAATGTTGAAGTCAATTCTTATAAATAAATATATACATACTAGTTGTTTTTAAAACATTTTATTGCTCTAAATATACATATTTGCACCAAATGGAGCTGCACTATATACGCGAATGAATTCAACGCTCAACAGCATGACAGAGATAAAATGTCAATCAAAACGTCATCGGATCCCTAGCCCCGCCTACAAAACGTTCATCAGCCAATGAAAATTTACCTCGCACGTGGCCATGAACTTATCGGACGTCCGTCACACGTGGCCTTGACATTGCTAGTTCTCACAGTTGTAAACACACATCGAGAACGTAGAACTCGCAGAGGAAACCAGCCGAATTAACCCTCGTAGATGCCATATACTGGTGGTGTTATGATCTCGATCTAACGGAATCTGATTAAACAGCACACAGTTCTTAAACTTGTTGAGGAGCCAAGCTTAACTCAGTTCATGAACTTAACGACATTACTTTGCCAACCTGCCTGCAACAGCCTCGATCTTCTGTGGGGTGGAACACGATCGGTTGTAATTTCTGATAGAGCTCTCTTGTTTATTTAGAACCTTTGACAACGATAATTATTTCATACTGAATTATGTTAATTTTTTACTTACTAGCTACTTTCAAGAAGTGGCATTGCACAAAGTGTTGCTATTTTTAGAAAAACGTAACTTGTTTACAAATAGTTCCGTTGATGGGCGTGGCTTAAAATGATGTGACGTCACGAAATTAAGTTTATGGAGGTATGAACTGAACTTCTATTACCGTGTTCAGCGAATCAGATTGACGCAAAGCAATTGCTATTTATTTATTTAAACATAGTTATAAAACCTCAAGAATAACATGAGCAAAGTAGGTAGTATCGGAGATTATTTACGGTACAGAAGGGAACTATGTACAGGTGTTTTCTGTAAGGAACTGTTGTTACTACGTATATATAGCTCTCCAAGTCTACAGGCTAGTGAAAATGTTGAAGGACTCGAAGAGAGATATAAAAAGTTGAAGGGCTGCATATCTTTTATTGCTTAGTGTATAATACTCCTGCCATTTAAATTCATTAAAATGTTTTTGTCAAGAACAATAAGATGTTAGACATAATCAATGATAAAGTTATTAACACAATGATAGGCTTATCTGTTTCAGTGCCATTCTACAAGTATGAGAAAGAAAGGGAATTTTAATTGATGAAGAGGTTATTCACAGCTTTAGTAACAGTAATTTAGTAATTCTTTCTATTTTCACTGTTTTCAAACATACTGAAACTGAGAGATACAGCAATTTATACACTACATTCTTATTGGTATAGGCATATCATTTAATTATCATTAAAAAATTCTTATTATAAATGGAACATCTTCTCAAATCTAACTTATGATATGATAATTGTCTTGATAAACTTTATATTGTAAGGCATATTATGGAAGTATGCACAAATACATATACCTTTTTTACTTAGTGTCACTTTGTCTTTTCAACTTTGAATTTTTCAAAGAAAATTTTATTTATTTTGGCTTGTGTAAAACATATAATTGTTGGGTGAAAAATTATATAAAGAAAAATTATTTTACTATAAACTTCACTTGGCATTTTCATAAAATCAACACTTTGAAGTATTCAAAACAAAGGGCAGGTATCTATGATACATACAAAAATGGAAAAATAAAAAGACATTTCGAGTGTAAAATATATGTTTATTTTGCTAATACTTTTGTTGAAAGAAATCTTAATCAATGTTAACCAGACACATAAACATTAGATATAATTATCTTTTTGTTTATTATGAAAAAACTATTTAATTAGTAAATTATAAAATAAATAAATAGATTTAATATGCTTGAATTTCCTCAAAAATCAACTATACTCGTACTTGTGTATACTTGTGTATACATGTAAGTGCATTTTGTGTTTTTGTAAAGCTTTTGATAAAAAAGGTTCATAAATAAGCAAAATCAAAGATATATAAGAATAACATATCTGATTATTTTCCTAATGCTTTTTCCAAAAAAGCTTAATTAATGACTTATTGCTTTTGTAAATAAACATAATGTAGAAATGAAAGCTATATATTTGATGATAAACAAATGAATATCTTGGAAGTCCAAATTTATATAAAGAAAAATTATTTTACTATAAACTTTTTTGTGTGTTTACTCAAAAACAAAGATATATATAAATATATCAATATTTTCAAGTAAGATTAGTTCAAAGGCTGCCTTGATTAAAATTATACTATACACCTCTTTATGAAATTTATATCATTATGTAGTTTCATAAAAGCAACATTCTATTCCAGATATAATGCTTTATATTCTTTACATCATATATTATTAAACTTTAGGATTAAGAAACAAATGTACAAACAGGATTATCCAGAAATCTTTTCTTGACAAATATACCTTTGTTTCACTGATTTTATACTTTTCACTGTAATTGACTTAGTCTTTTGGGTTATTTCAGTTTAATTAATACTATTCTCCCCTTTATGATGATATTGCTTTTTTCTTATTTATGAATAATATTCTTAACCCACTTATATTTAGTATGCAGTTAAATTCATAAGAGAAATTCTTATATCCAGTCAATGTTATTTCTTCATCAACCTTTATATACAATAGCTTTTCCCTATGGTATGTAAGCAATTTACTAAGATCATATTACTTACAACCACCCAAATATATAAGCAATAACATTTAGTGTGACATTTTTATTAATTTCTAAATCAAGATCAAGTAGGAGGCAGTTAAAATTGATATTTGTGTATAAACATATGGTAATAAAGTTATGATTACTTAACTTTTATTAGGTGTTTGCAAAGAAAGAACCTCATTTATAGAAGAATTTATTACTGGGGTCAATTGTTTATTACAATGGAACATTATAAATCTGAGAATACTTCGAGGGTCATGACAAACAAACCATATTACCCTAGACGTCTTAGTTGGATAGGCATAATGATAGAGAGCTGAGAAGAACTCGTAAACTTTATAAAGACCAAAATTATTATTATACTCCATAAATCAAAGCAGATAAAATAAAGCTTTATCACACTTTGGTGTGTCAATCTTTGCAGGTGTCAACTTGTCAATTTCTCCTCTTAATAATATTTTAGATGATTCTTAATAAAAAATCTGTTTCATATCCATTTAATATGTTAAGAGTTTTGTAAGTTAACACAAGACAAGCGTATGTACATGGTAACCTTGTTTCCCTATATAATTTCTGCGGTTTTTTTGGTGCTATTTCATCATGTGAAAACTTTTTATTAAAAAATTTGAAAGAGATCAAAAGAGAAAAACAAAGCTTTAGCAAACATTTCATTTGGTCTAATTTTATTTTGATCCAATGCAGTTATGATGTTTCAGTTTGTCTGATAAAACTGACTATCAATTTACTTCACTTCGTATATATATATATATATATATATATATATATATATATATATATATATATATATATATTTCTCAAAAAATATTATATATGCAGTAAGAAACATAAACAACACAAACAACTGTGAAGAATAAAGCCTTTTTTGCCCCAAAATATATAACACATGCAGAGTAATAGTCTACATGCCACTAAATGTGACCACCATTCACAGACCCTGACTGGCAAAATGGGTATGATAAGACACATATAAACCTAGCCCCAAACTAGAGTTCATAATAATTTAACCATTAATTCCCCAGAGCCATGAACTTAACCTTTTGAAAATCAAGTCTAGTTTTGGGGTGAACGTCCTATCTCTCAGCGACATCTTTCCATTATCAGAGAGACAGAGATTATGTTTCATAGATTTTGTATGTGGCTAAAATGAGAGGCAAGTTTCCTTCCAAACTTTCATCTGTATCTCTAAAATGCTAAAATTATTATATATTTTATTGTTTTCAATGACTTAAAAAACAGTAACATAAATGTTGAAATTTTGCATCCCATTTACAGGCACATTAATTAAGTGACCAATTAAACTCTATAAACCCATATTAGCTTTTGTATCTGCTGTAAATAAGTTTTTTTTTAAAGTTTGAGAAATCCACGTCATTGTCCAGTTTTCGATCAAAAATCACAACTATAACCTGCTTATTGTTACTATCTTATCTGATTATGCTACTTGTTAAAAAAACAACAACTTCTCAATAAACTAATACTATTTGTATTCTAGAAGTTATAGAGGTAATGAAGTACAACATTTTATGGATATTCACCATTTATGTTGCCCAATGAATAATTATGTTTTCATCCAAAAACTTTGTTACCATTATTGAAGTTTGAGATATTCGACTCCAACACATACTCTGTTCTTCATTAAAGTACGTCACTTTCAGAATAATATTTTGGGAGACTGAGTAACAGTCTAACATACTGTTGTCCTAGGGATGAAGAACTGTTGAAATGTTATCTCAAACTGCATTACCACTCTATAAAATCAGCACCTTTTTCAGGGCAAATTGCCCTGAACATTGCCAACTTCTAACTAACCCAAATGTAACTGAAACTCATATCAAAACGTCAATTCTGATATATTGACGTAATGTTAGAAATTTGGTCTGCAGATGCATGGAATGGAATAGATATTTGATAGGCTGTGCATTTTGTGTCTTTTCCAAGAAAAACACTTCTTCTCTCGTAAATATCACTGAGTGAAGCATATAACAGGGGAACAACAAAGATCTTGTCAGGATGATTGACATGTGATCATGTATATAGCATGAAGACTTTACCTGTCAGTCTGTTAAACAGGAACAACCATATCAATTAATTTAGTAGTAATTGCTACCTTGTCAGTCGGTTTGTTGGCTTACTGTAAAACAATAACTTTAAACCTGCTGTAGCATGTTTTTTTTAGTCTGTTAAAATGTTCCCCTATCAAATATTAGTTTATGTAAAATATATTTTCTTCAGAGGGTAAACTACCTCATAATTTTACCTGATTATCAACAGGCGTAGAATAAAATGTCAAGTGTCAACGAAAACTTACAAGGCTATTTTTGGTAGAGCACCTATCATATTCATTTACTATAGGGAAAGATTCACGAAACTTAACCAACTTGGTACTTAAATTCTAGGTCTTCTTTTATTATAAAAGATTTTTTGATGATACCTCTTGCATCTATTAAGGTGGTACTTAAATTCTAGGTCTTCTTTTATTATAAAAGATTTTTTGATGATACCTCTTGCATCTATTAAGATGGTACTTAAATTCTAGGTCTTCTTTTATCATAAAAGATTTTTTGATGATACCTCTTGCATCTATTAAGATGGTACTTTAATTCTAGGTCTTCTTTTATTATAAAAGATTTTTTGATGATACCTCTTGCATCTATTAAGATGGTACTTAAATTCTAGGTCTTCTTTTATTATAAAAGATTTTTTGATGATACCTCTTGCATCTATTAAGGTGGTACTTTAATTCTAGGTCTTCTTTTATTATAAAAGATTTTTTGATGATACCTCTTGCATCTATTAAGGTGGTACTTTAATTCTAGGTCTTCTTTTATTATAAAAGATTTTTTGATGATACCTCTTGCATCTATTAAGATGGTACTTTAATTCTAGGTCTTCTTTTATTATAAAAGATTTTTTTGATGATACCTCTTGCATCTATTAAGGTGGTACTTTAATTCTAGGTCTTCTTTTATTATAAAAGATTTTTTCTTTTATTATAAAAGATTTTTTTGATGATACCTCTTGCATCTATTAAGATGGTACTTTAATTCTAGGTCTTCTTTTATTATAAAAGATTTTTTGATGATACCTCTTGCATCTATTATGATGATAAAGTTCATAAATATTTCAATAAGCATTATTATTTTAAGAAAGACATCTTAATATCAACCCTTATGTTTCAAAGAGATGAAGGATATTGATATAATATTTGGAATACAAATAACCTAATGAATTAATATAATTAGTCCATCATAAATATCAATTCCTTTCCAAAATTGATACAAATCTGTTTATCAAAGATAAAGCTAATATACATTATATTATACTCATACTGACATATTAAAAACTTCTAATTTTGAGCAATTAACATTTGCACAAGAAGAATCTAAAATACCATGACTTGATGACATTTGTCAGAAATGAACATTCTACCAAAATAATGTAAACAAATTAATGTATAAACCTCAAATAAACTACAATGTATCAAGTATGAAGCCCATATACTCACTGAGGGTGTCTTCTTGCTCATAATGATAGTCCCAGAGCATTACAGTAGGTTTGAAGATGTGTCTGGTTAAATGGTATCCAAAACTCCAATAATCTTGGAAATGTCACACAGTCTTTCACAATCTTAAACTTCCAGACAGCCATAGTTTTCATACACTTGGCTGGATGTCAATATCTTGCTGATATTAAGTTCCACTTTCATGAAATTGACTGGAAGAGAGGTAAGTAGCTCCCTTGTTGACAATGAAATACACACTTTTTTGATGAAACTGATCCGAGTGAAGCAATTGACAATGCTGTCATTCCAATGAAGAACTTTGTTGCAGTTTAGTTATGCTGTCACATCAACAACTAAATAGACTCCTCAATGAGAAAACTTTTTTCCAAGTTAATGACAACAAATTGAGAAAGTATTGAATTATTTCAATAAGAAACATTTCCCAACCTTAGCTGATCATAATATACGGAACTGTCCCAATGATTCAAATTGCAATGTTTACAATGAAGCTTCCATAAAGCTAAGGTGATATAAGATCAATCCATTGTAGCTTTCATTCAAGTCGATAAGAGTTTGTATTGATCAGTTTTCAAACACTTTTAACTTAGCATGTATAATGCTAAGGTGATGTCACATCAAACTCACATCAAATCCAATTGAGTTCATCCATCTATAAAAATATATTCACAAAGAAGTGTTCACTGCTTAGATTGAATAAAGCTAAGTTGACACAAGGAAACGGTCATAGCTCATAAGACCAAAGCTAAGGCACCACAAACAATGTTCACTGCTTAGAACCAAAGTCAAAATCGCACAAACGATGTTCACTGATTAGAATAACCAAAGCTAAAGCAACACAAATTTGCACCACTTTGCATGAGTAAAGCTAAGGTGTTCCTTATCTGTGAGGCAACAAGTGCAGATTTTGTGAACTGTTCAACGTTATTTATGAACAGCACTGTCTATCATTGGTTTCGAGACTAATAGCTAATAACATCGCAAAAGAGTCAAGCATTTTCTTCATAGAATCTGTCATTCACATTGATTTCCACTTCGTCTTCATGATATAGGCCTGTAATATAATCCAATCACTGGCAGTTACCGGTCACTTGCATTGCCTGTTTATTGTCCTGTATAACCGGTCCCTTCGTGAGCGTGGTCACATTTGCACTCCAAATAAAATACACATCTTCTTCATTATTTTCCTAATTCACCCATCAATCATTCTCTGTTATTAGGTGTGAGACATTCATAATGTCAATTATTCCAAATTGCCTAGAAAATATGGACTTCAGTAAACATTGGATAGGATTTACAAAATTACCTGTAATTACCTCTAGACAGCAATTATCTGAATTACCTGAATTTACCTCTTACCTTAAGTACAAATCATTTAGTAACTTCATATGTAACAGTTTCGAAACTTATATAAAAAAAAAATTATTTATTTTTTAATCACAACATTTTTAAATGCCTTACATAAATGAAGACTTTTATTCATTTTGGCTTGTGTTTCAGGAATACACAATGAAAATGTTCTTTTATCAAGTTCCATTGAAGTTATATTTGATTGTTCCAAATTTTAAAAAAACCCAGCTTTTAATGGAAATGGAGCTAGGAAAAAGTGTTTTTGTCAATCCTATTTGTTTCAAAACAAGATCTTATTAAATTAAAAATAATCCAGATTTTGAAATATTATCATAATCTGTCACTGATGTTGAATAGGACGGTATGCTGATCTTCAATATTGTTGATTTTATGACAATCCTTGTATATTACACAATTCTTTTCCGCAATCTTGTCTCCAAAGTTGTTTTGTCATACACAAAATAATAGAGAATAGCAAAACCAAGAATAACGTGGAAAGTTCTTTATCCAAAGAAGAATTGATTGTTATTGAATATCATAAACACTGATATTCACAATGCTATTTGATCGAATGCTGTGACATTTTACAAAGATGAAATCAATTCTAAGCAACAGAAGTATGTTGTAGATTCCTCAACCAAAGCATGAATTGATTTTTCTATAATATCATAAACACTGATATTCACAATGAATTTGTATCACAAGCTGTCACATTTCACAAAGAATAAAATCAATTACACGCAGACGTCTTAGTTCCTTTTCCAAAGTTTCCAAGACTGGATTTGTATAAAAAATTATAAACACTGACAATCAACATCATATTTGTTACATTGAACACAAAAGATCAATTCCAAGACGAAAGGTGTCACTACCTCTTTCCATTCAAAAGTGTTTTGTACACCACTCTCTCCGAAGTTTAACAGCATATTTTCTCCTAGCCGACAAAAGCTTGGAATTATTACACAATGACATCCAACATCAGATATCCAGGCAGAAGAGAGCTCCTATGGAATATTACACAATGTTGAAAAACACAACAGGGAAAAGTCACGCTAATTCATCACATGTCTGTGAATTAGCGATCATCCCCCAACATTGTCCTCCCTCTGTAAAAACAATAGGCTTAATCCAACATCTGGAGAATGATCAATAGTGGAAGAGTCCACTCCCCAGTCCAAGGGAGGACAGCATGGTAATCTGTCACACAACAAGTTGTGGACCAGCAACAATTCACTGAGTCAGTTCTGATGGCACACCTCCATAGAACAGCAACAGTCCTGACATTTAGAACAGCAGATGCATATAGTCCTATAGCAATGGTGTCTGCTTTCTTTTAAAGTTGTCTTCCATCATAGCCGAGAGAATAAACACTCCTCGGACCCCTCTAAGGTCGCCCCTTATATCCAGGTCAAAGCCGATTGATCCCCAATACAGACCCTGTGTGGAGCTTTTCCCTTTCTGTGCAAATGTATTGTGCGATATGGGCAAATGTCATGCAGTATATTTACACACATGGAGTGCGAACGAAGCTCGTATACCTGTGGCTGGGATTTCCTTGTTCTCTAGCCGTCCATTGTTTAAAGTTTCCCGCCACATTGGAAAAGTGATTCATTATTCAATGTGAACTGGTGACTCTCTTATTCATGACATTACAGCTGACCCAGTTAGATGTTTACAGATTTGTCAGTTTTGAATAATTTCACTATTTTCATGTTTTTACTATTTATTTGGTAAAATTTTTTGTTTGATAAATGTTGTATACATACTGATTTTTAAAATAGAAATTGTTGTCAATAAATAAAGACTAAGGAAAATTTCTTTTTATCAATAACTTGCTAAACACAAATGTAAGCAACTATTCAACAAAATAAAAAAACAGAGTTTTGTATTACTTTATTATGATCACATAAAAAATGATATAATGAATGATAAATGAAATTCATACCATAATCTGTAAGAATTGCAAAAATGTAGTAACAAAAATGCCATTAAAGTAGAGAGAATGAATTGTTTTTTAAAGACTTTATAAATATAATGTATGCAATGAATAAACAAGAACAGGAAACCAAAACAATGTTCTTGTTGTCAGTGAACAAGAATGCTGAAGTCATCAAAGAAATATGAAAAAGAAGAACAGGGTCTCTATACATCGTGTGACAATATGACAAAAGCTAACGATAATAGTTCACCTGATATGCCTTTAGAAAGACAGTGGGATAATGAAACAACCTGGCTAATTAAGGAAATGACAGTTGACATGAACACTAACGAGAAAATGAAGTATCAAACCTTTCGGCAGGTGTAAACTAGGAATGTCATTGTTTACTGTTTCTTTTCAGAATATGGTTGACACGTAACATGACCTTTCATGCTAGCTCTTCTCAATCTTCAACAGTTTATGAAAAGTAAACTACAAACAACATTTTTGTGTAACTTCTTTTTCATAAGATCATAATTCATGCTTTTATTGTTTTCTAAGTGACAAAATTTTTTATCATACTTTTTATTTTTCATATTTAAGATAATCTTTCAGCTACAGCTATAATTTACATTATATGCTTGAGGGTAGATGCATTAGATAGATTTATTCATCTGTGTCTATCTAAACGGACCTATAACCAAAGGACATGACCTGTTTCCTGTTTGTCTTTTTATTTTCTGTTTGAAAAATTACATATTTAAACTTTCAGTTCATCTTATTTTTTTTTTACAATTATTCTATATGAATAGCAAATATTTGATGAGCAGAGATTAGCAAAGATAGCTTTCCCAATATCTTATCTATCCCATGTCTCAGAGAGATGGTATGTTAAAATACTTGTATTTAATTAAACTTTTATTGCATTTAACTCAATTGTATATCAATCTTAGGTCTCAAATATAAACAATTTGCAATAGCAAGGATGTCTTCCATGTAAATTAAATTCTTTTTTTTTTTCATTTTTAAAATATATCCATAAAAGACGACATATTACACAAATGTTATAAGTTTTATAAGTTTATTGCTTGTTTGTCTATGTGAAGACCTCAATCTATGTATAACGAAGGTACAATAAATACAATAGTAGAGGTACCTCCCATTGTGGAGAAGTTTACGGCTTATATTATCTGGTTCTTCTAGTCGAACAGGATACAAAGCAATGAGGAAGATCATGGAGGGATATACTTACATACTTACCTTCTCACAAAAACAAAAATGACAAGCACATCACTGAATGAACATAGACATGTTGGGTACTCAGTTCAACTCTATGAGAAAAGTTGGGCATATAGTATAGAAAATCTCCTCTGAAGTTATATTTGAGTCATATAAGATTAGAAATAAATTCCAATTAGAAAGTGAAAAAATATAATACAATTATAGGTTTGATAAAACTATCTGCAAAATAGTAAAACTTCTGTACTTTTATGAAAAGATGAGAGATGGGAGATTAAAACCAACACTTATATCATAGGGAAAATTTCTTAGAAAGGAAATATTTCATGGGCATATAATGAACTCTTATGAAGAAAATATTTCTTTGTCATGTAGCATACAGAGAAATTCTCATGAAGAAAATATTTTTTTGGTCATATCACATATAGAAAATTTCTTATGAAGACAGTATTCAGTGGTCATATCGAGTATAGAAAATTTCTTAGGAAGAAAATATTTAGTGGTCATATAGCATAGACAGAATTTTTAGGAAGAAACTATTCCTTGGTCATATAGCTTATCAAGAATTTCTTATGAAGAAATACTTGTAGGGCATATAGCATGCATACATATATCAAATATAGAGATCTTTTCTGAAGAGGTGATTTTTATCTTGCATAAAAAATTAACTTTTATATTAGTTGAATACGCCATGTATATATTCATTTACAACAAATTCATTTTATGGTTTGGATACAATCATTCAACATGGTTTCGAAAACACAACAAATTTTGATGATTCTTTTTCTAAGGGATAATAGATTAATACATATCATAGACATGTTTATCATTTGTTCAAGTGTAAAAAGAACATTTTATAGATCCTTGCTTAATACATTCTAAATCACTTCTTAACATTCTCCAAACATTTCTTAGATCCAACTCATATACTAAATCATTTATAAACACTCTTCAAACTATATGAACTTTGTATCAGCTTGTTGACATGTTAGCTCAGTAAAGTGTTTATCTTTGTGGCTTATCATATATATATAGGCATATCACTCATACAGACAAACAGTACAAACAGACCTTTGAACAAAGTGTTTGTTGAACATTAAACTACTTTAACCTTACTTCTGAGAGGATACACATACAAGCTTTACATTATAGAGGATAATACTCGTACACACAAGCTTTACCTTATAGAAGATCAACGATGATTGATGTACATTACAGTGACACAGAGCATGGTTCAAAATTTTGTATGTTGCTTAATGATCAAATTACCAATATACCATGTGTCCTGCTTAAAGTTCAAATAATGTCAAAAAGATTACCTTTTCATCACATGCCAAAATTATGATATTTACTTGTTTTCAATAACAATTGACAAACGGCAATATAATAAGTTAAAAAGAATGTAAAAAAAATATATATATAAAGTTTCAGGTTGAAATTCTACGTCCCATCTGTTATATATACTACTTATGAAATATGCTTAACACTACCATATCATTTGTCGTTATGTCTGCTGTAGATAAGTTTCCAGAATTATGTCATTGTCCATTTTTCAATCACAAATCCAAAATCACAACTTAATTTGAGCTGTTTATTCTCAGTATACTGAACTGATAAGTATTTAGATAGAAGTTTTCAGATACAACCTGTATTTTCTCTACATAATTACACAATTTTTTAAGATTGACACATTTGACCCCAACAACATGATCTGTCCCTTTAACAGTAAATGACTTCTTATTTCCAATAATGAAATTCCTATCAATGTACAAGAGAAAGATATTGGAGAATGGTAATACAATTCTCAAGAATGGTAAGATAATTCTAAGAATGGTAAGATAATTCTAAAGAATGGCAAGATAATTCTAAAGAATGGTAAGATAATTCTAAAGAATGGTAAGAAAATCCTACAGAATGGTAATATTATTTTGAAAATGTTTGTTACTTAGCAAGACATTCACATTTTAATAATTAAAATTGTCACTATAAAACGGAAAAGAATCTTAGAGAATGTCAAGAGTTTGCTTTTTTTTTACTAAGAAACTCTCATTTGTTTGATGATTAAGGATATCAAATTTTGAAAACTAAGAATTCATTCACTTCTTACACATAAAAACAATCCTGCATCTGATCTATTTAACAATGGCTAGATTTTGCTTTTATTCATGTGATATTCTCATTAGGTTGATAGTTTTGTGTAAGAATATGACATTTTTAAAACTCATACCTATAAAAATCACACCTAACAGATGTAACTTTAATGTTTATCTGGCCTGTCTGGTCTTTTTTTTCTATATAAGATTCTCTTTAAGTCTAGGGTATCACATTTTCAAAATCAGGACCTATTCATGCCTGATACATAAATTCCTTTGATAAAGAAAAATCGCCTTGGGCATATCTCTCAGAAGAAAATTTTATTCAGAGAGAGTGATAACATCTCTTCATTGGAGAAGAGTGAAGTTGTGTATATATAAATATACAAAAAATGCAATTTTTAATCTAAGACACAACATCATTAAGATCCATATTTTTAGATATGAAAAAGTAATATAGTCTTTAAATCTATATAAAAAAATACATATTCAATTGGAATTTTGAAGTAATATGAAATGAAAAGTTGTGGATATCGATATGAAGAGACATTTCATTTTAACTGAATTCGGTCTGTTCAAAGATCAATTTCGCTTTACAGTCAGAAATATGTTGATGTTCCTTGACTTACTATCGTGAAATGTTTGTTTACATTTATCAGCGCTTTCAGCTTATCAATGATAACGTCTTTTAGCATTTCTGAAGTGAAAAATCAAACATATTTTCTAATTGACTTTGATATTATTTTGTCAACAATGCAATTAATAAACCCCATCTTAATATAAATTATGTTGAAAAAAATTATTTTTTACTGTTATAAATGTGTCAGGGATATATTTCCCCTCGTATTAATTTCACCTTGTACATTTCATAACTGTCTAGACAGCTTTTAATAAATGAGACATTTTAATCATAATTGAGCAATAGATATCACATTTTCACATCTACCTAATTACATAACCACATACAAACATGAAAGTTACTGATTTACCTGATGTTAAGTGATTATATCAAAATATTTTGTTACAAAATTCTGTGATAAATTAATTAAAAGTTTAAATAAAGTAAGACAACCATGTTGAAAGATATAGAGATGTGCCATTAGCCTTTTAACAGACATCGACAAGATGATTATCATCTAAGGAATATTTATTGTAAGATTATCAAATATGTGTGAAATATTTCTCTTAAACAAACAAACAAACAGAAATATGAAAATAACTTCATTTGGTAAACAAAAACGAAAAATTTGAGACGTTTGTTAGAAAAACGGATGAGCATATTTGATATTATTTTTACAGTCACTGTTTAACAATAAGCTAGTTGAAACCTAATCTCAAAGAGATATTTGGAGGTTGCATGGTATTTGTTATGGTTTCATACATGTAAAACACCAACTATGTAATTTGTTTGAAAATTCTCACATATTTATACAATTATTTTTTCAGTCAATTTCTTTTAACACCCTTATGCGAAAGCCGGAATCACGGGCACAATTTGCATAAATACTAGTTATATCTCAGTTCAGATACTATCAAGTCAAATTTCACCTTCAATCCGATGTAAATTTAATGTTATTGTTTGTGCTTCTAATAACTTAATTCTTCATTGTGTGCATTTTATTTCATTTCCATAGCCTTTGGTACTTACAATACTTATGTGCAATAGATAAGCTTCAACAATTATTTTGGAATAAATCAGACGAGTTTCATAGTATAGTTTTCGATCAGGAAATCAACTTTCTTTCTTTCTATTGCTACTCTTAATAACTGATCAATGGTACTTTTCAGAAAAAGTCAGTACTTCTCAGTAATATGACACCATTCATAACACTTTGCATGTGTGATTCCACTCATTAAGTGTATGTTCAATTTATCAAACTTACTACTGTCTTATAACTTTATGATGCCATTAACATACAGACCCAGATAAGAATACCCATATGTTTCTTTAAAGTTACTTCCAGGAGACCAGAAGTATTTAATTCAACGTTAAAATATGCATGAACTATGATATCGGCAATGTCGAATTTTGCTGACCGGCCGAAAAACCAAAATGGCAGCTGGTCAACACAAAAAAAATACCTATGTTGTGCATATGACGAATATTTCATCCATGGGTTACTTTTCCATAATTGATTCTAAAGAATAACTATTTAATTACATTGATAGAAAGCTAGAGTTGTTGCATATGTCTTCCATATACCAAATTATATGCCCGCTATAACACCTTTAAAAGATGAGCATCAATTAAAACATTGATTTTCAAGAACAGGCAGTAGTCTTCAATCATAAAACAAACAATCATATTGTATATATATGATATAAACAACATACTCAACATCATTTTAAGTGAAAATCCCAACAATATCAACATATCCAATTCTCTTCAGTTGAAATCATTTTTCAAAAGAACATTATGTCATTAATATTAGAAATAGGGAATAAAGGAAATGCTTCTGTTTGAGAGATTAAACAAAGTGCCTTTTCGAATAACTATACAGGTTGAAAGAACGAGGGATATACATATAGCGACTGGAGAGTCATAGACATAGTATGTGAAGGACTCGAATATTACATTCTAATTATTACCAAAGTTTTGAAAAAAAAAAAAAATTTACATCAAAGCATAGGCAGATTAGTATTACTTGCCATCAGCACATTTGAAAGTCAACTTCATACGCGAACTCAGACGTCAAAGTATTGTTTATGATGTGACGTCACAAAGAAAAAGTGATATTTTGCTCTAGGGCATCATATGGAAAATATGAACCCTGATATGATTGCCATTATAACTAACAAGGATTAATATTTGTATAACTGTAAGATATTATAATCTTAATGTAGTTGAAGATGTTATTCCTATTTTGATATTCTCATGATTTGAAAATAACTAAATATTTACCACTTAGATTGTCTGATAATCGTAGTTTTTATTCCTATCAGGCAACTGAAACCACTAAAGATCATGAAATTATTTCAAATTTAGCGAAATATTTTTAAAACTGCTTGTCCCTATGCTTACCATTAATTGTTTTAGACACTTTATGTTCAAAATTATATTTTGGTCAATTACCTATATATAAGAAAAATTAATACTTAACAGTGTCAAGTATCAAAAGGTGTAACTGTGTTTATGCAATACATAAATAACTATATAGTTAGTGTTCTTTGGTGAGCATTTATGTCCTATGTGCAGTAGCATACAGGGATATCATCTATGTAAGATAATAATTATGCATTAATTTCGCTTTGTTTGAGTACCCGGTATGTATGTGATTCTGTTCAGTTACTTAATTCTGCATTTAATCCTAAATCCTTTTTTCGTTTATAGTTGATTTAAAATATTAATTTGAGGTAAGTAAGAATAAAAGTATGTATCAAATGAGAGAATCATAGATTGTATTAAGGCATGAAATGAAAAAACGCTTGAATTATGTATTTATGCAAATATGTAAATTAAATGAAATATGTTAATTAACCATGGCAGACATTTATGACTCACAAAATAAACCCATTTTATTCTCCATATACTAAATCTAATCAACTAGAATATCAGAAAATACAATAAGGTTAAGAAATACAAAGGTGTCTACTGTTTTTATAAACAAACATACCACAGAGTTTGTAAACATAGCAATCTTTGTGCCTTTACATAATGTAACACTTCATACTTTTCTAGAAAAATATTTTTTTTGTTCTCAACATTTCTTTCATTATTAGCTTTGCTTGTAACAGTTTAAACCAAAGACAGTAAATAATATACAGTTTATTATATGTATAAAAAAGACCCTAATAATTAAGTAAACTAAAACATAAGTGTAACGTTACTAGATTATCAGATATTTAAAGCTTTATTTTGTTCAATATATTGAATATATCTTTTTATAATTATAAAGAATAAATTGAAAGTAGAAAATTTATACTTAATAATAAATATCATATCATAAATATATATCATCATTCACCATAGAAAAAAAAAACTGAACAAAGAACCTGAAATAGGAAATGATAAATTCGGATAAATGTACATAATTTCCTGAAAAGAAAAATGCAAACAACCAGTACATTAATGTATCAAAGTTTCCCGGAAATAACATAATAAATCTTTAAAATTGAAAAACTTACCTTTTTGTACTGTGCGTTGATGTTGGTGGGATCATCCATAACTTCTAAACTCTTGTCCGTGTTCTTACGGTCCTGAAAGATATCAAGAGTTATGTCCCTTTAACTATATTTTGTCAAAATGATATATGAAGTGACATAAAATATCCCTCCTAGGTTTATCTTCCCTATTTGTGGTTTATGCGAATGAATAGTAAAAACAGTAGTCAGCAAGAAGCCTAAAATATTGAACTAAATGATAACAAAGCATTCATAATTTTTAAAAATTGTTTTATTTACCTGGATAATTATTTTGTATAAAATGTTAACTATTAAAGTTAAACAATAAAGTTATTACAAAGTTGTTATGGTAAATTTAATACAGAGGTTGTACATTTTTTTTCTGAATCGTTAAGATAATTTTCTTTGCATGAATATGAAATTTGATTAACATCTGAAAAACAATTTCATTTGTGACAATGTATAAAGATGATTCTCATAGAGAACAATATTCATTTTTGAAATTTTTTTATTTTGCATATACACTTTATATGGTAATGGTGAAAAATTGAAATAAATGCATTAATGCAATAAATTCCTACAGTTTCTTTTTTATATTCTAAAATACAAAACTTACAACATCTATATGACATTTTATGATTACTATAGAAAGATTTTAATGAATATTACCGAAAGATATTCAATTTTAGGATATTAATTAACTTTTGACAATTATTAGTATTCAAATTCTTAGAAACCAAGATATTATGCAAATATTGGTTTTATTATCAAATAAGATAATTTCCTGTTAATAAGAAAATACACTTGATTACATTCATAAAGATCAGGGTGTCATATTTCTTCATATGAAAATAGGGCTTCCATATATAGGTACGCAAGTACTCGAACACAAGTCAGCCTTACCTGAACTCGAGTTCATTTCTCGGCCTCGAGGACTTGCGGACTTTAAAGGTTATATATTGTCATAAGTTCATAACTTAAATGAAAATATATAGATATGATTGTTTTGTTAATCCATATTATTGTAAGTGTAAAAGTAAAATAACGGAAAGCGAACATGAAAAGAATAAATTGAAATTAGGTTAATTGAAATATAATAGAAGTAGGTCACAGCTTACGTAAAATGGTGATGAAAGAAAACGCTTATATAAATAAGTAAATAGCTGTTAATTTCCGTAGTATTTCTCTTTACCTGAAAGGTAAGAATTCTGGGTACTTGGGTCTGAGTTGAGTCTGACCCCTTGAATATTCTAGTCCTATTATTTTCAAAATTTGGTAGCCCTAATTTAGAATATATCGCATCTTTATCTATTCAATTCTAAATGACACAGCTAATATTGGTGCACTTGTACCTAACGTAGGAAAAAATCATAAACAAGTTCCTACAAATACATTATTGGAATATTCGTCTTGATTTCTATTTCCAGAAGATCACCGACTTCGTTTGCCATACTTATTGATGAAATATACAGTGAAATATGTGATCACATTTCTGGTCATTTAGTCATGCCACTGGCTAAAATCGACCAAGCCTCACGGAAGACAAAACTTCACCTTCGTTTTTGTTATCTCCAAAAAACTAACTTCATTAACCCAGGAAATCCTTGCATTTACAGTGCGCTTGCACCAATATATATCGACCATGCTAATCATAATAATTAGCATCGCATTAGGTTCAAAACCGGTTTGTTCCAGTTAGGGCGTTGAACAAATATAAGATCAAAGAAGTATGAAAGTGGGGTGAAGTGGTAGAGTTGGTTGGGGTGGGTTAGATACAGGGTGGGAGGAGGTGGGGCAGCGGCAAAGTCATTGGCTCAAAGTCAATGGCCATAAATCTAAAAAATTCATCGGAACCACTCGAAATTTTTATATGTGCATACACTGATGGATACCCCATTCTCTCCCCACAGAGGCAGCTACGTCATAATTCTTATACGAACATCTGTTATAGCCTGATTGGAGTTAATCAAAATTAGTTGTGAAATTAGCGAACCATGAGTGGTACTGCGCTGAAACTCAGTGTAGCATTGCACCCAAACCTGACTGCGTGTAGGACAGTTCTCTACTGCAGACAAAGTTGCCGAACCCTCTGGCGGGATTCGAATCACGGACCTCTTGATCTGAAGCCGAATGCGCTAACCACTGTGCTATCCCGCCCCGTTAAGGGGGCCAACCATTATTTTTGCATTACTTTTATGTCTCTGAATGACGAACTTACAGTCTCGATATAAATTCAAATCCCAAATTATAACCTCTGTTCAAAAGTTCATTTATTTGGTTTTCCAATTAAGACAATAAACACATTGCAAAACTATGTATGTTTTCTGAAAATTTCTCTAAAAAATATTTTGACTGAAATATATTTCAAAATATAATGCATAAGAAGTCTTAAAACATAAAATACATTGTTTTTGTCAGATAAATTACGTTGGAACACATATGACTCAAATCTTTTACTCTTTATATAATGTCATAGTGACATGACAATCTTCAAACTATTAAACAATTTAAAAAAACATGAGTTATTTGTAACCTTGTGCTACTATAATCTATCATGATTATAATCCAGACAATAGGATTACTCAAAATTGTAATAATCATATTATGCTTAGCTTAGATCAAGGCCAGGTCACTATGACCATATCACAACAGAAATAAATCAGATGTTTCCCGTGAATTACAAATCTGCGTTATTTGTAATCAATTTTCTTTTCTTCCTGGCATTTACATGCATGATTTGAGAGTTTAACTGAAAACGCATTAGCATTTAATAGTTGAGGGTCAAATATTGCATGCTTTGTAATAAAAGGATCAAACAGAATAATACATAGATTATAGATGTTATATAATATGGTATATATATATATATGTATTGTCTTATACAATATTGGTTCAGATGGCTATCAGATGTCTCATAAAATAAACAAATCATTTTTACCCCACATGAATTCATCCAGTGGCCCCACTTCTAATTTTCCCCGCCATTTCGACAAGTGAACTCTTTCACCTCACCCCCTGCCTTCAAATTATTTAATTAACAATAGGGTAATGTAACTTATCAAAGTTTTGAAACCCCATAACCCCATTGCTCGTCTAAAACATGTTTAAGGTACACACCATGTTTATGACATGATGATTTCTTTCTAAGATGATGTTTCTTTTTGTGCCTTTATGGTATATGTCTAAATAAAAGAAAACCAAGTTTATGGATTGTCAATTATCAAAAATTTGTTTTTGTTTTTTTGCAAAGGTATGTAATATACACTTTTATTACTCGCCCGTTGCAGATACCGCCGTTTAATAAATCTACAATGTTATTACACATTGTGTCATAACATCGCGAGCTTATTGACGTCACATGACGTCACAATCTTTAAGCATGACGTCACAATGTTAGCGACCCGGCAGCAGAGTCAAACTCGGCTAATTTCATGCTTTATATTTGATATAATTCTGCAAGTTATACTCGTGAATGATATCAGTATCTAACTTGCTTTCGCCAGTTAAATACCAAACAATTCACATTTTTCATAAAATTGTTTTTAAACGCGACGTCGTTTAGTATTCTTTATGTCTCATATAACATCAACATTATTTTTCGAAAGATAATTTGACATAATCATAAGCTTTAGATTGATGAACCATTCAAAACTTATAAAATATGCATAAGGCACTATAACAAAGTTTAATCCACAAAAAGATAGTTGCAAAGTTTAACATCTTCTCTTTTTTTATATCTCTCTTCCCATTTTAAAATGTGGAATTTGAAAAAAAAAAATGAAAAGACATCAAAGCAAAAATACGAACTAGCAGAATATGATATAAAAGATATTTTTATACTCAGTCACTGACAAGCATGGCAATTGGACATTGTAGTAAAATTGTAACTTTTACATTGACAATCAGTAACTATGGTAACACCATGTTATAGCCGAGCTTACAAGTATCTGGAGTAGGGGGGTCTTTTTGAAATATATTTGTTTGTATGTGTATTATGTATAAACAGTGAATTCCACTTATTCAGCTTAAGAATTTAATTCCAATGGATTTCGATATTTATTTCATGCAAGTTTATTTGAATTAATTTTATTTCTAAATGATATAAGACGAGAAGTTTGGTTTTGAGCGAAATCTTCTAGTTGGTTCAAATTGCCAAAATTTCTTTTTAGGAATCAGATATTTCTTATAAAATCTGATGGGAAACTGAAATAGGCTTTTGTTGATGAATGAAATGAATAAAAAATATCACAATAGCCAGCAGGAGTATGTCCAATAGATCGGTATCACATATGGTACAATTAACTATCAACATTTTGTATAAATAAAAGATGATTTGACAAAAGAAACAATGTCAGAATAAACAATGGATGATTTAGATATTGAAAAGTTTACTTTGGTCTCAAAGAATTTTTGCCAAATTTCCTTCAAATACAGTGTCAGTGAGCAATGTTAAGATTATGCATTGTCTAAATCTGCATAAATTGCTCCATGTATGTATTCATGGAAATGTCTATTTTGTCATGAATTCTAAGCATTTTCTTAACATTATACTTGATAAAACCATCTCTGTTATAATTTTGAGCTAACAAAAATATTCATTTGATGCAATGTCACTATGACTCCCGAAAAGCTATGAATAAATAATGCTTTTAGAAATATGAACAAGGTAATTAGCAAAATTGAAAAGGTCATATTTGAAAATTTAAGTAAAGAAGTCAAATTAACCTTTACATCTGTTGGAATTTCTGTAGAGACAACTTTATTCCAACCTTTTTCTTCCTCGAGCTGAATTGATCAATTCTAAACCAAAATTCTTTCACATACTTAATGGCTGCACTACAACTGAAGTCAAGTCTTCAGAAGATGACTTCATCCCACCAGTCCCCGTTGAATTGTAATACATATATCTTTAGATCACCCATTACAAAAATACTTACGAAACTATAGGTTCATCTAAACATGAATAGTCAAACTTCTAAACATTTCATTTGAAAAGATTATTTACAAAAAAACATTTCTACAAAATAAAAAAGGTCGCACTTCAGTTGGTTGGTGATGTGATTTGGGGTTTAACACCGCTTTCAAGAGTATATCACTTAAATCATGGCTGCTAGTATTATTGCAGGGAGAAAGCCCTTAAAGTGACACAGAATATATTTCATAGAATCTTATGTGGATTATATAAGAGCCAAAATACCATCTACCGGTACCCTGAATTAAGTTCAAATATCCTCCCATGCCAAAATTGGAATAATTTACTGTAAACAATTGTAATACCAAGGCTGCCATTCATGTGTCAGTAAGTCAAAATTCTGCGTCAAGTTTACATGAATATGAGTTACAT
Source organism: Phorcus lineatus (assembly GCA_921293015.1). Lineage (NCBI taxonomy): Eukaryota > Metazoa > Mollusca > Gastropoda > Trochida > Trochidae > Phorcus > Phorcus lineatus. The sequence continues at coordinate 25,131,992 of OV121088.1, read as the reverse complement.
GACATATCAAAACTACCAATTTTTGTCTCTGTGCCTACTGTAGATAAAATTCCAAAAATTACATTTGAGTCAAAAATTGAGTCAAATTACAACTTAAGCCTGTTTATTGTTTCTATAATGAACTGATAAGCTCTAAGATGGTCATTTTCAGAATCAACTACTACTTCTCCATTGATTGACAGCATTAATAGGTGTTTGACATATTTGACTCCAATAACATACTATGTGTCCCTTTAACACCAATGTGAAACCTCATTGCTGTGAAACCTGCGCATCGGCTGGAACTAGCAAACAATGGGTGGTACTGCATTGAAATTTAGTGTAGCATTGCATGCAAACCTGACTGTGTGTAGAACAGTTCTCTACTGCAGACAAAATGGCTGAGCCCCAAGCGGATTTAAACCCAGGACTTCTTGATCCAAAGGTGAGTTGGTTGTTTATACACGTGCCAAGTTTTGAGGCAGATACAATGAATGTTTGTTAAGTTCTGCTCCAGAAAATACCTATCTATACAGAGTGAAAAAAACCTCATGTTGAACAATTGTTTTCAGAAATATGATAATATCAAAAGGCCACTACTTCACAAGGTTTGTCATATGCAAAAAAAATCTCAAAAAGATGAAATTAATGGTTTTGGAATTTGGCTCAGAAATGAAATAATTGTGAACAGACATTCAGACACACAGGGCAAAAAAAGTGGGGAAAGGCAAAAGCAGTTTACAAAGGTAATATTGAAAATGTCCAGAGGCAAGTGATTACCAATTGACATTTGTAATGTCAGGGGAACACATTTGGATAAAGTTGAAAAAAACGTTTCCAATTAAAGTAGCTCAAGAAATTTCTTAAAAGATGTTAAAATTTTTTAGGTACTGCCAAAGTAATTAGTAAAAGTTCTTGCAAGCAAACTTAAATGAGCCAAAACTATTAATATAACTAATTATTAGTGACAGCCTTAGGTAACCAGCTAAATGGAGAAATACATTAATATCAACTACTGACACTTTGATGAAATTCAATATTATTGATAACATTAATTGATCTTGACAGATTTCATTACCACTAGTAATTTGTCTGATTGAAAAATCCTATGCTGCCTTGTGCTTGTATGTGAACTGTTTTTAATCATTTTAGATAAGGGTGTATCATGTAAAAATAAGCAACCTTATAACATATATAGTTATCATGAAAATTTGACATGTGGGGGTCAAGGTTTAATCATAAACTTAAATATTCAAAAGTCTTACAATTCTTTTATCCCTAAGTACAAGTTAGCAATTTTGAAAAAGGATCGACTCTCAATTAATAAAAATTGTAAAGGTCAAGATGGACTTAATTATTTATCTATCATTTTTTTATGTAATAAAATAGTTATCAGTTTAACATATGTGTTCAGATCTTCTATTTTTTTTTTCAATTGTTCATATTTGTAAAAAGAAAGATATTGATACTATAAAATATTTCAATCCATTCCATAATTTATGATCTCACTGGCTGTATGGTAAAGCTGATGGGTTATTTAGTGCCAATGGTTATTGCCCCCTTAAAGAGCCATTCCGTGATTTTCATAACATATTATTTAGCTTTGATACGAACCTAAATGACATATGTGGTGATATAAAATCAAAACATCTTAACTTTTCATGTCCAAAAGACATATATATGACAAATACTGGTTTTCCATGAAAATCTAAAAACAGCCTTATAAATGCACAGAGGTGTAGATATAACTCCTAACTGCCCTCCTGGCTAGTTTAGATAAGTCTCCAAAATTACGTTTGACTATTTGACGAGCACCACTGTCCAGTTTTCGATCATAAGAGTGGCGTTCTACCTTCATTATGTCACTGTAAAAAAACCAATAAGCTTTAAAATGTGTCTTTTTGGTAACAGACTTCTTCGCGATCAAAGACACCATTGATTAAGTTTGGCATATTTGACTCCAACAATTCACATAGTGGCTCTTAAAGGGTATATTTTAAATACAAAATTGACGCAAACCAAAAAGTAAAAGAATTGATAACATTCTAGATAGTGTAAACCTAAAACTAAGTTGCAAACAATGCTCATCACAACAGCAGACCTTAAAGATGCACTTTATTGTAATGATACCATTTATTGATGATAAATCTATTAATACCAATGCATAATAATTACTTCAAAGCGTGATGCATAATAACATTATTTTCTATTTTCATAATGACAACATCTCACATTACCAAATCATCAAAGGACCATAATTTCTAAGACATCAAATGTTTTCGGCATGATTATGCTATTTATATGAGTCTATACCTATATATAACAAGTACAATAACATGTCGCTGACATAAAAGCAAAACCCAACTTGAATTATTGCAATGGCAACAAATACATTACGAGCACAATATATAAATCACTGTTGCTATAGAAACTGAAAATGCAGAAAGTGGTAAAGGAGAAAAAGCACCAAGTATTGATAAATTTGATACTGAATTAGATACCCAGATGGGAATTAATTATTACTTTAACTATACAAATCTAAAAACGTTTCTCTTCATGTGAGAATTTAGATCATCATCATCATCATCATCATCATCATCATAAGTATATATGTGTTTCCTGTAGATTTGCAATGCTTAAGAAATAGATATCATAAGGGGGATAAAAATGATTTAGTTGATTTACATAATTCCCTCACATCATTTTGACTTATTAACAAAAAGAGAGAAGAGGGAATTTTTTATATATTTTTACCAATTTTTTAACCTCTTTTATCATACCAACATTTCAGAAAACTTTTTGTCAAAACAAGAGCAAATTTGCTTTGTTTTTGCCTCTACCATTGAGACATTTTGCTCCCCAAATCTGTAAATCAACTTTTTTATTTTTCTGCCCTTATGTATTTGTTATTCAATGTCTTAGTTTTGAGTGGTGTAATTGAAACGGGTATAAATGCCAGACCATGTATAGCTTTGTTGCCGATATGACAAAGAAGGGTAAAAATAATGTCAAGTGAAGTCATTCATTGATGCTAAAGTGGTTAAGTTTTAACACAGCTTAACAGAGCATTGTTCATCATTCTTAAGATTGATTGTGAATTTGTGAATAATTTATCACATATACCTCTTTTAATTATCAAATTGTAAATTTCGTAAAGTAAAGCTTTTTATCATCATTAAATGGCTGATCCTCAATAGGACTGTCCCTTTGAAATGGTTTAACATACACTCTGAGAAACTGTGATTGTGTTCAGAAAACAACAGCTGGTAATTAAGCCACAAAGCCCAAGTGCAATGTCACTATAGATGATGGTCGTTTAAAAAATGTTCAAGATCCCAAATATATACACCCCAAATACAACAATAATACATTTGTGTACTATTCAAAAGACATATATTTCATAAGTTCCTTGCTTATCAACTAGACATCTTGAATTGTCCTCTTACCTCAAGTTGAAGTTTGGCGCCCATCTTTTGGCACCAGGCCTTGTACTCGTATCCCAGCACTGACAGCTTCTTGAGGAACTCTCTTGTTTCCATGGCAAGTATGGCACTCCCGTCAAGATCCAGGTGACACACCTCAATCCAAGTCTCAATCACTTTGAGGATGCCATGATGGTTGAGGGGGATCTCCCCCATGGGGGTGACAGATATGGGGGAGGATTTGGCAGTACAAGGAGAGTGTGTCCTCTCTGATGTAGCAGAATTGGGTGCCATAGGCTGTGGGGATGATGGGAATAAGTAGTGTTGAGGGGGTGGGGCAGTTTGTTCCTTCTCTGAGTAAGGGGACAGGTGGTTGGCGAAGGTGGAAGAGTGAGGGGGCGAGGGGTAATCAAAATGTTGGGGGCTTTGGCTAGCGGAGGAAGGCTGAGGAGAGGAAGGGGCTTCAAAGTGCACCTGAATATTTGGCATATCCGTGATTAAATCATTTTCCTGTTCCGTGTCACAATCTCCATCATTCTGGTTATCCATATCAGTAGTCATGATGGTAACAAGAGATCCGATATCACACACACGTTCACTGGATGTAATGCGCTCCTTGCTTAATCCAGGATTTGCTTGAGCTTCTTCTCCTTCTATACCAGACCCTGAAGCAAGATGTCCGGCCGAACCGTTGATCGGGGAAGATCGGGTCCTGAGCGCAAGGTTATCAGGCACTGAACTGGATCTAGAGAACACAGGGGACACATCCACTGGAGGTGTATCCATCACAAACGTTGGCAGATTGGTCAGCTCCCTTTGGAGAGCTAGTAGATCCATGTCGGTTGTGGAAGAACTGTTTGAATCTTTGTTGCTGAGCTGACTGAGATTGCTTGACACACTGTCCCTCCGAGACTGAGACACATTGGCCTGGGACTTTGACAAGCGCCGTTTGCTGGGCCATCTGAAGAGTTTCCTGGAAGTCTTGAGATCTCCCCCAGAATCAGGCAGTTCTGGTAAATTACTCGTGTCTGCAGGATTAGGAGGTTCTGGCACTATATTGAGATCAAGAGGTGTCACCAAACTCTTTCCTATTGCACGAAGGGCAAGTTTTGTTGTCCCATTTTTGCTTGGCACATGGTTGTTTGTTCCTTTGTTGGCTGGTTCCTTTTCTTGTGGAACATTTGAGGCTTTGACTGCTTGAGGAGGTATTTCTGCCTCTTCAGGAGGGTCCGTGATCACAACATGAAGATTAGCTTTTCTCCTCTTTGACAGTGAATCCTTGCACTCCTCTGTTGCCTCCTCATCTGGTTTTCTCGGTGGACATATATCAACCTTTTCAACTTTTGGTGGCTTGAGTTTGGTATCACTATAAAGTGTTTTCCTTCGGATCATATTCCCAAAGAGTTTGTGAGCCAAGAGTCTGAGCACTATGACAGGATGAACTAGCACGGGCAAGGCGGCAAGAAGGTAGTCTCTGAAGGGTTTGCCATACATGTCCTGGAGGAACTCCATGGAGCAGCTGGGGGATGCCAAAGGGGAGAAGATCTGATGATTGTGGGGAAAGTTGGACTCCCTCTCGGACAGTGAGTAGACGCTGGGCAGTGAACTGGACAGATGGATGACCGGTGAGTTGTTGCAGTCTCGCTCCTCACTGACTGCCTCCTGAAACATGAAATGAAAAATTAAATAATTTGAAAATATCTCAAACATTTGACGCTTTTGTAAGCTTTATTGTAATACAATACAAAATTTACAAGTCAAATATATGCACATATCTCTGAATAGCAGCGACAAGGAAATACAAGCCTCAATTTTGCAGGCAACACCATCATTGCCCGCAAACTTTTGGCAATAATATCTACATTGTTGCCTGGGCTTTAAAGTTAATGCCGGATTTTCACTATTGTCGATAACATATGTTTGATTGCATGCTCCTATCTATAAGTTTCTCAATGACAGCTGTATTTGAAGACCAAAGTGAATATATGGCCATATGTATTTGAATATGGCAATATTATAATAAAATAACTTACTTGTTCAATAAAAAGAGTGAAATGCCTTGATTTTCAAGATAGATAAACTATAAAAAGTTTTTGTATATAGACTAAATGTCATAATTAGTTTTGTATTACATTGTATTGTATAAACTATTAAGGCTATAAAATAAATAAATGATTAGGGTACATAGGATTTGTTGCTACTTAAATATTATATACATACCCATGTAATGCAGCTCTCTCACTCATGAAATATGGTAAAACAAAAATTTCTAGTTTACTTGACTTGATTTATTATAGCTGTGGAAGGGGGTGTTAATTTGGACGTGGGAGCTAGCTAAGATTAAATTTAGATAAAAGATATGGTGAAGGGGAACTTATAAGTAGAGGGTTCTTAATTAGTCTAATAGGGAAACTTAATCTCACTTAATAAGTAGGTTTCTGAATGATCTATTTCTTGAAAGATATTTTTCAATATATGGTATGCCTTTTCAGAACTACTCAATAAATACCTATATATCATTTTAAAAATAGGTATTTAATTGGCTGTTGCATGTAGCATGTTTTTTTGATTGAGAGATAAAAAAATGGTAAAAAAATTAACCAATTAAATTCATAACTGTCCTCATCAATCTATGAATATAGAGTTAAAGGCACTATAGCTTTTTCGGTTCAAATTGGCTATTTAAAGACTTATTTGGATTAAGGCACTCACTTCAGCTTTCTTTCAATGCAATTTAATACTTATTATTCTTTACAATTGACCTGTAATCAAGAATGAAAAAGTTCAGACGGCTGAAGTCAGCTTAGAGATATAAAAAATCTGTGATCAACTTTGCACAAAAAGGAAATAGGATGGACAGGTGAAAACAGATTAACTGCAATGTTGCACTAAATAATTACGGTCTTTTAGAATTAACATTATAATCTGAATACATAGATATGTGTTAAATAGAATTTGGATGTAAGTAATATTGTGAGATATGCATTACCTGTGCATTCATTGTATATACAAAATATTCGTGTGCACTAGTGCCTTTAAGCAATGAATTATTTCTTTATCTTTTACACATTAGACTATTTTCTACATATATGGACAATTGGGTCTGATAATTGGATGAAACACCCTCAGAAATAAAGATGTGTACAAACACTTAATGTATTGCAAAGTTGAACAAATTAAAAATGCAAAACACATGCTGCAGCAGCTCTATTAGTTTAGTTACACATCTGATAAAAGATTAACTAACTATATAGAACATGCTAATGACCTATGCATTTATTCAAACCATCTTGGTTATAATTTATTTAGGCTAAGGTATACTTTTGTTCTTCATTTACTTGGTAAAACATCAAACTTCCTCTTTCATACATATTTTTTGCTTTCATATTGATTTTAAAAAAGAAAGTCTCATTATTTTTATAAAAAACAGATGTACTTCAAATTTATAATGATACATTTGTGAGAGAAAATTAGGAGAACGTTCATCATGATCATCTTACTTCTAAATTACTTTACGAGGTCCAGAATTTCATCTCTGGGATGTTAATACTGACTAAAAACAAATAATTATTGCCTAACAAAGACAGCCTTTTGGCATTTTCTTCTCCTTCAAGTCTCATACAAAAATCATTTATCTGGAGGAGTCTAATTTCTCTTCAATTATCTGTCCATTCTCAGAATAGTACACCATTGGCGCCAACAGCAGTTTCCAAAGAATTCACATTCTGGATAGTAATGCAATGTCTCATTGGACTGCTATTTGCGGCAGGAATATTCTTGTAGAAGACATGGTTCCATCATTAACACGACGTCTTCCATAATCTGGGGATCGGCAAACAGAAAGCAGCTATTGAATTCCAATTTGCCCTGCTCTGATTAGTAATTTAGAAATCCTTTCACCTGAGGGCGACTTTGCTATAAGGAATGGCATTATTTTGTAGATTTCCATTAATGAAACCCAATTTCTTCTGTCATATATACATTTTAGTACGAATATGTTCTAAGCATGGTTTAAAACATATTTCTGGTGTAGCTTTTGCTCAGTACAAATAGGTGCAGTATGATCAAAAGTATTATATCATATTAGAGTGTTTTTATAGAGTTTCATAACTGATCTAATTTTACCTAATATCAAAACTTAGTTAACATTTTAGTGCAATAATAATTTTAGTTAATAAAAGCTACAATATTAAACTCTAAAATATACAATGTACATTTATTTGAATTACCAAAAGCATACTTTTAGGCAGCATGTCAGTAGAAATTATTCAGAAGAAATTGAATTGGCTGTTGCCTGTAGCATGATTGAGAGATAAAAAAAAAGGTAAAAAATGTAATCAATTAAATGCAAAACAGTCAAACCTAATCAATCTATAGATATAGAATAGAATTAAAGGCATTATAGCATATGCTTTTCAGTTCAAATTCGCTATTTTAAGACTTGATTTTATATTGGACTTGATTATTTTAAAGAGATATACTCTGTGATTCGTTGGAGTCACACATATGCCATACATATTTAAAGGGACACAGAGTTTGTATGTTGTTGGAGTCAAATATGACATAAATAGTGTTATTTCATAGATAAGTAGTGGGGTTGTTTCTGAAAATTAACATCTCATGCAATGCTTATAAGTTAAATTAGCATAATGACAATATAAACAAGAAAAAAGTCGAGATTTATGATAAAAAACGGACAGCGCGTGACAATGACTCAAATGTAATTTTGGAAATTTATTTATAACAGATCGACACATCATGAAATATAGGTTGGTAGTGCTCAGTAAATCATTTTACTAATATACCAGTAAATGGGATGCAGAATTTGACTTAACATTTGTATAGCTGCATTCTTAATTTACCATCGAAAAAAAGAAAATGTCATAATTTTGGCATCTCAGGGATAAAGATGCAACTTGAGATAGGCAATCTGAAATTAACTCAGATCAAATGCATACATGGCATAATCCAACAGAGGCGATGGGGGGTTTTTAGGGACTGAAATGGGGGTTTTTCCTTCTCAATGGGGGTTTTTAGGGTCTGAAATGGGGGCTTTCTTTTTTTTGCAAAACATATGATTTATCGTTTTTAAAAATAACAACTCATTGTTTAACAGATAATTTTTCAAGATAATATCTAATTATTTTTAGATATTTCAAACCTCATTGCAGGAATTTTTGTACTAGCTTATTACAAATATAAACCATAAATTACTATGTTTTATTTGAAAAATAACTTTATGTTGTGACATATAAATCTATAAGAATCCAGATAGTTTTTTCTAACATAAATCATAATACAAGTCTTTTAAACAGGATCCCAATAAGTTATTATTATCTTTATCAACTTAGATTGAATTATCACTTAAATCTGACATCAAAATAATTTACAGTTAATTAAATTTTAATTGAGTAAGATCAAACTCTGTGATCGTCACATTGAAATTTAAAAATTACAGATCGTTTGTAATTATTTACGGATCGATGAGAGGACGTTGTTTACAAATGCACTTCTTGCAATAATAGAAGTGTTGATGAACGGCGGTTTATTGACAGTGCTTGAATGAATGAGCGCGTTTACTTCACGTAAATTTAACCGAAATTTCAAATAGTTTAATCGTACCTGCCTCATTAAAACATCGATAATATGTTTTGTTTACAAATATTCTTCCTAAAACATGAATTAGATCGTGTTTTTAAAACTATGTACGAAAATACGACTCCGGACTGCCGAAGTAAATTTTACAAGTTGGTCGAAACACGTGGTCGTGATAATTTCATAGCAACATATTACCGATACAACAACAAAATGTAAAATAAATCATAATCTGTTTGACAGTTATTCGTATAATATTAAAATAATGAAAAATACAATAAATACTTTTATTTATTCATATATAACTCGAAGAAAGACAATCGTAAAGAAAATCATGGACACGAAAGCATAATTCCAATGTTATTTGTCGTTAAGAAAAGGCATTGATTTTCCAAACGTTGTTTCCTTTTTATAGCTCCTGTAAGATAATGTTCACGACTTCAACGTTCATTTTCGGTAATTTGTGCGATTATTTAATCTTTTGAAGTTTAAGAGGTATGTTGTCGATCTTTATTAGTCTATTATAATGATATTGTAAAATCTTATCATTAACTTAAACGTAATTCATCGAGCTTCAGCTATCCTATAGAAATAAAAACTACTCGATAATTAATTCTCGAATCACCGATGTACAATAAGAACGTGCTCTTGCGATCGTATTCTGACAAATATTTGTTTTAATTTCGACTAAAAATATTGATAAGTTTGAAATTTTATCAAATCGAAGAATTAAAATAGGTAACACAGCCTTAGAAAAATCATTCTTAGCACTTCTTGAAATCGGGTTTTTTCCATACCCGATCGGGTACGCGGGTTAGGCGGCCTGAAATCGGGTAAACCCGCCGAAATCGTGTAATATGCCATGTATGCAAATGATATTTTGATTTTATTGTTAAGCAACATACGAAATTCATGAAACATATCCTGTGTAACTTTTAGTGTTGTAATTTTATCGAGAAGTACTTACTGTTAATGAAAAAGCAAAACATTTCAGTATAGCTACAGTATGAAGGTATGAAGTAGCCATTAATGTGATTAAAACCAGACAATGTACCACAGCTGTTGCGCATCAAGTAGTCGAAAATAATTTTGGAAACTTGACAGAGCTTGGAACTGATTGTGTTAGATAAGTAGCTAGTATAACCATTATTTATGTAAATGATATAGGGCTACACATATATAGGACTTTTGTATGATTTTGATTTATGTAACTTTAAATATGTATATGCCAATTTCACATGACCTTGACCTCACCTGTATGACCTCTAACTCAAGGCCTTTCTAAAATGCTGCCTGTAGATGATGGATGTTTCATGAAAAATACAGACACAATACCATCTATGTAACTCAGAAATTTACCTATAAATTTTCACATGACCTTGACCTCACCTGTATGACCTCTGACACAAGACCTTCCAAGGACGCTGCCTGGAGATGATGAGAGGGACTCCACATCATAATCCTTCCCATGGCCATGAGCTCTATAAAACTGTCTTCTGGGGAGTGCACTTGCAGAAGAGAGTTAGTTGTTAATTCCATGAAAGCTGAAATGAGTAAATTTTGAATCATATTAGAATAAGCAGTGAGAAAAAACATCTATGCCTTCTTAATTTAACCTCATACAAATTTTAATTTGGTTTGCTCATGTTATTGGGATTTGACTACATACATTATATATTTTCTATCTATTGTGGTATAACATGTTGGTTAAATTTAAAGGCAATATTGCACAATGCCCAAATTTCCCTTGAAAACAGAAAGAGAAGCTGGTATTCATGGTTACAAACATTTTTCTTTTAAAAACAATGCATTTTTATAAAACCTGCATGAACTTCTTTCACTGTTTAAATCTTTTTTATTGATTATGCGGAAGTAATATAGTATAGATTAAAAATATATTATTGATTTTTATATTTAAGGTGTCTGAAGAAAATTACATTGCCTCAGTTTATCTATCAACACAAAGTAGCCACAAATATAAAGCAGGTTTTTGCATCCTATTTCATGTTAGTCTTTCTAAATTTTATTAAAGCTTTTATCTTATAATTCAAAGATTTTACCAAAGGTTTTATATAAAAAGCTCTACAACAATGAAAAGAAACATCAATGACTAGAAATAAAACCTTCTGAAATTTGAAATACTTTATTTCCCTATTGTAGAGCTTTAAAGTGGCTTTTAAAACTTTAAAGTTCTTTGTAAATGTCAGTATTTTGTGTGATCAAAAGTGATCTAATGGAGAGAGAGAAAGTAGAGTTTTCTCAAACTACTCTCTTAGGAGATTGTTATATTTGACATAAGACCTAAAGTCCTAATAGGTATCGAAAGACTTAAAAGGACAGCTACTCCTATTGTTTTTTTTTTGTGAAAACAAAATTCCAGGGGACTTTTCAGGTTATACATGTATGTAATTAGTCCATGATATAAAGTGACCAAGTTGAAAAAAAGTTACTGAGGGTAACATTTTAGTTGATTTAAATTTAACAAATTGATAGATATGAGTGCCCACTTAGTAAAAAAGCAATGAGTGAGAAAGTGCTACAACATATTAGCAGCATTATCATAATTCATTTGTAAATGTGCCAATATTCTATCCATACATATGGTTGATTTTTATAATGTTATAAAATTAGCTTTTTACATGTTGATCATTCCCCCAAAAACAAGATTGGTCAGGCTCTTTAAGAGTTTATCATTGTCTCATCTCAGGAAGGCAAATCTTGAAGCTTTGAAATAAGTAAATAGTGCAAAATAGCAATTGAAAGCATGGGGAAAATATTAAATGTTTTAGCAATGTCAAACAAGGTTTTGCATCGTTGCTTTCTTATATGTTATTTACATCATGCACTGACCAGGATGTTCGGGTATCACATATCGTCTGGTCATTCCCTAACCCTAATTAGAATATGACATAATGGTTCGAATAGGACCAGCTTCTCTATTGTAAGTACAATGGAAGAGGAAGACCCCTCATAGAATGAGTTTGAATCCTGATAAAGACATTTTTGAAACTTCAAATCCCCAGATAACAGTCTCTTTAATCAGACTCCAGTAAATGCATACATCTTGTGATATGCTGTGAATCGTCAATTGCAACTTTTACATCAGACCATGTCCATTCCTTGAATTTTGAATTTTCTAAATGACGCAGAAATGCAAGTCATACAAAAGTGGATAAAATACTGTTTTTTTAAATTCGATATTGAGGAATAAAATGCATGCAAAAATCTATTGCAATCGTCAAAGGAAAGATTGCTGTTAGTAATGAACTGTTAGGCCGGTGTGTATTGATATTTGCCTTGCAAAACTGACTCAACGACTTTAAAAGATTTATACTCTTATGATGTAAATAAAAAATTATTGGAAAATATAAATTCACATATATGAAAATAAATAAAAAAACAATCTAAACAAGCAGACAGAGTCAGCTGTATATCCCCCGCCAAAGGGAAAGGGTAGTTAAGGATACTAGTTGTGGAATATTGAACAGTGATCATGTTGTTTTTCTACAAACAACCTTTCAGAAATCCTATGTTACGTTTCCATGGAAACGGGTAAAAATAAAAATGCAAAGAAGTTGAAAACCCCAAAAGGCACATCTCCGCATGATGCCCGTTGCACATACCAAGTTTCGTCGAGCTAGGTCTCACCGTTTTGGAGTTGTGCTCCGGAAACATTATCGGGACGGACGAACGGACGAACGGAAAAAATGCAAAGAAGTTGAAAACCCCAAAAGGCACATCTACGCATGATGCCCGTTGCACATACCAAGTTTCGTCGAGCTAGGTCTCACCGTTTTGGAGTTGTGCTCCGGAAACATTAACGGGTAAAAATAAAAATGCAAAGAAGTTGAAAACCCCAAAAGGCACATCTCCGCATGATGGCCGTTGCACATACCAAGTTTCGTCGAGCTAGGTCTCACAGTTTTGGAGTTGTGGTCCAGAAACGAAATCCTATGGAAACAGGTAAAAATAAAAATGCAAAGATATTGAAAACCCCAAAAGGCACATCTCCGCATGATGCCCGTTGCACATACCAAGTTTCGTCGAGATAGGTCTCACCATTTTGGAGTTGTGCTCCGGAAACAAAATCCTATGCTACGTTTCCATGGAAACGGGTCAAAATAAAAATGCAAAGAAGTTGAAAACCCCAAAAGGCACATCTCCGCATGATGCCCGTTGCACATACCAAGTTTCGTCGAGATAGGTCTCACAGTTTTGGAGTTGTGGTCCGGAAACGAAATCCTATGGAAACGGGTAAAAATAAAAATGCAAAGAAGTTGAAAACCCCAAAAGGCACATCTCCGCATGATGCCCGTTGCACATACCAAGTTTCGTCGAGATAGGTCTCACCATTTTGGAGTTGTGCTCCGGAAACAAAATCATAGTTACGTTTCCATGGAAATGGGTCAAAATAAAAATGCAAAGAAGTTGAAAACCCCAAAAGGCACATCTCCGCATGATGCCCGTTGCACATACCAAGTTTCGTCGAGATAGGTCTCACCGTTTTGGAGTTGTGCTCCGGAAACATAATCGGGACGGACGGACGAACGGACGGACGGAGACCATTTCAAAATCCCCCATCAACTACGTTGGGCGGGGGATGATAAAATTATTCTCATATCTATCTTTTTATAAAATTGAGATAATAGTTAAGCATTTAAAATAAGATAAAACTCCTTTTTGATGTTTATTTCTTTTTAACCTTTATGGTAGAGATGAGAGACAAAACTCATTTCTTATCAATCTTTCATGGACACATAAAAAATGTTGTTTTCTGTGATATAAATTTCATTTAATGTAATTTTATCTTAAGAAAACTTAAACTGTTTATAAAATTTCAATGCAATCTGTAAATCCTATTATCTTAAGCATTTACATCAATAAAAATGTTTTAGAACATTTCTTTTAAGTTAGATATCTTGATAACCCCTGAAAATTTATCTTAAATCAATGCAATGTTTGAAAATAATTTAATAAGTGAAATCTACTTGCTGACTTCTTTTACTGACAAGATTAGAATTTCTTCTTACCAAAGGGAAACAGGTTTCTTTATTCCAATAACAATAAATCTCCTTAAGTTTCTTTTAAGAAACTAATTCTACTGCAGTTTTCTTTATGAGGTAATGAAATAAGTTTTAAAACAAATATCATTAAAGTGTACTTTTTGTCAATTGAATGCGCAAGATATACATAACATGTGAAAAGCCTTAAAAAATGTCAATTTCCTTGTTTCTAGGGTTATCCTTTTATTTTCAATTGGCTATATTTTTAAGATACAAAAGTAAATATGAATTTCTTTTACCATTTCTATTTTTACAATCATTGTTGGCTTATGCACTAATTGCAATATCCTAAAAATTTATATATTTCCAAAAAATTTCAATCATATATGCTTTGACATCATTGCACATGGTAAAGAATCTAATACATATGTTTTAGCATACGATTCTTGAAAATCTGCTTCATAATTGCAGAGTTTAATACATTGATTCTTTTCGAACAATATTCAAGATTGAACCTTTCAAGTTCTAATTGAAAACTGACTTTTGAAAATTAAAGAAAGTCTTAAATTTTTTTTCAACTTTTAAAACATTCAATAGAAAGTCATCATCCTTGTATAATAAGTTTTGAAAATAATAAATTCTACTTCAATATAATTTAGGAGTCTGAGTTTCGTTGAAATAAACATTAACTAATGTTAAAAAATGCCCATTCTTTACAATTAACAATTTTGATCACTCTAGAACTGTGAGAAGGTTGGTCGATGATGATAAATTTTGATTTTGTAACCTGGTTAACTATTTCTGGTATTGGAACCTAATCTTTCAATGTAAATTTAAACTTTTAAAGTTTGGTTAAACTATGTCCAACTATTTCCCTAACACAAATTTTCAAAAGATATGTTCTGCCAATGACTGCCAGCATGTTTGCTTCATACTTGATAATTTTATCTAAGACTTTGGATATAATAATGTTGAGTAATGAGATGTTGATGCTTTGAACATATAATTTTGGTATAAATTAATATCCATTGGGTTAAATTTGAATGAATAAAATTTTTAAAAATATGCTTCTTTCCCTAACATCTGGTTTAATCTATTAACTACAATCGCGGTATGGATATCATAAGCAAATGGTTAACTTTTTCAGGAATGGAACCAAAATTGAAAACCTAATAGTCCTTTATCTTTTGAAAACAAATTCCTAAAGTGGAAATAATATTTCTATATTGAAAGTAATAAAATCAACGCTTACGTCTTCTATCAAAGAGATCGACCCTCCCTCCAAGCTTGTGAAGAAGGCCCATGTAGACCAATATTCTGGCAGCATGGTACTTGACAAACTTGGCATACTTGGTGCTGTGATTGGTGTAATACCATTCATCTGATGGAAGCAGCAACTGCATCAGCATATCAGCCACATCTGCTTCATTCAATGCCTGATGATGCAGTGGATTAAGAGCGATGCATGCAAGTGACTGAAGCAGGAGGCATAGAAGATGCTGCAAAAGAACATAAAAATTGAATATGAAAAATAGTTCAAAATGTCAATCTTTAAAAATTGATTTCATTTCCTAGGAATTGGAAAAACAATTTTTGTAAAGTGAGAAAATAATGAGAAAAATATTAAATTTAGAAAAATGTTATTAAAAAATATTCACAGTGAGAAAAAAAAGTTAGAAAAAATTTAAGTGAGCAGAATTAAAACAGGAAATTGAAATAAAAACAACGTAAGAAAATATAATGTGAGAATAAAATTGAAATGATAAGATTTAAGTGAGAAAAATTAAAGCGATAACAAACTTGAATTGAGAACAAATTTAAGGGACAAAAGTAAAACATAATTTTAAAGTGAAAAAGACATTAAAAAGAGCAAAAGTAAGGAGGGCATTAAAAGTTTTTACAAAAAATACAAGTCAAGAATTTAAATAGAAATACAACAATAAAAATTAAAAAAAAAGAATAAAAAGAAAGTAAATTCTATAGGCCTTTTTTATAATAATCTATTATTAAAGACACTCTCACCATTAGGATAAAAACCACCATCTTTTTAGAAAAAAGAAATTATTTTAACTTTTTAAGAAAAAAACATAATTAATTACATGAATTGCCCCAGTATTTTTTTAAAAATCAGGAAGTCATATAAAAATTACTATTTTTGGAGGAAAAAATTTGATCCATATGAACCTGCATGCTTTGTAAGAACAAAATATGATTAATCACACAAATGGTATTGTAATCTATTTCAAATAAGGAAGTTAACAACAGATGTTACCTGACCTTTAATCAATAAAAAACACAAGATGGATTAATTCTTTCACTGAAGTTGACCTGAATTATATCTGGGTTCCTACTTCATCACCACGGTTACCGTTATGCAACTTTCAGGGAGTGATGAATTCAAATTAGTTGTGAAATTATTTCAAATTAGATCCCCTCTATTTTGGAATAACTAGAACACTTTAGCTGTTAAATCATTTACTGCCAAATTATTTTGGGAGTAATTAACAAGAGTCGTGTAAAACTTGTTAAAAAAGGTATTGACATTGAACCAAAGTGTTAATAATATATTCATGAGCAAGGTAAAGGTTAAGAAATCATGCAGGATGTATTGCATCTTGAAATTTAGTATTAAAGGGGCACTACATATCAAGTTTCTTACAATCTCACAAAAAAGAAAATAATTGTTTCTAGTTGCAATACAATATTTTTATTCAAAATAATCATTTTTAAAACGAAAAAAAAATTATGATCGGTTTAGCTATGCGAATCCATTTACCTACCTCAAATGATTAATAAGTGTTCACACAAAAATGTTAGCCATGTTTTTCATGATACTTGCTTTTTTCTGGCTACAGGCGATCACATTGTACGAGATATTCTGACCCTCTGAAGACAATTTATTTGGCTTTAACTTATGTTTATTTGGGAAAATTTGAAGAAATAAATATTATATAAAAAACCCGTGCGACTGCCCCTTTGGTACCAGAAATAGATAATAATAGTGCATATTTTTTGTGCACACATATCACGCTCAAAATCATCTACTTAGTGCCAAAGTTTAAAGAAGAGTTCACTAAATGAGAAGGTCGTTGTTTACGAGTTAAGAGTGTGTTTTGAGTGTACTTTTAAACAAGTCCAGCGGTTTGAAATAATTAATTGCCAAAAGGGAGAATCGCCATTAGACAAAGATACAGTCTATTATTCTTGAATCCACAAGTTGTTTTAGTAACAGGCGTCTGGCATCTTATGTTTACCTTAAACCTTAGAAGCATGACTTTTATTTTAATATGAGCTCCAATCTCAGTGAAACCAGATGGAACCTATCACCCCATCTATGAAGGTCACCTGACATGACCCCTATGGAGGAGAACTCACATCAGAAATCCACCTGGTTAAAAGTGAAAGGTTTAACCTGATTTAAATGAGATTCAATGAGTTCTTCATTTCTCTCACATGACATTATTTACTTAACTTTAAAATTGTTTTGAGGAAATAAAAAAATAATAAGATTGCATAAACAATAAATAAAGTTATCAATATAAAAAAAGACTTATTTTTATTGTATTCTGATACTCCTTTTTTAAAATTTTTATTTTTTATTTTCCATATTTTGTGATACAAGCAAAATAACATTGTATAAGGAAACGAGATAAATTTAAACATATACACAAATCCACATTTGGCTCTTCTGATACTCCTGTGGTGATTCGGTTCATAAACCTAATACCTAACGAGCATTAACGGTATAAACATCTGTGCTATTTTTTCATATGAGTATCTCACAGCTGTTTCATCACATCTTTACAGCTGTGTTTACTAGAGCAGTACTCTATTTTGCTTATATATATTTATTCTAGCGTAACGGTCCTAAAACACTTAATCACGATATAAATTGAAAATTCTATTTAGTTTTCATTTGTGCATTCATGAATTTAACTGGTGAGAAAGCAAAAATGAAAAAATTGTTTTATAAATCATTTATAAAAACAGATCATGAAAACAATTATTTGTAAATGCTGAGAAAATAGAAAAAGGATTATCGAATTGAAAATAAAGTTAGAAATACTTTCTGTGTTTTTGTTGATATATTAATCATCAGGTGCATATGAAATATATTAAAAGCAAAATTATTTCTTTTAAAACATTTATTATCAATGGCAATAATATGTTTTTTTACATTTGACTTAATATCTGTAAACAACTATTTGTGTTAGGAAATTACTGGTTAGTTTTTCAATTAAGTTTTTAACCAGCGGGCATTTGATAATTAGTATATAAAAAGCAAAAGGTTTTTCAAGATAATGATTATGAATGGGAAAATGTTTTAAATATGACTATATCTAAGAATTATATCTAAAAAGACATTAAAAAACTTGTTTTTAATTTTGTTTGCTAAGACATACCTACATAGGTGTGAGGAACTTTATAACTCATGGTAGACTAAAAGCTTTAAGTTTTTATTTATTACTGTTCCTGCAAGCGGAATATATACCTCCCAGCAAGAGAAGAAGTAGTCATAATTGCCTCCGTTACCCTCTGTTCTAATACAAGCATTTTCTGAAGTTCTTGCAGGTGTTCAGAGCAGCAGGTAATAGCAACTAAAAGTTGTCTGAGGACACTAAGGTAATAATAGCATTTCTAAAATGTTAGGTTAGCTTGCTGTTACACTGACTAATGCAATGACTTAGTCACCATATTATGTGACCATGCATGTTCAGACTACAACACTTCTGTATTTAGTTCACTGTAAATTAAAGTGTTCATAAGAATATTGAACTTACTGAGATTTTGCAAATGATTACTTGAAACTGAGATACTGACTTTACAAACCAAAAAAGTAACCTAGTTAAAACAGAAGTTACATAGAAAGATATGACTTGATTACCTCTGTGGTCAGAAAACTGAAGTATTTTGAATATCAATATATGTTATCAATATCAACCGTAATATCTCATGTCAGTTGATACTGTGTAGTGTTTGCCTTTTTTTTACAATATTGATGTAGCTGTAAATGATATGCAAGAATACAATCATGTGATGTATAAACTGTGTTGACTTAATGACAAATAACATGCAAAGGTTTATAACATATATGTCCAATACCAGGTAAACATGGGGACCATAATGTTAAGCGATCACATGTTTTATATGACAGCTCAAGTATATCGAGTTGTGGTAACAGCTATCATTTCTGTCTGCCAATGTGTGTCTTGTAGGTAGCTGCATTGGGATACATAAAATAAAATCAGTAAAACCTTTGATTTTGATTCTGGAAAACAATCAAACAGCTAAAAAGTGCTAGCACCCCAATATTTCTAAAACATAAATAATGCACAGGTAATGCATATCTATCAATATTACTAACTATCTGCGCTCAGGTATTCTACCATAAAAGTGTTTCTGAAACAACTACATATATTCGGATCATGAAGTTAATTCTTAAAGACCAGAAGGATTGTGCATTCAATCCATGTGAATTATGACTTTGACAATATTAAAATATTCCTAAAAGCCTGAACATTTAATCTCCGTCAGCAGCCATTATGATATATATACAATCCTGATAATTTTGTTCCATTACAGATGTACATTTGCAAAGAAAATTTCATCCTTTGTTCTCAGTTAAGCGATTAAGGTATATTCAAAATCTACACACTTTTCTTGTTCAGCCATTTTCAACAATCAATATTTTTGTTCTTGTGCACAATCCACCATGGATTAATTTTCTTTATTGCATAGTGACTATCTTTTCATTTTTGATGTAGGTCAGTTGTAAAGAATAATATGTATTTTACTGTTCGATAAAAAGCTGAGATGATTTCCTATGTCCTCACATGGAAATATCCATTATTTGTGCGAAACTTGCTTTGGTGCCTTTAAGTTATTCCATTTGTTAAGGATAGAAAACTACAGAGGCGTCGTTTCTGATTCCATATCAAGACCTCCATTGGCTCAAGATATAGAGCTCTAGAATATAAAACCAATCTTTTTCCTTTAAATAAGCATGATCAATTTGGCCTTGAGGGGGCCATCTGAAATTCTATTTTTCATAATTCATTATTCAGTTTTCTTTAAGTTATCAAGCATTTTGAATCACATTTAAGTAACTGAGAAACAGTAGAAATTAAGCTACGAAGGAAATCTTTTTACTTAGGGCGGAATTAAGCCATCAAAATCTTCCATAACTTGCAGAATTTAAAAAGATTGTTTTTCATGATCTTATTACAGTTTTTGAAAATATATTGAAATTATATTGAGAACATTAAATATTTTGAAGGAGAATATAATTATGATATGAGAGGATGAGAGAGTCAGTTTTGTAACAATATTTTGCAAATTCCAAATTGGAAATATTCTTCCCTTTTGTTTAAAAATTCCATGAAACTTCTCTGGTTGTTCTATTATGATCTTGTTGCTTTTGGAAGATATAACGCAAATAAAGCAAAGAGTCAGAATCCAAGGAAGTTCCATTAACAAAAGTTTCGTTCATCATGGTTAATTACCAGGAACTTATAAAACCGGTAAAGTCATGAAACACACCAGGAGTGTCAAAGATTTTAGCACTAATTTCGTTAGATGTCTTATTGCGATAATACCCTTGCAGAATGGAATGAGTTGCCAGGAAGTTCACATGAAAAACCAGCAAATTGTCTGCCATTGGTAGATTCCTCCAAGGTGACAAAACCAATTTCTCCCTTTATTCAAGATCTGGCAAATTTACTCTACAAATTAATCCAATTGGCTTCAAGAATATTTTCCTTAATTGCTTCCATTAGAGGAGTTCCTGAGGCCATTTATGGACGATTGTCATCACCAAGAAAACAAGAATATATTTTTACTGCTATTTTTGTTGCCAAAGGGGATAAAATGATAATGAATGTAAACATGAATTATCTATTTGCTAAAAAGTTATGTCTGTCATGTCAAAGACAAACAAAAGTGTAAGGGAATGTTAATTGATAATCTTTTTTCCTTTTTTGTAACCTAAAATAATATTGTATATAAGAAAACAAATAAAGTGAACAAATTTTCTTTGGATTATAAGGAAAGCAAAAATCATGTATTATTTTTGGACTAACTAATTGCTTTCTGTGCTTTTAAAATATAATAATACATAAGGCATAATTTTATTCTGTTACTTAGAAATAGTAGCTGAATTTCGTAGGAAATTGTAAAACAACAATGACATCTGATAACTTTTGCCTTGTTGGAATTTTCATTATTACACTTTTTACATAACATTATTTATGGGATACAGTTTGTTGCAGACAAGAGTTTGAAAATATTTTTTCTAAAATGTGCCTTAACTTTGTTTAGAGCTTGTAAGTGACCTTTATTGAAAATCTATACATATAGTCACAAATAAGCATTGATCGAATTGAAGATGTTGAAAATATATTGTTTTGAAATGTGCCTTTATTTTGATGCGAGTTTGCAAGCAACTTTTAATTTATTGTAAAAGAAAAGAAAATACATCATATGGATTAAGATGTTGAAAACATACGGAAATGAGCCTTAACTTTGGTAGGTATTAATTTGTATGTCATTTTGTTATCAAATAGATACTAGTAAATAGATATTTACTCTGATAAAGATGTTGACAAAAACAGACACATAACATTTGTATGGATACAAACATCTTGTAATCTTGTAGCAACTGTCTCAAATTTGTAACCTTTGAATTAATTTTTTTACCATGAGAAAAATGAAGTTTCATTGATAGTAATTGTTGACTTATATATTTGCTTATTACGAATGAAAATTGATTTTCTTTTAGATTTCCATCGTGAAACAAAGATATTGATACATAATTGAAGCAAAAGGGTAAATCTATAATTTCTTTGCTTTATGTCAATTGTTTCATAGATAACGTACATATACACACAAAGTAACAAGGTTTAAATTCATATTGCACATGCACAGATATGATACCATGACACGTACTAGTTACATTTAACCATATTCAACACGTTTAAAGGAACTTACAGGATCATGGTTAGGGTCCAGGGCATCCACCATTGTCTTGACATGACCATCCGCAACAATCTTGCTCTGGACGTGAGAACCATGACACATGACAGTGAGAAGTCTGGCACTGAGAATCTGAAGACAGTGATGGGTACAATGGCGCCAACGGACACTTGGCGTGCATTTTTGGCGAGTTCCAATTATAACTTTATGCATCGATATACTGTTCTGAAGAACCGTCAAGATAAGACTAGGGTCTAGAGACATAAGTATTTCCAGAGGAGTCCGATTGATAAACACAGCAGTTGTTTTATTGTCCTCTTCCTCCGTATGTTTGTCAGCGTGTGCTTCATGAGCAACGCTTGTCCTGCGCTTATGAAGAGATGAGATCCTGTGTAAGGCAGAAGAGGCCGTTGTCGACGTTGTCGTCGTTTCTTCTGTTTGACCGGTTCCAGATGCATTATGGTCCTTCTTTTTTGGCGTGTTTCTTATACCATCAAGAGGCGTTGCTACACATTCAACACTTTTTGTCATGGATCCATACTCATAGTTTTTATGCACAATACACATGTCCACAATTCCGTTTATGGCACTGAGGGAGGTGAAATGAAGTGATTGTCGACCTTTGAGAAGCTCAAGGGATGTGTTGAGGAGCTTGGAAAGTTCAAGGAAAATGGAATGTTTTACTTCTGGTGTGGTTGCATGTTGGAGCTGATCGTAACAAGACTGAAACAAAAGAAAGTGATGTATAATTTTATGTCACAGGAAGGTAAAAAATTACTCCTGACATCATTGAATGTCAATATTGGTTGAAATTATTTGCATGTTTTCGTTATAAAGATGAAAATTTTCCAAAAGGCATCCAGTCATACGATATCAAGTTGATGAATAGTGAGATACCCTTTTCCATTGACTGACAGAGAAAGAGACAGACGGACACACTTTTTATCAAAATCTTTAAAATCATAAAATTATAAATATTAATTATACTAAAATACATCCAGCCACCAAGGATAGGTTACGAAAAAACAAACTTAAATGACTAGATGTGTTTTGCTTTGCATCGTTCAGTTATCGAAAGACAACCTGTACATAAATGCAAGAGAAGGTTGTGGAAAGATGGAGTCTTGAAAAGTGGATACAGTTCTTCTCATTAACTTCAAAATGCAAATGAATTAGAAAAAAACAACTCAAGAATTACAGTATAAAATGCAACAATTCAACTGAGGTCCTACCGTTTAACAACTAGACTCAAATAGTTCTGTTTGCGATGGCCTCAGGAAGTCTTTGAATGCTAAGTTGCAGTTTAATCATTTGATTTGTACCCTGTTCACCTTTAAGCTTCTAAAATTGGTTTGAAGGAAGTTCCATAGCAGTTTAAAAAATTTCATAATATTTTTGGACAAACTTTAAGGACAAAACCATCAAGCAAACTTAGATATAAGATCTGCAATTTCCAAGAATTCTGATGAATATGTCTAAATCTTGACAGAAAATTAGACCTTTCACACAAAGGTGGAATTTCATAGGGGATTCCATATTATTCTCATAAATCTATTATGAAAATTATTGGATATATTTTACTAGGGCATAACTGAAGACAAATATTAATCCTAAGACCAAATGTCATCACATTTGAAATTCATCAGTCACCTTTGACAATATCAGTGAGAGTGAGTGATAAAAGTTTGATGAATTCTTATTTCCAGGCAATTAAGTACAAGGGTTCATTGGGTAAAGGCTGAAGTCGCTGGGTCCACAGACTACCAGGAAGTTCAATTCCGGGATGGTCTGCTTCAGAAATGTCTATTAACTTAATACACACCAAAGGTCAGAAGGTTAAGTGAAAATTTCTGTATTTCCTTCTGAGAACATTTTAACCCTTAACCGGCTGAAAGCAATGCAATTACAGAGCATCAGAGGAATATCGGTTTCAATTAAGGGCAGAGCTTAATTGCAACATGATATTGACCCAATCCCAATACTGGAAATTGAATTAAATGAAGAAGAAGAAGTTCAGAAGACGAGGAGTGGGATCAATCCATCATTAACAATTGTAGTTATTAGGAGTGGGAGCAGCATGTACAGGAGCAGCATGTACAGGAGCAGCATGTACAGGAGCAGCAATAGGGGTTAAAAGAACAGTCTAATCAGGGTATTTTTTGTCGAAACAAAATTTAAAGGGACATTTTGGGTTAGACATATATGTTATTAGTATTTGAATTTACCATAACCCAGTTGAAACATGTTACAGAGGGTAACCTTTTGGTTGATATAGATTTGTCAACTTGATAAATAAGTGTGCACACTTAAAAAACCAACAACAATAAGAATTGATGCAATTCACTGGCGCTACAAGTGTTAAAAGCCTTGCTATTGCATTAAAAGCGATGTTGATTGTCTTATCAATAATCATTTGTGAATGATTTTATATTCTTTCCAAACAAATAGCTTATTTCTATTATGTTGTAAAATAAGTATAGGTACAGTGCTTTTTTCATATCATTCCTCATAAACTGGATGTTCAACAGAAGAACTACCCATATAGTTATAAGTTCTATATTATCTATCAAAAAGCTTAATGATTCCATTTTACTCTTCTTAAAGATAATTTTTTCGTAAAGGGGCCACAGACCCATAATACATTGCAATGATGATATACCAATTGTAATAGTTAGCTCCACAACTTAACGTGTATACTTAGATGTACAGTGTCTCAATTAATTTTAAAATCTATATTCAATAACTTAGTTAATTTTCTTCTGGCTTAGAAGTATAAACTTTATGATATAAATTTACTACTTTATATTAAAATATTGAAATTTATAACATAGGTGAAATTCATCATATAGTAAGGTGTAAGCATTAAATAATTCTTAATATTTAGCGAAATGACAAAATCCTTGAGGTGATGTTTATCCCATTTACAACATAGATAACAAGAATATATGTTCATTTATAGAGCACACTTATCTGTCCACTCCGTGATTGCTCAAGGTGCTATAAGAATATTTAATCTAAGCTGATTTATTTATTGCCAAAAGGTCACCAACACCCCCTTTAACAGGTACTCGATCTGGTTTCTGGTTTGGTGAACAAAGGAAGCTTAATTTTGAATCAAGTTTCAATGTCCAAGTTGAAGCAACATAAATATCAGTTAAAGAGCCACTCCATGATTTTCATAACATATTATTTACCTTTGATACGAACCTAAATGTCATATGTGGTGATATATAATCAAAATGTCGTAACTTTTCATGTCCAAAAGACATATTCATGACTATACTGGTTTTCCTGGTTTTCAACTCCTAACTCGCCTCCTGGCTGTTTTAGATAAGTCTCCAAAATTACGCTTGACTATTTGACGCGCGCCAATGTCCGTTTTTCGATCATAATTGCGACATTCTACCTTCATATTGTCACTGTAAAAGACCAATAAGCCTTAAAATGTGTCATTTGTTAACAGTCGATACTTCGCGATCAAATGACACCATTGATTAAGTTTGGCATATATGACTCCAACAACTCACGGAGTGGCTCTTTAACAATTTCCTAATTTTTGGAAATTTTGGTCAACTGTTGAATATTCTTGACACATGATGAATATATTTTCTTGTTTACTACTGAAAGACTCCACTAATGACCAAGAAAGGTTTTTAACAAATAAGTATGCCTAATGGATTTAGCCTGGTACATCAAACTCCTGCATGAACTTGACAATAGCAATGAGTATCATCTGATCCACAAACTAAATATTAATGCTTAAGTACAATATCAAACATTTGCTTAATCCCTATTTCCATTAATTTTCCAAGTAATTTAGCAAATAGTGAAGATTCCATGTTCCGTTGATGAATGATTTACAGAGCATGTGTACTTCTATCGATAATGAGTTGGATATTATGTTTAGTGCTTTTGGTAAAATGTTAAAGAGACTCTCGGTGAGTTGTTGGAGTCACACATGTCAAATGTTATCAATGGTGTCATTTAGTCTGGAAATATTGATTGTTGCTGAAATGTATCGAGTTAGCGGTAATGGTTCTGTAAATGACAAAACAAAGGCGTAAAGTTAGGATTTTAACACAAAACTGAAGACTGTATTGCTGATGGTGAATTCAAATACACAGATGTAATTTTGGACATTTGATTAAAGCAGACCGAATGATACTGGAGTAGAAAGTGCTTGATTTTACAACTTCGATTCACGTAAATTAGACAATTGATTTTGGCTTAGGCTCATAAATAAGGATTAATTTTTTTATATCATTGAAAAGTTTAAGGTTTAAGCATAAATTAATATGGAAATTTTTCAATCAATAAAAAACAAATTTGGCATATGTCAAAGCCAGATATCTTCTCATAACGATCATGGAGTGTCTATTTTAAAGCACTATTGTACATGAGTTATTTACGTCAAGAACAGATATATTAATAATTATATTAATAATTGAACAGGAGCTGAGTAATGACTGTATCTCATTTCTATTAGAGTCTTACAGTTAGTAGATCCTTCCATCAAAAGGATAAAAAATGAAAAGTAAATTTGATAACATGCTCGCATGGGTACATTTGTTATTAATGCATGACTAAACAATATCAAATTCATATGTGTTAAGAATGCTGTTTTAATAAGCGCATATATAAATACACGATAGGACTGCCCTTTTCAGGGCTGGTACAATAGGGTATTCAACAATAAAAACAAATCCCTGAAGAATGCTGTCATTTATTGACGAAAAAGAATTAATTTATGTGTAACTCGTATTATGTTAAAGGCTATTTCAGAAATGAATACATACCATATTCCTCAACACAAATATTGAATAATATTGGTATAATTGCCATAGGATATATTTGATTTATTGAAAATGACATCATAGAATTGTATCATATCATTATTAATATTCATTATTAAGATTAACATGGTTTTCCACTTATTGCAAATTAAGAAGAAAAGAATTATTCTGTAGATAGATTCTTTGAAATCAGGCAAAATCAATTTTTCAAGGTACCACCGATCCTTAAGCTTGTGCTTATGTTACAAGATCTTTAACATTGTTTACGCCTTTGGGGAAGCTTTAATTTTGCAGTAACTATGTAAGCAGATTACAGATCATGAAGAATTAAACCATACAAAGCAACCCTGTGTCATTACCACTGACTGAAAGTATAGAATATCGAGGAAATCAAAAGAGTTTTATTCAGGATGAAGAGTCAGGAACAATGTAGTAGAGCACAGAAAATGAGATTATAAGAGTTCATTGAAATCTAATCAAATATAAAAGATCTAAGACCCTGTTGTTTTTGGGGAAATGACATTAAAAAAGGTGCTGCACCTTTACTTTATTTACAACATTTTAAAAGAAAACTATTTGTATGGATACAATATCCACTTATTTACAAATGATTTATAATAAGACCAATCAACAATGCCTTTTAATGCCATAGAAAGGCTTCTTAAACTTGTAAGAATATAGTCAACAATGCCTTGTAATGCTGTAGAAAGAATGGTATGCTCTCGTTTATCGAGTTGTCAATGAAACAATAATTAACTGAAACCACCAACAGTCTTCTAGCTGGTCATGACATTCATTCTGGTCATGTGGATACACATCCTGCTTAATCATCGTACATGAATCCGCTCAGCTTCTCATTATACCCTGATCTCTTTCGGGCCAAATGTCTCCATTATTGGTGGCTAAGTTCACATGTTATTTTTTCAGCCAATGAAATGTTGTTATGCAAGGAACTTGAAGCTACTATCCTGATTTTCCCATCTGGGTTGTGCCGCTGTTAAAAATTGCTGGATGCATGTGAGCCGTGTCATGGGCTGGTTAGATAGTTAGCCCTACAAGGCTTTTGGCTTGAAAGAAATCAGGGTATTAGGATTGAGCTGAGCGGAGTTATATATGCTAATTTAGCAAGATGGTGGATACCCTTTAATATTATTCTTTACCTGACTACAGACCAACCTGAAAAACAGACTTTTATGCTAACAATAAAACCACAGTCAGTGGTCAAATTGTTTTTGGCTAGGCAGAAACCTATAGTGCCACAGGCTAACCAGGGGAACAGGGTTTTATGTGTCTGTCAAGAAAACCCACATATTGTCAGCCGCCTTCTGATACTAATGTTAGTTAAGCTTTTACCATATACTTCAATTCTGTTGACATAATACAGGTTCATCAGAAAAAAGGTATTTATGTCTTTGTCAATGAAATAAAAACTATCTGCAATCTACTAGCTGACATTCCTAGTGATCAGGTGGATGCCCATTTTGTTGACATACTTCATTCTAACCTCAAGAACAGTTTTTTTTCGCTGTCAATAAAATGACAAGCTGTCACCGATCGTCTGAATTACTTTTGGTTAGACGGATACCCTGTAGTGCTACAGGTTAACCAGAAGAACAGGCCATTATGTCTTTGTTAATAAAGTGACAAACTGTTGGCAGCAGTCTTCTAGATTTGTTTTGACTAAGTGGATACCCAATAGTACCACAGATAACCTCAGGAACAGGTTTTTGTCCTTTAAATGACATACCGTCAGGAATCTACTAGCTGACATTCCTAGTGGCCTAGATGGATGTTCTTTGGTTTCATTCTTTTATCATACTATGGACTTTAACCTGAAGAAACGGTTTTGATGTCTTTGTCAATAAAATGACAAACTGTCAGCGGTCTTCTAAATTTGTTTTGGCAAGGCGAATACCCTGTAGTACTATAGGTTTACATCAAGAACAGGTTTTTATGTCTCTGTCAATAAAATGACATACCGTCAGCGGTCTTCTGACATTAATGTCAGTAAGGCTAAACGAAGAGTAATGTCACATGTGGGATTCATAACGGGGAAGACCGTTTGAGAGTGCCCATTAGTTGTTGTTGGAACTGCTTATTGATTTGGATCATACTCTGTCACTGGAATCCTACTAATGTGGCGTTAAGATCGCTAACATTTTCATGTCACATTTGAAGTATTCCGAGGGCTATTTCTATCTTTAAGAGTTGGCGACATACTTTCAATTTTTTTTTATCTTGCTATTAGAAATTGTTCTAGGCATTTTGAACTTGTTTAATAGAGGGAAAAATTTCAGCTCTGAAATAATCATTTGTGAAATATAGCATTAGTTTTTAAAAATTGAAGATATTGACTTCAGGAAATTTTTAACATGTTTATTTTTACTATAATTTTGTAACATGAACTTTTAAAAAAAGTTTCTTCTCCTTGGAAAGTTCCAACTTGATAACTGTACATTATATAACCATCTTCCTACCTGTCACAAATATGATTGAGTTCACCCTGGAAAAAAACTATGCCGACAAAATATAATTTCCCAATTTGTACTGACCTGAACGATTTGATTAAAGAGCTCATTAATGGCTTTCTCTATCCCAGGACATTCAGCTGAATCCATAACAGATAGGATATTCCGCATATAGACCGGAAGCCCATCCAACATTGCCGGAATACATTCCCAATTGTTAGCTAACTTGACCAAGGCAGTTACAGACCGTTCCGCTTCTTCAATGCTAGTCCTCTCTGAAATAGAGAATATACATTGTTAGAAGGATATCGAGAATCTATGTTTTTATCATTATATATGGATATGTAATAAGATATAGGGAGTTATCATGGCAGAATGTTCTTTTGTCAATTTTTCTTTGCTAAAAAAATAAATTTGATAAGAAGAAAATTTTCATAATCATTAAAACAAACTGTGAAACAAAATCTCTTTTGGACCATTTGTTTTTTTTCATATTCATGTTCATTTTCTGACACAAAAAAATAATTAAATGTTAAATATTGATTTACGTTCGATTACTTCTGACATAGACAGAAACTGTTTTTGTAAATAGACCCCAGTTTGTAACTTTTGTTAATAGTTTTTCATCAACAAGGTTGTGTTATTTTCCCTGTCTTATTTATCACAAATTTAAATTTTTCAAAGGATTTTTATCAGCATGTTTGCAGATGACATCACACTTGATTTCCTTACAGCTATAAATTTGATGTTAACAAAAGAAAAGAGATAATTATTTATGTAAACTATAGTAAAGATGAGCTGTTTGAAAAGTTGAAAATACATTAAATTGATTCACTTTATTAACCTGTAAGATATTGGCATTTTATTTACAAGCATCATATGTGCTGAATTTTTATTTGTCAGAAAATAGTATTTCAGGAGATGTGAACCTTAAAACATGACTTAGAATGACTTCCAAACCATATCATTGTCACTAAATAACTAAATGATGATCTCTGAGAAAGGCTCGTTATGTAAAAATTATTTATATAAATACTAGAAAAACACACCAAACCTTTGTATATTTAATGATGTCTTAACTTAGTTAAATTTGTCCAAAAACTCATATTTTAACGAAGTACACATGTAAATTACTATTAATCAACACTATTGACAGAAATAATGTGTTATAGAAAAAGTTGAAAGAAAAAATTGTCAATTCTGCATTAATTTCTTACGTGGAACGAGGAATAATTTGTAATCCTGGTCATCTACATGTTAAATGGGATTAATTGGAATACATATACGTCAAAAAAGCATAAAGTGAACAAACAAATCTACTAAAAGTAAAATACCAATTCAGACTTATCTTTCAAAATATTCTACCTTTCACATCATTTACTACTAAATGCATGGCTATAGAATTTGAGATATGAATAATTTGCAATTATTTTTGAGCAATTTTCTCATTTTCCAAAGTCCTTAAATTTTTTTTATTTGAATTTGAGATTTATTTTCAGATAAATTATCTAAAGGTTCCATAAAAAAAGTTGTTCAAGTGGAAATGTAAATTGTTTAAAACTTTTCAGTTAAGATAAACACACAAAATATAAAGGAATATTAAATTCCCATTTTTAAAACTTGTTATTCATATATCTATCAACATTTAAATGAAGGCCATTCACTAGAGCATATTTTGCATTTTTTCAAACTCATGGGAATCTGTAAATCAAATACATGTACATAAGTATTTGGGCCTAAATGAAAAAAACAAATTCTGATCATTCAGTGAGCGAGTTAGTTACTCATTAGTTTTACTCATATTCATTAGTTACATGACTTGAGCAATATTTCAGGCTTGGGCAATGTTTCATCCATTAGCAGGGTGCTGATTTTTCAGTCATCTTGTCCTAATTTTCAAGCTAAAAAGGTCCCTAACAAGCGAAAAATACTTTAAATATCTTTGGAATCATCGTTTGGCTTTGTCCAATCTAGAGTAATTACATACTACACAGGAACAGATCAAGTCATTTCAAAAAAGGGGATTCAACTAGTGACAAAAAGGAGGGGGTCACCCTGTTTACATATGATTTTTTAAAAAAATCTAAAATTTAATTCATATAAATCCCCCTCCCACTGCCAATTTACTTTGTTAAAGAAGAAAGATTATCCATCAAATGTATAATCATCTCTATACCCAAATCTACGGCTGAAGGACAGTGACTATAAACATATTTTTATCAACAAATCTCAGAGGATATTTAAGCTTTTTACTAACATGATTAACCGAATTCTTGAAACTGTTTAGTAATTTTTAAGGTTTTTCAAGGGCAAATATGTATGATGGAGATAACCAGAACAACTGGTGCACAAACTGTGTATAAATGTTCATCAGAAGAATTTATAAACTAAGCAAACTTCTTACAGGGAAACAGTTGTATCAACAAATCTGTTTTTAAAAATGAAAGGCATGTGCAATGTAAACTATCTTATTCCTTTTTGTATAAAGGTTAATTTTTGCATATGGCATGACTTCTTTGTAAAAAGTAGTACCAAAGCATTTTGTCTACAAAACAAAAACAATTCATTTTTCTAAAAATCTTTAAAATGTTATTGACATGTTTGTATACTTTACTTACAATAAAAGAATATTGTAAAAATAATACCAAAGTGAAATAGCAAGTATCTATTTTGATCATGAAATGAATGCAAATACATGTCATAAAAACTGTTTTAGATAATTTTGAAATATGTAGAAATAACGTTTTTGAAAAATGTTGTTGAAATGGTTCAATATTTTCTAGCAAAAAAAGATTTCAAAAATTCTAAGTGGTAAAAAGGGTTTTGATTTTAACATATTTTGAACATGAAATAAATAAAAAATATCTCATGATTTAATTTTTTTGGGTTAAAATATGTATAAATAAGTTGTAGAAAACTTAAAGTAATCATATTTTATGTGTCAGATGGACATGAATTGATTGAAGCCACATTTGAGGCCACATTTGACACTAAATGCATGAGAAACAATAATGATACCAATCATATATAGGCTGTCGAAATCCTATAATTTTGCAATGCATAATGAAAGAAATTTTTGAAAAATTTACTAAGATTAAAAAAGTAACAAAATACATGTAAAACCATATTGGTCGTTTTTATTCATGACATTAAAATAATTTGCTTTTTATATGTTAACATATAATATGAAAGCATATAATTTGAATTTATGAAATATTAATAACTGTACTTCCGCTATTGCTGGATTGAAGCCATTTCATTGGCTGGTTCTACAGAGTATCACAAGGCTATTGCCTTGCTAGATGTCAGGGTAAGTTAGGAACTACGATTATTCAAATACACTGATGTAACAGGATGACCAGCTTTAAATTCAAGAGATTTTGAGACAATTATTACTATACCAACTCATACTCAACGAATTGACGATGGATCGATAAATTCAAGACAAGGTACAAAGTTATAAAAACGTAAGCAAAATTATCGAGATATCTGTATGCAATGTCCGTCAGACCATACCACAATTCCCAAGCCCCTAATTTCCAGTTAAGTACTACCATCTCACAGTTATAACATCACGATTACATGACGGTTTGGCCGTTATCTGAATAACCGACAACATATGAAATGATCAAGTCTCAATATTCATCCATTCCTCCCATTCACAGTATCGCAACGCCATTTTTTATTCTGCCAATGTAATTCACACCATTTAAACACAAAGTTTTCTATGTCTAGATTTATTTGTAGTGCTCATCTCACATAAGCATAATAAAAAAGAAAGAAAGACCTCATAGACATATTCAGTGTTTTTTCATACCAGGTTGAGAAGTTTAGCGACAATGCTTTGTCGTCATGGAAGCGACACCAAACAGACTCAATTTATTGTATTTTCAGTAACGGACCTAAGTCATTTACAGTGGACATAAACCTCTAAAAATAGAACGAAACACCAAAATGTTTTAAAATTTGACTGTAATTCAATGGTAATACCGATAACTGATTCTTAATTAATTACCGGTTATAATTCGAGGGTTTCAAATCTTCACACCGTTCTGATGAAGGCTCTCTTGTTTCTTCAAACAATCACGCTTATTGTTGAGAAACAATGAAAACATGAACAATTATTTATTCCCTCTCATCATCTTATCCTAAAACTGAAACCACTTTATGTTTCCCAAACCTGATCATCAATATTGCATTCACTTGTGTTATTTCAGCCATGAACAATTGCTATGTTTTGATAACCTAGAACCGGAAACAAGTCAGTTATGAATGGCGAAAGCTTTTACCAATACCTCCTAAGTAAACTTTAACGGTATTTACGACGAACCGAGGGTCATTCAACACCGAATGCGTCGAAATCGCTTGTCACAGAGGACAAGAAAAATTGGTAAAGCTCCGATCATTTCAAACAGCCCTCGTGAATAGGTTAGGTTCGGTCACTGAACTGGAACTATTTAATGTAATTTGATCCCAAGAACGAAGTCCTAGAAACCCTGTCCTGGTTGTGTCATGGGAAATAAGAATTGGTGCAAGGTAATTGACTTCTGATCGTTATTCTAATGAATAGAATATGTTATGCCACTTCAAAGTGTTTTGAAGATAATAGCATCATTGAATAAGTTTGTAAGTATATCGGTTTCTATATATAATGAATAGAATATGCAAGTCCACAGTCCACAAGTGTCTTGAAGATAATAGTATCCTTGAGTAAGTTTTTAAGCATGCACATATCAAATATATAGTGTTTAAATACATCTAATAAATATACTATATACATGTCATCAAAGCAGAGTTTGCAAACAAGACGGCATTATCATTACAAATGCATGTAATCTAGAGACAAGAGAAACCAATCATAAATCAAACATACATTATTAAGTCATATAATTAATTAATAGAATTAAAATCATATCAGATGTAATAATACATAAATCTAGAAAAATTATTGAAAAGCATGATTAACAAATGAAAGTTAATAAAACGTATGTATGTAATTATCGAAGAACATAAGTCGCGTAGGACATGGTAAAATAAGAAACAATGCTACATATTTTTTAATGTAGTTGTCGAAACAATACAAAGGCTAACATTTATCTTGAAAATAACCTGGCAACGGCTTAAAACAAAATCTACTGCTCGTATTATCTTGAAAACAGACTTGACAATGTCCTGACACAAAAAGAGTTGCAAAATTTTGTAAACATACAAAAAAAGAAAAGAACAAAAAGACAAATTTTCCATGTAAAAAACTAAAACAAAAATGGACAACAGTGGCAAGAATGAAAGTGGTCTGAAATCAAGACAAATAAAAGCACTGTCAAGACAAATAAAAGGGCAAAGTCAATGTCTTGGACAATAGTTCAAACGTTTGAAAGGTAAATGGACCTAGGTAAATACATATCTATATTGAAGTCGTTTAGGATTTAAGGAAAAGGCTTTACAATTAATTGGTTTACATGTCTTTCATTTGTCTGTATAAGTGAACCATCATCTTAAAGTGATACAGATAAAGTATTTTTCAGAATATCCTATTTGAATTTTATACGTGAAATATCGTATGTATTGGTAAAAGTTCCTCTCAACTAAACGTGTATACTAATTCTAAAAAGTGAAAAAGACATTTCATGTTGTGCACATGTAGATAAATTCCATAACTACAAAAGCGCCTTCGTTTAAAAAGTTTAGTTCAAGATAAATGGTGTCTTAGGAGGTATATGTGTGTAGTTTAATTAAATTTCTTAAACATAGCAAACTAAATAGTGTGTAACGTCATTTAAAAATGAATCAACTAAACTGCCTTAATATTCACTTGAAGTAATATGTAGGCCTATTTTAGTAGAATACATATGGCCTTTTGTAACAAATGCCAAGGATCGGAATTAAAAAAACAAATAACAAGTGTTTTCAATTCAAGAAATTATTCATCATGAGATGTTTTCAAAGCTAACAAAAGATAAATGATTAAAAAAATATATGTCATCATCGATTATTTACTACCTGAATTAATTGCCAAGGCTAAACAAAGTTCAATGGTTTTTTTTATTGCGGTGAATGGCCGATAAATGTCTTTGACACTTGGAGGAACTGCGTATCAAACGTTGCCAAGACCAAATAAACTGAGTAATATCAAAGTCAACTCAAGAACGTACTTATCAATGACGTTTGAAGCCTGACTGAATTTAAACTGGTTATTCTTTGCTCATGTTTGCGCTCAACATAAAAAACGACATGCAAAGTTCAAATTCGCGACGTTTGCACATGAATTCGAAATTAGAATAAGTCTGAGAAAGAAATATAATCAATAAATGGAAAAAAATCAATTTTACGATGATATTTCAACTTAATCTGGGCAGAGCCATTGCAACGTAAAGCCCTAACCGAGGATGAAATACATTCGCCTTCATGTCGTCAAAAGTCTCCAGGTTAGGCTTAATTGGAAATAATTTCATCCATGTTCCATGGTCTTATCAAAAGGAAGAGAGACCTCAATCTGAATAAAAAAATGAATTAATTCTGTTATGTAAGGGGTTATTGACAGTGATAGCTTTAATGTTCTCTTGAACAGTAAACGGCCTTAAATTGAATTTTTAAATTTTATAAAAGTTAAGCTTCAACAGTAAAGTGTAACAAGGGATTTCAAATAATTTGGCCTTACATGTTCTTATTGGAAAAACGGCATATCTTCCAACGCCACATGCAAAAAAATTATTACCGGTTAACAATTTTCCCAATTCTTTTACAATAACAGTATGAAACAAAAAACAATGCAATTCAAGTACCGTGTTATAAATTTTTTCACGAACAAGAACATGGCTTTTAGCATCTTCAGTATACAGCTAAGACTTTATGCTATATCATGCACGCATAAAGTAACAAAAACATTAATTCTTGTATAGTAATATTATATATATAATGAACTATTTGTTGATCTGAAAGCGCTAGCCATTAAAATGAATGGTTTTACTTCTAACTTCATATTTTTCAATATCTAATACCTTAGAGCTGATCGTCAATCTCTAGATTGTGAACTTTTTCGATGGGACATTCCTGTTTATACATTATCATTAATAAGTGATTACAACAGCCCAGTTGAAAGATATTACTAAGGTTAATATCTGGTTGCTTTAGTTTTGACAATTTGACAAAGAAAAGTACGCATTCATTCAAACATAATGCCATTGAGAAATGAAGCCGTTCATCGGCGCAACGAATCTGGAAACACTTTGAATGGCAAAACAAGGCAAATCTGATTATCTGTATTGCAAATTATTTGCAAATTATGTATATTCTATCACATTATATTATTTAGTTGTAAAATCTGTAAAATATAACTGTTTATTTTTCAGCTAATGCACACACAAAATAAGATGGCGGACCGCAAGTCGATAGAACTCTCTCTTTAAGTACCAGTTTAAGTGCCTTAATTCTCAATCGATAAGCATTGGCTATTTATCTAGCTCATAGACCCGCGGGGCAATGAACTGTTCCAATGTTTGAGGTTTGTTTTGTAGTTTTTGGTATCATAGAAAAATCAATCCTCCCAAGATGGTTCCGCTTCCGTGCTTAAATTCCCTTGAAATAGCCAATGTGCTTTGAAAGTTACCCCATCAGGGATTAAGCGATCACAAGTGGATAGAAGTACATTTAATTGTTTGGTCGATTTCAGAAGACACTATTAGCATTGGATTGACAGTGGCGATTCAAAAGCTGGCAGGGTTCCTTCAGAATTACTGGGTACGTCACTTCTATGCGCTCAAAAGATGCCCATGCAGGTTTTATCAGGTTATGTTTTCAGGTATTGTGGTTTAATGCTTCCAACAATTGAAAGAAATTTTGTAATACTAACACTTTAAGGTCGAAGAAAATTACATATTTATACGTTGAACATGCAAAGTTGAACACATTGTCCAATAGACACCATGACAATTTTATTCCAACCGATAATATTTGCAATCCAATAAGATTTCAGATTTGTCTTTGCGAAAGGTGCTTCTTAAAGGTGCTTACAACGTATGTTTTATGCAGACATAAATACCAAAGAAGCAGATGCCAAACGGATCTGTGATAGATTGAGGTTCACTGATAGGTTTGGGATGGAAACAGCATGTCAACAAGTCAACGATATCAGCCCTTAAATTTTTAAAGGCGTTTGATCAGGGAATCGTATATGTACATGAAACTTGGCCAATAACATGTAGTAATACATATTTCTAATCTTGGAGCTTGATTGTCGTCTCTATATTTCCTCTGATACAATTCAAATCAGGTTTTAATAGTTCCTGTGAATAACGCTATCATTAATATTGAAATCGTATCGATTGAGAAATAGGTTACAGCAAGCTTTAAACGTCACTCATGTATGTTGTGTAAACAAATCACTAGCAATATCAAAATATTGTGTTAGTCCTTTCCTCTCAGAAAGCAGTACACTACTGAGGTTTATAGACAGACAGACAGACAGACAGACAGATAACACTAGTAACGGTCACCCTATATTTACATTTAATCTAATCCAAAGGAATCGACAATATGTTAAACCACGATGTCCTGAAGCATAAACGTCCCGAATTGCCATGGGTTCTTACATAGTTCAGTGCTTCTCTTAGGACGTACGTACTTGGGAAAATGCAAATCAACTCCAACATTCTCGTCGCTTAATATCAGATTTCTCACATCATGTGTCGATCGGCCACCAAGTCCCAAGTTCGTTTCTCATGTATGTTCTATTCTAAACCAATAGATTTGTCCTTCCTATAATTAATAGTCCTAGTATTCAAAATCACCAAATAAATATACAAGTACCAAACTGTTATTTGTATTCATATAATTCAATGGGTTTTTTTCTGAATATTGGATGAAACATGAAATATGTAAAATGGCCTCAACACCTTCTCGTTCAATATTCGACTTCTCTCTAAGCGCGGAGAGCTTGAAGACATCACATCTATTTCCTCAAGACCTAACAATGATATACAAGCCTAACCTCCTCGTCTAACTCTATCCGTCTTCATTATAGACCGTTAAACGTTGACTTCTTACAAATCACCCAAAATGTGGGCCAGGAATTGGTGGTGTTGACATAAGCAATTTGAAACAGGGCGAAAAGTTTCAAGTTGCCAGATCTGGTAAATGCCTTCTAAATAAGAGGTGACCTTAGGAAAAAAGAAACCATTTAGTTTCACCTAAAATGCAAAATTAAAGTTAGGTGTCAACAATTGCCCAAATTTTAAACAGTGTAAAAAGGACGTTTATTGAAGTGTGTAATTCGAAATATACGATAAATTCATGAATATATAATTCTATCAATCGTACCTAAACAATGTTCCTCAAAGGCAACTACATTAAGACTTAAGATTTGATGACAATAAGCCGAGAAAATAAAAAGACATCACTCATATCATTGTCGAAAGCTATCAAAGTTGAGAATTCTTTATTAATGTTTGATGAAACCAGGTGGCAAAAGATTTAGCAATTAATATAGATTTTTACTACAAATATCTGCAAAAAATACAAAAGGTGTTGTTACAAATATAACCATATTGCATCTCTACAAAGCTTTGCCAGACCATCACATTTTCGATTTCCAAGTTATTTCGATAAACGATATAAACGAAATAATGGATATTTCGAATGAATTGTTATGAACTTCCAGCCTCAAAGTTCATTCGAATATAGATGACATTGAAATCATTATATACAACAACATTCATGACATTAAAATAATCATTTCTATGTAACAAGAACTTTAACCAACGAGTTACATACTTCTTTATTGAACAACGTTTACTTGAATTCAGAGATATCATGTACGTCATCTGGAGTTGTTTGTTGCTTAAAAGAAGAGTTCATTGGTGATGTGTCCTTACCTCCTAATTGTAAATACAGCTACACTGAAGACAACGGCACAAATGTAATAATTAACACGATGTTTAACCATCTTAATGATATTGCATTAAATTGTCACAATCTCATTAAAATAAAATCTAACATTGCTGCACTATGTATTGGAGCATTTAGATTTCATTTCAGTGAGATTGATTTTGTCAATATTTTGAATATGTTTTACATTTACTTGTGGTGTCAAATGTAGAAATTGCGGTCAGGATGAACTAGTTACTGTGGCTATGATGTTTGTTCAGGTTTTACAAACTGTCGGGAGATGATGGTATAAATGAATATCTGAGTAGAGAGTTGAGACATAAGAGATAGCGTAGTTTTTATATTCGACGATGATTTCCCACACAGAACCACTCAGATGATTTCGCATACAGAACCACTAACATGATGTCTATCCATCCCTAGCCTTTCATATGATTAGTCCTAACTAACTCTAAGCTCTGCAAAACTATTTTATATTGTGAATATCCTGACAAAAGAGGTAGTCAAAAAACGTCGTGTGAAAATAAACGAATTACCCATAAGATATATGTCTATGAATTGCATTTTGAATAGCAGTTAGATAGATAATCTGTCTAACCACATATGCTTTTGCGTCTTGCAAATAGAAATCAGGGCAAAAATACATCATGATGGTTAACTTGTGAGACAAAAATATGACCGGAGCAGACGCGATGCAAGCAGACGACAGAAAGAGAAACATATGGAAGTCGCAGACAACTAAAGACGGAGGGGAATGCCAATGTATATCAAGCTACTCTCTGGAGACGCAGTTTTCCAGACGACAGGCTTGATATTTTCCGGAAATAATTCAATTGTGTCCCAATTGCAAAGGATGGCGCCGGGGTCCTAATTGAGTGGTATTCCGAGGCTTTGTTTGCAAGTTAAACGAGGTCCACACATAACACATATTTTGCTTATGCATCCGTGTATATCCTTACAGATTGAATATGTTCTCTCTACGATTTACTAATAAAACTGATTTAAAAAATCAATGTTCACATCAAAGTTGATAACCTGTCTTAAACTTAAGAGACCGAAAGTTGATTCGTCTTGATGCATATTAAATTAAAAACATCAAGAGTAGAACTTAAATAGTTTCGCCGGCAACATTTTTAATCAAAAGCCGCAAACTCCATTGCGTTCCATGCATATTGTATTATAACGATCCTTCTGCGCCCGAAGGTAACTATAATTAGAAAGCGTACCCTTCCATAAATCGATCAGAATTTTCAACTACAGTTCTACCGACGTGTGATGACCTAATTCAGGTGCTTATGTTGTGACGATTAAAAGACCTGTCTGGTTCGGGCATCGATTTGCACGTGCACGACCGGCAATGTCCGCAATGAGTGGCAGGTAGTGTCACACATGAAATAGACATCTAAAACCGCGGTCTCACGCGATGCTTGATATTTATGTAACAGCCATTAACACGTAACGGTCTTTGCAAGGCAAGAAATCCTTTTGCAAGTCAGAAAATCGATCAACCCTTAGAAACTGAATTCCAAATAAGATTCGTAATCAATAAGTTGTGTTGATGGCAAAGTTTTTTGGTACAGATACCAGCTTATTTGAGCTAGTTTTCTTCAAATGTCCTTTGGAAGAAAAAACGGAAAAGTTTTCGGTTTTCAGAAGTTTCTTGAGAATAGTTTTGCATTCATGTGCCATTATTTGGCTTGACAAAGGTTATGTTACAAAAAAGTAATTCATGATATCAAATAATCTGTGATAGTATTATTCTTTTGATAAACCGTTCTGATATACGTACTTCATTAAAAGTTTACCCATTCTGATGTTTTTAAACGAAAAAATATAACATGGAAAAACATCACGTTAATGACAATAACTGAAGTTCGAAAAAACAACATATATTTAAATTAATAAAGTTATAATTACTTATCAAAGTGTGCGAAATTAGTAACTCAATATAATAAGTATACTTACTTTGATATCAACAGAATTTGATTAAAATTGATACACTAAGAAAATTTTACCTCCAAACATTGTTCTTGTAATCAGTTTTGATTGTTCATATAAAAAAGCAATACATTAAAAATTAATGATTGAAATGGAACAGAAGTCGGCCTTGAATTGCATACGCTCATGTTACGATTTAAATCTCACATTTAAAAAAAATCGAAAATGGACCTAAGATCTTAACAGACACCTTAATCATATGAAAACAATTCTAAAATTAATGTAATATACGTTAAAACAGTTTTCTAGGGAAAAATCTTAAATCTAATATACCCCATGACAATATCAATATAATGTTCATCAAAGCAGCAACACAGAATGAGATTTTAACTAGACTAGAATTCACATCGGTTAAACATTTCTACCATTTATACTAGATGAGTTATGAAATAAGGTAGCTGCATACCTGCTATATATATACATCAATATGTCCTATAAAAGTTGAAACACATTATTATCATTATATAATTTAGAAATTGACAACAAATAACACAAACCATTTAAAAAAAATCTTAAGCAAGGACGTTCTGTCTACAGAGTTTATAATGCTTTGAACAGTATGATAAAGCATTTTTGATAGATCTAATGGTAAATCATTACTTGTTCAGCAGTGGCGTATACACCTTCGAGAAGTGGGAGGGGTCACTTGTAAAAGAAAATTCAAAAGGGGATTGGGGTGGGGATGTGTCGAAATCCCTTTACCCCCTTTGGATCAGCCTCAGACAGTTTGAGGGTATTCTATCAAAACATGTTTCTTTAATTGCCTGTAAAACTACAGCAGATTTCATTATTTCATGTTATGACAAAACACAAACGAAATTACACGCTTCTTTGAAGCCTATACCCTGAAAAGCCTTTGCTTTAATCAAACGTATACCATACCTACACTGCATTCACTGATCATTACAGAAGGTCAACACAACCAGACATACCCATTAAGCACGGTCACCATACTCAATTAACGTTCATTACTTTACAACGACACTCTGCCGCGCAAATCATTAACAGTTAATGCCCATGTCACGAATGTATTAACCCTTCAATATCAGAATACCGATTGCAGTCTTGAAAAAATAATGAATATATACACGCAACACGTTTAGAGTTCAGAGCACCCTCAACGGCGTTTCCGTAACTATTCTACTACTACAGGAAGGCTTGTCTTGCGTAAGTCTCCACAACTGGCTAGTTTAAGCCTTGTTGCATGTCGTTATCTTTTATAGGTTAGCTCTTCAGTCAACTGCGGATGAACTTTATAGACCAATCAGAAATCTCCTGGCTGATGCTTAAATCACAGATAAGTGAGCTTCAGTAAAATCTGGAATGTTCGTGTGTTGCAGGAAGACTTACATACGACAGTTGTGGTGACTAGTACGAGTTACGTCTTGCGGGAAAGGAGTTAATCGTTAAGAAGTAGGAGATCCATGATTAAAAAAAAGACAGACAGTCGGAGATAAAAGATGATTTTGATAGGATAGAGACATGGACGGCATTCGTGTTTCAAATTTCACAGCAAGGCTGGTTTGCTTCAAATGATAAACAGGCCCACTTGTGACTGAGGTGACGTGAGGAGATAATACTTAGATAACTTCTGTGGGGAGAATACTTGCGCTGAGGTGTCAGTAATATTTCATTGACAGAAGAGTACTGAGAGTTTAAAGGCAATGTTTCACACTTTCTTAGAAAATAAAGCTATTTGACGAAATGACGATTAAACTTTACCGATTGTTCAAAACAATTTCCGAATCAATACAATGATTTCTTATACGAAAGAACCATGTTCGGTTAAGCAATTTCCGTTTCTTTAATTATAAAAGGTGTTCACGCTGAAATGGCTGCCTGTTTTGGCTTGTCACCTTATCACCGGATAATCCGTTTGAATTGAGATGGGAAACAAATAGGTTTACCAAAAAACGTAGTATAACACCTTTAATATGGAACCTGCACCCTTGTCAAACCTTGAACGGTCAGATAATTTAAGGAAAGATAACAGAAATATTTTCACATAAGTTCGAAATTCTGTGTGCAAAAAAGTTACGGAAAGGATGGAAATGTGTTGTTTTGATGACACAAGTTGGAGATATACAACAAGTAAACACGTTTTGGTTAATTGGCAGAAATTCTGTAAACAAATAAGACATTTGCAGGTGAAATGTTAGGAAATTGATTGATTATCAATACCATATCCATATGTTTGATGAATTGACGTTGGGTTATAGAAAACGACATAGGCAAATTTTATCGAATTCCCAATTAGATTTAGAATATACCAATAGCAATGACTTGTACATCAGAGGAATAATTTATTGTTTTATTGATTTATTATCTGAAAATATACTTTTGTTTATAGTTTTTCATTAAACAAAGCCTCGATTCCGCCATGTACATTCATAAATATACCACATGCACTGCAAATCACTGTTATATATCTATAACATTATTTTGCAGTTGTTGAGAATATGAGCTTAAGTTTTATGTCATCGTTAGTATGATATCAATTCTGGAAATTAATGAGTTTATTTTTACAATGCTATCTCAAAAAAATTAAAATGATGAACTGGTTTAGAGTTAAAAGAAATCAAATCTTTATAAAGTATTGATGAAACGCCTTCTTCTGAACTTACAAGACTGTTCTGAGTAAATGAAATAAACAAAAAGAATACATTTCTAATCTTCGTTTTCATCATTCAGATATCTTGTAATTCAATAAAAAGTCTAAAAAAACCGGACCAAAACATTTCCGTAAATATGGCACTGAATAAACTGAAATAGTAAGTGACGTCAGTGTTTTCCAATTTTTTGGGAGATAAAAAACGAAAACATAATTTACAATCACGGTGTAACGTCATACCCAACCAATGTAATAATATTTAAACCAGGAAAAATCACGGCCACTCTGGTGTGACGTCAGAGGGATTGACTGATGACTATGTTTTGAAAACATCCAATATAATAATGACAAAGTTATTGCAAAACGCGCCCAGATCTAATTCGTTTTTC
This sequence comes from Phorcus lineatus, assembly GCA_921293015.1. Taxonomy (NCBI): domain Eukaryota; kingdom Metazoa; phylum Mollusca; class Gastropoda; order Trochida; family Trochidae; genus Phorcus; species Phorcus lineatus. Next base: position 25,087,881 of record OV121088.1, on the reverse strand, counting down.
TTGCATGCTTAACCTCATATAGACACTTAAGCTGTGGTCGTTAAAAAGTTTTATCAGGTCTTAAATACGGAGAGTCTTGATTATTCCTTGTTTTGACGGCAGTTTGTAAGCGTGATTGATGCGTCATAGTGTCCCTCATATTTTTAGTTCGTTTTGATTCATATAGGAGATATTCAACAACAATATTCTTTAGGAATTACTAACATTTTATTAGAAAATGCCACAAACTCGTCAACGTAAAACTTGTTGGAATGTATTTCAATTGGAGTTTAAGCAAATGGCAGATGTGCGGTATTCAGCAAATTAAAATTCTGTCTTCCCGAGTAATGACATCTTAATTCTTCCCCAAGGCATGTCATTTAGAAACCCCAATACGTCAATCTGTTGTCGTGATCAGTAATCCCTTGAATAGGTCGGCAAATCATGTCTCGTTGTGGTGTCCTTTTCTGACCTATATGCTTAGCGCGAACCTAACAAAGAGACGGTGTGATATTTTCAGCAACGAGTTAAATTTCTAGACGCAACAAATTGTCAGATTTATTAGGAGACATTCGGCTCCCCGCGGAAACATTTCGCTCTGTTGGGCTACAATAAAACACTATGTGGTTAAGGTGCATCGATATTGCAGTAAAAATCAATGATAGTTCCAGCTTTGACGATTGCCCCGAACCTCTGTCATTACAGTTCACCCGGATGAGAAATGAGTTTAAAAGAATAGGACGCGAACTTCACAATCTGCGCATTATCATGCGCAGTAGGGTACCTCGTTGGACTTACATATACAGAAATGTGGTTTAGAGATAATAGCCTTATTTCAACGTAATGGAAAAGAAATATCGTTACCATGGTAATAGCAAATGATACAATTGCCGCTGCCATTACATTACAACAGCGGATGATGAATTTCCTTTCAGGCTTCTGGGAAACCTAACGTTATAATAGAATGTGGATGAAAACCTTATAAAGGGTCAAGAGACCGCTGTTGAGTCGGATATCATCGTAATTTATCGTTTTAAAGTTTGATAGTTCTGAGTAGTTATGTACATGCCTTTTGTCCACATGCGCATTTCCAATAGGAGGTATGACATATACTCCTGAAAAGTGGTACGGGATCAGTATGGATATACCACATGATTGAAACATAAACTTAAAAATACCAATAGTTAAACACAATGTTAACCATATTTAATTTTAATATTTTGAGTATACAATATGTTATTAAAAATAGTAAGATTTTCATGTAAATAATGATCTTTTATTCATCAAAGAAATATCATAAGAAATATTCAAATATTCTTAACTCATTTTCTCCGGTATGTTGAACGCTAACTGCAAAAAGTGACAAAGTGACAGAATCGCGTTTTTGTGACATTTTCATTTCTTTAAATTTTACCAAATACATTAGTTTATGCCAAATGTACTATCTGCAAAAAGTCAAAAACCTAATTACATAACAAAATTACGCAAAAACCATTGGTCGCCATTTTTGTGTGAACACCTTTTAAATAGATTCCCAAAGCTTAACTGAACATGGTTCGTCAGTTTTAAGACTTCTTCATTTGATTAAGACCTATTTTCTTGCAATTAGCAACATTTATTTTCGTTTTCTTGAGATCACTTTATTTATAAAAAATAGTATCCCTTTAAAACACACGTTAGTAAATGAAGGTCCTAACTGTTATCATATAGCCATAACAAATCGTACCATTGATCACAAGTACGTAGGCAAATGACGTCACTTCTAGGTATGGGAAAGAAACACATTGTCTAGTATAGTACCAAACTGCTCGCCAGGCACTAAGGTTACAAGGACTCACGATCTCGTTATAAAGTTTCCTTCATATTTTTCATGTTGAGCTGCTATTGTTTCAATTATCACATTTCTGAAATTGTTTATGACGTTGCTTAGCAACCATTGTCGATGGTGATGATACATGCTAGTAAGGCACAATTTAGGATCATATCGGTACAAGAATATTAGTTCGACTACAAGCAGTTAAGCAGTTTAATTTGAAAGGGATCGAAAACGGATACTGCATCGACCTCAAATTGGGAGAAGTGTAAACTGATATGGATAACTGTTCATAAAAAGCGAATACTGAATTTATTCATAACAAAACTACTGCATTTGAATAATATCATCATCTTTAAAAGAGACAGAAATATGTTGTATCATAAACAGACGAAATCTTTCAAACGTTAATTTAGCCAAACTTGCCACAAGCTTGTGATAAATGATTGAGGAAAACCCATACAACATTTCATATTTCAATTAAACATTTTAGTTAAATCGTTATATTCCCAGGTCAGATAACGATCGAGTTAAATGTCGAAGAAATCTAGCCTACATATTTTCACAATACTTTGCACGACAGAAAGGTTCATCGTTGTATTTCAACCAATTCCCTTAACAAATGTATAAAAAATCTCGCCTTAATACTTTTTAAAGTAACAGTCAGCACGAAACATCTCCACAAACCGTCGTTTTTCAACCAACTGCCAAAAGATATCTAATTTTAATTTTTTTCACAATAATTTATTATAAACAGGCCCTAGAACGTTGTATTTCTACAAATTGCTCACGAAAATCTAGTTTACATTTTCTTCAAAATAATTTATGACAAACAAGCTTTCAAATCGTTGTAATTTAAAGGTCAGTTTGGATTAGAAAAACAGTCAATCTTTTTTACGAAAGATCGTGACTTGTGCAAATCGAGTCAGCAGTTTGAAGGGAAGATGAAACCAAATGTTCACTTGGCTACAAGACTGGAACTACGAGCCCCAAACACCGCCTACGCATCTACAGTTACACTGCATTAGTATACAATAACATATTACTTACATAAAGCGGTCTGCCTTGGAGAAGACATAAAACCAAGGTTTACAAAATTACAGGTCCCTTATGCGAAGGACAATGTCATACACAGGAGAACTAAGAACTCTTTACTGAGGTAGTATTTTAAGAGTTGCTGTACAGAAACACAAATTACCAACATGATGGAATTTGATAGCCGAATTTCATACTTTCATAATGCAGAGATGATTAAAATGACCTGAATTGAAACCTCATGTCCATTGTCAAACATTACCCGGAGATACTTGTAACAAGGACCTTTAGTTTTTTCTCAGCACCGTATATACATACATAAAAATATTCATGAAAAAACACAAGTGTCACGAAAAGGAGCTTTGAGAGACTAATTTAAAACGGTTGTTCTTTTAAAAAAATTTAAAATAATTTTTACTTAACCATCCTGAACCTTAATCCCATTTAATTAATTAAGATAGCGATATCTTAAGTTGATTGTTCCAGATCAATGTTTCCACAATCATGCCCCATCACCCTCCCCCTCAATCTCCCCCTCCCAAAGGCTGTCCAGGTGGCTAATTCGATACTCTAATTCCATGAAATAAAGTCAATTAGTTCTTGTAACCCCCGGGCCATCGGTACTCCAATATTCAAAGAACGGTCTAAACATGGTGCCATTTATCTAGAGTCTTCTTAGCCGTTCGGACAATCGAAATTCGGATGTAGCTACTATCAAATTGAGGTTTGGGGGAATGGATAGAAGCAAGGAGGAGAGGGTGGGGGAATGGTTTCTTGAAATCATGATAGATAAACAAATAAATAAATGAATGAACGAATGGATAAATGAATGAATGGATTGATAAATAAACAAATAAATGAAGGAATGAATGAGCGAATTGATAAATGGATGGATACATAAATGAATGAATAAAATGATCAAACAAAAAACAAAAAATGAATAAATAACTTAATAAATGAATAAATAAATAAATAAATGAAAAAGTAGATAATAAAATAGATTAACAAACAAGAAAATCTACCCCTTTCCAAACATGAATAACCACCTTTCAAAATTCCTGGATAAATCGCTGTGGAGTCATCAAAGCAATAATGCTCTAGGTAAAAATTGGAATGTAATATGTGCTGATTCTGCGTTTGATTCTGTTTTTATATATTTTACGATGTTGAAAACTTTGCTCGTGAGGATAAAGTCCCATTGTATCTTCTGTAAGCCATGAATGCATTTGAACACCCCATTTAATTTTACTTATTAGTCTCAAAAAGCGATATAAAATTCCGGAAGACATTAGAAAGGCAGATGCCATTACTTCGATCAACAAAAGATGAAAACACAAGCAACGATGAAAGTTAGACTATACAGATTCTAAAAATCTCGTTTAAGTCCGATGTGTTGAGCAGTATGTTTATTACAATTATATATCATTCAATTATCACTCGTGTTGAAGTTCTAAAACACTCAAACACTTTACTCATTTTTTTTCTGGAGAAAAATATTCTACAGATACTGCATCGTCCTCGCAAACCTAGATAACTTTGTTTCCTAGTACATTATGTAAAGAACCTTTCCTTCCTGTTACGATTTTATTCTGATTACCCGATTTCTAAATAAATCAAAACTCAAAAGGTTACGATTAAACGTATACGATTTTGACTTTCCACAGGGTCTGATAAACGCATTTATAATAATAATAATAACTTTCTTATACCGCGCATATATCCATGTCAAAGCATGCTCAAAGCGCCATGAGTATTATTACCCTGGAGGGATAGTACTTTCGGTGCTGCCGATTAACAAGCGCTCCGCGCGACCACATAGGTCCGTACTTCCCCCTTGTTCAGGTACCCATTTCTACAGCTGGGTGAACTGAGTGCAAAGTGGATGAAGTGTCTTGCCCAGGGACACAACACAGGATAAGACCCAAGACACAAATGTTTGGTGTCTCCACCGGGATTCGAACCCGGGTCTCTGGCGTGAGAGGCAAGCAAGCTAACCACTACACCACTGTGCTCCACATTTATAAGCGTATGTTCTGTTATCAGTTTAGTGAAGACAAAACCTACTCATTAGCAGACTTTTCATATCGTGATAATAAAGATCGCGTAGAAAAAATGACTGACAGGAGTTGCTTGGCCTTTGCTATTGATTGAGGGCTATTATCGGTTGCTTTGCGATTGGCTAGTCCAACTTACGTCAGGACATGCGACTAAGCGTCTGTTCTCAGACCGTTTGGAGAGGAGAACCGTCGAAGAAGGTGTTTGAATCCAGGTAAAACCAATATCAAGAGGCCTTTATTCATCGGAACACGGCTGAGTTTAAGCAAACATCAAACAGACTTAACCATTCAACCTTCAGGCTTTGCTAATAACAAGTCCGAGGAACTTTTAGTCATTAAGATTTGAAATTCACGATATTTGTTTATACAGTTATTAAACAAAATGAATATTTGATACTATTTACAATAGGACTAAGCAATAGGATTCTAACTCATTCTCTTAGCGATATCAAAATAATGCAGAACGATTATCATTTTATACTGAAGTTCATCGACAATAATATAACTTTCCCCTCCCTATATTTTCCCTCACATAGTTATCAATAACTTCATTCAATGAAAACATCGATATCAGTTCCGAAATAGAAAGTTGATACTGTAAATAAACCGGCAGTGTGTAAAGATATCTTCATAGGACAACATATTTTCTCCTAAAAAATTGAGTATCAGAACAAAATCAAATAACGATAACGAAAATTTTCAAAGCAGAGTAGACGGATAAAGAAAATGTTTGATCGACAACACATATCGCTTCTTTTGACCATTGTATGATTCTATGTTTCTGCGACAATCGTGATAATCAAAACGTGAGGTAATGTGGAAAATTTGGACTCGAACATATCGATCGAAAAACATTGTTATTCTCCACGCATCGCAGTTCAGTATTACTCATCTCCGGGGCCAAGGTTGATGGCACTGTTTGGAGCTTTGTATATCGCAACTAAACAGTTTAGAATACCCCAGAGGAAACCGCGGCATGGCTGCACTGCTGCCATTATCTTCTGTGTTTTGAGCACGATATTTGTTTTCGTGATTAACTTTATTCATTAACATAGAAATCGAAATAATTTAATTCCTGATCAGTAGGTTACAATTGTGTGTGGGCAGAGTATACTGATCAATAATAGCTTAGTGACAGGGGCAAATTAGGTTTGCGTTCATATGCTATATAATGCTTGACGCTTTCCCACACTTTCCAATATGTATGCGTTAAGTAATGATCTTGCTCTGGCTGTTTACGGGAGATGAACTCGCTAGGGATAAACAGTAATTAGTTTATGGACGAATTAAATCATTTTGACCTCAAATTTTGCTGTTAGTCCTGACCAGAGTCGTAGCGATACAATCATTTCTCGGTACGGTACGTATCGTAATATTTCTGAACGATACGATTCGACGATGTCTCAATATTCCGTTTTCAGCTTTTCTTTACAAACACAAAACAACAATTAACGTTTAACAAATACCTTGATTCGGGGAAAACATGGACGAGTCCAGCTGAGTAAAAGGTTACATATTTCTAAACAAGAGGATTCGATAAAAGTCACGATCTGCTTTTTTTCGGTTTGTCCATACGAACAAAAAACTTTTTGAAATATAATTTGCTTAACAAACAATCTTAAAGTCAACCATAAAGATATAGCCTGTCACGATACGGATACCGTAAGATTATATCGTTTTTCTCGATATTACGATATGTCGTTTTAAATCTAGTTCTGATCGTTGAAATTATCAACATGCATCTCTTTCCTCTGCTAAAATCCTTCATTTCATAAATTTTGACTCAAATTGTGGCTATTTATTCAACATTGGTATAAAACTACAACAAATCTTTCAGAAGACTGTTTGTTTTCCGATATTATGTATGTATGTCTCAGAAATGCGGCAATATGACCAATGTATGGCCACCGATTAAAAGAAGATCAGATATCGTCTCACGTAGTCGCTAATGGCCCTACGTATCGGTTTGGTAGAGATTATATAAAATATTATTTAATTATTAGTATATTAAATACCTTACGAACGTTAGTCAGTGGAATCTAGTAAGATTAAGTACGTGAGAGATCATAACCCGACCATCTTCCCTCGCATGGCCTAACTTGCGCTAGACTCAATAAATGGGTAGTTCAGGCCTTGCAGCATTTCCCCAATTTTTCTGTGCTTGAACGAGTGAAGTAGATACGTTTTATTTTGACTAACTTGATTTATGACTCGTCTTGACTGTGACAATAGCATTTTCAACCTGTCATGAATGATTGACATGTTTGTTCAACGACTTTGTACATTTCTAACTATTGCACGTGCAAAACGATTTAATTCATTTAACATGTATTAACTCTCAAAATAAGCATGGCTAGATTATTCGACAGAATGTACAGTATTTAAGCATTAGAAAATAAATTGGGTATTTTTTCATTACATAGGGAATTATCTTAATTCAATAAACCTAGTGTATGATGTAGCAACTTTTGCTACTTGAATAGTTCTAATTCATTGCCCTTATACAGATTTTAGTAACTTTTTTCACCAAAATTCATTACCTTTGGAAATGAAAATATTGGGTTTATTAGATTATAGTTGGCAAGGATATATCGTTTACTGAATAATCAATGGAAAACTTACTCGGAGTCCTGATAATCAAATTAAAAGATACTTTGTGAGAATAATTTTCGAAATATAATTAGAATTTCTGAAAACACAACGTTCTAAATCAATTCTCTCTCCGACAAAAATCCTTATCAGTAAAAATTGACAAATTTTGGCTAAGTTTTTTTTCACAAAATCGGTGAATGGAAATTTTTTGCCTCATTTCCTATTATCGTATCTCTCATGAGACAATAATTGATACTCATTATTATATATTATTATCATATTAAGTCTATACGCCGTGCATATGTTATCAGTTTTTAAGACAGAAAACCTTCTCAAATTTTATCACATTATGTTCGATTTCCGTTATCTTGTCGACATAGGCACGCAAACATGATATGATATGATTTTAAAAACTCGTTTTGACGTTGTTGTTTTTAAAGAATGAGGTACCGGTTGAAGTAACCACTTGAAGAATTTATGATTCATGCCATTTAAATAGGGAACAAAAATAACATTTTGTATTGGCACGTTAAGTTCCAGCGGTGTTGCCTGACAACGAGGGAGGGGCTTCGAATCTTACAAGGGACTCGACTCGAATTTGTACTATTGCAGAAAGCGTTATCCCCCAAAAAACAATGTCAGACCTGGGGGATTCAAAACTGAACTAACACTTTGAAAGTAAAAAATAGCATATTATTGAAATTGAGATTTTCCACAAGGACTATAGTCACCTTGTTCAAACTTAGCCTTCATAAATAAATAACGGTTTTATGGTAAGAGATACATGTTAATGTGTAGTAAATACAAATATCATGGTCCTTTAGTTTGATGACACTTTAAAAAGCAATTTAAATAAACTACGACACCGCGACGCAAAACAACACAAGATCGACAATTGCATTTAAACTGATGCATCACTGAGGTCTATCATTGTCTTGAAATAGTAAACATCTTAAGACTAATACAGCGCAAATCGGCAAAAACGACTTTGGCAATGCTCGGAAGGCGCCAATATCTTTGACCGATCATTCTCACTGGCACTGTAAAAAATACTGCAATAACCTGCAATGCATCCCTTCTTTAGTTGAAAATGTCGCGTTTATCCACAGGCAAGAAAAATAATTCAAATCCAAATAGAAGTCTTGTTGGTACAACACACGGAAAAACTCACAGATTTTACCAACTCGAGAAGGTATGTCGCATTATACCTGTCCATGTGGTAAAACATTCATATCTACAAAACCCTTTTTATTTTTATCGTATTGAAGAAAATTCAGTATGTTCAAAACCCTAATAGTAATTTGGTGAAAAGCACTGAATTTATTAATCATTATTAACAAACTAATTTTAGATGACCTGGCAGTTTACAAAGAAACAACTTTTTACCAACTTACTCAAAATACTTACTCAAAATACTGAGCAGTGTAAAAAAACACTGAAAAATCCAAACTCCGAAAACTTCGGAACATCATTGACACACAGGAAATTGAAAATATACACTATTTTCAAGTATGTAGATAATGTGATTTAGATGATAATATTCCGTCCGTTATGAAAAAAATCTAATGTTACAAAGGAGGGGAAATCATTTTCTATATTTTCCATACTTTAAGATATTTGTTGTTTTCAATTTCCTGTGCATTCAAAGACCATTTATTCCAAAAATACCATCGAAAGTCTTGAAACTCACAATCGAAACTGCTGACAGAGATGATCTGGACGCGGTCTATAATACCATATAAGTATCTTAAAACATTTCAGATTTGTTTGCCAGTATATATGTAGGACTCAGATCTGTAGCGGGTCTCTAAACTATAGCGGATTTCCTTATCTGTGGCGCGTTTGATTGTTAGACTGTTTCATGACGTCATGCTAAGTGACGTCATTGTGCGATGACTTCATAAAAGCTAACTGTTCCCGTCGCAAGGCCCAATTGTGTCGCTAGCTAAATGATAAGGGAAGTCATAGAAAGATATTGCAAACGGATAACGACCAATACGATAACGAGTCCATATCCCAATTACGAAAATACATTAAATAATACCTTACATGTAAATAAGACATTTACGGCTTCATTGCACATCAATTGTGTTTATTTTGTAGGATCTTTTTAGCCCTCGGTGAGTTTTGTTCTTTAGCCCTAAGATATTGAAAGACTATCTCTTTTGTAACTCTTGGGTTCTTGTCGACGTTCTGGAATAATTTTAGGGTTAGTTTGTCTAGCGTAAGGTTTGGTTAATCATTCCAGAAAAACAAAAGAGGGTACAAATGTCTGGCATTTAAAATCTGCTACAGATTTGGAAATCCGCCACAGATTTGAGGCCTGCCATGTATTCGAGTCTAACTTATATAAACACTATTATTAATATATTTTAACACGAAACTTGTAGGAAATTACGATAACTTGTAAATGACAGTATAGGGTAATGGTGATTCCAAATTGTTTAGGGATCAACAATGTTCTGGAATTATGGTTTGAATCAGGACATAGCTTCAGTCGAATTAAAGAATAAAACACTATAACAATAAGAATAGTATCTTCTTCGTTTCTGTGCAATATCTAAACACTGAGCATAATATTGTCATAGAAATACTTTAAAAACAGGATTTAAAATCAACATTCTAAAAAAAACCGAAGTCATCATTGAATTTACACTGAAGTATAGTTTTATGATACTTATATAAAAGTATACCACAAGTTCCGTACAATAGTTCAGGGCAAATGTTCTCTAGTGCAAGACATATGATGGTTGAAGCTACCCTATTTCTTAACTTCATTTACAGGGTGTTTATCATTCAAGGTATGGATGTTTTTATCCAGACCCAACTTTCCTATGCCCATGGCATTTAATAACGGTGCCAAGTTGGTAATTACGATCAGGATCTACACATGGCAGTCTGGAAGCTTCTGGTAAAACACAGGCATAACAGCTAATGGATAAGCCACTAAAACTCCTTGTATAAAAACATGTTTCCTTTGATATCGCTTGTATTAACGACGTAAGCTTTACAAACACTCGTAAAGGTGCGTGCAGTATAAAGTACTCGTAAATGTTTACTTCCTTCACTTGTGAGAACCTACCTTTGTCAGGTAAACATAAATAGTAAGTAAATGGAATATAATTCCTGAGTGGTATATAGGTTAAAGCTACCTTGCTATAACATGTCAATGTCTTTGAATCGTAGGTTTCTTGACATTTATGTTGTAAAATACAAAATGTACATAAAATACATAAAAACAACATGGGTAACCTAAATCAGTAGGAATTCTTGAAAACCCAATAAGAATGGTATAATCATAGTTTGGTGTAATCCTTTGTCAGCTTAACTCTGAACACTATGTCATGTCAATAATTGTGTATTGAAAATAACACCCAAAAATGTCTTGAAATAAGTTAAACATACAGTATACACAAATTAGTTCAAATGTTTCAAAGATGTTAAGATTTCAATGGTTAAACTTTGTCTATAGAAAACTGAAGTGGGATTGCATTTCTGTTAAGGGATCATGGGGTCATTCGAGATAGGGTTTAGAACAGCTTACACCAATCAAAGCTTGTAGTTTGTTTACCAGTTTGTCTGAGGAAATAACATTAAGCCATGAAAGGGGTTGCCATTACATATGTTATTTATCAAAGAACTCGTGGGGTGATAGTTAGTATCCCGCCTATCTCAACCTCTCTTCAGCGGGATGGCACAGTGGCTGTGCGTTCGGCTTTAGGCCAAGAGGTCCGGGTCGAAACCCGCAAGGGCTCGGAAACTTTGTCTATAGAAGATAACGGTTCACCACGCTGTAAGGTTTGGGTGTACTGCTACACTGAATTTCAGCGAAATACCACTCATGGTTTGCTAGTTCCAGCCGATGCTCGAAGGTTTCACTGCAATGCATAGTCACAGTAGTGTTGCGGGATTTCTCTCAGCCGTGAAATAAGTAAAATAATCTTGAAAGCGGCATTAAACCACAGTTCTAACACATAAAATGACAAAGGTGGCTCATCCAAAGGGATATGGGAAATGTTCTACGGGGTTATTTGCTCGTCATAATGGTGAATCCCAAATTTGACCCCATTGCTCTCGCTCGGGTAATACAAAAATCACTCTCGGTTAGTTAGAATCATATGGCACACTGCCTCGTGTTAAAGTATTTATTTCAAAGAGCATGTTATTATTATTATCATTATTATTTTTATTATTATTATTCAAAGAGCATGTTGTATAAAGCGCATAAACGTTTCGAGCATGGGAAAACAAAACAATCCTGAATGGTTCATTCCAAACCCATTGGATAATTTTTTCCCTTCGAGAAGAACATCAATCAAGCAAAGTCTTGTTGAAAACTACTACAACACGATCGCTTACGTCACGAACTGCATGGCATACCTGCCGGCAAGCGGAGGAGGAAAGCACGAAATGTCCTAGAAATGATTAGTTTCCGCAAGACCATTGATATCTGTCATAATTTGCCCAGACATGATAGAAGATGTCTATAAAAAAGCATTTTAATAAAGCTATTGCGTGTAACTTGCCTGCTTATGGGAATGGCGAAAAATTATGTTCATTTTGAATAGATTTGAAATTTGACAAATGGAATACAAGTAACAGTTGTTGATCGACAGTTTATTGTCACACATAAAGGATTTATATGTAGCTAGACATTTGTAATTAATCATTTTGGATGATAGGTTTAATCAAGTTTTGAGAAAGTGGTAACGTGTTATAATGTGTTTATGATAATGTCATTTCTCCATAACTTTTAGGTTAAAGGGGTAGTAACACATTTCATAAAATGTCATTAATGTCATTTCTTCTGATATAGGTTCGCAATAAGTATATGTGTATGCCAACTGAGGGTCAAACACCTCATTACACAAGCAGTCGTAGATTAGGTATCCAACGAAAATTGTTGGCAGTCATTTTAGTGTGAACACCTTTTAAGAGGAGAGGTTCAACGGGTAAAAAGGTTGAATCCAGAACCAAGTCGTTATATGGAAATTGACATTTATCAAAGAAAATCCACATAAATTGGCATGAATGACACTAAGTTTTCCTATAAATTTGGTATAAATGAACCTAATCTAAAGAAACACACGACTAAGCCTAAATATAATATGTTGGTATAAAGAAACAGCTGATGCATACGATTTCACTATCTACTATCCTTACTAGACCATACCAATTACATAATTGCAAAATGAAATTCGATAATGATTAGTATATGCTCATCACTAAATCATAAGTAACGCATAAAGTAGTATCCATGATATCAACACTAAATCAAAGCCGTTTTGGATTCAATGTCAATGAAACAATGAAACAACTCTGATAGACCATGATATCATAGCGTAACGGATGGTATCATGACACAGCTGTCACTGTTGATGAGTCTTTCACACTTAACCATTAAAGAGCCACTCCGTGAGTTATTGGTGTCATATATGCCAAACTTAATTAATGGTGTCATTTGATCGCGAAGTATCGACTGTTCCCAAAAAGACACATTTTAAAGCTTGTTGGGTTTTTTACAGTGACAATAAGAAGGTAGAACGTCGTAATTATGATCGAAAACCGGACAGTGGGGCGCGTCAAATAGTCAAACGTAATTTTGGAGACTTATCTAAAACAGCCAGGAGGCGAGTTAGGAGTTGATAGCGTTTGTTAGGTTATAACTAGTATCCATGTATATTGGACGTGATATCTACACCTTTTTGCATTTATAAGGCTGTTTTTAGATTTTTATGGAAAACCAGTATTTGTAATAGATATGTCTTTTGGACATGAAAAGTTAAGATGTTTTTACTTTATATCACCATATTTGACAATTAGGTTCGTATCAAAGGTAAATGATATGTTATGAAAGTCACGGAGTGGCTCTTTAAGATCAAGTGACTTAACCTATAACAGGCTGTTGTAATATCCATCAAGTAGCTCAATATTACACAACACAAATTTTTTAGCTTCATCAAACATGTATGGTAATACATAATTATGTAAAGTTCGTTGAATAATATACTTTATAATTGACTACTCTCTAATTTAAAAAATCAGCAAGGTTTGGTTGGATGAAATTCGGCAATGAATGTCGATGAAATATAACGTATAGTTGTAGTCAGAGTTCATAGGATTCACCGCATCGAATAAAACAAATGCGTCGTGCCTGCATTTACATCAGCCGAAAGTTAGATAGTCTTGACAACGGCGTAAACACAAATTCATCTCACGTTATTCACTTTATTCTTCCACATCAGGTTGAACATGTATCAACCTTTTTTATATTCATCTCACACCATCTCACTTTCTTATTCACATTAGGTGCTAGCTTTAGCCTTTGAAAAGAACATTTGAAGAAATTAAACATGAAAACGTGAAAAGGTATATATGCTTCTCAGCCTTATTAATTCGTTTGGGACATTTTGATGGATTAGGATGTTCTGGTCCCTGAGCCTTCAGTAGAGTTATATTAACTTTTAGACACATGTTAGGTGATAATTTCATTATTATAGCGAAGAGAATTTGTCGAAGTAACGTAAGAATATATAATGCCTGATTACTTTAGCCATCATCAATATATCATCATAATGACAAATCAATGAATCGTAGTTTACAGACTATTGGTTTTGGCTATTTATTTGCGCATGCGCAGATGCACTAATTAAACCACGTGGCCAATCTAAAGCATCTTCCCCAGTCGTAAGGAGATCAATGCTTGACACAGATCTTTCATAAGATCATGAGACCCACATCAGCTGACCATAAGACTGATAATGGTATCAGTCCATCGATCTGGTATTTTCAGAGTAAACAAAGTAAAGAGAAATGTATCGGTCAACAATCTGAACCAACAGTTAACACGATTAAGCATCGTTCAACGACCTCCAATAGGTTAAACCGATGACAGAACGGGTGCAATGAACTTCTATCTTTTCGCTGACCATATCGATAACCTCGATAACTACAAGAACCTCATCAATATATTCAATAACCTGATCAATATTTTCAATACCGTCAATACGGTGATATAACCATAATTTGAATATCTTTTATTGTTGTATTGTTATATTTGGGAATACACCATCTCGCATAGTTCTTTTTTGTTTTGTTTGAAGTGTGCCGCTGGCTTAATGGCTACACCTTTGGGATATTCAATACTTTCAACTAGACTTGTACTTTGGCAGATATAAAAATTGTAACATTAGTTTACTGCTTGGAATGCCATGCTTTCTTTACAAGTAGAACCAATTATTATGCATGTATGAAAATCAACAATAAAATAGTATAAAATTTAGATTAGTATAGCATAGTATAGTATAGTATAGTATTATATTGTATTGTATTGTATGGTATGGTATGGTATGGTATGGCATGGTATTGTATGGCAAAGTATGGTATGGTATAGTATAGTATGATAGGTATAGTATAGGATAGTATATTATAGTATAGTATAGTATAGTATAGTATGGTATGGTATGGTATGGTATGGTATGGTATGGTATGGTATGGTATGGTATGGTATGGTATGGTATAGTGTTGTATAATATAGTAACTGTATAATATATTAAAGCATAGTAAATGTAAAATAATATTGCAATGTATAGTATATTATAGTTTAGTATAGCATAGTAAATGTAAAATAGTATAGTCCTGTATCGTAAATGTAAAATAGTAAACTACAGTATAGTATAGTATAGTATAGTATAGTATAGTATAGTATAGTATAGTATAGTATAGTATATTAAAGTATAGTATAGTATAGTATAGTATAGTATAGTATAGTATAGTATAGTATAGTATAGTATAGCATAGCATAGTATAGTATAGTAGACTTTGAAGTTCACAGAGGATGAACAGAAAAAATTCTTAAATATTTCCGTTTCGTCGCAAAGTTTTTTTCACTCAAGTTTTAGCCAAAGTTCTAGGCCATTTTATATATATACGTATTTGTCTTACTCACATGTTCATATTGAAATATACAATATACGATATACTTAAACTATCTGTTTGAATAGTTATAAATTCAATGATGTTTTAACGACCCTGTGACATGCACATAAACAATCAAATAACATCTCTAATTTGTATTTTATGGTAATTGAGGGTTGTTTTCCCGCACGTGACCGTGAAGATTAACCGACGGTATGTTTGATACATGTATTTTTCATCCCAATGAAGTTTTTCAGTGAAAAAGGAATGACCTCGATCTTCCACGTGTCTCTATCATTTTGTAATTCCCTCTTACGTATCTATAGCGTATTTTAATGACCTTTTCAACAGCCTATATCATAGTGTAGTGACCTTTTCATGTGTCATATCATTGCGTTTTAATCTTTTCACGTGTCAATATCATAGTGTAATGACCTTTTTACATGTCTCTTACATATTGTACCTTTCACTTGCCATAGCATTGTAATAACCTCTTCACGCCTCTATTGCATATTCTAATGAACTGTTCACATGTCTATATCCTACTGTAACGACATTTTCTCGTGTCTATGATAGTTTTCGACCTTCTCTTATGCCAAATCATAGTTTAATGACAATTTCACGTGTCTAAAGCATATTGTACTGACCTCTTCACATGCCTATATCCTAGTTTAATTATAATTTCACGTGTCTATATCCTAGTTTCATGACCTTGCCTCGTGTCTATATGAAGGTGTTAATACCTTTTAACGTGTCTATATCATAGTTTAATGTTTAATGTTTCATGTGTCTATATCCTCGTGCTATGACCTTTTCATGTGACTACATATATATCAAACGATGTAATGACCTTTCATGTGGTTATGGCCATCGTGAAAAACTAATTATATAGCATATTAATGTCATAAACTTCAGCAATAATTTGATGGCCACAATTATACCCGTGACAGCAATTTCATTATTACATGATCGCTTCTGAAAGGTAAAGATTTGAAAATATAAACCCGAAGCTGTCACACAACGAGAGATATACACTGATATACATTTGTTATAAGAATCCAAAATGATATTACTTTTCTTTTGTTATCTATATTATGATATCAGAATACTTCGTAACATCATGGTTGCCTATTACTATACTTTTGTTATAGATATCAATCATGATATCAGAATACTTCATCGGATAAGATTTACTATCTTTAGTTGGCATGATTGGATATCACACCTCGTAACATCATATTGGCCTATTACTATACTTTAGTTGTAGATATCAATCATGATATCAGAATACTTCATCGGATAAGATATACTATCTTTAGTTGGCATGAGTGGATATCAAAACTCGTAACACCATAGTGGCCTATTGCTATACTTTTGTTATAGATATTATGCTATCAGAATACTTATCGGATAAGATATTCTATCTTTCATTAGTATGATTGGAATATCAATCTTAACTCGTGATACCATAGTGGCCGATTACTATAATTTTGTTATAGATATCATGATATCAGATTATTTATCGGATATGAAATATAATATCTTAAATTTGTATGATTGGAATATCAACCTTAACTCGTGACACCATAGTGGCCTTTTACTATACTTTTGTTATAGATATAATGATATCATGATAACAGAGTATATATCGGAAAAGATATACTATCCTTTGTTGGCATGAATGGAATATCAATCTTAACTCGTGACACCATAGTGGCCTTTTACTATACTTTTGTTTTGATATAATGATATCATGATTTTAGAGTATATATCGGATAAGATATACTATCTTTAGTTGGCATGATTGGAATATCAATCTTAACTCGTGACACCATAGTGGCCTTTTACTATACTTTTGTTATAGATATAATGATATCATGATATCAGAGTATAGATCGGATAATATATACTATCTTAGTTGGCATGATTCGAATATCAATACTAACTCGTTACACCACAGGAGACGCACAACATTATACTAACCCACGTATGATTTGATCTGTATTAAATAGATATTCGGCTGTCATGAACAGCAATATTAGCATTCAAATGAAGTCTTATAGCTTTTCATGTTTATATTATGTTTTCGCAACTGATGAAATGGCCATGGAATATCTGAATTTTGACATGTGACTGAAAATATATTTCGCTACATGGTTACCGTACCCTGCAATCAATGATTGTTCTTACAAAGAAATTGTTCAATTTATTTGCAATATCTCATCGTATTTAAATATTGATATTTAAAAATTTAAAGACGTTTTTCAAATTCTCTTGCGCGTAGGGTCAAATACATGCATTGTTCGTTCATACAGTCATATAAATTATGTGTATCCCTATGAAGCGATTGGCAGCAAAGCTTGTATCCATCACTTCAGAAAATATAGTTATCAATTCATATTTCATGATAATCTTTTTCACGACAGCGTAAAGACCTTATTGCATGCTTGTTACAGAGATTTTCTCGCATCTGTAAATATGTTTACACATTCTTGCTAATGGTATTTGGTTCTATTTGGTTCTATTTGTATTGAATACGAAAGTAAATGTAACGACTCAACACAAAAACACCAACCAATAAACGTATAAAACGTTATGTGTCCCGTTGATAACCAAAAAAGCCATTTACTTATTTGTATTGCAAATATGAAGTGATATCAAGTCATTATTTAAAATGTTTACTGGAAACAATGTTTTGAAATTAACATGACATGGTTATCAACTGATAAAATGGATATCAAAATATCGTGCATATTATATGATTGAATAAAAACTATTCATGATATTCAAAGTTATTTCAGCCTTAATGTGACACAGACTACGTTTCATGAATTTTCTATGTGGCTAGAAAAGAGCCAAATTATCAAATGACCTGAATTAATTTCAAAATTATGACATTTTCTTATTTTCACTTGTAAAGTAAAATCGGCAATATAAATGTTAAGAATTCGATATTCAGCGTCCCATTTACGTGTATATTAGTTCAATGACCTATGAAGAAACCAAACTTATATTTTCAAAATTAACCTTCGAGTCATTGACGCACGCCATTGTCCGGTTCTCGATCATTAATCACGACTTTTCCCCTGTTTATTGTCACTATTGCTAACTCAAAGACATTGAGATGTTAATTTTCAGAAAGAACCACTATTTGTCGATGAAATAACACCATTTATTGAGATTGCCGTATTTGACCCTAACAACACACTCTGTGCCTCTTTAAGATAGTATTACAGCTAAGACAGCTTAGAAAAGAAATTAATATACATAATACATAATTAATAGATACAGCGTTCAATCAACCTATAACGTTCATAAATGATAGGAATGCTGCATATTTGATGACATATTTTATATCAATCAGATTGAATAACGATCTAAAGTATTATTAATTGAGTATTAAATTACATTGGTAATGAATAATTCTTTATATGATATAAGGGTCATAGAAAATTACTTGAGGGGATGTAGCAAATGTCTTTAAAAACGCAAGTGTAAATATTTCCAATAGCCAATCGAAAGCGAGGTATATGGCACACTTATGATTGTAATATTTTTTTATTACCGATTCTATTTCTATCTTAATTGCATATAATTATCATGAAATCGGCCATGTTCTCTTATGAAAAACAACCTTAGTGAAGTGACGAACGATTATTTTGTGATATAAGGAGACGACGACGAGGGGAACTCCCGCTGAAAAAATCATTGCTAAGCAAAACATCAATTTACATATGTGCACATATAAAACTATGTCACTGCTTATGTTTTACAATATCAGTTATAATTTATATAACATTATATAGAAATTGTAATTATAGAAATCAACATTACAGGGAACGTGAAAGTCATTGTATGGATATCAAGATTCTTACCATTATGGATATCAAGATTCAAATTCATACCATTCTAATAATATGACACCTGAGTAAGGTTAAGTCGTCATGTGTCTAAATCAAAATCGTCACAACAATATCTGGGTTATAATCATTGAAGTTCACTTTTAAATATTACGCACACCTACACAAACTGTTCTGCATTTTGTTTGGAAATATCTATACACAAAAAATCAAAATGAATCATCAACCAGGAAATAGATGTCTACATAATTTTAGCAAACAAAGAATAGATGATGGATAAATTAACAAATTAAGGCATCACAACCGCAGGACATGAAAACAGGCGATTTCCTTCTGCAAACAAATGGTCTTTACAATTATCTCCAAGAAGACTCATCTCGATCAAGGATATCAAAGCATTAATATTGGAAGATACACCATTAACACTCAACTCCATGGGGAGTATGCAGCAATCGATGTCAAGATAATTTCTGACTGATGAGAGTATCCGATCAGCAGGTTGTCCCTGAGGGAATCGTGATGAGTTACCACAACGTCTCAAAAGCTCTTCCTGCTATTGTGGAACTAGTAAGGGCAAATCCTATTCGAATAATCATATCGGAAGTCAATCTTGTGAGATTCCGTCTGTGAAGGCCACAATCGTCGAAATTCTTGTCTCTGAGTAGAAGTCTTGAGCAATGATACTGAAAGATCTGACGGAGTCATTCTTGAGATAATCTCTCGTTTGAGCCACAACGACCAAAATTCTAACCTCATAAGTTGACCTTTGCAGAAATGACACTTGTGAACGTAAAGTTATCGTATCGTATCTAGAAGAATATCTGAATAAGCGACATCGCCAAACTACTATCTCTGAATAAGCGACATCGCCAAACTACTATTCTCTGGTTGACCTCTTGGGTAATGACACTGATAAAAGTCAAATTATCATAAAAGAAGCCAATCTAGAAAAATCTCTCTTTTTAAGTGGTTATGCCAAACCTTGTCCTCTGGCTGACTTATTGAGCAATGTCACTGGCATTCGTAAGGTGACCACTTCGGAGGTCAATCTTGAGATAATCAGTCTTTTTTAAATGGGCATGGCAAAAATCTTTTCCTCTTGAGTTGATTTCTTGAGTACTGACATTGATTAGAGTTAACTTATCATATCAGGGACCAATCTTGAGAAAAGCTCACTTTTGAGTTGCAATAACCAAAATTGTACCCTCCTTAGTTTATTTCTTGAGCAATGACACTGTTACCATTGAACTTATCATACCGGGGGTCAGTCTTGGGAGAAGCTCTCTTTTGAGTCGCAATAACCAAAATTGTACCCTCTTTAGTTTATTTCTTGAACAATGACACTGTTACTGTCAGTCTTGCGAGAAGCTCTTGTTTGAGTTGCAATGACCAAACTTGAACCCTTTTTAGTTTATTTCTTGAGCAATGACACTGTTACCATTGAACTTATCATACCGGGGGTCAGTCTTGGGAAAAGCTCTCTTTTGAGTCACAACGACCAAAATTGTACCCTCTTTATTTTATTTCTTGAGCAATGACACTGTTACTGTCAGTCTTGGGAGAAGCTCTCTTTTGAGTTGCAATGACCCAAATTGTACCCTCTTTAGTTTATTTCTTGATCAATGACACCACTATTTGTAAGGATGAAATGTTAAAGTATTGATGCTGAATGTCAAAAGAGTTGTGTGAAACTTACACAATCTACAGAGTCCTTACGACTATCTCCATGGTGAACTGCATGGACAATATTTTGACATATCACGATTTGATATCTAGATCAAATTGAATATGCGTTTTGAGTTTAACATCGGAGAAAATCTCCCTGAAGAAGTTTGGTTATGATTTCTTGTGATGGTTTTATACACCATAGACTCTTCAACGGTAAAGACTACCTGTCTCATCCAAATAACCTTTTTAGCAACAAAATGAAAATCAGTACGTACAATATGCCTTTAGTAAAGGCAAAAAATAAATAATTAAGTTTCATCAATCTCAACAAAATGACATTGCAGAAACTGTAAACACATAGAGAATGATAACGTTTATTCGTTAAAACACCAAGAGCTTATTTGTAGAACAGACAAACGAAGCATGTAAATAGGATTGATATAAAGGGTAGTGACGGCCATAATAAAGTAACTGAGTATTTTTCATAAAAAATTAGATTATTTATATTCTTCGTTACGTTAAATACATGTACAGATTTCAATTTAACTCACCCAACTTGTACGTTCATGCCCAATATGCATCAAATATATATATTTGTTGTCACTAACAATCGGGCGAATGTCTTGTATGTC
The DNA here is from genome assembly GCA_921293015.1 of Phorcus lineatus. Lineage (NCBI taxonomy): Eukaryota > Metazoa > Mollusca > Gastropoda > Trochida > Trochidae > Phorcus > Phorcus lineatus. The sequence continues at coordinate 25,066,328 of OV121088.1, read as the reverse complement.
GTTCAGAGACCAAAATTATAATTACTATTCACATGCATATATGATATGACATATCCAACACTACCAACTCAAACTTTATTCTTTATTCTATTTCTTCTAATTTTGACAGTTTTTAAAAAAGGTTCAAAAAAATGTTTCCATCCGCTGCACGCTATGTTAAATAAAAAACACACGACATTAACCGTTTTATGAGTGCCAGATCCATAGGGTGCACACCCCTTCCAAGAGAGTTCCAAATATGGTTAATGTTGAGAGTCATATCTCTTATAGATGGTAAACTTATACAGGCAAAGGGTAAGTCATGGAACTTATATTCAATAAAAAAGCATATCTTAAAGTGGACACACATTCTTTGATCAAGAGTAATAATTTCAATGGTTGTACGCACCCCTCCCAAACAAAAATCCTGAATCCCTCCCTGTTTATTGTCACTAAATAGAACCAATTAGCAAAAATATGGTTATTTTTAATCAACTCGTATACTTTCAGTATTAATCCAATTAAACAATGTTTTCAATATTCAAAAAGATATTGATTTAAAACATCTATCAATGTTACAAATCTAAAAAAATCTGAACGACCATCAGCGCAACTCAAGTAGACACTTGTAAATTGGTTGGAGGTAAAGAGTCATCGACCGAGGTCACGTGATTTCATCTAGCGAATCCTGATATAGACGATGTTTTACACTTTTGTAATTTGTTTGATTAAATTTGTAGTTTGGGTTTGCTTTGAAACGGGATATTGATTATTGCAAAAAAACACTCTTCTACTCCATATGAGTATTGACATTCAACAGTCCTGAAAAGGCAAGAAAAAATGTAAATAATTTAGAATCAAGTTTTTCTACAAAACAGTCATTCGGTGTACTTTAATCCTGAAAGATCACGACAAAGCTATTTCACTGATAGTATCTACTTATCATTATGTATAAATATATTTCAGTTATAGTTATCAAATAATTGTCTAACATTCTATTGTGTCTTGGGACAGTGTTTGCGATATCGGAATAAGAGTGTTATTAGATCAAGATATATTTTATTTCATCTAGAATCATCATGACATGTGATTCCTATCCCTCTATCTCTCTGTCTGTGTCTGTCTCCCCCTCTGTATCTGTCTCCCCCTCTGTGTCTGTCTGCCTGTCACTTTCTCTCTCTGTCTGTGTCTCTCTCTCGCTTTCTCTGTGTGTGACGCTCTTTCTCTTGTCTTTTGCTCTGTGTGTGTGTTCCTTCTCTGTCTCTGTCTCTCCCTCTGTCTTTGTATATCTACCTGTCTCTGTCTCTCCTTCTCATTTTCTCTGTCTGTCTGTCTGTATGTCTCTGTCTCTCCTTCTCATTTTCTCTGTCTGTCTGTATGTCTCTGTCTCTCCTTCTCTTTCTCTGTCTGTCTGTCTGTGTCTGTCTGTTAGACTGTCAGTCTCTTTCTGTCTTTCTGTCTGTCTGTCTGTCTGTCTCTCTCTCTCTCTCTCTCTCTCTCTCTCTCTCTCTCTCTCTCTCGCTGTGACGAGATAATACTATGTTTTTAAACTAGTAATAAATCACTCCAGGATCATGCTCTAATCACAACAATGAATCTTGATAGAGTCGGGTTGAAGAATCATTACATGCTTTATTTATTACTTTCAATTTAAATTGGATGGAAGAGCTCATGCCACACCAAACTAGATATTCAGATCATTGGTTTAAACTCATCGATGTTTCATTTCAATTCTTATCCACCTCGTTGTGATTTGTTATCATATGAAAATAATTCAGAGCTTTATTACTGTCTTAGTGAGTCAATTGTCCACTTAAGTCTTAGTGATTCAATTGTCCACTTAACAATATAACAAAAATTCAAAATAAAAAGTATGTTTATCAACATATAAAATTGCCATTACTCTAAACTAGTGACCAAAATAATGATAATCGATTATCCATTTTACAAATACCATATTACTCTGCTATATAAATAACTAATAAATCATAATTCAATTTATTGACTAATTCAATATATGCACGATCAATGCAGGCTTTATACCTAGTTTCCATTTATGTTATATCCTGCTACAGTGCCAAGCTCCTTCGAATACCTTCATCTGCTACAGGCGAAATGCCTCGTATCGCCAGTTGTAGAACCCTCAATGAAACAGCTCACATCCAGCAATAGCGGCACAACCCGGATCATAAATAATTGGAAGTGAAAATAATTTTGAAGGAGCTCTACTGTTTCAAATAGGCCGATGGAATTCGATATTTACAATAACGCTCTGTCTTATGCTAAACCAGGAAAATAGTTTAAATGAATTTGTAGGTACTAAAACGTAGAGACACATTGTTCAACGCCGCTTGGGCAATAGATGTAAGTCACGGAACAAGCTGTCATATTTGTCACTTTGCAAACGATGTGTTTGGCATGATAAAACACAGCTGCCTTTTGATGTGTGGTATACAATATGACCTAGATATGCTTACTGATAACTAACTCATTGCATTTTTTATCAAGCAAATATGTATGACGAATAACTGCAATCAAAAAGAGCATGATCAATCTTTGGTTTGGTTCGATTATGCTGATATTGCATAACAGGAAACGAGATAGAAACCGAATATCTCCATAGATTGTATACCTCTTGTGCACATTATAAAAGCAATACATCAATGTCAAATTCACTTTTATTACAACATGTCGTAGCGATACAGTCAAATATGAACGGGGAATGAAATGGAAATGTGTCATGGTACATTTACCATGCCATATAATTGTCAAACATTCTGATGACATTATTATCGAAATTTATGAAAATAAATTTTGGTTAATTAACTTCGATTGCGCTTAAATTCAACGCATACAATAGTAAACGCGCTACATACACAATGATCCTGGCGTAATGACGAACAATTTTATGTGTATTTATTTTTCTCAACTCCCATAGATTATGCAAGACGATATCCGATTCTTCACCAAGGAGTATATGTGACGCGTTTTAATTTTTAAAACAATACTTAAACAACCGTAATGACAACAATATAAGACAGATTAGAGACGGGGAGTAAATAGAAGGTATCATTTGGTATTAAAGTAAAAATCCTTTGATATTTCGCCGAAGACATATGTATGTCAAAACTTTATGGAAACTTAAACCAAAATACACATGTTGAAACACTGTTTCAGAATTTGTTGAGCAGGATTGCCTATATTTCCTGTTCCATATATATATATTGTTAGTTGCGCCACTAATAACTGCTAATCAGACTTACGCTAATGCCTTAGCGCTGATGACAAAATACGCAATTAAACTTATTGAGATAATGAAAACGCTCTCACGGCGTTTATTGGTACTTGAGTACTCGAGCACGAGGAGAGTTAAGCTGTAGTCGTCCCATTTTTCTGGGATCGGAGAAGTCGATAAAAGTAATAAATTGTGAAATATTCATAACTAAAACGAACAAATTAGTTGAGTTTTGAGTTTGCGTAATCAAGATTCTACTGTTTTGAAATTATTATTATATTATTAAATGTGTAAACGTAAAACAATTGGAAATAAACAAGATGAAGACTGGAATAAACTGACACTGACATTTTATCGGATGTAGGGTGCAGCTGCCTTTAAAGGTGAAGATTCAAAATCATGTAATGATGTATGATCTTAGGTTGATGGTTACATATTATTATGCAACATCCCTTTTTTTTTTGCTGGTGGGAATTTCGAGTACCCGGGTTCGAATCGAGTCCCCTCGAGTAGTCAAATGCTTTTTTAGGAACCATGTAAACCTAAGAATTTCGATTACACGGACCCAGAACTACGGGCAAGTCAAAGCTACTTTAATGTTAGATAAGAGGTAAACCGGTCTTACAGTTCAGCACTTACACCTGCCTGAAACAATTCCTCATCTCCAAACACAAACTATGTTTATACGTTCTTACACCATGGATGAATACAGAGCGCGTAGCTAAAGCCATATGGTATGAGTTATGCGGATGATAGAAATACGCTGTTGAAGTAGAATATGCTCATCATATGTTGATGTCATTGATGTGCATTTATCATCCCCCACCCCTTTATCTCTCTACCCTAGACTGTCAGCCAGACTATTAAATCAGAAAGAAGCCTTAGAAACACGAGAGCAGTTTCAGTCTCCTTTTCATTTTATTTAATTTTTTTTTTCAAATTTTCGATTTATTGACCGTCTAATTGGTATGCTATCTCTAACACTACCCTACAATAAAAACACAAACCTCAACTGGTTATAAAAAGGTATTACATCTTTTGTATTTCACCAATACCTACTTTGGACCATCTACTCTAAATTCTAACTTGTTTTAGCTGAAAGGATATTTCGAAAGTCGGGACCAGTGAGCGTATTGGACAAGATAGGAGACGGGTGTTGCACAAAGGTAAAGGTTAAATGTACCGTACTGTGCTTTAAGCAAGGAATACTGAGTAATCGAATGTCCAAGTAATCCTATTAGGCTTCCCGTCTATCAATAGAATTCAGATTTATTACCCGTTGCGGATACAAGTTCTGTTAATAAGCTACCTCCTTCCTGTTCCTTTAGTCTGGTGACCAGCTACACTGCTTGCCAGTCTCCTATGTCCGTTTCAAAATGGTATTATTGACCTTTAACTAAATGTGTTGAGACGTTTCTCAATTTTCAAGCTTTTCGTTACAAATTAAACTATTGAAAAATTGCCTTCATAAATGTAAAAAATTGACTAGCTCATATTAGGTATGTAGATATATTATAGACTCTAAAAATCATCATCAATAAAACTAAGTTTACGTAAATGCCATTAATCGACGTCATGTCTATTTCGTACACGTTTAGATATTTTTGTAATATAATCTAGGAAAATTTCGACTTGCATTTACGTAGCTAACATATGAAATTCAGTGGTAGAGTGATAAAGAAAATGATTCAATGGCGAATAATTTCTCGATGAGAAATACGATTAAAAGGCGAAACCTTTCTCGATGGGAAGTATGATTCAGAGGCCAATAATTTCTGGATTGGTAATATGAGTCAAAGGGGAATCTTTTCTTGATGGGAAATACGATTCAAAGGCGAATAATGTCTCGATGAATTATATGATTCAAAGGCGAATCATTACACGAATGGGGAATTTGATTTAAAGGCGAATCTTTTCTCGATGGGTGATATGATTCAAAGGCGAATAAATTTTCGATGAATAATATGATTCAAAGTCGTATCATTACACGAATGGGAAATTTGATTCAAAGGCAAATCTTTTCTCAATGGGTGATATGATTCAAAGCTAGGCGAATCATTACCCCATGGGATTTAAAGAAGATCGCAATTCAATTGGAAACATTCATTCAAGAATGATAGTGACTTAATCACAAAGAGTGATTCGAGGAATTCTAAAGAATATAATGATTCAATAGAAAATAAAGATTCATGGGGGATAAGTTAGTCAAAATGAAAAAAAATACTGTGAAATACTGATTTGATAGGAGATAATGGCAGATATTGATAGGTAACAGGTATGATGAGAAATGATTTTTCAGTGTGAAAAGATGATCAGTGTGAATAATGATTCAATGAGAAATATTGATCAAAAGCACTGCGTTACTGGCAACAAGACAGATTGACCAATCGTTACTCAGATACATATGCTCATGGACAGCCAAATACATATGGTAATACGAAGTAGACTTTTCACAAGACCCAATATCGACAGTAGGTAGAATACTCTCAAAACTACCGACAGTCTCGTATTACAAACGTGGGCATTTCAAATCTGTATGACGTAAGAATATAACTAGATGTACCATTGTTAAAGGCACTAGTGCCCGCATTCTCGTGTTAACGTTTGGTATTTTAGAGTATTTTATGACATATGCACTTACTTTTATTTTTTATTGATGCAGTGAAATACTTATTTTCCTTTACAATTAATCTGCAATCATAAAGGCGGCCAAAGTCGCAAAGGGATGTCCAAAATCTTAAGTGTCGCCTGTGCACAAATCTGAAATATTGATTGTTGTTTACGGCTGAAATAAACTATGTTAAGCTTTTGAGTACCTTAGTCTCTTCACTGACGACAAATAACGAAGTATAATTATTATGCTATATCTGTTACTTCACACATATCTTGTAAACAATAAAACCATGTATGCACGTTTTGAATATTGCCGATATCGTTGTTCATGCGTATTTCCTGCATACAAATTAACACTAGAGCCTGAATAAGTGTTTAATTTCCAAATAACTTTAATTACCTAAGTAGGGAAGAGATGCATTATCTGCGCATTATTTATATATACGATATGGTGGTGTGAACTAGGGCCATCAAGTTTATGTAAATACTAAGTATATAAATATCATCAATACAGACGTCTGTCTTGAAATATGTTATTTCTTCTGTAATAACAGTTGTTACATGTAATTCTATGCATGTGCTTCGTGTACTTTATATAAATGAATCATCCTTCTCATTCATTTATCATTGTCTGACTTTAAGTTCTAAAAGCATCAGTCGATTTTCTGAAAGTATCTCACATCTAACCTCAGAAATTAAATATCGATCAAATAGGCGCGTAGTATTGTGAAAATTTCGCTATTGGAAATAAGAGAACCTACAATTCGTGCAAGGTATAGATTACTAAGGACTGTGTAGCAAAGACTTCAATATAAAGGGTATCGTAAAACACATTATCGATTTATTCTGATTTCATGATTCAATCTGATTTTTGTCATTGCAGGCGCCTGAAAACCTACGAATATATAGGTACCAATCCATCAAAAGATACTGTAAATGGCAATATCAGGCGAATTCGTTATTCTTCAAAACTTTCATAAAGATGTCATATACTGGTAATTATTGACAGCTACTTCAAGGTTTGCACAGAATGAATGTCATGGTACTGAAGAAACATTATTGATGTATTGATCTTCATACGATGTTCTCGAAAAAAAACCCCAACTTTTCTGGAAGACATGCTGAAATGAAAGTTAATCCTTCTAGTTTGCTGACAAATTGTACTTACAAAAACATGACATCCGTGCACCTGACTCATCGTCACACGTTCTATTTCTAAGAATGATTAAATGTGACTATTACTAAATATATATATATATATATATATATATATATATATACACCTATATATGGAAATATGAATTAACCAACATACCCTGCTGTGCTGTTTTCCTATGAAAGAACCTCGGGCTACCTCGGGGACTGACTCGGGTGGAGTTGGTACCTTCCTCAGGTATGGTATGAGAAGAGAAGGTTTTTGTCTCTGATAACATCTTATTGAGGGTGACACCCGTCTCGGGGATCAAAAACGTTGTTGCTGCCACTGTGTTTGACAACAGGTGGTCAAGAGATGAACCAGCACTTTCGGACATTGATCTGACGGGCTTACACCTACCCAGGGGTTGTAGGTACTCACAGAATGACCCTTTCAAAGCCGGTTGAGCATAGAGGGACACATGCTTTGTCGCCGGGTCGGATAAAACAATGGCTGGTTTTACTTTTGGCTCAGGGGGTGAGGATAGTATCCCACATGTTCTCGCCAGACTGGGTCGACAGCAGTTTTGGGGTGGGGCACCCATGTCCCCCACGAGACGGACCTCCGTAACGCCAGTCTCGGGGTTGAACGTGACCCTTGTTTCAGACCTTGGGTGGCGCCCGCTTGACGATATTCCGTAAACACTGGCAGACTTAATGCCCCTGAGAGCATTTCGGGATGAGACATGGTTATCTCTCTCTTTTGTACGCTCCAAGACATCTGGAGGCTTGTCAGGGTAGACATTGATGTTGCTGCTGGGCTCAGACATAATTACATAGATGTATATCCATACTTGATAATCTGGTTGATGAGGGAGAGTAGGATCCAATGGTAGGGCTTAGTGTTGGCTATCATTGAGACAGAAATAGACATTGTGATGGAACAACTAACGGGCACACAGGGAGACAGCTCTCCACGACACTGGTCTACATCCGCCTTCAGACGAGCGAGTATCCATTCTCAGGAGGTACCGGACATAATTTTATCTTAAAGACAGGAAAATTGAAATAAATGAGACTTTCGCTGTCTTCTGACCCGACAGCAAGATGGTAGTGACGACTTCCATTATGGTGCTTCCATTAAGTCTAAAGTAAATCCGTAGGCTAGTATTAAAAATCACGTACAAATCCTTGTGTGATTACAGTGAAAACAGCGCATATCAAATATGTGAACGCTTGTATACTCCGAGCACCAGAATCAAACGAACAGGCACGCAGCCAGATCACGTAAAAATCGTTAACACAAGTTTAAATCTAAATCCGGGTTGGCTAAAGAGAGAGGTTGTTTTGAAGCACTCGAGCCTCACCTGACACCACCTGCTAAATCACAGACAGAAGCAAAGCGGCGAGCGACTCGCGATCTTCGTGCACGGTGCTTCCAGATGAAACAGCTACAAAGGGCTGTAAATCCATGCGAATGCAACTGAAGCATATAGGTCGCCACCGGAACACAATCGTTAATAATTCACAGGGCCATTGTGCTGTACAGACTGCATGTTCAGATGGTCGAGAAGCGTTTGCCCTGCACAGCGGGATGATAACACCAGATGGACAATCAATTAGTAAGTATAACTCCACCTGGACAACAGGTTATAAACCAACACGACGCTTCAATTGCTCCACTTAAACACATCCTCTCGTCCAAATCTCAAATCCTGAAATATATCGCCGTTATTACACTATAAGAACATTGCGTTGTTTTGTCAAAGCACTTTTTCACATTCATTAATCACCCTTTCTTAACGCTAATGTTCACTACCAGATCCATATCGTTGCATCGATCGAGAATCTTGTCTTCAATGACTACCGGCACCCAGTCGCAACTCCAATGATGGCTTCACGTTGCTGTCAGATCATGTAGAAACATGGATGTATCACAGAGCGCCACCCCCGATGCCTATGGGTTGGAGACGAGGGTTTCGACACAGATCAAAAGTGTTGCTGGGTCCAGTCAATACGCGGTCAATGTAGACTGGTATTTCTCTCAGTGTTAGACCAGGGAGGCGGCAGCATCGACCAAGTCATGTTGCGAATCTACTGCTTGCCTTGTAACCTGTCACAGAACTGCACACGTCTACTTACGCTTCCCTAGGTCATGTCAGACTCTGCGATCTGAACCTCAATCACAAATAGGAAATCTGATAATGGTTCTTTTCAAATCGCTGTTGTGTGTATCCTTAGAGATGCGTAATGTGATCTTTTATGAATTTATTATTTACTATAGCCTATTGTTTTGCAAGACTTAAACTGATCAAAAGAAAATCAGATAATTGTCTTATTCAGATCGGTTGCGCATGTGGAATATCTATCCTCAGCATAAAAACTTATCAATGCAGTTAGAAGGGAACTATATTCTGGACACCTGTTTAGCATAGTTATCAGACCGAACTATCAGTTTCCAATCTTGGATATCATCTTCAAATAGCTTTCGTTTATGTAATGTCGAAATATGAAATTGTCGGGTCTTAATGGATTTTTACTGTTATATCATCACTGAATATACCCAATAACCTCTTTAAGAGCCATTTGGGAAGTTTTTGAGACAAAGGAATGCGACATTTTACTGTAGATACTTATACAATTATTAAAAAAGTCAATCTTTGCCGAATGTTGCAATTATTTTGAAAATATTCTATAAAGATTTGCCTGTCCTTACTTTAATATTTCAAGCACCCCAATTTTCATTACCCGTTTCTTGTATTTTGTACTCCTCTCTATTTATATACACTATAAAAATATGGATCCGATCTTTAAAAGAAATGGGACAGTCTGAATTCCAATATCGTGATCACGTTAATTGATAATGAGTATTCATGGAGCTATGGTACTGTGGTATTCCACGAAATGACAGTATGTGTATTAAGTATTTGGAATTTCTTTTTTTTATATTTGTTTACTATTGCATCAAAGACGAAGAACCTGTTTTTGTTTTATGAAAAAATTGAATCCCACTTATGACTTGATTGATGACCGCCCTATCAGTATCTATGACAAAACGCTGCGTCCCTTTGTATCAATGAAGTGTTATGACCATATAACAGTTATTTCATCTCAACAACTTCCAAAACGCCTCACAAATAAACCGAATAACGGTTAAACAATAACAATAGGAAATGGAAATCATGAAATGTTTATCTAATTCTTAGCAGCCGTTTCATAAATCATGATGATAATGTTAATGATCAAAGCAAGGACTGATTTATGATTATCATGGTATCACGATGCCTAGGTCATCTCGAACTTATCATACTGTCCTCACAGACTTTCACAGAACAGCTTTATGTTTCATCCCACTAGACTGAGTCTGTATAGATGTGTGAATATTCACATAAATCGACTCTATGTCTGGACTTTTCTGTCACAAACACAGAATCTGTAGATATTATCTGAACCATTATGTTCAGATTGCGTCGCTCGTCAAGGGCTGGAACCGAATGAGTCATCATCAAGCAAAATGCAGAACTATTTTTTTCTCCTCTCGTATATAAGGAATATGACAGGAATTGTATTTGGTTGGAGTAACTGGGCCTAGATTTTCGAAGCACTCTTAGTGCTAAGATAGTCATAATTCATTGACACTAAATGAGTCATCATCAAGTAAAATGAAGAACCTTTTTTTAAACTCTTCTCGTATATAAAGAATATGACTGCTATTGTACTTGGCAGGTGTTACGTTACTGGGACTAGCACTAGCTCTTAGCACTAAGACAGCCATAATCCATTGTTAATGTATAGTATATAAGATTATCTTAGCACCAAGAGAGCTTCGATGATCTAGTTCCTGATCGGCGTAGATCCTATCATACTCTAATATCCAACAAGGCAAAAACCCTTGAATTGCTCCCTGTACAACCAGCCAATGAAATTACTCCCATCCAACAATTGAAGTACCCGGATGAAAGGATGCACGGGTCCTCGGATAAAGACATGTGATTTGCCGAACAAACATAGGTCAGATTACCAATAAAAACATCTGTCAGTGATACCAGACATTTGTCTATATAGACGTTATGGCATTACAAGAGCTACGCAGATACAAATACGCTGATGTAGCAGGGTGTGACTAAACGTTATAATTCCCTTTTCCCAACAAACGAAACCAAACACTATGTATGAGACATATTAGGGTGTGACACCCTCTGATTTTTACAGTCTAAGCACATTTCATAAACGATTTCTGTTTATCCCCTAGGAGAGAATCTGCCTAAACATGTGTCTGAAACAATCTGCCAAAACATGTGTCTGAAACAATCTGCCTTAACATGTGTCTGAAACAATCTGCCTTAACATGTGTCTGAAACAATCTGCCAAAACATGTGTCTGAAACAATCTGCCTTAACATGTGTCTGAAACAATCTGCGTAAACAGGTGTCTGAAACAATCTGCCTTAACATGTGTCTGAAACAATCTGCCTAAATATGTCTGGGAAAACCTTTGGCTAAACATGTGTCTGAATCAGGCTAAACATGTGTCTGAAACAATCTGCCTTAACATGTGTCTGAAACAATCTGCCTAAAAATGTGTCTGAAACAATCTGCCTAAACATGTCTCTAAAAAACCTTTGGCTAAACATGTCTCTGAAAACCTTTGGCTAAACATGTGTCTGAAACAATTTGCCTAAACATGTGTCAGAAACAATCTGACTAAACATGTGTCTGAAACAATTTGCCTAAACATGTGTCTGTAACAATCTGCCTAAACATGTGTCTAAAAGAATCTGCCTAAACATACTGTCTGAAACAATTTCAGAATAATAACTTTCGTTTATATAAACAATGATTTCAATATGTATATAAGCTGATGACACTGGTGTGAATAGTGTCAAACTAGGGTTTATTTCATCACTTTACATATGCTATTTGCATTCCTGAGTTACATGTATTTTTAGGAGGTTACGTGCCATACATTTCGATTGAACCTGTGTTGAATACATCAATATATATCTGAATACTTACTGACCTTTGTCACAAGTGCGGAATATATTTATTCATAAACATTTATTTTCAAAGATAAAGTCTCAAATAGTATAATAAAGTCCAATTTCTTCAACTGTCTCTCTTACATAAATTAGCGTTATATATGAGCCTGTAGAATCATATCATAACGAGGGAACTTACTCTAACACTAGATATTTCAAGAACAATACATAAGCAAAAAGGATGTTATGAAAAACAACTTTTTTGGTTGTTTTTAAGGATACGCTTGTCCTTCATCAGATAGAAGGGAATAAGGATAAACTCCGGAACGTTAGAGAAGCCGTTATCCAGAAAAAACACGCTTTACTTATTTTCAGATTTTTAAAACGGAGAATCTATCTCATGATATTTACAGATTCTGTTTACAGAGTATCATCTGAGGTGACATTATGTCTAAGATTCACTGAAAAATATGCTGTAAGGAACCTAATCACATAGAATAGAAACATCCACCAACTATTGTCACAGAAGGAGACGAACTTCCGGGAAAATGACATGTCAAATCACCCAAATGTATACAAATTGGAAATATTGCATAGCGACGTGTATGTAACTTGATGTCCCTAAAGGATAGCGAATAAATGGAGTAGAGATATTCTTTGACAGGGCTTTCTGTTTGCTTTGAGGGGAGGTCGATATGCTTCCAGCGGGTCTCATGCAGTGCTGGGTCCATATAATGTGATTATTTTATGTCATCCGGGTTATTTTCATCGATCTGGAGTTACTCTAGACTGTCAAATATTGCTGAATTATTGCATGTCGAGTAATTTCCATCTATGCTGAAGCTGTGTCTGTCTCTCAAGCTATGATGACAAGTAATATATTTAGTATTTGCACTGATGCAAAAATTTGCTAAAACCGTAGGTGGTCAGTACTATTGAAATCCGCATTTCAAATATGATATACAGAAATATTGATGAATTATTGCATGTCGACTGACCTGCTGAAACTGTGCTTGTTTCTCAAGCAATGATGACATGTAATATGTTTAGTATTTGCACTGATGAAAATATTGCTAAAAAGCGTTGGTGGTTAGTATAAATAAAATCTGCACTTACAATCAAATATAAATAAATAATAATGAGTTACTGCTTGTCCACTGATATCTATTACAAATCTTATGTTGTGAGATTTTATAACGCCAAACACTTATCAAATATAAATGTATTGTCACACGTTCATTACATCGGCGTAACGCAAAACAACAGTGCTATACACTAAACAAAATAGCATTTTTCTTAATTTGAGATTTCATAGATACATATCAAAGAACCAAAAAATCTGATATACAAATGTTTATTTGCTAATTTTCCTAGGACATTTCATTACCAGACATGGAAACAGACAGATTTTTATTCAATGATTTTCTGGATAACAAAAATGGTATCCAGAGACTTATTGCTTGCTTACTACAATCGTTCCTCGTAACAGTAATATATGTTTGATCAGCGTAAATCACCATTAAACATAACTATCCCCTTAAATCAGAATCATGGGAGACTTCACAACATATGTATTTTCTACAAAGTGACATGTTCTTTTATCTAAACGGCCTTGCAAGAAGAAATTCCAAAGTTTAAGAAGGGCGTGTTATGACGGTCACTGCGTTCATTTCCGGGTAGTCATTAGAAATATCAGAGATGATGGCGAGGCATTTACGTAGAGATGTTTGGTCAACAATGGGCGTTAATTAACACGGTGGTCAGTACACGCTGGGCATTACTGTCCCTTAATTGAAACAGGTAGCTAATTAGTTCAATAATACGATAATTTATTGGAAAAAGTAGGGAGGGTCTTATATGTCGTATACAACTAGTTCATTAACGTGCAACGACGTCAGCAGAGTATTCCGCTATTATCCTCCCATTATCAGTGATAATTAGTAGCTACATGTTGCATTATCGACCTTTCATATTCCGTGAGGATTTTTTTGAAAACATTAACTAGATACACTCGTTTCCGTGATGACCTATAACTAAATATATATAGCAGGTCATAATATTTATCGATTTTGGAACAGGCCTGATTTTTCACTGCTGTAAATCATATTTATGATAAATAACTGATTTGAAATATGATATAAAGACGTAATAAGTGTTTGGTGTATCTTGATAAAACTGATTCTTTTCAAATGACATATAAAACTTTACAAAAATAATTACAAAATGATCGAGATGTATATATAATATTACGTTGTTCAATAATCATGTATTTATGTGGACTATCTCCAAAAGAAACATACAATCAAAAAGCTTTACAGTGTGCATTGAAATTAACAAATGATTTTCACTGCAAAAGAAATTAATCGAAATTGTAATCAGCCAAAGTTATCAAAATTGTAGTTTGTATTTGTACGAACTGAAGAGTTGTATTTACGTGCTGAATCCTATTATGATCAGTCTATTTTGGAATGACCATCACCTCGCCCAAAACATCACACCTTTCAACACATCAAACTGACCAAAATGCCCATTGTATATTTCATAGCTCCCGTGGGCTTTCCATTAACACACTGCATACAAGAATCAGTGATCCAATAATTGATGTTTTTCCATGGTTTGTACCATTGCTACCTAGAAAGGATACAACGTTGGATTGTATATATATAGACTTCCACACGCAAGCTATTTACTACTTTGAATAATGATTTGATTTACACTAGAAAACGAAGCCTGTCTAGATAAGTTTACAAACAATAAAGTATTTCTCACCCAAATTGTTCGGATTTTGATAAAAACAGACTTTACACCTTTTGGATATAAACAGATTAGCATAAAACTGTAATTCTAGGCAATCATTAAGATAACACCATTGGAAATCTTTGCTATATGTGAAGTTTAGATCTTAACAGTAATATGTGCATTTATTCGTTATTTATTTGTTTCTATTAAACATGTATATTGAAATCTATGGTATAAACAGCATGTGAAACATTGACAAAGTATATTTCTTCTTCACAAGAACCCGAAAAATGCTTTATATCACCATAAGTTTCAAAGTTAGTTACAAAGGGCACTTCAAATTGGAACCTATATCTTGTACCTAAAGGCATCAGCAACCATAACGCACCTGACCCTTCAAGAAAATGGCGTTGTCCTCCCTGACCACACTACACAAGATATTAAGTACCAGACTTAGGCTGTAAACACTCTATCCTGTGTTACCGAATCCCTGGATGGTCGTTCCACCTTAAGAGGATAAGCACCACGTGGTGTCCACCGGTAACACCTTAACTATAACCTGTAATGACCAACTACCCATTGTCCATTTCATTTTCCTCTTGGGGTTTCATATTACATATAGAAGAGCATGTCCAATTAAACCTTTAGCCATTGGAGTCTGTATCATGTTTAGAAGACCATCAATTAAACAAATACGTTGATAAATATTGTCGATGGAGTGTTCTCATGTCATGTTTTACACATTTTGTATTGTTGGCCTTCATGATCCAGACGCAAATCAATGATGATGTTCAACATCATATGGTAACTGTAACTTTATTCAAATGAGAATGTCAGAAATTCAAAACCAAGGCACTGAGCATAGTGTTTCGTCGTGTGGAATTTCAACCTGTTTCACATCTTAAAAACTGATTAACTAAAACACAGCACATTCTATTGTGAAATGATTTACAGTTAGAAGGAATTTGGAGTTATAATTTAAAAAGGGACACGTGGAGGGGGTGGGAACCTATGGTCCCTCCACTGTCTCCTTGATCAACTGATCTGGTATACAGCTGCATACCGAAAGTAACCACTCACCACTGAATCGTAGTGCAAATTTCGTGTACTTTGGGTTTATATTAGACGTCAATAAAATGCCTCCAGTAAACTGACAAAGGATAGTTAGTTGTCCATGTGTGAAATAACCATTCTGGAACTTGTTTAGTGATCGTCTTGTCAACATTCAAATTTTGGCATGTTGAAATAGACATAAGGGATTATATAATCGAAATTTTGATTTCGTTAAATTTCAAATGATTGTTCCATATCAACTCTCTGAGACAAGCATAATCACATTGACTTAGTGCAAAGGAACAAACATGACTATTTTGTAAAGCAATTGATAGCTTCGAAAGGATTTTGTAGAGAAAAATTGTTGTTTTCGAAATTTTGACCACTGGTCACTTAAATAACCTGCCAAAACTGTTACGGTTAATTCAGGGGTAGTATAAACATTTGCCTTAAAGAAGAATTGATCTGCAGATCTGTATTAAAAATTCAACATTTTAGTCATTTTTTCGCAATCTCGAAACTACATGACATTTGCACTACTATACCCAGGTATGTGAAAAACTTTGGGTATGGAGCTGTATACTGTAAGTATTATAACGTGTGTCACTGATCCTAAACCGAGTTTTCAGTGAATCAAATTCCATATCACCAACTTGTTTCATTTAAACATCTCGTATCCATCACATCACTGCTCACCAAATACCTTTCTACACGTTCTTCCTACCGTAGAGACACAGGACTCCTTTATCCACGAAGACTTGGTATAATAATTCTCGTTCTACAACTCAGGACATGCTCTCCCGATATGTACACTTTCCTCGTGCAAAATATATTTTTTTAATGATTGAAATATTAAACAAGATGACACTTTCATATGCAGTGTTTGTACTGGGCTAAGACGAACATTTTATATTCAGGTGCAAAAAACGTTTGAAAGTATTAGAGGTAACCAAGCCACAGTGACAAAACATCGACATCGTAGTCCGTCGTTTATTTCTCTTGTATTTTGAATTACACGTGACGCGTTCAGGGCCAGAAACAAATCACTTTAACATCGAAATACACTGGCTGCACAAAGGAAAGTCTCAAACACCACACCTCAACTGAAAATATCTTGCTTTGACCACGAGCTATGTGAGTATCCTTAAAGATCCAAATATCCTGATTTTTAGATTCTTTTTTTACTTCGCTTATTCCGACAGTATCTCAAAATAAACTAAAATTATAGATAATAAGAAAGTCCTTTCTATAAAACATTTGAAAATGCTAAAAAAGCGGAGCTAAATACCTGAACATAGACCAAATTAATTATAACATGTTGACTCTACTGTGCAAAATCGGAAGTTGGTTGTTGACGGAATAGTAATAGTGTGCCGCCGAGGTTAGCGAAAATATAGTGTTGCACGGGATATAAATAATTGCACAATATATAATCACCTTATATATTTTAGTGCCTCACAGCCATGCTATACAAAACATAAAGCCGTGTTTCTTTCGGTAAATACCTGATGGTAAAAGTGATTTTCCAATTTCCGTTTCCTGATAAAATGACCTTAGTCACACATAACAAACATTTTTTCAGAGAAGAATGACAAGGTTATGATCAAATATCAAGAAAAAGTCTCTGTGGATATTTTTCTATAAACATATTTTAATCATTTGAGGTATTGAAATGGATTTGAAAAGCTTTTAATCGTTGCAAAATCGTATTAGTATTGCTTCGTTTGATTAAAAGACATTGTCTTGCAATTTGAAACATTTATATTCGTTTTCGTGAGATCACTTTATTTATCTAAAAATCGTGTCACTGTCCCTGAAGCGTTCGTCTTGCCACTACTATAAGCATTATTGATTTTTGTGAAGAAGTGTCGACTTGAACGTATTCACTCATCAACTCGTGTCATCTGAGGGCATTCAAAGAAAAACATGCTACAAAAGAGACTTCGCTGGTTTAACAACAAACAGACTTCTTGCATGCAAAGTTGCTTTAATTCTGTTGTCATACAGTTGGGAACATTTCCAACATTTCCAACCCTGTTACCCGACATGGACTTAGAGATCGCTAGAGTTTATATTCGATTTAAAATGATTCCGTATTACGTTTTGAATTCAGATTAACTAAAAAGATTACAAATGTGCCAAATATAACAACGGTTTAGTGGATCCAACTTTTTCAAAATATTCTAGTCGATTTTCAGAAAAATGAGAATGAGGAACTTGCAAGACATATTCAGGAAAACTTCGAATATATTCTACACCATTCGGTAAATCTGATAATGTAATAACTAAGTCTGAGATTTTAGAATCGATGCAAGTGTTCAGAAGTCACCGGGATCAGATGGTATATAGCAGTATTTGCAATACTCTATTATGTATAGCACGAAAGTATGATCTGTTCAAATATGTAGAACATTATGTACAAACTGATATCTTTCCTTTTAAAGACAGTGTGGCGGAAAATAGTTTTAAAGTCTACCTTCTTTGAGGAAACTCAGTTGAAACTGAGACTGTCCATAAGAGAATACATATCACGATAGGCCTTAATTCATCAAACATTAAGTATGCACAGACTATATAATCTAACCCAGAGCATAAAGCCCATATACATGTACAAATTATTGTAAAGATTTTTTCGAAAGCCAAATTCTCAAAAGAATTTACATATTGTAGTAAGTATTGCTTTGATGATGCCCACATCATTAATCCGTGAATCGTTTTGCACCAAAGAAGTACCTTCTACATGACCTTACTTGACTTACTCGATATAGATGATGCCTTTGTATGTATAGCGCTCTTAGTTGATGATGGTGTTCTTGCACTATTTTCATGAGCACCTGTTGACATTCCAGGCCTTACTACTGCAGCATGGCAAAGAATGGTTATTGAGTCTTATAAGAATATATAAAAATGACATGAAAACCCTCTGAAATTATTTTCTGAACTGTCATTGTTGTCAATGTTGTATTTTGGCACAGTACTGAACTGAATGCCTTGAAAATATTCTCTGTACATGTATGTGACTAACTAATGATTTATATGATATATAATATATTGTACTATTCAACTGCCATTGGAGGAAATAAAGAAATTCATTCATTAATTGAAATAACCAAGAACGGAAAGCTAACAGAACAGATAAAGCTTGGTTTAACACTGTCTCCCATAGTATAAAATTTTGATTGATTTTCGGTGTGAGTCCCTTGCAGGATTCGAATCCACACACCCAGAGTCAGCACTGACCATACCAAAAACTTTTCGACTTGCTTATCAGGCATTGACAAATAAGGTGTAACGGTAGCTAAATTATTCTTTTCAAATTTTGTATCCTCTCTAAAAATGCAAACTGGCATGGCTGAATGCTTAAGTGAAAGGTGCAATTTATTGCATCTAATGAACCGAAGCAAATATAAATGCAAGGAGTCATACACAAATGAACATATTAAATCAATTCAGCAATATTATCATTACATCCTTAAAATAATTGTGCAAGTATAATGTCATATTGAAAACAATTAAATTCGTATAACTTTAATATTTAGTTGTATTTGACATGACGTTATCACAAAATAGATGCACTGATGACCAAATGGTAACAATTACGTATACTTAAACCCTGTCAGATATCAAATTCACGATTGCGTGCAGCTGTCGTTTCTTGAGTGGTATGCATACGAGTAGCCTCTTCTGATATTCAACGTTAAATAATTGTTGTTGTCAAGAATGTTCTGAGGCACTCTTTCGAAAAACCAATTTTGATATTCAACGTGAAAAAATCATGAATGCTGTCTCGACTATTTAAGGGAAGATTTTCTATTCAACAGTTTTTATATTGAACGTGAAACACTCTTTTGAGTAGTTAATCGTGATATTTCCTGTGAAAAATTATGGATACTTTTTAAAATTTTTATGGCAAAACTTCGAGTGACCACTTTTGATATTCATCGTGAAAAAAATCATAGTGGCTGTCACGGTTCTTAGTAGATACTCTTTCAAGTTGGCCATTTTAATTTTCAATGTGATAGCTGTCACGGTTTTTCAGAAGACCAATTTTTATTTTAGATGTGAAAAAACATTTAGTCGCCGTCACTATTCTTAGTTGGTACTCTTTCCAGTAGGCCATTTGGTCATTCAATAAGATGGATTCACGATTACTGTCACTGTTATTTTGAAGTACACTTACGAGCAAAATAATTTGTTATTCAGTGTGAAAAAAACAAAGAAGTTGTCTCAGTTCCTTAGAGGCATTCTCACAACTAACCCATTTTTATATTCAAATTTATGGAATCACAGTAAATGTCACGGTTTTTTGGAGGTGCACCCGTTTTGATATTCACATGTTTAAATCGCGTTTAATAATGTCAAATGTACGCTCAATATTCAGTAAATACGCCTTATCCAAAAATGTCTGCATTATTCGATTCAATTGCTGTTAATGGCACTCTTTGGGCATATACAAAAAAGAAAGAACGGTCTTGTATTACATGCGGACATATACTGATTTACATCTACAACCTAATTTAGACATGCACTGAATAATTAAATGAGTATGAGTAAGCATTAAGTAGATAGATAGATATGTGTGCAGAATAATCTTCCTAGAATAATCGCAATTTATGTAGTAACCAACACAGGTACATACAATATGAATACAATCGATAAGATGGTTTAGTGTGATTCGTGTGGTAGTTAAGAAGGGGTCAACGCGAAATAATTTGTGAAGACATTTTACCATATGAAATTAACAAATGGCAAATGGTAGAATTGGGAAAACGTTCCCCTCCCCCTAGAACATTAACATTATCATAAACATTACTTTTAAGGATCTCATATCAAGACGGATACCTCATTCAGACATACAGACATTCATAACTTAATTTGATGATTTTATTCTCGTAACTGAGTTAAAATGTTACAACGAATCACTTTGATGGGTTATTTCAAATGCAATATACAAAACTGAATAATGGAGAACCTAGTGCTTTATTAAACTTCATGTGACTATAACAAGATATATTAAGCCTTTAAAAATAAAATATTTTTGAAAAACCACAGGTCTTTGTTTGATCTTCAAGTCATTATGATTTATAAATCATAAAAGATGATTGGAATTTTTCTTACAAAAAGTTAATCTTGAAATGGAACACCGTTGAACCGTACTTCTATTAAGAAGACTAAGAACGTTTTTATGTAAGATAGGAAATGAATTTTAGGATGTTTATTTTCTTGCACTTGAAGCTTGCTTCTGGTGTCAGCAGCACGTTGTTTACCCTGTTTCTAGATTTATCTTGTCGATGCTGTAATCTAAAGCTGCTGAACAAAAGTTTGTTCAGTATAAGAATTCCTATGTAAAATGACCATTTATCAAAATTTTTAATTAATCACCCTTTCTTGGCAAAACACTTAACGGTCAAAATTATAATCGATATGTGAATGGATCATTTTTACACTACATATACAAGTGAAAGATATATGGTATTCCCAAAAAGGTGCATGGTGTCAAAATTGGAAATTGAGATTTTCCTATTTCTTAACGAAAGTAGTATTTGAACGCATTTTCGAAAAAACTTGGATGAAATAGGCATCATTGGTGAACATTCTTATATATCTTGCGTTTCTTACAAAATATTTTTAAATGACAATTTGGTAAAATTTAATAGTAATTTGGATTTTTGCAGTTTTGACGCAAATGTTGCCCAGTTCCCCTAGTTTCGTTTGAAAGTAATGAAACTTTTGTTAGGCAGCTGTGATGGCATTGCGGACTAAACAATTACTTGCAGATTAAAGATCGCGGCAAGAGCTATACATTAACTGTTTAAACCTGAGGTAACAACGATTGAGTTTTTAGTATTTTCACGAAATAAGAGGACGCAAAGGCCTTAAAGACATGGTTTACATGGAAACTTTTCTTGAGGTTTGTTTAACGAATTAAGGTCGACTTGGTGCAAACTTTTCCAAATTTCGGAAATATCTGAAGGAATTTGGAAGGAACACATGAAGAATGAATAGAAATAATTGTAGCAGAACACATCATCACCTGACACGTGATAGAATAATGATTTTTACTACCCTTGGTAATAAGATTAGATTGAACGAGACTCTTCGTGGTCTGTTGTAGCGATACCTGCTAAGCTTTATCAATTGTTTCATTTAATAAAAAAGTAATGCTGAAAAGAATCATTTAATGCTAATTGGTTAGCAGTGAAAATTAATGTGTACAGTCGTAGGTTAACGGTTTTTGTTTTAAGCACATGCTCACTGAAAACAAATAAGTGTCAATTGTTTCATTCAATAAAAAAAAGTAATGCTGAAAAGAATCATTTAATGCTAATTGGTTAACAGAGTGAAAATTAATGTGTACAGTCGTAGGTTAACGGTTTTAGTTTTAAGCACATGCCCACTGAAAACAATTAAGTGTCATATATTGTTTCGTCATATATTGTCTCTTAAAACGTTTTCGGATGTATCATAAAACAAGTACATGTCCCGTGTAATGACAAATCAAGGAGATGATGTCTTATGTTCCACTGTATGACATAAATAAGTTGATGACGCCACAAATATTATGTTGTATTAATGGACCACAAATATACATATCAGTTCATTCACTCATAACAGACAAATAAAGTTAAGATATATAGAATGTAAAGTGTGTAACTTTAGGTCGTTTGTATTAAAGAAGAATCTGTCATGGAGTCGGAGAAACAAGGAATTCGCAGAACGAGTTCTTCCTCTGCTTACAAAACACCTTCGAGTTAAATACATACTAACCAACAGCACACATAAGACGTTCTTTCTTTATTTTGTACTTTTCTTCAATTTTATTCTAAAATTAATTTGAAATATTCAAATAAAATTTAACACATTGAGCACATTGATACATAACACGAACATGAAGATTAGCTGACCAGCTCGACTGACAAATCAAGAATGAGTTTTTTCAAGTGCGTAAAAAAAATGAGGAGATAAAAAGCAGTACATAGTATGTATCTACAAAGAACTTAACATTGGGTCTGGGTTTCCTTTTTCAGATGTATTGCATTGTTTTAAAATTCTTTCCCCTTTTTTTTAGATTCCACTATATAATAAAATAACACTCAACAGTGTAATGAAAAGCCTTGATTCCAATACTTGAATTAGGAAAATGATTGTTGTAAGTTCCGAGAAGTGCAGAAGCTTTGAAAAGTAGAACCGACAGCCACGCAGTAGAGATTTTTTCACACAAGACGTCTTGCGTATTGCACGGCTGTATTACTATCCTAACCACTTTGAGTATATGATAAATATATCCACTAACCATCAATTCCCAAGCTTGCAAAAACATTTACTGCCCGTAAAGCTTTATAACAAATGCCCAGTTATGTCTAATAAACATTGTCAGTCTCTTCTACATTGTTACAAAGCCGAAACACTCATTAAGGAGCATGAACAAGACAGATACATGACACAGCAGAACTTGTCCCAGCACGCGATGGCATCTAGGTACATCCAGCTTACTTTCATCGCTGTAAATGGGCAATTGTCAGCAGGCGTACTTCGTAAAAAGACACCGACTTAATTGAAATATGCTTTGAAACAGGGGTCGACTTTCATTCAAACGGAAAGCCTGTAAGGCAACTATCAGATTAATAGGATTGAAAACACAAGCAACGTTTTATGGCCACCAAAGGCTTTCGTTACAATTTGAAATGAGAGATTACAAGAAAATACAAACTTGTTTTGGTGGCTGGAATAAGATGTTGCAGATTTAGAAACAAACCCGGATGTTAATTCTAACATTTTGCAACGATTTTTGTGGTT
This sequence comes from Phorcus lineatus, assembly GCA_921293015.1. Lineage (NCBI taxonomy): Eukaryota > Metazoa > Mollusca > Gastropoda > Trochida > Trochidae > Phorcus > Phorcus lineatus. Next base: position 25,042,800 of record OV121088.1, on the reverse strand, counting down.
AACAGAGATTATTACTTTGGACATCAACTCCGTAAGGAGGTTGCTCAGATTTTTTGTTCCCATTCAGCAATAAAACAATCCGAGCACTGAGTCGCCTTCAGCGACGTTGTTTAAAAATTGATCATTCAGACTCCTCTTATATTCCTTGAAAGGTTTAAGTTCTTTTACTTGTGCAAATATTCAAAACAGGTCGGAGATTTAAGACACTAGTACTGTAGCACATTGGTTTGGTGAATAACTTTATCTAACATTACTGTTACCATTTGCAAGACAATGTTTTTGAATCAATAAAATTTGTCCTTAAAAAGGTATCAAGTTCGATTAATCTATGCAGATCGATTTCCATAATTCAAACGATTAATAAGTGTTCCCACTAAAATGGCTCTATGCAGTTTTTGCTTGATACGTGATAATTTCTTTTACGACTAATGATACTCAGGTTGATTAATGAGTGTTATCCTCTGAAGTAACGATAAACTTCATAAACAAATGTTTATTTTGTTAAATATGAAAAATCATAATTTAACAAAACATAAACAAGAATGCTTTCAGGTGATGTTTCGATTGGATAGAAATAATCTGTGTTGCACAGTTAAAATGATAGACTTATGTCTTCCTAATTGTTTTGCAAACACGGAGAAAATGTAAACCAAATCAATCCGGTGGCACTTTCAAGGAATTGAACTGAGTAACCTTCGTGGGTAAATAATATATTTTGGTATATCAAAGTCTTTTAATGAGAAGCGTCATTGTTGATAGAATATGAATATGAATATGTCCCTTAACGCTTAAAAAACAGTAATGGCATTGCAAATTGATATTGAAAGAGAAACGATGTTTTGCAGTACAGGTAAAACAGAAAAATAGGGGTCATTTTTTGTCGGCAGCACATTAAAGTCATGTCATTCCGGATTATTGAAACTTAATTCTTTGTTCTGTAAATATAAAGCAATGTTAGCTTTTTAACGCCAGAGAATCAAAATGGGGACAACCATCTTAAACGCGGTCAATAATGTGGTTTATCGTCGTTCATGACGCACTTATACCAAACAAATCTTCAAAAACTGATTCCAGAGAGGGCAACAACATGTATTTCCATGAAAACAAATCCTTTAGGGGAAACGGTTCTGGAAACAAAAGACATTAACCATGTCAT